>OX419726.1:20900747-23400747 GCA_948477245.1 Thumatha senex
GTGGCCTGGAGTGTGGCTATTTGAGGTAGGCAAAAGGCAATTGATAGCACCCACCTTAATAAGGTCTATGCAGAATGTGGCTCGTAGCAGCATCTGTCATTCGCGATGAGGCGGGTCATGGTGGCGGTCTCCGTCGAGCGCCTTGGCAGGCGTTGAGTCGTGCCGGTGCTGTAAGTCTTCCACGATGCAGACCTTGCCGACCGAAACGCCCGTTCTGACATCAAAGCAACTGCGATTGTCGAATTGTCGTAAAACGGTAGTTCATTTCTTCCTAGTTCCTCAGGACTTCAGTTATGGAATATAGGAATGTGAAGTCTTACTAAACTTGCGTGCAAAGGTTAGTCTCAGGAGACAGTTATTCTACTCGATAGTTTTGTCATTTGTTATCTTCAGAATGTCTTCTCTGTGGGGTTTTACATAATATTGTTAGGATACCCACATAATCACGATGTTTTGAGAGTGCATGGAGTGCAATCTGCTTCTATTGTTCTTGTAATAGCAAGGTCCTGGCGGTGTAGTGATGGTATTTTGCCACTAGAACCGTCAGCTTATCTTGAAATTGGAATTTTCTTCTTCATAATCAGCAGCAGTCTTCGACATTTTTTTCTTGAATCTTCGAATACCTGGATCCCACTTCACTTCTGAATTATTACAGCGAGGTTATAGGGCAGTATAGAGAAATGATATTACAGCAAGTGTGTCAACGTAGATTGTTTATTGCTTGACTTACAACGACAGAATGAACAGAGAAACATGTGCATACGCAACAATCACAGGTAAGAATTGTCGCCCAATATGGCGTAGTAGGAAACGACGTCACAACTTGTGTAGACTATTAAACATATTTTCTGACGTGGCGTTACATTTATTAACAAACATATTTACATACTGTTTCTATGAAAACCCTTCACAAAATTTGCGTTTTTAACACACTCGTGTTTAGTTGCTCTAAATATTTAGATACCTACTTAAAACAACTCATAAACTGGTAAAATTGGATCCACTTTACGAGCAAGTGTGTTGTAAAATAAACCAACGTTTACGAGATGTATTATTATTATTTTTTAATAAATGTAACTCGAATCGATACTTTGCTCGAAATAAATATTTCTACGATGTACTCGTATTACCGAGTTTGTCTATTTTTATGTGATACATAATTTGGCCATAGACTTCTTAAGGTACGCAGTAAACATCTCCAGAAGAGCAGTACCAATTGACTCCGGACATGGTGTCATGGTGCTGTGAACACAAAGCTTCCGTAATCGCACTATTATGGTTAATTCATGTGGAATGTAATTGTTCCGTTGTTGGACCCGCTGCCGGGAACATTATCGCATTCGTCATGCTTTGCACGTGTGCGTTTGATCTAATAAAATAATTCCCGTATCAAATTTTACGCGCCTATCTCGATTTTGTAGACAAAGAGCTCCAGAGGGGCAGAGGGTTTCGCTTTGTCATAACTGGTCGTCGACACAAAAGACCACCCAAAAATTTTCGGGTAAATCTCTTTGTGTTGTTTATGTAGACAGAACGGGCCGTCAAGTTACATTGTAATTTTTCTAATACTGAAAAGGGTCACATGTCTACGCAACAGTCGTTCAGAGTTATATTAAAAGCGTCGCTAATGTTACGTTGTGTATATTGCATTATCATTTTGCTAATATCTGTGCCCCACGACTTGTAAATTTATGCATGTGTATTAATTAAGCCCGCACTGTTTCCATGAAACCATATAATGTCTGTTTAGATAAATTTATATTTTGGTTCTCTCCCGTATTGTGACATACCGTGTCAAAAGTGAGATATTATGAGATACCTCATTTACACTCTCGCGCGAGCCACGCGACGAGCTGCGAAACGAGCCGCGAGGTATCAAATTTAATGTAGACTGACATTTTACGACTATGAATATTTTAAAATAATTTGGTTTTGAGCAGAAAAGAGATAAGTAGCTTTTTTGCAAATAAAGGAATACATGTTCCTGCTGCATACTTTCTGACCATTTCGATGTTTCATTTCTGCCAGGCGTCCCGTGACGCCTCACCCTTATTTTTCTTCGTCATTTTAACCAGTTTTTTCCAAACCCTATCTCAATATGAGGCGTAAAGAAAAGCTATTATTCGGCATTTTCACATTGTTCCGCATTGTCGTCTAACCTTATAACTCCCCAGGGCACATGCGCTGGCCAGTAGTTGCCTACTTGAGGGAGATATAGGCTTAGGTTCGAACACCTTCCTTATGACGTCATTCTTTGTTTTAAATTATACCACGTCCTGCAGCGCTCTCGCTCTCTCTTATATTTACTCCATTAGTACATAAAAAAGATAAATAAATATATTAAGAGCCGGTTCACATTTATTTAAACAATAGTGCTATTTTGCAAAGTCAATATTCTTATGGAATAACAGAAAAAAATAATAATAAAATTAATCGCTATTTGATTATCGGTACTTCAAAATGGTATATTTTTTAGAAATTTCACTTACCTTGCCGATTCATTAGCAAAAATTATGAAAAAAATTAAATCGTCGTCTAAAACTGGCGATGGTTGCAAAAAACAGGTTTGGGGAGTAATACAGCTGACGCGGCTGCAGCGGCGCGGCACTGATTCTGCTTTAATGATGATTAAATACTCTATGATTGTCGTGGCGTGTGTAACTACCCTTGCGGCCGGCATGCCGCCACGAGCCCGCCATAAACAACGATACAAGGGTGGTATCGTGAAGAAAAGTTTTATCTTATCTAACTTTAAAATGTTTATTTAACAATCAACATAAGTAATACAAATATCTACTGCAAACAAATTCTAGAGAAGATATTAGCACAGTTTTACGTAATACATAATACATTTTTTAGCTTAACTCGCAAAAGTCTATTCTCTTCTTTATTCAGTTTCTAGCGAAAACTAGCTTTACCAGAGATTTTTATTAGCCGAGCCTAAAAACCTATATGAAACTGTAATTCATTTATCCAATAAATAAATATTGTGGGACACATTTTACACTGCGCCATTTAGCCCAAACTAAGCTATAACTTGTACTATGGGAAATAGATAGATATCTATATCCCATAGTACAAGAATACATACTTGTATATTTTTAAACACATACATATTATATAAGGAAACACCCAAACTCCGAAATCAACATTTGTGGATCACACAAATATTTCTTCCTACACGGAAATCGAATCCGAGACCTCTGCGAAAAAAATTAACTATCACTAACATACCTACTTACATATAAAATTATTTTTGTTTCAGCATTATATTTGTAATACTTAGTAAAAAGGACGAATCATTCATGCACCCACATAAAGTAGTCCCTTGCTGCATCAGTGTTAAATTGACCGAACTTAACCGAAGAAATGATCATTTGTAATAATCATGCACAATAGGTGACTTTCCGCCTTGTCTCTGTGTCTACTTCGCTTCATTAAACGCGGAGCAAAGATACACTAATTATGAATAATTTGACACACGCCCTCATACATTTATCTAACAGCTATCTGTAATCAAAATGATTACTTCTGTTTGCCAAATATTCCCAACTAAATATATTATGTGCTTTCTTATGAAATTGCCGTATTGTACGAAAAATATAAAATTTGTAAATTCCCACGTATAAAAATACGTGGGAATTTACCTAATAATTGAAATAATCGAAATAAACTTTCCATAGAAATGGAAAGTTTATTTAGATGTTTTTTTATTTACATTACTTAGTAGTTCGTTTAATAAGTGACAATCCCCGCTTGGTATGTGGGCGAGCGTTGTCGTGTATAAAGAATGAACTAGAACTATTGGCAAGTTTCGGTTGTTTGGCAATGAGCTTGTCTTATGTCTTAACAATACACTTCTGTATTAATAGTCTTCTCAAAAAGCTAACATGGAAATGCCAGTGTAGCTGCTCCAAACACTCAAATAAAAGCAGTTTCTCCACGTTTATGGCGATAGAGTACCCTTAACCGGCGAGCGTGTATGAAAACACTCATGAAAGTTGAAGAAGCGAAAGCTGTATGTCAGGATAGTAGCAAGTGGAAATCCATAGTCTCTGCCTACCCCGATGGGAAACAGGCGTGATAATATGTCTGTATGCTAATTAATTTTTTAAATCGATTACGATAACGATATCCATGTTATTAGCAACCGGGACGAATAGCTCAACATGCCTTCCGAAACACAGAAACGCTTGTGAATAGAAACTCCACAATGTGGCCACATACCTACATTGAAGGCTGTTGATAGTTCCATAGTGGTTTGACTTATTAAGTCTGCTTCCAGTATGTCTTTAATTCATCTTTATAACTTTCTCTTCGGTCGATTTGCGGAATTTATTCAATTATGATTTCTTTTTTCGTCATTAACTCGTACATAAAATAATAGGTACCTAGCATCTTTATGAATGAATGTGTAATAAAAACAAAACGTTGTATTATGTACATTAATTTGAACTTGGAACTCTGAGTAGAACGCAAAATATCTGTATAGTGTACTCGTATCAGTGTAGGCAATTTCATAGGCGATGGGTACCTAATATCAAAGTAGGGTAGTGGGTATTCATATGAAGATCACGTTTGAGAACTGTAATAACATTAATATTAGGAAGATATCAGCCTTTTCAAAATGAATATTAAATGGGTATATTGGTATAATTAATTGTGGTTTACATTGGGATGTGTATGCGTGTCACGTGTCTAAACGACCCATTACAATTTGAATGTAGGTAACCGGCCATTAAGTAGGAAACCAGAATAATTGAAACAAATGCAGGGATTACTCGACAAATTGTTCAATACAAGAGCTATTTGTATAAGTCGTCACCCTCAGTGCGATCTAAAGAACGATTGTTGCATTTTATTGGTTTAAATTTGACAGCTCCCCTATAAACAGAATTAGTGCAATCCAAGTGACGACTAATATACTAGTTATTTTGATAAATTTGAAGAAATTTATCAATATGTAGTATATTGAACAGTTTCGTCAAATTTATATAAAGATTTCTAACGACTGGTGGCAGCGTTGTTAATGTTAAAAAACCATTGACAAATAAATAAATAAAACCTTCTGCAAAGATCTAGTTCCTAGATAGTAAAGTTTTACAATGTTTTGCAATCAGATATACAAAAAATCGCGCCATAAGGAGTCGGTTACAAACAAACATGACATACAGATGAAGTTAATAAAATACGTTTAAAAATAGAGCAGTTCCGGAATCAAAATTCCCATAGTTTTTACAATTTAATCACTCAAATGAGAATATATGACCGTTGAAACTGGGCCAAGAAATTACCTAAAGGATGTAGGCGAACTATCATCCAAAACATTGGTTATATTTCGAGACGTGTTTCGTCACAGCTCACAGGAACGACACTGCAGTTGCGTTATTTTAGATGTTAAAACGAGGATTTAGTCGCATTGAGGATAAAAAACACTCGGTGATAAATCTCAGCAGTAATCCTACAAGAGAAATGAGCCACCTCGTAATAAGTGATATTTGCCTTGCCAGTGGAGGTGAAGCGGAACGCAGAAGCGTGCCTTATCTGTGGCTCGAGCTGTTACAAAGCCGGACACGGTAACGACAATTATTTTTAATAGTCGAACATAGGACTTTTTAATAAGGTTTGTATAATTTTACTCTGTACACACAATTTCAATTTCCGAGTTTGATATGATCATGCTGAATAGGACCAATACTAAAAAGGTTATAAGGTCTAAAGTAATACAACCAAGTTACTTTTATTTAACACTAGGTGACCCCTCCCCCCGGCTTCGCCCGTGACATACTTCAAGCTCCCGTCGCTTATAAATTCTACAATAATTGATTAAAATTGCCCCGATTCGTCGATATTTATGACTACTGCTCCGCTCTTCAGGGAAGTAGCGTGAAGATATATAGCCTATAAACTTCTTCGATAAATGGGTTATCTAACACAAAAGTTTTTGTACTAAGTAACCAGCTGCTGACCTGACACAAATAGGTAGCAACATTTGTTCCTAATATTCGCATTTAACCGTCCAGGTCCAGCTAAGCCTAGTGTTAGGAGTGGAGTAGGTTTATGTCGGTAGTGTAATTGCCGGTAATTGAACTGCCGAGCTATTTGTAGCATAGTGAAGCATAGCGCATAAGTTTTATTAATAAAAATAATGTTTAATTAATAAAACTTAATAACTTATTTAAATAAAATAATATCAGGAGCCCCTGCACTACAGGCGCTCCTGAAGTAATGTAATATATTCAAGAGCAGACTCTCGAGAAAATTACATACATAAATACATATTGTCACGCCTTTATCCCCGAAGGGGTAGGCAGAGGCATACTATACGCCCACATTTCACCGTATGGATATTTTGTCCCACGTAACAGGTGGGAGTGCCGTGTTGAAATGGACAGGCGCAGGCTGTGGCGACCAGCTGTTGAAATTTTTTAAGCCGCTCATAAGGCCTTCAACCAGGCTTAACGACTGCCATTATACTGGCAACCGGGACGAACGGCTTAACGTGGCTTCCGAAGCACGGAAACTCTCGCAAATATAAATGCCACAAAGTGGTCATCGATCCAAGGTAGCCTATAGCAAATGTTGCTTAACGCAGTGATCGTTTAAAGAACACTGAGTCAGCGGGGCCACGAGCGAATAATCGCCAAAATTAATGTTTCTTTTATATGACTGAGGTGCACGACAAGCATACGGCCGACCGAAAGTGGGAACCATAGCTTACAATACCAAATATATTAAAAGTATTTATAATCATAAAAGTAAGACGAACTTATATAGATAGAGTGTAGTCATCCATTGAGGAACGCACGTGGTGATATGTAAGTATGTATAATGACTTAATCACCAAAGCTTGTCTAGTTGTTGCTGGGCGGGCGGACTCGTGACTCGTGAGTCAACGCTCGCGCCAGACAGCGTGCCGACCCGCCCACACCGCACACTACTAAGAACATTGCTATTACCCTCGAAGCGCTAATTATTTCTTACCTGCCGAGAATTTTCTTTGTCGTAGCACCTTTCTAATTACATTTTCAGACCAATGCATAATGAATTGAATAAATTTGTTCGTTCTTATCCGAGAGTGAAAAGAAAATCTGTTTCAAGTCACCAATTTTTGTACATAGCTTAGTGTACTTTTATTACGAATAGGTAAATAGATAAACACCAAAATCAATTTCTTGATTTTTTTATTTGCTAGGACAGAAATCATACCCACAGGGTGACACATAAGTTGCTTGATAATTGTTTAGCATCATATTTAAGTGTTTCTACAATCGAGAATCCTAATACCTAAGCATAAATAAATAATAAATAATGGGTCGTTTTTGAAGTGAAACTTCTTAAGCTTCATTGTGAATTGAGAATTCGATGAAACGAAATAATTATCTGTATTTTTTTCGTTTCATCGTATTTTCGGTACAGGCATACTTATTTATAATTAGGATAACAATAAAATAAACACTGTTTCCTTTGCGACTGTGTACTACGAAGCTTTCAGAAAATGCGTCATCAAATACGTGTTTCATTTTTGTGAATAAAAATACGAATTAATTTTCGTGGATTAAATAAAATACAAAAAATTATACGTGTATACCAGAGTACAAAGGTAAGAAGTGAAACTTCTTTACGTCGTTTTTTACAGCTATAAAATTTCTCTCATACGTCAATAAAGAAGTTTCACTTATGATAAAGAAGTTTCATTTCAAAACAACATGGCGCGTAACCGAAAGACGTGACGATTTTTTTTGCAGCTATAGATTTTTTCTTAACGTCGATAAAGAAGTTTCACGTCAAATATACTAAATCTCATCACACACACTACGACATATACATGTACTACGAAGCTTTCAGAAAATGCGTCATCAAATACGTGTTTCATTTTTGTGAATAAAAATACGAATTAATTTTCGTGGATTAAATAAAATACAAAAAAATATACGTGTATACCAGAGTACAAAGGTAAGAAGTGAAACTTCTTTACGTCGTTTTTTACAGCTATAAAATTTCTCTCATACGTCAATAAAGAAGTTTCACTTATGATAAAGAAGTTTCATTTCAAAACAACATGGCGCGTAACCGAAAGACGTGACGATTTTTTTTGCAGCTATAGATTTTTTCTTAACGTCGATAAAGAAATTTCACGTCAAATATACTAAATCTCATCACACACACACACTTATTTTTTATACTTAACGTTATCTTGTTTAATGTTAATACTTTTACTATTGACTTTAATAATGAATCATACATCAAAAAGTTCGCCGTCGATATGGTTGAACAAGAAACGTGTGATAAAAATAAAAGTTTAACGCATGCGGCGAGGATGTCGGTAATTTATGAATTTGTCAGGCCAAAGTGAACATAGTCTGTAAATAAAGAGCCGCGCAGCGTGGATAAATTTGTGTCAGATCAAATGAATCGTGCACACAACGATTTGTTGCACTTATTGCTTACTCCGCCCTCTACAGACCAACTAAAACAATCCAGAAATGTTCAGGAATTAAGTCGTTTGTTCTTCGTTAAGATATATGGTGGAGAATCAATGTGTTACTAAAATGTACATTTATACAATTGAAGTCTCTATCCGGTGCCATATGAGCGATACAGTAGTTATTTTGAGTAGATCGGTACTTCTAACTTGGAAGACAGATTATAAAAACTTTTAATTTTTTTTAAGTACACACTTGATATAAATACTGACAAAAACGTTAAAGTTACCATTTTCCATTCGGCGTCATTTTCACGACCTAATAAATAAAATAATAAATATTGTGGACACTTTTGACATTGTGCCATCTAGACCAAACTAAGCTATATAAGCTTGTACTATGGGATCTAAATATAGAAGAGAAACAAATAAATATTTACACACATTATATTTATTTTGCAACAATATCGAACCAGGAAAGTGCAGTAAGAATGCGGATTAATGATGAAAGAAGTAAGAAATTTTAAAAAAATTAATGAAGACTGGAAGAGTAGAGTTAATTTAAGAAAAATACGAGTGACGGGTTTATTCAGCAGACACGCTATCAATAGAAATCACATTTCTGAAGGTAAAGGAAGAAATACATCTTTAAAGGCGCTACTAATCTCTTTCGATTAGGTTATTTTACATGATCCCCTTTACAAAGGCCATATAATATAATCACGCTACACTAGTCAAGAAAAGAGAATAGTGTTCGTAAATATAAAAAAAGCCAATGATAAATGTTATTTTAATTCTATTCTAGATGATCTATCTGTGATGAGATATATATAATTATGAAGTACATTTACGAATGTATTTTTATTTGTTTTGGTTTCTTCAATTGAGAATTCAATTAAGCGCGCAGAACACAGGTGTTTAGACGTGTCGTTTATAGAGTCGTGGTTGTACTCGGAGGAGCTACCTATGTGTCATTGTTGCTCTTTTCAGAGCTTGTGTACACGACAAGAGTTGTGCTATTCATATACTGTTTTCTATATACTTAAACTGTGAATAGCCTAAAAACCCCAGCCTACGATACGTCCTAACTAGTCTAATCAATGCGTCTTCGAGCGATGCCAATTACGTGTAAACACGTATTATTATCAACTAAACATTTAAATAAACTGCTATAACATTATTAAAAATACGACTGCTATTGTGCAAGATAAGCGTATTGTTATTCTAGTACTTACCCCTTAAAGATAGCGTTCAATGCGCCCAGTGCGTCTTCTCCGGCACCGACTTTTGCATACATCTTCATGAAAATCCACTGAGTCTTATTAGCACGTCTATCCCGTTACGTATACCCTTCGTTAGGGAGAAGGAGAGCGTGTTTGATATAAGTAGAACGGATAAATCAAATTGAATCGTGAGTTGCAATGAAGCTTTGTTATCATACAACGCCCCAATTTTCAATGCTCCCGTAAAAATACCGATGGTTAATAAGAATGCTAACAATAAGACATCTTGGTCAGGTTGTCATATATATTATAGGTTATAGGTAAACAATAATCCGAGATAAAAAAAGACGAAGTACCCTTTTTAGTTAATGGTTTGTGGTTTTGGAATTTTGCTATTTTTGCGAGCAGATTTTATTATTATATATATTACTATTTTTTTTTTACAAAAGTGATTCACATGCTATTCCGAATCGAAAAACACTTCTGAGTAAAAAGTTTTACATAAATAGCAATTGTTGAATACACTATTGTAGGAATATCGATAAGTGAGCGAGTTCATACGACTCGCAGTTGGCTGATTTTCGGGTGGCCTTGCCCACAACCTATTTTGAGGGTTGGATCCGCGCCTGTGTTTTAAGGTATGGATTGCTCTGTCAATGGCCCCCTAAATACGGCTCTGCGATCTCCAGTAACAGCACAAAGTTCGCCGCTTACGAAGCCCTTCATGGTTCCACTTGGACTCCGCTCTCAAGGTCTTTTTAAGGTTTCACGAAAATTAGTGATTAAAGTTATCGCATTTCAGAAATAATATTATTATAAAGCATTTTTTGTATTTATATGAGGTGGTAATAATATCAGATGGACCTACAGACGATGTAGAAAAGTAGCAGGGCAGGACTGGATGCGAAAGGCCCAAGTGCCGTGTTGTGTGTGTGCGTTTGTGTGTACACACATATTAATGAAACTCAAATTGTGTTATCAACCTCTAATGAATATCATAACTAAATACTGAAACTTGCATAGCTGGGCATTAACTCGTTAATCCGTTAATCGTACCGTTAAACCTTATGCCCGACGATTAAATTACACTTTTGAATTATACAAGTATTTCGTTTTGTTCCTAACCTGTTAACTTCCAGAACCTAAACCAACAGGTTTTATAAGTTCACTAACGCAACAATATAAATATGCAATTTTACTCATATTAACGGATTACTGATTAACTTTAACTTGCGTTAATTTATCCGAAATGTAACGCTTTAACGTTTAACGAAGCTAACTTTTTTGTAGCGGGTTAACGATAAGCGAAGTTAACTATTTGATTAACGGTGCCCAGCTATGGAAACTTGTGATATTTGAACGTAAACTTCCGATAAACGCGAGTCCAACACAGTGCAATAAAATAAATCTTTTGGTAAGTGACTCATATTTTACTATCGTCCACACCGGCCATGCTTCACCCACCTAAGTACCTACATATATAAAATGCTGAAGCAGAATTCAATAAAAATCACAATCGTAAAAACTAAGACGGGAGCCATATAAAAATACCTAAGAAAGCATTAAGAGCCGTCCCCTAATAATAGACCCCGCCAGATGCACGGGACGGCCGCCTGGAAAAGTCACAGTGGGAATTCGAGCGAAGGAAATTATTTTTTTCGGTCTGCCACACACGACCTTTGCTAACTCAGCGAATATTAGAAGTAGGCACTTACCTACTAAAACCGCTTCTTTCTAAAACGCACTTACAGGACATTCCTAACTTTGTACATTAAAAGTTATGTAGCAATATTCGATTGAGATGAAAGTGTAACCACAGGTATTGAGGATCATTTTCTTACGAATTGTTCATTATAAATATAAAAAAAATAATTAAATAAATTTTCAATCAATGGTCTTTCAGATAGTGAAAAGATTTTAGATTTAAGTACTGTAAGTTAATGGCAAGTAGGTATGTGTTGATAACTAAATTCATTGTTTTCTAAAATTTGAGCACACGAAAAGAGAAAAATATAAGAATATGAAGCATTCAAGCAATCTGGTGTTGCAAACTTCTATTATTTATAGGCTAAGGTGATCCCTTAGATATTTTGTCTACTACCTCAGTGATTATTAAAAAAAGATTGGAGAATTTTATTTCGGATTATTTACGGATGGAAAATAGTTTGTTTTTGAGATTTATGGCTACTGTTGGGTAAATTTTTGAAGTATACTTATAATACACATTCTAAGTTTTATATTCTAAACGTAACAATCTTTTTCAACACACTTCCGCGTTAAGTGAAACTAACAGATGTGGATGCGGCTAGAATGGTTTACTTCAGCTATTTTCATAGTATTATGTCTTACGGTATTCTCCTTTGGGGGAGTGCTGCAGATTTAAATATTATTTTTGTTCTACAAAAGCGGGCTGTACGCGCTATTTATAATTTGGGCCCCAGAGTTTCTCTCCGAGAAAAAATCAAAGAAGTAAATATTCTAACCGTACCATCACAATACATTTTTGCCAATCTTATGTATGTCCAGAAAAATCTAACACATTTTTCTAAACTCTGTGATAAACATAATATAAACACTAGAAATAAAAATAATCTTTCAGTCCACCACAGTCGACTACATAAGATTGGCGATTCTTTCCAGGGTAACTGTATACGCTTTTACAACAAGCTTCCCTGTGACCTGAGAAATTTACCTTTAAATAAATTTAAAAAGTTTATTAAAAACAAGCTTTGTGAAAAAGGTTTTTACTCCGTTACAGACTATTTGCAGGACAGGGACGCCTGGAAATGATCTGCTGGCAAAGTGAAATAATATTAAATTGTAAATAGGCCATCAAAAAAAAAGCCTTCCTAAGTTTCTTGCCGGTTCTTCTCAGGTGGGCCGCGTTACGAACCGGTGGTCGCTTTAAATATTTTAAATAGTGTATGACATTTTGTAAGCGCCGTTAAAATGGTCTATGCAAAATACAGATTTTTTTTTTAATTTCACCGGATTTAGCTAATCAAGCAGCTCATAAAAAAGGCGTGCGTTTTAGATGCAAATAGGGAAGTTATATTCTTTAACCGCACTATTTGCTTGTTTTTAATCAGCAAAGGGTTGTAATAGAAACAGAATGTAAATTTTGTTAATAACTAACTAACTAATCTTCACACTGTAACCCTGAGAGAGTCAGAGAGGACAGATCGCCAGGCTTCGCGATCCATGCATACTTCTTTCGCTTTTTCAAGATTCATCAATCGTTTCATACACGCACGTCTGGGTATTCGAGTACTTTTGACCTTTTCGTTTTTTGAGCAATCTGCTCACGTGGTCTTCATATGTAAGTCTTGGCCTACCCTGACTTCTTCTACCCTCTACTTTCGCACAATATATATTCTTTGTCAATCGTTCCTCACTCATTAGTTGGACGTGTCCAAACAAACAGAGCACGCCCTTTTCCAGCTTAACGCTGACACTTTCATTCAAACCTGCCATATTGCGTATCACTTCGTTACGTATTCGGTCGGCCAAAGTAACGCCGCACAATTTTCGAAGTGATCGCATCTCCACAGCATGCAATTTACTTTCATGCATCTGCTGACCCAGGTTTCGCTACCGTAAAGCAAAGTTGGCACTAGCACTGCGTTATGAATCGCCACTCGTGCTTCTTTTACGATGCTTCGTCGCTTTACTAATTGGGACTAAGCACCGTTAACTCTGGTTCCGGCAGCTATTCGCAGTTCTACATCCGAATCACATCTTCCATCCGCGCTAAACACACTGCCTAAACTTGCTCTAGACGTTCTTCTCGTTTTCAATAACAATAGTTTGTTGACATTAGATAGATATTTTCTATCAAATTTTTTACAACGATAGGTAGCTCTGTTGCTATCTAATTTTTTGATTTTTCAAGACAAATTATTGGCAAGTACGACTGCTTTTATTGAGCAGGATAGTTTTGACACTTCACATATGGAAAATGAAATTCCTAAAAACTAGTTTATAGGACAACAGATAATAAATCTGGCCAGTTGACTTTGGCCCCTGAGAATAATCTTAGTAAAAATATTGTTTTTATAAACCTGGTGCACCATAATGTTAGAGGTTTAATAAATGGTAAAGATTTAGAGTTAGAGCTGTACATTAATGCAAATTCTATTAATATTTTTTGTGCTACAGAGCACTGGTTAAAAGATCATAAAATCACATTGTTGAACTTTGTAAATCACCAGGTTGCTAGCTCGTTCAATAGAAAACATTCTAAACGTGGAGGCTCTTTAATATTAATTAATAAAAACTTAAAATTTAAAGAACGTAAAACTTGGTAGCCCTCTCCATTGAGCGAGTTATTGAGATTGCCAGTATTGAGTTTGAGCATTTCATCTTGTTAAGCGTATACAGTCCCCCTGATGCTTCTTACATCAAATTTGAAGAAAAGCTTGAAGAAGCACTGTTCAAATGAAAATGTTCTAAGAAATCTATAATAGTTTGTGGAGATTTTAATGTTGATATATTAGATACATCATTAACTTCATCAGAGAGAAATAAAATGAAATATTTATTTAAATCCTTTAATCTGCATAATACATTCTTAGAACCCACTCGTATTACAGCCACCAATGCAAAATGTATTGACAATATTTTTACTGATATTAAACCTATAGATAAAGGTATTGTGGATCCTGTAGAGTCAGATCATCGTGGCCAATGGATAAAGTTTCCTAAAAGTAGTAACAAAGTCTGCAAAAAACAAATTAAATATGTACCAATTAACCAAAGTCGTTTGAATAATTTTAAAGAAAATGTATTAAAGAGATTACCATATCTACCTAACTTCACTTGTGTAGACCAGTCATATATACACTTATTTAATTTGATTAATGATGAGTTTGGCAAAGTTTTTACCTCAAAAACACTACAGATTGGTGGTCGCCCTGTTTTCAGTGACTGGGCAACACCAGGTATCCTTGAAAGTAGAAATAAATTATTTGAATTATATTCAGAAAAATCATATAATTTTAGGCAAACCTTTCAGGAATATGTAAAAAATTATTCGAAGATATTTAAACAAACGTGTTATCTTGCTAAGTCAAACTTCATCAAAAATAAAATTTCTAATTCTGTGAATAAAATAAAAATGACTTGGAACATCATTAACTCTGAATGCGGTAGATCTTTAGTGACTGAAAGGGATTTCCACTTAAAAGTAAATGGTTGCCATGTTACAAGGCACCTGGAAGTGGCGACGGGAGCTTGAACATTTTTTTTAAAATGTACCTATATTGACAACAAAATCTCTTTAAGCGTCTTCCAGTTCCGCTAAACATTTATTAGAAGATTCTGTTCTTTGTTGCAGGGATGCATTTGTATTCACAGATATTTTCGTTAAGGACATTGTAAAAACATTTAAATGTATCGAAATTAAGAAAACCGCGGACCTTTGGGGATTATCGGTCAAAACTGCATCATGTATAATTGAGATCATTGCGCCCCATCTAGCAACTGTGTTTAATGACTGTGTTTCTAGTGGTACATTTCCTGATTTAATGAAACACAGCCTTGTTCAAGGCTGGCAGCGCTACAGACCCGTCTAATTTCCGACCAGTGTCGGTGCTGCCAACTTTAAGCAAAGTATTTGAAAAAATAATCTTGAATCAAATGCTATCCCATTTTAATAGTCATAAAATATTTCATGCGAATCAATTTGGGTTTACGAAAGGGCGCTCAACTTCCGATGCTGGTGTTGAATTATTAAAATGTATTCATGAAGCCTGGGAAGACAAGCACGTTGCATTAGGTATATTTTGCGATCTATCAAAGGCTTTTGATTGCGTTCAAGATGAAATGCTGCGCAAAAAATTACACCACTATGGAATAAGAGGCAAAGCTCTCGACCTTCGTCTTCATATTTGAACAATAGAATACAGAGGGTCGATATTAATGGTACACGTTCTGTAGGATCCATGGTTACAATGGGTGTGCCGCAGGGCTCGATACTTGGGCCATTCTTGTTCCTCATTTATATTTATGATTTACCATTTTATGTAGGGGACAGGAATAGGATTGTTTTGTTTGCAGATGACACCTCCTTAATTTTTAAAATTAAAAGACAATTAGATAACTATGACGATGTAAACAATGCAATTGCAAGAGTAGTTCATTGGTTCAGCTCAAATAATCTTTGCCTTAATGAAAATAAAACTAAATGTATAAAATTTACTCTACCAAATGTAAAACAAGTTGCGGCCAATGTTCAACTGAATGGACAAGTGTTAGAGTTTGTAGAATCAACTGTGTTCCTCGGTATAACACACATAGAAAAGACAGCCTCTAGGTTAAGTTCGGCTGCATACGCTGTAAAAAAGATCAGGACTCTAACAGATGTGGATACGGCTAGAATGGTTTACTTCAGCTATTTTCATAGTATTATGTCTTACGGTATTCTCCTTTGGGGGAGTGCTGCAGATATAAATATTATTTTTGTATGTATGTCCAGAAAAATCTATCACAGTTTTCTAAACTCTGTGATAAACATAATATAAACACTAGAAATAAAAATAATCTTTCAGTCCACTACAGTCGACTACATAAGATTGGCGATTCTTTCCAGGGTAACTGTATACGCTTTTACAACAAGCTTCCCTGTGACCTGAGAAATTTACCATAAATTTAAAAAGTTAATTAAAAACAAGCTTTGTGACAAAGGTTTTTACTCCGTTAAAGACTATTTGCAGGACAGGGACGCCTGGAAATGATCTGCTGGCAAAGTGAAATAATATTAAATTGTAAATAGGCCATCCAAAAAAAAAGCCTTCTGTTTCTTGCCGGTTCTTCTCAGGTGGGCCGCGTTCCGAACCGGTGGCCGCTTAAAATATTTTAAATAGTGTATGACATTTTGTAAGCGCCGTTAAAATGGTCTATGCAAAATAAAGATATTTTTACTTTTTTTTTACATTTTTACTACATCCGAATCACATCTTCCATCCGCGCTAAACACACTGCCTAAATACACAATTTCATTCACTTGCTCTAAACGTTCCTGGTTTACACTAATCTCGCATTTGGTTCTTACGTCATATCTTATAATTTTGTTAATAAATAAACTCAATTACTTAAAATATAACAAATATACGTTTATTTTCCTACTATTATTTAGTTTTGTCTACAAATTAACATTGATTAGTGTTACTTAACATAAAAAATAACAACACAACATGGCAATGGGCTCACCACCTATTACGTGGGCCAGGAATCCACACGGTGAAAAGTGGGCATATAATATGCCTCTGCCACCCCTTCGGGGATAAGGCGTGATGGATATTTGTTTTTTATTAGTGTTACTTAATAAAAAAATGGTACATTATTGCAAAGGCCGGGATATAGACAATTGCAGGTCGAATATGAGTTTGAAGGCCGAGCCGTTGGCGAGGACTTTACTAATACGAGACAGGCAATTGCCATTTTCGCCGAGACAATAGTGCTTTTCTCAAAAGAATGCAGAGATAGAAAACATGCAATGTTATATACCAGTCCCATCGATATTAATTATATTTATTTATTTATCATACATTTATTTAATTACTTTAGCCATATTGGGCAATTACCTACTGAAAGAAAATATTCTTGATTTCCTTTCAGTGGATTAAGTATACGCAGCAAGATGGAAAATCTAAAAATAAATAGTATATGCGACTACCGCGCTGAGCTCCAGAGTTCGATTCCCTGGTAAGAACAAATTTGTGTGTGATTAATAAATATTTGTTTCGAAGTTGGAGTGTTTGCCTTGTATAATATATGTATGTAAAGCTTTCCCGTTTTCCACAGGAACTTGTTCCCGGGTTAAAAAGTAGCCTATGTGTTATTCTGATGTGTAAGCTATATTATTGTAAAGTTAAGCTATATTATGGCAATGGGCTCACCACCTATTACGTGGGCCAGGAATCCACACGGTGAAAAGTGGGCATATAATATGCCTCTGCCACCCCTTCGGGGATAAGGCGTGATGGATATTTATTTTTTATTAGTGTTACTTAATAAAAAAATGGTACATTATTGCAAAGGCCGGGATATAGACAATTGCAGGTCGAATATGAGTTTGAAGGCCGAGCCGTTGGCGAGGACTTTACTAATACGAGACAGGCAATTGCCATTTTCGCCGAGACAATAGTGCTTTTCTCAAAAGAATGCAGAGATAGAAAACATGCAATGTTATATACCAGTCCCATCGATATTAATTATATTTATTTATTTATCATACATTTATTTAATTACTTTAGTCATATTGGGCAATTACCTACTGAAAGAAAATATTCTTGATTTCCTTTCAGTGGATTAAGTATACGCAGCAAGATGGAAAATCTAAAAATAAATAGTATATGCGACTACCGCGCTGAGCTCCAGAGTTCGATTCCCTGGTAAGAACAAATTTGTGTGTGATTAATAAATATTTGTTTCGAAGTTGGAGTGTTTGCCTTGTATAATATATGTATGTAAAGCTTTCCCGTTTTCCACAGGAACTTGTTCCCGGGTTAAAAAGTAGCCTATGTGTTATTCTGATGTGTAAGCTATATTATTGTAAAGTTTCATCAAAATCCATTCAGTAGATTTTGTGTGACAGAGTAACAAACATCCATACTTACAAACTTTCGCGTTTATAATATTAGTAAGATTTAGAAATATTAAAATTTCTTTATCAGTACAAGCTTATAGCTTAGTTTGGGCTAGATTTTGCTGTGTGAAAAAGTGTCCTAAAATATTTATTTATTTTAAGCACGTTGACACAACTTTTATATCTCAAAATCCTCCACTCCTTCACATAAAACAAGATAAATGCATTTATTTCAGAAAATAATATAGGTACCTACAGAAAGCATCCGCTGAAGAAGAATGACAAAAGAAAACCAATCAAAGAGTATCTAATAACCCCAGCACGACATTCCAACATTGCTGGAGCGTTGTAATGTTACAAATTCAAAAAACGCTCCAGCAATGAATTTAATTTTATTTGTCAGTAAATGGGCGAATATTTCATTTCGAGCAGATTTGACGTTTTGGAGAATAAAAAAATAAATGCACATATTCATATTTATTATGAATTTTTCGGAAAGAATATAATGATAGAAACTGAATTTTATGAAAGGCCCAGCAATTACTCTTTTCTGCTAAGAGATATGGACGTTATTTTTTTTTTAAAACGGTAATAAGATTTCCCAGATACGGTAATTAGATCTCAAAATATGGTAATGAAATAAATTGAAATGGTAATTAGAAATAAAATCAAAGGTTAAAAAAATAACCTTGACACAGGACTGGAGCAACACCTGACGTGATCCTTAGGATTGTAACTTGATGCATTCCTCCTCGCGCCATCACGAGAGTGACCTCTCAGCAACAGACCGCGCAGCATCCAATCGTAGCCGATGTTCTACAGAAGTGGTCGTAGGACCAATCCCTGGGAAACACAATACTTCTCGCCATGCCAGCCCTAGCTTTGGTAAGCTATGACTTTACCGGGAAGATAAGCCCCGACAATGCACTAGAGGCAGGGAGGCACTATATAAAAATGAGCGTCTTCTTAAAACATTTCCAGGGCAAGGCGTTGCCTATGTCATGAGACACCGCCATGACTACCTAACCTGTGATGACGCTCCTTCCGCGAGGACTGCGACACGCATGATCGCATCATCGGAGGAGCACTGAAACCAAACTGATGGAAACCAAACTGCTTATGTACCAGATCCCCATGACTGTGACATATGCGACGAAGTGCTCTGCAATGATACGCTCAAAGAGCTTGCATACCTCGTCGAGCAATACGAGCGACCAATAGCCGGAAGGCGAGGCCGCTGGCCACGAGGGTGGCCAGCGGCCTTTGGATAAGGACCAATTTCCCCGTATACGACACCTTGCGAAACCAGTCTTTATTGAAGGATGAGTCAAAACCTTAATAGTCAACGTTCATTAAGATCCAGAAGTCATACTCACCCCGGAATGCTATCGGGTCCGGAGTTGTTCTCTTGCTGGGCTAAGCCGCAGCACCTTTAGCTCACTTTTGGTGACTGCGGGCACGTCGTTCTCGACGTAATCCCTAACATTGGCTGGGGTTTGGGCCAGCGGATAAGATTCCAGATTCTCTAGGAGCTATTTTCGGGCCAATTTCTTGGCCAGCTTAATGGTCTCCTAGAGGGACCTTTCGGCACACGTGTAACACTCGTGTGCTCCGTCTCTCGGGCCTCAGTGCCTGGTGTACCGATAGCGGAGATGCACACTGCGTGCACAATACGATCTCCACCGGGAATCAGGCCTGCACGACAGCTGCATCCCCGAGAGCCCTTTTTTCAATCGTTTGACAGCCCAACGTTAGCTAGTGGGTGGATAGTTGGAGGAGAAACGTCAAACTAAATATAACTATGGACGAATAACAACCCCTCCTTCCACC
Organism: Thumatha senex; assembly: GCA_948477245.1. Lineage (NCBI taxonomy): Eukaryota > Metazoa > Arthropoda > Insecta > Lepidoptera > Erebidae > Thumatha > Thumatha senex. The sequence goes on from OX419726.1 coordinate 20,920,813, forward strand.
ACATGCCAGCCCTGAACGCGGCGTGTGCGATCAGGGGTCACACACGCCACAAGACCGCCGAAGTTCTCCCCCTACCAGTGGTTTCTCGGGAGCAAGTGTCAACCCCGGGGGTTGAAATTTTCCAGGACTGGGACGAAATGCGGTAAGAATGACGTCTTGCTCAGCTAGCCATAGTTCGAATTGATATTGCTCACAGGTTGGCGAGAAAAAAGGGGCCACGATAACCACTCCGCTGCAATCAGCTGCAACACAGCATCGGCTCTTAACCATAATTACAAGGCGCGAGATGTCCGCTTCAACACACAAAGCTAAAAAAAGCTAAGCTGTCTATCGTGACTGGGCTCCCGTAGTAGACCCAGTACGGCTTGGCAACGGTGACCACGTTATAGAACCTAATAGACCTCTCGTCATCGCGATCATGTTACGCAAACAGTTGTAAAAGAAGAGTTTTCTTTCTTCCTTAATAACTACTTGCGGTAGGCGAATGTCCACTGCGCAATGCTCTGGCACAGGAGATCTTGAGCAGCAGAGCAGTGGTTTAGATTCACTTGTAGGATGCGGATAAGTTTGTCCATTAATGAACCTCCATTCTCCAATCTGTACTTTAGCCCTACGTAACGCAACTAAATTAGTGCGGTCAGACAGCGGTAAGAGCTTGCTTTGTTATAGGACTAACTGCAGCTGGAGCAATGGTTCCTCACGGTAACTTTCACTGTGCACTATACCCCCCCCCCCCACACTTTCTCCGGTAGGGACCTGTAGCACCTAGTTTCGCAGGACTGTAGGAGATACACTTTGGTCTTTCGGAAGTCCTAATGAGGAGGTTCTGTTTGTCCGCTGTTTTTATACGCTGGGCAGCTGAAGAACTTGACCGGTGAAGCCGAAACGTCTAGCTTTGGCTCTCGTCTGGTCACTGGGACAGCTGCTGGCCTCCACGATGGGGGAGACTACCACCTCTGTCATTACTACGTCATCCAGACTCAATAAAAAATCATTACCGTTTGTTTCTTCTAATTACCATTTCATTTAAAAAATAATGGGAATTAATGGTAATATATTCATTGCAATGAGATTTTCAATAATTTCATAAATAAAATGATATTTTAAATAGGTAACGATTTGTGTTCAACACTGAATAGAGGGATCCATATTGGATATATCTAGCAAATAATTATGTAAAAAAACATAAAATAATTACCTTTTTAAAAGGCAAATGCTATGTAGAAATATTTTGAACCAAACCAGTTTTCGAGCAGGAGAACTCTAAAGTCCATAGTAAAAAAATGTACTTTCAGGGGTGTGTTGTTCACGACCGTAATGCGGTGATGGTCAGCGAATCTTTTATGTATATCTAGTCCATAACCGTGCGTAAATGCGAAAATATTAGGTCGAGAATGTCTTTGAATGGTAATTATGTGTGAGTGTAAGGACATTTTTCTAAGTGGTATGATACCACTTAAATTTGTTCTGTGGTAAACGTTACTAAAATGTAATATAGATTAATTAATCTATTAAACGAAAAGGTTTTAAAAAAATTCGTTCTCTCAATAGACTTTTTAGAAAGACTATATTTATTAAAATCTGGGAAAAGGGACACGGATGGTAATTAGATTTTGGCATTTATTTTCAAAATTTCATGCATTTCTAAAAAAAATCAAGATGTTTTAAGGATTGCGCCTAACGCAGGCCTACGTTAATTTAACGAAAACAATGTAACATTTAAATAAAAATAATGTTTAATGTGTTATTTATCGTCCGCCATGCAATATGCACGAAATGAAAAATTCACCCAAATACGATACTTCGCGTATTCTTTTTTCGAACGCAGGTACGGCTGAAAAAATTGTGCGTTTTCACTAATTTTCTTATATTTTGACATGACATGACTTATTGTCACGCCATTATCCCCGAAGGGGTAGGCAGGGGCATACTATACGCCCACATTTAACTGTATGCACTTTTATCCCACGTAACAGGTGGTGAGCCCTTTACCGTGTTGAAAATGGATAGGCGCAGGCTGTGGCAATCTGGTGTTGAAATTTTTCAAGCCGCCTATAAGGCCTTCAACAGGGGTTAACGACTGCCATGTTACTGACAACCGGGACTACCGCTTAACGTGCCTTAGCCGAGTGTTTTTATTTACGAGTGATTTCGTTCTCTTGTGAAACAAATAATAACAAGGTTGTGTTTAGATGTTATAGTGTGCTGATGTAAGGCATGTCACTTAAGTGAAAAAAAAATGTAATTCAGACACAAGTGTGCTGAAAAACGGGTCCGTATTGGGTTGCATAAAAAGAGGCATAAATTAAAACTGCATAACGTTTTTTCCATACTCTTCGTTTCGCATAACGTTCAAAAATAATAAATCATTGTGCATTCTTTATTTTACCATAACTTTTTTTTATAATAATTATATAGCAGCATAAAATGTTCACGCATACTTTTTTCGATTCCTAATCATAACATTTTTTGGCATCTCACTCTATGGCATAAAGATTACAAGTCATACATATAGAATACCATAATGGTAACGGGTACGTATTTTTATTTTTATATTTTAGCTTGAACTGTATATGATTGAATTGACATTATTAATCAGTCGGCAGACTGATTAAAAATGTCGATAGTCTATACTGAAGTTCAAATTGTCAATACTACTACTATATGTATAGAATGTAGACTATAATATACTATATATAGAATATAAATGAAATATAAAAAGAAGTAGAGTAGATAACTAGATTTAAACGAGCGATTCAGTGCTGGCGCTTTGTCGGCCACTGCTGCGGCACGCTCGCTTCGCTCGCTCGGCTCGCGCGCTGTTGTCACAAGTAATCTAACACTCCTCCTCGCTTCGCTAATTAATATTATTAATTAATATTATGTTAAATTTTGATTATAGTTAGATGAATATTTACAATTGTGTCTTATCATTTCTTAAATATTCTTGGTCAAATTTATTATCCATTTATGACTTAAACGGTTATGCATGCCTCCATTATGCGTTTTGTATTTTATGATAAATTATCTTTAATCGTATAACAATTATCCCATATACATTTATACTGTTTAAAATTATGATAAAGAATATTACAGTAAGTTATAATAATGCCAATAAAACCATTCTGCGTTTATAACACTTTGCTTATCATAATTTATGCGAGAAAACTTTATGCTGAAACTGTTATGCCAAAGTACATTATACTGAAAAATATTATGCGATCGAAAGGGCTCCCCTAAAAACCCTACCTGATAAATTATTAAAAAACAGTTTTAGTATGTTTAGCGCGGATGGAAGATGTGATTCGGATGTAGAACGGCGAGTAGCTGCCGGAAACAGAGTTAACGGTGCTTTGTCCCAATTAGTAAAGCGACAAAGCATCGTAAAAGAAGCACGACTGGCTTTTCATAACGCAGTGCTAGTGCCAACTTTGCTTTACGGTAGCGAAACCTGGGTATGTCAGCAGATGCATGAAAGTAAATTGAATGCTGTGGAGATGCAATCACTTAGAAAATTGTGCGGCGTTATACCTTGGCCGACCGAATACGTAACGAAGTTATACGCAATATTTGGTTTGAATGAAAGTGTCAGCGTTAAGCTGGAAAAGGGCGTGCTCCGTTGGTTTGGACACGTCCAACGAATGAGTGAGGAACGATTGACGAAGAATATATATTGTGCGAAAGCAGAGGGTAGAAGAGGTCAGGGTAGGCCGAGACTGACATATGAAGACCACGTGAGCAGATTGCTCAAAAACGGAAAGGTCAAAAGTATTCGGATACCCAGACGTGCTTGTATGAAGCGATTGATGAATCTCGAAGAGCCGAAAGAAGTATGCATGGATCGCAGCCTGGCGATCTGTCCTCTCTGACTACCCCGTCAGGGATACAGCGTGAAGATAGTTAAGTTAAGTTAAGTTTTTAAGTTTTAAAGTTTTAATGTCAACTCCCTTATCAAATTTTACGACTGGCGTGCGGACGGTAATTCTATTTACATAAACACCAACGGCTGTAATATTAAAATAATTACGTACTTAGGACTACTGTCGAAAATCGTATTCAACAACCAAAGCTCACATTTCCCGGGATATAACCGGGTGTAATCTCGGGGCAACTAATTGCGGGTTGCAGCAGAACAACGGTGCTCATTAGTACGATGTTCAATTAGGGAGCGCCGATGGACGAGGGCGAATCGGGCCGTTACATTGCTTTAAATCCTACTACTGTTACAAATGGTACATTGTATTACAAATGTTTTCTACGTACTGGGCCTTTGTATTGATTCATTCGTTTCGCTTTAAGCACTCTAATTGTATCCATGACTAACAGCCTTTTAGCGTAACTATTGTTTGTTCAAATACTTCCGGTAAGCTGTAGAATCAAGAAGACTGAATTTTTATGGTCCCTTTGAGGTTTATTATTAGTGTCATGAGTCATTATCTATGTAGTATATTAAATGCAAAATTATTTGTAATATTTTTAATGAATAAAGCCTTTTACAGATCGCTTCTGTATATTATGTTGAAAAACTTTTGTTATACGATGTTTTTTAAATTTATGTCAAAATACAAACAATAATAATAATACAAACGATGACGATGACAAACAATGTTATAAATATTCATGCTGCCATGCAGTCCAGATGCAATTAGGTACTAAGTAAAATGTGTATTATTACTACTACCAATACAAAAAATAATGTTTTTAATTATTTATAATTTGTAGAGAACGGCATAAAACGATTTTAGAAAATATTTATTAGGTATGTCATGATAAGTGGCCCCGCTGACTAAGTGTTTTGTAAACGATTATTGCGTTAAGCAACATTCGCTATAGATGTTCCTTGGATGGGTGACCACTTTGTGGAATTTACATTGGCGAGCGTTTCCGTGCTTCGTATGGCACGTTAAGCCGTTGGTCTCGGTTTGCCAGTAAAACGGCAGTCGTTAAACCTGGTTAAAGGTCTTATGGGCGGCTTAAAAAATTTAAACATGAGTGTCGCCACAGCCTGCGTCGGCATGACAATATGTATGTATGTATGTCATAATAAGACCAGTTAGTTTATGAAATGAGAAGTCATAAAACAAAAGTTCAATGTATGGAAAGAACCAGTACTTTGGTTCTTCTCACTAATCTATCGAAGCATAGTTGTAATACATATCTGTTAAGTAGGGATTTTTGAAAACTATTACCCGTGTAGTTAACTATATTTTGGACTCAGTAAGAGTACCGAATAAATATTTATAATTAGTAATAGTAGGTACTCAAGGACTATTGACTCGTGATCATGACAATATATCAATAACTCCTTATGGAATCTAGAGCAGGAATAGACATGGCATCATTTATATAATAGAGTGCCCACTTTATTACTAGATGTAGGCACTCAAACTGTTACCGCTCCTAACAACCAGTGTAATTTTTATTGAATGAATCTGTGCTAATAAATAAAACTGAAGAGTTAATTTGTTTGAATAAGCACGCTAATCATAGGAACTACTGGTTCGGGTTGAATGATTAATTATTTTTTTGTGGTTGATAGTCTTTTTATTGAGAAAGGCTAAATTTCATCAAGTTACTATCCATTGTAAAATTAATAAACGATGGTATTAAACGGGTGTCACGTATGTCACTGACAAAACTATCCTCAAGTGTTGATTGAGATAAAAAGATGATCAGATTGCAGAAAATTAATTTCAGGATGTGTCCTGGCTGTAGGTGAATTTTCGTTTGAATTACAAAATGGTTATATTTTTTCTCCTTTACGTAGTACCCGGCTACGACAATAGGCTAAATCTTCTATTACGTTGGATGTACAAAACTACTGGCTAAATGTCGGAGTATTATTCACCTCTGCCACCCCCTCGGGGGTTCAGGCGTGTTTGTATAAAATGTATTTTATGTTCAAGAAAATAAATGAGGTCCTCGTACCCGAACGGTGCGTCAGAAAGTTGTATTTAAACTACAAGATCAATAAAAAGTATATTTGATGGTTTTCTGTACATTTGTTATTACGATTGTCTATAAGCAGATATAGAAAATCTTTAGGCGTGGTGTTTCTCAACACTAACCAGACTAGATCTTGTTAATTCTCTTACACATAGAAAAATATAAAGAAATTAATCAATATTTTTATGTTCAACAGCCAGGGGAATAGTATATTGTTGGCATGTTTTGAATATCATCTAGTGGTCGTTGACCTCTTACAAGTAGGTGGGTGTATTATGTATTCGGTGTTCCGTAGGAAACAAGAAGGGTATCTTCGATTTGTTGTCATTGTTAATATGCAATGTAACTTTCACATCAAAATAACACATAGGCTACTTTTTATCCCGGGAACAAGTTCCTGTGGAAAACGGGAACGGGATAATTTCACCACGCGTGCGGAGCCGCGGGCGTCAACTAGATGATAATATGAATCTAGAAAATACAAATAATCGGTAACGATATTTGTTTTTCTACTACATTCCCTATAGTATGATGGATAAGTTTTTCAAAACATATTATAGGTTTGCTAAAACCATTTTTCCACTTAGTGAAAAGTTTGTGAAATATAAGTGCTAATATTTGGCAGAAACAAGTTTTCGCCTCCCCTTTTTTAACGAGTGGAAATTCCCACTGACTGCTTATCTGTCTAGCGCCGTACGACTAGCTGTATAATTGTTTTCAGGCATGTGAAAAATCTAGGATATCGACTCATTATTATGGTTCTCCTAATAAAAATACATCATCATCATCCGAGCGTCTGTCCCAGTTGCGTCTCGCGACGCCCAGGGTCCGCTTTCCTACATTTTCTCCTCCACTTCGCACGGTCGTCGGCATCCCCTGCAGTGAGACCATGGCACGCATGTCAGCACTTCTTGGGTCTTCCCCTCTTACCGGTACCCTGCGGGGCCTGACATGGCCAGACATTTGTTACCCACGTAGCCCGGCGGTTGCCGCAAGACATGACCATACCAACGCTGGCGACACTTTTCCTACTTGTCTGCAATGTCACGGACGTGAAGGCTGCCGCGGAAGCGAGAGTTCCTCACGCGGTCCATTTGCGTGACTCCACACATCCACCGCAGCATTTTCATTTCCGTGACACGCAGATTTCCTGATTGTGTCGCTCCGATATTGACCACGTCTCACTGCCATGTAAAAGAACAGGTCTAATGATAGTTTTGTAGACCTGTCCCTTCAACCGGATCGGCATTTTTGGGTCACAAATTACACCGGTCATCCCGCCATTTGGCCCACGCGGCAGCAATGCGTGACTTGACATCGCAGTCGATGTCACTGGACGTGTGAAAAACAGATCCTAGTGAGAGTATTTAACCTGGTCCGTGCGCTCGACCAAATCACCGCCTATGCGGACGGATGTGGGATCTGTCGATCGATCTGTCTTTAGTGTCAAGTACTCGGTCTTCGCCACATTTAGTTTCAGACCACCGTTCTCAAGCGTCTCCTTCCACGCCTTTACACGTCGCACCAATCTGCCCCTGTCCGCGTCTGCCAGCGGAATATCGTCAGCATACATGAGCAACCATGGAGGCTGCTCATGCGAGTTCCTGATGCTGTCCGATAATTCGTCTAATATCACGCTGAACAAAAGCGGACTAAGGACCGAACCCTGGTGTACCCCGACGGTGATGGGGAATGGTTTCGTGTCGCCAACAGCAGTCCGAACCATGGAATCGGAGTCACAGTACATGTCCCGGATAGTGTCAATGTAGACCTCTGGAACCCCTTTGGACCGCAGTGCCTACCAGATCATCGCTCGAGGAACATAGTCGAAGGCCTTCTGCTACAGTGCAGTGGCGTGTTCTTCGACCTATATTTCTCTGCGACAACCCTAAGGGCAAAAACAGGGTCCGTGGTCCCATGACCAGGGGGAAACCCATATTGACACTCCGAGAGAGTACACTCCTGCCGGATGCGAGAGTCCATAATCCTCTAGAAGGTCTTTATGGTGTGGGACGTCACCTTTATACCTTTATACCGCGGTAGCTCCCGCACTCCTGTACTGCCCCCTTACCTTTAAAGACTGGAGTAATAATACTCAGTCTCCATTGGATTGGGATCTGCCCGCTGAGGAGTATGCGGTTAAAAAGGTTTACTAAGATGCCCACACCGAGAGGACCCATCGCCTTCCAGGCTTCGATGGGAACTTCATCGGGTACGACAGCTTACCGATTCTTCATGCGGCGAAGGGCAGTCAGGACTTCTCCAGGCGTTACCGGTGGCACTTGTCCCTGATTCGGAGGGAGGTCCGGAGACTGCACCTCTTTGTGCTGTTTATTAAGCAGCTCGTGGAAATACGAGCGCCATCTCTCCTTTACCGCGAGATCTTCGCTTAACAGGGTGCCCTCTCCCAGGTCTTTTACACAGCGACACTTGGATATATCCTGTGCCGCTTTGCCCCTGGAGCGCGCCAACTTATAGATGAGCTTCTGCCCCTCAGACGTTTCCAGCTTATCATACAGAGGTTGTAAGTGGTCTCATCTGGCTCTGGCTATAGCTCACTTTGTGGCGCGCTTGGCAGCCCTGAACGCGTCGCGATCTTCGGAAAAACCGGTCGCTTGCCAATTTTTAAAGAGGGCTTTCTTCTCCCTAGTCTCCCTCTGGACTGCGTCGTTCCACCACCAAGTTTCCTTGTCACAATTGCGCCCACCCTTAGACTCACCGAGCACCACCTTCGCCACTCCTGAGGGTAGTCATGATAAAGTCAAGAGGCCACTATCACAGCTGGAAGGCAGTCAATGTAGCCCTCAAGTTAACGGCTATATGATAATTTCTTTGATACCAACAATTAATGAGAGACATTTTATCATAACTAGGCTGATACACGCAGCTTAGCCCGCATGGTAAAATGTTCCTATGGAGCAAATATACCTAGGTACATATTGTTCTGTTACATTTCTCAAGGCTTAGGCTGCGTTTTGGTTTTAAGTGTAAAGTGTAAAAGTAAAATAAGAGGATTGTAGAGTGGAACTTTCATGTAAGGACTGCACATGTGTTGGCAAGGCAGGCCTTTTAACTGTGGCATTCATATGGATGTCCCACGAGTGGGTACTTTTATGATGAAATGTGTAACAGTAGAAAAATATTTGAAAATAAGGTGTCAAATGGTGTCAGCGTAACCAAAATAAGATCAAAATGGACATAATAGCAACTTGTAGGTACAATAAAGAATTTGGAAAATTTTGGAAGGAAACTAATAAATTACAATTCAAACGAAGTTTACCTGTCTCTGTAAATGGTAGCCAAAACCACATGCAGGTTGCAAATATGTTCGCTGATCAATTTAATGATAAATCAAGTGATTACAATATACATTCAGTATCATGCTGCGCTCGTGACAACACGAAGACGAGGACGCGGAGCAAATTTTTAAATGTGTAAGAGGAATGAAGCGAGGTAAGCCTCCGGGTTGTGAAGGGTTCAGCATCGAGCACATTCTTTATGGTGGACCGCTACTATTTGAAAAGTTGTTTGTTTTGAACCGCGCATGTGTCTCATTTGGGTATCTACTATGCAACTTAATGAAAACGACTGTCGTGCCTATTATAAAAAATAGAACAGGTAATGTATCTGATTTAACGAACTACAGCCCTATTTCTCTGGCTAAGTACTTTCTAAGATTCTCGAGCGTTTCATTTATCCAAATCTGACTCAAAAAATATTACTTTGTGTAATGGACAGTTTGGATTTAGACAACGGTTATCAACAGAATTTGCAATCTTTGCACTTAAAAATACTGTTAACAGTTACATTAAAAATAACACGTCTGTTTTTGCCTGTTTTCTTAATATAAGTAAGGCATTTGATACAATAAATTAAAACATCCTGTGGGACAAACTTAGAAACACTAATGTACACGAGAAGGTAATAAAACTATTAGAGTATTGGTATAGCAATCAGCACAATCGGGTTCGCTGGGGTGGGGCGCTGTCTGACTCGTATAAACTTCAAAGTGGTGTGAGGCAGGGTGGCTTAACCTCAACAGTACTTTTTAACCGCTATATTAATGTCTCATCGAGGAGTTCAGCGGCACCAGAGACGGCTGTCACACTGATGATATGGGGCTGCTGATCCCCTCGGCCAGCGGTCTGCAAAGGCTGATAAGTGTTTGTGGGAGTTATTAAATGAACCTATAAATATTGTAAGTAAAGTCAAGTATTTGGGCCACATCTTTTCTAAAACTTTAAGTGACCATGCTGATCTCGAGAGGCAAAGAAGATCCCTGGCCACAAAAGTAACATGCTGGCAAGGCGCTTCTCGAGAAGCTCTAACCAAGTTAAAATTACCTTATTTAAAGCATATTGTCAGACGTTCTACACCGCCGCCCTCTGGTGTAGTCATACTAAAGTCAATTACAACACCTTGCGGGTGCAATACAATAACGAGTTCCGTGCTATGCTAGGGTTGCCATGGAGGTGTAGTGCGTCTGGTATGTTTGAAGAACATAATGTAAAGAATTTTCATGTATGCAAAGTACCGTGTTAGAATATCCTTTAAAAAAAGACTCGAAAAATGTATGAACAATATTGTTATCGCAGTATTTCGGACCCTGTATGTCTACAGTAAAAGCTATACAAGTACATGTATCTAGGTGTAAGTACCTAAGCTCTGTAGCTATGTATAATTATGACATTGCTTTTTGATATTTATTAATGATTTTAATATTAAATTTACTATTATAATATAGTTTGACGAAACAGTATTTGTGGATATAATCTTGTATAGGCTATATGGGACTGTAACTAGTTAGGAACTGTGCCTAAAATAACGATATTTTATTTAAAGCCAAAAGTCGACTTTTCAATCATTTTTTTTTATCCATCATGCCTTATCCCTGAAGGGGTGGCAGAAGCATATTATATGGTCACTTTTCACCGTGTGTATTTCTGTCCCACGTAATAGGGGGCTACATGCTGTTGAAATTTTTAAAGCCGCCCATAAAGCCTTCAACCAGGCTTAACGACTGCCATTTTACTGGCAACCGGGACCAACGGTATAACGTGTCCACTTTGTAGCATTTAGCTACAAAGTGGTCACCCATCCGAGGACCAGCCATAGTGAAAGTTGCGTAACTCAGTGATCGTTTACAGAACACTGAGACAGCGGGGCCACGAGCGCTTCTGCGACTTTTCAAACATTGTAAACAATTCAAACGTCTTATCATGGGCGTACCCAGGATCTGGGCCAGGGGGGGGGCATTTCAGATTTTTTATAATGTTACCTGTTTTTAAACCCCCCACTCCGCAAAAATAGGGGTGTTAATGTTATAAGTTAGACGTAGATTTCGGTGTGTAAGTGTGGTGTAGTGGACAGACCGATTTTAATGCGGTTTTTTTTTCATTTGTAAACCCGTTTCTTGGTGGTGGTTCTTAGGTATATTTGGTTAATATCGGTCCAGCTGTGTAAGAGTATCACCTTTTTTTTAAATAATAATTTTAGGCATTTTTGGCGTGTGATTACTCGGTTAAGTGCTTAACGCGTGCCAGTATAATCGTTAAATGACAATTAATAGAGAACTTTGACCTAATGCTGCAATGAAAATGATCACCAGAGAACCCGACTCTTCGAAAATTCACAGCAGTCATGGTGTTTGGGTTCAATAGTATCTACTTTTTAAGGGTTGTTCTTTAAAATACAAGTATATTTAAAAATTAATATTTTTGAATTTTCTAATTTAATTTATATTTTAATTTATATTTTTTAATTTGGTTATGTTCAAATCTATATGTATAGTAAAATAAAATTCAAATGTCTGTTTGTAATTCCAAATTTACAGATTTTCACTACAGAAATAAAGTCTTTATTTTGCATAGACCATTTTAACGGCGCTTACAAAATGTCATACACTAGTTTAAAGATAAATTTAATATTTTTAGAGTGACCACCGGTTCGGAACGCGGCCCACCTGAGAAGAACCGGCAAGAAACTTAGGAATGTTTTTTTTGATGGCCTATTTACAATTTAATATTATTTCCCGGTGTTAAACTGATAGGTAGAGATCGTGAGTTTTTTAGTCGTTTCAAGTCCGGCTTGACGCTGCTAACAAACAGTTAAAAGGGACGTGCCTCACGATTTTTAAAAGATGTATAGGGTATTGCAAATGGGAAAAAGTTATTTTTGTACTATTATCGACAAAAGTAGGAGGCCAAACCAAAGCCAGGGGGGGACAGCTGCCCCCCTGCCCCCCCCCTGGGGACGCCCATGCATCTTATTTCAACCAATTTACATAAAACTTGATAAATTATATACCTGAACTTTCATAATGAAGTGGCACAGTGGTAGTGTATGCGACCACTGCGCTGAGGTACCAGGTTCGATTCCTATGTATGTATTTAGAAATTTAAGTATGTCTATCAGTTGTATAGATCCCCTACCACAAGCTTATATTAGCTTAGATTGGGCTAGACGGCGCTGTGTAAAAAATGTCCCACAGTATTTATATATTTACTGTAGTCATAGTTTATCGCGAACACACAGACAGACGGACGCGGCAGACAACTTTGTTTTAAATAGAAGTAGAAAAGAAAGAAAAGGAAAGAAGTTTGGTATACCTACAGGTAATTAAAACTGTTAATATTTCCAGTGGGAGTACCAAATTGTAAATAGGATATAAAGGCCGCGGGTGAACCTACGCTTAAATCTTAATTAATAGATACAGTGAAAAGAAATACGAAAGTAAGTAAGGAAGAGTAATGTCTCTATTTTTTCTTAAGTGACCAGGTGATTACGAGTACAAAACAAAACCAGTTTAGTTTTGTAAGTTTCTTAAGAAAAAGAATATTCAACTAATTCACTACACTCTTTATTACCAGCACATTCATTGTTGAATTTTATTCGACTTAATTGCAGATAAGTAACTTCAAAAACTTAGTACTAATCGTATACTCGTATTAATGAAGATGAGGTTGAAGAACGACGAGATGCCTAGTGCGAATGGTAATTGCACCCTCCTGTACTGTTAAAAATGCAAAGTTGCTAAAGTTGCAACTTTAGTAAGAAGTAGGTACATACATCTGATCATTGATTAATATTGGAGATCATGCCATAATAATATTAACTATATAATTAATTAGGTACTTACAACCATCGTATGGCCTTTGACGATTCCGGTAAAAACACAAAAAAAAAAATTAACACAACATAAGAACGCATCACAAAATAAAATCGATCACTGTGTTACATGGGGACAAAAAAGATATGTATAAATTAAAAAAAATTAAATTAAAGTATCTGTGCGATTTTTTTTGGCGGGAAATTACGGTACGAATTTCTCGTGTAAGCCTGTCAAGTGCGAGCGTCGGGAGATGAGCGCACCCCAACTGCGACTGCGACAGAATGCACGACTAACACTTCTGCCACTCTCGGCCAGTGGTCAGGCAGACAAAACGCGCCGTCGCCGCCGCAATAGGGCAAAGGCAGGCACAGGCCTGCTTCTGGCCAAAGATCATTCGTTTTAAGGACACGAGACGCGTCAAATTCCATTTTTATTCCTTGGGTACCTATCTATCTACATATGCAAATAGTCTTCTAAGTATTAACAGGTTGGATAAACTGTTGATTTTGATATACAAAATGTGGCTTCCATAAAATTGGAATCAAAGCGAAATTCAATTGTAGCGATATCGACATCGGATACATTCGTGAATCGAAATCATCCAGAGACACTCTCAAGCACACAAGAATGTTCAACTAAAATGGTCAAGTGTTAAAAAGCAGGATCCATAGGCGTTACGTGACTGGTGGACATACTTATATCGTAAAACGATTGTTTAGAAAGAAGAACTATTGACATAAACAAGTACAGATTACCTACTACAATGTCTCTACATAACCTTTCGCATAGAATCAAACTATACCTGCTAGGCAATCAGATATTCTAATTGACTGATCAATTTAGGAGATCATTATAATATTATTGACAGAAAAACAGTATCATTTTTTGAAAAAACCAACTATAATTAATTTACACATTAATAAATAATAACAACAACAAACAACTTGAATTTCTTAGATCATAGACCTAAAAATATTTATAGATGGAATTTTTTTTGTCGGTAAGGCTGCTTTTCTGACAACATTTTTGTTAAATGTGTCAGCACGTTATCTTCATTGAGGGTGACCTATGGTAGGCATAAACACAGAAATAATGATATATTTTGTACAATGGTGTACAATGAGCCGGGCGGGCGGGCGCTCACGCGCTCCCCACGCTACCGCACTGGTACAAGTACAACCCACTTATCAATTCAGTCGAGTGGGCATTCATTCATTGTGAAGCATTGTGCCTATTATACGCGGATTCGGTGCTTATTTACCCGTTCACATGCCATTAGAGTAGGTAGCCCAAGGGCCAGAACACGTCTTGACCCTGCTCATCCAAGTGTATTGCTACACCTTAATTGCGTCTAAATTTTAAATATTCAAACCAGCTGATGCCTGCAACTTTGTACGCTTAAGGTAAAGGGGAAAGTTTATATAATTCAGTCTAGAACTTGTCTTCTTTACGAATATGACTCGAAATTAATATTACTAGCGTTAGTTCTAGTTGCATTCATTGTCCTTGTTTTTGAGCACAAGATCATGTTTACTATATGAGGGTGTAAGGGACCCCACCAAGATCTTCGGAGCCCAAGTCAACCTCCCGTGCTAGTGCGTGCACCTGCTGATTAACGGACGAGGCTCTGGCGCTGGCTTTCCCCTCTGGGGTTGGGAGGTCTGAGGGCGTCGCTCCCATAAAAGCCACCCGCCGAAACAAAAATGAAAAGAAATAAAAGGAATGCTGCTAGGGATAGGGCGCCGCCGCAAAACGGCGCGCAGGAGCCCCGCCCGACTCCTGTGGCAAGTGGGCTAGGGCTGCCGTGTGTCGGGCCAGCACAGCTAAAGAAGTTAGCCCCAACCCGAATCCGCTTCGCATCTTGGAACATTGGCACGCTGACTGGGCGTGCGGTAGAGTTGGTCGAAGTACTCTCCAGGCGGAGGTTGGACGTGGCGTTCCTGCAGGAGACTCGGTGGAAGGGCAACAGAGCCCGGCCTTTGCAGAAAGGCTACAAGCTGTACTACACGGGTGCGCCTGGTGGGGAGAACGGGGTGGCCGTGGTGCTCTCCGAAGGGCTGCAGAGGGAGGAGTTGCTTGTAGGTGAAACGCTGTAGCGACCGGCTTATGATCGTGAGGGTGCTTATCGATGGGATTATTACCCACCTGATAAGTGCCTACGCGCCACAGGCCGGTTGTAGCGACGCCGATAAGATGTCGTTTTGGGGCCAACTCGAGGGAGTGCTTCGGAGCATTCCGTTGTCACAGGGAATCGTTTTGGGCGTTTAAACGGTCATGTGGGTGAGAGGTGTGAGGAGTTTGAACGTGTTCATGGTGGTTTTGGATACGGCACCCGCAACACTGAAGGAGAAACTATCCTCAGAACGTGTGCGGCTGCCGATCTGGCCATTGTGAACACGTATTTCAAAAATAAATCCGTACATCTCATCACCTACAAGAGCGGGAGGCGTACAACTCAGATCGATTTCCTACTCACTAGGCGACACAGCATCGGCAAGGTGGCCAACTGCAAGGTCATACCCGGTGCTGCACAACACCGTCTCCTTGTCATGGACCTCTGCGTGAAGCCTAAAGGCAAACACATCGAGCGGTGCCAGCGCCGCATCAGATGGTGGCTGCTTGATGAAACTAGGTCCCAGGAGTTCGTCTCAGCTGTCGGTGACAAGTGCACCGACACTGAAGGCGAACCAGTTCAAGATTACTGGGACAAAGTTCAGGCGGCCATCCTTGGAGCGGCGAAGGTGGTGCTCGGTGAGTCTAAGGGTGGACGCAAATGTGACAAGGAAACTTAGTGGTGGAACGACGCAGTCCTGAGGGAGACCAGGGAGAAGAAAGCCCTCTTTAAAAAGTGGCAAGCGACCGGATCTCCCGAAGACCGCGACGCGTACAGGGCTGCCAAGCGCGCCACAAAGAGAGCTGTAGCCAGAGCCAGACGAGACCACTTACAACCTTTGTATGATAAGCTGGAATCGTCTGAGGGGCAGAAGCTCATCTATAAGCTGGCGCGCTCCAGGGATAAAGCGGCACAGGATATATCCAAGTGTCGCTGTGTAAAAGACCCTGAGGGCAATCTGTTAAGCGAAGACCTCGCGGTAAAGAAGAGATGGCGCTCGTACTTTTACGAGCTGCTTAATAAACAGCATAAAGAGGTGCAGCCTCCGGACCTCCCTCCGAATCCGGGACTAGTGCCACCGGTAACGCCTGGAGAAGTCCTGACTGCGCTTCGCCGCATGAAGAATCGGAAAGCTGTCGGACCCGATGGAATCCCCATCGAAGCCTGGAAGGCGATGGGTCCTCGCGGTGTGGGCGGTGTGTTGTGAATCTTAGTAAACCTTTTTAACCGCATACTCCTCAGCGGGCAGATCCCAAACCAATGGAGACTGAGTATTATTACTCCAGTCTTCAAAGGTAAGGGGTCAGTGCAGGAGTGCGGGAGCTACCGCGGCATTAAGGTGATGTCCCACACCATGAAGATCTTCGAGAGGATTATAGACTCTCGGATCCGGCAGGAGTGTACTCTCTCGGAGTGTCAATATGGGTTTCGCCCTGGTCATAGGACCACGGACCCTGTTTTTGCCCTGAGGGTTGTCGCAGAGAAATACAGGTCGAAGAACACGCCTCTGCACTGTTTGTTTCTAGATATGCAGAAGGCCTTCGACTGTGTTCCTCGTGCGATGATCTGGTGGGCACTGCGGTCCAAAGGGGTTCCAGAGGTCTATATTGACACTATCCGGGACATGTACTGTGACTCGGATTCAATGGTTCGGACTGCTGTTGGCGACACGAAACCCTTCCCCATCACCGTCGGGGTACACCAGGGTTCTGTCCTTAGTCCGCTTCTGTTCAGTGTGATATTAGACGAATTGTCGGACAGCATCAGAAACCCGCATGAGCAGCCTTCATGGTTGCTCATGTATGCTGACGATATTGCGCTGGCAGACGCGGACAGGGGCAGATTGGTGCGACGTGTAAAGGCGTGGAAGGAGACGCTTGAGAACGGCGGTCTGAAACTAAATGTGGCGAAGACCGAGTACTTGGCACTAAACTCGACAGATCCCACATCCGTCCGCATAGGCGGTGATTTGGTCGAGCGCACGGACCAGGTTAAATACCTGGGATCTGTTTCTCAAGTCCCACGTCCAGTGACATCGATTGCGATGTCAAGTCACGCATTGCTGCCGCGTGGGCCAAATGGCGGGAGATGACCGGTGTCATTTGTGACCCTAAAATGCCGATCCGGTTGAAGGCACAGGTCTACAAAACCATTATTAGACCTGTCCTTTTACATGGCAGTGAGACGTGGCCGATATTGGAGCGACACAAGCA
This sequence comes from Thumatha senex, assembly GCA_948477245.1. NCBI lineage: Eukaryota > Metazoa > Arthropoda > Insecta > Lepidoptera > Erebidae > Thumatha > Thumatha senex. The sequence continues at coordinate 20,938,196 of OX419726.1, forward strand.
GGAGCTGCGTGTCACGGAAATGAAGATGCTGCGGTGGATGTGTGGAGTCACGCAGATGGACCGCGTGAGGAACTCTCGCATCCGCGGCAGCCTTCACGTCCGTGACATTGCAGACAAGTTGCAAGAGTGTTGCCTTCGTTGGTATGGTCACGTCTTGCGGCAACCGCCGGGCTACGTAGGTAACAAATGTCTGGCCATGTCAGCCCCGCCGGGTCCCGGTAAGAGGGGAAGACCCAAGAAGTGCTGGCTTGACGTCGTAAGGGATGACATGCGTGCCAATGGTCTCACTACAGGGGATGCCGACGACCGTGCGAAGTGGAGGAGAAAATGTAGGAAAGCGGACCCCGGGCGTCGCGAGACGCAACTGGGACAGACGCTCGGATGATGATGATCATGTTTACTATCTATCTCACCCCACTTCATACGGTCTTTAGCATCACTAGTAGTGGCACCACGTCCAGTCAGGTTTTGCATCTACCTCTTCTACTAGGATCCGGTGGACTTGGCATTGATACACTAAAGTCTTATTTAGGTACACGGAGTTATATTATTGCACATGAAAGAGCAAGGCGCCGTGGCCTTACTTAGGTAAAGTATTCAAAGCCTACATAAGTATAATGATTGCTTATTTTTTTAGAGAATCCTTTCAATATATTTTTTTTACTCAATTAATAATGTCAACTATTATATACTAATATTATAAAGCTGAAGAGTTTTTTGTTTTGTTGAACGCGCTAATCTCAGGAACTACTGGTCGGATGAAAAGGATTTTTTTGTGTCGGATAGCCCATTTATCGAGGAAGGCTGTAGGCTATATATCATTACGCTACTACCCCGGAGAGCGAAGCAGTTATCATAAACGTCGACAATACATGCAAATATTTATACATTACTAGTTGACGCCCGCGGCTTTGCCCGCGTAGAGAAGTTTTACCGTTTCCCACAGGAACTTGTTCCCGGGAGAAAAAGTAACCTGTGTTATTCTGATGTATAAGTTAATTTTTTGTAAAGTTTCATTAACATTTATTCAGTAGTTTTTACGTGAAAGACTAACAAACATCTATCCAAACTTTCGCATTTATAATATTATTAAATTGTAGAATTTATAAGCGACGGGATTAAATAGGTGCCACGGAAGTTCGAAATTGTCACGGGCGAAGCCGTGGGGGTCATCTAGTACTTACATATAATTCTCGTGTCACAGTGTTTATTGCCAGTGGCGTAGCTACCCAGGGCCTAGGCGGGGCAGTGTCCCGGGGCCCTCAGGTACAGGTGGCCTTCAAGCTCAGGGGGCCCTCGAATCCTTACCAGTAAATCTCGATCAAACGGAACCTATAAAAATCTCTCCCAAAATAAATATGACAGGTTGCAACCGAACTACTCAGTTGAGAGCTGTTGAGATATTCGAAAGTTATACTTAGGGAATGCCACTTAATTCTTTCTGTAGGTTGGCAGTGTTGTCAATTTGACGGATAGAGCGAAATGTGCGTTCATTATTCATCGATGTTTTTTTGTGAATTATTATTGTGAATTCTAGTCAAGACATTTTTTTAGAGAACGGTTAAATATTAATGCTGTATCAGGAGTTAGTAAGCTAGCGTCAATAGCTTTTCAGTACGTCAATATACGTATTTTCTATTTGGTTTTTTTTTGCCCAATACCTACAAGAAGTATTAATTGTAATTTATATTGTTACTGTTTAATATTTTTATTACCTACAATATTAATCTATAAGCAACTATACAATTTGATATAACATAACCCACAGCGTGCAGGGAGATGAATGCCGCGCTAAACGTAGGCTTGGGCTTCGCTTCGGTATAAAAAACTCGTGCGTCAGAAGTGTGTCCCTACAATAGTTCAGCATTTTTAAAGTATTTGTATAGTTATATAATATTTTTATTTGATAAAACCTAACCAGTATAGATAATCGTATAGAATGACGTGTGGTGTTCCGCAGGGGTCAGTTACGACTGGCTCCTCTGCGGCACCATGCTGCCGAGGGTCGGCGTAATCTGCTACGCCAATGACACCTGGGTCACCACGCGGGGCCTCACATGTAGGGACGCCCAAATCCTGGGCACGGTGGGCGTAGCCCAAGTTGTGAGTTACATCAGGGCGCTGGGACACAAATACACGCAACATTGTGAGGAAAATCTGAGACCATGATCTTCCACGGGCCTCAGCGAAGACCCTCTCGACGCTCCCAAATTGTGGTGAGCGATACCCCCATCGCAATTGGGAAGATCATAAAATATTTGGGTCTGGTTCTCGACAGCCGATGAGGCTTCACAGCATTTCCGGCTATTCGCTGCAAAGTTGATTCAATACACCGGAAGGCGCGTGAGACTGCAGGTAGTACGTCCCACCGTCTCGCCTCGCCGACGACGGTGTAGTGCGTTCCAAGGCGCTCTATGCTCTGCGCTTCCAACATAGTACTGCTACGCAGACCGCAGCGGACGTTAGCGCAGAGGGCGACGCGGGCGTATCGCACTGTCTCTTACGAGGCGGCGTGTCTTATAGCAGGGAGCCGCCCGTGGTATCTTGAGGCTGGAGTCCTACAGCGCGTGTGTGTCGAAGGCGTCCTGTACTGTAGGTCAGCCGCTTCTGGAGGAGATCAATCGCTGGAGACAGGCGGCTCGCGATTATCTCTTCCGGAAGTGTGCAGAAAAAGAGCCCGAGCCGCGAGCGCGAGGCTCGTGGGGGCAATCCGGCCCGTCCTACGGCAGTGGGTAGGAGACGTACTACTTCACTCAGCTTCTCACTGGTTATGGTTGTTTTGCCAAGTATCTGTGGGAAGCGGCGGTTGTGGAGCCGGATCCCGTGTGCCGTCACTGCCCTAGCGGGGTCCTGGACACGGCTGAGCATACGCTCGCCGTGTGGACGGCTTGGGACGATCCCCGCAATGCCCTCACGGGCAGCGTGGCCTGGATCTGTCGCTGCCGGACGTGGTACGACAATATTCGCCTCCTTCGCCAGTGAGGTGATGGCGGCAAAAGAGAGAAGCTGCGGATGTGAGAGCGCGCCCCCGACTAGTTTACGGCTACTAGTGGACAGAAGATCGGTTAACCCCGCACACAATGGCCTTCTGGCGGCTGGCACTCTGTGTGTGCCTTCTAGTGCCCGTTCGTATCGCTTTTGCAGGAGTTTAGTAGGTAGGACGGCACCCAAGGACCGAGAGTGCCACGCACCGTTCTCCCCCCGTCAAAAAAATACAGTTTAGATAGCAGTAGGGCCCCATTTTTTTATTTACCCCAGGGCCCTTGGTTACCTAGCTACGCCACTGTTTATTGCCATGCAAAGTCCTCCGCAACAGCTTGACTGATTTTTGTGATATTTTATAAGTATTATTGCAGCGAGGTTATAGGGCAGTATGGAGAAATGATATAACGGCGAGTATGTCAACGTAGATTGTTAATTGCTTGACTTACAACGACAGAATGAACAGAGAAACATGGGAGCCCTTTCGATCGCATAATTTTTTTCAGCGTAATGTAGTTTGGCATAACAGTTTCAGCATAAAGTTTTCTCGCATAAATTATGATAAGCAGAGTGTTATAAACGCATAATGGTATTATTGGCATACCAATAACTTACTCTAATTTTTTTATCATAAATTTAATCAGCATACATGTAAAGGGCATAATTGTTATACGCCTAAAGATAATTTATCAAAAAATACAAAATGCATAATGGAGGTATGTATAACCGTTTAAATCATAAATGAATAATAATTTGACTATGAATATTTTAGTAATGATAAGACACCATTGTAAATAATCATCTCACTCATAGCCAAGTTTGTAATCTGTAACATTTAAAACGATATTTTAAGTGTTATTTTTTTAAGACTAGTCTTGTAAAAGTCGTAAATAGGTACGACGACGAGCGAAGCGAGGAGGAATGTTAGGTCACTTGAGACCACAACGCGCCAGCCGAGCGAGCGAAGCGAACGGGCCGCGGCAACGGCCGGCGATGCGCCAGAACTGAATCGCTCCTTTTAATCAACCTACTTCTTTTTGTATTTTATTTATATATCCTATATTTAAGTGTGTACATTTTGAACTTAAGTATAGTAAGTATCGACATTTTTAATCAGTGGGCATTTCAATCTTAGACAGTTCAAGCTTAGATATAAAAATAAAAATATGTACTCGTTAACATTGTGGTATTCTATATGTATGACTTGTAATCTTTATGCGAGAGTGAGTGAGATGCCAATAAATATTATGATTAGAAATCGTTATTGTAAAAAAAAATATGCGTAAACATTTTATAACTATAAAGAAGTTATGGAAAAATAAAGTATGCCTAATGATTTGTTCCTGTTTGAACGTTATGCAAAACGAAGAGTATGCCAAAAAACGTTATGCAGTTTTATGTTATGTCTGTAAAATTTATGCAACCCAATACGAACCCGAGAAACATGTGCACAAGCTATTTATAACATAATTACAGGTAAGCATTACCGCCCAATATGGCGTAGTAGGAAACGACGTCACAACTTGTGTCGACTACTAAACATATTTTCTGGCGTGGCGTTACAGTATATTTAGCAGGTCTGAGAATCTGTCGTAATCTACTTTATATGACAAAACCATGTTTGCTGAGTCTAGTAAAATACTCGTATAAAGGGTCATTTGTGAACCACCTGCTACGGTTGCAGGTGGTTCACAAATGACCCTTTATATTTATTTATAACGTCATAACTAACAACATTTGTTCTAGGACTTTAGACACGACAATTCGTTACGAAGCGAAATACTGTATTACATTGAACTGTCGAACTGCGTCACAGGCTGACTGTTGCATTTGCTTCAAGGAACTCCTGGGTCTCTTTTTCGTCATGTAAGTAACTACTGTACCTACGCCTCGAGGAACGATTGAGGCATTAATGCGGCTGACATAAGACAAGGTCTAATGAGCTAGTGCCCTCGCACCCTCGTCTCCTTGGATATTCACGAGTGAATTGTGTAGTAATAAAATAAATAAAAATATTCAAACAATAGGTACAAATGAAGTGTGTAAAGTAGGAACGTTCAAAGTTACAAAAATATGTGTGTTAAATGTTATTATAAAACATGATATTAAATTTAGTTGGTGTTCGAAATGACCAGCCCTTTTTACAATGTTATGTTTATATATTTTTTTATGTTTATCATTAAGTAATAGAATCTAAATTGAGAGAAGGTGACATAAGAGGAGCTTCCAGGTTATTATTTAGTAGCGACGTGGTGGCGCCTTGCTCTCGAGGAGTTTCGGATCGACTCCTTCAAATTAATATACAATGGGCTTTCACAATTATTCGGTATTGTCTTTTCGTCCCAAAATTAACTCATGCCCTTCGCTCATCTCAATTTTTAAAACATCCGACCCTTTTGGAAAATATGGACAAAATTATTCATACCACGCTTTGAAAATTTTAATTCCTACACTGGTAAATTCTGAAGTGCCAGGCAAGATTGAAGCCATAAATGTTCGGAAACTTAAGTGTCCAGATACTGTTTTGCCCACCAACCCATGCTCCCAGAGGATAGGCCGCTCTGCAACGAGGTTAGAAAATATTTATTGAACACGAGTTCGAATGTTGCAGAACGTGCTCGCCTATTGGCTGTGGGAGAATGGGAGTCAGGTGTTTGGCTTCAGGCTCTTCCGTCGCTAAACATAAGTACTATGTTGGACTAAACTACATTCAGAATTGCCTCTTCTTTCTTCGTTTCGGTGCTCCCTGCGTTTCTCCGCATTGCTGTCAATGTCGTGAAGTAGTCGACAGCCTTGGGCATCAGCAGGAGTGCAGGTCGCAGGTCACGTCATGCATACCTTAATGACATTATACGTCGGGCCCTTGTCACCGCCGGTGTTCCAGCCGTTCTAGAACCTAATGGTTTGGCGCGTGACGATGGCAATAGACCGGACGGTATGTCATTAGTGCCATGGAAGATGGGAAAGCCTTTAGTTTGGGATGCAACTTGTATTGACACCCTGGCTCCTTCTCATCTTCTTAGCACGGCGGGTTGCGCTTGTGCTGCTGCTGCATCCGCCGAGACTCTCAAGCGGCGCAAATATTGTAATTTAATATGTAATTATATTTTTGAGCCGTTTGGGGTCGAGACACTGGGCTCGTGAGGCCCAAGTGCTCGTTCGCTGTATAGTGATATCGCAAAGCGACTGGTCGATTCTTCTCGTGACTATAGGGCTGGCCTCTTTCTCGCTCAGAGAATAAGCATTGCCATACAACGTGGCAATGCGGCCAGCCTTATGGGAACCTTACCGGTTGATTTTGATGGGGAGGAATTCTTCGACACCTAGTCGGGGCATCATTGTCAGTCTTCTAATAATTCCCACCACCCGCCCCCTTCTTTTTGTATTGTTTTCTGTAAATAAAACTAATAAAAATATGTTAATTTATTAAATAAATAAATAGATACAATGTTATTTTTAAACTTTCGCGGTGTATACCTTACCTAGGTATATACCGCGAAAGTTTCATATTTTATATAAGTACTACTCGGGACTTCACACGAAACTTCACGTCGTCGTCGGTGAATGTATGTAGAATATTGTTTTTTTTAATACAATATTGTGCAATGCTTCTCTCTACATTTATAGGTAGGTAGGTACTATAGAATACAACCAAAGATAATTTAGTCGCGAGCATAATCTGGTGGTCTTCTTAAGATAGTATCAGCGTAGGCAACTCTCTTGCATTTTATCGTCAATATCACGAACTGTTTCAAAGCCGTAAAATCTCTACCCATGTTGCCTAACTGATAGTCGTGACTTTGCTTGCGTAAAGTAATACCTAATCGTTATTCTTCCGAGCATTATTCCCGGTGGTACAAACAGCCCTTGCTCTATACAAGTACCGTACTGTGTCCTATTCTCCATACCTTTTTTAATCAGCGCCATCTAGCTCACACTAGACAACTGATAAATAAACATAAATTATAACATTTGTAGATCACACTAATATTTGTTCCGACTCAGGAATTAAATCCAAAACCTCAGCACGGCTCTTGCATACACTACGCCACTACTACTTACGCTACTATATTTGTTTAATCTTCAGCAAGATACTGGCTATATTAGCGATCAGCAAACTTTAACTAACTGAAGCGTTTCTTTAATAACTTTCGTAAGCGTAGTTCATTAGGCATTTGTTTATCTATCTTCACGCTTTATCCCTGATAGGGTGTTCAGAGAGGATAGATCGCCAAGTTTCGCAATTAATGCATATTTCTTTCGGTTCCGGCAGATTCATTAATCGTTTCATACACCCGTGTATCCGAGTACTTTTGACCTTTCCATTCTTGAGCAATCTTCTTCAGGTGGTCTCCGATAAGTCTAAAGGTATTGACAAAACGGGTTTTGTTCATCACGTGTAAATTCTAGGTAGCCCTAATAGTCACGGACCTAACAGAGGTCCTTTTAAGAGAAGTGCAAATGTAATAAAAACATTTTGCTTAACTCCTTATTTTGCTTGTGGCCACAAGGGTAGATCTTGTGGGTATTGGACAAGTGGTCAAGAGTTTGTGAAAAGCGTGGATGGAGTAGGTCCAGTAGTCGATCTAATTTCTATATTTTATTTACTCTACAAGGTCTTGGCTCTACTTTTAATTATTTTAAACGTCTTCCTGGTTTGATCCATTAGTTTACATGCCAATTCATTATGATGCTCTCGCGTACGTTTTTGATAGCGTTTGTGATTTTTTGACATCTTCATTTACTGTTGGCACTTTTAGATCACGATGCAAGTTGTGATTTGTTATGAACCAGGGTGCGTCTGTAATCATGCGCAGGATTTTTGACTGGAATCGTAGTAGAATTTCTATATTTGATGTAGCTGCTGTGCCCCACAGCTCAGCTCCATATCGGCTTTAGTATGTGTTTATACAGAAGAATTTTGTTGTCCAAAGATAGTCTGGATTTTTTTTTTTTTTTTTTTTTTTTTTCGCGGGGAATGCATTTACGCACCGTCATCCCTGCTGCGGGGGCAGCAGGGACGGTGTGTGGGGCTCCCGGCCCGAGAGAGAGGGCCGTCCTACCCACTAAACCCCGCGGTGTTCCGCCTCACCTTAAAACCGACTCGCAGGGTAGGCCTGAGGTTAAATCACTGCGAGCCGGCAAGGGGCACCCCAGAACGGAGGGGTCCGTCTCGGGGCGGTCGATAAGCGACCACCCCGGAGCTCCCTAAGGAGCTGAAGAACTAGCCCGCACCTCCACCGCTCTCGAGCGCTCCTCTGTAAGCAGAGGAGGTGAGAGCGGCCGGTACGGGCGTGCGCAAAAAGTGGGCACCCCCTGGAACACAGAAAGGGTGCCCGTCGCCTAGTGGCCAGTTGGGCGGGGTCCCCCGACCTTCCGCCCTCGGCCAGACACTATTCGGGGGCGCGCATGTATTGAGCACGTCGACGCCCCCGAACAGGACGGCGGGGCGGGAGCGTCTGTCCCGTACGCTCCCGCACCCGCAGCTCCTCACGTTTCGCCGCCATCACCTCGCTAGCAAACGAGGCGACGGCGGCCCAACACTGTTGGCTGCCGACCATGGCTTGCACCACAGCCGGCAGCGACAAATCATTACCGACAAGGCCCGTGAGGGCGATACGCGGCCCGTCCCACAAGATAGTCTGGATTTGGACGAGACAGCATCAGGTCTCTTGCCTGGCTTGAGGATAAGTATAATTTCAGCTACTTTCCACTATGCTAGGACAAATTTTCTTTGTAAAATTTTTCGACGTTTTTGACGTTTGGGTCGAGGAGATTTAAATTTTATGCGACAGTGTAGAGAATGACTTGTTTTAATATTTTGTTTGTTATTAGTATTATTTTGTAGGTCTATAACAAACATATGTAAATATGTTTGAAATTTGAATCTCCTCGACCCAAACGGACTATTCCACAATGTGCCAACTGTATGGAATATGGACATACCAAAAAATACTGCCATTGCAACCCGAGGTGCATTGAATGCGCAGGAGACCATGCCTCAAACGACTGCAAACGCAAAGAGCGCTCTGAGGATGTTAAATGCGCACTATGCGACGGGAACCACCCAACTACTAAAGGTGCTAGGTTTCCAGAAAACTTCAAAAGCATGGTTTATTTGAAGACGCCTGTTGTATATTCCATATATTGGTCCTGTTTTATATTCCATATATTGATAGCTGTGTGCCCATGGTTGGTTAGGGCCTCTTTTATTACCTCAGTATAAATTGAAGGGTGCATGTTTTTCAGGATAACTCTGAAGCTCCTCTCCTGCTTTGGTTTATAGGTGTAGTATTCTGTGCCGTTGCCATTATTTTTTTTTTATAATTGTTTAAATGCTTCACTAGATAGAGGTTGAATTTTAATTTGATTCTTCTGAAGAACTTTTATTTCAAATGATCCACTTATACACACACGGGCATAATTAGCGGAACATAAAAAAAGAGTGAAACCCTTTGCAATTAATGTTGCTGGCTGTTTTATGACTATTTTATTTTAGAATAAAATATTCTAAAATCAGAACACTGTTGATCGTCACTTTTTTCTGTGATTGTTTTAATTTTAATCGACGTTTTAATAATTTCGAGTAAGTGTTCCATATTACGGGTGCACAAGTTTGTATGTAAAGATTTTATTTTTTTATTTAATTCAAGACTTTTTGGACTTTGTTCCTTAAAACTTACTGAAGGATAAGGGAATCATTATGCCTGATTTAACCCCGACTGAAATTGTCAGGGCACTTGAGATGAGAAGCAGTAATCAAACTTACAGAGATATCGCCAGGATGCTTCGTCGATCTGTTTTAACAATTCATCGCAGTGTCCAGCGATACAGGGAGACTAATTCTCTCGTTAGACGTCAAGGGCAAGGCAGAAATAGGCGTACATCGAGGAGAGTTGACCATTTTATTTAGCTGCGTGTTCGAACTAATCCGCGTTTGACGGCTGTGCAAGCCAGAAATCTTCTTCAAGAAGTTCGAGGAGTAGCAGTAGGAAGTGAACGCACGGTACGAAGACGGTTCGAAGAAGTGCATTTGCGTTCACGCGTGCCCGCCAATGCTCCAAAACTCGAGGTACATCATCGCAGAAACAGACTCAATTTCGCTCAAGAGCATTGTCTTTGGACCACGGACCAATGGGGTAAAGTTTTGTTCAGTGGTGAGTGTGTAGAATTCTTTTAAATCAAATTGATGGACGTCAAAGATTATGGAGACATGAAGGGGAACGAAACAATAGTTAAATTTTGAAACTACGGTAGCATACGGCGGAGGGTCCACAATGGTTGGGAGGGGGGGGGGGGGATATGTTTGGGAGCTCGCACGGACTTAGTGTTGTTCGATAGAGGGAGTCTGAGAGTGGCCAGCAAGGTCACCAGACATGAACCCGATTGAACATGTCTGGGACTTACTAAAACGTGGGGTGAAATCCAGAATACCCGCTCCTGTGACTGGATGAGCTGCGAAATGCCGTATTGGAGGAATGTAAAGTAAGTAAAAGTAAAAACTTTTAATTGTACACCAGGAAACACAAAATGAAAATGACAACTAGACTTAATGGTATACATACATACATACATACATATCATCACGCCGGTCTCCCATCGGGGTAGGCAGAGACTATGGCTTTCCACTTGCTACGATTCTGGCATACAACTTTCGCTTCGTCAACTTTCATAATTGTTTTCATACACGCTCGCCGATTAAGGGTACTCTTGACCTGGCCTTTTGTCAAAAGATCTTCAATTTGATCGGTATATGTACGTCGAGGTCGACCCTTACCAGTTTGCCCATTTACTCTCACCGCATAAATTTTCTTGGTCAGTCTATTTTCATCCATCCTCTCCACGTGTCCAAACCATCTAAGCATCCCTTTTTCTATCTTACTCACTACGTCTTCTGTCATACCGCAATGTTCCTTTATCACGCTGTTCCTTTCTTTATCTATCAATTTCACTCCAGCTATACTTCGCAAACTCCTCATTTCTACTGCATTAATTTTTCTTCTATGCTTCTTCTGCAATACCTAACTTTCACTGCCATATGTTAGTGTAGGGACAAGCACTCCTCTATGCACAGCCAGTCTTGCCTTTTTAGACACGTTCTGGGTGCCCATAAAGGTGTACATTGCTCCATTCACTTGAATGCCAGCCAAAACCCTTCTTTCAATGTCATCATCACACTTTCCATCTCTCGCAAATTTTGAGCCTAGGTATATAAATTCTTTCACTTAATTGTTCCACTCTTTTTCCTTCCACAAAAATCGAGCAATCAGTCATGTTTTGCTCTCTTTCAAAAACCATTACTTGCGTTTTATTTACATTCACTTTCATTCCTTTGCCTTTCAGCGCATCATGCATAATATTAACCATCAACTGCAACTCGTCCGCTGATGATGCAAGTATCATCATGATCATCAGCGTAAAGAAGACATTTGATAGTCAGATCAGTCATTTTTAAACCATACGCACTTTCTTGCAGTTCTTTCAAGCAACTGTCAATGTATAGGTTAAACAGCCACGGTGACGCTACACAACCCTGTCTCACACCTTTTTCGATGTGAAAAAAGTCTGTGCAATCTCCGTTGATTCTGAGACAAGCACTGGATCCCTCATATAGTGATTTCAGTGCTCGTATCAAGTTGCTGCTTACTCCATACATGGACAATGTTGACCACAGTTCATTCCTCACCACTCTATCATAGGCCTTTTCCAAGTCTACGAATGCGCAATAAACGTTTTGACTCTTCGCCAAAAGTTTTTCAATTACGCATCGTAAGGAAAAGACCTGATCCGTGCATCCTCTTCCTTTCATAAATCCTGCTTGCACATCCCACATTTTCCCTTCAGTTTTATTCATCACTCTTTTTATCAAAACTTTCGCATACAATTTGCCGACGATGCTGAGCAAGCTTATGCCGCGGTAGTTTTTGCACTCTTGCTGCGACCCTTTTCCTTTATACAGCGGTACGATGACAGCTTTACACCAATCTTCTGGTACGCTGCCACCCTTCCAGCAAAGGTTAAAAAGGCGGTACAGCTGGCAAACTACCACGCCTGTCCCGCTTTCAGCATCTCGACAGAAATCCTATCAATTCCCGCAGCTTTGCCTAGTTTCATACTATTCAATGCTTCCATAATTTCTTCTATACTTATATCACTTTCATTGCCGCTTTCACTCACTTCCCAGCAATGTGTCCGTGCTTGCATACCCTCTTTTTCAAATAAACTTTCAAAATATTCCTTCCATCGTTTGAGCACACATTCTTTACCTTTCACTACACTGCCATCATGAGTTCTGATATGGGTGAGCTGCGATGTTGTCTGTTGAGCTCTCATTGTTCTTATGGATTTCCAAAATAATTTTATATTCTTTTGGAAATCATCAGATAACCTGTTGTCAAAATCATCTCTGTCATCCTTCTTATTTCTTTTTATCACCTCTTTTGCAACACGCTTAACCCTTTTATATTCATCCTTTGCCATTCTTACATCCTCATCCGTTGCCTTCTGCATTCTTTGATTGACTTTTGTAGTCAGCCAATCCAACCATGTTTCTTCTTATCGGACAACGCTTTCATGACTTCAGCACACATTCTCTTTAACTTACATCCTTGGCTCCTCTTGTTTACTCCACACACTTCAATCGCAACTTCCACGAGTCCTTCCTTAAACGACTTCCATAATTTTTCCATCTCACATACCTCATCTAAATTTTCAAATTTTTTGCTCACTTTACTTAAAAATTCTTCTTTTATACCTATCTCTTGCAAATTATCGACTTTTATGCGCTCTAGTACACTACAGGGTTCATGCCCACGGTGCCGCCACCGTTGAAACAGACCTCTTACTCGACTCATAACCAAGAAATCGTCTGTGTCAATACCGGCACCGCGGTATGCCCGGGTGTCTATCACTTTCTTTCTCAGCCTTGCATCTACAATCACAAAATCAATTATGCTTCTCTGGCTTCCTTCTTGTCTCTTAAACAAGTGGATATCCTTGTGGTTGAACATGGTGTTAGTTACCACAAGATTCCTCTCCAAACATACTTCAAGCAAGCTTTCTCCATTTTCATTAACTCGTTCGTCACCATATTTTCCCAATACACTTTCATATCCATCACGCTTCACACCAACCCAACTGTTAAAATAACCTAACATTACTATTCTTTCGCTCTGTTTGCATTTACTCAGAATATCACTCATACTCTCCCAAAATCCCACCGCGCATCTTGCGGAGCGTAAACTACTACAACAAGATGCGGGTGAGTCCAACCTTCAACCTCAACCAGAGGAGTCTTGGGCTCACACATTCATATTCTGTCACACATTCATTTATTCTAGCGGATAGTAGCACACCAACACCCTGGCACGCTGTACTGGCATTGGCTACACCTGACCAGTAGGCGATATAGGGTCCATGTGTAGTGGTGTCACATCCTTTTCTTTGTTTCATTCACACACAGAATATCAAGTCGTCTCTCGCATCATCTTGCATACCTCCACTATTTTGTCTCTCATTCCTCCTCTTACATTCAATGTAGCAAAGCGGCTATCCCTAGTCCACTTTTCGCCTCGATGGGAAACGTGACGTGACGGGTAGCGAACCACATCGCCGCCTTTTCTGATTTTATTTCTACTTATATCCATAGCGTACCCACGAGAAGCTAGGGAAATTTAGAGTCCGCATAGACAGAGCCCCGCTTGTCTAGGTAAGGCTAGCCTTATTCTGGGGTCGCCTGGTCCCAGGGCAATCAGGCACGTTTAAAACTAGGCTCGCCCCTAGCCACGCAGCACATCGGCACGGCAACCTTCGCTTGGCGGAGAGAGGATGGGACGAGGACAGGGTAGGAAAAGGATTAGTGGATAAGGAAAAATGAATGAGGTAGGAAAAGGACTAGGATTATGGTATTTCATAACTGTATTTTTCCCCTGGACGTTATTGTAATTACAGAAGCAGGTATCCCAGACACTATTGTAGACTATTATAATACGTAGTATTATAATACGTAGATTAAATAGAGATAATATCCCTGGCTATAGATTGCACTCACAACTGCGTACTGGTAAAAAAGGTGGTGGTATTATACTTTATGTTCAGAATCACATAAAATTTACCTTACTTCCACAAAAAAGTTTCACGTTTGAAAATTTAACAGGTACACTAAAAAGAAATTCAACCCAGGACGTAGTACTGTGTGCAGTATATAAGCCGCCAAGGACAAACAAACGATTATTTATCCAAGAGCTTAGTAACCATAATTCTCGTTTTGACAACAAACAGAACCTGCTGTTAGTTGGTGACACCAACATTGACCTGAAATCCATGTCATCATATAAAGATTACTACTTAGAAACACTTAGCGAACACGGACTAATGTGTGGAATATCCGACTTTACCCGAATTGAAAGAAAATCAAATATTATCACTAAATCTTGCATCGATCACTTGTTTGCACGTTTACCCACATTAGTTCCGTACTCGGCGGTGCTTGATGTAGTACTAGCTGACCATCGAGCGATAGTATTTACCTGCGTTGATGAAACGCCCACTAAGTGTAAAATCCACTATAGTGGATTATAATATTTTGAAAGAGGAATTGCAAAAAATAAATTGGCTTGTAACTAAAGATATGGACAATCCTAACAAAATTTACAGCTTCATCCAAAGCTCACTATTAAATGCCAATAGTGTTGAGAGTTCCACAAATTCTAAAAAAGTTAGTCGAAAAAATAAATTCAAAGTACCCTGGATTGATGAAAATGTCAATCGTCTGTGTATCAAAAGGGATGAATTATATAAATCGTGGAAAAAAAATAATTACGACCCCCGATTGAGGTTACAGTACAACAAAACGCGTAACAAATTACACAAAATCTTAGAGAGTAGAAGAAACGCATACTATATGAACCAAATGAATGAAAACTTTAAAAATACCAAGAAAGTGTACAAAATCATTAATCAAATAATGGGACGTGCTACACTGTCAATTGATACGGGTATTTGCAAAGCATTTGAGGGCCAGGGACTCACTATTAAAAATATCGCTGATAATTTTGCAAACGGGTTTGATATAGCGGTTAAAAATATAGTTACGGACTGTCCAAGAAAATTATATGTCAGTCAATCTAGTCTTGGACACGAAACGCCTTCATTATATTTTCGTAAAGCCACTGGTGACTTGATACAAAAAATAATAAACAAGCATGAGTTGTCTCTTTGATCTTGATCACTGCAGTATATTGCCGGATCTTTTTCTATTTTTGACTTCGGACCATGTTGAGTCCTCTATATTTTAAGCGGCTTGTGTTGAGGTTTCGCTGTCCGTTTGTTTAGGCTAATCTTGAGTTTGTCTACTGTTTGACAATGAATGTGATCTTGGTCTGTGGAAAAAACTATGGTGAAAATTTTGTTGTGTAAGAGTATTTTTATTTTATTTATATATTATTTTTCTGATCGTTTTTGAGGTGAATTTAGAGATGTCATTTTGTTCCCACGAGTAGGGTCGAATAACAGGTTGCATACGGGGTAACGCCCTTTCCCGTAATGAAGGCTGATACTACAGTGTTTTACAAGAAGTTTCAATTTGTATTTGATTCTAGAATAACCTGATCCTTTAGAGCGGCACACTATGTATGGGAAATGTTCATTTAACTTGTACTCACCTGTACCGCTCCAAAGGATAAATGACTGCATACTATATTATTGTTGTATTTTTTATAAGTAATAATCACGCCATTTCCTCTAGGGGTGTTAGTTTAGATTACATCTTAAAATCTTCACGCTGCCCTAACGGTAGGCTTCGCGACAGAGTACGTTTGAACTTTCCGTTTTTGAGCAATCTGCTCGCGTGGTCCTCATATGTAAGTCTAGGTCTACCCAGACTTGTTCTACCTTCTACTTTCGCACAATATATATTGTTCGTCAATCGTTCCTTACTCATTCGTTGGACGCGTTCAAACCGACGGAGCACGCCCTTTTCATATGTATAAACTTATACATCTTATCTTCCATTCCTCCTAACCTAACCTAACAATCCACGTAGCTACTTTCGCTGTGTTGGGATAATGTAATCTAATAATAAGTTTTATATAGTATAAAACTGGTATTAAAAAAACACTATACATTTTGAAACATATTATTGCCATTAGCTATATTCAAATACATATAACTTAAGAAATAAATTCAACTTTCATTATAATGATGTGGTGCAATAGTTCTAAATTGATATAAATACACTAGCTGTGCCCCGAGACTTTACCAGTAATTACTTTGAGCCTCAGGTACAGTCCTTTAACTTATACATGATCGTAATTCCATACATTGTTTTAAAATTAATGTGCCCGATTTGTTAACATTTATAGTTACTACTGCTTCTTCTAAGCTGTGAAGTTTACGAGCAGATTATTAATGACCACCACGTCTTGTATTGGAGGGCACTTTCCGGATTATTTTTATATCATTAAACTATGTCCTGTTCCAGTGCAAATTTATTCCATGGACCTACTGAGCCTTATTTTCTTAGTAGCCTCGTTCTTACTAGTTCCATTGGCAAGCATGGGGCTTAGCAATGGAACTAGTGAGAACAGATCTTACATGGAACTAGTGAGACATTTTATTCCCAATAGTTCATCACCATTTCAAAACGCATGGACGTATTTTACAAATTAAACAATGATCAACAGAAATTGATTCTACTACATTGTATTGGAAATGACGCCTTGGACATTTATAACAATATTGAGAATAATTTTAAAGAGCCTTACAAAAAAGATTGGATTGGATTGCAGCTCCTCAAAATAAAAGTGTTTACAAGTAGTATAATGCTTTTAATTTTTCTTCACGACACTAATTTCTAAGAAACAAAAGAGGAATACGATTCCTTTGCCAGTTTTCTCACTGATATCAAAAAAAATCAATAAATTAGAATTTATATAAAAAAATTACAATGATTCAGAGAGATCAAATAATTCTAGGTATTAATAATTTAAAGTGAAAGTGAAAGTAGAAGGTATGACTCAGGGTATACTAAGATTTACATAGGAAGACGTGCATATATGAAACTATTAATGAATTTGTAAAAACAAAAGAAATATGCAAGGTTCGCGAAGCCTGGCCAGCTGTATTCTCTGACTACTCCGTAAGAGATACAGCGAAGATAGTTTACTAGCTTAAAAAAATGATTAGAAAAGTCAAGCAGAATAAAATTGTAAAGAGTTGCGTAAATGTAAGACCATACAAGTCAGAAAAAAAAAATTAAACAAAACGCTATAGGCGCAGCAGAGTCTGTGAGTGTGATCCAGCCTTAAAATAGGCCAATTGTCAAAATTATAATAGAGTAGAACTTCGTCTAGTGAAGAAACTGATAATAATTATTATCAAGAGTCGTTTTTTGGGGCAGTATGGATAGGCTGAAAGTAGAAAGGCATATAGTATGTGCAGTATGTATGGGCTGAAATTGGAAAGGTACTGCAGTATGTATGTTGGAAAGGTACTGCAGTATGTATGTTGGAAAGGCGCTTTTTCTTTGTTATTCTATCTATCTATCAAGTGATGCAAAGACCATAGTCTATTGCGATGAAATAGGTAAAAATTTTGGACATTATTTATCACAGTTAAGTCATTCTGTAATAAATCATACATATCCAGGAGCTTCATACTCTCAAATTACAGATTTTATATTGACTGGTACACACTGCATGCAGTCTACTGTAGTGGTGCTGGTTGGCAGAAGAGGCAATATTAATAGTGACAAACTTTTAAAAATTTTTGATAAGTTATCAAGTCTGCAAGTAAAACAAGTAATTTTGTCCACCTTGCCATACAGCACTGCTATGAGCCACAAGGAAAATCACTTAAGATACAAATTAAATATGAAACTACATACCATGGTATCATATTCCAAAAAAATTGAATTGTTCGATTGGAACATAATCTTTAATAATAATAGTTTGTTGACATTAGATAGATATTTTCTATCAAAATTTTTACAACGAAAGGTAGCTCTGTTGCTATCTAATTTTTTAATTTTTCAAGCCAAATTATTGGCAAGTACAACTGCTTTTATTGAGCAGAATAGTTTTGATACTTCACATTTGGAAAATGAAATTCCAAAAAACTAGTTTATAGGACAACAGATAATAAATCTGGCCAGTTGACTTTGGCCCCTGAGAATAATCTTAGTAAAAATATTGTTTTTATAAACCTGGTGCACCATAATGTTAGAGGTTTAATAAATGGTAAAGATTTAGAGTTAGAGCTATACATTAATGCAAATTCTATTAATATTTTTTGTGCTACAGAGCACTGGTTAAAAGATCATCAAATCACATTGTTGAACTTCGTAAATCACCAGGTTGCTAGCTCGTTCAATAGAAAACATTCTAAACGTGGAGGCTCTTTAATATTAATTAATAAAAACTTAAAATTTAAAGAACGTAAGGATTTAGTAGCCCTCTCCATTGAGCGAGTTATTGAGATTGCCAGTATTGAGTTTGAGCATTTCATCTTGTTAAGCGTATACAGTCCCCCTGATGCTTCTTACATTAAATTTGAAGAAAAGCTTGAAGAAGCACTGTTCAAATGCCAATGTTCTAAGAAATCTATAATAGTTTGTGGAGATTTTAATGTTGATATATTAGATACATCATTAACTCCATCAGAGAGAAATAAAATGAAAAATTTATTTAAATCCTTTAATCTGCATAGTACATTCTTAGAACCCACTCGTATTACAGCCACCAGTGCAAAATGTATTGATAATATTTTTACTGATATTAAACCTATAGATAAAGGTATTGTGGATCCTGTGGAGTCAGATCATCGTGGCCAATGGATAAAATTTCCTAAAAGTAGTAACAAAGTCAGCAAAAAACAAATTAAATATGTACCAATTAACCAAAGTCGTTTGAATAATTTTAAAGAAAATGTATTAAAGAGATTACCATATCTACCTAACTTCACTTGTGACCAGTCATATAAACACTTATTTAATTTGATTAATGATGAGTTTGGCAAAGTTTTTACCTCAAAAACTCTACAGATTGGTGGTCGTCCTGTTTTCAGTGACTGGGCAACACCAGGTATCTTTAAAAGTAGAAATAAATTATTTGAATTATATTCAGAAAAATCATATAATTTTAGGCAAACCTTTCAGGAATATGTTAAAAATTATTCAAAGATATTTAAACAAACGTGTCATCTTGCTAAGTCAAACTTCATTAAAAATAAAATTACTAATTCTGTAAATAAAATAAAAATGACTTGGAACATCATTAACTCTGAATGCGGTAGATCTTTAGTGACTGAAAGGGATTTCCACTTAAAAGTAAATGGTTGCCATGTTACAGGGGACCTGGAAGTGGCTACGGAGTTTGAACACTTTTTCAAAAATATACCTATTTTGACTACAAAATCTCTCCAAGCATCTTCCAGTTCCGCTGTACTTTTATTAGAAGAATCTGTTCTTTGTTGCAGGGATGCATTTGTATTCACAGATATTTGTGCTCAGGACATTGTAAAAACATTTAAATGTATCGAAATTAAGAAAACCGCGGACATTTGGGGGTTATCGGTCAAAACTGCATCATGTATAATTGAGGTAATTGCGCCCCATCTAGCAACTGTGTTTAATGACTGTGTTTCTAGTGGTACATTTCCTGATTTAATGAAACACAGCAAAGTCGTTCCCTTGTTCAAGGCTGGCAGCGCTACAGAGCCGTCTAATTTCCGACCAGTGTCAGTGCTGCCAACTTTGAGCAAAGTATTTGAAAAAATAATCTTGAATCAAATGCTATCCCATTTTAATAGTCATAAAATACTCCATGCGAATCAATTTGGGTTTACGAAAGGGCGCTCAACTTCCGATGCTGGTGTTGAGTTATTAAAATGTATTCATGAAGCATGGGAAGACAAGCACGATGCATTAGGTATATTTTGCGATCTATCAAAGGCTTTTGATTGCGTTCAACATGAAACGCTGTGCAAAAAATTACACCACTATGGAATAAGAGGCAAAGCTCTCGACCTTCTGTCTTCATATTTGAACAATAGAATACAGAGGGTCGATATTAATGGTACACGTTCTGTAGGATCCATGGTTACAATGGGTGTGCCGCAAGGCTCGATACTTGGGCCATTCTTGTTCCTCATTTATATTAATGATTTACCATTTTATGTAGGGGACAGGAATAGGATTGTTTTGTTTGCAGATGACAACTCATTAATTTTTAAAATTAAAAGACAATTAGATAACTATGACGATGTAAACAATGCAATTGCAAGAGTAGTTCATTGGTTCAGCTCAAATAATCTTTGCCTTAATGAAAATAAAACTAAATGTATAAAATTTACTCTACCAAATGTAAAACAAGTTGCGGCCAATGTTCAACTGAGTGGACAGGTGTTGGAGTTTGTAGAGTCAACTGTGTTCCTAGGTATAACTATTGATGCCAATTTGCAGTGGGGCCCACACATAGAAAAGACAGCCTCTAGATTAAGTTCGGCTGCATACGCTGTAAAAAAGATCAGGACTCTAACAGATGTGGATACGGCTAGAATGGTTTACTTCAGCTATTTTCATAGTATTGTGTCTTACGGTATTCTCCTTTGGGGGAGTGCTGCAGATTTAAATATTATTTTTGTTCTACAAAAGCGGGCTGTACGCGCTATTTATAATTTGGGCCCCAGAGTTTCTCTCCGAAAAAAATTCAAAGAAGTGAATATTCTAACCGTACCATCACAATACATTTTTGCCAATCTTATGTATGTCCAGAAAAATCTATCACAGTTTTCTAAACTCTGTGATAAACATAATATAAACACTAGAAATAAAAATAATCTTTCAGTCCACCACAGTCGACTACATAAGATTGGCGATTCTTTCCAGGGTAACTGTATACGCTTTTACAACAAGCTTCCCTGTGACCTGAGAAATTTACCTTTAAATAAATTTAAAAAGTTTATTAAAAACAAGCTTTGTGAAAAAGGTTTTTACTCCGTTACAGACTATTTGCAGGACAGGGACGCCTGGAAATGATCTGCTGGCAAAATGAAATAATATTAAATTGTAAATAGGCCATCAAAAAAAAAAGCCTTCCTAAGTTTCTTGCCGGTTCTTCTCAGGTGGGCCGCGTTCCGAACCGGTGGTCGCTTTAAATATTTTAAATAGTGTATGACATTTTGTAAGCGCCGTTAAAATGGTCTATGCAAAATAAAGATATTTTTATTTTTTATTTTTTATTCTCTAAACTTTAAACCTTAGTCCGAATATCTTCAAAGATATTTTTTCAGCAAATTAGATCATTATTGTCTGGCTAACAATGACAATAAACACACAAAAACAAATGGTACGACTTAAATGCATAGTTAATACTAGTTATAAAAATCATTTTATATCACCATATATAACTAACCTAAGAACGCTTAAGAAGCGCTCGTGGCCCCGCGGTCTCAGTGTTCGGTAAACGATCACAGAGGTACGCAACTTTCACTATGGCTGGTCGTCGGATGGGTGACCACTTTGTGGCATTTACATTTGCCTGCTGCATTTACATGGTCCCGGTTGCCAGTAAAATGGCAGTCGTTAAGCCTGGTTGAAGGCCTTATAGGCGGCTTAAAAAATTTCAACAGCAGGTAGCCACAACCTGCGTCTGTCTATTTCAACACGGCAATGGGCTAACCACCTATTACGTGGGACAGGAATCCACACGGTGAAAAGTGGGCATATTATATGCCTCTGCCACCCCTTCGGGGATAAGGCGTGATGGATATTTAAGAACGCTTAAGCACTCGTTTTCAGCTGAGTGAGCAACATTACTACCACTCCAATATAATATATCGCTTATCCAATAACTATTAACCGCTTACTCATAGCTTATCTATCGAGCACTCAGTGATTATCAACTTAAAACTATATTTATTGCTTTAAAATCATACATCTTAGCAACATGACATTTACTAAATACTAACTATAAAATTAACACTAATGCTTAGCTACACAGTATAACAATGAATAAACTCATATGAATATTACAGCTCATTATAATAACAAGGGTACGTACTACAGAACACATAAAAAACTTAGAAGAGTCATCGCGTATCTAGAACTAGAACCCTGATTGGACACGCTAATATGGCATGTTATATTTGCAATTACATACAATATTTAACCTAAGAACGCTTAACAGTCATTTTTATATAACTAGACATAAGACATATTGTCACGCCTTTATCACCAAAGGGGTAGGCAGAGGCATACTATGCGCTCACATTTCACCGTATGCACTTTTGTCCCACGTAACAGGTGGTGAGCCCATTGCCGTGTAAATACAACTAGTATTTACACGGCAATGGGCTCCACCACCTGTAAAAAAAAATACTAGTGGTCGCCCCTTGGACAAAATTTAAAAATCCTACTGATGTTATAAACGCGATAGTATGTTAGTATGGATGTATTTACGCAAAATCTACTGAATGGATTTTGATGAAACTACAATAATATAGCTTACACATCGGAATATAACATAGTCTACTTTTTATCCCGGGAACAAGTTTTTGTGGGAAATGGGAACGGGAAAACTTCACCACGCGTGCGGAGCCCCGGGCGTCAACTAGTAAATAATAAAAATAGCTTTGTGCACTTCTTTTCCACATAAACTTTGGTTGTGTCAAATTTCACATTTATTTTTCTTAAAAGTGGGTTCAAAGTTTTCGCTTCACGTAACATACAGATAAAGTAATATAGTAATAAGAATGTTTTACAGAGCGTTGTTATATATTTTGTCTTTAAAGTCACGACTTGTATAATTCATTGTCTTTTTTTTTTATTTTATTTATATTTTTGGATCTTTTTCACGTTAACACGTCTATAGGAATATCGCCGAAACGCCGAATCTTGTTACAAATTTTAACCGAACGTGAAAAATAATTCATTTTCTTTCTTCAACCACAAGAGCGATCACTCCACGCCCCGCCCACAATTTTTTTCTAATTTTTTTAGTATGTTCTGTGGTACATAAATACCTCGAAGGTAATGTTACTATCAAGTCCAACACTAGCTACTACAGTATAAAGTGCGTGAATTCACTACATTTTTTTCCTAGCGTATTGCTTGATGATAATGGTCCGCGGCTGTCAGGCGAGGTGTGACAGGTCGTCCAGTTCGGGCGGCATTTGCTGGCCGCTGGTTCCGCGGACGAATACGGGCTTCGCTACCACCGATACTGGGGCCTAGAAAACAAAATAAAAATATTAAGAAAAGTTTTGTATGTTTAATGGTTAGTGACCACTAATATAAATAAGAAGTTACTAGCACTCTACTCAATCTTGGTGTTCTTTCCAAATGCTACCTGGATTTGGAGCTTGAGATCCTTTTTATTGGCAGCTAGGAGCAGCTATGGTTTGACTTTTTACGTTTAGCCTTATGGGGAGTGACTGCCTCCTGATCTCCCGATCACGTTGCCTCGGCCGTTAGTCAGCAGGTGCACCCTTTACACACTATCCATCTTCAAGAAGATATTTGTAAAGCATATGTGTATATTTTGATTAACGGATTCTGTTTACTTTTTTTTAGGGCGATATTATGTTATTTGTCAGTTGTGGCCTAAACATAATGTATTATTGAGTCATCTAGGTTGTAAGTAATGTTACTTACAACCTAGATGCCTCAATGGGCTTTAGCGCATGCGCTACCTTGAGCATGATACAAGAGTTCCAATAACTCGTGGCTTACAACCAACACATTCAGAGTATCACAAGCTTTTAAATGCAAACGGTACTTGAGAAGAGAATAAATACCAACCTGGCTAACCTGACCGACCTGGCTGACCTGTGCGACCTGGCTGACCTGTCCAGGCGCGGAGGTAGGTGTCTGAAGGTGCGACGGCTGCACTCCCACTACGACCACCTTCTGCGGAGGAGCTGACGCACCAGAGGGGCCCGACGTCACCACCACCGACTACGACACATGCACACTCTATGTCACTACAAGCCTCTCATTGCACCACACTCTTCATTCTCATCAAACGACCTAGTTTTATTTTTTTAATTATAAATTGCAAAAATGTTACAGTCTCGAGGTGGACTCGAACCAGCGTCTACTGGTTCAACGCACCAGACGCGTTTACCAACTACACCACCGAGACCTACTCAAATGTGACGAATTAATCCACCTCTTTAACTATAATAAATGGACACGTGTATCCCGTTATTGCAAAATTTTACATTAAATAGGTAAAATAGAGGTTGCCTTTCATTGATAAAATTTGTGGGTGACTCGTTCTTATAATCAACGTCCAGACTAAACCCTTGTACCTACAGACTTAATATTTTTAGGGTAAACTACCCTTATATAGAATGTTTCCTCTAAGAAAGGGTTTTTTTTAATTCCAACCCTAAGGGGGTAAAATAAGGCACCAACTTTTGTATGAAAGTTAGTCATTAGCAAAAAGAAATATAAAATTAAGTACACGTGTTTTTGGTTACAAATAAATGGGTACGTGTTTCGCAGTTTTGTCTAATTTTACCTATAAAGGTGTAAAGTAGGGGTTCTAATTTTATATGGGAGATTCTTTATTTTCAAAGATGGAAACACCAAATTTCGCATAAGTATGCGAAATGGGTGTAAAAAGTAAGTACTTTTGATGAAAAAATAATAAACACGTGTTTCAGGATTTTCCAAAATTCTACTCATAAGGGTGTAAAATAGGAGATGAAAGTTTGAATACTAAGTAGAGGCAAGGGTTAGAGAAGTGGGGATAGGATGGTTGTAATGGGATTTCAAAGTATATAACGGGCAAAATATTAATAGAATACTGGCCACTACTTATACCTAGTTAGGTCATAAGTATTGTCACACAGTAAAAACTTTTCTTTTAGAATGCTGGCCACAAAAAAGTTTATTGAATTCGAATTTCGAATTGTTCATGAAAATAAAAATGTATACTTTTTAGAATTTTACTCATTTTTAAATATGGAGTGGACGCTTAAAGAAGACCGTGTTGCAGTTATTGCGTTGCATCGTTGCAGTTACGCGCCAATTTAAATTTCTGACATACTGAAAAGTTTGAATATAACCAAAAGATTCGTTTATCGTACCATCAAACGATACAATGAAGACTCGTGTAGATGACAGGTCAAGAAGTGGTCGCCCTCGGTCTGTTAGGACTCCAGCAGTGATAAAAGCTGTGCAGGCGCGAATTCAAAGAAATCTCAAACGTAAGCAGAAACTGTTGGCCCTTCAGATGGGGGTAAAGCAGAACCACGGTGAAAAGGGTGTTAAATGAAGACTTAGGGCTTCGGTCATATCGAAGAAAAACAGGACATCGTTTAAATGCTCGTCTAATGGACCTGAGACTGAAGAGATGCCGCGCTTTGTTGAAGCGATACGCGGGAAAAAAATATCGGGAAATTCTTTTTTCGGATGAAAAAATTTTTACCGTAGTAGAGAGCTACAACAAACAAAATAATAAGGTGTACGCATACAGTAGTGAAGAAGCGAGCAACCGTATACCGCGTGTCCAACGAGGTCATTTTCCACCCTCGCTCATGATATGGTTGGGAGTTTCTTATTGGGGCTTAACAGAGGTACATTTTTGTGAGAAAGGTGTAAAAACGAATGCAGTTGTGTATCAAAATACAGTCCTGACGAACCTTGTGGAACCTGTTTCTCATACCATGTTCAATAACAGGCACTGGGTATTCCAACAAGATTCGGCGCCAGCTCATAGAGCGAAGAGCACACAAGACTGGCTGGCGGCGCGTGAAATCGACTTCATCCGGCACGAAGACTGGCCCTCCTCCAGTCCAGATTTGAGTCCGTTAGATTACAAGATATGGCAACACTTGGAGGAAAAGGCGTGCTCAAAGCCTCATCCCAATTTGGAGTCACTCAAGACATCCTTGATTAAGGCAGCCGCCGCTATTGACATGGACCTCGTTCGTGCTGCGATAGATGACTGGCCGCGCAGATTGAAGGCCTGTATTCAAAATCACGGAGGTCATTTTGAATAAACTTTATTGTCATAAGAATCTATGTTTTGTTAAGTTCATTTTGGTATATAAATGGTTACATAATGAATAAACTTGTTTCAATTATTTTATATTAAACATGTGACAGAATTTATGACCTGACTAGGTATTAATAGAATTACTGGGTGATTCAATTATCCATCAACGTCCAGCATTACACTACACTTAAAATCCTGTTTTTTTTTATTTAGTCCTTATTATTTACTCATAAGAAAAGACTTACGGAAATTTCACCTTTAAGGGGGTAAAATAAGAGATAAACGGCTGTATGAAATTTGTGACATGAAATTACGTATGCCTTTCTGATTACAAATAAATGGATATATGTATCGCAAAAATCGTTTTGCAAAAATTTACGTATAATGGTGTAAAATAGAGGTTGTCTTTTGTTGATAAAAATGAAGAACTTCTTATGTTATACGCCCAGCCGCAGAGCTGGGGCCTGCAATTTAAAAATATTGGAGTAAGCTACTTGTATAATGTAGACACCCACAATAAATGATTTTTCTGATACCAAGTTTGTAAAATAAGGGATAAGCAGTTGTATAGAAGTTCTCACTCTCATAGTTAGATACATAAAACAACGTAAACGTGCTTTTGGTTGCAAATAAATGGGCATGTTGTGTTTCGCGCTTTTGCATAATTTTACCTGTAAAGGGATAAAATAGGGACTTAAGGTTTATATGTGTGATTCTACATTTACAAAGATAATAAACAAACTTTTGATTAAAAACAAATAAATACGTGATTCAGGATTTTCTAAAATTCTACTCATAAGGGTGTAAAATAGAGAATGAAAGTTTGAATGATAGTATTTGAACAGTAATTAGGGGTGTGGGTTAGAGGTCAAAATCACGGGCGAAGTATGGACAAATCTATATTAATAAAATTACAGCTGACTCACTCAACTATCAAACTTAGCCGAAAACTTAACACCTACGAACTTGAAAATTTTAGCGTGAGCTACATTTATAATTTTGCCCCTAAATTAGTAAAGAAATTTACAAATTAAACCTATAAGAGGGTAAAATAAGAGATAAGCAATTATAGAAAGTTTCGCATTTTCAAAGTTAGAAACATAAAATAACGTACCTACACGTGCGAGTGTCCCACAATATCCCACAATATTTTTTTATTGTGATCGGGTGTTTTTTATTACTTTTTAAGTACGATGCATTATGGTTTAGTCTTTCTCGCGTATTTTTATTGTTAAACTTTGCTCACCTTTCGACGTTTCGGTTATATTATATTAGCCATGGTCACAAGTAGACTGGAGTCTACTGAAGTATTCTTGACAAAATATATGTTTCAAGTTGACAATCAATCTTGAAAAGCCATGCCATTTAGCCAATCTCATTCCCATTATGACTTACTGCCTGCTCGCATCAATGTCGAAATTCATGCAACTTCGACACAAAAGTAATTAATTCATGCGTTACCTATTCAAACTTCCCACCGTACTCCGTGACGTTTAAAGATTTCTTTAATAATCGCTTAGTAGAGAATTTGTTTCTAATCTACACTCAGGAATGCTACACGACTCTGAGTACAACACTTAGGTCCGTATTCCAGAACGTTTCTCAATACTCAACCAACGCTTGAGAGTAGTATTTATAAGGCAAAATCTAGCCTCAAGCGTTGATTGAGTATTGAGTAACGTTCTGGAATACGAACCTTAATCTATATTCGTAACAATTAAAATACCTGTACATTTTGACTTCGGACGATTGTAGGCTGTGAACTATGAACCACTATATGGCCGGCACCACTTACAGGCTGAGTCTGTGATAAAAAAATGTAAATTCATTAGGTACTGATAAGGTCTGTAAGCTTTTCCAAAGTTCGGTTCTGTGCTTCCAGTATACTAAAGAATTAGCCGGTATTACTGATATGCTATATCAGTAATACCGGCCATATTGCGCCTAGAACTGCCCGATTTGGTCTATGATTCCCGAATGCCGAACGCGTAGCCTAAGACTCAGCGTGGACATACGACCCTCGACTTTGTAAATATATATAATAATAATCGTAGTGTATGCTACTACTGAGCTGAGGTCTTGGTTCGATTCTCGGGTCTGAACAAATATTTATGTGATCCAAATGTTTGTTTAGGAATTTGGGTGTTTCCCATGTTTAATATGTATTAAGAAATATATAAGTATATTTATTAATTGCCTAGATCATATAGCACAAGCTCATAGCTTAGTTAGTCCCTCAGTCCTGTCCCACAATATTTATATATTTTATTAATAGTGGTTGGTATACGTACATTAATGACCTGAGGCGGTTTTTGCTGCGAGACTATGACGAACTTTTGTGGCGGCGGAGTGGATGGTGCCGGCGACTGCGGCGCAGGAGACGCGCTGAGCACCACGTTACGAGTGGCCACCGTTTCTAGTCACAAATCAGACAAAATGGTCACAGTTTTGACATTCGTATTCTTTTTTAACATTTTTTTCTTTTTGGACTTTTGTATTACCTTATGACTGCCTCTGTGGCGCGGTGAGAGTGTATCCGACTGCTACGCAAGAGGTCGTGGGTTCGATTCCCACCGAGGATAAAAGTTTGTATGATGAGCACGATGGTTTATTCTGTGTATGGGTGTTATTTATCTATAATATGTATGTATTTAGAAATATATAAGTATGTTTATCAGTTATCTGGATACCATAGTACACGCTCTGCTTAGTTTGGAATCAGATAGCGTTGTGTCAATTGTCCCAACCATTTTTTTTTGTCTATAACGACTTATGGTGAATTATGAGTTTCACATTTTTTTTATATCTACAACTAGCTGACCGGCCCGGCTTCGTCCGTGACATACTTCCAACCCCGTGGCACCCATTTAATCCCGTCGCTTATTACTTTTCCAAAAATGCATGAAAGTTATTCCGATTTGTTGACATTTATGATTACTGCTCCGCTCTCCTGTGTAGTGGCGTGATAATATATAGCTAAAAACCTTCCTCAATAAAAGGGCTATCCAATACAAAAATAATTGTCCAAATCGGTCCAGCCGTTCACGCGTGATGCCGTGACAACGGAAAACGGGTTTCATTTTTATATATACGAGTATGTATAGATAACTGTGTAGTAGTCGGAAGTATGTAAGACTTATGTATGTAAAGTGATAGGCATAATGTTACAACTCAATCAAAACTAAAGAGTCTGGTGCAATTCACACAAAGCACAGAAGTGAAATTTCAGAAAAGTTGCCTGCGAGAGAATGAGAGTATTAGTGTAATTTTAAGGAATTTTAAGGTTTATTATTTTGAAAATGTTTATCAACGAATTTTAATACGCAACTGCACAACATATACATGTGATTGAGGATTATGTTAGTGATGTCGCATTTATAAAAGCTGCATAGAACGCAAACGCATAGTCAACAGGCTACACTGTATAACTGTATTCTATCTCATTCTCTCGCAGGCTAAATCCTATTTATTAATATCTCTTTTGTGTGTATACTTGTACACGCTAAACTTCTTACTTGTGTACTCTGGTACCATTTGACCTTGTAATTTGAAAATACGATGAAATAAAAAGCGGCTGATTAAAGAAAAAACATATTTCTTTAATCAGCCGCTTTTTGTTTCATCGTATTTTCAAATTACAAGGTCAAATGGGCTGCTCTAGTCGCCTTAACGTTCTAGTGGAAGTTTCACTTCAATAAGAAAAAATGTGTGTGTACCAGAGTACACAAGTAAGAAGTGAAACTTCTTTACGACATTTTTTTAGAGTTATAACATTTCTCTCATACGTCGTTATAGAAGTTTCACTTCAAGACAACGTGGCGCGTAACCGAAAAACGTGACGATTCTTTTACTGCTATAAAATTTCTCTTAACGTCGATCAAGAAGTTTCACTTCAATAAACTACTCACCGACGGTCTTAGGTGTGTGCGTGATATGTGATTGCTGCGGCGAGGGCGCAGTCGGGACCAGCGGCGGAGTACACGTGACCACGGCCACAGCTCCACCGCTGCCACCAGCTGAAGGCGATGAGCGGATCTTCGCCACGGCTTGGTGTAGGCTCGGGCCAAGGTAACCGTAGTCGCGTCTATATCGATTACAAATCACACATTTATGATAATAATACCTATTATACACCTCAGTTTATAACTAATACTTAGGACAAGCAAAGTTTGTGCTAATGAAACAATATGTGACGTCTTTGAGATAAGCACGAAAGTTAGTATTTTGTATCCGAATATTAGTGTGATTCACGGTAGTATTTGACAGCAAATCAAAAAAAAATATTATTTTTATATTTTTTCCCTCGTTCTAATCAAAAATACAATAAAAGATAACTATATATAATAAGATACTCGGAACATTTTATTTTGCAACAATTTGAGTTCGTGACACAACCTGATCTATAACCTATATGAGCTATAACTTAACCAAATCGAGTTAAAAAAGTTATCATTTGTTTTTTTCTTTAAACTTCTAAACCATTAAAGTTTAGAAAAGTCTTATAAGACGGCTCAGTCTGTCTGTCCATCCGTTTGTCGCATCTAATTCTCAGGAACCATAAGAGATAGAGACAAACGGTTTGCGGCATTCAGGACATCGTGAATATTTACATAGGCGATTTTAAAGTTTCTACCGGTTTTGAAACCGGTAGAAACTTCTACCTTCCGGTTTTGAAACTGGTTTCAACTTAGAAGTCGTCTGATTCCTTCGCTACGATGGTGAAGGGAGCATTATTTGTTGGTATGCATTCACAACGTCAAAGATACGACGTTTAAAAAATATTTTTATGAATGTTCAAATATACTTCAAGTCAATAAAAATAATAAATTGTGCAATACAAGGTTCTCTTTTTAACAGAAAATATAGCGCTAATGTAATTTTGTACGTATTTTTTGGTTTTTACAAAACTACCTCAGATATCTGCATAACGTAGTAATGTAGTAATTTCTTGGTTGAATTCACCCTCAAAATTTAGAAATAAAACAAGTAGATAATTTTTATGGAACGGAACATAAAAAGGCTATACAAAGACCATTGTTTAAAGATCACACATTCGCTTAACGATTATGAGATAAAATAAGTGAAAATATGATTACTTGTAATCATCTGACAAATCTGGTGGTTGACGCAACTGTCGTACAACAGGTGCAAGTACTTTAAGCAATTGGTGTTTGAGATTGCCTGCGGCAAGCCGGTCAGCGCCGCCTAGTCCGCTAAGTGCGCCCTCCACTCGTTCACCTAGCCATCGTACACGCGGCAAAATGAACACCTGGCGAACAAACAAAAATATCACTCAGACTTTTGATAGACAAATGTTACTACAATTTAAAATGATTATTAAAACGACAATTTACTCAAACTGCGATACTAAATTTAGACATTGTTATTTCATTCAATTCAATTGAAACTAAGATATTTAACGTAATTGTATTTGGCTGATGACATTTTGGTAGATCTATATGTTTATTTTGACATTTCATATTGAATGTAAATGAAATGATAATTACGTTTTGTTTAATTTTGGAATAATATTTTTGCATGCCTAATCTAGGGTAGAAACACTTAAAACGTGTTTTTTATAGACTTAACACCATTGTAACAGTGTTTTCTGCAAAATAATAAATGATTATGATTATTATGACTTCTTATGATCTTTGCTTGCACCTTGATCTATAATGAAATATTTGATACTTTTTATTCATCTCAATTCTTCTTCAATGATTTCAAATTCTATCTGGTTTTAAAACTTATGCTCCACTTTTATTGTCGTCTGACCCCGTAACCTACGTCGTTGCTTCGTCCGTTAATTAGCATGTGCAAACATGCGAATTAACGGACATTTACTCAAACTATTCATCTCAATTGAACATAACTATATAAAACATGCATTTGCGTCACGGTATTGCTATCTTCCGAGCAAAGTCAATCTCAAACGGTGCACCTGCGCGAACGAGAAGAGGCTAAGAGAAGAACAACTCGGAACATGGTTAGGTTTCAACCTAACCATGTTAATGTAACTAGGTTCAAACAGTTTGGTTTAGATTTAAATCGCCCTTTCTAAAGCGAAATTGTCCCGCAATGAAAACTATTTACTTAAATTTGAATAAATGTTAAGTCTCAAGTGTGACAAGATCTCTAATACATTTTCACAAACTAAAACTTTGGTAAAAGTGTGTTTTGATATTTTGATTTTAGATACTAACCTTAACCACCTCAGGACCCAATTCTGCAAGTCCTTGAACAGCACCATATAACGACGCGAGAGGTGTTTTCTCCGATTCCTTCATGGTTGTAACCATGGATGGACCAACACCAGTTTCATTATTTGTCTGTGAAGGACACTGTAGGGCTTTGGCAAACAACCTGAAGTAAAATACACAATATTATTGAAGAATTATATTTCAATTCTATCTCATTACCTGTATTATGATATAATTTGTTTAGTATATAATTTTCTTATTTCATACTCAATTGACTTATTTGGTAGGCATTTGGGGAATGGGTGTTCGTACCTCGTCACTCTCGTTTGAAGATTATTAGTGGATGTGTTGAATGTTTTGCATATTTGCGCCATGAGGCGAGCGGCGAAGTCACGCAGAGCCCAATGGTTGTCCATCTCGGGTCGCAAACACAACTGCCTCGACACTATACACGTCGACACCGAAGGAATTAACTCGTGCAGCTGAAAAGATTACACTTTTTAATACCAGGAGGGTTTACCTAGTAGACCACAACTTTTGCAATCAAAAGCTATTTAAACTGTCTTGGCATTCGAATAGACAAAATCTCGAGCGAGATCCGGCTAAAAGGACTACCGTACAGTCATTGTCAGAAAATAATATACACTTTATCAAAAAAAATACTGAGATTGGATGATTTGTTTATGGTTCCAAATCGTTTATGTTTTGTTGCTAAATTGGCATAGCTGGTTTTCATTTCGACTCGGAGTTCTAAATGCATCTGTTATTTGGATTAAATACAGTAGTTTTTAGTTAGATAATAATTACATACATACATACATATCGTCACGCCTGTCTCCCATCGGGGTAGGCAGAGACTATGGCTTTCCACTTGCTACGATCCTGGCATACAACTTTCGCTTCTTCCACTTTCATAAGTGTTTTCATACACACACGCCGGTTACTCTTGACCTGACCTTTTTCCAAAATGTCTTCTATTTGATTGACATATGTACGTCGAGGTCGCCCCTTACCAGTTTGCCCATTCACTCTCTTCGGATAAATCTGTTTCGTTAGTCTACTTTCATCCATCCTCTCCACGTGTCCAAACCATCTAAGCATACCTTTTTCTATCTTAGTCACTACCTTATGACTTCTTATTTAAGCAATAGAATTCAGAGGGTTGAAGTAAACGGTAAACGATCAGCAGGATCTCCAGTTGTGACGGGTGTTCCACAGGGATCAATCCTTGGTCCATTTCTTTTTTTGATATACATTAATGACTTACCTTACTATGTTGGGGATAAACATGAGATTGTGCTGATTGCGGATGATACCTCTTTGACATTTAAAATTAATAGACAATTAATTAATTATGACGATGTTAACAGTGCACTCTCAAAAGTTGTTCTTGGTTTAACGTGAATAATCTTCTTTTAAATGATAAAAAAACTAAAGTAATTAAGTTTTCGACACCTAATGTGAGACAGGTGGCGACCAATGTGCAACTTAATGGATCAGGGTTGGATACTATTGGGGCTTCTGTGTTTTTCGATAACTATTGATTCAAAGTTGCAGTGGGGACCACATATAGAAAAATTGTCAGACAAATTAAGCTCTGCTGCATATGCAGTAAAAACAATAAGACGGCTCACTGATGTTGAAATGGCTAGAATAGTTTATTTCAGTTATTTCCATAGCGTTATGTCATACGGGATTCTTCTCTGGGGAGACTCAGCGGACATTAATACGATATTTTTTTACAGAAGAGAGCTGTGAGAGCAATATACCAGCTTGGTCCCAGGGTATCTCTAAGAGAAAGATTCAAAGACCTTAATATTCTTACCGTTATATCACAATATATATATGAGAATTTACTTTATGTGCACAAAAACATAGACACATTTCTTAAAAAAAGTGATTTACATAATGTAAACACTAGGCATAAAGATAATCTTGTATTACATTCTACTCGTCTCGAAATAATCAGCAATTCTTTTATGGGGCAATGTTTACGATTCTATAACAAACTTCCCGATGAAATTAGAATATTGTCAATAAATATGTTTAAGACAACAGTCCAGGCCAAATTGTGTAACAAGGCATATTATAAAATTTCAGACTATATAAATGATAAAAATGCATGGGAGCAAGTCACTCTAAGTCAACACACATAAATATACAAATATAATTAATAATAATAATAAAGAAACATTATAAATATAATGTACATTTGTTCAACATAAGTGATCTGAAACGTCAGGTTAACTAATATAATTATATGTAATTTGAGTTTGTTATTGTGTGAGCACCGTCCACATAGCTTTTTATAAATTTTGAAATTGACATGATGGTTGCTGTGCAGTTTGAGTATGTCATGCTCGCCTAAGTGTCCTGGCAGTGGTGGTGCATGTATCGGGTCGCCTTATTCCCTATAATACGGTTGAGTAGGGCGATGGCTGATATATGCGTCATACCCGTGAACGGGTGCCGTCTGTTGGGACTGGTCAGCTCATAGCTGTTATAGCAATAATTACAAATAAAACTATTTATAATTAAGGCAAATTAAGTTTAGTCGACTGTTCTCACGTAACTCCAAAGGAGCAATGTAAGTTTAATATTGTAAGCCATAACTGCATTTTAAAATGGCAGCCATTTAGTTTCTTGCCGGAGTCTTCCTCATAAGGGTGGGCTACCTTTAAAACTGGCAACTAGAAACGCTCTCATTTTGATTTGATTTGGTTTCTTTTGTAAAGACTCATTAACTAACTAACTAACTAACTATCTTCACGCTGTATCCCTGACGGGGTAGTCAGATAGGACAGATCGCCAGGCTTCGCGATCCATGCATACTTCTTTCGCTTCTTCGAGATTCATCAATCGCTTCATACACGCACGTCTGGGTATCCGAGTACTTTTGACCTTTCCGTTTTTGAGCAATCTGCTCACGTGGTCTTCATATGTAAGTCTCGGCCTTCCCTGACTCCTTCTACCCTCTACTTTTGAACAATATATATTCTTCGTCAATCGTTCCTCACTCATTCGTTGGACGTGTCCAAACCAACGGAGCACGCCCTTTTCCAGCTTAACGCTGACACTTTCATTCAAACCTGCCATATTGCGTATCACTTCGTTACGTATTCGGTCGGCCAAGGTAACGCCGCACAATTTTCGAAGTGATCGCATCTCCACAGCATTCAATTTACTTTTATGCATCTGCTGACATACCCAGGTTTCACTACCGTAAAGCAAAGTTGGCACTAGCACTGCGTTATGAATCGCCATTCGTGCTTCTTTTACGATGCTTTGTCGCTTTACTAACTGGGACAAAGCACCGTTAACTTTGTTTCCGGCAGCTACTCGCCGTTCTACATCCGAATCACATCTTCCATCCGCGCTAAACATACTTCCTAAATACACAATTTCATTCACTTGCTCTAGACGTTCCTGGTTTACCCTAATCTCGCATTTAGTTCTTACGTCACCTCTTTCAAATACTAGAACCTTAGTTTTACTTGCATTCATGCGGAGACCCTTACTTTCACACCCCTCTTTCATATTAGTGACTAATGCCTGTAGGTCGGCTTCTGATGAGGCCATGAGCACCGCATCATCAGCGTACAGCAGACAGTTTACTGTAAAGTCACCCAAATTCACACCCATATTAAAATCTTTCAACTTCTGCAGGCAACTGTCCAGATACACTATGAACAGCCAGGCGGACATGACACATCCCTGTTTGACGCCTGTACAGACATCAAAAAGAGGTGACACATCCCCCCCCCTACTCGCACGCAAGCCTTGCAGTCCCTATAAAGCGACTGTATTGCCCGCAGTAGCGAGCCGTCCACACCATATCCTGGCAGCAAGTCCCACAGCGTTTCTCTCACAACGTTATCAAATGCTTTCTCTAGATCCACAAAAGCGCAGAAAACCTTCTGGCTAAGAGCCAGAAACTTTTCCGCGATCATGCGGAGAGAAAACACTTGATCCATGCAACCTCTTCCACGTCGGAATCCGCATTGAGCCTCCCATAAATACCTTTCAGACTTTTCTTGCATTCGTGCCGTTATAACCTTTGCATACACCTTACTAGCTAAGCTGACCAAGCTGATCGCCCTGTAGCTGGAGCAGTTTAGGCGCGAGCCTTTCCCTTTGTAAAGAGGTACTACAACTGCTACTCGCCAGTCATCTGGGACCTCACCCGTCCGCCAGCACAAGTTGCATAATAGACAAAGTGTGTCCCAGACACGCGACCCACCGTACTTGATCATCTCAGCAGTAACTCTGTCTTTTCCCGCAGCCTTACCACATTTCATACTTCTTATCGCTTGTTCTATTTCTTTCATACTAATGACTTCAATGACATCGGGATCCGGAGCATCGAAGTGAGCTCCACTTCCCGATGTGGCATCTCTGTCTTTTCTTGCATACATCTTTCCATAATATTCACTCCATCTCTGCAGGACGTCACTTTGGTCTGTTAGGACGTCATTGTTAACACTAAGCACTTTATTCATACTGCAGATTGCCGAACAACTCCGGGTCTTGCCTACCTCTTTCCAGAAGAGCTTGGCATTATCCCGGAAATTGGACGACAACCTTTCATCCGCTTTCATTCTGCACCTTTCACGAGCTTCTTCTATCAGTGCCTTCGTGTTAACTTTCTGCAGCTTGTATCTCTCTTTCATATTAAAATCATTCCGCGAGGCTAAGTAGTCTAGCCATGCTTTCTTCTTCATTCGAACTGCTTCTTTCACTTCCTCATTCCACCATGCATCACGCTTATTACTACTGCCTCTTTTCGTTTCTCCACACACTTCCACAGCGGCATTTATCATACTGTCCCTAAGGTTCTGCCATACACTTTCCACATTCTCACTGCTTACATTGACGTCGCCAAGCTTTTCGGCTACCCTTTCATTATATTTATCCCTAATGGATGCATCCTGCAGCTTCCAGCTTTTGATGCTATAAGTCGGCCCAGGTTCAGGACACTCGGTACGATGACGCCAACCCGCGAACAGACCCCTAATCCTAGTTATGACTAGGTAGTGGTCTGATCCCAGCTCAGCGCCTCGATAAACCCTCGTGTCCATCACCTGTTTACGGAGCCGACTATCCATTAGGAATAGATCTATCATGCTTCTCTTTGACTTACATCTCCTCGTATACATATAAATTTGTTTGTGGTTGAACATTGTGTTCGCCACAAACAAATCCTTCTCCTTACAAAATGCCAGTATTAGCTTGCCAGCGTCGTTCACCCTTTTATCCCCATACTTCCCGAGTACCGACTCAAAACCATTGCGAGCGGTACCCACCCATCCATTCAAGTCTCCACATACTATAAGTCTTTCATTTCCTTCTATCACATTTAGAGCTTCTCATACTCTCCCAGAAGTCCTCTAGCTCACTCGCGTTCGACGAAGATACTGGCGCGTAAGCAGCTACCAGGAAAATCTTCGTCAAACCAAGTTTTACACGGATCCAGAGGATTCTAGGACCTACCAGTTTGTACTCATACATACCGGAGGCCAATCGCGAGGACAGCAAAATTCCAACCCCCCGACTGCCATGCTCGCTCTCTGGTACTCCAGACCAAAGCGCGAGCATCCCACCCGGGAGCTCCAAGACTTCGCTGCCCTTGCGCTTGGTCTCTGTCAAGCACACTGCATCTAGCTTTCTCTCATTCATAACATCCATCAACTCATTCATCTTATCTTGCATTCCTCCCCTAACATTCCACGCAGCTACCCTGCACTCCATCCTCCACTTCCCGCCATGTCGGGCCGCGCGTGTAGGGTGGCGGTCCCCTACGCCGCTCTGGCTCACACTTTTCGCACCAGCGGGGACGAACTGGTGCGCGTCGCCTCGGGGGCACGCCCTAGCATAGTTCGCCCTGGTGGCACTCGTGTTGGAGTAGAATTGCAGCCGTAGCTGGCAGGGATGGCGACGTGCACGCTTCTACTCTTCATCCCCGAAATTAGAATATTGTCAATAAATATGTTTAAGACAACAGTCCAGGCCAAATTGTGTAACAAGGCATATTATAAAATTTCAGACTATATAAATGATAAAAATGCATGGGAGCAAGTCACTCTAAGTCAACACACATAAATATACAAATATAATTAATAATAATAATAAAGAAACATTATAAATATAATGTACATTTGTTCAACATAAGTGATCTGAAACGTCAGGTTAACTAATATAATTATATGTAATTTGAGTTTGTTATTGTGTGAGCACCGTCCACATAGCTTTTTATAAATTTTGAAATTGACATGATGGTTGCTGTGCAGTTTGAGTATGTCATGCTCGCCTAAGTGTCCTGGCAGTGGTGGTGCATGTATCGGGTCGCCTTATTCCCTATAATACGGTTGAGTAGGGCGATGGCTGATATATGCGTCATACCCGTGAACGGGTGCCGTCTGTTGGGACTGGTCAGCTCATAGCTGTTATAGCAATAATTACAAATAAAACTATTTATAATTAAGGCAAATTAAGTTTAGTCGACTGTTCTCACGTAACTCCAAAGGAGCAATGTAAGTTTAATATTGTAAGCCATAACTGCATTTTAAAATGGCAGCCATTTAGTTTCTTGCCGGAGTCTTCCTCATAAGGGTGGGCTACCTTTAAAACTGGCAACTAGAAACGCTCTCATTTTGATTTGATTTGGTTTCTTTTGTAAAGACTCATTACTATATAATTTGTTCAAATATCATGTGAATAAAACTAATGTAATTACTGGCAGTTAGAAAAGAGTGGCCATGAGTTTTATTGCCAGGTTCTTCCTCAGGCTCTACCTATTGCGTTGCGAATCTGGCAGTAAATGTAAATGTAGAAGCAATAATCTTAACGTTTATAAGTGTTACTTTGTGACCTACATGAATAAAGATTTTTCACTTTACACTTTTCACTTCTTCTACCATACCGCAATGTTCCCTTATCACACTGTTCCTTTCTTTGTCCATCAATTTCACTCCAGCTATACTCCGCAGACTTCTCATTTCCACTGCATTAATTTTACTTCTATGCTTCTTCTGCCACACCCAACTTTCACTACCATACATGAGTGTAGGAACAAGTACTCCTCTATGCACAGCCAGTCTTGCCTTCTCAGACACGTTCTGACTGCTCATAAAGGCGTGCATGGCTCCATTCACTTGATTTCCAGCCAAAACTCTTCGTTCAATGTAACAATCACACTTTCCATCTCTCACAAATTATGAACCTAAATATACAATTTTTTTCACCTGTTCCACTCGTTTTCCTTCCACAAAAATCGAGCAATCTGTCATACTTTCCTCTCTTTCAAAAACCATTACGTTTGTCTTATTTACATTCACTTTCATTCCTTTGCTTTTTAGCGTATCATGCACAATGTAAATCAACTGCAACTCCTCCGCCGATGATGCCAGTATTACCTGGTCATCAGCGTATAGGAGGCATTTGACAGTCAGTTCATTCATTTTTAAACCATACGCACTCTCTTGCAGTTCTTTCAAACAACTGTCCATGTATAGGTTAAACAGCGCCGGTGACGCTACACAACCCTGTCTCACACCTTTTTCAATGTGAAAAAAGTCTGTGCAAGCTCCGTTGATCCTGACACAAGCACTAGAGCCCTCATAGAGAGATTTCAGTGCTCGTATCAAGTGACTGCTTACTCCATACTTGGCCAGTGTTGTCCATAGTTCATGCCTCACCACTCGGTCAAAGGCCTTTTCTACAAATATGCAATAGACCTTTTGACATTTTGCCAAAAATTTTTCGGCTATGCATCGTAAGGAAAAGCCCTGATCCGTCATAAATCCTGCTTGTACATGCTGAGCAAGCTTATGCCGCGGTAGTTTTTGCACTCTTGCTGTGACCCTTTTCCTTTGTAAAGCGGCACGGTGACAGCCTTGCACCAATCTCCTGGCACGCTGCCATTCCTCCAGCAAAGATTAAAAAGGCGGTACAGCTGGCAAGCTACCACGCCATGTCCCGCTTTCAGCATCTCGACAGAAATCCTATCAAATCCAGCAGCCTTACCCAATTTCATACTACTCAATGCTTCCACAATTTCTTCCATACTTATGATGCTTTCATTGCTTAGTTCATTCCTTTCCCAAGAACTCGTTTGTGCTTCCATATCCTCTTTTTCATATAAGCTTTCAAAATAATCTTTCCATCTTTTTAGCACACATTGTTCTCCTTTTAGAAAACTGCCATCCTGGTTTCTGATATTACTGAGTTTCGATGATGTTTGTTGACCTCTCACAGATTTTATAGATTTCCAAAAGAATTTTATATTCTGCTGGAAATTATCAGATAACCTACTATTCAATTTATCCCTATCTTTCTCTTTCTCTCTTTTTATAACTTCTTTTGCAACTCGTTTATACCTTTTATATTCATTCTTTGCCATTTTTACATCCTCATCCGTTGCCCTCTGCATTCTTTGATTCACCTTTGAAGTCAGCCATATGTATAGGGCCCATGTGTAGCGGTGTACATCCTTTCCTCTTTGTTTCATTCACACACAAAACATCAAGTCGTCTTGCTCGCATCATCTCGCATACCTCATCAATTTTGTCTTTCATTCCTCCTCTAACATTCAATGTAGCAAAGTGGCTATCCCTAGCCCACTTTCCGCCTCGATGGGAGACGAGACGTGACGGGTTGCGGACCACATCGCCGCCATTCCGGATTTTAAAATTTTTAATATCCATTGCGTTCCCACGAGTGGCAAGGGAAATTCAAAGTCCGCCTAGACAGAGCCCCGCTTGTCTAGGTAAGGCTAGCCTTATTCTGGGGTCGCCCGGTCCCAGGGCAGTCAGGCACGTTACGACTAGGCTCGCCCCTAGCCACGCAGCTCATCGGCACGGCAACCTTGGCTTGGCGGAGAAAGGATGGGAAGAGGATAAGGTAGGAAAAGGATTAGAGGGTAGGAAAAAGGATGAGATAGGAAAGGGGCTAGGATAGGTAATTTTGTCTAAACCTTCTGTATTCCAAACCTATAAAATATCCAACGCAATTTCATGTTCGTTTGTTCGTATTTCGTATTTGAGTGGTACAAGGCGTTGAAAAGCATTTAAGAGATGTGATGAAAGATTTGCCTTTGTCAGATAGGCCATAAAATTTTTAATATAAAGTAAATAGTAACTGAATATCATCATTCAACCGAAAACCAAACAAAATACCACCATCTTGTTCACCTTGAAAACAAAATACAACCACCTTGTTAAACAGATATTGCTCCAGTGGGCTTTTCTTTTTTCAAAATCAATTTACCATTTTATAGCAACCGTTTTCATTCGGTAGAAGAGATATAGATATTTCTTAAAACTTAATGCCGGAAAAGTGTTCAGGAAATTGTTTGATAATTGGATTCAGTGGCGTAAGTACTTTGAAGGCGATAAAATAAATTTGGAACGTTTTGTGTATTATTGAGCTTGTCCCGGTACTCTCTTGACGGAGTAGTAACATAAAAAGAAAGGTACTGACAATAAGCTTCTTGGATGCGACTGAAAAGTTGAAGTACGTGGGAGGTATTTTACAAAACAATCCTCATGCAACAATCAAAAACGTGGTACAATAACTTGCACCTTTAAAAAAACTGATAAGTACTTACATATTTCTCTAAATACAGAGACTGATTGTCCAATAGCGCCTTGACCATTCTCATCAAATAAATAAGCAGCGCAAGATTATTTTGTACCACATTGACTTTGACACCCTCTGAGATGAATGTGCACATTCTAGGCAGCATTTCATGTAGGCCCGGATCGAAGGCCAATGATTGTAAAGCTTCCTGCAAAGAATTTTGTTAGTCTTTACATAAAAAACCTTTCAAAGTTTTGTACCAAGGAGTCGCAAAGTACTTACAGCACGACGCCCTTCATCGCTACCAACACAAGCCTCAGTGATTTCTTTGTAATACAATTGTTGTTCCACACTCAATTCATGAGTTGCAAGTTGCTTCACATGAACAGACTCTGATGCTTTCAAACGG
Source organism: Thumatha senex (assembly GCA_948477245.1). Classification (NCBI taxonomy): domain Eukaryota; kingdom Metazoa; phylum Arthropoda; class Insecta; order Lepidoptera; family Erebidae; genus Thumatha; species Thumatha senex. The sequence goes on from OX419726.1 coordinate 20,980,366, forward strand.
GCCGCCTTGCCACACATTGGTTTACCTAAAATAAAAATTTTACGTTATTTTTCAGGAATAAACACATAATAAGTTTCAAGTTACATTTTCAGCGAGCTATAGTGTTATAGGTATACTAGTGGTCCCGGCGAGCTTTACACCGTCTAGATGTTAGAGAAAAAAAAAAAATTTTGTTATGAATGTTCAAACAAACCCGACTTTGTTTTATATTTTGGATATACCCATTCTGCTAAATTCTAGCATAAAAAAATAACGCACACCAACAACTACGAGTGCCTGATGTAGAATCAAATTAATTGTTTGAAATCTATAATTTCTCAAAACAGTTATCATAGTCATGTTAAACAACTCTATCCACTGCAACGTCCCGTTTTAATTATATTTAATGTTAATATAAGTATATGAGATTTAAATTGCCTTTCAAAAAAAACAAGCAGTATTATTGGGATATAAAATAACTTGTTCCTAGATCCCCATTCCCTTATGACATGTAGGTGAGTGACATCCTAGTGACGATTTAGTGGATACATTCCACTAAATAGTCACTCAGATATTGGATTATATGTATAAGCAGAGAAACTAGAAACGAACAATCAACAAAAGCTTCAGCAATATCTGCGAGGACGGCTAGAACTATTGAAAAACTGTCGTTTGGCTTATGTGTAGTGTGTGTTAGTGTAGTGTCGCCAGCAAAGGTTGCGGTTACGACTTGGTCCGTTTTAGACAGATGAGCAGGGCCTCAAGTCTACTAATTTACATTAAAGAAAAAGCCATGGTCATTCCATTGACACTCAATTGACATGCCATTGACATTGAGCAAAAATCGGTAATCTACTAACGTAAACACACGGTGTCAGCAAAATGTTGATGGAGTGGCAATGGAATGACAATGACTCAACAGTGGCGCTGTCAAACACATTGCCATTTTTGAAAATCGAATACCCAGTTTTCTTATGTATTTAGATATTATCATCAATATGCATTACGTTTTCTTATAATTTTAATAATTGTTCATTTTATAAAGACTATTATATTTAATGATTTAAGTATATAAATGAGGCAATCAACACAAATTAAGCATAATTAAACTAAAAAATAAATAATATCTTAGGCTGTTTGTGTGTGCCTGTGCTATATGAAAAAAAGTCATCATCATCCGAGCGTCTGTCCCAGTCGCGTCTCGCGACGCCCGGGGTCCGCTTTCCTACATTTTCTTCTCCACTTCGCACGGTCTTCGGCATCCCCTGTAGTGAGACCATTGGTACCAAGGTACCCAGAAACAAAAATCTAAGCTGCCTGCAACAGGTATTAAACTTTTAAATCTTCATATTGATATTTGTGTTGAGGTAAAGTTTTATCAACATGTTTAGGGCACACTCCACCGGCAAGTGCTGTACCTACTGACTTGTGGATGAGGCAGGCAACTCGAAACAAGCATGTGAATAACTGAAAAAAATCGGCGTTGAAAGATGTTGTCTTACTAACAAACCAAAATTCTTTGACCTGTCCAATATATAGCGTATCTAGTACTACGTAGTTCAAGCTGTATTATTACTTCTGCTGAACCAATTTTAATGAAACATAGCACAGTATTTATCCTGCAAAATTTTCTAATACGCGTAGTAGAGTTGTGATCTGGAGTTTGCTCCAACTCCGTACAAATGAACAAACAGGCATGAAGAAAAATAATTACAGTTTCAGACTCAGAATCCCAGAAGTTGATTACAAGTAATTATGTTTATTTATTTGTAATGTAGTCACAGCTATTTATACAATTTTATAATAGTATAGATTATTACTAATTAATAGATATTGAATTGATATTGTTTAATAAATTATTGTATTTTCCTTATTCCATTTGCATATTTCCTCCATTGAAAGGCATAGATATTGAATTGATATTGTTTAATAAATTATTGTATTTTCCTTTCAGAGACAAAGAGCCAGGATAGTATTGCTTTCAGATTTACACCCAAACTAATAAGAAAACAGGCACATTAACACTAGAAGCAAGTCTATTTTAAGACATTTCTCTCTGCCCACCAAACATCCAACTAAAGATTGAGGAACGATTGACGAAGTGAAAGATTCAGGGTGGGCTGAGAAATATGAAGACCATGTGAGCGGATTGCTCAAAAACAGAATAGTCAAAAGTACTCGGATACCCAGATGGGCATGCATGAAGTGATTAATGAATTTGCAGTAAGCAAAAGAATTTTGTATGGATTGCGAAGCCTGGCAATCTGTCCTCTCTGACTACCCCGTCTGGGATACAGCGTGAAGATAGTTAGTTAGTTCTCTCTGGCCAAAATTTGTTCTCCAGCGCATGCTGCATGGCAGCACCTTCCATAAGGGAAACAAAACAACTTTTTTCACATACATATTTATCATTGCTCAGCTGATTTTAAGTTTAAAGAAAATATTCAAATATATTTGTTATAAATTCTATTCAATTATGTATTAATATATATTTATTTCAAATAAACTATTACTTTTGTGATCACATATGAAACATGTGTATGTGTGTAGGGTGTAAAGGGCCCCTACCAATATTACTAGGGCCTAAGTGACACCCACTAGTGGTGCACCAGCAGACAGAGTAAGGTTAGGGGGTCAGACAATGGTCACTTCCAATGATGCCTAACTTCAAACTAAAGCTGCTCCTGTACTCACAATAAGTAAACATAAAAGGTTTTAGGAATCCACTTAGAACGCAAGTCACTGGAAATATGTTAAGATGAAGATATGTCACAAATATAACTGTGCTGAAGTCAGCTATGAGCTGATTCTGATGCATGAGGTACCTAAATATTTGTATAAGACACCCCAACCTACCCTTTGGCCATACGTAGAGGTAAGTGTATTATTTGGTTTTAGTCAATAGGAGTTGGGCATAGCATTCATATAACTCATGAATGGTTTCAGAAGTTACAAAAATGCTTTGTACACATGTCTCACAACATAGCCCTTGCACTGGTTTTTGACCCATTAGAGTTTGGAGACCCTGCTGCATAAAATAACCGGAATCTATCAGACATAAGCTGAAATACAAAGAGAAGTGTAACGTGAAGTTGTAACTTGTACCTAAAACAAAAATGAAATTCCATTACTTAAATTGTAATCATGGAATATTTAAACTGCGAATTTTTTTACTCAGTCTCCCTACTGTGAGAAACGTCTTACTATTTACAACTATCTCTCTTCGGGAATTAGGTACTGAAACATTATTTTCTCGCATTTTCGTCGACTATCTTCATCTAATATTAACAAGTGTAATATTTTTGATTGTTAACTAATTATTAACTAAATATGAGATAAATATACTATCAACAATTCGTAAAATAGCAGTGTCTGCTTGATGGTGGTGCAATGGCGGCATAATGACGAATAATCACACTGAAGCCATCGTAAGGTCATTGAAACGTCTTACTATTTACAACTATCTCTCTTCGGGAATTAGGTACTGAAACATTATTTTCTCGCATTTTCGTACTATCTTCGTCTAATATTAACAAGTGTAATATTTTTTATTTTTAACTAATTATTAACTAAATATGAGATAAATGTACTATCAACAATTCGTAAAATAGCAGTGTCTGCTTGATGGTGGTTCAATGGCGGCATAATGACAAATAATCACACTGAAGCCATCGTGAGGTCATTGAAACTAATGTCAAATAATTAGTAGACTACCGTTTGCCAAACTATTGGAAAGACACCGAGACGTCATTGATTAGTAGAATACAGATTTGTATGAGTGGCAGGTTAATGACAAGTCAGCGAGAAGCTATTGGTCTTAAATAGTTAGCGGACTAAGAAAAGTGCAAAACTGTGCCATTGTCAAGCCATCGACACTCTATTGATGCACTATTGAAATAGTAGACTACGGGCCCAGATCGCATAATCCGCCACAGCAGTCGATTTTGAGATTCTTCTGTTGTTATTTTGTAGAATTTAGAGGTTGCTCGCATAACTTCATCAAAAAATTTTCTATCATGTACGATTTTTGTAGAATATATTAACAATGTGGACATAATTATGCACACTGCTGCTTACGATGATCACTAATAACAGTAGAAGATTAATGTGATGCTTTACAAATAAGATGTTCAATATCTCACCTGCAGCGTCTTTGTTAGTAGGCTTGCTTAGTTTACTGATAGGATCAACAGATTCCAGTTTTTGTGCTTCTTTGGACAATGGTGGTGGGTTTTCTGGAACAGTTGGCTGTACACCGTCTACACTTAGCCAATGTGCTCGAACCGATACATCTAGGGGAATCTTTGGAGGTGGGGCTGATAATATTTCAGATAGATCAACCTCTTTCTCTTCGATAAAATGGAGTTCCCTCCCTCCACCAGATGCAAATCTGAATGGTAGTGAGTCTGGTTGTATAAAACCATACTGGCACTGTAACACAAATATAGATAGATACAATCGAGGCTCAGTAATTCGACACTCTATAATTTGGATAACGGGAAGTGCTGATTATTTGGGTTTTTTATGAAGAATAAACTCAATCAATAAAACAACCAGTCAAGCCCAAGTCAAGCTCGTGCGCAGATTGATCTGAAAAAAAAAATGGAGTAGGTCCAATTAAGCTAGACCTCCAAATTGTATGAGCGCCGATACAACTCAGAGGTTAATTTAATTTTTACTTTTTAGATTTTTTTTATTTATGCTGTGTGATTTATGTGTGCTTCAACCTTCCTTTTTGCAAACTTTCGTGATTATAGGTCCACGGGAACTAGCACTTAGGTTTTTGACCTAAAACCTATAGGGTACTTCCGGTTGACTTGGAACTGTAAATTTTGGTCAGAAGCAAGGTCTTATAGTACAAATAAAGAGAAAAACCGAAAAATAAAAAAAAGTTGAAAATTAAGGTTAATTTTGGTAATCGCGAAAATCGAAATTTACCTATATTTTTTTATCGTATTGACTCAGGACCTTGATTTTTATACTCCTAATAGGAACTAAAGACCTCAGCATTTGGTATAAGTTTTAACTTGCTAGGTCCACCCATTCCTGAGATAATCGATGGTGACACTAAAAAAGATTTTTAATTGACAATGGTGCTAATTCTGCTGTGAGACCACTAAACTAAAATTCTCTAAAATTTTCTAATTTTTATTAAGAGATTGCCAAATGCTATTATTCTGTTATAAAGTCGAACAAAAATTTGTGATATCATAAATAGCACTTAATTTGTATCTGATATCACTAAAATTCATTTTATGTTATAAAATTGAACAAGACGTGAAAAATGTACATAGACAGTCGAATGTAAATACATGAGACAGTACAATCACTAAGTTGATCGGCATCTAAATACATGTTTTGCTGAATTTTATCACATAAAGGGAAATTTTGTGTTGTCAGATATAAATTTAGTGCTGTTTATGATATCACCAAGTTTAGTTTGACGTAATAACAAAATAGCATTTGGCAATCTCTTAATAAAAATAAGAATATTAATAATAATAAGGACGACATCCTTCAGCAAAATTATGCAACATTGGTACAACATAAAAACAATTGGTGCTAATTCTGTTGTTGAAACCACTAAACTAAATTTCTCTAAAATATTCTTATTTTTATTAAGAGCCTATTGCTATTCTGTTATTACGTCAAACTAAACTTGGTGATATCATAAACATGAAGAAAAATCTTTCTCTCACTCTCTTAACTGTAATCAGACACTCCACAGTATATACTGCCTATCACACAGTCTCCGGGGAACCTCTAAATGTGGATTACTTGACGAACCAAATTAACAAGTGCTGGAATATAAAGTGAATGTTTCTAGTGTACTTCATTTTTAAGCCCCGACGCAAAAAGTGGAGGGTTTGATGTCGGCGTGTATGTGTGTGTCTGTTGCATCGTAGCTCTCAAACAGATGGACTAATTTATTTTGTGGTTTTTTTTTTCATTTGATAGCCAGTTTCCTGGCGGTGGTTCTTAGCTATGTTTGGTTAATATTGGTCCATCAGAGTAAAAGTTTTAGCTCTTTTCCAAAATTAGGCATTTTTGGCGTATGATAACTCGATTAAGTGCTTAACGCGTGCCAGTATAATCCTTAAATGATAATTAACTGATAATTTCGCCCTGATGCTGCAACCAGAATGGTTCAATGCAATCTTCGAAAACTGACAGCAGACATATCGTATTTGGGTTGTATGGATTAGTTTCAATGAGTAGGTGCCATTCAGGCAGTGGCGTAACTATAGGGTGGCAGGGCTGGCAAAATTCCATCTAGAATTCTTATGACTACACTGAACGATCATTTTCGAAACTAAAATTAATAAAGACCTATTTAAGAAACTTTTTGGGACAAGACAGGCTACGCCCGGCTGCGCCAGTTGACTATTTGATTCTGTCAATGGGAAATACTATGGCCCGATCTTTAATGACGTTATAAATATTTTTGTGGTTTTGTATATCAACGATCCCTGGGCACCATACATTGCTATGCAGATGATAGCACACGGGGGATATGTTAATCACCCGGAGGCAAAGTAGACGAATGATGAGGTTTCGATAGGACAAGTTGTGGCCGTAATCGATCGGAGCCTGGACCGCATCGATCGGTGGGGTTCCGATAATCTGGTCGAGTTCAATGCCAGGAAAATTCAAGCGTATGCGTTTACTGCACAAATATCCTCTTTCCTTCCCCTTCCAACTCTTCAGAATACAACATTGCCGCTGCAAAATTACCTCAGCATTCTGATACCATCTCGTCGAGAGCTTAACAACAAAAATTACATCGAGGGCTGCATTACCTTGGCCTCTCGGGTCCTTAATAGGGTGAGGCGGTTTTTCACGCAGGAACAGAGATGGTTATTTATATAGGTGTCAGATATGTCTGTGCGTGTAATACTGCTTATCTCTGGGATGGCTCCGCGAAATACTTGCTTAAAGCTCTAGACGCGTTGCAGCGTCATGCTATCCGTATTATTGATTGCCATTGAGTTTTTGGGTATTTCATGCTCGCTTAAGTGTCCTGGCAGTGGTGGCGTATGTATCGGGTCGCCTTGTTCCCTACAATACGGTTGAATAGGGCGATGGCTGATATATTCGTCATACCCGTGAACGGGTGCCGTCTGTTGGGACTGGTCAGCTCATTACTGTTATAGCAATTGTTACAAATAATATTATTTAAATTTAAGGCAAACTAAGTTTAGTCGACTGTTCTCACATAAATTCAAAGGAACTATGTAAGTGTAATTTTAATGAACACAACATTTATTTTGTTCCTTTTTTTTTGTATAATTTCATTACTGTATAATTGGTCAAATATCATGTTAATCAAACTGGTCAAATGGCGGTTAGAAAAGAGTGGCCATGAGTTTTATTGCCAGGTTCTTCCTCTGGCTCTACCTATTGCTTTGCGAATCTGGCAGTAAATGTAAATGTAGAAGCAGTAATCTTGACATTCATAAGTGTTACTTTGTGGCCTATATGAATAAAGATTTTTGATTTGATTTGAATTGATGCCCACTGGCAGTCCTGAACCGTTGGAGATGCGCAGAACGGTTGCCAGCGTAGCTGCATTTTACTGTATTTACAACGATGAGTGTTATGAAGAACTCTTCCAATTGGTCCCACCCTCTTCTTTTCGTTTCCGAACAACACGGGCGGGGCAGAGATGTCATTCTCACATTGTGGACACAATTGAGTCCAGAAGCGAAAGATTCCGCAGTTGCACCATAAAAGCATCTCTCTGTCGGCGCACGTGTTTCCCTTCTGTTACAATCCAGGGGTTCTTTAAAAGAAGCGTGAAAATGCATATTTCTGCATACAACCTGAGGGTCGCTATCCGAGCCGACTGGGATAGCGGCCCTCAATAACAGATCGTAGTCTCTGCTTCCCATCAGGCGGGCCATTTAGACGTGTCAATTATAAAAAAATAAAAAAAAGTTTGGAAGCAGTGATACCGCATGGAATGCTGTCGCCTCGTATTGTGAGGAATTGATGTGCGTAAAAGGAATGAGAGAGGAATAGTACTCTCCCGTGCCTCCGAAAGCGTATACTGGGCGCCAGTGATCTAGGGTTGATCTGCGCCCCCCATTAGCGTTGGGGCGACACTCTGGGCTAACTAGCAGTCGCCCTAGCAAAGGTAGGTACAAGATTGTGATCTTGCAATACGATCACGCTGACCTGGTGCTGTAACCAGAATGGTCTCCAGAAAACCCGACTTTTTGAAAACTCATACTTTTTAAGGGTTGTTTTTAGGCCCCAGTTAGACGACGCAATAATTTTCTTGCGGCCGCCGCGTATTGGCGTACTTGTTTTTTTCTTAGCAAATTTAAATTTTATCAACTAGTCCACAACATACAAATTCTAAGCAGTTATCAAAACTCGCGGCAGCCACGAATCCTTTCCCAAAGAAGAGGGATAACAAGGTTCGCTTGTTATCCCACTTCTTTGGGAAAGGGATCGAATATTGATACACTGGGGGTGAAGGGCGTGCGTGTAGCTATCACGCAACACTTCTATCTAAAGCCTGAGATACTGTTCTGGTCGATCTAGAGGACCATATCGTGTAATTAGTTGAAGAGCTCCTTTTGATTCTGTCTTTTAGCCTCAAGTAACCTATTGTTGTGTATATAGAATATTGTTCTAATTTATTTTTCTTATACTACAAAAGTAACTTTTATAAAGTGGTCTAAAACAGGAGTAATTAAAGTGTGACAAAACAATAAATTTTAGGAATTTGGGATGAAAACTTGCGACAAAATAGGAACAAACCATATTTTTAGCGTAAGGGGATTATAACATTTTTAATTTATAATATTACACATTATAGTTTTTTTTACAACACAAATCATTGAAAAGACAATACAATATTTTTTGGGAAAAATCAATTACAATATAATATTCTATATAATAAACATATACATGTTGCGGGAGATGCTATATTTGATTCTCAAACCAAAAACTTATTAGGATGACTGCCTCTGTGGCGCGGTGGGAGTGCATCCGACTGCTACGCAAGAGGTCGTGGGTTCGATTCCCACCCTGGATAAAACTTTGTGTGATGAGCACGATGGTTTATTCTGTGTCTGGGTGTTATTTTATCTATAATATGTATGTATTTAGAAATATATAAGTATGTTTATCAGTTATCTAGATCCTATAACACAAACTAATATTAGCTTACTTTGGGCTAGATGGCGCTGTGTGAAAAGTGTCCCACAATATTTATTATTATTTATTATTATTATTACATATAAATGCACTGTGAACTGAAAGTCATTTCTGAGGAATGTAGTAAAAGTGAAAATAGCAAAATATCTTCCCAGACTTTAGAAGCATTGTAATACATCTGGCGAAGCTACCCTCGAGTTGTTGAGGTCACCAATAGCATTTGCCATACCTAAAATCATTAGAGAATTTTATATGGGAAAATAGCCAAAAACCGCGGCTTCGCCCGTAACATACTACAAACCCCCTGTTGCACTCATTTAATCCTGTAGTTTATTACTTTTACAAAATTATTTAAAAATTTGCCCTATTTTTTGACAGTTATAATTACTGCTACGCTCTCCAGGGTAGAAGCATGATGCTAATAGTCTATAGCCTTCTTCGATAAATGGGCTTCACAACAGAAAATAATTATTAAATTCGAAACAGTAGTTCATGAGATTAGAGTATTAAACCAAATAAATAAAAAAGCTCTGCAGCTATATTATTATTGATAAACATGTAATCATTCAATGGCTACCAATTGGTATGATGGGTATTGAGGTATATATAAAAATATAATATGATAAAAAAGAGCCTATGTGTTATTCTGATGTATAAGCTATATTTTTGTAAAGTTTCATTTAAATCCATTCAGTACTTTTTAAGTGAAAGAGTAACAAACATTCACATTTATAATATTATTATGATAACATTCAAAACATTTCTGTACCTCCTGGTATAAACATCAGTTGTAATATATATATCAAGTTGAATTTGAAAAGGTTTTAGGGGTTTTCTTACAGTTTTCAGAACCTCCACTAGTGTAGAATAATAAATTGTACTAATTTTGTGTTACTACAAATATATTTAAAATTATTAAAAATCAAATTTGTATAATAAAATTATGATTGTAATAATTTTTAGCACTCGGCAATTAGTTTAGGGCATTAAACAATTTCTTTTAAATAATATATAGATAGTATTAGTGAATATTCCCTTTGGACAGGAAGTGTTATTGTTGTAAAACCTCTTTTGAATGGTTTTCTTTCTCTAATATAAAATTTAGTTATTTTAGAAGCGCTCGTGGCATCGCGGTCTCAGTGATCTGTAAACGATCACTGAGTTACGCAACTTTCACTAGGGCTGGTCCTCGGATGGGTGACCACTTTGTGGCATTTACATTTGCGAGCGTTTCCGTGCTTCGGAAGGCACGTTAAGCCGTTGGTCCCGGTTGCCAGTAAAATGGCAGTCGTTAAGCCTGGTTGAAGGCCTTATGGGCGGCTTGAAAACTTTCAACAGCAGGTAGCCACAACCTGGGTCTGTCTATTTCAAAACGGCAATGGGCTCACCACCTATTACGTGGGACAGGAATCCACACCGTGAAAAGTGGGCATATAATATGCCTCTGCCACCCCTTCGGGGATAAGGCGTGATGGATATTTATTTATTTGTTATTTTTTCTGAATTAGAACAATCTATTACAAAACTGATCTCACATCAAGCTCTTTTTATTTTTCTTGATAAAATATTTACAACAGTAGGTAGGAACCAGTGATTTTATTTTTAAACCACACAATAATACAAATGATGTGAATAAAAAGTACAACTTTAAGCTTTAACTATTTAAAAATAACACCCAAATGATGGGTTAACATGAAAAGGACTTCTTGCCCCTTATTTATTACTTCTTTACGAAGTTATGTTTTTAATTGTGAACATTTTTTTATAAATAAATAAAGATATTATTTGTTACTGTTTTTATATTCTCTAAGAAAAAGATGCATGCCAGCGGTGTGAAGTTCAACAGGTGCAGGCCACAACATCTTGTAAAAATAAACTTTTACATCTTTATCTCCACTTACTACTTTTCATGAACATGTGGAGTAACAGAGCAATGACAATACATAAATATAACATGTTCACATACCTACCTCAATGTTTTTGGTCTTCAAGACATTATCAATGTCAGTAATTGAGAGCTTCTGTCTTTTTGAGTGATGCATAAACTTCATGCTGTCCTGAATAATAACTTTTAAACGGAAAGTAACATCATCTGCAAGCTCCTTTGCAGCATCGTCGCCTAAAGTAGCAATTCCAATACTTTCTGCAATTACTTTCATAGAATCGAGAGACAATGAAGTCCCATAAGCGAATTCCGAATCTGCCATCTTATCTTAATATTTAACTCAATTAATAAAAACTAGGTATTAGGCTATTCGGATAAATTTTACGTATTTCAATCAATTCAATACAATTTATTTTTTTTGGATTATATGGCCTGGTTTATAAGACCTTTGAACAAGATCTTTGGTTTTATAATGTTAATTTAGAGTTTTTGGTAGACACACAACATATGCACTTTTATAGTTTCTTGACACTATTCTTGATAAACTTGTACAGCGGAATAAAGTTCTTCTTGTTTTTCAATAAGTCTATTAAGTGCAGTACATTATGGTATGGCAAATTACGTGTATTCGATAGGGACCGGCGCTGTGCCGTCGAAGAATTCATTGCAGAAATGAATTTATCTATACACAATTGTCAAACGGCTCAGGGGTCTGTGCTAGGCCCACAATTGTGGAACTTAGGATTTGATGACTTTTTCAGTTTTCCATTACCGGAGGGCTGTTCAATGACAGGATACGCCGATGACGGTATGTTGCTCGTTCAGTCGAATACTCGTGAGGGACTCGAGAGCTTGGCCCACACGTGTTTGCGCGTCGTTGCGGAGTGGGGCGTACGAAACAGGTTATTTTTTGCACCCAACAAAACATTTCAGTTGCTTTTAAAAGGAAGTTTGAAAGTACCACCACGCATTAAATTCAATAACGTTTACATTAAAAATAAAACTTTTAGGTTTGCTATTTAGGATTGATTTTAGAGAGAAATTTTGCATTCGTTGAGCACATAAAAACTGTAGGTGAAAAGGCTAAAAATAGCTTTTATGCGTTGTCGAGAATATCTATTGCTACATGGGGACTTTCGTTCAAAACACTGAAGGTCGTTTACGGGGTCACTTATCTAGGCTGAATGTGTTACGGGGCGCCGGTATGGGCAGATAAGGCTAGTATTAGTGCTGCACGTTTAAAGTTACTGCAAAGTCAACGCCTTGCATTGATATTTTTATGCAAGGCCTACAGGACGGTTAGCACGGAGGCTCTGCCGGTGATGGCAAGGGTCCTCCCGGTTGATCTCGAAATTCAGAGACGCGCGGCTTTTTACTATTCGGCTAAGGATGGCATGGATGATAGGTTTTTGTTAGAAAGAGGTCGCCATAGAATTGCCAGACTGTATCGTGATAATGTACGTGAAGAACTTTTAGACGAGTGGCAGCTGCGTTGGAACACTTCCATCAAAGGGCGCCACCTCTACCAGTTTTTCCCAGACGTTCGTGAACGCCTGGGAATGTCCTGGCTGGAGGTTGATCACTGTGTTGCTCAATTTCTTACGAGACATGGTAACTTTAGGAGCAAATTACATTCGTTTAAGCTGGTTGAGTCACCGTTCTGTCAGTGTTCAACTCCTGACGCCAAATATGATCAGACCGCCCATCATATACTTTGGGAGTGTAGCATTTGGCAAAATGAGCGATATAATATGCTTAATTGTTTACAAGTAACGTCGGGAGTAGTTTACTATGCGGATCTCGTGGCATCGAGGGTAAATTTTCGTGCTTTTAAACGTTTCTGCCATACATATTACTGGAATCAAACATAGCTCACATAGGACCCGTAATATACTATTACCGTGGTGCTTCCCTATTTCTATAGGATTTACACCTAGTTGCTTTTTAGGTCTCCCTATTTGCGAAGGAGGGAAGAGGCATTACATTATTTTCTTACTTACTCACATTATCTTCTGATTAATTTCGTTACGGGTTTCAAGACATGCTAACTTCTCTTGGGACATCACCGAGATCGAGCTCGGTGTAACTTTTCTAGTGTTTTGGTCATTGCTGTAGATCCTGGTTTACAGGAGTCACAGTAATGGGAATGTGGGTGGGATTAGTCCCAATTTAAAAAAAAGTCTATTAAGTGGCGGGAGAAATTATTTGTTAAATCTTAAATTTCACTTAATTTAGTAACCATAATCAGACGTTCCAAAGAGTAGGCTGAGCAAATTAGAATTATATGTTCTACGCAAAGATATAGAAGAGTAAACAGATCAAACATTTGCGATAAATAGGGTAGCCTATTTCACACATATAAACAGGTAGCTTAATCCAGGGTCGCATTCAGCTATCATATCATGTCATTTTAATATCTTTCATAATTTATGTTTATTAACCAATCATCTTATTTAATGGTATCCTTAGGAAACCTAAAACAATATTAACATAATTAATTGAATCGGGCACTACATTTAGCTTGACTTTGGATATTAAAATTGCAAACAATTTGCTGAACTGAATTCGTCCCCATGCCGTAACAGTACAAAATGTATGTAAATTAACAAAAATCTTAGATATAGATGACGATAGCGACCAAACAGTTTATGGAACAGATGCTATGAACCATATATTAACAACTTTTCAAGTGTTAGTCTAAAAGAATGACCATTTTTTGAATAAAACGTCACACATTGGATTCTGACATTTTACGCATGCGCTCTCTGTAGCAATATTTAAACTACGTATTCTAATAGGGCTAACAGACGTCCGGATTTGATCCGACCCGACCGCGGTTTTCATTTGCCACCCGACCAAATCTTGCCGTGTGTACAGCAGTCCGGCGGACATAATTATTATTAATTGAGTCCGCTTCGATACGCATCGGATATGATCAATGTTGCCGTTCTAACTACTCTAATTTTTATATACTCATAATTTTTCCCAATGTTGCCATCATAGTTAGTTTGTCAAAAATGTCCCCAAAACCGATTATACTTTTCCCCAAAAATTTCCATTTTCGTACATTTTTCCCCAGAAAGAAAAAAGAACTACGTTAACACATAACGTAGTGCTTATTTACTCTTTGGAGAGGAATACTATGCATACCAGTTATCTACACAGGTAATAAAATTGAAATGCGCGTGTGTGTGTGTGTGTGTGTAATTTCAATTTAGCAGCTTATTACTAAATGCATATAAAAGTATATACTTTATTAAAAACTTTTCATTTCCCCAAAAGTTCCTCACATAATTAATTATTATTATCTGAGTCTGCCTCGATCCGCATCAATCCTGATCAATGTTGCCGTTCTAGCTACTTTGTCGTAAATTTCCCCAGATCTAATTTATTTTTCCTCAAAAAGATACGTTTTTATACATTTTTTCCCAATGTTGCAGTGTTAGTTCGTCGAAAATATTCCCAGAACTGATTTACCTTTGCCTAAAAATTTACTTTTTTGTACATTTTTCCCCATAAAGGAAAAAGAACTACGTTAATACATAGCGTATTTGCTTTATGGAAAGGAATACTTCGCAATCCAGTTATCTACACAGATAAATAAAATTGAAATTTCAGTTTGTAATTTCAAATTAACACTTTTTAGTAAAGGCATATAAAATTATGTACCTTATTATATAATTTTCATTTCCCTAAAAGTTACCCAAAATTTTTATTATACCCCAGAATAGGGAAAAAGCCCCCAATCTGGACACCCTGTGTGGTCGTCTGCCGTCCAGTGAGGTCTGATCCGGTCGTCTGTTGCGACAACAGATTTGGTCGGCGGATTTGATCTGTCAAGGTCCGGCAGACCAAATCTGAACGTGTGTTAGCGCTAATAGACCGCAAGCGTTAATAGAGCTAACACACGACCGGATTTGATCCGACCAAAAAGCGGATTTGATTTGCCGCCCGACCAAATCTTACCGTCTGTAGAGCAGCCCGACGGACATAATTATTATTAATTGAGTCCGCCTCGATCCGCATCGGATATGATCAATGTTGCCGTTCTAGCTACTTTGTCGTAAATTTCCTCAGATTTAATTTTTTTTTTCTATAATTAGATACTTTTTCATAATTTTTTACCCAATGTTGCCGTCTTAGTTAGTTTGTCAAAAATGTCCCCAGTACCGATTTTACCTTTCCCCAAAATTTACTTCTTCATAAATTTTTCGCCAGAAAGAAAAAAGAGCTACGTTAATACATAACGTAGTATATAACTTACTACGTATATATATTCTTAAAAGATAGACATATACCGACGCGGACTTTTTTGTAGACCTACATTAGATACACAATCGGAATTTTGATTCCTCAACTTCAATAAAATTTACATGAGTTTGGCAAACTCCTCAAACCGAGAAAGCCCAAGAAAAAAGAGAAAAAAAAATCTAAAATAAGTGCATTTATCTTGTTTTATGTTTGGAAGTGTTGGATATTGGGACATAAAAGTCCTGTGAAAGTTCTATAAATAACAAATATTCTGGGACACTTTTTCACACAGCACAATCTAGCGATGAGATCTAAACAACTGAGACAGAAAGTTATATATTCTAAATACGTATATATATTGTACACAGGTAACACCCAAACTCCGAAACAAATTTTCTGACTCAGTACGGCAGTCACATAAACCATTTTTTTTACATTTTCCATCTTGCTGCGTATAATCCACAATTGCCCAATATGACTAACGTAACTTCTAATATGAATGAAACTAACTGGTGCTAATTCTGTTGTTGAGACCACTAAACTAAATTTCTCTAAAATTATCTTATTTTTATTAAGAGATTGCCGTTGTAATGTGAAAAATGTACATAGACAGTCGAATGTAAATACATGCCTACTAACTTGATGATTGAACTGCCTATGTATATTTTTCACGTTACAACGTTTTTTATGTTTTAACGTTTCAAACGGTTACTAAAATTAATAAACGTCGCACTAAAATTAGACATTTCACTAAAATTAGACGTCACCTATTTATGTCAAAATTTTGTGTGACGTTAAATTTGTATCTTACATCACTAAAATTCATTTTATGTGATAAAATTCAACAAAAAGTGAAAAATGTACATAGACAGTTTAATCACTAAGTTGGTCGGCATCTAAATACATGTTTTGTTGAATTTTATCACATAAAAGGAATTTTAGTTATGTCAAATACAAATTTAGTGCTGTTTATGATATCACCAAGTTTAGTTCGACATAATAACAGAATAGCATTTGGCAATCTCTCAATATAAATAAGAAAATTTTAGTGAAATTTAGTTTAGTAGTTTCAACAACAGAATTAGCACCAACGTATAATTTAAAAAGTATATTTTATGTCCTGTATTCTTTTGAAAAAAAAAAGCACTATGCCTCGGCGGTAGCGGTGGCAAAAACGTATCTTTGTTGAGAATGGATCATTTGTATCTGGATCAGTTCAAAGATTCCAATCAGTAAAGTGCTTCAGTGCTTCATTTGTATCAGTGACTCAACTTGTATCTAAGCTCGATTTATTAGCGCAAATAAATTAAAATGATTATTTTTTATTGACCTTTGTTTAAAGAATTACATATGTAAAGTATATATTATGTTAATAATATTAATATAGTAATATTATGTTAGAATTTTGTTAAATTGAATTTCATTTGCCTAATGTGTACCATAAAAATCGATTTTCCTTCATACTTTCTTCAGGCTTAGGACTGACAGACTTACGCTTACACTAAACTGTCTTTAGTTCTTTATTTATTTATTAATTTTTAGGAAGATCATCAGCTAAATAAATGACAATACACGACAAAGTTGCAATACAAAGCCATTAATAAGTCTCCACTGATAGTAGCAAAATAAAAATTTGTAAAGTCCGAAAATACATAGATATTACTAATAGGCACAAATACTAATCACTAACACTAATTAACCACAATTAAATTGTTATATTAATTGAAATATTACCTGCCAATCACTGATATTACCACTAAAAGTAGGTAGTTAATATAATCTGCTAAATTAAAATAAATATTGTATAAAATTCGTTTAAATGACATTATTGTTGACGAATATTTTATGTCCAATGTAGGCCTTTGACGCAACATTCTGTTAAAACTGGCACATGCCCGATACGAGAAATCGTTATGGCGATAGTTAGTGGTCGCTGAAGGAAGAGAAAACAAAGGACAGTTTCGCAAGAGATGCCTAGGCGTATAAAAATACATCTTACTCAGCAGATCTGGACAATCAAGGATTGATGGCTTGACAATTAGCGTTAGACATTAAGATCTAATTTATTTGCTATACAATAGCTATCCAATCGTACCAGGGTCCTCCTGTAATGCTTATAGCATTACTCACACAAGTGATAGCCTTAAAAACTTTCATATCATCTGCGAAGCAGAGTATTGAGGAATTTTGAAAACATTTTTGAATATTCGATATGAAGATCATGAATAGTAAAGGACCTAACAAGAAATCCTGTGGCACGCCACTAGGAACAGACTTCCATCCAGATATATAGTTACCCAGAACCACAGCCTGAGACCTATTCTCAATGTAAGAGCTAAACCATCGCAGTAGATCACCTCTAATCCCGGCACTCCCCAGCTTCATAATCAAGATTGAATGGTCTATTCAGTCAAATGCCTTGCTGAAATCAGTATATATAACGTCCGCTTGGTACCCGCTATCCATGGTGTAGGTTAAAAATTCATTGAAAATTATAAGGTTACTGACTGTTGATCTGCCTTTAAGTAACCCATGTTGTGAAAGGGGAAATTGGTATTTTAGAGAATTATATAGCTGTTCATAAACAATTTTCTCAAGGACCTTTGCCACCACACATAGTTTAGAGATTGGGCGGTAGTTAGTCACAACATATATGGGACTTTTTTTATGGATTGGTGAAACAAATGCTGATTTCCACATGGCTGGCATGATACCAGTGCGTATAGAAAGTTGAAATAAATACGATAATGGGATAGACAATTCATTTGAACACTTAAGAAATAAAACAGGTGGAAAATGGTCAGGCCCCACAAACTTGAAGCAATCCAATTTCTCTAACATAACTTTTACAAGTTGAGGTGATATTTCAACAGTGTGAAGATTAGCATCCAAGTCCAAGACATTACTGTATGAGTTAGAAGTACTAGATGACGTATCATCCAAAGGTAAAAAATTGGAATGAAAATACTCCGCAAGCAAATTACAGATACCATCACTTGATGACGCATTAATATCATTGTGTGATACGCTCGAAGGGATAGTTGTAGATTTAGATAATGAATTTAAATGCGACCAAAAAAATCTGGGATTCTCCCTGATTGTACCTTCAACCCTTGCGATATAGGTTTTATAACAAACTTCTTGCCCGCTTTGTTGGTACTTGAAGTGAATGAAAGTCAATCAACATTCCATAACGTTTGAACTTTGAATAAAATTTATATTTTTCTTTAAGAAACTTACTTTAGTTACTTTACTTATTGTAAAATAATAAAATATATAAATAAATATACATCACGCCTTATCCCCGAAGGGGTGGCAGAGGCATATCATATGCCCACTTTTCACCGTGTGGATTCGTGTCCCACGTAATAGGTGGTGAGCCCATTGCCGTGTTGAAATAGACAGACGCAAGTTGTGGCTACCTGCTGTTGAAGTTTTTCAAGCCGCCCATAAGGCTTTCAACCAGGCTTAACGACTGCCATTTTACTGGCAACCGGGACCAACGGCTTAACGTGCCTTCCGAAGCACGGAAACGCTCGCAAATGTAAATGCCACAAAGTGGTCACCCATCCGAGGACCAGCCATAGTGAAAGTTGCGTAACTCAGTGATCGTTTACAGAACACTGAGACCGCTAGGCCACGAGCGCTTCTTACTTATTTACTTATTGTAACACTTATGTAATTGAAAAACACAGACCCAACGTTAACAAACCGGTGTTTTCTTCCACAAACAAAGGTCAACTAAAACAAACAAATAAAATAATAACAACGCGTACCTAATGCGTGCATAGGTGAGCTAGTGTTGCTGTCTCTATCAATCACCAACTAGTAGTGAATCAGTTAGAGAGACAGAGTCGGCGCTCTCCAACGCGACGGCGACGACGCGACTCGAAGCACTCCGAACAGTGTATCTTACTCAATCGTGTCAGCGAGCGCCGCGAGCGATTCAATAGAGCAAAAGAGCAAAAGTTTCATTACAAGCGGTGTAAAAGATTTAAATCAGTGACTCATTTTAAAAAAACGACTCCCAGAGTCGTTTCAGTGAAGAGCGACTCACCTCTGCTCGGCGGTAATAGCAATTGCCTTTAATTAGTGAATTCAATTAGTAAAGTCTTACCTACGACTCGGTCTTCACACTCATACTCGACCTGCAAATGCCTATACCCCGGCCTTTGCAATAATGTACTAATTATTGACTTTTTTCTAAAAAAAAATTTTTGCATAGACCATTTTAACGGTGCTTACAAAGTGTCATACACTATAACTAAAGATAAATTTAAAATATTGTGACTACCGTTTCGGAATGCGGCCCACCTGACAAGAACCGGCAAGAAAAGGAAGGCTTTTTTTTTATTTATTTTCAATTTAATTCTATTTCACTTTGCTAGCAGATCACTTCTAGGCATCCTTGTCCTGCAAATAGTCATTAACAGCGTAATAACATTTTTTACAAAGCATTATTTTAATGACATATATTTAATGGTAAATTTCACTGGTCACAGCGAAACTTGTTGTAAAAGTGTATCCAGTTATTCTGTTACCAGATATCCAGTTGCCATTAAAAAACATTAAGACTTTAGGCGCGAAGGTGAACAGTGACGCACGTTTGTCGTATATTATTTTCAAAAACTAGTGTAAAATTCGTGTTTTTGTGTTTAATAATGGTGGAATATTATACATAAAGAGTTCGGAAGTGCATTAGTTAAAGAAAGTGATAAATTGCAATGAATAGCGGTGTTGTTTGTGTTAGTGCCAAATTTCCATAGAGAGCTGCAATAAGGGATCTACTGCCTTATTGGGGCACGGACTAGGACCTAGGACTGAGGACTTGACATCGATAAACGACTAGACAGGACTAAAACAAAATTTTAAGAAAATAATAAAGACTGAAGACTAGGCTGTATGGACTAAGTTTCCTTTGCCTGCCCAAGAAGGGCGAAGACAACTAAAAAAAAAATTAAGAAAAATGACGATCACCGACAACGAACGCTAGTCAGATTTCCCCACGCGTTTTTTTTCTATGTTGAGGAGCCCGACGTTTATTCAAATATAAAGCTTGGTGACTAGTCAAGGCAGTCAATAATAATGTATAGAAGTAAGAAAGACGTAGATAAACTTGTAGAAACCTTATTATTGAAGCTGTCTGAGAAGGAGGTGAGTAAAATCAAATAGAAACCTATCTGAGCTCACAATCTATAAACGGTTTGGTTTTGTGAATTTTATAAAAATACCTTCTTTTCAGTTTCAAGCTCGTGCTTATTCTGTTGCTTATAAGTATTATGAAGTCGGGGACTATGTTAATTGTCAAAAATATGTTGAGCAATACCTTAAGCATAAAGAAAACAATGCGGCGGCATATAAGCTTCTTGGACAAACATTGCACAAAATTGGCCAGAAAGAAAAGGCTCTTGAGCAGTATAAAGTTTCTTTAGATATTGATCCTGGACAGACTACAACTATTTTGGACAGTAAGTACTTTTAAATATTGAATATGGATGGGGCTGGTGTGCTTCAAATGTCTGAACTACTAATTGATTTGTGGCTACAACCATTGGCTTTAAGATAAAAATATGACATTTAATGCATATGTTAGATGTTATTAATGTCAATATACCTAGGTCTCAGGAACGCATTTGAACCACCATAGCCAATGTTGATAAGTCACAACGATGACGGCTTTAAGTGCAACAATCTGACATCATTGATGTACTACAATGTCGTATCGTCGGTATCGGAGTCTCCATAGAATATATAGTATTAAAACAGTGGTGTTAACCTACACAACCCATAAGATGTCTATACATTCTTGTCAGAGCTGTGTGTCAATAAGACTATAGTGGAGTTTCATGATATAGAACATAACCTCTATTTCTCGGATTCTTTAGCTTTGATGACAAAGTAATGTATGGAGAATGCTGTTGAGAGATGCTGTTCAGTTTTCTTATAAACACCTAATTACAGTGTTAAATCACTACATATTATAAAACAAAATTGTTTCCCGCTGTCTGTCCCTATGTATGCTTAGATCTTAAATACTATGTAATAAATTTTGATGTGGTTTTTTTAATAGATAGTGATTCATAAGGAAGGTTTTTATGTATTATTTGTTAAGTCTTGTATACAATAACTAAATTATAATGATATTTGATTGGGGTGTCGGATAAATATAAGCTGTCTGGGAGCTTCAATGAAAACGCTGCCTAAACCTTTAAAGATACAACAAAATATTGTATGATGGAATTGTGTATCTAATTTAGGTCAACAAAAATGTCTGTGCCGGTATATGTCTATCTCTAAAGGATAACATACTATATCCACTGTAAAAACCAGCAATTATTAAAATACGTTATTAATTATTTTTAATATGTTAGTTGACTTCAGCATTTCATGAAGATTATTTTGTCTCTTTACACCTTGCAAATTAAATGATATCTGAGGAGATATGACAAAATAAAAATAAATGTGCAATAATATTAGTTTCGTGTAACTATAATTCGACCGGGGAATGCTGTAGGTACTGTTGTAACGTTGTAAAACATCACATTGAAATCGTTGGTCTTGAGATTTAGAGAGAGAGGTGAGTAGATTGTTGACTGTTTCGCTCCGTATGTCATCAATTTTAAATAAATGGCGATTTCTGTAAGACTATTCCTTAGTTTAATGCCATAGAGTGGAGTTGGAAAAAAAAAAGTAAAAAATGTCTTTTGACAGTGGTGAAGGAACGTCATTCGCCTTGCTATAGCGCCGACAAAAAGATGTCGTAAATATATTTGTTAAACTTCGCTAAAAAGAAGTAATCTTTTATAAATTGTATATGGAAGTTCACGCCTGTGACTTCTTATCAATGGTTATATCAAAATAACTATGTATTTCGTTTATTACGATGCTTGGAGCAGCGTTAATGGAATATTTAAAAAGTGGTAAGTTCTCTTTATGTGTTCAAATCACGAACAAATCTCCAATTGTTTTTCCAAATCTAATGGAACTAATTCTTTTCTTTGCAGCTGAAAAGCATTTTTTTTAAATATATATTTATTCTTGGATAAAATTTGCCATGGATGCTGACCATGTGGTTTCGGGCTCGTCATTCTCGTCGAGACGACACCTGTCGCGGTCTGCAGATGTGATTTCGAATCCCGTGGTAATGTAACCACGCCTTCAGGTACCTAGTTTGAATTGTTTTTGTGTAGATTAATCTAATAATGATGCATGATGACTCAATGATCAGGCCCATGTAACGACTTAATGATTTGGCTCATGTTTTGAATCATGTTACGATAAACTTTTGACTTATAAGCTGGCATTATGCTGGATCTCACTATTCTAAATTTAACGCCTCAACCCTGTGAATAGTTAATCTTTAGCTTACTAAATCACTGGAATAAATTAAACCAATAGTGATAATGTATATAATGTGT
Source organism: Thumatha senex (assembly GCA_948477245.1). Lineage (NCBI taxonomy): Eukaryota > Metazoa > Arthropoda > Insecta > Lepidoptera > Erebidae > Thumatha > Thumatha senex. The sequence goes on from OX419726.1 coordinate 21,003,067, forward strand.
ATTCAATCAATTCGCCTATAAAAATATAGAAACTTTCTTCTAGAGAATCTTCAATTATTTTTGGTTCATCGCCATTATTATTATTACAATTGGCGCGTGTGAACAGAGACCTGAAGGATTGATTAGAGTATACATTTGCTTGAAGCGCTCGTGGCCCTGCGGTCTCAGTGTTCGGTAAATCACTGAGGTACGCAACTTTCACTATGGCTGGTCGTCGGATGGGTGACCACTTCGTGGCATTTACATTTGCGAGCGTTTCCGTGCTTCGGAAGGCACGTTAAGCCGTTGGTCCCGGTTGCCAGTAAAATGGCAGTCGTTAAGCCTGGTTGAAGGCCTTATAGGCGGCTCAATAAATTTCAACAGCAGGTAGCCACAACCTGCGTCTGTCTATTTCAACACGGCAATGGGCTCACCACCTATTACGTGGGACAGGAATCCACACAGTGAAAAGTGGGCATATAATATGCCTCTGCCACCCCTTCGGGGATAAGGCGTGATGGATATTTATTTATTTTTTTATTTTTGTAGTGAGTGAGTCGTGCATCTTATAGTGGTATTGTTATTGTTACATTGTTTTGCTCTGAAATATATATTTGTATATTTTGCTTAGAGTATATTAAACTATTTTGTTGTTGAAACATTCTCAACAAATGAAAAAATACTGTTCTACTGGTATTTAACCTCCTGAGTACCAGACACCCTTTTTCTTTTGTTTATTTCTGAAACTATTGTATTGTACTAATAGACTATCACTTAGTACGGGAAAAATATTAGAAAAAATCAAGTACCGGAAAAACCTGGCTTTTCACTATATTCTATAGAAAGTACAAGGGAACTAAATTATTATGTGCTTCATAAAGGACGTAGCCTATTTTGGTAGCGTAGTGAGCAGATAAGAGCTATAAATAATAGATTGGATGTATAATTTTAAGTAGTTTTATTAAATGTTTCAAAATAACAGAAATTAAACTCTTTTTTCATAACATATAAAAAAAAACTAAACTTTTCTTATAACTTATAGTAATTCAATAGTAGGAACATTAGAGATCAATCAATTTTATACTTATATTAAGGTTTGTTGGACTCTACAGTCAACTAGGAATTAACAGTCTTCATGGAAATCAGTAAAACAATTCCGATTAGGCGTAAAACATGAGTAAATTTCACATTTCTTGCAAAATACCGTAGTTTTTTTAACACAGGCATTCTTTCTGCAGCGACATTGTTTTGTACCATATGCTGGCAAATGCGCTGCACTTTTGGTACGGTTTTCTTTGGAAGGAACTGGTTTAATTAAAATCTTACGTTTTTTTATGTTTCGGCTCAAGTTCTTCGTATTCAACTTCACCATCATCATCAGATTCTTCTTCATTGTCTTCAATTAGTTTGGTGCCTAATTTCAGCTTGTATTCTCGCATTTGTACGATATTTTTCCTTGGTGTACCCTTCTCTACTTCTACCATTCTATACTGCAACCAAGCATTTACAACGGCTAGTCGAAAAGATGCGAAATTACGCGTATTGTCCATTTTTTTGTACGATTACGTGATGGGCAAACAGAAAGCATTCTATCGGCGAGATCGACGCCACCCATTTTTTCGTTATAATTTTTAATGACGTCTGGCCTTCTGACTCTTTCGTATGCTTTATTTTTCTTTGACCATCGCTCGCATTCGTCGTGATCTTGATCGCAATAGCAAGTTGACATCATTAAAACTGGCTTATTATCCAGCCACATAGTCACAGCAAGTTTTTGGTCTTCTCTAACTTTTACTTCAGTACTTCCTCTCGCTTTCTTTTTAAATGTCTTTTCATCAGTCAATACGCAGTTTTTCGGGATTCTGTTTCTCATAACAGTGCCTGTAGCATGAAATCCTAATCTTAGTAATTCATCACAAAGTTTCGCCGTCGTAAAGAACCGATCAAAAAATAGTAAGTGTCCCGGAACTAAAGTTCTTGTCATATGAATTACTGCTGCTTCTCCCAAACAAAATCCTTTGTTAATTAAGTCAGGGAATGTAGTGTCTCCTTGATATACTGCCATGTCGCAAACTATGCCTTTTGGCGAAGCCAAAACGAAAACTTTGAGGCCTACTGGGTTGGGTTTGTTGGGACAGTACTGACGCATGGGACATTTCCCAGTAAAAGGAATAATCATTTCATCAATACTCATTTCTTGAGGACGGTCTTGTTCATGACATCCGACTAATATGCGTTCAAATAAAGGTTGGATTTTCCATATCTTTTGAAGTTTTTGTTCTGAAGTCACTTCAGGGTCATAAACGCATTTTAATCTCAGTCTAATGTGAAAGAATCGGTTTTGAGTCATGGCTTTGGCAATCATTGGAACTTTCCACTTCTCAGACCAATACATGGAAATTTGCGGATATTGTAATGCGGACATGATCATGGTAATACCTATATAGACCTTAAGCTCTTTTAAAGTTAGTCCAATAGATTTGCCGGTCTCTAATACTTGTGTCCTGTTTGTACAGGTTACTATGTGATCTAAAATATCATGATCTACGTATTGCTCATAAAAGTGGTACCATTCCCATTCCTCAGTATTTTTCTTGATGTAGGCAGGTTGCATTAAACTATTTATTTCTGTATCAAGTGTCTCATGTATCCAAGTATCGGGAACGCCAGAGTTATTTTGTCGATTTCTAATAACTATATGTCGAGTGGATAATAATTGTGAGTTCTCACCGCTACCCCGGCTACGACCACGACTTTGCCCACGAGATGTTCCCCTTGAACGTCCTCTTGCTCGAGATAAGTATGACGAAGTTGAAGGACAATCCGAGCTATCTAATGTTGCTGGAGAAGGCACCGAAATAACCAAATCATCTTCATCTTCGCTTGAACTACTGGAACCGCTTTTACGGTGATCACAGACTGTTTGGTTGGTTTCTGGTGGTTGAAACTCGGGATCATCGTCTGAATCATCTCCAGAATAGTCGAAGTCGGAGTCATTCAAAACTTCTGCGATGAGGTTAGGTGATAAATCTAAAAAAAAAAAAGAAAATGTTAACGTACTTTATATAGTACTCGGGAAGACAGACGTGAAATATATTAATTCCATACTTTTGTACTTTGCAGAGGACATAGAAAATAATATCAAGGTTAGGTTAGGAATATCAACTTTTTTTGGTAAAATATTACTTTGAGCAATTAGTTTGTACTTATTAAAAACTATTTTACACAAAAAACTAAGATATTACATAAAAACAGAAAAGATTAACATGGATAAACTTACTTCTGCGTAAACGCACGTTCGCTCGCCCACCTTCAGACGCCATTTTCAAAAGAATGATAGATGTCAAATTTGTTGTTTTATTTTTTGTATTAACCAGTGTAGTCACTAGATGTCGCCAGTAATATATTTTTAGAACAAATAATGAAAATAGAGACCACAGTTTTTTTTTTCCTAACGTACTTTGTGTAGTACAGATGTACGCAGGAGGATATATAAATATATAAAACTGGAGTAATCTTAAACTGAAGTAATTATGATTTCTTGAAAATAACCTATAACTTAACTTTTAATAATACAAAGTAATGTGTACTAATTGTATCTACATATTGATGTGACTTTCATAACTATTATTTGCTTTTTAAGATATAAAAATATGAGTGAATTGTTATAAATAACATAACAATGTTTTAAATGATAATTTGTGAATTTTTAAACTATCGCGTTGCATACTATCAGTATATTTGTTAATAACGGGGCTAAACGCGGTTATTCCACATACCTTTGGTGCCTGACGTTTCGACCAGGTTGCACCGGCCGTGGTCACAGGCTGACTGGCTCAGCGGCGCACGCCCTCCGTCGTCGAGTACGCGTGGTAGAAGTTTCTCCATCCACCCGCACATCTTCGTTATTCTTGATGTTACTTTTTCTCCACGTACCGTCACACACTACACTCACGGTGTCCCTATTCTGTAAGCTAACCGACGCGCGCCTATTCTGATGTTTACCCGACTGTGCACAAAAGCGAGATTTTATGTTACTAATCACTGGATTCCACGCTCCTGATAATTTAAACCCCTCTTCCCGATTGAATGTTTCATGTTTTTTAATCTCAATCGCTTCACGTACAACTCTTGCATAATAGTGCCGTTCAGTAGAGAGGACTTGCGTGTGATGAAATTCAATCCAATGATTAGTGCCTGCTTCAAGTAAATGTTCTGCGATCGCGGATTTACTAGTGTTGCATTTCTTTACAGCTGCGATATGTTCCTTGACCCTTTCAGCTATAGTACGCTTCGTTTGGCCTATATACGAACTACCGCAGCTGCAATCCACCTTATAAACACCTGGGGTTTGTAACGGAACTACATCCTTTGGCGAACCCACGATGTTGTGAACCTTTATGCCGGGTGTATAAATTGTCTTTATCGAGTATTTCTTTAAGATGGAGCCGATCTTATCCGTTACCCCTTTGACATAAGGCATGTAGGCTGGCTGTCGGTTCACTTCTGGATGTTTGCGTCTGCTTGTCGGCTGCTTCATTTGTCCTTTTACCTGATACCCGTTGCTTTTTAGTACCTCCTGAACATGGTCCAGCTCTCGCTCTAAATGTTCAGGGTCACACAGATCGTAAGCTCTATTCTTGAGAGATGTCATAACGGACTGCAGGTGTCGGGGATGATGATGCGAGGTACCGTGTAAGTACCTATCCGTGTGAGTCGGTTTGCGGTACAAACAGTGTGCCAAGGACCCATCCAATCTCACGGTCACTTTCACGTCTAAGAAGGACAACGACCTCTCAGACTCCAATTCAAATGTGAACCGCATCTTCGTGTGAATGGAGTTAAGATGGTGTACATATTGTTCTACTTCATTACTGTTTCCTTTAACAATACTGAAGATGTCATCCACATATCGCTTCCAAAGTCTGATGGTCTTTGGGCCGAGATTTAGCGCCTTTTTTTCAAAATGTTCCATCCAGGAATAACCGCGTTTAGCCCCGTTATTAACAAATATACTGATAATTTGTGTTTACATAGTAATACATTTTGTGACAAACTTAATTATGCCTTACTATTTGTACGAGCCATGCATCATTAATGGTTTAACATTTTTACAGCATATTGCTTTACAGCCTATTAATAGGTTATATTAATATAAATAGAACATAACCTTTTAAATTAAAATTATTCATCTGAGATCTTTCCAATCACACTTGTTTAACTTTACAGCGGAGTGTTGCTTGATGATAAGGAGGAGTAATAATGATAACAGTTCAAAAAACTGATTAGGTCCCATCGAGCACAGGTTTGTGTAAGAACTGATAGTGACTTGATGTTAAAGAAATTTAGTTATGCTCCTGATGCTGCAACTAATGAAAGAGAACGCAGTCATTGGCTGAATTATTTAAAAGTTTATTTTATAAACATAAATTCTGCTCCTATTATGTTTGTTAAAAGTAAAGATACTAGAGCTTACTTGGAATTTCTTATAAATAATAGAACTTATTCTGGTCATCTATATATAGTTTCTGTTGTAGACGTTTTTACTAAATACTGTTGGTTATTCCCAATGATAAATGCTACTACTAATGTAATTTGTAAACTTCTTGAGAAGGAGATTTTCCTCAAGTATGGAACTCCAAAAATATTTGTTTGTGATAATGGAACTCAATTTACTGCTAGACAGTTTGTTATGTTTCTTAAGGGTTATAATATACATAAAATATTTTATAATTCCTTGTATACTCCTCAAAATAATCCAGTTGAAAGATATAATAAAACCGTTGAGACATGTATAGCATGTTTTGTTAAAGATGATCATAGAACATGGTCGAAGTTTTTATCTCATGTTCAACTAGCTTAGAACAATAGTGTGAATCTTGCTACAGATTTTACTCCTAACTTTTTAATGATCAGTAGAGAACTTATTTTTGATGTATCTTTGCACCGTGTTAGTACCTCTATTGATAATTTAGATCAACTAGAGGTAGGAGATAGAAGCTTTTGCAACTTCACCCAATTCACTTAGTGAAATCTTTGTTAAAGTACAATCTTGTTTGTTGAAAGCGTATAAGCGAAATGCTAGTTATTATAATGTAGGGAGGCGAATCATTTCTTTTGGTGTTGAGGATATTGTGTGGAGGAGAAGCTTTGTGACAGTCTAGTGCTCCTGCATATTTTTCTGCTAAACTTGCACCTAAGTTCGTTAAGTGTAAAGTAGTTTCTAAAGTTTCACCTAACATTTACCTTTTGGAGGACCTGAATAAAGATACCACAAGTCGCTACCATGTTAAAGATATAATTAAATATTAAATTATTTTGTTTTGAATATTATAGATTTTGGTCTTGATTTTGGTATTTTACCTTGTTAGTATGATGAATGAAAGGAAATGGTAATTTTGAAAGAGGATGTAGTAGTAGTGTAGAGAAGTAACCTAATAGTTACTTCACAACTTTTTATTAGAATCAAGTTCTGAATCTTTAAAAAATAGAACTTAGGATATTACAAATTGATTAAAAAATTATCAATTTACCTTTTGGAATTATCAAAATTAACCTTTTAGAAATAACACTAACTTTTTCACACAAATAACTGTCATACACATCGAAAGATCTTATCTTTTTGTTTGTTTGTTGGAACCTTAATTGGTTATTAAAACATTATTATTCCACTTATATTATGGAATGATATTGTTCTGCTTGTAGGAAATTTTCCTAGTTTTGTTTGTATGTTTAGGTTATTACTCCTAAATTTTATTTTGTACATATTGTATTCTTATATTGGGATGATGAATCCTTAAGAATAATTTGTTTGTTTGTTAAGTAATTCAAAGTTACCCGGATATGACTTTTGAAATACCTTTTGATGTTGATGTCTGTCTCTTTTGACTATAGGATCACATCTTTATATATGCATTTGTGTTCGGAAAGTCGGTAGGGTTGTGCCGGTCACATTTGTCATATCACAAAACATGTTACAGCATTTGTGCTCGGAAGTTCGGTGGTGTTGAACCGATCACATCTGTTTGGTTTTGTTACAGCATTTGTGTTCGGAAGTTCGGTGGTGTTGAACCGATCACATCTGTTTGGTTTTGTTACAGCATTTGTGTTCGGAAGTTCGGTGGTGTTGAACCGATCACATCTGCTTGGTGTATTTTTCCACAATATTTTTTGTTGGAATAATTTGTTCGTCACGGTACTAACAACTGTTTGACTTTGTGTCTTTGTCACAGCCGCGTTGGTGATGCTGTTTGATATTGAAGTTGTTCGTTTGTCACGACACTTTGTACAGTTGCTGTTTGACTTTGTAATGATTACAAGTTACAGCACAGTTTTGTTTGCTGATATTTTGATTTTTATATGGGATTGAAAGTGAAAGAAGTCGGTGGCGATAGGGTTCAACCGCATATTCAGTATATATAAGGATAAGATTGGATGAAAGAGTCAGTGGCTAGATAGATAGCTTAACTGAACTCCTGGTTTGAGAACTTGGTTGGATTTGTTATTCTTTAGTACTTAGGTTAAGTCAATGCTTTGACTTTAAGATTTTTGTTGTATCAATTTTGATATTCTTATTTGTAAAGAGTTGGATGATAGAGTCGGTGGCTATGGTGCTCAACCGTACTTTCGTATTTAGTTTAGTGTTGGTAGAGTCGGATGTTTTTCTGATCTCATGGAAAGTGAATGTTCTGGTTTGTTTACTAGATTTTTATTGGAACTATACTTATGGTTAGTTGGTTATTTATTCTTGTTACAGAATTTTGTTTTTGGGATTTTGGTTTTCTTTTATTGGAATTATTTCCATTTCTTTCGTAGAGCTTAATTGTTTGAAAAAGAATGTTCCTTTCTTTTATTGCTGGTTGGGGTGTGATGTAACGTTGTAAAACGTCACATTGAAATGTCATTGTTGGTCTTGAGATTTAGAGAGAGAGGTGAGTAGATTGTTGACTCTTTCGCTCCGTGTGTCAACGATTTTAAATAAATTGCGATTTCTGTAAGGCTGTATTCCTTAGTTCCATGCCATAGGGTGGACTTGAAAATAAAAGAAAAAAAATGTCATTTGACAGTGGTGACGGAACGTCATTCGCCTAGCTATAGCGCCGACAAAAAGATGTCGTCGTAAATATATTTTTTAAACTTCGCTAAAAAGAAGTAATCTTTTATAAATTGTATATGGAAGTTCACGCCTGTGACTTCTTATCAACGGTTATATCAAAATAACTATGTATTTAGTTTATTACGATGCTTGGAGCAGCGTTAATGGAATATTTGCCTGCTCTTCAAGATTTATTGGTTTTTCTTTAAAAAAGTGGTAAGTTCTCTTTATGTGTTCAATTCACGAACAAATCTCCAATTGTTTTTCCAAATCTAATGGAACTAATTCTTTTCTTATTTATGCTGATATTAATGCTGACCATGTGGTTTCGGGCTCGTCATTCTCGTGGAGACGACACCTGTCGCGGTCTGCAGAAGTGATTTCGAATCCCGTGGTAATGTAACCACGCCTTCAGGTACCTAGTTTGAATTGTTTTTGTGTAGATTAATCTAATGGCTCATGTTTTGAATCATGTTACGATAAACTTTTGACTTATAAGCTGGCATTATGCTGGATCTCACTATTCTAATTTTCACGCCTCAACCCTGTGAATAGTTAATCTTTAGCTTACTAAATCACTGGAATAAATTATACCAATAGTGATAATGTATATTCAATCAATTCGCCTATAAAAATATAGAAACTTTCTTCTAGAGATGTATTCCATTATTTTTGGTTTCTGCTCTTATGATTAGAAGCTCAATCTTTATCGCTGATATCCGTGTGCATAAAGTTGGTAGGACTTATCCTCCTGGCGCCTGAAACGAGTTATAACTTTTGTTAGTTTGTTAGTTCATGTCTCCATAATAAGACCATTTGTAATAATATTATTATTACACTGTAGAGCAGAGAAGTAATCAACTAATTTGATTAATTTGGACAATGTTCATACATTATTGTGAAATTAATGAACAATGGGACCCATCTGCCACAGGGTTCGAAGTATGTCACGGGCGAAGCCAGGTGGGTCTTGACTAGATGTCAATATTATATGAATAGTCTTGTAGGGAGAAATTGGTAACCGTATTTGTTTTTTTGTTGACTCTTTTCTTGACCTATGACACCTACAAGACACGCATTCATTACTTGGAATGGAAATTAATGAAATTTTGTGTAATTTCCATGCTTTCGTATCAAATTAATTAGGAATATCATGCGCGAGTGAATCTTATTGTGATACAAACAATATAGGCCTATTGTTGCCTGATCTAAAACAGGAGAATCAATGGTTTGTAAGTGTTTTCTAATTGGCAAACCTGAGATCTGTTAGACCCATGAAGTTCTTCACAGCTGAAAATAAGATATTCTTTGAAGTTATCTTATTGCATCATATAAACCTTAGTTAAAATTACAGTCCACAACAAAATTTAGCGGACCCAGGGCGTCGCGAGACGCAACTGGGACAGACGCTCGGATGATGATGATGATGATAAAATTATTTTCGGGTGCCTTGCCAGGGCACAACGGCAGTTTGACCACTCTCTTAGTAATTCTTATCAAAGTATTCTTACAAATATTATCAAAGATATAGTTCTGACCTAGTCATTCTCTTGCCTTGTTTACCAGTTTCCCCCTTCTTCATCAGTCAAATAAAAAATGGTTTAATCTGGTTTTATAAAACCTGTATACAAGTGAAACTTTCGGGTTTCGGAACTTCAGATTAAAGGCATTTAACTTGAGATTTTTAAGAAAATTGTAATGATTTAGGTTATTAACTGCATATTTTTAAAATATTGTTGTGGGACATTTTTTAAACAGCGTCAGCCCAAAGTGCTAACACAAGCTTGTGGTATGGGATCTAGACGACTGATAAACATGTTTATTTCTAAATACATAGGAAAATACTAGCTGATGCCCGCAGCTTCGCCCGCGCGGTATTTTTTTTTAATAAAAGTAAATTATCTATGTTACTTTCCTTTTCTATGAATATGTGTACAAAATTTCATGATAGAATAGATAGAATATAACTTTATTTGCACACCAAGTTAAAAAAGCTTACAAAAATAAAAAAGAAGTGAATGAAATTGTGTATTTAGGGAGTATGTTTAGCGCGGATGGAAGATGTGATACGGATGTAGAACGGCAAGTAGCTGCCGGAAACAGTTAACGGTGCTTTGTCCCAATTAGTAAAGCGACAAAGCATCGTAAAAGAAGCACGACTGGCGATTCATAACGCAGTGCTAGTGCCAACTTTGCTTTACGATAGCGAAACCTGGGTATGTCAGCAGATGCATGAAAGTAAATTGAATGCTGTGGAGATGCGATCACTTCGAAAATTTTGCGGCGTTACCTTGGCCGACCGAATACGTAACGAAGTGATACGCAATATGGCAGGTTTGAATGAAAGTGTCAGCGTTAAGCTGGAAAAGGGCGTGCTCCGTTGGTTTGGACACGTCCAACGAATGAGTGAGGAACGATTGACGAAGAGTATATATTGTGCGAAAGCAGAAGGTAGAAGAGGTCAGGGTAGGCCGAGACTTACATATGAAGACCACGTGAGCAGATTGCTCAAAAACGGAAAGGTCAAAAGTACTCGGATACCCAGACGTGCGTGTATGAAGCGATTGATGAATCTCGAAGAAGCGAAAGAAGTATGCATGGATCGCGAAGCCTGGCGATCTGTCCTCTCTGACTACCCCGTCAGGGATACAGCGTGAAGATAGTTAAGTTAAAAATAAAAATGCAAGGTAATACACAAAGGGCGGCCTTATCGCTAAAAAGCAATTACTGGATGATAATCGGTTTAGTATTTTTCGCGTGAAAGCGTTACAAACAAACTAACATTTATAGTATTAGTAGGGATATGTATAGAATATTATACATAGGAAACATATGAGGTCCAACTCTGAAATCAACATTTGCAGATCACACAAATATTTGTTCCAACACGGGAATTGAACCCTGGACCTCAGTGAGGCAGTAACTTATACTACATACGCCGCCGAGACAGTCAAATACATAATAAACTAGCTGACCCGCGCAATTTCGTTAGCGCTACCAAAAATGTGATAAATGAAGAACCGCTCGACCGATTTTGTGCAATCTTCACATAAACCATCTATCAAATAGTCCGAACAAAACATTACGGATAGGTGAGCCCGTTTTTGAGTTATAAAATTACCAAGAAAAGTGGCATTGATTTTTATATAGATAACGCACAAACCTAGTACATGGGCGGCTGATGTGAGCGCCGCCAATTGGCCTTGTCTGCTGCTCTACTAATACGATCATTCGACATACTATGGATGGCGGCACGATTGAGACCATAGAAAAACTTTAACTTTAGTAGAGGCAACATAATAATTATATTGTTTCGTACTTTAATAACAAATGATGAATCCAAAAATTCCACATCACATTTTATTGCATTTTCAATTTGTTGTGATTTTTACCAAAATATTTTATTTCAGAGTTTGGGGAAATGACCTGTGATTTAATTTTGTTATTTTTTTTTAGTTTGTGAAATACTGGCTGACGATGAAGTAGTCATTGACCCAGGCAGGGCAAAATATTGGTGTGAGAAAGCAGAAGCTACATTCCCCAGGCATCCAGTAACATTTAAATTACGTGAGAGACTTATTACCACGTCGAATCCAGATCCTAAAGCACTTGTTAGTCTATTAACCTCTGAATTGGCTATGAGACCTAAAGATGTGGTACTTCATGCTCGACTACTAGACCAATACTTAAACATCAACAATGTCAAAGAAGCTTTCGACCATGCCTGTAATCTGGAATTTGGTGAAAATACCTTTATTAACAACTACGCTTGGTATAATATCCTTAATAAACTTCTCAAAAATAACTCTCTTAATACTATGGACTGGCTTTATCAATTACTTCTCCTTACTGTTAAAGAGCGCATTTGTTTATTAAGCATAACAGAGACTCCTAGTGGTTCTTCACAAAGTCTAGTTGAATCTAATGAACTTCTTCATGCCTATGATCAAGCAATTGATAATGTGACAAAATTGGGTGTTCCACCTGGACATGCCGAGTTCCACACAGCATTATTACAACATCATAGAGCACAAATTGCATTTCATGCTGCAACACTATTACTAAAAAAAGCTAAGAAAGATCAATTGAGTTGGCGAGATGCAACAACATTTGCTGCTCCACTAATGTTATCTGCTTGGCAAATAACTCCTTTAGATACTGAAGTTAATTGGCTTAAATGCGCACCTGCTAAACAAGTGTTTGCCGTTAATCGATGGTATTCTGAAGGGGCATATAGATGTTCCCAAACAGGTCATTATTTATTGGCAGTCATTCAAGATAAAAATCAGACTTTCCTAGATCAAGTTTCTCAATGTTATTCTGGTACTCACTGGAGAGACAAGTTTTACAAAAAGATATTCCCCAGTAAAGGTCATTTGGATAAAATAAAGTCATCATACATTGCATCTGATGCATTTACTGCTCCCATATTTAGGATTCCCAGGAAGAGTGAAGTAGAAGCTTATGATTGTAATGCCCAAAAAGAATATGGCAATTCTGTTCATCATTTTGTTTGGATATTATTACATTATAAACATTTGGCACGATTTAAGTGTACTCTGTTTGATATGCTAGATTTTACTGCCACAAGCTGTGCTCCAGAGACATTAAATAAGCTCGATATCCTTGCATTTCTTTATTGCGCTACTCTCTCAGCTCAGCAACAAAAAAGCAAAGATGTATCTTATCTGCATGACAAACCAGCTGTTTTACCGGCAAATATTACTGATTTATTGTGTTCTTTTACTCAAATGAAGTGGTGGGACTGTGCATATAAATTTAGTCAAAATGAACTGGGTAGTGAACTAACTGATATTCGAGCGACTTTGAGCCGAGGCATAGAAGTTGTGAGATGTATGGACAATCATGGTCTTGATCCTGAACTTCTTTGTATACTTGGACGTATATTCAGTGAACAATCTAAACTGACTACAAATGTAGATGTCAAAAGTCTACTGGAGGGAAGGGCTGGTTTATATTACCAGTCTGCCATATCATTGCTTGAAAAACTAAAAAGCAAAATAGTGGAGAAAATCTTTGGAAAAAGAATGTTCTCTTATACACATAAAGATCTTGGTACAAAAGATATTAATAGTTTGATTGAAGAGTGCAAAATATATGTGGCAGTCACACATCTTAATAATGGTGAATATGAAAAAGTTATTGAAATGACTTCAAATTTAAAATCACCACTTGCATATTATCATCTTGCACAGACTTACAATAAAATGGCTTTGGAAGAAATTAATTCCTCAACAGATTTTACAAATAAATCTAAATTGACTGTGTTATTATCTAAAGCAAAAGGCTTTGCTTTCAATGCTTTGGATAAACTCAGAGATAACGAAACGAACAAAGATAATGATTTGTACTGTAACATTCAAGAACTTATTGCAGAAATAGAAACTTGTTTAAATAAATTAGAACTCGACTCGCTCGCTGTTACAAATGATGGTAATGGTAAATATTCGTCCGATGATAATTTATCGGGAGACAGTGAATATTTGCCAGCTAGCAATAATCGCGTGTTTCGCAACGTTAGTTCCACACCCAAAGATGCTAATAATGCAAATGTTACAAGATATCGAACAGCTATGGATAGTCAAATATTAGATAATACCAGATTGGAACGGACACAGTTCGACAAAATTGAAAACGAAATAAGAAAATTACAAAAACGAGATTCAAATATTAGTGACTTCATGGACCAAACAAAGAGCTGGTTTGAAGAAAATCGCAAATTGGGAAACGAAATAATAAGCACGATACAATCTAATATGCAAAATACCACAGACCAATTTAAACTACTAAAGATCTCCGTAGATCAAGTGAAAACTGAAATAGATGAATGCAGAAATGAATATAAGGGTGTAGGTGAGTTAAAAAAAGATATAGCAGAACTTAAAAAAGAAATAAATAAGTTAAAGAAGGTGTCAGCAGAACAGAAAATAGACGACAGTGATTTATATAATTTAGGAGATGAATACAGAAATAATGATACTTCTTCCACAACATTTACCAACCGACTACCGTTCTCATCTGCTCCAGTAATACCACCATTTAATCAACGACTGATGCCACCATTCCCTATTCCGCCTAATACTTTTCAGCTGTATAACCAAAGTTTAATGAATTTATACAATCAATATTCTCAATTTGGCCAGCCATCGGTAGTGCCTGGTGCTCAAGCAATGTTTGATCCCACAAGATCTCAAGTAAACTACCCTAGCGTGTATCCCACACCAGACCAAATGTATTTAGATGGAGCTCATCTTGTACCACCTACAGTACCTACTGTTCCTCCAGTTGTAGCACCTACATTACCAACAGCATCAATGATGCCAAGTAATGTACCGCCGCCAGCTACTGTATCTATGAGATCCTCAATCGATTCAAAGGAAATATCTCGTTCATTACCAGTAAATGTTGTGATAACATCTTCAGATCCTTTACCAACTTATACTTCGACACCAGCTCCTGCTCTCAGTGTGACTATCCCATCAAAGCATATAAAAGGAACGCCTCACAATTATCAACTACCAATGCCGTCAACAAATGTAACTAGTGTAGCATCTCCTCCAGTTTTTGTATTTGCGCAAAGTACAACTGCCACATCTACTGGTACGTTTTCTAATTGGAACTCATCAACGTGTAATAATACATCCACAAACGCAACGTCTGTTATAAAATCACTCCTTGAACAACCTTCACTGTCTGCACCAAAAAGCTCAATAGACACATTAGATACATCTAAAACGGTTGTCGATGGTATGTTCAACATTTCTCCTAACACAAGTCTTAATAAGTCGAGGACTCTGTCAGAAAAGAGCAATACTTCAACAGAAAACTACGATGCATTGCCAGATTTTAAACCTGTTGTACCTTTACCAGCCGAGGTTAAAGTAACAACTGGAGAAGAAGACGAAATTGTGATATTCAGTTCTCGAGCAAAATTATTCCGTTTCGCTGATAAACAGTGGAAAGAAAGAGGTATTGGAGAAATGAAGCTGCTTAAACATAAAATTACTGAAAAAGTTCGGGTACTCATGAGACGAGAACAAATCCACAAAATCTGTGCTAATCATATTATTACAGCAGAAATGGAAATTAAACCAATGAAAAATGAAACGAAAGCATATTTTTGGGTCGCTAATGATTTCGCAGACGAAACAGTAGTCCTGGAGAAGTTTTGTATTCGCTTTAAAACAGCTGATATCGCACTCGATTTCTATAACAGTTTTGAAAAAGCCAGACTGGCTTCAATTACTAATACAAATACCCCAGGTAAATCGAAATCTGATCCTTTGAAACTAGAAACTTCTAAATTTAATTCTCTTCAAACCGGACCAAGTGTAGCTACAACAGATGGAAAGTCTGTATTTGGTGGGTTTACGTTTAGCACTGCACCAACATTAAAACCTGTACAAAATGATGGAGAGTCTGGAGCAAAGACGCCTGAAGAGGTCACCAACAAAGTGAATGTCTTCAGTGGTCTATCTTTTAAAAGTAATACTTGCGCATCTCCAAGCAGTAACTTATTTAATTTTACACCCGCTTTTAGTATAAGCTCCCCTAACAACATTACACAGAGTACCACATTAAATATATCTTCAAGTAAACTAAATAGTTCTGATACAGTTGAAGAATATGAGCCAACTGTAGAGTTTAAGCCGGTTATTCCATTACCAGCCCTAATTGATCAAAAGACTGGTGAAGAAGAAGAAAATATTCTGTTCGAACATCGTGCCAAATTGTTAAGGTTCTGCGCTACTTCCAAAGAATGGAAAGAACGTGGACTCGGTAATATGAAGCTACTTGTTCAAAAAGATTATTCTCAAAAAGTGAGATTATTAATGAGGCGTGAACAAATAATGAAAGTATGTTGTAATCACGCTATTACTAAGGAAATGACGTTTCAGAAAATGCCTAATGTTGATAAGGCTGTGACATGGTGTGCTAAAGATTTTTCAGAAGGTGAGCTTGTTGCAGAAACATTTTGCTTACGATTTAAAACTTCTCTTCTTTGCGATGAGTTTATTGAAGCTATTAAAACTGCGCAAGCTAAAATGAAAGATGAATTAAAATCAGCTAATGAGGTGCAAAATGCTACCAAACAAAGTAATCAATTAGGCTTCGGTAATAAATTTAAACCCAAATCTGGGTCATGGCACTGTGATACATGTTATACAAATAACTTAGAGAACTTTAATAAGTGTGCATGCTGTGAGACACCGAAGCCTGAAAGCAACACTAGTGCCAGATCAGTTTCTATTACACCTTCTAATGTTACTATCACGGTTGGTTGGGGAGACAAGTTTAAACCTAAAGCTGGTACTTGGGAATGTCAATCGTGTTTGGTGCGCAATGAAGGATCACTTCAGTCTTGTAGTGCTTGTAATAGTTCCAAAGATCCTACAAATGCAAAAACCACGTTAGTGAAACCAGTGGAAAGTGCTCCAAAGTTCAATTTTGGCATACTACTATCTAATGTTCTTAAAGCTGAAAGTGCTGCGACTAATACTGAAGAAGGTGATCCATTGAAACCGAAACCAATTAGCAACGAAAAATCTACTTTTGGCACAGCTAACACATCTAGCACAGTTCAATTTCGATTTGGTATGCCCCCAACATTAACTGAACAAAAGTCAAACGAGCAGGCATCTATATTTGACGGTACTGGGGCACATAAGTTTACTTTTGGAATACCTTCAACCAAGCAAAGCACTTCTACAGTCCCTACAGTTTTTGGACAGACATCTGATATATTTTGTTCAAAAAAGAATGGGACTGAAACACCTTTGGACTTCACAGTGAAGAAAACCAATGAACAAATTACTCCGTCAAAGCAAGCATTACTTCCCACGCCAAACACTGAAACTTTAACATCATTTGTTGCTAATGAAGATGGTAAATTCAATTACACATTCAAACCTAAAACTGATAAAAGCTCAGTAAAATCACCTTTAAAGAACAAAGAATATGAAAGTGATGATAATGAATATGCTGCTGAAGATGAATGCCAGCATTCTTTCACTCCTGTGATACCACTGCCAGATAAGGTAAATATTTTAATATAAGATTTGTATCTTTATTATTAAACGTGACACAAATAAAATAAAATGGCGTTCTTTTCCAGATTGAAGTAGTAACTGGAGAAGAAAATGAGACTGTGCTTTATGGACATATGGCAAAATTATACCGATTTATCTCAAGTGAGTGGAAGGAACGTGGCAAAGGAATTGTTAATATTTTGAAACACAATGATACTGGCAAATTAAGGTAACATTACATATTATTACTTTCTTTTACTTGCCCCATTAAATCTTCTAGATCCTTAATATCGATTTCTTCATTTAACACTAGTTTCGGTTAGCCTTTCATGTCCATAGTATCAAAATGTCTATTTATTTAAAATGACCGGTTTAAAATGAAAACAAACTCTCTAACAACATGAAGATTGAACCTACTTACTCCTACAGGGCATTATGAAGACCCTTAAAAGTACCCTTATTACAAAATATCAAACATAATTTAACACCGGTTTTTCTAATCTCATATCATTTAGATCCAGATCTAATTACATGCAATTGTTGTGACTATACTGTTAGAATATTAAAATCTTTTATGAGGGATACAGAGCTTGTGTCACGATCAACGGAGCTTGCACGGACTTTTTTCACATTGAAAAAAGTGTGCGACGGGGTTGTGTAGCGTCGCCGTGACCGCTTCCTGCTCATGGTCAGTTGCTTGAAAGAACTGCAAAAGAGTGCGTATGGTTAAAACTGAATAAACTAACCGTCAAATTACTTTTACGCTGATGATCAGGTAATACTGGCATCATCAGCATTGGAGTTGCAGTTGATGACATTATGCATGCTGCGCTAAAAAACAAAGGAATGAAATTCAATGTAAACAAGACAAAAGTAATGGGTTTTGAAAGAGAGAAAAGTATGACGGATAGCTCGATTTTTGTGGAATGATAAAGAGTGGATCATGTGAAAGAATTTGTATATTTACATACAAAATTTGCGAAAGATGGAAAGTGTGACTATCCGGCGAATACTGAAACGTCACTCAAATACAACACACAGTTGAAGAAAAATACCAATAAATATTTGCGGATCACACAAATATTTGTATCGACTCGAGAATCGAACTCGAGACCTTAGCGCAACAGTCGCCTACACTACTGCTTACGCCACCGATGCAGTCATTGGGTCGTTTGTCGCTATTGCCAACCGGATGAGTTCGCGTCAACTTTACAACTATTTTCTACTAAAGTTTATTACTAACCTTAGCTATAAGTATCAATGTACGTAACTAACACTATGGATCAAGGTATGATAATGTTAAATGATTATTATTATTATATACCTTCGTTTTTTACAGAGTTGTGATGCGCCGAGAACAAGTGTTAAAGATCTGTTTAAACCACTCATTATCTGCTGATGTCAAATATACACCAAAAGATGACAAATCTTGGCTATTTTTTGTTAATGACTTTAGTGAAGGTGTACTGTCCTTCGAGCATTTCTGTCTAAGGTTTAAAAATAGAGAGATAGCCATGCAATTTAAGGATGCTGTAGATAAAGCTCTCCAAGGTGTCTCTATTGAAACAAAGCCCCTTAAACCAGGAAAAGATGAGAGTGATGATGTCATCTTTGTGAATGAAATACAAGCTACCACTGAAGAGAAACATAAAGCTTCAGAGTTGATGCTCCCAGAAAACTTTTTCACTTATAAAAACAAAGTGCCATGTCAGGGATGTCGCGGTTGCCAAAATGACGATGACTCGGAATCGACTTCATCAACATCCAAAATATTAACCACATCACAAAGAACTGAAAACACCAACAGTTCTATATCTGAAACGAAACCTGTGATAGCACCTGCCGTTGCTCTAAAAACTCCCTTTACATTAACAAGCAGTGCCAGCACCCCGATTAAGGGAAATGCACCATTATTTCAAAGCCCTACTAATTCAATATATGGAACTCCTACTAATTCAGACACGTCTATATTCCGCACACCGTTAGCATCGCTTGGTAGTAATTTGAAAACGCCTTTACCTGAGTCTACCCAAAATGTTTTTGGAAATACTGTAACAAACAAAGAAAACACCTTTGTTCAAAAATCCAGTCTATTTTCTGGGCTCAGTGAAGACAATGCAAGCAATGAAGTATCACAAAGTAAACCGATATCCATTTTTGGTACCAATAACTTATCCACTGGCACGAATACCTCTGTACTAGTGCCACCGAAATCGAACACTATTAATACTGTGAAAGGCCCCACTGTATTCAGTAATTTTAATTTTGGAATATCAAAATCAAGTACAAATGATAATCCACTTATGACTGTTAGCAACATAGGTGTATCTAGTAACAAATCTATATTTGATAATAAGACAGAAAATATTGAAGTGAAGTCTATATTTGGAGATGTTAATAAATCGGAAAACCTCTTTACGAGTGTTCGTCAAGGAAGCATGTTTGGACCTGGAGCTTTAGCTAACAATCAATCAAAGTTGGGCGAAAACATCTTTGGATCTGGGGCAGGTGTTAATGAGACTGGTACCATTTCTACTCAAAGTAAAATATTTGAAACTGAAAATTCTGTATTTGGTACATCCATTCCAGCATCAAGTGTGACTGTTACTGCTGAGAAACCAGTTGAGACAGAAGTATCTAAAGATACCTCTGACAGCCAACCTGAAAATATGGATTCTGTAAAGACTGACAGTAGTATATTCAAAATCGATAACACTCTATCATTTGCTGCTTTGTCATCTACTGCTTCTAATACCGGCTTCGAACAGAGTACAGGTAAGTAACATTACGAACATTTTGAATATCTGATTTTTATGTTGGACACGTTAGTTAATTATAATGATTTTTTTTTCAGTAAATCCTAATTTCAAGTGGCAAGGTGCCGGTGAACAATTATTCGGTGGTAGAAAACAGACAGCCGGAAATGGTGATAAACCCCATAACGAGAGTGGTGGTGGCGACGAAGAAGGAGTTGGTGCGGACGAGGAGTATGATCCGCATTATGCACCCATTGTGCCACTCCCAGACAAGATTGTGGTAACAACTGGAGAGGAGGATGAGGTATGATTCTCCTAGATCCATCACTATGTAGGAAGTACTACTATGTAATTTTGTCAGATTAGTCAGTTCTATTCTAACATATATACCGTTTCGTACATGTATAAACTGATATTAATTAAACTGCTAGCTTAGCCAGAATTACTAAATAACTTACGTCTCTCAATGCAGGTGAAACTATTTGGAGAAAGATGTAAATTGTACCGCTATGACGACAAATGCCGAGAGTGGAAAGAGCGTGGTGTCGGCGAAATGAAAATATTGTATCATCCAGACAGAAAAACTTACCGATTACTACTTCGCCGTGAATTGGTATGTGCTTTTGATAGATCAGTTTTGGTGTGAGAGCATGCAATAAATCCATAGAATGTTTAGTACTTACATATTTATCCATTTACTCTTTCGACAATATAGATTCACAAAGCGGTATTGAACATGCTGTTACATATGGATTTAGAATTATTACCGATGAAGAATTCTGATCGCGCATGGACTTGGGCGGGACGAAATTTTGCTGAAAACCCCGCTGGTGAACAAGAGACGTTGTCTGTGCGTTTCAAGTCACAGGCCTTAGCCACTTCATTCCAAACTGAAGTTACTCAATGTGTCAGAGTGAGTATAATAAATTGTTGTTTTCTTACTATGCCACCTAGTGAAAATAATTATCAAAGCTGTTTTTAAAATAATATTGACTAAGTCTGGTCACTGATGGAGCTACATTGTTGTGGTGTCTTCATATTAACCTTAACATTATTCTCAAACACTCTGCTTACTTCTACTAGCCTTAAATGTCTTTGACAATGATGAAAGTCACATATAAATTTACAAACCCTTAAATATCTTTAAAAAGTTAAGAATTTAAAACTTACAACCCCTTAAATATTTTTGAAAATTAAGAATGTCACATATAAACTTACAACTCCGTAAATATCTTTGAAAATTAAGAATGTTCGGTTCGGTGCGGTTGGTCAGACGGCAGTCGTTTCCAACAATGCCGAAAATCTTAAACCAAAAGATATATATGCTCCTAGCAGAAAAAGAAGAAGACCCCAAGCCTACAAATCCAAGTTGGGTTTGGAAGCAACCGGGAATATGTTGTATTATATCTTCTTCATCTAATAATACAATAACCAATATTATTTATCTAACGTAAATTCACATTCAGTACAATCACCTAAATCCTAAATTCTTTATAGGTTTATAGATCTTTATTATCACGAAAGACACTTGTCACTTATGTGATAACATTTTTACACAACAATAGAGGTATATCACTGTCCGTCATAGACAAACTACAAACAAATAAGTTTAAAATATTAGGTAAAATGTAGGTAAAACTAAAATACATTTGTGCAAATATTTAAGGAAACAATACAATGCTAATATGGAGTTAGGTCAAATGACCATGTTACACCTAACTCCAGTGAGTAGGTATATTGTGTTAAGAGCCTTTTTTTTGTTACATAATCAGGCTTTGAACACACTTCGACCCCGAGAACCAATTTAATGACCGCTATTTAAGCAAATATTTGGGTTTTAATTTTTCATTATTATTTATTACTTTTTACATTATATAAATTTAAATATATATTTTTATACAATTATGATTTTTTTTAAAGCTTTATTGAGGTGAAATATTACTTACTATCTTCTATTATTGATACTCACAAGCTCCACTCAATGATATACATGAGGTTTTTAGGGTAACTAATTGCGATTTGGAACGGATATGTGCATGGAGTAAAAACTATGGTTTGCAAGTAAACCCCACAAAAACTCAGATAATCCTTATAGGCAGTACCTGGATGATCTCTAGAGTTGACTGGGCTCAGTTGCCACAAATAACATTTAATGCCGTACCGATACCGGTAAGTGATACGGTTAAAAACCTAGGGATATATATCGATAAAACTATGTCCTGGGGGCCTCAATTACAAGAAGTCAATCGTAAATTATTTGCTTCGGCAGGTTCGTTACGAAGATTGCGTGGCCTTCTCCCGATTCCGACGAAGATCTCGCTTGCACAATCACTACTTCTTCCAATACTAGACTATGCTGATGCCAGCTATCTTGATCTCACGGAGGAGCAACTAAATAAACTTGAGCGCCTTCAAAATTTCTGCATAAGGTTTATATTTGGTTTACGCAAATATGATCACGTTTCTGAATACCGCAACCAACTCAAGTGGCTCCCGATTTGCCTTCGACGGAATACTCATATCCTTTCCTTATTATATAATATTTTATTTAACCCACTAGCTCCCTCCTATCTCAAGGAACGCTTTGAGTTCCTAGATGACACGCATTCGAGGTTCCTCAGGTCGTCAGAGAACTTGCGACTGCATATACCGGCACATTCAACAAAGTTTTTTGATAAGTCTTTTACTGTTGAGGCGGCGCGACTGTGGAATGCACTACCGGTCACTATCAGACGGGCTCAAACGTTACAAACGTTTAAAGTGAGGGTTAAAGAATATTATATTTCAACATAAACTACCGTACACTAATATATGTATTATATAAATGTTTGATTGTATTTAAACTTAAATAACTTAACTATCTTCACGCTGTATCCCTGACGGGGTAGTCAGAGAGGACAGATCGTATTTAAGTATGTATATTTGTTTTTATATGTAGGAATATGTATATATGTATGTATGTATGTGTATGTAGGTATGGTGTGTATGTTTATTTAGGTATATGTATGTATCTTTATGTGTGTATGTGTATAAATGTATGCATTGGAATCTACTGGTATTATATGTCACCAAACTTTAAGCCCTATAATAAATCTCAATACAGTCTTGTCCATCTAAAGGTTGCCTGGAAGAGATTGCCGCTTGCAATAAGGCCGCCCATTGTACTTACTATATATAATATTGGTTTCTTAGTTTTTAAATTTATTCTTGGTGTACAATAAAGCATATTATTATTATTATGTCTCTTCTTCTCGGGTATCTCCTTTTTTTTTTTCTTACGAAGATACCCGGTCTTTTGGTAGGCTTACATGGGGACATAGTGGTCCAACACGCAGAGGCCCTTTGAGAATTTTAATGTAACAGGGAATGGGACCCCCACTGCAGACAATCCACGTCCGCCTTATGTAGAAAACGGTAATGGACCATCTCCAATGGGAGTTAAACTATTGTACAATATGCTAACTACTATTGGGCTATTGAGTTGGAGGTTAAATGTACTGGGTGACTTGAACTATGGATGAAAACTGCGTCTGCCATTTTAATATAATATCATCAAAATATTGGCAGACGGTGACTTGCCAACTCACTAGATGGGCCCCCTATACAATCGCCATAGGCAATATAAGCCTGTAAGGCCACAGGAGGCAACACCGGTGTGAGCGGCTTGGGGTGTCGAGCGGTGCGGCACCGGTTTCACCTTCGCGGGACAGGCCCGGAGCGGGCTTCCCCGTAGTTATGCCCTTGAAAATGACGCTTCCATTATTATTATTATTATTATTATATATTTGGCTAATTGTTTTTTAAAGGTATAAAATGAATCTAAGTTTTTTATCGAAGCAGGCAGTTCATTGTAAAATCGTGCACCTTCTGTTGTTATCATACTTTTTCCGTAATTTCTGCGGTGCCTAGGGATAATGAGATAGCTCGCTCGTCGCGTTCGGCGGCCGAGTACCTGCTTACGTTTAGTGTAAGTTATATTAGTATGGATATTACTGTGTAAAGATTTATGGATGAAAATACAACTATTAAATTTGTCTTTTTAATTAATTAATATTTTTTAAATTCATTAACTTGGTTTCTTGGTAGATTTGTTTCGTTGGCGTTAGAAAATCATACTTTATAACTATCATAAAACATATTTACCATATTTACATACCTTCATTGATGCTCATTTCAACTGGATAATAAATAAGGGATACTGCTTAACATTTTGTAAAAATTAACAAGAAATTCAAACGTTGTTTATGAAATATATACTTTTTATGACAGAAATTACAAGCTGCAGCAGCAGACGCTATCAGGAGTGAGGAAGTAAAAGAAGTTGCGCCACTGAGACTACCTAAACATTTACTAGAAAGTGCGCGCGTCGATGACACGATATCTGGCGAAGTATTGCAGAGAACATCATCTATGTCTGTTGAAACGGTCACTTCACCCACTGTAACAAGAGCCACCGAGTCTACATATACAACTGCCGCACCTACAACCACTAATGAAAGTATTGAAGAGGTGGAATCTGCGGTAAACCCAGCAGAAGTATTTAAGCAAGTTCATTTCTTAGAGGAAGAGCAGGATGTGCAAGAGAAGCAAGAAGATGAAGAAGCGGAGGACGAAGAGGACTATGAAGCTTATTATAATGAGGTAACTTTTTATATATGTCTCTTTAATTTCTCTCAAATCTCACAAAAGCTCGATTAAAATTTGAATGTTATACTTTCTTTTTATATAAAGATGGCATGACACTACTGGCATAATGAAAATTTGTGAACTTCTAATGTTGAAAATGTGAATTTAAAAAATCTAAAGTGATAATTTTATATGAAAGTTTTGGGTTACACAAAGTTCTTTATATTTTGAAATGTCCACTTTTGTTAAAGAACTCATTTAAGAATATTCTCTATTTGAGCTGTGGGAAAGTTCCAATGACTTTTAACTTTAGAGACTTGCTTTTATTGACTGTTTAGAGTAGCTGTGATTTGGTAGTTTTTTGGCATCATTGGATTCAATTTCTCTACTATAAAGTGTCAGATATCCACATCAATATTATTTTATATTTTGGAGTTATGGCGTAATTAAAAAACATAAACATCAATAATATTTTGTCTAGCTCAATAATTTGAGAGAGAGAGGGTAACAAACTTGGTAATTTGAGTATTTTTACTATGTACCACATCAGACAGATCAGCAGCTGACTATATTTTGCTCACATCATCGAATCACTGAAATTTGTTTTAATAATCTGATTCTTACGGTTCAGGAAGAAGAATACCTCTATCACTCGTGCCAATGTGAAGCTGTAATAAGACAGGGTGACGAGGAAATGACTTGCTCCTTCGCGCACATCCAAGTTGTGTTCGACCAAGAAATTTATTCGCCCAAGATACTCGTGACAGACTCAGCTACGGGAGAAAAACTTGCTGATATGGTTATCTACACAGATACTGAATTTCAGGTATGTTTCTAAAATACGTATCCAAAAAAATTCGCACGTAATTTCAAATCTACAACTATTGAATTTCTTTTTTGACATCCCGTACACTGCCTTGGATATAAAACTATCACAATTTTTAGAAGTAATTAGTATGCTATTATAAATTTAAAGTGGATTTTTTTAGATTGGAACTAGTGTCTTCTCACTCAATTCGTCAGTTTCGAGTGGGTCTTGGTAGCCTAGTAGGTAAAGCGTCACACCCGGCAAGAGAGCAGACGCTGGTTCGAGTCTAGTATACTAGAGACTGCATATTTTAGCACTTTAAATTTATCATCTAAAATTTTTTTTTTTTTAATGTAACCCGCGATGCATAACGCACACTTATTTTCCGTTACAATCTTATGTATTTATTGAAGTTACGAATTAAGTTTAATTTGTGGCATTTACATTTGCGAGCGTTTCCGTGCTTCGGAAGGCACGATAAGCCGTTTGTCTCGGTTGCCAGTAAAGTTGGGTGGTCGTTAAGCGCAGTTAAAGGCGTAATGGGCGGCTTAAAAAAATCCAACAGCAGTTCGCCTCTCCAGTGTAGTAGCGTGATGTTAGCCTTTCTCGATAAATGGGCTATTTAACACAAAAATATTTTTTGAAATCGACAATTAGTTCTTAAGATTAGCGCGTTCAACCAAACAAACAAACTCTTCAGCTTTATAATATTAGTATAGATATAAAAAAAAATGTCCGACAATATTTATTTATATTTAATATTTTTTTTGTCCATACAGATGACTGGTGACACGTGCGTATGGTCGGGCAAAGACTACACCAG
Organism: Thumatha senex; assembly: GCA_948477245.1. NCBI lineage: Eukaryota > Metazoa > Arthropoda > Insecta > Lepidoptera > Erebidae > Thumatha > Thumatha senex. The sequence goes on from OX419726.1 coordinate 21,029,204, forward strand.
TAATATGCCTGTAGACAAAACGATCACCCTCAACTTCTTTGACAACGAAACTGCTATGCAGTTCTATGACAGTTGTGAAGTGAGTATTTCGAGCTTATACCACATCTTGACTGGTCTCTCAGAGTTTACCTTCCTAAAATAATGAAATTCCAATAATATTATGATTTAGGGTATGATTGGTCAAGTCTGAAAATTGTTTCAACTCGTCAAGCGAGGTTAAATTATTATTGTCTCTTCTTTTACTTGGTTATCTTCTTTTACTTTATTATTATGTCTCTTCTTTACACGGGTATCTTCTTTTTTTCCACGCCCCACGCGTCCACGCCCGCCTTATGTAGAAGAACGGTAATGGATCACCTCCAATGGGAGTTAAACTGTAGTAAAATGTGCTTACTATGAAATGGGCTATTGGGTTGGGGGTTAAATGGATCGGATGACTTAAGCTATTGATGAAAACGGCGTCTGCCATTTTAATATATTATTATTAAACTACTGGCAGACGGCGACTCGCCATCTCACTCAATTTATTATTATAATGTCTCTTCTTTTCTCGGGTATCTTCTTTTTTTTTCTTGATGATACCCGGGCTTTTGGTAGGCTTACATGTAGACATAGGTCCAACACGCAGAGGCCCTTTGAGAATTTTAATCTAATAGGGAATGGGACCCTCACTGCAGATAGTCCACGCCCGCCTTATGTAGAAGAACGGTAATGAATCACCTCCAATGAGAGTTAAACTATTGTGAAATGTGCTAACTATGAAATGGGCTATTGGGTTGGGTGTTAAATGGATTGGGTGATTTAAGCTATTGATGAAAACGGCGTCTGCCTTTTTAATATATTATTATTAAACTATTGGCAGACGGTGACTCGCCAACTCACTAGATGGGCCCCCTATACAATCACCATAGGCATGATAAGCCTGTAAGGCGACAGAGGGCAACACCGGTGTGAGCGGCTTGGGGTGTCGAGCGGTGCGGCGCCGGTTTCACCTTCGCGGGACAGGCCCGGAGCGGGCTTCCCCGTAGTTATGCCCTTGAAAATGACACTTCCACCCCCGAGCATATAGCTCTGACTCCCTCCCTCAGACCGGCCAATTAAGGCAAGCCAGAGTTGAGATTTGCTGCACTCCCAAGAGAATCACTCGAATCAGGAGAATCTTATTATAATTATTATTACTTACGATTATTAATTACCTAAATTAATAATCGATCATTCTACAATATAATGCATAAAAATTTGCCTAATTTGTCGACATTTTTGACTACTGCTCCGCTCTCCAGGGTAGTAACGTGATGATAATATAGCGTTCCAATAGCCTTCCTCGATAAATGGGCTAGTATAATTATTATTCCTCACGATTATTAATTTAGATAATTAATAATCGTGAGTGACCTTATAGTTTGAAGTCTTTGACAAAATCCAGAATATTTATTAAGAACTGTATGCATCACTAGACATTTTGTTCCCGTCATTCGTCGCAAGAAATCGTGCAAGCTTGTTCCGACCACTGTTGAGTCGTTACATAAAATAAAAGAGTGGTGTGAACTGAAAAACAGCCTTCAACTTTATCGATACCGCGTCAGTACAGTATTCTGTGTCGTATTCGAGTATCGTATTGAGTAATAATAAATCGAGGCTTCGAGATGTTGATCGTCCTACTGCATAGCCGAAAGACCAATTCCATTGAACTACGCATACGGTTGAGATAGTTCGATGTAATATAAAGCTTATATTGTTAGTAAGTAGGCACGCTGATATCATAATTACCTTTCCCAACAGACTGCTCATCCCAACAGACCGATTTTAGGCATTTAGTACTTGGCTTTATTGTGTTTGTGATTTATGTACGTTTTCTTTCAGACGAGCAAAGCTACGTGCTCTTCTATGGACCCGGAAGAATCTTAGATATTGTTTTATATTAATAAATGTCTAGGTCATCTGTAGAATTACTTTAATTTTTCAGTGTAGTCATAAGTATGTTTGTAGAAATGGTTTGCTACTCTATACCGAAATAGTTTTAATTTATTAGCACTTTCTTACGATAGGTATTTCTTTAGAGTTCATTGTAGTCCATTATAATCATTATGAAATTATGATATGCAGTCTTGGTACTGAGTGCTAACGTATTAAAACTGTTCCTGTGTCAGAGGATTCTTTTTTAAATCTTGAAGAACTGATTAATGACTTTTTGTTTTTAAGAATTCAATTTTGTTGTTTGTTTTTACTTCTATTAGATCTCATAACATAATTGTTTTAACTTCATTCGATAAAATCGATCACCCATCAAACCATATACCAGAAATTGTTTGTTTTGATTCTTTAGCAGATTTAACAAAATGGCCGTGTCGACCCTTTATATTACCGTAATTATTAAAAGGAGATGATTTATATAATTAAGTGCTTATTTATTAGTCTTATTGTAGAATTATAATGTATGCAAGTATATTGTAAAGTAATAAAAAGAGATCTAACCAACACCTGTTGACATTTTATAGAAATGATCACTTTTGATGTAATTTATTGTCTATTTGTGAATATAATTTTATGATACGAATGTTTCTAATTGGTTAGGTCTTTTTAACTAGGTTCAGTTGCACGTAGGGTCCGATTAAAAAGAATGAATAAATACTTTTTAAATTAGAATATATACCTACCTAGCTAACGAAAACCTCTTCATAGAAACCCAACAATTATGACAATATGTTTATAGTTAGCGTTGACCCACATCTTTTATATCTACATACTTTACACCGCTGAAGAACATCAAGACTCGATATTTTTCTTGCTTTAGTAGATAATATTCCTAACTACAATAGCCTGTTTTGTTGTATGCTTGTTTCCGGTGAAGATAGTTTTATTCATTTCTCGTAGATAATTGTCGTGACTTTGTGCAACTGGGCTGTAGTAGAAGCTACGATCGACTCACTGTGTTTTATTAAAAAGTAATATCAATCGGTGCTTCATAATATTTTGAATGGTTTGCTTGATCCATGTAGTTTTGATAGACAGTATCTTTTATTCATTAAAATTATGATTCTGAGGGGCTTAAGGTTACCCAGTCCATATATATAAACGTTTTAGGCTTTTAGCTCGAGCTAAAGCTCGCTCAGGGGTGTGGTGTAGGCTTAACGAAGTCTCAACTGCACAGATTTCTGTTTCAGCGTCATATATACTTTATGCAAAGATGTCGTACATTTAATTATCACTGTGCACGCACTGAAGTATTAATTTTCATCGCCCTTACATAAAGGCTCCCTAGATGATATTTTTAAACTCCTGTTGACGTTTATATACGGGTCAGTGTTTAATAAAATCGATCACACTGACCTAATAACGAATCCCCCACATTGTGAAATAATGTTATTTTGAGATAGGACCCGCCAAGCGGCAGCCATTTGTAGAATTTTAATTTTTCTGAAAACTGTTAAATTAATGTTTGTGATTTATGAAATGAATGTTTTTTTTAAATTTTGTTTTAAATGAGCAAAGGATGCACTGTTGATATCATTTTGTTATTTAACTTGATATTATAAAGTTTAGTAGTCAGAACTATAACGATTTAAGGGATATGTCCTTTTCTCATTTAAATTGTGATAAACTTATTATCTGATGAATCAAGTGTAATAAATAGTTAACATTAATCTGTTTTATTATTGTAAGGGACACTATTCCCTCACAGGATATGTAATGGAATCTTTAGTCCAGGGTTCGGACCGCGGCCAGATTTTCTACCACATTCCCATACTCGTATACTCTTCCACGCCGTCCTCAGTCCACACCTGTTTAGCGTTGGATGCCTTTAGAGATGGACATGGGCAGCCACCATGGTTACTCAAGTGTACACACACACACACGCGTCGCGTACATACAGGAAGGAGTTGCTTTAAAAAGGCCACAGTATTATTCCACTGGATGGTTGTATGGGAGTTGATTTTCGAAGTTGGAAACATGAAATTACGTACACCTGTTTCTGGTTTACACGTGTATCGGTTTTGTCTAATTTTACTTCTATTGAGGTAAAATAGGGGTTGAAAGTTTAAATGACAAATTATTCACTTTTAAAAATAGCGTCACCAAATTTCGTATACCTGCTTCTGATTGAAATAGCTGGAGCCAATTGGCTCTACCTCAAGGGAAATTTTGAATAGGACATTTTTTGATAAAATGATTTTTTTGATAAATTGTTGTATTCTACAGATGTTCTATATATACCTACTATAAATAAGGTGATTTAAGAAAAAAGTTCAGCAGATTTTTATATTTTAACAAAAGCGCCATACATGTGTACATTTATTTGTTGCGCACACCTCTATGCCTTTTTCTTCTAACCATTTTTCGGCATATTATCACCCTGTGAAATCGCCTGGGTAAATCAATTGATTATTCCGAAATCGTTTTTGGTTTCTGCGGCATTTGTGAGTAGACCACTTTATACTTTGATTTTTTTTTATATGGACTAGGATTTTTCTGAATTTGTTTTGTTTCTTGAAGGGTTGTACCGTAGACAGGTTACTCCGTCTATGGGTACCAAAGTTGTAACTGTAGACGTACCATAATACTGCGTTTACACTCGTCTCGCAGCTCGTCTTGTGGCTCGCGCGAGAGTGTCGATGAGGTACAAGTAGGTACAAGAAACGTAGGTTTCAGAAGTCAGAGGCACAGACATAAATAAGAAAGCAAACACTGACTGACCATACATCCATACATACATTACATACAAGAGAGCAGTAATTCAGTCGTACTTGAACATTGTCCTTATTGGCCTTTGACACGCCATTGACATACAAAAGTTTAAATAGTCTTTGATGGAAGTAATTTGACATACGACAAATTATGCTACGTCTAAGAAAATTTAACTAGATTTTAGACAATTTTACAGTAGATATCTGTGACTATATTTATATTAGATTTATGGCAAATCAATGGTATGTTACAATCATAATAATAAAAAATAAGGCCGCTGGTGGTATGTGTAACAGCTTTTCGGGAGGCATAGCTTGATCTCCTTGATTCCTACGTGAGTCCCGAGCCGCCTCGGCGCGGGAGTCGGGTCTTACCATAAAGGAGGTCAATTACCTAAATAGTAATAGACGTGCATATATGAAGCGATTAATGAATCTGCAGGAAGCGAAAGACGTATGCATGGATCGTGAAGCCTGACGATCTGTCCTCTCTGACTACTCCGTCAGGGATACAGCGTGAAGATAGTTAGTTAATAGTATTGTTACATCAGTGTCTTTCAATAAATAATCTATATTCATGGCCTCGCTAACTCAGTGTTCTGTATACGAACACTGCGTTAAGCAACTTTCGCTATAGCTGGCTTTATGGCATTCACATTTGCGAGCGTTTCCGTGCTTCGGAAGGCACGTTAAGCCGTTGGTCCCGGTTACAAGTAATATGGCAGTCGTTAGGCCCAGTTGAGGGTCTTATAGGCGGATGAAAAATTTCAAAGCAGGTCACCACAGCCTGCGCCTGTCCATTTCAACACGGCAATGGGCTTATCACGGAACACCGTGGGACAACAATGCATATGGTGAAATGTGGGCGTATAATATGCCCCTGCCTACCCCTTCAGGGATAAAGGCGTGGATTACGATATAACAGCCTAATAACTAAAGTAGGTACGTACCTACTAGGTAGGTACTTCTTACCTAGTGCTAGCTCCATTGACGCAACCGAATGAAGTACTAATCATCCTTCAAAATAATTTTCAAAAGCAATTAGATAAATAGTACCAACCTATGCTAAAGTAACACAATTTAATGTGGTGAAAATGAGCTCTAGCGGGATTGAAACCGCGTCCTTTCTGGGCCACTACGCTACCGAGTCACACTAGAAGCACGTGATATTTTTTGCTAATATAATTTAAACTTAAAAAAAATCTAATTAACCTTATCAAAGCAAATGCTATTGTTCTTTTATTTTCAGGTTAGGGATACTTTCTATAATAATCTTAAGCCAATTAATTGTAGTACTAACTTATGAAGATGTTGATGAAGCTGATTTCAGTACAAGCGATGGGAGGCCCCAGGTGGAAGTGAGAGCGGTTTTCATAAGCTGTGAACCTGAGGTATTTATAGCAATCCTTTTTTTATTTGGTACCTTTTACTGTTTATAGTACTTATATCCGTGATGTTATTAAAATTCGCAATGATGGCAATCGTAAAATTTATCACAGCTATCTCTCATTGACGACGACCTTACTTGACATATTTCTTTTAGATAGTAATAGATTGTATAAAATCATCCGGGTGGCGAAGAAGAGGTAACGCGAACTCATTCATACTAATTCATTCCATGGTTGTCGTAAAACGCAACTAAGGAAGCCCTCTTGCGGAAGTAGGTACCTACTTACGCATTGCATATAGGGCGAAAACTCGAAAAAAAAACAATCCATCCTGGTCAGTGTAGGTTTGTGAGAATATAAGATGAGATTTCCTATAAAAATTCTCTCCAAAATGGGTTGCTTGATCCTTACAAAAGTTAGCCTATTCTATATTTTGCCTTATTCCAAGGCCCAGCTCAGCAGTGTGGGTCAATTAACTGACAGAACAATTTTGTAAAGCAATTAATATGCTAACTATATTTTAAAAAGTGGAAAAATGTTTTCATGAGCTGGACTCGATCCAGCATTATCGCTCTAGCCGGGTGAGCAGACGCGCTGGTTCGAGTGCAAATCCAGTCTCACCAGGCAAGTGAGAAGATGCAGGATCGAGTCCAGCTCGAGGCTGAAAAATTTCCCACTTGAAATTTATACTGTTCTGTGAACGTAGGTACCTGACGGTAAGTTAGTTAATTAGTATTGCAGTTGCAAACAATATATTATTGAAATTGTTGTACAGATTTTAAACTTAGCTCCTGAAAGTGAAGTAACACGGTTTGAGAGGGATGAACTCTTCAAGCACAGATCTTTAAAAGATTGCTCCAAAAAACTGGCTCTTACCGTGAAAATAACTAGCGACTCAGGTGTTAGTATATTAAATTTTATTTTCCTCAATTTATTTTTGTCATCTCTAAACTAGTTCTTACTTGTTCCTTTTGATACCTACTAAACAACACGCGAAGAGGATCATTTAGTGGAAGTGTATAGAATCGTACGTAGCCCGAACATTTTTTTAAAATTGTTTAAAATATGCTCTTTTTTGCCGCGTCATAAAATCTTTGAACTTTTTACCAGCAGTAGTCTTTCCCTTCTGCAACCATGAGACTGTCAATTGCAGGTGTAATAGCCTTACCCGTTACAGGTTACGTCGCCCTATTCCCGTTAAGAGCGTGGAGTTGATATTGTTTCTGACTAATTTGATTATGAAACACATGTCCTAAATCGAACCATTTTCGAGTTATTTGAATTTTATTGTATTTTATAAAAACATGCCGATTTTCGGCTATCGGCTTAGATATAATAAAATGTGTGAGTGTTATTATTACTATTATTGGCTTTTTACTTGTATAATAAGATGCTTTATAACTTCATTAACCAATAGTTTACGTAAAATAACGAAATAGGTCGTAGTGGACGTATTAAACATTAAAAAAAATGTTTGAAATTTACAAAGTTTAGTTTAGTTAAGCGCTATCAAAAATAAATAAATAATATGGTGCCTGTTTTGCAGATGTCCTTAATAATATCTACGATTCATCAGCTATTGAACGAGGTATAACAATCTAGGATTTATTAAAATTTTTTAGACTAAATTTAGTTTCCTAGACTATTATTATTATTATTACTATTCAGACAGAGTATCTTTCATTCAAAATAAAACAAACATAATCGATTCTTATAAAAAAAACTAATGTGAAGGATGAATCTGATGCTGTTTAATAAGTTTGTTGATATCAGGTTCCAATTTACTCAAGAACAGCCGCAAGTCGCCACGTTCGGTAACATGCAAACGATTACTCTTTTTAGTAAGCAGCATTGCCACAGCACTAAATCCACGTTCACACAAATATGACGATGGGAATACTATCAAGAATCGTTGAACGATTGACCACAATCCAGGGTACAAATTCTGGATCGGTTTTCGTAGCCAAAAATTTTGATAGCCATTTTAGAACTTGATTTTTATTTCCTCGTTTGTTGTCAATTCTATAATTTCTTCTTCCAGCTGAGGTGAGATTGCTGTGTTGACATTTGAAAACGGACCTAACCCCCAGCCTTGTATTTCCAAGTTCAAAATGTCCTGGTATCGTTCGGTGAAGTCAATGTGGAGGTTTTCCAAATGTTGGCAGTAGGCAAACAAGTCGTCGTTACTGCAAGATACTGATAAATTCGGAAAATTGTGAAACTCACGTCTGCCTATATTCTTTTTGTGTAGAAGCAGTTTGGCTGCGAAAGCAGCAACGACATTTTTGTTTTAATTAAATTTAGTTCATCGCCTTGCAGTTGGAGATTCATGTCGTTGAACAATTTATACAGGTCTGGCATGTAAGCCATATCATTTTTTGATGTAATGAGCTTGTTGCGCAATTCTGTATAAAGATACAGAATTGCGATCCGATCCAAGAACTCTATCACAGAGTCAAACAGGTTGTAAAATGGAGTCAGACAATTGCCTCTTGATAGCCAACGAACCTTAGTATGAAGTAACAAACGGTTGGAATTTTCGTCATTAGTAACACAAAGCTGATGAAATAATCTATCATTTAAAGAGCTGGTACGGATTTTATTGACTGCTTTGATGATATATTGCAGTGATTGAAATAGTCGTTCACGTAAGTTTCTAGCAACCAAATGTTGTCTATGAATAACGCGATGAACAGCAAGTACATCTGGAATTTTATTTTTTAAGTACGCTATGAAGCCTTTATGGCACCCTGTCATAGCCGGAGCGCCATCCGTAGCAACTGATATAATATTTTTCAAGGGAATCTCTTTCTCATCACAAAACTTTTCCAATGTATTGAATATGGTTTCGCCTTTTGTATCGATCTCTAAATTTCTAGCAAACAATAGTTCTTCACATATTTTCTCATGTTTAATAAACCTCACGTAAGACAGCAACAATGCTTCGTTAGTAGGTAAAGTGGACTCATCGAGCTGAATTGAGAATTGACTAGTCTTCAGATGATTGCACAATGATCCTTCAATGTTTTCAGCCATTTCATCAATTCGTCTTTGCACAGAATTATTACTCAAAAGAATTTTTCGGATAATTTCTGCGGCTGGGTTATGAAGCACAGTAGTTATTACTTCCTTTATTTCTGCAAAAATTAACTCTTCTCCAATGTTGTGTGGTTTGCCTTTTTGAGCAATTAACAAATAGATATTGTACGAAGCTCGAAGTCCGTCGTCATCTTGCTTAGCAGCTGCCGAATATAGTTTTGCTACACTTGGCTGAGTATTACGAGTATGCTTCATCTTTAGGTCTTGAAAATTATGCTACTTTCTTGTTTTTCTTATCTGGTTGCATTTTATTCAAATGATCTTGCAGTCTTGAAGGCTTCATTGCTTCATTCGAAAATGTTTTTAGACATAGAAGGCACTGAGGCGACGATGGGTTTGTGGGATTTACAATGAATCCGAATTTAATATATTCCACAGAGTATTGCCGTCTCTTCTTTTTTACTTCCGACATTGTTTTGTTTTAAGAAATACGTACAGGATTGCATAAGCAGCACGCACCGACAGGAATAAGACAAACATGCCTTAACTCGTTTATCTCATTCGAGGCTCAATTGTACTCAACAAGTAAGAACAAGTATTCTATGAATCAGCCGATTGATACAGGAATGCACAAATCAGGTTATTTAACAAAAACTTACCTATCTAGGAATACTAATAACTATTAAAATGCGAAAGTGTGTCTATTGTCTTTTGATTTGTTTGTTTGTGTCTATTTTCATTTCGAAACGGAGCGACCGATTGACATGATTTTTCTTCTCTTTATTGAATAAAACAGGACAGTTACATGAACTACGCGGAGAGAAATATCGAACCGAGTTTGAACACTCTCTTAATTAATATTAGTTGATGTTCACACGTTGTAGCCGAGAGTCGAGAGCTTTGTCGGTGTCTAAGAGTCCTCCTAGCTAGATGAAAATACAAATTGCCCCCCCGAAGCCTACACAGCCCTAATTTTTTTTTTTGGGTCTCTTACCGCCCCCCTTTAGGCCTGCAGCGCCCACAAGGGGGCGTTATCGCCCACTTTGGGAAACGTTGCTCTAGGAGGTCGTTTAGGTCTCAAATTTTCATAGTGTTTCCTATTTAAAGTATCGGGTAAAAAGTAGAGCCCAATTAAATGGTTTGAGATAATATCCATACACATATTCCGGCTAAATCTCCGTTGTGACCCCTTTACTCTTTTCTTATTAGTATTTGCCAGTTCTTTCGGAGCCCAATAATGAGCGTTATGGTAATTGGTAATTCCATCTTTATCAAATTTCGACTCATCTGTCCACAAAATTTTTTTTAGATAAGTCGGGTCCTCCAGATCAGCATTTAACATAAATCTGCAGAAATCCAGTCTTCTCGCAGAATCTGCACATTTCTGCACATTATCCTTCTCCGCGTTTCTACATATTGTCCTTCTCACTCTCATTTACATAAATCGTGAGGTATCTCTCTCGCATGCACCGTTTTAACCTTAAAGTACAATAAGCGAGGGATGTTAAAACTGCTACCTGTCGACTTGCAACTACGCTGATTCTACGTTGTGTAAGTTAGTGAGTTTTTGATAAAACTCTGAGTCATTATACCTCTTTCACTAGCTGATGAAACGTAGATATTATTAAGCACATCTGCAAAACAGATGCCATAATTACAATAACAGCTAAACTTTGTATTTTTCAAACTTTTTTTTCATGTTTAATACGTCCACTACGACCTATTTCGTTATTTTACGTACAATATGTGTTACGGAGGTCATAAAGCATCTTATTCTACAAGTAAAAAACCAATAATAGTAATAATTACACTTACACATTTTATTATATCTAAGCTGATAGTCGAGAATCGGGATGTTTTTATAAATATCAATAAAATTCAAATATCTCTAAAATGGTTATATTTAGGACATGGTGTTTTATAATCAAATTAGTCAGAAACGATGTCAACTACACGCTCTTAATGGGAATAGGTCGACTTAACCTGTAACCCTGTATAATAGTGATGCTGTAACATAATATCTACATTATAATGCTTTAAACCCACATCCTGAATTCTACCCTTTCCCTTCTCATCCTAAATAAGAAGGGTAGGACGGAGAACCTCACCATGAAGTACTAAGTTACACTTACTAATGCTTATCCGTATCGTGCTTTATTTTCTTTGCAGCAGTGCCCTACAGACTTGGTACTCTTACCAATATTACTTTGAGTAGTAGGTACAGACATTTCGCGGACCGATAACGCGTAAGGCCTTGGCCACAGGCCCCGTTTTCGGTTAAGACGATATATACTGAACTAGTTGACGCCCGCGGCTTCGCCCGCGTAGCGATGTTTTCCCGTTCCCGTTTCCCACAGGAACTTGTTCCCGGGATAAAAAGTAGCCTATGTGTTATTCTGATGTATAAGCTATATTTTTGTAAAGTTTCATTAAAATCCATTCAGTAGTTTTTACGTGAAAGAGTAACAAACATCCATACAAACTTACGCATTTATAATATTACTAGTTGACGCCCGCGGCTTCGCCTGCGTAGCGAAGTTTTCCCGTTCCCGTTTACCACAGGAACTAGTTCCCGGGATAAAAAGTAGCCTATGTGTTATTCTGATGTATAAGCTATATTATTGTAAAGTTTCATTAAAATCCATTCAGTAGTTTTTACGTGAAAGAGTAACAAACATCCATACAAACTTTCACATTTATAATATTACTAGTTGACGCCAGCGGCTTCGCCTGCGTAGAGAAGCTTTCCCGTTCCCGTTTCCCATAGGAACTTGTTCCCGGGATAAAAAGTAGCCTATGTGTTATTCTGATGTATAAGCTATATTATTGTAAAGTTTCATTAAAATCCATTCAGTTGTTTTTACGTGAAAGAGTAACAAACATCCATACAAACTTATGCATTTAGAATATTATTAAGATAAAGATGTAACAGTAACTTGGTAGACATCAGGCGAACGGCGTCATTTCGACGAGCTTAAAATAATAAACTAAGTAGTTGATGATAATTTAAAACAGCTTAATAACCTAGTCTATTTTTTTATTGCAACAGAATTCTGGGGATGAGTATCTACCTATTGAGCACGTGTTCGAAGGTACTAATGAAAAACGGGTACGTCTACTTGATCCATACATACTTCGACTTCGGAGGGATATGCCCCGTCAAGCGTATGTTTTACGAAGACTTGATGTAAGTTCATGTTCTGAATACAAAGTACCTACCTACTTAGGATGTTACCTATCTACATTCCAATAGAAGCATATGCTGATAACAAACTTTAGATTTGTTTGGAAAATATTGACAAATGCCTGACTTATACCATCTTAAGTTTCATAAGATCTGATTTGAGCAGGAGACCCGACTATACTAGTTATGACGTCACTCCTTATAAATTTTTAAACTGTAATAAATATTTCAATAAATCTATACCTTATTCATCACCTGTTCCTGGGACAAAAATGCTTAAGGTGAAATGTGATTTATACATGCCTTTGCCACCCCTTCAAGGAAAAAGGCGTGAAAGATAAGTTAGTAATTTTTTCCACATTTCTATTTTATCCACTAACCTTAAGAACAATTTCAGACCATAACTTGTGTACTAACTAATGATGCAGTTAATGAAACTGATGAGAATGGCTTTGAAACTCCAAGGGTACGTAACTACCTCTCATCTTTTTCTTCATCTTAGCGTCTTTCCGATTACATCCAAACTCTAGAGTTGTTCGGCATTATTGCAAACCAATCCTAAGCTACTGCAGAACCTTGTCTGCCATAACGTTGTTGGTGCACCTCTAGCAGATAGTATTAACTCAGGTCCTGGAGAACTGGAAGGGGCCAGCCATCGGTTTCACAGAGATCTAATGTCCAGTGTCTGTCAAAATTTAATTAATTCGTCAGTAGGTATATACTGACGAATTAATCCGGCTCTTTCCCTCTTAAGGTAACGTAAGGCGCCATCTACCAGCACTTAGCAAAGTTACATTATGATAATATAGCTAACATACTAATTGCTTACCTATCAAAATTGTTTGTAAATGAGGATACTTAGGTTAATTTGCATATGTCTAAAAGTGACCCCATTGATGTTCGTAGTCCAAGTTAACCTTACCTCCTAACTAACCAATGAGATTGGCGCAGGCGGAGATTTTTTTTCAATCACTGCCCGGCATTTAATCAAAGTGTCCACGGAGCACACTAAGGAAGTTCAAGCTTCGACTAATCGAAGACTGACATTAATTATCTCATCAGAGTCGTATTCTCCGGGATGTGGACTGTTACTCAGAAGTGAAAGAACAGAAACAAATGAATGAAGGAGACAAGTCTGACCCGGAAGACAACTTGAAAACTTATTTTACATCTTTCCAAGGCACTAGACTCATGAGCACAGTTTTGGCTGCATATGACGTGGATAAGCCTGGTAATGTTGCAGTTGCAATCTATTTAAAGTATACAGAGATATGGGTGTAATTTTCCAGGTGTGCGTTTCGATTGCTCCGCCACGGTGTCCAATCAAAAAAAGCACTCCGTGAAAAATTTGTCGAAATTTGTCAAAACCGAATGCAACAAACCAAAAATTTGTCAAAGTAGAAATAAAGAAGATATTAGGGTTTAAAGTTGGCCGCGCGAACGAAACGTGGAGGATTGCGCGGCCACGGAGATCTCAGCAACTACATGGGTTAGAGATCTAATTCTTTTTGTCAATTAAAGATTAAATTTGTCAAAAATTGTCGAAAAAAGAAGTATAAGCTCTAGAGCAATATTTTACGAAATATTCGCCTTTGAAGTTATGGCCGCGCAATCCTCCACTCGTTGTTTCTTTAATGTTGATTATTTTTTAAACCTTACGACTTCTTATAGTATAATTTACACAAGAAGAAGGATCTTAATTTGTCGAAACCAGTGAAAGCAATAAATACTACTAAAGTTTAGTAACAGGAGATATCGGTCCAAAATAAAAAGTTCGTGGCCGCGCGAACGAAACGCTACTTTGTAGGCTCATATCTCACTATCTATAATTGCTAGGATTTTGAGAAATTCCATTTATTCGGCATATTAGCCTCATTATAATGGCGTATTTTGTTTTACCCTCAAAACAGTTTACAACTCGTGTTAAATCAAAAATAATATTGTCTCATATGATGTTCTACCAGGGTGACAATAATTTTATTTGGGAATACATTTACATTCAATAACTGGAGAACAGCTATGAAATTGAATAACATCTAAATCGATCTGAGAATACAAATACGAGTAAATAAAAACTTAATATTAATCATCATTAACATTAAAAATGTAATAATGGTAAAAATCAAGAGTAATATAAAAAAAATCACCAAATAAAATAAATGCGAGCTTTAGTAGATTCGTGGTCATGACGTTTGTAACAGAACCGAAATATCTGATACTCGATGAAAGAATAAAATTAATGCATGGTAAATATTACGTTACTAGTAGTGGTAGTGTAAAGCGGCGTATCGACTTTGCGCGGCAAACCATCAAACATTGGAGACGAACCAGTCATTGTCTGTTTTTGAAAGCACGGCTTAAGATATCAAATTTTATATAACACGCGTGGCGAAAACATGGAGTACGACATGGTACTAAACAATTTGTATGGAACAGTAAATGTAGTGATTACCGGAACATATATCACAATAATATCACCGTATAAAGAGTAAACCTATCAGTAGCGTTACGCCTTTGAAGTTGACAAAAATGCCGACAACGTCTAGACAGTGATGCTTGTAGGGTTGTCACAAGTATATAAGACTGATGTTATTTTTAATTTATTTATTAACTCGTACTCGCAAACAACTATCAACCGATGTATAAGCTATATTATTGTAAAGTTTAATTAAAATCTATTCAGTAGTTTTTACGTGAAAGAGTAACAAACATAGAACACAAAGATTAAGATACTACTATCTTAATCTTAATAATATTATAAATGTGAAAGTTTGTAGAGATGTTTGTTACTCTTTCACGTAAAAACTACTGAATAGATTTTAATTAAACTTTACAATAATATAGCTTATACATCGGAATAACACATATACTTTTTATCCCGGGAACAAGTTCTAATGGGAAACGGGAACGGGAAAAGTTCTCTACACGGGCGAAGCCGCGGGCGTCAACTAGTATGTATATATAATAAATCAATAATATAAATACCGGTTTAAAAAAAAGGATCTGAGATTTCATCAATTGCCGCACACGGATGTAAATAAAGTTCATTTCATGTCGAATCGATAGTTTTTTTTGATGAGAAAGCGTTTACGAAATGGCTGCCGCGTAGTAGATATAATATAATGGGGTTTCTAGCAATCAATATGGCCGCCGAACTATTCTTATAAAATTTCATGTTGGGTATCGTATAAAGGGTTTTTTGGTATGCTGAGTACGAATATCGTGTTAATTTTGCAATCCAATATGGCCGCCGCGTCGTGGTTTTCAAATTTCATGTTGGGTATCGTATAAGGGGTTTTTTGGTATGCTGAGTACGAATTTAGTGTTAATTTTGCAATCCAATATGGCCGCCGCGCCGTGGTTATAAAATTTCATGTTGGGTATCGTATAAGGGGCTTTTTGGTATGCTGAGCACGAATTTTGTGTTAATTTCGCAATCCATAATGGCCACCGTGTCGTTATAAAAAAAATCAAGGGAATGGGAGCATGAACCAGGAATGTGAATTGACGATGAGAACTAGGTATGAGAAATGGGAACTGGAAGGTGGGGATGGGAACTGGGAATTCAAACAAGGGTGAGCTGACATATGTGATCTCATATTATTGTTTCTTCTTTTCACGGGTATCTTCTTTTTTTTATGAAGATACCCGGGCTTTTGGTAGGCGTACATAGGGACATACTGGTCCAACACGCAGAGACCCTTTGAGAATTTTAATCTAAAAGGAAATGGGACCCCCACTGCAGACAGTCCACGCCCGCCTTATGTAGAAGAACGATAATGGACCACCTCCAATAAGAGTTAAACTATTGTAAAATTTGCTAACTAAGAAATGGGCTATTGGGTTGGGGGTTTGATGAACTAGGTGATTAAAACTATGGATAAAGGCGGCGTCTGCCATTTTAATATCTGATTATCCTAAGTTTGTTTGTTACTCTTTCACGTAAAAACTACTGAATAGATTTTAATTAAACTTTACAATAATATAGCTTATACATCGGAATAACACATATACTTTTATCCCGGGAACAAGTTCTTATGGGAAACGGGAACGGGAAAAGTTCTCTACACGGGCGAAGCCGCGGGCGTCAACTAGTATGTATATATAATAAATCAATAATATAAATACCGGTTTAAAAAAAAGGATCTGAGATTTCATCAATTGGCGCACACGGAAGTAAATAAGGTTCATTTCATGTTGAATCGATAGTTTTTTTTTATGAGAAAGTGATTACGAAATGGCTGCCGCGTAGTAGATATAAAATTATGGGGTTTCTAGCAATCAATATGGCCGCCGAACTATTCTTATAAAATTTCATGTTGGGTATCGTATAAAGGGTTTTTTGGTATGCTGAGTACGAATTTCGTGTTAATTTTGCAATCCAATATGGCCGCCGCGTCGTGGTTTTCAATTTATCCTAATTTTGGCAGACGGTGACTCGCCAACTCACTAGATGGGCATGATAAGCCTGTAAGGCGACAGGAGGCAACACTGGTGTGAGCGGCTTGGGGTGTCGAGCGGTGCAGCGCCGGTTTTACCATCGCGGGTCAGACCCGGAGCGGGCTTCCCCGTAGTTATGCCCTTGAAAATGACACTTCCACCCCCGAGCATATAGCTTTGGCTCCCTCCCTCTAACCGGCCAATTAAGTCAAGCCAGAGTTGAGATTTGCTGCACTCCCGGAAGTAGCACTCTCACTGCTCACTCGTTAGCCCATTAAATGCTAACCGGTGCAGAAGGGCAACAAAACTCTGAGGAATCGGGACCGTTGTGTAGCCACGCACATTCAGCTCGCCACAAGCTGCCCTGCGGATGAAAGCTTTTCAATAACTTTCTGATATTTTTTTTTGTTGATATCAGAAAGTGGTAACAAAAAGTGATAAAAAATGATACACAAAAAGCGAATCTACTATACCCTCATAGGGTTGCGTTAATCCTATAAAAGATTAGAGTCCGAGACTACCGACTTTAATTGGTCGTGCTAATTAGTGTCTAGCACATAAAACCTTTTAGCCTTTTTGTTACCATCTCACTAAAAAGGAAACGGGTTCAAAATTTCTTCCAAATTTAACATCTAAAAAAATAGACACATTTTATTTAAATTTATTCGGCCCTTTAGACCCACCCCAGTTTCGTGCTTCGGAAGGCACGATAAGCCGTTGGTCCCGGTTGCCAGTGGAATGGCAGTCGTTAAGCCAAGTTGAAGGCCTTATGGGCGGCTTAAAAAATTTTAACAGCAGGTCGCCACAGCCTGCGCCTGTCCATTCAACACGGCAATGGGCTCACCGCCTGTTACGTGGGACAAAAATGCATACGGTGAAATGTGGGCGTTTATCCTCTCATTACCTCTGCCTACCCCTTCGGGGATAAAGGCGTGACAATATGTATGTATGTATGTATGAAAGATTACGACTGTCCTCGAGGGGTATATTATTATTATGTCTCTTCTTCTTCACGGGTATCTTCTTTTTTTTTCTTATGAAGATACCCGGTCTTTTGGTAGGCTTACATGGGGACATATTGGTCCAACACGCAGAGGCCCTTTGAGAATTTTAATCTAATAGGAAATGGGACCCCCACTAAAGACAATCCACGCCCGCCTTATGTAGAAGAACGGTAATGGACTACCTCCAATGGGAGTTAAACTATTGTGAAATATGCTAACTACAAAATGGGCTATTGAGTTGGGTGTTAGATGTACTAGGTGATATGAACTATTGATTAAGACGGCGTCTGCCATTTTAATATATCATTATCAAAATGTTGGCAGACGGTGACTTACCAACTCACTAGATGGGCCCCCTATACAATCGCCATAGGCATGATAAGCCTGTAAGGCGACAGAGGGCAACACCGGTGTGAGCGGCTTGGGGTGTCGAGCGGTGCGGCGCCGGTTTCACCTTCGCGGGACAGGCCCGGAGCGGGCTTCCCCGTAGTTATGCCCTTGAAAATGACACTTCCACCCCCGAGCATATAGCTCTGGCTCCCTCCCTCTGACCGGCCAATTAAGGCAAGCCAGAGTTGAGATTTGCTGCACTCCCGGGAGTAGCACTCTCACTGCTCTCCCATTAGGCCATTAAATCCTAACCGGTGCAAAAGAGCAACAAAACTCTGAGGAATCGGGACCGATGTGTAGCCACACACATTCAGCTCGCCACAAGCTGCCCTGCGGATGTGAGCTTTTTAATAACTTCCTGATACATTTTTTTGTTGATATCAGAAAGTGGATGACTCAAAAAGCGAATCTACTATGCCCTCATAGGGTTGCGTTAATCCTATAAAAGATAACGACTGTCCTCGAGGGTTTTTTTTATTATTATTATTATTAATTTGTTCAATTTGTCTCCGCCACGATGAGCAGTCTAAGAAAAAAAAAACCAAATTCTATGGAGATACGAAGTTCGTCGGGTATATTAGGTATATTATTAGTAGTAAATGAGTTAATGATAAATATTTTCGGTTTTTGACTAACTGGAATTAATGTTGTTTTCAACAAAAAAATATTGGTTACGCTTTGAACAAGTTTAAATATTAATTATGACGAAAAACTTGAACACAGGATAAAATAGTATAGAGTATAGTTATAATCCCACATGTGTGGCTCCGCAAACCATAATAATCTTATACGATACCCAACATGAAATTTATAACAGTTGGCGCGGCGGTTTTGGATTGCAAAATTAACACGAAATTCGTACTCAGCATACCAAAATACCCTTATACGATACCCAACACTAAATTTTATATCCACGGCGCAGCAGCCATATTTGATTGCAAAATTATTACGAAATTCGTACTCAGCATACCAAAAAGCCCCTTAACCCTGATGCCCTGCAACCCTGCATGAAATTTTAAAAACACGGCGCTGCGGCCATTTTGGATTGCAAAATTTCGTACTCTGCATACCAAAAAACCCCTTATATGATACCCAACATGAAATTTTATAACCACGGCTCGGCGGCCATATTGGATTGCAAAATTAACACGAAATTCGTACTTAGCATACTAAAAAATCCCTTATACGATACCCAACATGAAATTTTATATCCACGGCACGGCGGCCAAATTGGATTGCAAAATGAACACGAAATTTGTATCTAGAATATTAAAAACCCCATGAATTAAAGAAATCTATACAAAAATTCAAAAATCATAGCAAGCTGTCGTGAATGCGTCAGCCCTGAAAGACTGTCCCGACCCACTAACAACATTTTGCAGCTCGGGACAAATCTTCCCGCGTCTCGTCCCTTGTCCCCCGCACGATTGCTCTGTCAAGACAGCTTCGTCGACCGACTGTATGTCTTTCGGCTGTGATAATATGATGAACAATGACAAAAGCGGGCGCTGCTCGTCGTCGACGTACATTGTCCACGCGGTGTAACAATCACCATGTCATGAATTAAAAATCTTTGCAGATCTGTACAGAAACATTTTGAAATTTAATAATTATAAATTTATTTCAAAAAACACCTATCAGTCTCGCCAATGTCCTGAAAGGGGTAGGCAAAGACATACAATACGCACCCATTTCACTTTCTGCATTTTTGTCTATATTTATCCAATACATAAACTTCTCGTGTCGCGGTGTTTGTTACCAAACTCCTCCGAAGCGGCTTGACCGATTATTATTAAATTTCATATGTATATTTGATAGATAATCGGTCGTAATCTATTTTTCATACCCCTTAGTGATAAGGGTAGGGTGGTCCACCCCAAAATGTTTTATTTTACATACATTTTTTTTTGTTGTGGCATTAAAAATACATATATAACCCAAATCTAAGTTACAGCTCCTTTAGAATTGTAATTTAAATTCGTACGCCCCACTCTTTTTCTCTCTCTGCCTCTTACGAAGTTGCACGGGTCAGCTAGTGTATACATAGATACAATAAGACGTTTCTTCTCAGGTGGGCCGCGTTCCAAACCGGTGGTCACTTTAAAAATATTAAATTTATCCTTACTTCTAGTGTTTACATTTTGTAAGCGCCGTTAATATGGTCTATGCAAAATAAAGACATTTTTATATTTAGAGTGTAATGTGAGCTCGACAAATGGAAGTGCGATTATTGCTGGTGTGACTAAACTACTGCGACTCACCATAGTTTGAATGTACGCTTGTGCGACACACTGAAGAGCGACATCATGATGGTGTGGCATGCAACGTCCCTAGCTCAGTTAGTTCCAGCTTTGGTAATATGATACATATCTTACTGGCGTCATTTGCTTACGTTTAAAAAAAAATAGGATGATAAGCGAAAACTGCCGCAAATTGACCTGGGTCTGCAGTCTCCACATAGATAGCCTCAGGTTACTGATGCTTGTGTGTGCGTGTTTTAACTCATTCTATGGAATTCAAATTACAACAAAACAAAAAGTTTACAAGCTGAAGATTTAACTTTAAGTTATGAAATAAATTAATTATTCATAATAGATGCATTTAGTGTAGTAGAAAAGGTGTATGTCCAAATTATATCGAAATTATTGTCACCCTGGTAGAACATCATATGAGACATCATTATTTTTGATTTAACACGAGTTGTAAACTGTTTTGATGGTCAAACAATACGCCATAATGAGGCTAATATGCCGAATAAATGGAATTTCACACCAAAATCCTAGCAATTATAGATAGTGAGATATGAGCCTACAAAGTAGCGTTTCGTTCGCGCGACCACGGACTTTTTGTTTTGGACCGATATCTCCTGTTTAACTAAACTTTAGTAGTATTTATTGCTTTCATTAGTTTCGACAAATTAAGATCCTTTTTCTTGTGTTATATTTACTATAAGAAATCATATGGTTTAAAAAATAATCAACATTAAAGAAAGAAAAAGTATAGCGAAAGAAGTATGCATGGATCGCGAAGCCTGGCGATCTGTCCTCTCTGACTACCCCGTCAGGGATACAGCGTGAAGATAGTTAGTTAGTTAGTTAACATTAAAGAAACAACGAGTGGAGGATTGCGCGGCCATATCTTCAAAGGCGAATATTTCGTAAAATATCTCTAGAGCTTATACTTCTTTTTTCGACAATTTTTGACAAATACAATCCTTAATTGCCAAAAAGGATTAGATCTCTAACCCATGTAGTTCCTGAGATCTCCGTGGCTGCGCAATCCTCCACGTTTCGTTCGCGCGGCCAACTTTAAACCCTAATATCTTCTTTATTTCTACTTTGACAAATTTTTGGTTTATTGCATTCGAATTTCTGACGGAGTGCTTTTTTTGATTGGACACCGTGGCGGAGCAATCGAAACGCACACATTTTTCTGATGTTAAGATTCATAATCATTATCACCACTCCGACAAAAATTCATTTCATTGAGTTTAGGATCGGCAACGCTAATGTTGCACCTTTGTTTACAGCAGAGGTTCACAAACTTATTTTGTCTACTGCCCACTTTGAGACTAAATAAATTTTTAGCGCCCCCATTTTTTTCACCTACTTAAAAACCATAATAACTTCAAATTAAATTAATTAATTGTTGTGAGCTATATTAGCGGAGATTAAACATTCATTCTAAAATAGACTTTTACTATAATTAGCAAGACTTAACTTGAGACCTGAGCACAGTAGGTAGTACATAACGACGCACAGGTCTCAAGTTAACTCTTACGGGCTACACCTACCAATGAGAATGATTATTGAAACGCAACTTTATAGTATTCAGACAGAGTATCTTTTATTCAAAATAAAACAAACATAATCGATTCTTAAAAACTAATGTGAAGGATGAATCTGATGCTGTTTAATAAGTTTGTTGATATCAGGTTCCAATTTACTCAAGAACAGCCGAAAGTCGCCACGTTCGGTAACATGCAAACGATTTCTCTTTTTAGTAAGCAGCGTTGCCACAGCACTATATCCACGTTTACACAAATATGACGATGGGAATGCTATCAAGAATCGTTGAACGATTGACCACAATCCAGGGTACAATTGCGGGATCGGTTTTTGTAGCCAAAATTCTTGATAGCCATTTTCGAACTTGATTTATATTTCCTCGTTTGTTGTCAATTCTAAAAGTTCTTCTTCCAGCTGAGGTGAGATTGCTGTGTTGACATTTGAAAACGGATCTAACACCCAGCCTGGTATTTCCAAGTTCAAAATGTCCTGGTATCGTTTGGTGAAGTCAATGTGAAGGTTTTCCAAATGTTGGCAGTAGGCAAACAAGTCGTCGTTACTGCAGGATACTGATAAATTCGGAAATTGTGAAACACACGTCTGCCCACATTCTTTTTGTGTAGAAGCAGTTTGGCTGCGAAAGCAACAACGACATTTTTTGTTTTAATTAAATTTAGTTCATCGCCTTGCAGTTGGAGATTCATGTCGTTAAACAATTTATACAGGTCTGTCATGTAAGCTATATCATTTTTTTGATGTAATGAGATTGTTGCGCAATTCTGTATCTTTAGTTTCCAAGAACTCTATCACAGAGTCAAATAGGTTCTAAAATCGAGTCAGGCAATTGCCTCTTGATAGCCAACGAAACTCAGTATGAAGCAACAAACTGTTGGAATCTTCGTCATTAGTAACACAAAGCTGATGAAATAATCTATCATTTAAAGAGCTGGTACGGATATTATTGACTGCTTTGATGATATATTGCAGTGATTGAAATAGTCGTTCACTTAAGTTTCTAGCAACCAAATGTTGTCTATGAATAACGCAATGTACAGCAAGTGCATCTGGAATTTTATTTTTTAAGTACGCTATGAAGCCTTTATGGCACCCTGTCATAGCCGGAGCGCCATCCGTAGCAACTGATATAATATTTTTCAAGGGAATCTTTTTCTCATCACTAAACTTTTTCAATGTATTGAATTCCACTGGGTTTCGCCTTTTGTATCGGTCTCTAAATTTCTAGCAAACAATAGTTCTTCACATATTTTCTCATGTTCAATAAACCTCACGTAAGACAGCAACAATGCTTCATTAGTAGGTAAAGTGGACTCATCGAGCTGAATTGAGAATTGACTAGTCTTCAGATGATTGCACAATGATCCTTCAATGTTTTTAGCCATTTCATCAATTCGTCTTTGCACAGAATTATTACTCAAAGGAATTTTTCGGATAATACCTGAGGCCGGTTTATGAAGCACAGTAGTTATTACTTCCTTTATTGCTAACAAAATTAACTCTTCTCCGATGTTGTGTGGTTTGCCTTTTTGAGCAATTAACAAAGAGACGGACTTCGAGCTTCGTACAATACGAAGCTCGAAGTCCGTCGTCATCTTGCTTAGCAGCTGCCGAAAATAGTTTTGCTACACTTGGCTGAGTATTATGCTTCATCTCTAGGTCTTGAAAATATGCTACATTCTTGTCTTTCTTATCTGGATGCATTTTATTCAAATGATCTTGCAGTCTTGAAGGCTTCATTGCTTCATTTGAATATGTTTTTAGACATAGAATGCACTGAGGCGACGATGGGTTTGTGGGATTTTCAATGAATCCGAATTTAATATATTCCACAGAGTATTGCCGTCTCTTCTTTTTTACTTCCGACATTGTTTTGTTTTAAGAAATACGTAAGTAAGTGTTGAACTTAAGTACTGCTTATCTATTACGCGCGAAAAATAAATATTCCTTTGTTTAT
This sequence comes from Thumatha senex, assembly GCA_948477245.1. Classification (NCBI taxonomy): domain Eukaryota; kingdom Metazoa; phylum Arthropoda; class Insecta; order Lepidoptera; family Erebidae; genus Thumatha; species Thumatha senex. The sequence continues at coordinate 21,053,094 of OX419726.1, forward strand.
ATAGGATTGCATAAGCAGCATGCACCGACAGGAATAAGACAAACATTCATTAACTCGTTTATCTCATTCGACGCTTAATTGTACTCAACAAGTAAGAACAAGTATTGAACTATGAATCAGCCGATTGATACAGGAATGCACAAATCGGGTTATTTAACAAAAACTTGTTAAAACATGATTGCCCGCGGTCTATTATCTACGAAAATTACCTATCTAGGAATACTAATAACTATTAAAATGCGAAAGTTTGTCTATTGCCTTTTTATTTGTTTGTTTGTGTCTACTTTCATTACGAAACGGAGCGACCGATTGACATGATTTTTCTTCTATTTATTGAATAAACCAAGACAGATACATGAACTACCTGGAAAGAAATATCGAACCGAGTTTGAGCAATCTCTTCATTAATATTAGTTGATGTTCACAAGTTGTAGCCGAGAGTCGAGAGCTCTGTCGGTGTCTAAGAGTCCTCCTAGCTAGATGAAATTACAAATCGCCCCCCGAAGACTACACAACGCCCCCATTTTTTTTCTGGGTCTCTTACCGCCCCTCTTTAGGCCTGCAGCGCCCACAAGGGGGCGTTATCTCCACTTTGGGAAATGTTGGTTTACAGGCTACGTTGACCTTGACCACCTTCTATCAGGAAGGAGGGCCCTATGTTTAATTGCAATAGAAGTTCGCAAACCACACTGCCTTAAGAAATGTGTATTTTAGTTTGATTTTACGATGTAATGAAGGAATGGACAGAAAATGAAATTTGGGTAGTTTTAGGTCCAGAGAACGATATAAGATAATTTAGGCGATATCTAGTGTTATAATATCAGTACCTACTAATATTATAAGGCGAAAGTTTGTGAGTGTGATGTTTGTTACTTTTACATACTCAAACGGAAAGACGTTAGGTTAAAATTGGGGTTAAGGAATTTTTTGTACAAAATAAAACCACATTTAACAATGACAAATCTAAAACATAATTTGCAACAATAGATAAGTATATATTTTGATAATCATTCATTCCTAACTATAAGATATCTGTGGCAAGTCGACTTCGTAGACTTCGAAATTCTTTGACTAGAACAAAGAAATTCTAGACTAGCACAGTGCAGGTCTATTGTCTGTATCATTTTCTTTCTCTTTTCCTCTTATGGCCTGTGCTGTGTGCATGAAATATATAATATACCTATGTAGTTTTGAAGACTTTGGATAAAATTTTCATACGTTACAACTAAGTTTAGCAGGAGATTTCAACGTTATTTCATGCATATAGATGAAGCTAAAGAAGTTTTACTTCAGTCGTGTGGTTGAGCTTCGCGTTTTATCTCGCTCCAGGTCATTCCTATTGCCTTCGCTTCTGCAGTAATCGTCCGCCGCCAGGATTGCTTTGGGCGGCCGCGTTTCCGTTTTCCTTGGGGATTCCAGTCTAGGGCTTGCCTCGGTATGTGATCGGAGTCCCTCCGGAGCGTGTGACCGATCCATTTCCATTTGCGGCGTTTGATCTGCTGGTCAATCGGAGTTTCACCGCAGCGTTTCCACAGATAGTAGTTGGAGATTTTCTCGGGCCAGTATATTCCGAGAATACGGCGAAGACCGTGGTTGATAAACACTTGAAGCCGACGCGAGATGTCCTTTGTGACCTTCCACGTCTCACATCCATACAGCAACACGGATTTTACATTAGACCGGAATATCCTGAGCTTTACTCTCCTAGTCAGTTTCCGTGATTGCCGCACAGGACGGAGCTGTGCGAAGGTTGCTTTTCCCTTTTCAATTCTCGAAGTGATGTCCTCTTCGGTCCCGCCTGTGTCAGACACTACACTACCGAGGTAGGTAAATTGGTGGACTCTCTCCACCCCCTCTGTGCCAATGAGCAACGGTAACGAGCTTGTCGCCCCGCACCTAATCTCTTGGGTCTTCCGGGTGTTAATTTTCAGTCCCATCCTCGAAGCCTCTCGTCGTAAGTCGTCCAATTTGGCTTGCATGTCGGCACGTGTATGGCTCAAAAGGCATAGGTCATCGGCATAATCCAAATCTTCCAAAACGTTGGACAGTCCCCATTCTATGCCTCGGCGCTTGCCGTTGGTGACGTTGTTCATGATGCCGTCAAGGACGACAAGGAAGAGGAGAGGTGAAAGAAGGCACCCCTGGCGGACACCCGCTTGAATCGGTATATCCTCCGAGACGAGGCCGTCGTGAGTCACTCTACAAGAATACCTCCCGTAGAAGGCCTTAATTAAGTTAGTGATTTTCTCGGGGACTCCAATTTCACGTAGCCGTTCCCAGATACAGCTCCATCTTAGCGTGTCGAAGGCTTTTTCGAAATCTACAAAGGTCAAGTACATTTCTCTTTGCCATTCTGATGCCTGTTCGAGGATTATGCGCAAGGTGTTGATCTGGTCTGTACACGATCGAAGTGACGAAGAAGGGGTTCGACGGCCCTCGACAAACTTTCAAGAATAATCTTGCAGAGCACCTTAGAAGGTATCGAAAGCAAGGTAATACCTCTCCAATTGCCACATTCACTGAGGTCTCCTTTCTTGGGTACGGTGATGAGAAAGCCTTTGTTCCAGTCGTCAGGTAACACTTCGGCTGACCAGATGTTCCGCAAAAGGGGCGTCAGCCTGTTCGCAGCGGTAAAGATATCTGCTTTCAGCATTTCCACTGTTATGAGGTCCGCTCCTGGGGCTTTTCCGTTCTTCAGTGTATGAATGGCCTTTACTACTTCCTCTTCTGTAGGGGGAGCTACGTCAATGTCAAGCTTTTGTGCGGGCAAGCTGGCAGCAGTTGTAGCCGTAGTCACGGGGTCGTGACTCGAAAGATCTCACCAAAGTGCTCCCACCAGCGCTGAAGCTGTCCCTCCGATGTCACAATCAGCTGACCTCTCTTATCTTTTAAGGGCTTTTTCTTCCTCTGGTGCTGATTTCCGGCCAAGGTCTATGTTGCCTTATACATCTCCCTGAGATTGCCGGAGTTGGCAGCGCGTTGGGCGCAATCCGCAACGCCATCAGCCCATACTCGCCGGTCATGACGAGTACTGCGGTATATTTTTTTGCGAATCTGTTTATATCGCAGCCTCAGGTCATCACGCGCTGCCACATCGCTGGTTGCCAGTAGTTGTAGATGGAGCTCGCGCCTTTCTTCAATAAGGTTCCAGGTTTTGTGTGATATCCAGTCTTCACGTTAGTATATTTTATGTCCTAGAACAACGGAGCTGGTCTCTGTGTAGGCCATTTTGATGTGATTCCACTCCGTGTCGACCGTAGCAGTGGAGTCCGTTTCGAGATCTGAGAAGCGATTTCGTAGCTCCAGTCTAAACGCGTCGCCTACCTCCGGGCCCTGTAGTTTGTTAACGTCAGAATAGGTTTTATTTAATTACTTTGTTCATTAATGCACACAACTTTGTCAGCTTTATTTTTTTTTTCGGGACAGTAATCCACACGGTGAAAAGTGGGCGTATAATATGCCTCTGCCACCCCTTCGGGGATAAGGTGTGATGGATATTTATTTATTTTATAATATTTTTTCTAACTGTCTTCAAACACTTCCGTTTTTATTTTATTCTCTATCACGTAACTATGATGGCCATATTCCTCAGTTGTTGTATGTTGATCCTGAGACGATAACCTTTCTTCAGCTTCTATAATAACGGTAAATATTTTCTTCTTTACTTGGGTTTGCATCCAGTTTGGCATATCCCTTGTACTTTTTAGGACACAATTAAAGAAAGAATCTAAAGCATCTGGTTCTTTAACTCGCATTGATTTAGTTGGCTTATCATTTACGATGTTATATTCTGTACATCTCCGTTTATTGGGAGTTTCAGCTTTAGCTGTGTCTATAGCGTTAGTTGTGGAAACATCTTGATCTGAATGATTTGGTTTTGTAACAACTGGTGGGTCCATGTCAATATTTTCCGTGATTCGATACTTCATGTGGGGTTCTAGAAATTGCATGATCTTGGCATATTTCCAGGTAGTTACTTGAGCTGGTAACAATTTATTTTGCCCTAGCTTTGCTCTTTTTAATGCTTCCCGATGATTGTCACGAAGTTTTCGCCATTCTGTTCTTGCTGCTTTGACTGTAATGTAATAAAAAATAGTTAGTAGGTACCTATGTAGTAGATATTTACTTGTTACTAAGATCACTTTAATTTGTATTGAACATCGTATAACACACTGAAGACATTTAAGTGACGTGATGTTTGTGAATTTTCTAGAAATTCTCAAAATTTCAAAATGAGTCTTATAATTTTAGATTCATTTTGAAAATTTAAGAATTGTTAGTTCGTGGCCGTATTACAAGAGTAAGTAAAATACACATGAAGAGGCAAAATTAGCACGGCTTAATAGGTACACGAAACTCTGTGTATAGACTGGAATATACTTGATACCCTCCACCTTATCGATTTAACATTGACAATAGGCCAATCACAGATACTTCAAAAAGTCAATCAAGGTAAAGAATACTTAATATTATCTTCTTTTATAAAAGTATAGCTTTATAAACTTCTTATATAATAATAATTTTAATAATATTATAAATGCGAAAGTTTGAATGGATGTTTGTTACTCTTTCACGTAAAAACTACTGAATAGATTTTAGTGAAACTTTACAGTAATAATATCTTATACATCTGAATAACACAAAGGCTACTTTTTATCTAGGGAACAAATTCCTGTGGTAAACGGGAACGGGAAAACTTCTCAACGCGGGCGAAACCGCGGTCATCATCTAGTAATATTATAAATGCGAAAGTTTGTGTGGATGTTTGTTACTCTTTCACGTAAAAACTACTGAATAGAATTTAATGTAACTTTACAATTATATAGCTTATACATCAGAATAACACATAGGCTACTTTTTATCCCGGAAACAAGTTCCTGTAGGAAACGGGAACGGGAAAACTTTTCTACGCGGGCGAAGCCGCGGCTGTCAACTAGTATATAATAATATCTTCTTATATGTATGGATTTAGAAATATATAAGTATGTTTATTTGTTGCCAAGATCCCACAATATTTATATTTATATTAGGAATTACTATCTTCTTATAAACTTATATACAATACTAGGCGACACACCCGGCTTCGCCCGTGATATAATTCGAAGTCCCGTCGCACCTATTTAATCCCGTCGCTTATAAATTCTACAATAATGCATAAAAATTTGCCCGATTTGTCGACAATTATGACTACTGCTCCGCTCTCCAGGGTAGTAGTGTGATGATATATAGCCTTTCCTCGATAAATGGACTATCCAACACAAAAATATTTTTTCAAATCCGACCAATAGTTCTTAGCGCGTTCAACCAAACAAACAAACAAACTCTTTAGTTTTATAATATTTGTTTTAATGTATTTAGTATACATGTATGATGCTCAATTTTTTTTGCTTTCTATCCTATTTGTTAATTTGAGTTTTCGTACATATTTTTATATACTTACCTACCTACTTATGTTTTTATCAAATTTTTGTTAAATACTAAGTGAAAATCATTTGTAATTTTTCTTTGTAAACAAGGGCGACGCCGGGCGGAGCTCCGGCGCGCCCCTGAATAGTTTACGTCTGTGGACGGAAGGTCAAGTGACCCTGCTCATCATGGCCTTCTGGTGGCTGGCACACCTCGTGTTTCCGGGTACCTTCTGGTGCCCGTTCGAGCCGTCCTCGACGTCCCTCTGTTCTCAGAGGTCTTCGTCTCGGCTCGAAGCGGGCACATTGGGTTTGCGTAATGCGGGTTATGTAATTTGAGTTTGTTATTGTGTGAGCACCAAGTTGCTGTGCAGTTTTTGGGTATGTCATACTCGCTTAAGTGTCCTGGCAGTGGTGGCGTATGTATCGAGTCGCCTTATTCCCTTTAATACGGTTGAGTAGGGCGATGGCTGATATATACGTCATACCCGTGAATAGGTGCCGTCTGTTGGGACTGGTCAGCTCATAGCTGTTATAGCAATTATTACAAATAATATTATATAAATTTAAGGGAAACTAAGTTAGTCGACTGTTCTCACATAAATCCAAAGGAACAATGCAAGTGTAATTTGAATGTTGTAAGCCACACCTACATTTTAAAAGAGCATCCATTGACTTTCTTGCTAGATTCTTCTTAAAGTGTAGGCTGCCCTTAGAACTGGCAACTAGAATAGCTCTAATTTTGATATGATTTTAAACACAACATTGATTATATTTTTGTTTTTTTTTGTATAAATTCATTACTATATAATTGGTCAAACATCATGTCATCATCAAACTAATGTAATTACTGGCGGTTAGAAAAGAGTGGCCATGAGTCTTATTGCCAGGTTCTTCCTCAGACTCTACCTATTGCTTTGCGAATCTGGCAGTACATGTAAATGTAGAAGCAATAATCTTGACGTTCATAAGTGTTACTTTGTGACTTACATGAATAAAGATATTTCATTCATTTCATTCATTGGCTAATCTCCTCCAGGACATCGTGAGGAGCAGCACATCTAACCCCCGAGAAGAGCCTCTTATTGGGGTAATCCCTTAGCCGAGTCACCATGAATAGCCCTCAGGCCTATCCTGCGACCCGGTAGGCACGAAGGCACACACCGCGGGGTTAAGTGGGTAGGACGGCCCCCAAGGACCGGGAGTCCCAAACACCGTTCCTGTTTGCCCCTGCAGTAGGAATGAAGGCGCGTAAACGCATTCACCGCGTCAAAAAAAAAACAAAAGAAAAATTACAAATTACTTTTAACATTATCTTGTAAATCATTTTGGCAATTGTATTGTTTCACTTCAGAAAAGGCCACTCTTTTAAGGGTTCCGTAGCCAAATAGCAAAAAATGTAACCCTTATGGATTCGTCATGTCTATCTGCCTGTCCGTCCGTATGTCACAGCCAATTTTCTCCAAAACTATAAGAACTATACTATTAGATGTATTCTGTGAACCGCATTAGGATTTTCACACAAAAATAGAAGAATTTATATAAATTTTGGGGGTTCCCCATACTGAAATTCAAAAAAAGGGGGTATCTATGGATAGGTCTTCAATGAGGTTTCTAATATCATTTTTTTTCCAAAATGAATAGTTTGCACGAGAGACACTTCCAAAGTGGTAAAATGTCCCTCCCCCCCCTGTAACTTCTAAAGTAAAAGAATGATAAAACTTAAAAAAATATATGATGTACATTACCATGCAAACTTGCAAACCTCCACTGAAAATTGGTTTGAACGATATTTAGTAAGTAGTTTTTTTTAACACGTCATGAATCGTAAACCGCAATTTAGCTTTCATTCCATTACTTGCTGCCACGGAACCCTTCATGGGCGAACCGACTCGCACTTGGCCGCTTTTGATTTTTATATTATTAAATAATATAAAATGCTGCCTATCTTATGAAAACATGTTTTTAGAATCACATCACGTCGGTGATGGTCCAACATATTGTCAAAAACCTGCGTTCGTGCATAAAACATGAATCATAAATAGGTACTTATTGGTTGGGCCATGTGCTTATATGCCATCTTAGTAGTACCACGAGTACCACAGTATAAAGAGAGAAAACCTATGTCTTTCGGCTGTGGTAGTACTAGGTGGTTGGCCGTCATGGAGTTGTCCCTGTATTGAATTTGTAATAAGTACTTTATTGTGAAAGAGTTTGTTTGTTTGGTTGAACGCGCTAATCTCAGGAACTACTAGTCGGATTTTAAAAATTCTTTTTGTGTTGGATAGTTGGTTAGTCCATTTATCGAGGAAGGTTATATATCATCACGCTACTACCCTGGAGAGCGGAGCAGTAATGATAAATGTCGACAAATCCGGCAAATTTTCATAAAAGTAATAAGCGCCGTGATTAAATGGGTGCGACGGGGGATAGAAGTGTCACGGGCAAAGCCGCGGAGGTCAGCTAGTACCTAATATTATCGGACACCCCGCGGTTTCACCCACGTAAAGCTGGCCCCGTGGCATTACGGGGATAGCACGTAGCCCACGTTACAACCAACTTTTATTATATCATACAGCCAGTGAAAATCCCTTAAAAACCGATCCAAACTATTCAGAGGTTAGCCGGAACCAACAGACAGAAGTTTGTATGGATGTTTGTTACTCTTTCGCGTAAAAACTACTAAATAGATTTTTATGAAACTTTACAATAATATAGCTTATACATCAGAATAACACATAGGCAACTTTTTATCCCGGGAACAAGTTCCTGTGGGAAACGGGAGCGGGAAAACTGCTCTACGCGGGCGAAGCCGCGGGCGTCAACTAGTAAGCTATATTATTGTAAAGTTTCATTAAAATCCATTCAGTAGTTTCCATACAAATCCATACAAACTTTCGCATTTATAATATTATTAAGTTTAAGATAAACAATACATACTATTGGGAATAGACTCATCGTTGATTTCTTCGACGACATTCTGCCAGGCTTGACCTCTCGCGTGTAATTCTGGATAATCTGGATGATCTGGGTTCCAAAGGCATGGATGAGCCCGCACGGTTTCTATAAATTTTTCCATTTTATACTATTTTTACTTTCTTTGTAACGGACTAAAAACATAATATAAATACTCGTAACTAATACACGTTATTCGAAAGCTTGAAACGAAGCGCAAACTGGATCTGCATGGCTCGCCACGGTCGGCCTGAGGTGGCCCAAGTCCCCCGTTTACAATCAAACAGGTTTTTGTGTCGATCGCTAGCCAGCATTATAAAACTGGTTCTGAAATTTACACACACAGCCACACAGGTAAATAAACCAGTCGTACGGACGCCTTGTTTGACCGTGTTTTTTGTCTTTTGCTGGTCTTAACTCGATTTTTATTATAAACCCGTTTTGTATTACTATTTTTTTTGACTGTTTCGGTGGTGCAGTGCTAGTGCATGCGACTGTCGCGACTGAGGTCCCGGGTTCGATTGTGGTGTTCGGTGTTTCGGAGTTTGGGTGTTTCCTATGTATTATAGTTAATCAGTCGTCTAGATCCCATAACACAAGCTTATATTAGCTTACTTTGGGCTAGACGGTGGTGTGTAAAAAAAACGTATCACAATATTTATTATTTATTTTTGCAACAATATTAATTACGTATTAACTTCGAGATTAAATCTTAAACGAATCCTTGCAAGTAGATATTACAACGATGAGTGCTACGTTTGTATGCAGGAGTTAGTGTAACATTATCGACAAGATCATTAGGCGACTTGGATTCTCAATGTATACTCATGTGGAGGAACGGGTGGAGATGTTCCTCCGACGCAAAGGGAGGATCCTCCGACCAGGCAAGGTGATCACGCCTGGCGGGCCGCGGCCCAACGGTTGATGTTGGGCTGTTGTATATATCATTCTTCAGCGTGAGAACTCTCATAGCGCGATGTAGGATTCTTAGAATCGATGTGGTTCGATAGCTTTTACGCTAGGTGGCGCTGGTCGCCACATTACTCCCCTCCGAGACCGGAGGTCGATTGTGAGTATGAGTCTGGTGTCTTCGTCTGTTGTGAATCGCGCCAGTGCCAGATTGTGTAATCCCAGTGAGTCGGAACTGTATGCCGCTGATCCCAGTGAGTCGGAATCGTATGCCGCTGAATCCAGTGAGTCGGAATCGAATGCTGCTAGTCCCAGTGAGTCGGGGCTGAGTGCAGTGCTGCGGTGCGCGGTGAGGTAACCCCAGTGAGTCGGGGTGGTTGCTGCGTAGTGGCTGGCTGTTGCGTAGACGGGAGAGATGTGCTCTTCTTACATTGACCGTAGTTGCAGTGTGCTGTGCGTAGACGCTGGTGTGGCCGAGGAGGTAACTAGGCTGGAACGGTCGCTTCTAGCTAGTGGTATCCCTGATGAGGCCGGAGATGCTGGCTGGCTGAGACTAATTACCGTCATACTGGAGTGCTGTGATGGTGGCGATGATGCTGCTGATCTGCTCCGTGAAGGCTGCTTCCAATCACGTCGGGGTCACCACTGTGGAGGAACGGGTGGAGATGTTCCTCCGACACAAAGGGAGGATCCTCCGACCAGGCAAGGTGATCACGCCTGGCTAGCCGCGGCCCATCGGTTGATTTTGGGCTGTTGTATATATCATTCTTCAGCGTGAGAACTCTCATAGCACGATGTAGGATTCTTAGAATCGATGTGGTTAGATAGCTTTTACGCTAGGTGGCGCTGGTCGCCACACTCATACAACTAACTGGCAATTAATATGTAGACCAAATCCGTATCTCATTTATATAAAGATTCTATGGATATCAGCTGTCCTGATCTTTATTCATTGTATTATATTTAGAGCATTTCATTAATTATATTTACTATGGATTTAAACAGCATGGTCCCTTCTTTAATATTGACGCTGACTCACTTGTGACAGAATCGGGACCGTTGTGTAGCCACTCACATTCAGCTCGCCACAAGCTGCCCTGCGGATGTAAGCTTTTCAATAACTTTCTGATGATTTTTTTTTGTTGATATCTGAAAGTGGATGACACAAAAAGCGAATCTACTATACCCTTATAGGGTTGCGTTAATCCTATAAAAGATTAGAGTCCGAGACTACCAGGACTTTAATTGGTCGTGCTAATTAGTGTCTAGCACATAAGACCTTTTAGCCTTTTTGTAACCACCTCACTAAAAAGGCAACGGGTTTAATTTTTTTTCCAAATTTAACATCTAAAATAGACACATTTTATTTTATTAAATTTATTCGGCTCTTTATACCCACCCCAGTTCCGTTCGGAAGGCACTTTAAGCCGTTGGTTCCGGTTATTATATTTTGGTAACTTGGTGGCCAATCAGGGTTGAATGATTGTAACTCTTCAACTGCGTCTGCATAGATTGTAGGCATGGAAGTACTTTCAGTAATCGCTCTTTGCACACATTTTTTTAATGCGACTGTTAAATCATTTTTGGCAGTATCCGGCGTACAATTATGTGATTGTTGTTTTATAATAACCTCACTGGAATTCGTTATTAATATGACAAAACATACTTTTCTATTAGTGCATAACCATACAGTGTGTCCATTTGCATTTTCTCTCTTTTTGTTATAGCGGAAACCATCTCTAAGTAGAATTTTACAACCTCTTTGTGAATTTATTATTGTAAGAGAACCGCTGTTCTCATATCATAGTAGTTGGCATATTGTCCATATCTATATCTGTAAATTTAAATTAATATTGACACTAAATTAACTTAAACTTAACATAACTATCTTCACTGTAGCCCTGACGTGATAGTCTCAGTGGACAGATCGCCAGGCATCGCGATTCCACATACTTCTTTAGCTTCCTGTAGATTCACGTCTGGGTATCCGGGTTTTTTATAATTAATACTTTATTTAATTTAATTTTTGACTCTAAATTAATTATGCAATAATTTAATAAGATCACGTAATGACGTAAAATGAAATTATATTTATTATACATTAAATAAATTGAGCAATATATTAAAAATCGGTCACATGATCATTACAGACATTCAGCCGATCCCCAGGGCCAAGACTAGGACTTCTAATCGTGGAAGAAAAGCTACAACAGCAAAAGTGATCACATCATCACCTTACAAAAACCAATTAATCGAATCTTTGAGTTTAGCTGAGACTCGTGGACGTGGAGGCGGACGTAGACGTGGCCTCCGACGTAGTCAAGATGGAGAGGGCAGCAGCGGTACTTTACGACGCCAGAGAGTCGTTACAACCAGCAGTAGCTCTGAAAGTGACGCAGTCGTAGAAACCGACTCTGAATATGACGACAATGTCTATCCAAATATCATACCTGAAAGCTCAGATACGGTCTGCATATTCTGTGACACTAGTTACTGTAACGACAGACGTGGCGAGTGGATTCAGTGCCAGAGTTGTAATTTATGGGCACATACAGCCTGTGCAGGTCCTGAAGGCGAATATTATATTTGCGATTTTTGGGTTAGATTTTAATTAAATGAATACATTTAATATGGCCCCCAGGGTGCCATATAACTCTCACTTGATCTCATGTTGCCAAATTTGTTTTTTTAGAATACACAAGTTTTCGATTATCCTATGGCAGTTTCATTTATTACTTAGTAAGTCATGTATAGGTATATTAATAAGGAACGATATAACATATTTATTACATTTCTGAGCCTCGTATTTTTTACATTAGGCCTCAAAAACAAATTAGGGGGCCACATTACCACCTTTCCTCTACTTATTTGAATTCTTACGCTTCGCTTCTTCTAACTTCTTCATTAACCTTTTCATACATGCTATCTGGGTATCCAAATACTTATAACCTTTCTGTTTTTGAACAATTGCTCAGGTTGTCTTCATAATTATGTAGTGTAGTCTACCTTGACTCTTTCTACCCTCTACTTCACTTCCAACAAAAATGAATTACAGTTAGTCTTATATTATTTGTAACCAAAACTATAATAATAACATTCAGCGTCGTAACCACAGCTGAATTGCTACAAAAAAACTACTTAAGTAGATACTTTGGTTATGTCTTTTGGAAAAACCATGTTGATGATAATGTTCATCTCTGTCATTTTCATATTTCCATAAATGTTTTCTATCGGGAATGGCAAAGTACTGGAACACATTTAATTTGTGACATCATTCAAATCAGCCATTCACTGCTGACCTCTCCTGATTTTCGCCACAACACACAGTCCTTTACTTTCCACTTTTCGACCTAAAACCTATAGGGTACTTCCAGTTGACTTAGAATTGTAATTTATGGGCACATACAGCCTGTGCAGGTCCTGAAGGCGAATATTATATTTGCGATTTTTGGGTTAGATTTTAATTAAATGAATACATTTAATATGGCCCCCAGGGTGCCATATAACTCTCACTTGATCTCATGTTGCCAAATTTGTTTTTTTAGAATACACAAGTTTTCGATTATCCTATGGCAGTTTCATTTATTACTTAGTAAGTCATGTATAGGTATATTAATAAGGAACGATATAACATATTTATTACATTTCTGAGCCTCGTATTTTTTACATTAGGCCTCAAAAACAAATTAGGGGGCCACATTACCACCTTTCCTCTACTTATTTGAATTCTTACGCTTCGCTTCTTCTAACTTCTTCATTAACCTTTTCATACATGCTATCTGGGTATCCAAATACTTATAACCTTTCTGTTTTTGAACAATTGCTCAGGTTGTCTTCATAATTATGTAGTGTAGTCTACCTTGACTCTTTCTACCCTCTACTTCACTTCCAACAAAAATGAATTACAGTTAGTCTTATATTATTTGTAACCAAAACTATAATAATAACATTCAGCGTCGTAACCACAGCTGAATTGCTACAAAAAAACTACTTAAGTAGATACTTTGGTTATGTCTTTTGGAAAAACCATGTTGATGATAATGTTCATCTCTGTCATTTTCATATTTCCATAAATGTTTTCTATCGGGAATGGCAAAGTACTGGAACACATTTAATTTGTGACATCATTCAAATCAGCCATTCACTGCTGACCTCTCCTGATTTTCGCCACAACACACAGTCCTTTACTTTCCACTTTTCGACCTAAAACCTATAGGGTACTTCCAGTTGACTTAGAATTGACAATTTTTGTTATAAAAAGGTCTTATGGCTTAAGTATTAAAGGGAAAATTCCGATAAAAATTTTAAATAAATTAAAGATTAAGGTAAATTATGGAAGAAAAATTTCCACATATCTTTTTATCGTGTTGACCCGTGACCTTGATTTTTATACACCTATAGGGACTATAGACCTCAGTCTCCGATATAAATTTTAACTTGCTAGTTCCATTTGTTTCTGAGAAAATCAATTGTGACACACTGACGAGCAAACTTTGTTCACCGACTGCTCATGTGCACCAGCCGAAGGCGACAGGAGTACTCCATGTGCGGTCGAACTTGCGACTTACAGAGAAGCAGTGTATACTCCGCAGTAATATACTGCCGCGCCCTGTTGAGCACTCTGAGCTTTTTGGACGCCAGCTTGGCCTTATCCTCTAAATGACTACGGTATTGCCCGTCACTAGAGGTCTCAACAAAGAGTTGTGCATGTAGTAAATGGGGCTTTCTTAGCGGTGAATACACAATCCTGAACCTTGGTAGGGTTAGATTGGACAAGTGGGCAAATCCGCTGGGTAGTGTTCTACAGACATAATCATATTATAAGTAGTTACATAACTTCAGTGATGTAGTTATAAATAAAATAATCCGTAATCTATATTTACAGATAAGGACTACGTTTGTACTAATAACAGTTTGTCAAACAAAAGGCAAAAACGAAATGAACGGAACCTAGTGGTGGAAACAGTAACTCGTGATGACACAAAATGGGTTCAAGATGACAACTTTTACCGAGAACGAGATCACGATAGAAAAAATCACATCAATGATTTGAATGAAGCAATTGACATAAGTAACCATAATTCCGTCAAGCCGAATAAAAAGAATATTTTGGATAGCAAACGCGCTTTCATAAAAAGTGTACCAAGAAAGATAGCCGCAGGCCCTCACACCAATGTTAAAACTAGAATTACACACACTACACTTACACAAGATGAAAGAAAATCTGAAGATGACAACCTTGAGGAAGACATTGTTCCCATATCAACAACAATTAAAATATCTAATGAACGTGAAAAATCTCACGTTAATGCTAAAATTAAAACCAGTTATTCTATAAATCAAAAAGATCAACTTGAAGACACTGAAGATATTGATGATTCAAACTCCCCCAATACCCTAACAGAAGACTCTAAGGAACACAGTGGTATTAAGCAAGATAAGAGAAGGGAATACGCCGCGCGTTTACTTTATTCAAGTGAAAAGGATTATGCTGTGTATGAAATTGGATCGCCTGATCTATGGCATACTGTTGACGTTCAGTTATTCGAAAAAATGAGCACTCCTGAAGGAAAAACTGTCTGGAATGATTTAACTAAAGGCGAGCTTGCTAGGTACATAATTAATTTAATAAACCAATAACAACTAAGAACTCACGATCCTAGGACTCCAAGTCAACCTCAACTGCGCGTGGCATACCTGATGACGAAGTTACGAAGTTGGGCGCCATATCATCCTGTTCTAGCTGTTAATAAAACTGCAACTGAGAAGACTAAAAACAATAAAAAAGGACCTAACAGCCTAATGACATTATACAATGCTATCTAGCCTCAAGCTAAGCAAAGTCAAGAGTATCAAAACTGGATGTCTGATACTTTTACATATTAGAAAATATCATCAACGATTATAAACATAAAACTACAAAACAAACAAATTACTTATTAGCAGATAGCACAAATATTTGATCAACAACTACCAATCACCGAAATAGTGAAAATAATTAATGACTAATAAATATATATAACCCGTGGACTCAGTGTTCTGTAAACGACCATTGCGTTAAGCAACTTTCGCTATGGTTGGTCACGGATAGGTGACCACTTTGTGGCATTTACATTTCCGAACGTTTCCGTTTTTCAGAAGGCACGTTAAGCCGTTGGTCCCAGTTACAAGTAACATGGCAGTCGTTAAGTAAAGGCCTAATGGACGACTTAAAAAATTTCAACAGCAGGTAGCCACAACCTGCGCCTGTCTATTTCAATACGGCAATGGGCTCACTACCGTGGTGAAAAGTGGTCATATAATATGCCTCTGCCACCCCTTCGTTGATAAGGCGTGAAAGATGAATATAATATAAAATATAAATAAATCATCTAAAACTTTTAGTGTTGGTTCAGTAACACCGGAGTGGATGGGACAGGATTTGCATGTGAAGTACCGTTCTTCAAATTGGATGCCAAGAGAAGACTTCACACTACCTTCAGCGTCACGTCTGCGCCTCCTTGTACCGATAAATGATGGTCGTGTCGATTCCTCTGCCAGTTCTAACAGTGAGGACTTTCAAATTTTATTGCTTGTATTAGGTATTTACTTAACTCAGTCGCTATGTTTTCAAAATTTGGCTGATGACCCAGTGAGGACTGTGGGAGAATCCATTTATGTACTTGAAGATTACCATTAAGTAACAAAAGAAAGTTAAAAGTTTTAACACTTGGGAAATTCAACATTTTAAAAAGTCCATATTTTGCGAGACATGTTATCCAAAAATACGAAAGAAACAATGTTTTTTTCGCAAACCTTACAATATTTCATTTAGTAAATGAAATCAGGTACATACTCGTATATGTAGAATAAACGGCCCGAGAGATGGAGCTACGGGAGTGTTACAAGGGGGCCAAGAGGATCCTTCAGGTTGCCATAAAACGAGTCAAGAAGTCGACTCGCGAAAAGCTTCTGGAGATTCTGAAGGTTTCTGAAGGATCCATGGGGGCGCCAGTACCTCAAGGTTAGAAGCAAACATTACCCTAAGGTGTCTCCGCTGGCCCAGAGCCAACAGCCGGAAGAGTTTATTTATTTATTTATTTGTTCTTGAAGGAAGCTTACGGACTAATTTACAATTTGTGGTAGTATTAATGTATAATTATTTATCCAATTACAAGCTCCCAATGATAGTAACAATTTAGTAAATACGGTTGTGACAAGCAAATACGTTATAGCTTTAACTTATAATTAAGCTTAATTAAGTTAATAACCACTTACTTTATATAACTAATACAATACTATATATCTACAATATTTCAATCTATTACACTACAGTTTGAGTACCTCACACATCATATTTCCAAAGAATTGTTTGGACAAGCGTTGCCTTACAATATTAGCCTTTGTGCAAAATAAATCTATGTTCAACGAGAGAGGAAGCTCATTGAAATTACGTGCACTTCGTATCAGAAAAGAGTTACCCTGTAGTTTGTTGATGTAAACGGAATTTCTAGCACCGGTCGTTGCCGTAGACTTTTCTGATTAACGCACTCCGCACTGTCAATTTTACCATTTACGATATTGATTTAAAGGAAGTTGGAGAGGGTCTTGCGCTCCCTGCTTCCCTCGAGGGCGTAGGAACATATTCCTCCGCGTTTGACTGCGTTTCGGGCGCCCCAACGTCGTACCCGAAGTCGAGGCTAGTGAACCTGATGATTTTTCTAACAGTGAAATTGAAATTGCGACTGAGGAGAGCTAGGATAAAGTTTATTATTTTTTACCTATTTGATCCATATTTTACCTTTTAAAACATTTTAATCAAACTTGTGTTTTTCAAACTTTCAAAACATAAAACGAAAAATTCGAATGAACCTTGTTTGTTTCTGGTATATTTGAAATAAAAACGAAAAAAAAACAATTTTTGCATGAAAAAGTATCAAAATTTTTTTTTTCGGAATATTCAACGTCAATCCGGAAGCCTGTAAAATAAAATAAAATAAATAAAAATATCTTTATTTTGCATAGACCATTTTAACGGCGCTTACAAAATGTCATACACTATTTAAAATATTTAAAGCGACCACCGGTTCGGAACGCGGCCCACCTGAGAAGAACCGGCAAGAAACTTAGGAAGGCTTTTTTTTTGATGGCCTATTTACAATTTAATATTATTTCATTTTGCCAGCAGATCATTTCCAGGCGTCCCTGTCCTGCAAATAGTCTGTAACGGAGTAAAAACCTTTTTCACAAAGCTTATTTTTAATAAACTTTTTAAATTTATTTAAAGGTAAATTTCTCAGGTCACAGGGAAGCTTGAACCCTCAAGAGGGAATAGCAAAAAAGTAAACCCCTGGCGATATATTACTTTTCTGCTATTATCTCGCGTTGTCTCTAACATCCATATTACGAGTACTTACTTATCTTCATTATTTCGTTTTGCCCTTTTCCCAAGGTACATATGATGATTCTGACTACATAGTGGTACCCGAAGACGAAATACAAAATTCCAGTGAAGAGAAAGTTACTGAAAATAATTCTGATTTGGAGAATTCTGTCAATGTAAATGCAAATGTTGAGCAGGCAAGTATTGAAATAAATGGTATTGCTCTTTTGTACCGTCAGATCTTTAATCTATAAATCCAATTGTGCTCATTGTTGTAGTCATCTTTAATATCTTAATAAAATCAAATACTCAAATAATGTTATTAAGGAAACTTGGAATGTTATAAATATTGAAACCGGTAAATCCAAAGTGCGCAGTCATGATTTTCATTTAAAAATAAATAACGTAAATATTATAGAAGATTTTAAAGTTGTAACTGAATTTGAAAAATATTTTTCTAACATTCCTCTTTCAATTACAAGAACTCTCTCGTCTTGCTCTAACGATGCTAAACAACTTTTAAAACAAGGCGTGGAGGAATGTGGCACAGACTTTGAATTTTCAGCTGTTAGTCCTAGAGATATTTTAAAAACGTTTAAGGCAATTAATATGAAAAACACTAAAGATTTGTGGGGTCTATCTGTTAAAACTGTCTCTCATATTATCACTGTAATAGCTCCACATCTGGCAGCTGTGTTCAATTGCTGTGTCAAGTCTGGGATATTTCCTGACCTAATGAAACATAGTAAAGTAATTCCTTTATTTAAAGCCGGCGATAATGCAGATCCCTCTTACTTTCGGCCTGTTTCCGTACTACCAACACTAAGTAAAATATTTGAAAAGCTAATGCTTGGACAGTTGCTTAGTCACTTTAATATACATAATTTACTACACAGGAAACAGTTTGGATTTACAAAGGGTTGCTCAACGGTGGATGCAGGGGTTGCTTTACTCAAAAGTATTTATGCGGCTTCGGAGGATTCGCAGGATGCATTAGGTGTTTTTTTGCGATTTATCTAAAGCCTTCGAATGCGTTCATCACGAAACTCTTGTAAAGACATTACGCCACTACGGTATCAGAAATAAAGCTCTCGACCTTATGACTTCTTATTTAAGCAATAGAATTCAGAGGGTTGAAGTAAACGGTAAACGATCAGCAGGATCTCCAGTTGTAATGGGTGTTCCACAGGGATCAATCCTTGGTCCATTACTTTTTTTGATATACATGAATGACTTACCTTACTATGAGATAAACGTGAGATTGTGCTGTTTGCGGATGATACCTCTTTGACAATTAAAATTAATAGACAATTAATTAATTATGACGATGTTAACAGTGCACTCTCAAAAGTTGTTCATTGGTTTAACGTTAATAAATTGCGTAACAAATTGCGTGCCAAATTGTGTAACAAGGCATATTATAAAATTTCAGACTATATAAATGATAAAAATGCATGGGAGTAAGTCACTCTAAGTCAACACACATAAATATACAAATATAATTAATAATAATAATAAAGAAACGTTATAAATATAATGTACATTTGTTCAACATAAGTGATCTGAAACGTCAGGTTAACTAATATAATTATATGTAATTTGAGTTTGTTATTGTGTGAGCACCGTCCACATAGCTTTTTATAAATTTTGAAATTGACATGATGGTTGTTGTGCAGTTTGAGTATGTCATGCTCGCCTAAGTGTCCTGGCAGTGGTGGTGCATGTATCGGGTCGCCTTATTCCCTATAATACGATTGAGTAGGGCGATGGCTGATATATGCGTCATACCCGTGAACGGGTGCCGTCTGTTGGGACTGGTCAGCTCATAGCTGTTATAGCAATTATTACAAATAAAACTATTTATATTTAAGGCAAATTAAGTTTAGTCGACTGTTCTCACGTAACTCCAAAGGAGCAATGTAAGTTTAATATTGTAAGCCATACCTGCATTTTAAAATAGCAGCCATTTAGTTTCTTGCCGGAGTCTTCCTCATTAGGGTGGGCTACCTTTAAAACTGGCAACTAGAAACGCTCTCATTTTGATTTGATTTGGTTTCTTTTGTAAAGACTCATTACTATATAATTTGTTCAAATATCATGTAAATAAAACTAATGTAATTACTGGCAGTAAGAAAAGAGTGGCCATGAGTTTTATTGCCAGGTTCTTCCTCAGGCTCTACCTATTGCGTTGCGAATCTGGCAGTAAATGTAAAAGTAGAAGCAATAATCTTGACGTTTATAAGTGTTACTTTGTGACCTACATGAATAAAGATTTTTCACTTCACTTTATAATACTTGTGTTTATTAATCAAAATTTTTTCAGAGTCATCGTCGAGTAATGGTTCGTGTATCACGCGCTGTGTTAAAAGGGAATGAAGACAAGTTAAACATTGAATCTCAAGGAACTGATAAATATTTAACGTTACGTCACCATCGACCTCATCGTGCACAAATTGATTTAGAAGCTCGAGCTGATGATAATCAGCTTGTGCGTATAGGGTAAGTCCCAATTAGTTTATTCGTACTTAAACACAAGGCTAGACTAGTTACATGCCACTATGATTGTTACATAGGTATGTAGTCATGGGCGTACCCAGGTTCTGGGCCAGGGGGGGGCAAATCCGATTTTCCTAAGAGCATAAAGCGCTCGTAGCCCCGCTAATTTAGTGTTCTGTAAACGATCACTGCGTTAAGCAACTGTCGCTATGGCTGTTTACGGATTGGTGACCGCTTTGTGGTATTTACCTTTACTAGCGTTTCCATGCTTCGGAAGGTACGTTAAGCTATTGGTGCCGGTTGCCAGTAACATGGGATGGCAGTCGTTAGCCAAGTTAAATCAACAGCAGGTACCTATTCACAACCGGCGTCTGTCTATTTCAACACGGTAACGGGCTTACCACCTGGTATATAAATGCTTACTGTGAAATGTGGGCATATAATATGCCTCCGCCACCGCATTGGGGAGAAAGGCGTGTCTGTTGAGTCTAAAACTACCTGTTTTAATTTATTCAGTTTAAAGATTTAAATCTACTATACAAATAAATAAAATTGAAAATTAAAGTGTCTGTTTGTTATTCTAAAGAATCTAAAGTAACAACTTAATGAAAGTAGGTATATACGATACACCAAAAAAAAATATTTTTTCTGTCTGTTTGTTCCGGACTTTCGCCGACAGGTGGATGTTATAAGGAGTAACTTTGGCTACATTTTATCCCCCTATTCTATTTTTAGTATAAATTAAAATAGGTAATTGTTTTGTTATATTTTTTTAATAATTAGCTATTTTAAATGTGAGTTGGACAGGCTTCCCGCTGTCCTTACAGAAATAGGCTCAAGACGACGCCTTGACGTAAGAAATTCACGCACGCCTCATGATTCAACAAGCGGGATCACATCTAAATCAACCTTTAAGCAAGCAAGATAACACTAAACCATCAGGCGAGGCCACGGCGGTAGTCAAGTCTGCACACAAAATCTGGGACATCCTTCCGAGGAGTTACCCGGGGCGCCCGGCGTTAAACGTCGTACACACATTACACACAACATCCTTCGGGATTATATCCTTATAACTATAACAGTTAAGATATCTATGGGATTTACACACGTAAAAAAAACTATTTCAAAAGAAAGTGGACGATTTGAACCGAATCCAGGGGGGGGCAGCTGTCCCCCTCTGCCCCTCTCTGGGTACGCCCATGTATGTAGTATACACAGACCCCATCAATATATCTGGGGCCTCTTCTTATCACTATCAAGAGATGCTGACTGGCAAACAAGATTATCACTTAGAAACCCGTATAAATGGGCGATAGGGATAAGAAAACGGCAGTCGCTGTCGATAATGGCCAAAAAGTAAATAAGTCCTTAGCCTGTTTAAATGCTTGTTCTCGCAGTTTTGGCACAGTTTGTTATCACCATGCCGTACACTTGGTTAGTAATAATCTGAGATTTCTTACAGATAGATCATAGAACAGTTGTTAAATAATTAACGTACGGTTTCCCCTCTTGCAAGGCTTCTGGTTATCCAAACGGACCAGTGATAATGACCATTCCGACTGTGGTAGTGACTTTAGATGTAGCCTATGACTTTTCACCAAACGGTTACAATGTCAGTCTGTTCACAGTGCTTCCGGTCGCATCTCAATCGCAGTTTCGGATAACACAAGGAAATCTCGTACAGTTTTAAACCTACAAGTTGGTAATACTGGGTTAGCTGCTGCACGTTTCAGGTAAAATATATCTTTTACTTACTCAAGCATCTAGTAGAGATTGTCACGAAGTAGGTACCCTAAAAGTCCCTTTTTGTATTAGAGCTGTAGCACGAGATTGTTACCCACTTCTGCCGGATTTGACGAAGAATAAAGATCTATTGACAGCGGGACCTATTCTGATACCACCAAGGCACACACGCAGTATTCGCCTGGAATTACTAGTAGAAATTCCCGCAGACGACGCTCATTGTTCCGGTAATCATTAAGCGGTTAAATATTTTTAGATTAATCGGTTCGTGGGATTTGGGGTTGTGTAGTTTTGAGAGTTGGCCTTCCAGTCTTGTTGGAGATGTGTCGTGGCGCCCGCGAATAGTTCTACGACAAAACTAAGTAGTAAGACATTTTCCCAGTAGCGGGATGGTAGTAGCTTAGCAGCTATTATTAGTCTGGATATTTTTTTAGAGTAATTACTTAGTATGCTAACTGTTTATTAAAGTGAAAAAAGATTTGATTCAAACGGGACACGGAATCCACTTTCACTTTTTAATAATAATATTTTTTTTTAGTTACTGGTCTGTCTCGGGTAAGATATCCGTCTGCCTAGTCATTGGTAACTTACAAATATTTTTTCTTTCTTTCGGAGAGTCTACGTTTTTGTTTGTTGCTGTTGCTGGACATATTGTCTACTTGGCTAGGTAAAGAACTTGCCGAAACGAGTTCTACATAGGTATTACGAAAGAATGACAATTATTTAATTAATCAGGAAATCGTGACGATTTTTTACGTAGTTGAGTAGGTATGATTTAGGAGTAGCTCTTATGGGATGATTAATAAACTAATGCTTTGGTTACAGTCTCATTAATTAATGACGATGGTCAGTCTGTAGCCGTAAGAGATGTCGCGATCAAGAAAGGCGACCGATGCTTCTGTGTGTGGCATTGTGACTGCGTGTGCTTGAGTAAGTTGGTAGCCATAGTGTACCAGATAATAAATAAATAAATAAGAAACCAGATAGAAATAAATAAATAAATGTACCAGATAACATCAGCAGTATTGACATTACATTCAAATAATATCAATACTATTAATAATTTTGGTGTGATGGGGCAAACGAAATCTTTGAGTCCCAAGCCAGCCTTGCCTGCAAGTGGTGCACCTGTAGGCTAATGGACGAGTGGTGAAGAGAAGGCAAACTCGAAACAAAACGCTGTACCAGCTCGTCTGGCCAATGTTGTAAAGTAAGGCCAATCACCCTCCCAAAATGAATTTGGGAGAGATCTGCATTCAAAAGTGGACTGAGGCTAATTTGATTGTTTTGTGGTTATTGTAGGATTCCTTGGGGCTTCTTCCCAAATGCATTTTTGACTCATTTGTATTTTAAGAAATCAATAATGTCACTGCCGTCTGGGCCCGTCTAGCCTTCCAACCAAAAAGTGATTGCACTAAAGTTCTGGTAAGTCGATAAAAGTCGGCTTGGGCAGCGAGATCTCGGTGGAATAGACATAAATGCATCAAAGCCAGATAGAATATTGATTTCGAGTCGATTACAACTGGTTGCAAAGACTGGTCTGGATTCATAGACGGCCGAATGGGTGTTATTTTATCAAAAAAAATGAGTGGCATCTTAAACTGATATAAAAAACCAGAAGCACATTTTTAGCCCATGTTTTGGAAAGATAAAATGTTTTACGACAACTATTTCTCGACTTGACTGTAGTGTACATTTGCAACGCTAGGTATGGATCCCAAGTTAATGTGTCGTGACATGGATGAGGCTCGTCAAAAGGCTGCAGGTCTATCTACTCACGACAGAATGCGCCACGCCCGCTCCGTGCCCTGCCCTGACCGCGTCTGCCTTGACCTTATTTCTGTATTCTCTGGTGTGCTGATAACTCTAATAGCCATGGGTAAGTGTATGGGTTACCTTCGTTTTGAAAGTGTCTTATATAAGTATATTTATTTTACGGGGTTATGTTGCATGCCTTTTTTGTTGCCTGACGCTGACGTTTCGATCAGGATGCATCGGACTCAGCTGAGTCAGAATGTGACCGCGGCTGATGTAGGTCGAAACCAATCTAAGCAAAGCAATTTCTACTTTTTGATACGTTCTTTTATTATGTAGTAGGTAAGTAATTAACTGTCGGACAAAGTATATCGTAAGAGACCACCTTACACGATGCATATAGTTTTTTATATACAGGTATTTGAACGTTATATTGGTAAAGTAAAATGTCTAGCATTTGCGAAAACAGGAATAGCGATTGATAGTGTTCGGATTTAGCTAATATTTATTATATAATTAATGTGTATTTTGCTCGCTTAGGTTTGTGCAAAGCTGTGATGGGCCTGTTCTGCAGCTGTATTGGAACCTGGGGTTTACGGCTTTTGCTACGCCCACCACGTATACTTGACCACTACTATGAGAAATTACTCCGTTGTCGCTGCGTCGAGTACGACGAAGAAGGCTGGCCCATACATCCCGATACGAAAACGAAGACTGTACATGTTGTCAGCATGTAATTCCACTATATTTTCTTAAATTTTCAAGATGTTAACGGAACGTTTTATATATACTTAGTTTATGCACGACAATTACCACCAACCTGTAGGTACAACTGAAAGAACTATACTGTATATACTAAACCAGGTGATTCACCCAACTTGTACCACTGATTCAATTTCAGATCTTTTAAGATCGAGTCAATAATAATGGCTTTTAAGCCATTAACTTGACTCCAGCACTAGAAATACTCTTCAGGATTCGTTTTAGGATGGTTTTTTTCATTACAGTGTAATTACCTACGTGAGGTGGTTTATACATCATATACTCATATGTGCTTCGGCTATCTAAATGTGGGGTAACACCAAAAACTAGACAGGCGACTGAGCTTATCTCTCTAGTTCGCTGTGAATCGAACGAACGAAGGTGAATCGATGATCGCCTAGCAAGTCAAGAATACAACCATATATTGGTTGTATTCTTTGCCAAGATTCAATATACACGAAAAAAAACTAACTATCTTCACGCTGTATCCCTGACGGGGTAGTCAGAGAGGACAGATCGCCAGGCTTCGCGATCCATGCATACTTCTTTCGCTTCTTCGAGATTCATCAATCGCTTCATACACGCACGTCTGGGTATCCGAGTACTTTTGACCTTTCCGTTTTTGAGCAATCTGCTCACGTGGTCTTCATATGTAAGTCTCGGCCTTCCCTGACTCCTTCTACCCTCTACTTTTGAACAATATATATTCTTCGTCAATCGTTCCTCACTCATTCGTTGGACGTGTCCAAACCAACGGAGCACGCCCTTTTCCAGCTTAACGCTGACACTTTCATTCAAACCTGCCATATTGCGTATCTCTTCGTTACGTATTCGGTCGGTCAAGGTAACGCCGCACAATTTTCGAAGTGATCGCATCTCCACAGCATTCAATTTACTTTCATGCATCTGCTGACATACCCAGGTTTCACTACCGTAAAGCAAAGTTGGCACTAGCACTGCGTTATGAATCGCCATTCGTGCTTCTTTTACGATGCTTTGTCGCTTTACTAACTGGGACAAAGCACCGTTAACTTTGTTTCCGGCAGCTACTCGCCGTTCTACATCCGAATCACATCTTCCATCCGCGCTAAACATACTTCCTAAATACACAATTTCATTCACTTGCTCTAGACGTTCCTGGTTTACCCTAATCTCGCATTTAGTTCTTACGTCACCTCTTTCAAATACTAGAACCTTAGTTTTACTTGCATTCATGCGGAGACCCTTACTTTCACACCCCTCTTTCATATTAGTGACTAATGCCTGTAGGTCGGCTTCTGATGAGGCCATGAGCACCGCATCATCAGCGTACAGCAGACAGTTTACTGTAAAGTCACCCAAATTCACACCCATATTAAAATCTTTCAACTTCTGCAGGCAACTGTCCAGATACACTATGAACAGCCAGGCGGACATGACACATCCCTGTTTGACGCCTGTACAGACATCAAAAAGAGGTGACACATCCCCCCCTACTCGCACGCAAGCCTTACAGTCCCTATAAAGCGACTGTATTGCCCGCAGTAGCGAGCCGTCCACACCATATCCTGGCAGCAAGTCCCACAGCGTTTCTCTCACAACGTTATCAAATGCTTTCTCTAGATCCACAAAAGCGCAGAAAACCTTCTGGCTAAGAGCCAGAAACTTTTCCGCGATCATGCGGAGAGAAAACACTTGATCCATGCAACCTCTTCCACGTCGGAATCCGCATTGAGCCTCCCATAAATACCTTTCAGACTTTTCTTGCATTCGTGCCGTTATAACCTTTGCATACACCTTAATAGCTAAGCTGACCAAGCTGATCGCCCTGTAGCTGGAGCAGTTTAGGCGCGAGCCTTTCCCTTTGTAAATAGGTACTACAACTGCTACTCGCCAGTCATCTGGGACCTCACCCGTCCGCCAGCACAAGTTGCATAACAGACAAAGTGTGTCCCAGACACGCGACCCACCGTACTTGATCATCTCAGCAGTAACTCTGTCTTTTCCCGCAGCCTTACCACATTTCATACTTCTTATCGCTTGTTCTATTTCTTTCATACTAATGACTTCAATGACATCGGGATCCGGAGCATCGAAGTGAGCTCCACTTCCCGATGTGGCATCTCTGTCTTTTCTTGCATACATCTTTCCATAATATTCACTCCATCTCTGCAGGACGTCACTTTGGTCTGTTAGGACGTCATTGTTAACACTAAGCACTTTATTCATACTGCAGATTGCCGAACAACTCCGGGTCCTGCCTACCTCTTTCCAGAAGAGCTTGGCATTATCCCGGAAATTGGACGACAACCTTTCATCCGCTTTCATTCTGCACCTTTCACGAGCTTCTTCTATCAGTGCCTTCGTGTTAACTTTCTGCAGCTTGTATCTCTCTTTCATATTAAAATCATTCCGCGAGGCTAAGTAGTCTAGCCATGCTTTCTTCTTCATTCGAACCGCTTCTATCACTTCCTCATTCCACCATGCATCACGCTTATTACTACTGCCTCTTTTCGTTTCTCCACACACTTCCACATCGGCATTTATCATACTGTCCCTAAGGTTCTGCCATACACTTTCCACATTCTCACTGCTTACATTGACGTCGCCAAGCTTTTCGGCTACCCTTTCATTATATTTATCCCTAATGGATGCATCCTGCAGCTTCCAGCTTTTGATGCTATAAGTCGGCCCAGGTTCAGGACACTCGGTACGATGACGCCAACCCGCGAACAGACCCCTAATCCTAGTTATGACTAGGTAGTGGTCTGATCCCAGCTCAGCGCCTCGATAAACCCTCGTGTCCATCACCTGTTTACGGAGCCGACTATCCATTAGGAATAGATCTATCATGCTTCTCTTTGACTTACATCTCCTCGTATACATATGAATTTGTTTGTGGTTGAACATTGTGTTCGCCACAAACAAATCCTTCTCCTTACAAAATGCCAGTATTAGCTTGCCAGCGTCGTTCACCCTTTTATCCCCATACTTCCCGAGTACCGACTCAAAACCATTGCGAGCGGTACCCACCCATCCATTCAAGTCTCCACATACTATAAGTCTTTCATTTCCTTCTATCACATTTAGAGCTTCTCTCATACTCTCCCAGAAGTCCTCTAGCTCACTCGCGTTCGACGAAGATACTGGCGCGTAAGCAGCTACCAGAAAAATCTTCGTCAAACCAAGTTTTACACGGATCCAGAGGATTCTAGGACCTACCAGTTTGTACTCATACATACCGGAGGCCAATCGCGAGGACAGCAAAATTCCAACCCCCCGACTGCCATGCTCGCTCTCTGGTACTCCTGACCAAAGCGCGAGCATCCCACCCGGGAGCTCCAAGACTTCGCTGCCCTTGCGCTTGGTCTCTGTCAAGCACACTGCATCTAACTTTCTCTCATTCATAACATCCATCAACTCATTCATCTTATCTTGCATTCCTCCCCTAACATTCCACGCAGCTACCCTGCACTCCATCCTCCACTTCCCGCCGTGTCGGGCCGCGCGTGTAGGGTGGCGGTCCCCTACGCCGCTCTGGCTCACACTTTTCGCACCAGCGGGGACGAACTGGTGCGCGTCGCCTCGGGTGCACGCCCTAGCATAGTTCGCCCTGGTGGCACTCGTGTTGGAATAGAATTGCAGCCGTAGCTGGCAGGGATGGCGACGCTTCTACTCATCATCAATATACACGAAACAGTGCATATATATGTCTTGATTTATATATTTGCTTTCAGCCCCTCGGAGTTTATTTTGAACACGATTTTCTTTGTCTGTGTACCTTGCATTATAATTTATGATGTAATCAAAGCTATTAAAGATCGCCATGCTGCCAAAAAGAGCAAATGCTGCCCCTCGCCGGCTACGCAGAATGTAACAAACGAAGTTTTCAGCTCTCATGACATTCAGGTACAATCTACTTACTTGATATACATTATTAGATATATTAGTATTTTTACGTGACAGTTAGGAATTGCACTTAATATTTATATTGCAACTATCATACATTTTTAGTTTCTGGTTTGCTTTTTAATCATGGGTTGACATAGTCTAACTTATAGGTGTTGATTCTGCTAACAGCTGGTGAGATAAGTGCAATTCCTGACTGTTTGTAGGAACTGGCACCGCGGTGGCACCGACGTCGTGACGGCCTGCGTAGGTGGATGACGCCTCAGGCGCAGGAACTATCGACAGAACTGTGGCAGAAATCCCTCAAAATACGAACCGACGACCATAATGACTTTGTAAGATATTCTATATTGTTTTTCTTGTTTGTTATAAATTCAATAAACATTGATCTTAATAAATATTTCAGATGCAACCTCTTCTACGCGAACGTGGCAGTCAGTTATGTGGTAATCCTTCAAGAAATAGACGGCCACCAGTGGTAGAACAACCTGACTCCTGTGCGGACTCTGAACAGGATGACACTGAATATGTTCTAACTCAAATGCAGAAGAGCAGAGAGTCGCTTGCTGTGAGAACAATATCTTTATTTTGTTACTTATTTGCATGGTTTTGTGCCTCCTGCCATGCGACATGTTATACACAACAGCATGGGGTTCTTAAAAAGGGGTTTTACAGGGTCGGCAGCGCGAGTGCTGCACCTCTGGTATTGCAAACGTCCATAGGCTAAAGTTTCCATCATTTTGTCTGCCGCCGCAGTGCTATAAAACAAAAATAAAATAGCGTACCGTGAGTTCCTTTTTTCTAAAAAATCTGGAATGATGAGAATAAGTTTCTTTTTAAAAAAAAACTGGAATGGCTGCGTGGAATCATTGAATAAAAACGAACACGCGCAGTCCTTTTTGTGAAGAATTCAGTCCGCTGCCGCCCAGCACGCTGTGCTATATGAACAAGCCGCACTGAATTGCCGCCAAAAATTGCTTTAAAAATAACCAGGGTTACCCAAATTGTGGTATAAATTTTTAAAGCAATTGGTATGCTGACTTTCATATAAACGTTTATTAAAGTGAAAAAAGAAAACTTGGTTCGAGACGCAGTTTGAACCTTTGCCTAACCAGGGCAATGTTCTAGCCACTGTACTACCCGAACCGCACCGAAACAAGTTGAAATTCTTTACATATTTTAATCGTCATTTAAGAGTATGACCAGAGCCACCCATCGTGTAAAAATTGTGGTTTGATAACCCACCTTGTTCTACGGTGTCACTTGAGACCTCACCTGCTAGCGGTTCAACTACTGACTAACTGACTGACTGACTGAAGTCAGACATGCATAGATACGGTGAAATGTTGGCATATAGGTTGCCCCTGCCTTTCGGCAATAAAGATGTGATAATATGTGCGTATGTAAATATGTACTTTACAACTAAATATTAATTATTATTTTTGCAGAGAACCCAAAAAAAGATTAGCAACCACGATCCATCGAGCACCATGGAGCAAAATAAAAAGTGTGATAACAAGTAGTTGTAACAATATATTATATTAATTGTTATTAGGTATGACTGGTTAATACATATTTATACTCACATGATGATGATGATTTTTTTTACGTCCAGTGTTCCCGCGCGACGGTGACGTCCACAATTCTCGCATACCAATAGGGCGTTGGCTTTAAGGAACTATATACTATCTGATTCATGTCTCTAATCATTCTTCTACCTGATTGATCTCTTTTCTCTGATCTGATCATTGATTTTTTTTTCTTACACAGCGCCATCTGCACAAACTAAGCTAATATTGAGCCGTTACTGCCCTAACGTCGCTCCTTTGCCAGCGAGGTGATGGCGGCAAAAAGAGAAGAGTTTCGGGTGCGAGAGCGAGCAGGACGCACGCTCCTGTCCCTCCCCGACTAGTTTACGGCCGTGGGCGGAAGTTCGGGGGACCCCGCTCACACTGTCCTTCTAGTGACCGCTCGATCGCTTTCCACCCCTCTGTTCTCAGAGGGACGTTCAGAGACGGTTCAAAGCGGGCATTGGCTAATCTCCTCCGAGAGATTGTGGGGGGGGGGGGGCTGCGACCGGGTTGGGAAGAACACTGCAGGGATAGTGGGTAGGACGGCCCCCAAAGGCCGGGAGTCCCACAAACTGTTCCCGCTGCCCCTGCAGTCGTAATACTGCATTATCTCGGGCGGGCACATCCCGAGAAAACGCAGTATTACGACGCAGTATTACATTTCTTAGTGACTTTTCAACGATGGCGGATGTAGATTAATTATATAATTAACAGCATCGACTCTTAAGTTTTGTTAGCTTTTACTACTACTACGCAAGTAATTTACAAAACCATGTTACATTATTATTTTTCTCGATTTTGTGCTTTGGATTCTTAGACCATGATGGTCTAAGTTCGGATTCCATATTATCATCTACCCTTGAATATTTAATGAACCGTAATGTTTCTTCTTATAACTATTTTTTATTTACATAGCACCATCTAGCCCAAGTACTAACTAATATTTGCTTGTGGTATGGGATCTAGACGACTGATAAACATACTTATAAATTTCTATATAAGTAACTAACTAACTAACTAACTAACTATCTTCACGCTGTATCCCTGACTGGGTAGTCAGAGAGGACAGATCGCCAGGCTTCGCGATCCATGCATACTTCTTTCGCTTCTTCAAGATTCATCAATCGCTTCATACACGCACGTCTGGGTATCCGAGGACTTTAGACCTTACCGTTTTTGAGCAATCTGCTCACGTGGTCTTCATATGTAAGTCACGGCCTACCCTGACTTCTTCTACCCTCTACTTTCGCACAATATATATTCTTCGTCAATCGTTCCTCACTCATTCGTTGGACGTGTCCAAACCAACGGAGCACGCCCTTTTCCAGCTTAACGCTGACACTTTCATTCAAACCTGCCATATTGCGTATCACTTCGTTACGTATGCAGTGGGCCAAAGTAACACCGCACAATTTTCGAAGTGATCGCATCTCCACAGCATTCAATTTACTTTCATGCATCTGCTGACATACCCAGGTTTCGCTACCGTAAAGCAAAGTTGGCACTAGCACTGCGTTTTGAATCATCAATCGTGCTTCTTTTACGCTGCTTTGTCGCTTTACTAATTGGGACTAAGCACCGTTAACTCTGTTTCCGGCAGCTACTCGCCGTTCTACATCCGAATCACATTTTCCATCTGCGCTAAACATACTCCCTAAATACACAATTTCATTCACTTGCCCTAGACGTTCCTGGTTTACCCTAATCTCGCATTTAGTTCTTACGTCATCTCTTTCAAATACTAGAACCTTAGTTTTACTTGCATTCAAGCGAAGACCCTTACTTTCACACTCCTCTTTCATATTAGTGACTAATGCCTGAAGGTCGGCTTCTGATGAGGCCATGAGCACCGCATCATCAGCGTACAGCAGACAGTTGACTGAAAAGTAACCCACATTCACACCATACAATCTTTCAACTTCTGCAGGTACGCAGGCACTCCAGATACACTATGAAAAGCCAGGCGGACATGACACAACCCTGCTTGACGCCTGTACAGACATCAAAAAGGGGTGACACATCCCCCCCCTACTCGCACGCAAGTCTTACAGTACCTTTAAAGCGACTGTATTGCCCGCAGTAGCGAGCCGTCCACACCATATCCGGGCAGCAAATCCCACAGAGTTTCTCTCACAACGTTATTAAATGCTTTCTCCAGATCCACAAAAGCGCAGAAAACCTTCTGGCTAATAGCCAGAAACTTCTCCGCGATCATGCGGAGAGAAAACACTTGGTCCATGCAACCTCTTCCACGTCGGAATCCGCATTGAGCCTAGTTCTAGTATTTGAAAGAGATGACGTAAGAACTAAATGCGAGATTAGGGTAAACCAGGAACGTCTAGGGCAAGTGAATGAAATTGTGTATTTAGGGAGTATGTTTAGCGCGGATGGAAGATGTGATTCGGATGTAGAACGGCGAGTAGCTGCCGGAAACAGAGTTAACGGTGCTTAGTCCCAACTATCCCTGCAGTGTTCTTCCCAAGCCGGTCGCAGCCCCCAGCCCCCCCCCCCCCACAATCTCTCGGAGGAGATTAGCCAATGCCCGCTTCGAACCGTCTCTGAACGTCCCTCTGACAACAGAGTAGTGGAAAGCGATCGAGCGGTCACTAGAAGGCCAGTGTGAGCGGGGTCCCCCAAACTTCCGCCCACGGCCGTAAACTAGTCGGGGAGGGACGGGAGCGTGCGTCCTGCTCGCTCTCGCACCCGAAACTCTTTTCTTTTTGCCGCCATCACCTCGCTGGCAAAGGAGCGACGCTAGGTCAGTGACAGCACAATATTAGCTTAGTTTGTGCAGATGGCACTGTTTAAGAAAAAAAAAAATTATCAATGATCAGATCAGAGAAAAAAGATCAATCAGGTAGAAGAATGATTAGAGACATGAATCAGATAGTATATAGTTCCTTATAGCCAACGCCCTATTGGTATGCGAGAATTGTGGACTGTTCTGTTTTTGCAGCTTGTATCTCTCTTTCATATTAAAATCATTCCGCGAGGCTAAGTAGTCTAACCATGCTTTCTTCTTCATTCGAACTGCTTCTTTCACTTCCTCATTCCACCATGCATCGCGCTTATTACTATTGCCTCCTTTCGTTTCTCCACACACTTCAACAGCGGCATTTACGATACTATCCCTAAGGTTCTGCCATACACTTTCCACATTCTCACTACTAAGATTGACGTCGCCAAGCTTTTCGGCTACCCTTTCTTTGTATTTATCCATAACGGATGCATCCTGCAGCTTCCAGCTTTTGATGCTATAAGTCGGCTCAGGTTCAGAACACTCGGTACGATGTTGTTTTTAAACTTTCGCGAATCTCTGTCAAGCACACTACATCTAACTTTCTCTCATTCATAACATCCATCAACTAATTCATCTTATCTGCCATTCCTCCTCTAACATTCCACGCAGCTAACTACATTACACGCTGCACTCCTCCTCCACTTCCCGCCGTGTCGGGCCGCGCGTGTTCGGTGGCGGTCCCTTACGCCGCTCTGGCACACACTTTTCGCACCAGCGGGGACGAACTGGTGCGCGTCGCCACGGAGGCACGCCCTAACATTGTTCGCTCCTGTGGCACTCGTGTTGGAGTAGAATTGCAGCCGTAGCTGGCAGGGATGGCGACGTGCACGCTTCTTCTCTTCATCCCCTATATAAGTACATACTTCATATTATACATAGGTAACAATCAGACCCTGAAACAAACATTAGCGAAACACATAAATATTTTTTCCAACCCGGGAATCAACCCCGAGACCTCACCAAGGCCGTTGCATACACCAGCACTTACGCCACCGAGGCAGTCTGCACTTAAAAACAATTTAACAATGCACAATACAAACAAGAGGCACGGTTAAATGTTTGTAATTTAATGAAACGGCAGCGCGAGTGAGAGCACCGCGCAGGCATTCCCTGCGACCCCTTTGAATCGGGGCCCAAAAAACCACTCCGAACGCGAGTTTGGCGAGCCTTGAGCGCACGTTTACACTCGCGGCTCGTCTCGTGACTCGCGCGAGAGTGTAAATGCGGTATTAAAATTCCGTAACAATAAGGTTCGATGCCATTGTAATATGATTAAAAAAAAGCGCCAAAGTGTCAAAATTGCCAAACAGCTGACTTCACTTGACACATGACACTGACAGATTTGAGCATTAATTGAGCAATACCAGGCATTTTAAGAAGTTGTGTAATATTTATTTATATTTATTACTTTGATGAGCAGTATCTTATCATTGTTCACTACTTTAGAAAAAAATATCCAAGTAGCGCACAGTGATAGGCTATGTAAGTTATGCGTGTATTACTGAGACCTATAGCTGTAGCAAGGAAGGCTTTGCAGTCTAACAGAAGCAGTTTGCAGTTGAGACATCCGTTCACGACAGGTAGGACGCTTCGTGCCTTGTATGTATATTCTAATGTTATTGTACGGAAGAACCTCGCGCGTGGATCAACTTGGAAAGTTGCCAATCCGTGTACTAGTAACATTCTAAATTTCTGTTAAATTTTATTTTAGCTCTGATTTGGAGAGCCATGGAAGATAAGGAATCATTGAAAAGGCGATTGACTCCACTTCAGTATCATGTTACACAAGAAGCTGGTACTGAAAGACCATTTTCAGGTAACATACATATATTTATTTTTATATGAGAAATACTTTTTTTTTAATCTGGATCATTTTATGTGGTGTTTATGACTCGCATTGTGACAATTTTCAGGACCCTTTAACAAATTCTATGAAGAAGGGATGTATGTTTGTGTAGTTTGTAGACAAGATTTATTTACTTCTAAGACAAAATATGACTCTGGGTGTGGCTGGCCTGCATTCAATGATGTTCTTGCCAAAGAAAAAGTAACCTTACATCAGGACACTAGTGCAAGTATGTATAACATTCTATTTTGGTTTTGTGTAAATAAAACAAACTGCTTAAAGGGTGAAGTAAACTTACCTGTTACTTGGGTTTATGTTAACTGTTATTACACCTTTGTGACTACATTAATCATTACACATCTCCCAATCATCAATTCATGACCTTTACAGTACTAACCAGATGTTGCATTTAATAATCATAAAAACCGATTTTTAATGCATTGGTACAGCCAACAAATTCTATTATTAATTTAAGTGCGAAAGTTTGTAATATTTGTTACTCAGTCAGACTTTAACCACTGAATCAATTTAGTTCAAATTTATATATAGTTAGATAATATTTGGCTATTTTTTACAAGGGTCTGTGGGAAATGGATATGAGAAAACTTCAGTATGCAGATCTTAACTATTGATAAATGTCTGGTGTAAAACTCCTTTGAACATGGAAAGAAATAAACTTATCAATAGAAGCATTAACAACTTCCATTATTTCCATTAACAAATATAACTTCCTAGGTATTCTACTGCAAAGTTAAGCAACCTTGAATATTCCAATTTACCTATTGAATCAATAATGGAACTTGATGACTCACTGTGACTATTGTCAATGCCTTTTATTATTGGAATAGGTGACTTGCTATTTCTGTTGCTCCACTTACACAGTGCACACCTGATTTATGTTTGAGTAGTATAATATAGTCTATATATATTATAAATGAAGCTATATAGATAATGTACACTTATAATTGATATAATATTACATTGATTAATACCATAAGTACAAGATTATTATAATTATCTACTGGTATAGTTTATATCCATACTACTATTATAAATGGTGTTGTTTCTTTGTACTCAATTCAATTTTATTCTCTGGTTAAGGTATGTGACATGTTCAGTATTCCCATGTCCACTCCTAACAAGTAATTAAGGTTAGTTTGAGGGACTAAACGAAATTATTTGAAGTATTGATGTCGCAATTCTTTTTCTAAATAAAGTTTATTACCATTTAACACACGACTTTAGAGGAAGAACCCGCCGGGGATACAGCATAAAGTTAGTTACATAAAGACAGTAAATTGCTTGAAATTAGCAACTTACCAGTACTAGGAGCGCTGAGTAAGCGCAAACATATTAGTGATGATGAAAATTCAGCAGCATTCCCTGGGATCCCAGTTTAGTTCTACAGTTCATGGTGTGGACTGATATATGAAAAGACATGGTAGCTACAGAGGCTAAGCCCAGAAAACTAAAATTTATCTTAACATCCCACCGAACCATTAATTTATTTTGCTTACCTTACTTTTACATTAAACCATTCCAAACCGAAAATACTAGTAGGTACTGATAATAACCAAGTGGTACAATATAAAAAAGATAATGTTAAGTGTGTGTAACAACATAATTCATTAAGCCTACCATATCGTGTGCAATGTTTTGTGTTCTCATGCTTATCAATCACCTTGGTTATCACTCATATAGACATACAATGCTACTTCCATATCTCGATAGATTGCCATATACGCATGCTGTGTTGTTAAGCGTGACTTCCACTTACCTACTATACTATAACCTTCAACTTATGTTAACAACTAGTAATATCCAACCACGTTTAACTCGACCAAACAGATTAAATAGATTTAGATAACTAAATTAAGATCACTTAATCACAAATAGAATCTGACTAACTAAATTAAGATCACTTAATCACAAATAGAATCTGACTCCAAACGCAAACTAAAGAAACGTCTTTTATATTTTTCTTAAAATATGAATATTCTGGCCATAAAAATACCAATTTGATCTAAATATGTATGCGTCATTTTCCCGACGTTTTAATCATATTCGAGATCATGGTCATGGACAGTCCACTAGCCTGTCAGCTCAGCGTCGCGTTCGCCGCTTTGGGTACTTGAAGTGTGTTATTGCATACAAATGTAATGCGTACTTATGTTCAAATTACTGAAAAATTAAAGGTCACTGATTTCGTACAACACTAATAAAGCTTATTTAACAACTGATTCCCACAATTTGTTTTACCTACCTTGAACTTTAAAACAGCGAGCGTGTTTAGTTTAGCAACTTGAACTTCAGTAACATTTAGCATACGATCTAGATTAAACTATAGCATGCACTTGACCTTTGTATGACACAAAGCATGATTCTGTAGTTATCTAACCAACCTGTGTTATATGATAGACTTAGATACATGTACAATATGTAATGTAAAGTAATTTACAGTTATTTACTTCAATTTTATTATGTAATTCTATGACAATTATAGTGTATTTTATGTTCCCCAAAATGATTTATTGGTGATGGGCAAGTGGATTCTGGTGCTAATACATTTTATCTTTTTTTTTCTCTTTTCCTGTATCCTTGACCATCCCCAACACTATCCTGACTCTACAACGAACGTAAGTCGGCTACAATTGGTAAATCACCGTAACTTGATATACATATATAACTTGTGCTGAATGTTACTATAACTTTATTTATTTGGGAATGCGCTGTGTGTCAAATTGGTGTTCATTACACTTCTCATCATTTACCAATGACATGAACATACTGAATTACTGATACAATTTTACCAAATTAACCGCATTCCGCTCTGACTGATCGATCACAAACAATACACAAATTATGACACGATTTCGTTGCGACACTGTATTAAATTTGGTCTCATCAATCGCTTTCCTGACAATACACGCCTTCATTGTGATATCACCATAACCTTGAATGCGCATGATAAATAATATGCATTTGTCCTGGCCACTTGAACCGCTCCGACTTGTCCCGTCCCGCCTGTGCTCCCTGGATGGCTGCCGCCTGCCGCCCGGACGTCCCCGTCGCGGCTGCTACGACGCCTGTCTACAAACACCTACATCACGACACGAACTATGTGAACATCATTCTTGGATGTTTGTTATCCATTTTCATTCATTGTTCAATCTGATTGTATTATAAATTACTGCTTTTGGTAAATGGACCTGGTGTATGAATTAAAGTTGGAGCGAATATATTACTGGTTTTAACACGGCCAGGTTTGGTGCGGACCGAGGTGCGATGCTCGAAGTGCTCCGCTCACCTGGGGCACGTGTTCAATGATGGGCCAGCGCCCACCAAGAAACGTTTTTGCATAAATTCAGCGTCTTTGGACTTCATACCCGCTGAAGAGAGGAAAGACTAACGTGTCTTTAGTGTGAACTGTTTAAATCGCTAAGCTGTTTTATGTAGACGTATTCCTGACTGCAACAATCGACTTCCTTGAGCCTTATTGATATATAGCTATAAGACAATGCTTTGATTAGTTTATTTATTTTGTGTTACGTTTATAGTTTCACGGTGTATATCAATTAACAAGTGGGTGATGATTAATGAATCCTCTTAAAACTTCTAAATCGATTGATAAGAAATTTAAAACAGATTTAGGTCGAAAATTTATCATACTACAATACTCGCATGCCTTAATATTGTTCGCTGTCGAAACCTTGAACTTATAGACGCAACGTAAAATAGATGCTACGAGTAACTTACGTATTTCCCCTCTGGCACTTCGCAAAATTAAAAAATACCATTATTTCATATCTAACAATTTCTCTATACCTACGAGTACGTCAATTTATATTATCATTTCTTACAATTTAATTGGACAGTTTCTACTTAATTAAAAGAGTTATTGATGCCTCAAAGATATGAAATGTTAGATTTATATGACAGTTATTTTGAGAAACATTTTGCGAGGTGCAATTCTACGCTGTGCATGATCGATAAACATGTACTGAGAGACTTTTTAAAGAATTCCATTAACAACTGCTTTTTGCTAAGTTACCAATGTAATTAATATTTTAATGATTACCTAATAATTTCGCGGGTATAATTATATTTTGTTATTTATTTTAATTATAATATGAAAGTGCTGTAGAAGTAAGTATTGGTTCTTAACAACGGCTGCTGATATTTATAAAGATAGAAGTTACAAAACTAAAATAAATATTTTTGTAACTAATATTTGCTTTTATTTCGGTAGCAATTTAAATTGCCTAACGCACTCAAAAACATTAATTTAAATTAAACTAATCAGCCCAGTCAGAGGTCCACCACCAATACGATAGGTATTACCTGTTCGCAAGGCTTGCTTGAAGACAAGCTTGAATGGTCAGGTGGAAAAGCTTCGTAGTCACTAAAAAGTCTTGTCTAAGATAAGAACGGCACGACTTTGGTTCTGCCTCTCCTCGGCCAGACAGTTACCCACGTTGTCGGAAAACTGCCACATAATTATGTGACTTACATGGTCCCTCCAAATGAAATTACATCTTCATAGCAGTATGTTGACGCCTTAAAATTTGAATACAGCAACGGTGTATAATTATTAACTGCAGTCGATGTACTTTGTATAGGCGTTAAGTACCTAACCTGCTGTCATTTTTTAGTCCTCTAATAAATCTACCTGTTTTACGTAACCACGTCGCACAGTTCAATCTTCAACTGTACCTCGTCAAATCGGTCATAAAGTAACTCAATCTTACCCAAACGCAATTGCAACTCCTTAGCATCAGTAGTAGATAGTGGCGTCTTTAGACCTTTACAATAATTAGCAAAGGATGTAACTTGACCTTTAAAACTACTTCTCCTTCTCTGCAGTTCTTT
Organism: Thumatha senex; assembly: GCA_948477245.1. Lineage (NCBI taxonomy): Eukaryota > Metazoa > Arthropoda > Insecta > Lepidoptera > Erebidae > Thumatha > Thumatha senex. The sequence goes on from OX419726.1 coordinate 21,092,455, forward strand.
AATTTCAACGTCAGTATCGACAACAGACATTCTGGGAAGTTGGCGACTATCACCTGGAATTTATATAATGAACTAATTTAATTACTAGGAAATATAACTCAATTCGTTGTTACTGCCTACTCCTAATGGTAACAGGCGTGAAGATATGAATTAGTGACAACAATATACTAAAACTTTTACATTTATTTTAAATTACCTACTCCAACATAACCTTTACTCACTTGTTATTGTGTACAGTAAAAGCGTGAATATAAAAAATATAGCTTCGTACCAAATCTACAAACTATTGTCAGACTGAATTTTTTAACACTAATTGCGTTCAATATTTTGAAATTTGAAAAATCTACAATAATACGATGCTATATAATTGAAAACTGATTAATATGAGGTTAATGTGAACAAAAAAAGTTAATAGCCAGGTAGTAATCAATATTATAGCTAGCGTATCAAGCTATGTAACAGAGACCTAATGGTAATGTACAAATTTATATCAAATAAATGCAACTATTCAATGAGTATTAGCCCAGATACAATCTAGTAACTTTTATGCAGTATTTATACAATTAAATACCTACTTTTGCAATAAAACTGTACCTTTTATACCAAGATTGAAACAATGTTATTGTGAACTTTAACAATAATGTCTACACAAATATAATGACTGAATTAAAATAATGCAGCTGTGCGCTAACAATACCTTTACTTAGATACAATTCTAACTCAAATATAAACCACAAAGTTGTTCACAATACAACAATATACTGTTGGTATGGTACCTACCTACTTACTTAACATAACGGAAAAATAATAGGTATTAAATTATTTACTGACCTTTTTAACAGAGTTACTTTTAATTATATACCTGTAAGAGTGCTGGGTTCGCATATATAAACCAATCCAGACTTAACAACAATAAATTATTCCACATTCCAACGTTGCACGTACTGATGATTTCAACCGAGCGGGCGACCTCCATATATCACGTATATCTTCCTTTAATTTTATATATTTTTGCTTGATAACGCTAATCCGTGATTATTATATCATCCGGTTCGTATCCAGGACCAATGTTGGGTAAGATTGAGTTACTTTATGACCGATTTAACGAGGTACAGTTGAAGATTGAATGTATCGTTGATGACTACTCATCACAACATAATGTACGTTCAGAGTTTGATACACAATACTATAAAATTTTGGCATTCGCTCAGGATATGCTCGGTTCAATAAACGATCAGCAGTCGAATTGTTATAAAAGTGTAGCAAGTGTAAGTAACCGTCAACTCGTCAAGTTACCAACCATTCAGCTTCCTAAATTTAACGGTTCTTATGAGAATTGGCTCGAGTTTAGAGACACCTTTGCTAGTTTAATTCACTCAAATGATAACATAGACGACATAAATAAATTCCATTATCTACGAACCTCTTTAGAATCATCAGCTGCTGTTGTGATTCAATCCACTGAATTTTCTGCCAGCAATTATGCTGTAGCTTGGAAAACGTTGTGTGAGAGGTATGACAATAAAAGATTGTTAATACAAAACCATGTGTCGGCTTTATTTAATCTTGAACAGTTAGGTAAGGAATCTTCTGTCTTATTAAAGCGTTTGATTTATCAAATAAAAAAGAATTTATGCTCGCTAGAAGCCCTCGGTGAGCCTGTCAATCAATGGGACACTTTATTGATACATATAATTACAAAAAAGCTAGACCATAAGACATACCGTGAGTGGGAGGAATACAAAGGTAAGTTAGATGAAGAAAATGCAAACAAATTCTGTGCAATTACTAAATTTCTGCAAAATCGAGCTGACTTATTAGAAACCTTGGAACTTTCCCACAATCATTCTTCAAAATCGAACATTAAGTTTAAATCAATGGTCACAATACAACAAAACAATAAGCGTAGCTCAGACCCGTCGACGGTGTCGTCCAAATTGTGCCCAAAGTGTAAGGGTGAGCACCCATTATCTAGCTGTCCTCAATTTCTAGCGCTCAGCAATGAAGCCCGATTAAAGTTACTGCCCACTTTTAAAATATGTTTCAATTGTTTTAAATCGGGTCATTACGCCAATCATTGCAAAAAGGTAGGTTGTAATATATGTAAACGCCGTCATAATAGTCTCATACACGTCGCTGAACCCAAACCTAATTCTAATAATACACAGAATAATAGTAATAATGCTCACCAATCTGAAAATGCGACTTCTTCATCGTCTAATGATGCGCAAAATGCGTGCACATTATCTGCCAATTTGAATTCCTCAGAACAGTTGGATGTTCTGTTGTCTACTGCATTAGTTAAACTGTACGACAATAATAATCGCGAGCATGTCGTACGAGCAGTCCTTGACAGTGGAAGCACATCTTGCGTGATGACAGAAAGTTTGTATAATTAATTAAGTTTGAAACCATTTGAAATAAATAAATCCATATTGGGTATCAATAACATGATTTCGCACGTAGGTAAAACTTGTCGGGTAAGCATGAAGTCTTTGGATAATAAGCATGCTTTCGACTTTTATTGTTTTGTTTTACCCTCAATTACTAATAATGTACCCAGTCGTGAGATTGACATCAGTGGTCTTAATATACCATCAAATATTTGTTTAGCTGACCCTACCTTTTTTAAGCCTGCTGCTATTAATCTTTTGCTAGGCGCCGATCTTTTTTGGGATTTGTTAGGGTCACACAGGATAAGGCTTGGTAACAAAAGGCCCATGCTCTGTGAAACTAAATTAGGTTATATTATTTCAGGCCCAATTTCTAGTAGTCAAATCTCCTTAATTTGTAGTGACTTTAAATGTAATTTAGTTAAAATGTCAGATACACAACATGACTACTCTAATGAATGTGGAATTGATTTAACGCGATTTTGGCATTTAGATGAAATCAATTCACACTCATCATCTCATTATTCTCCTGAAGAGAAAAAGTGTGAAGAACATTTTGTGAATAACACGACTCGTCTTAGTGACGGTCGATTTTGTGTTCGTATTCCTTTGAAGCATGACCCTGATCTTTTAGGAGACTCTTTTAATAGGGCCTCCCAGTGTTTGTTTTCGCTTGAGCGTAGATTAAAAACAAAACCTGATGTAAGTAAGTTATATTATGAATTTATGTCAGAATACCAATCTCTGGGTCACATGTCTGAGTATCATAATTCTGGTACAAGAGGTAGTAACGTCGCATATTTTATTCCACATCACGGCGTTCAGCGTGAGCAGAGCACCACGACCAAGCTAAGAGTGGTGTATAATGCGAGTAGTCCGACAACGTCCGGAATTTCATTTAATGACATTCAGATGGTGGGTCCAACGGTTCAAGATGATTTGTTATCTATATTATTACGTTTTCGGCAACACAAATACATTCTTTCAGCTGATGTGGAAAAAATGTATCGTATGATAGTCGTCCATCCTGATGACAGACATCTACAGCAAATACTCTGGCGAAATAAACCACATGAATGCCTCAAAGTCTTCCAGTTAAACACGGTTACCTACGGGACAGCAAGCGCTCCATATCTTGCTACAAGGTGTTTAAAACAGATAGGGCTTGATTGTAGTAACCATAAAATTTCAGAAATCATGCAACATGACTTTTACGTTGATGATTTGTTAACTGGTGGGGACAATTTATTTGACGTCATGAACGTGCGAAAGGAAATAACGAATGCGCTTGCATCAGCTGGTATGCATTTAAGAAAGTGGCAATCTAACGAGCCTCAATTGGTTTCGGATCGTTCGGAAACCCTTGTAGATTTAAATATCGGATCTCATGAGTCCAGCAAGTTACTAGGGCTTGGTTGGCACGCAGATTCTGACGAATTCTGCTTTCCGATAGGCTCTTTGCAATCAAAAGGTAATACCAAGCGTGATGTGTTATCTGTTATTGCACAAATATTCGACCCATTAGGTTTACTAGCTCCTGGTGTGGTAAAAATGAAAATGTTACTACAAAGGTTGTGGTTACTAAAAATATCATGGGATGATCCTTTACCTACAGAAGTTCATAAACTGTGGTATGATATTTTGAAAACCTTGCCATTAATAAAGAAAATACGAATTCCTCGGATAGTAGTTTGTAATTCATATAAAGTGTTACAATTACACATTTTTACAGACGCATCAGAGCGTGCGTATGGTGCGTGTGCTTACATCCGAAGTGTTAACGATAGCGGTGATGTTGTGATTCGCTTACTTTCAGCAAAAAGTCGTGTAGCACCAATCAAACCAACGACTATTCCAAGGTTGGAATTGTGCGGTGCGCTAATAGGAAGCCGACTTTATGAAAAGATCGTTCAATCTTTGCGACTAAAATTTGATGAGGTTTGCTTTTGGTCGGATTCCACCATTGTGTTGGGGTGGTTGCAGATGCTTCCTTCTAAACTTCAACCTTTCGTGCGAAACCGAGTCGCTGAAGTTTTAGATAAGGCAGGCAGTTGTATTTGGCGACACATCCCAACTGAGCTTAATCCTGCAGACCTAATATCTCGTGGTGTAGATATTAGTGTTTTGCAAACATCGGAGCTCTGGTGGACCGGGCCTCATTTTTTAAGCAGAGAACCTATGCAAATACCTTCTCAACCTAAGCAAGTAGCGAAATTACCTGAAACCCGAGTAGAGGTGTCATTGGCAACCGCTACCGTTGATACCGAGCCATCTGTGAACTTCATAGATTTTAATCGTTTTTCCAATTACTCCCGGCTAGTTAGAACCGTAGCTTATGTATTACGGTGGATTCATCGCTGTAAACGGAAAGTTAAAACTTCTTCATTTTTAACTGATAGTGACCTCAAAGAAGCACTTAATTTAATTATTATCAAATGTCAAGAAGAAACCTTTCCCGAATATAAATTATTATTAATCAATAAGTGTTTGCCTAAAAAGAGTCCACTGCTAAAGTTTAATGTTCATTTAGATGAGCATAAAATAATGCGTGTTGGTGGTCGAATAGATAATTCTGATTTTAATTTTAATAAGAAGCATCCTATACTTTTACAGTCCACACATATTTTTACACAATTATTATTTAATTATGAGCATCGAAAGCTGATGCATGCAGGCCCACAATTGCTTTTAGCTTCCATCAGAGAACACTATTGGCCTATCGGTGGTCGAAAATTAGCTAAAGCGTGTTTTCGTCAATGCGTTCTTTGTTGTCGTATGGCAGGTAGGCTGATCACTCCGTTAATGGGAAACTTGCCTCGACAACGAGTACAACCAAGTAGCTTTCCATTTGAAAATGTCGGCGTAGATTATTCAGGCCCTGTTATGTGTGCTAATCGTCATGGCCGAGGTTGCAAATTAGTAAAGGTGTATATAGCCGTTTTTGTTTGCTTTAGTACTAAAGCCATTCATTTAGAATTAGTTGGTGACTTGACGAGCAAAACCTTTTTAATGGCTCTATACAGATTTATCTCTCGAAGAGGAAAGCCTCTTAATATTTACTCTGATAATGGTACCTCGTTTGTCGGAGCATATAGTGACATTTCTAATTTTTAAAACGTAACTGCGATTCTTTAAGTGCCAGTACAGCACAGGATTGTATTCATTTTCACTTTATTCCGGCTTATAGTCCACATATGGGCGCGCTCTGGGAGGCTGGCGTTAAGTCAGTTAAATATCATTTGCAAAGAGTGTTGGGCAATTGTAATTTAGTATATGAAGAACTTAACACCACTTTAATCCAAATCGAGGCTATATTAAACTCCCGACCGTTGACTCCATTGTCATCCGATCCTGCAGACTGCACTCCGCTGACGCCTGGTCATTTTATTATTGGTCGGCCTTTGACATGTCTACCACATCCAGATTACCAAGATCGCTGCACAAGTCATTTATCACGATATCAACGAATTGAGCAGCTTCGACAGCATTTTTGGAAGAAGTGGAGTAAAGAATATATCGCAGAGTTGCAGCAACGAGTTAAATGGCGGTCCTGCAAGGACGGCCTCAGTTTGAATACATTAGTTGTTATTAAGGAGGATCACTTACCACCACTGAAGTGGAAATTGGGAAGAATAGCGGCCTTGCATCCCGGAACTGACGGTATTAGCAGTGTTGCTGATATACGGACGTCAAGTGGTGTCATTCGACGTTGTTTTAGCAAAATTTGCCCTTTACCTGTTTCTTCTGAATCTGGGTGAAAATAAGGTTTTCACCGCCCGGGGGCATGTTGACGCCTTAAAATTTGAATACAGCAACGGTGTATAATTATTAACTGCAGTCGATGTACTTTGTATAGGCGTTAAGTACCTAACCTGCTGTCATTTTTTAGTCCTCTAATAAATCTACCTGTTTTACGTAACCACGTCGCACAGTTTTATTTAAATTGAAAAACCACCCTTGCGGTCTAATTTTCCCCAACACAGTATATAGATCTCCATATACATCATGTGAACAAAGCCCGTGAACAGGCCCCAACAAGATCTTCGGGGCCCAAGTCAACCTCCCGTGCTAGTGCGTGCACCTGCTGATTAACTGACGAGGCTCTGGCGCTGGCTTTTCCCTCTAGGGTTGGGAGGTCTGAGGGCGTCGCTCCCATAAAAGCCACCCGCCAAAACTATAATGGAAAGACAATAGGATTGCAGCTAGGGATAGGGCGCCGCCGCAAAACGGCGCGCTCCTGCCCCGCTTGACTCCTGTGGCAAGTGGGCTAGGGTTGCCGTGTGTCGGGCCAGCACGGCTAAAGAAGTTAGCCCCAACCCGTATCCGCTCGCATCGTGGAACGTTTGCACGCTGACTGGACGTGCGGTAGAGTTGGCCGAAGTACTCTGCCAACTTTGGGTGAGAGGTGTGAGGAGTTTGAGCGTGTTCATGGTGGTTTTAGATACGGCACCCGCAACGCTAAAGGAGAAACTATCCTCAGAACGTGTGCAGCTGCCGATCTGGCCATTGTGAACACGTATTTCAAAAAGAAATCCGAACATCTCATCATCTACAAGAGCGGGAGGCGTACAACTCAGATCGATTTCCTACTCACTAGGCGACACAGCATCGGCAAGGTGGCCAACTGCAGGGTTATACCCGGAGAGAGTCTTACTGTACAACACCGTCTCCTTGTCATGGACCTCTGCGTGAAGCCTAAAGGCAAACGCATCGAGCGGTGCCAGCGCCGCATCAGATGGTGGTTGTTTGATGAAACTAGGTCCCAGGAGTTCGTCTCAGCTGTCGGTGACAAGTGCACCGACACCGAACCAGTTCAAGATTACTGGTGAAAAGAGTGGTGCTCGGTGAGTCCAAGGGTGGACGCAAATGTGACAAGGAAACTTGGTGGTGAAACGACGCAGTCCAGTGGGAGACTAGGGAGAAGAAAGCCCTCTTTAAAAAGTGGCAAGCGACCGGATCGGCTCCCGAAGACCGCAACGCGTACAGGGCTGCCACAAAGAGAGCTGTAGCCAGAGCCGAACGAGACCGCTTACAACCTCTGTATGATAAGCTGGAATCGTCTGAGGGGCAGAAGCTCATCTATAAGCTGGCGCGCTCCAAGGTCAAAGCGGCACAGGATATATTCAAGTGTCGCTGTGTAAAAGACCCTGAGGGCAACCTGTTAAGCGAAGACCTCGCGGTAAAGGAGAGATGGCGATCGTATTTTCACGAGCTGCTTATTAAACAGTATAAAGAGGTGCAGCCTCCGGACCTCCCTCCGAATCAGGGACTAGTGACACCGGTAACGCCTGGAGAAGTCCTGACTGCGCTTCGCCGCATGAAGAATCGAAAAGCTGTCGGACCCGATGGAGTCCCCATCGGAGCCTGGAAGGCGATGGGTCCTCGCGTTGTGAGCATCTTAGTAAACCTTTTTAACCGCATACTCCTCAGCGGGCAGATCCCAAACCAATGGAGACTGAGTATTATTACTCCAGTCTTCAAAGGTCAGTGCAGGATTGCGGGAGCTACCGCGGTAAAAAGGTGATGTCCCGCACCATTAGAGGATTATAGGACTCTCGGATCCGGCAGGCATTGTCGGACAGCATCAGGAACTCGTATGAGCAGCCTCCATGGTTGCTCATGTATGCTGACGATATTGCGCTGGCAGACGCGGACAGGGGCAGATTGGTGCGACGTGTGAAGGCGTGGAAGGAGACGCTTGAGAACGGCGGTCTGAAACTAAATGTGGCGAAGACGAGTACTTGGCACTAAACTCGACAGATACCACATCCATCCGCATAGGCGGTGATTTGGTCGAGCGCACGGACCAGGTTAAATACCTGGGATCTGTTTTTCACACGTCCAGTGACATCGATTGCGATGTCAAGTAATGCATTGCTGCTGCGTGGGCTAAATGGCGGGAGATGACCGGTGTCATTTGTGACCCTAAAATGTTGAAGGGACAGGTCTACAAAGCCATCTTTAGACCTGTCCCTTTGCATGACAGTGAGACGTGGCCAATATTGGAGCGACACAAGCAGGAGCTGCGTGTCACGGAAATGAAGATGCTGCGGTGGATGTGTGGAGTAACGCGGATGGATCGCGTGAGGAACTCTCGCATCCGCGGCAGCCTTCACGTCCGTGACATTGCAGGCAAGTTGCAAGAGTGTCGCCTTCGATGGTATGGTTACGCCGGGCTACGTAGGAAACAAATGTCTGGCCATGTCAGCCCCGCCGGGTCCCGGTAAGAAGGGAAGACCCAAGAAGTGCTGGCTTGACGTCGTAAGGTATGATATGCGTGCCAATGGTATCACTCCAGGGATGCCGCCGTCCGTGCGAAGTGGAGGAGAGCCGACCCCAGGCGTCGCGAGACGCAACTGGGACAGACGCTCGGATGATGATCATGAGAACAAACAAGCAAACAGACAAGAAGTAAAAATCCTCATTGATTGGTTGAATAAGATAGGAATTACTGCATATTTTTGTTGTAATGAACTGCTAATTGCATGCGTCCTCACGCATATCCCGGGTCATCCACGCGTTCCATCAGCGCGCCAAGGATCCAGGTTGCAAAACGGACTTTCCGGGCGTTGGTACCCACCAATTGCTCTTCGGTAGCACGTTTGTCCACTTCTCACAGAGATCGGGCGACTCCTCTGGACACGTTTTATGGCGTACCTGTACATGAGATAACGATAGGGGGCAACTACTCCGCGCACATTATTTGTGGACAACAAGTTAAAAGATCCATAAAAAAACCAATCTCAAATAAAATAACATTCATGGTGAGTCTTTTATTAAAGTATGGTAGGTAAATTATATGCACAAGGTGCTCGTACATGGCACTGATGTTTTACGACTGTCAAAAACATGAAAAAAATTGTATTCGCACTATTTCTTGTTCAGTTACCTATTACAATAATTAATACAGTTTTAACTTACACTACATACATAATTACAATTACTTTCTCAACATAACATTCTATGCATACTCAAATTCATCTTCATGATCACATTATGTAGTTAATACAATTCTTACAATATTAATATAGATACTGATTAACTTTGTTCAAGCTCTCTTGAAGTTTTGGCTACAATTTTTACATTTCTACAATTATTGCACAATTTGGTATGGTTGGTGCCGTCGGTAGCTATAATGAACATGCAATTAACTACTAACAGGTCAACTATTACAACAAATAATATTTAGTTTAGGCCGCGCTTCGGAAAATAATGATCGTTCAATATCAGCTTAGAGTATACTACACTTTAAAAAAAATTGCAAACAAAGGAACAGGAAAAATAAAAGTATGCAACTCAAGAGTCTAATTATTGTATTACTGTAAGTTCCTACCAAGGCACTGTACTGCTCTAACTGCCCTTTTATTGTAAATTAAGAAAATTGCCTTCGTTATGTACTCAAAAAAAATTCTGTGTTATTGACAGACGTCAAGCTAGCCGGAGTGGAGTAGAGCCGACTAGGATTGCACAATTCACAGTCCACTCCTTTCCACTCCAGCTAGCTCGATTAGGATAGGGGCTTTCTTTCACGTACGTTTAGATTTTGGAATAAGCTCCCTGCCTATGTTTTCCCAAAATGTCTACAATGTGGGGTTTCTTCTAAAGGGTTCATAGAAGGCTTTTACAGGGCCGGCAGCGTGAGTGCAGCATCTCTGGCGTTGCAAACGTCCAAAGAATGACCTCTTTCCAGAAGTATGCTTGTTTGCCACCTCAATGAGCTTAAAAAACGCACCCTGAGACTCTGGACAGACGGCATCTGACACCATTATTTCTGTAGTAGAAAAGATTATTGTGACACGACTCCACGATATGAAATAACGGAGTACCTATCTTAAGAAACCTCTGAACCAAATAGCTATTGATATTTATAGATAAGCATATCATTTATTTAGCTTTGTCTTGTTACTTCGTATCATTTGTTAAACATTTGGAATAAAAATCATTCAGTTTTCTAGACTGGTATCAGTACTACCAATAAACAACCGCAATGTTATATCTTACCAAAGGTGAACATGTGACTTCTTCTCATACCAGATTCAGTACTTTAACTTATAAAATTGGTTAGAATCGCTCTCTGCTCTTGTTTGTTCACGAGTTAGATCTAAAATTATTACACGATGGTATTCAACTCGTCGTGCTACGACGAAAATGGTATATAATTGTATAGAAAGTACCACGGCCATTCACTGTTTTCCCGATAAATCAAAATATTAAGGCGGCGTCACAAGAGCGCTATGGTGTCTTCACGAGCAAGTGCCCTTTGCTCTCAGTTACCTTTTCGAAAGTTTTAATATCCATATCCAATGGTACTGAATAGTTATACGAGGTAAAGTCTTACATAATATAAAGTTATCGATTCGACTATTTATAATTTCAGCAGTAAAATCGATTGTCAACTACTGCTCTATAAATTAGTTGATCAATCCAAAGTCATTCGCCTAAGAAAATAATGTTTAAACAAAGCAAACCAAACATAATGCACCAACCGGGACTGCACAGGTTCTACATAGCGTAAATTGGTCACATCATATTGTCAATGAGTACTTGTACTCCTTTCTAACTTGTGTCTGTACAATTTACAGCAGAAGTCTGCGGGACAACCCCCTCTATAACACTTTATAATAATAATAATAATATGCATTCATTTCACTCATACAATCACGCTACTCTCACACACTTAATATAGTGAATACAATATTAAAATAAAACAAATTTAAACAGCGTCTATCGGCACAACCTAAAATTTAAAAGCAGAGAGTCATCTTGCAAGTCTTACAAATTAATGTAGGTAAATACTTTAATTAAATACAAAAGGTATGTACTGAATCCTAATTATTTATCTACTATTGTCTTTACCATAATGCGAAATAATAATATATGAATAATATAATAATTATTTATATGATTTAAACCTATTGTTCTGCAAGTACATACCTAATATTTATATTCGTTCCTTGTTTTTATAATACATACTGTTTGTGCCATCAAGGAGACCTTTATATTTTCTCTTTGCTATATTATCAGTTCAATAGACTTTATAAACTTAATACTACGTAAATGCTTCACCTTCATGACTAACAATATAATCATCTCCAAAACTAAGTGAAATAAAGTCTCTTGATGAATGAAAATATTTTTGGCATTCTTTAACATAATTAGCGTGACAATGATTTTCAAAAGATTGTTTTATTTAACCCTATCAGAAAACTGTATGGCTTTTTTTGAATCCCGTAATTATTCTTGGAGTTTCATAAATTTCAGTAACACTGATTTTTGCTTTATGCGCCCCCTAGTCATGTCACCCGATGTTGTTTGCACCTTCAGTAGTCAGATTGCCGCTTGGTTAAAGTGGTTTAGCCGCGAAACGTTGCATTTTATAGTGTTTGGTTTATTGAGAAGAGAGATCGCGGTGTGGATGAGCAATCCAAAAAAAAAATATTTTACTTAAAAATGATAGACATTATGCTGAAAGGAAAAAAAATTAAAATAGAATATTGATTTTCACAGCTCACAACTTCGATTTTATATTATTGCTCAAGTAATTTCAATTTCATCTTCGATTATCAATTCCAAGTTCAGTCATAAAAATAATCAATTACACTTATGGTTAATTATATAAAATAATAATGTAAACCACGGTAATTACATTAATTGTAAAGAAACATTATTATTTTTTTAATATATTTCTAGAAATTTAATATTTTTTAGAACGTCAAATCTTACTCTAAGCTAAGTCAGCATAGATTAGACAAATCTGATATTGGAACACATATTTCCGGGATTCAAAAATTGTTAATGTTGTGTTTCTGAAAGGGTTAATATTTGCTACCAATAGTATTAATATAATCTCAAACAAAAACGTGAATTAGAAGCCATAAGCGATTTCAATAAATTAACATTTATCATACATAAAACTATCACTAACTATTAACTATGAAAGTAAATAAGCAGCGTGAGCTATCAGTGTCAATTAATACATTATGTAAATTATAAGAATCTTATACAGTTTACATAAAACTTCAGAACATCGTTTAATTTTCATTAAAATAATAAAACTAAATAATTTCAAAACAGGTATATATATAATTGAGTATGATGTAAATAATATAAGTGTAGGTAAATCCACAATCATTCAATCATCACACAAACTCGGTCACTCGCGACTTATGTCTGCTACACTTCCTCATGAAGGCATCTATTCCGCCTCTATATTGATGTGTTTCCTTGCCAACTATCATCACAGTGAATAAGCTGAATCAATACTAAAGTAACTCTTCTACAGTACTTCCTACTATTTATACTTTACAAGGTCGCTTAAACATCTGCCAGTCTTAGTTTGCGGCTATCATACTTCGAAATATTTGAAAAATTCGTATCTAAACTTCTAATATCTATCTACACTATCCGATCTTACCTTACAACAGTCAAAAGAAACACGTCAATAAGAGATCACGTCGCTAAATATCGAATAACTGCTACACAATACTAGGATGATTTTAAAGTTAGTGGACTGCACTTTACTAATCGATCTCTTGTAAAAATATTACCTCTATTATATTCACTCGGTAGTTCCTTTTAAAATAAGTATTGCTCTTTAATGGTTTCGTCACAATTTCCACTTATTCTTCGGCATCAAGTGTCGAGTGTCACTCTCACTTGCGGTAGTGGAGCACTAGTCCACAGTAGGCACTGCGCTATAGGGAAGGCAAGGGCGCGGGCGGCGCCGCCGGCCTACGCTAATGTCCTTTGGCCGCTTCCTTGGCCGCCATAATTAGGGGAGTCAGCGACGCCAAAGGCCGCGCCATTTTTAAGAAGGGATGCTGAAACAAAATAATGTAATAATAAATAAATATTATGGGACAATTTTTTACACAACGTCATCTACGCTTAACTAATATAAGCTTGTGGTATAGGATCTAGATCATCTGATAAACATAGATATATTTTTCTTAAATACACACATCTTCTTGTAACATCTGAACTGCTGAAAGCAGTAGAACGTAAGCGGTTCTTGAATGTCTGGAGACTGGACAAAAGCACAACCGAAGGCATACTAAAAGAATATATAAAAAAGATTTTGCCAAAAGACGCTGAAATTGTTATTGATAAATTGAAACCCAAGACCGAACGAGACTACGCGTTGTTTAAGATTGGTGTAACTGAGAGCAACTATGATAAGCTTTGTGACCCAGAATCATGGCCATTGAATGTCGAGTTCAGTGAGAGGATTTTTTTTCGCCGCACAACCAAACCATCCTAATTTCCAACCCAGTAGAGCTATCAACATCTTCTACCAAAACGTTAGTGGTCTAAGAACAAAGACTACACGTTTGCTATCATTTGTGGAATCATCAGAAGGAGATTATCAAATCAACAATGGAATTTCAGTAAGGCCGATTTTAATTATTTGTATTTTTTGTTTGCCACGATGGATTGGAGCGAACTGTACGAGCAAAACAACTTTGAACTAATATTAAATTTGTTTTATAAGAAGATATACGAGGCATTCAATGTTAGTGTTCCCCGTCGACAGGTACGCAAGCAATATAGCACTAGGTACATATATCCAGTATGGTATACATCTGACCTCATTAGGGAAATAGGATATAAGCACGCATTACATAAGAAATATAACTAACTAACTAACTAACTATCTTCACGCTGTATCCCTGACGGGTTAGTCAGAGAGGACAGATCGCCAGGTTTCGCGATCCATGCATACTTCTGTCGCTTCTTCGAAATTTAACAATCGCTTCATACACGCACGTCTGGGTATCCGAGTACTTTTGACCTTTCCGTTTTTGAGCAATCTGCTCACGTGGTCTTCATATGTAAGTCTCGGCCTACCCTAACTCCTTCCACCCTCTACTTTTGAACAATATAATTATATACTTCGTCAATCGTTCCTCATTCATTCGTTGGACGTGTCCAAACCAACGGAGCACGTCTTCCATCCGCGCTAAACATACTTCCTAAATACACAATTTCAATCACTTGCTCTAGACGTTCCTGGTTTACCCTAATCTCGCATTTAGTTCTTACGTCAAATCGAGTAAATTACAAAGTGACTACAAAGCTTTTAGTAGGGCTAGGGCGACAGTCAAGATGGAAGCGGCACGAGCCCACGACCGGTACCTTGAACGGATACAGTGCCACGTAGCCAACGACCCACGCGCTTTTTGGGATTACATGCGATCTAGGAAACGAGGATCGAGTAAAGTAAGATTAGTAAAGGACGGATGCATTTTGACAGAGCAAGAGTGTGCAGATGAATTTGCTCGGTTTTTCCAATCGGTTTACAGTCAAGAGTCGCCCGTATTAAGTGCGACAGCGGCGAGTGGGGCGCGTGCGCCTTTGCTCAATCTCAGGCGCCTGTACGAGTGCGACGTGCGCGCCGCGCTTGTGCGCCTGCCTGCTAAGCGCTGCATGGGGCCAGATGGCATACCAGCATTTATTTTTCAGGATATGCGTATGATATTATCGGAGCCCTTGCTACATCTTTACAACAAAGCATTTGTTTTGGTCGATAATGATATCCTTTTAATGCGACTAGAGGCAGTGGGCTGCACACCGCATGCGTTAACGTTTTTCGCTAGTTATCTGCGAGATAGATGTCAGTATGTGGACTGTGGGGGGTGCCATTCCGAGCCATATTTTACAAGGTCTGGTGTTAGCCAAGGTAGTAATTTAGGGCCGCTTCTTTTCATTTTGATGATCAACAGCTTGCCGGAGATAGATACCAACTCGGTTCCACTCCTTTTTGCTGATTACCTCAAGTTGGTCCGAAAGATAACACGAACTGCAGACCACGATTTGCTACAGGGGAACATAGATAGGATCGTTGACTGGTGCCTAACAAACAAACTTTATCTCAATATAGATAAGTGTTCGGTTATGTCAATTGGTCGGGCGCGCATCCCTAGTCATCATCCCTATCTAATGCAAGGAGTGGTATTGCACCGCATAACATAGGTCAAGGACTTGGGTGTTCGCTTTACCACTGATTTGACGTTCAGGAAACACATCACCGAGGTTTGCAAAAAAGCTTATCGTAACCTTGGCTTTGTTTTGCGACAGTCGAATCATTTTACGAATATTGCAGCCCTGAGAGCGTTGTACGAGGCCCTTGTTAAGTCATCTCGAATGTAATGCTGCTATTTGGTCTTTGCACGACACGAAATATAAATTGATGTTGAAACGTATTCAGAATAAATTTATTAGACTTATATCTTAAATTATTTGGTGTATACCCTAGATATCCGTTGTTGTACCCTACTCTTTTTGTGTTGGGTATGGTTGGATACTATAAATTGGAGGTGAGGAGAGAGGTAGCACTGGCTACCTATTTATTTAAGTTGATTCGTGGTAGGTTGCACAACCCATTCATATTGGCGGAGTTAAAGCTGTGCGTGCCGGATGGACACGTAGGGCGGCGGAGGCGCCCGACCCTTCTGGAGGTGCCTGCCGCACGCACTAACTTAATGCAGCAGGCGCCCCTGACGCGCGCGCTGCATGCTCTCAATGCGGTGGCATCACAATTAGACATTTTCTACTGTTCGCCATGTATAGTATTATGTCTGTGTCCAATCCTTTATTGTAGCGGCAATTAATTGGAATTGTAGCGTATTTTGTTATGTCGATCAGAAAATAGAACGTGTGTAAATAATAAAAAAGAAAATATACATAGGAAACACCAAAACTCCGAAACAAACATTAGTGGATCACACAAATATTTGTTCCGAACCGGGAACCGAACCCGATTTTTTTCAACGACATTAAAATCGTAATGAAATACGGGGTCGTTTCGACAGCTCCTTGGAATCGATTTATCTATGATTATGATAATCAATAGTAAACTCACAAAACGCGTCTTTCATTTATCTACCACAAGCTGATTCATACAACTTCGTTTGCGTCACATAAGAGAGAGAGAGGGAGAGAGGACGACTTATAATTGTTACGGTATTCATTGAAATCAGGCTGCCATAAACGCAATTATTTTCATTCAGTCATATGCGCAACGGGTACTATAAAAGGAATAAATTAGATTTCTTGATTTGATTCTAAATTATGGGTGGAAATGGTATTGAATGTAAGTTAATTTATGGATCAGACACTGATAGTTTTATGACATAATTACTAACGTCATATCTTCATTTCCTTCAGTAAAAACTTCATTCAACTCACTACTATAAGTCGCCGATAGTGATGATCTGACTTGAATATAATGTCATACTACTGAAGTCAAAGGAATCATGACATTATTATTTTTATAAAAAATAATTATGGGGATGAAGAGTACTCGGATACCCAGACGTGCATGTATGAAGCGATTGATAAATCTGCAGGAAGCAAAAGAAGTATGCATGGATCGCGAAGCCTGGCGACCTGTCCTCTCTGACTAACCCGTCAGAGATACTAGTAGAAGCGTGCCCGTCGCCATCCCTGCCAGTCCAGGTTGCATTTCTACTCCAACAAGAGTACTACGAGAACGAAAACTGTTAGGGACTGCCCCCGAGGCGACGCGCACCAGTTCGTCCCAGCTGGTACGAAGTGTGTGCCAGAGCGGCGTAGGGGACCGCCATGCTTCACGCGCGACCCGACACGGCGGGAAATGGATGCAGGGTAGCTGCGTGGAATGTTAGGGGAGGAATGGAAGAAAAGATCAATGAGTTGATGGATGTAATGTGCGATTGGTCTCCAGTATGACTATATACTTCGGTGTCGACGTTCGTACAGTGCAGACGTGTCTCCGCGGCGCTCTTGTCCACCGTTGTCGCGCTCTTGTCGGGACGCGACGCAGTACAAAACTCGGTCCCTCCTTGTCTCGCGTGGGGCAATCTCCGTAAGAGGCCGCGGCCATCTTGCGGAATTGTACTGCGACGAGCGAGAGAGCAGGATAATTTGACAGCTGTCAAATTATTATAGTGAAAGTGACACTCGTGCGATAGTGACGTTCTGTGATAGTGACACCTAGTGGTAATTGTGTGTAACGACAGTGACGTTTTGCGCTTGTCCCCCCCCTGTGCGGAGCCCCCCACACTTCACCCCCCCAGGGGTCACTAACCCTCTCAGGGTCGATCAAGACACCCCCCGCACCCCGGTCAAAAGTTACCTCACCCCCCCCGGACCCAACTTCCCCAATTTTTGACCTAGGGAGTCGAGTGAGGGCTTGTTTTAAAGGGCGCAACCCCGCCTTTCTTTTGGCCCTGGCAGACTGCCTAATTTATTTGAAGATCGAATTTTATATACATTTCTAA
This sequence comes from Thumatha senex, assembly GCA_948477245.1. NCBI lineage: Eukaryota > Metazoa > Arthropoda > Insecta > Lepidoptera > Erebidae > Thumatha > Thumatha senex. The sequence continues at coordinate 21,110,108 of OX419726.1, forward strand.
TTGCTGCACACCCCAACGCAAGATGTCTGAGCCGGAGGACCTGGAACGGGTCCTCGCGGCAGAAATGGAAGCAAAGGAGCAGGAGCTCCGTGAATTGGAGCAAATGTCACGGGACGCGGGCTTCAGCCCCCGCCTATCTCTGCAGCGGACCCCACCTGGGATGTTTAGCCGGGCACCGACTACACAGCAGGAGACTCAGGATGTGCCACAGCAGGCGACCAAGCGACCTTTGACGTCCCCACAGGAGGTTCAAGAAGTGATGCGACGAAGGTTGCAGCGCGCAAACAAGTGCCGCCACTCAGTGGAATTCCAAACACTCCGCAAGAGACAGAGGACCAGCAACAGGTGTCGGTGGCAAGGCCAATGACTGAGGCAAACATAAAGGAGCTTGCAGGACACGCAACGGCTGCCACGATGGGGATCATGGAGACGGTCCACAGTAAGTTCAGCAAGCTGAACAAGGAGGAGATCACCGTGATAGGCCAGCACGTTGCGGTTGCGGGATCAGTAGTTACCACCCTGATCTCCCGCCTGGCAGAGGCAGAACGGCGCGCGGCGATTGCTGAAGCAAAACTCGAGGCTGTTGGAACCAGTGTTGGCGTAGTAGAGCCAAAGGCAACGCTGAGGGAGGAGACATACGCCGAAAAACTCAATCGACGCTCAGGACCAGTGGTGGCAATATACCCGAAGGATGTTACACAGGTAACATCTTCGGAGGAAACGAGGAACATCATTAAGACCTCCATCGCTCCCGCCAAGCTAGGGATCCAAGTAAACAGGGTCCGAAGAGTTGGAAATGCCGGAATAGTCGTCCAGACGAACACGCCGGCCGATCTGGAGAAATTTAAGGCCGCCCTGCCGAGTACACTGAGGACTACAGATGTTAAGGGTAAGTCTCCACTAGTTATTATTCGTGACCTAGAGGGAAAAGATCTAGACTGGGGGGAGATTCTTAAAGCTATCCACGACCAGAACTTCAAGGAGGATAGTACCTGGACGCTGGAGGCGATGCAAAGTCAAAGTCGCCTGGCATTCAGGAAAAGTAGGCTCGGATCGGTGTACTCGGCAATGGTGATTGCGTGCTCTCCCCAGATGAAGAGGGCACTAGTTGAAAAGGGCCGACTGTATGTGGGTTGGGAAGTTTGCAGGGTGGAGGACTTCACAACAGCGGTCATCTGCAGGAAGTGCTCACTATACAGGCACAATGAGAGGAGGTGTCGCCAGGAGGGTGTTACGTGCGCACGATGTGGTGCCACAGGACATTCCGCAGGTGACTGCAAGGCAGCGCAGACTAAGTGTGCCACTTGCCACAGATTTGGCCAGAAGGGCGCAGAGGGTCACGCCACCGGAGCCAGGGAGTGCCCGGCTCGAGTATCAGCCGAACGGAGGATGCTCGAGGTGACAAATTATTAATATGGCTCCAAAAATTCTTACTGTCGGCCAGATCAATCTGGCGGGAGCAAGGCTTGCCACAAACGAGCTACCCATAGTTGTACAGGAGCTGGGCCTTGACATCGTCCTGACCCAGGAGCAGTATACAGGAGAGCCACGGATAGTATCTGGTGGTGATGGCGCGAGGGCTGGAGTGTACGTCTCTCGCGAGGACCTCCCATGTACCCTCTTACAACACCTGTCTAACGCACACTGTACAGTGTGCCATGTACTGAATGACGAAGAGGGTACATATATGGTGTCCGCGTACTTTCAGTATAGTGACGACATAGACGTACATCTTCAGCACTTGGGCTTTGTTCTTGACTCTCTTAGAGGCAAGAAAATAGTGATTGGGGTAGACTCGAACGCTCACTCTCCGATGTGGTACTGCGAACCGCGGCAGTATACTGGACGCGGGTCAGACGTCACGCGCCGGCGAGAGTCAATGGAGGCGTTTAACCTGGCCCGAGGTCTTCGGTTAGAAAACCAAGACGGTGAACCGTGGACTTTCTCTACTATGAACGGGTCGTCCAACATCGATCTCACGTTAACATCTGGAGGCGCCCTGGTGACAGGGTGGAGAGTGATGGAAAATAAAATAGAGAGTGACCACCGCCTTATAATGTTTAGTGTGGCAAGCAGGTCCACTACAGGCGCTGTTGCAGAATCCTCCCCCGTAAGATTTCGGGATCGTGGAGTGGGCTGGAGTGTATTTGAGGACCGCTTTAGGGTTATAGTAGGGGGGATTAAATGTGATCGCCCCGCCTCTGACGTCTGTGCTCAGTTCACCAAAATGGTAGGGAGCACCGCAAAGCAGACTCTAGGGGTGGTTAGAGCAGGACAGAGGGGCCACCCGTGGTGGTCACCGGAACTTAATCGGTTACGACAGACAAACAACGCCCTCCGGAGGGCTTGGCAGTCTGCTTGACGGGCCAACGGGCCTGTCGAGGAATACGCGAAGGGGCGGTTCCATGAGCATAGGCGTAGGTATAGGAAAGCCATGGAGGAGACGCAACTTTCGTACTTTAGGAAGATCGCCGACTCCGGTAACATGGACCTCTGGGGTCATGCGTACCGGGTTGCGAGTGGTAGGCACAGACCACCAAGTAACGTTGTCAATGGCACTGTTTATGCCCAAGGACATGCTGGGAGTGTTGATGAGGCCATGTACGGCCTTATGTATGCCCTGTGCCCGGACGACGATCATTCCGCCGATACAGACTATCATGGGGTGGTGCGATTAATGAGCTCATTAATGCCCTCAGGAGAAGATGCCTCTCCTCCAACGGATGAGACGGTTGCGGGGATAGTCAGGGATCTCCCTAACACAGCTCCGGGCGCCGACGGGTTGAGTGCGCGCATTGTACAGCACAGTTATGCTGCTGCTCCGGTCGAGTTTTGTTTAATGTATAGGCGATGTATCCAGGAGGGTGTTTTTCCGGAGGTTTGGAAGGAAGGCAGGCTGATTGTCATTCCCAAAGGGATCGGCAAGCGACTTGACGACCCGAAGGCCTACCGACCCGTCACTCTGTTGTCGATCCTTGGTAAGATTTTAGAACGCGTAATGATACACTGGGGCACAAATAGCGAGAAGCTTGTCGGATCGCCAGCACGGATTCACTCGGGGTCGGTCTACGGTCTCGGCACTGAATACTATATTCGGTGTCGCGCGTGGGAGCTCGTCGAGATACGTTCAAGCTATTTTTCTGGATATCTCTGGAGCCTTCGACAACGCCTGGTGGCCTATGATCCTGCTCAAGGTGAAACGTGGAGGCTGCCCGCAAAACATTTATAGGATGATTGCGGACTATTTCACGCGCCGCCGGACGGGCATGTTCGTGGGAGGCCGGGCGTTGTGGAAGGCCGCAACAATGGGTTGCCCGCAGGAATCGGTGTTGGGACCCACGCTCTGGAACGTGCTAATGGACGACTTGCTTCGGCTACCGTATCCTGGGGGAGTGAGTGTCGTGGCTTACGCCGACGATTTAACGGTTTTGATAGAATCCGAGACCCGGGCCAGCATAGAGGCTACGGCCTCTACGGTTTTAGGGCTGGTAAGTCAATGGGGGGTACAGAACAGGCTGGAGTTCTGTCCTGATTAGTCTGCAACTATGACTATCAGGGGAAAACTCCAGCGGCCACCCGTCATCAGACTAGGGGGGTAGTCTGTCAAAACCGTTGGTATGTGCGTGCGTCCCTTCACGTTGTGCGGAGTGCGCTCTTGCGCACCCAGAGACCCGCCTTGGTCCTTTTGACTAAGGCGTATCGCTCGACGAGCACTGATGCGCTGGCTGTACTAGCTGGGGTCCTACCGGCCGACCTCGAGGTGATTCGGGCAGGCGAACTAGGTGAAGCACGTGAGTCCGCGGTTACCAGGGAGGAGCTTTGGAGCGCCAAACTCAGTGCGACTGGGTCCGCTCTTGCCGCATGGCAAAAGCGTTGGGACACATCGGAAAGGGGACGGGAGCTGTATCGGTACTTTCCGGACGTGGAGGCAAGACTCAAGGCAACTTGGGTGGAGCCTGACTACGAAACCTCGCAACTGCTTACCGGCCATGGCTGCTTTAGGGATCGACTTCATCGTATGAAGCTAGTAGGCGTGGGGCACTGCTACTGCTCAGAGAGTGAGGTGGAGGACGTACACCACTCGCTGTGGGAGTGCGAACTCTACGGGGAGGAGCGTAGAGAGTTATTGAATAGAATCTCGGTTTTGCAGGTGGGCCCAGCGTACTACCCGGATCTTGTGGGAACAGAGGTAAATTTCCGGTATTTCCGTGAATACGCGCGAAGGTGGCACAAGAAGCGTAGTGGACTTGAGAGGTGAAGAAAGAAGAAACCGAGACCTAGAAGAGGCAGTAGAAGGACAAAGTGGAGCTAGCGGTACCACCAAAGGTGGGCACACGGCGGACCTAGACATCAAAGGCGTTCGTGTGTTGTCACGCCCCAGAAGGGGGAGAGGTTGACCATAGGGACAAGGATGTAGATATTAAACAATTTGTAGGGAGTAATGTGTGTACCCCCAAAGAGCCACTGGCAAGTAAGGGTATGCATCTCCCGTGATTCGGCTTGTATAACCAGTAGGTTGGAACAAGCCATGAGGCGGAGGTGGGTTTGGTCTCCAGTATGAATGAGTACAGACTGGTAGGTCCTAGAACCCCCTGGATCCGTTTAAAACTTGGTTTGACGAAGATTTTCATGGAGGCTGCTTATGCGCCAGTATCTTCGTCGAACGCGAGCGAGCTAGAGGACTTCTGGAAGGGTATGAGAGAAGCTCTAAATGTGGTAGAAGGAAATGTAAGACTAATAGTGTGTTTATTTATGTAAGTACTTTGTGGTGTGCATGAGTATACTTTATATATCTATCTATTTATATTTACATATGTACGATATTATAAATCTACATTTATCTTTGTTAAATTACTTATAGAAGTCTGTATAGCCTAGGATGCAATATTCCATATGATGTCTCATACCAACCATGCACACGCACAGATAATATATAAAATTCCTTAAACCCCAAAAAAACTCACAACATCCTTACACATCATCTACCCATAATAACACAACCCAAAACCATTGAAGGCACATTGTCGGACGTATAAAATCGCGTTAATTTGTACCTTTCAACGTAAATTAAAAAAATAAAAGTGTGTGAAGACTTGAATGGATGGCTGGGTACCGCTGGCGATGGATTTGAATCGGTACTCGGAATGTATGGGGATAAAAGGGTGAACTGTCATTTTGTATTTCTTTGTGCAAGGATTTGTTTGTGGCGAACACAATGTTAAACCACAAACAAATTCATCAATCATGTATACAAGGAGATGTAAGTCAAAGAGAAGCATGATAGATTTATTCCTAATGGATAGTTGGCTCCGTAAAAAGGTGATGGTCACATGGGTTTATCGACGTGCTGAGCTGGGATCAGACCACTACCTTGTCATAACTAGGATTAGGGGTTTGTTCACGGGTTGGCGTCATCGTACCTGAGCCGAACTATAGCATCAAAAGCTGGAAGCTGCAAGATGCATCCATTAGGGATAAATATAAAGAAAGGGTAGCCGAAAAGCTTGGCGACGTCAATGTTAGTAGTGAGAATGTGGAAAGTGTATGGCAGAACCTAAGGGAAGGTATGGTAAATGCCGCTGTGGAAGTGTGTGTACACACGAAAAGAGGCAGTAGTAATACGCGTGATGCATGGCAATGAAGAAGTGAAAGAAGCCATTCGACTGAAGAAGAAAGCATGGTTGGACTACTTAGCCTCGCGGAATGATATTAATATGAAACAAAGATACAAGGTGCAAAAAGTTAACACGAAGGTCGTGAAAGGTGCAGAATAAAAGCGGATGAAAGGTTGTCGTCTAATTTCCGGGATAATTCCAGGCTCTTCTGGAAAGAGGTAGGCAAGAATCGGAGTTGTTCGACAATCTGCAGTATGAATAAAGTGCTTTGTGTTAACAATGACATCCTAACAGACCAAAGTGACGTCCTGCAGAGATATTATGGAAAGATGTAAAGACAGAAATGCCACATCGGGAAGTGGAGCTCACTTCGATGCTCCGCACCTATTGTCATTGAAGTCATTAGCACTAAAGAGATTGAACAAGCGATAAGAAGTATGACATGTGGTAAGGCTGCGGGAAAGACAGAGTTACTGCAGAGATGATCAAGGAAGGTGTGTCGCGCGTCTGGGACACACTGTGCCTGTTATGCAATTTGTGCTGGCGGATGGGTTAGTTCCCAGATAACTGGCGAATAGCAGTTGTAGTACCTATTTACAAAGGGGAAAGGCTCTCGCCTAAACTGCTCCAGCCTAGTTCTACAATAATGTGTAAAAATTTGCCTGATTTGTGGACATTTATGACTACTGCTTAGCTTTTTAAATCCGACCTGTAGTTCTTGAGTAGCAACAAACAAACTCTTCAGCTTTATATATTAGTAAAGAATATATCATAGAAGGATAGATAGATAGATGAATACCTTTAGTAAGTCGAGCGCTGTTGCGCGCCTTTCGACGTCTACTTCGAGGCATTGGTCGAGGAAGTCTTGGAAGACAGTGCTAAGCTTTTCTTTGTCCTTGATGTCCGGTTTGCCGTTGGTGGCTATTAAATACAACGCTCGCAAAGGATTCTCGTTCAAATATGGTGGTTCGCCCTCTATCATTTCGATTGCCATTATACCCAATGACCATACGTCCACCTGTTAAAAAAACCAGGCGCAATATTATTTTTACTGATTGGTAGTAAAAAAATTCTTATGATATGTTTTGACCAATATCGAATACGTTTCTGAAACTTCTTTTATATCAGACAAACATGCAATAGGTGTAATTTACATTTTTAATTTTATTGTACGGGATTCCATGAACCAACTGTGTCGTAAAATTGAACTCTGAAAGATCCCTAAACTGCTGGGTGAAATGGTAGATCGTATAGGCGTAATAGGTGGAAGAAGGAGAGTAACCATTTTGTACATAAGTACATACTTTGTGTACGCTCTTGATGTATTGCTAGCGATCTTGCGCCGAATATGGTTTCCGGACATAAGGACCATAATAAAAAATATGTCATAAGTAACCGAAATAAGTACATGGTCGTTGTACGCGCTTGGCTGCACCTCTCAAGTGTGAGAGAGATCGCGTTATACGCAAGAGTGAGAAGAGCAGCTGCGAAGTTCGCGCAGTCAAAAATAAATGAAAATATATGGTACTCGTAGTTGAATAAAGAGCTATTTCGAACATGAAAAACAAATCACTGTCATACTAAATTAACTTATCGAATGAACGACTCTTTTTTTGCCCTTTAAAGGGTAGTTTCGGCAATTTATTACTGCACACTTTGGCATCGTGAAACGTCAGACTAGCGAGGAGGTCGCGAAGCTGCTGTTAGCGAAAGAGTGCTCTCGAGTCTCAAGCACTCGTTTGTTGGTGCCGTTCTTCAAGCCGTGATTATGCATCTATAGTTTATTTGATCGTAGGGCATAATAATGTACTATTAAGTAGTTTGCAAATGTACAAGCACTATAAAATTTCCTGAGACAACCATAACAATAAAAAATGATTCAACATTTACCTTGGGCCCATATTGCTTCCTTGTGACAACTTCAGGAGCCATCCAATATGGGGTGCCGACCATTGTCGTTCGTTTATTTTGTTCAGGTGATATTTGAGCGCAGAAACCGAAATCGGCTGTAATATAGTAAAACATAATTAGCATCTTATTAGACCTTAATCTTTACTAATATATAAAGCTGAAGAGTTTGTTTGGTTTAACGCGCTAATCTCAGGAAATACAATTTCGGATTGATTATTTTTGTATTGGGAAGTCCATTTATCAAGGAAGGCTGGGCTATATATCATCACACTGGTATCCAAGAGAGCAGAGGAATAATAATAATGTCAACAAATCGGTGAATTTTCATACATTATTGATAATTAATAAACAAGGGGAATAAATTTGGTGCCACGGGGTTCAAAGTTTATCACGAGTAAAGCCGCAGAGGTCAGTTAGTGATTTATACTATAAATATATGATTCTATTATTCAAACAAGTGTATGGGGTTTTAACGAAAGTGGATACTCACTAAGCTTTACTTGTCCATCTAGACCAAGTAATATATTGTCTGACTTGATGTCCCTGTGTATGACATGGTTAGTGTGCAAGAAGTGAAGTGCTTGTAATACTTCGCGACACACAGCCGCAATCTGTCCTTCGTCCATGCACGTCTCCGTCACTACGTCGGTTAATGAACCTCCAGCGAGGTACTCCATTACTACCCACAATTCCTGAAAAAATAAATACATTTTTAACCGTGAGTAGCTGCCGGAAGCAAAGTTAACTGTGCTTTGTCCCAATTAGTAAAGCGACAAAGCATCTTAAAAGAAGCACGACTCACGATTCATAACGCAGTGCAAGTGCCAACGTTGCTTTACGATAGCGAAACCTGGTGTGTATCAGCAGATGCATGAAACTAAGTTGAAAGCTGTGGAGATGCGATCACTTCGAAAATTGTGAGGCATTACCTTGGTCGATCAAATACGTAACGAAGTGATATGCAATATGGCAGGTTTGAATGAAAGTGTCGGCGTTAAGCTGGAAAACGGCGTGCTCCGTTGGTTTGGACACGTCCAACGAATGAGTGAGGAACGATTGTCGAAGGAATATATATTGTGCGAAAGTAAAGGGTAGAAGGAGTCAGGGTAGGCCGGACTTACATATGAAGACCAAAAAAAAGTACTCGGATACCCAGACGTGAATGTATGAAGCGATTGATAAATCTGCAGGAAGCGAAAGAAGTAAGCATGGATCGCCTGGCGATCTGTCCTCTCTGAATACTCCGTCAGGGATACAGCGTGAAGATGGTTACTTATTTTTACCGTATGGAAATCCGCATGGATGCATGCCAGATTCGAACTGACTAAAGTCACAAGGTAATCTAGCTAACCTACCAGTGAATGGTCTGAGTAATACTATAGAAGGATGTCCTAGTTATGCCACTTCAGAAATTCAAATGATATAGAATACAATGTGCACCACTTATTTTGAAAGGAGAAATCTAAATATGGGTACGATAAGATTGATTGTCATCATCATCATCCGAGCGTCTGTCCCAGTTGCGTCTCGCGACGCCCGGGGTCCGCTTTCCTACATTTTCTCCTCCACTTCGCACGGTCTTCGGCATCCCCTGTAGTGAGACCATTTGATTACGATAAGATTGATTGTATGAAGTTTTAAATAAATAAGAAGGCATGTTCAAACAAAAATTATTGAACCCCTTTGAGTTTTGGAGTTCTGTACAATTATGCAGAACTAGGAAAACTGTATACTAACCTCATTAACTAAATAGCTGTCAAGGTAGTTCACTACATTGTTGTGTTTGTTCTCCCGCATAACTAGGATTTCATTAATGATCAACTCCTTTTTGGGTTGCTGGCTAAGGTTCATTTGTTTGATCGCCACCTCCATACCGGTCGACGTTTCTATCGCCGTATATACTGTACCTGACGCGCTAAAAGTATAAAATTATGTCATAAGTGGCAAGTTTCTCAGTACAAAGTCAAAATTGTTGGTATAAAATAATAAATAGCCTTACCCTTGACCAATCTTTTCCATTTTGGTGTACTTTCTATTGGGGTCACCAACACTAACAATAGTTCTTAATTTTTCTAATATCTCCTCATCGGTCATTTTCTTTTTCCTTTGTTGCTGGCCAGTTGCTCTCCTGCAATATAATACAAGTATTTACAGTATCACAGTAAATACTTGTGTATACTTTGACACTCTTACTACAAATTTATATAATTTTTGTATCTATTCTTTCTCATGCATGTATTGATGTTTAAATCATTTAGAATGTGTGGGCCCAATCAAGACTTTCTTGCCAGAGCTCATTTTTCCTGTTAGCAGGTGTACCTGCTACCCACCAACAGACAGGGCTCTAGCTGGCAGATAACCTCTTATGGTGGAGTTTAGTAGTTACTCCTAACAATGTTGATAATGTGATCACAACTGCCTCTAGCAGTCAATAAATTTTGATTTGAAGATTACAGGTAAAAAAACTTAGTTCAGGTCGAAATTCTTTAAATTAAATAGTTATTGTATTTATGCAACCAGTTTTGGGACAACAACATCAACACTAGTTGAAGGCATTGTCAAAATTTCATCAGCAACTGACCACAAACTGTCCCTGTCCTGTATGTCAACAGCGAGAGTGTAATACCTCTGGTGGTGCAAGGTCACCATAGGCTATTGATGTTCTCATACATAGGCTACATTAAACTGTTTGGTTAATGTGGATATACTACTAAAGTGGCAGACAAATCGCTTGCTAGTTTGCCATCTTAATCCTACTATTATTATAAATGCGAAAGTTTGTAAGAATGGATATTTGCTACTCTTTCACGTAAAATCTACTGAATGGATTTAAATTAAACTTTGCAATAATATAGCTTATACATCAGAATAACACATATGCCACTGTTTATCCCGGGAACAAGTTCCTTTGGGAAACAGAAAAAATTCTCTACGCGGGCGAAGCCGCTGGCGTCAACTAGTAGTATTATAAAAAAACAAGAATGGATATACATTTTTTTAAAGCAATTAATATGCTAACTTACAGAAACAAAATTATTTAAGCGAAAAAAGACAACTTGCCTCGAAATCACGTTGTCTTTTTACACTTTAATAAAAATTTACTAAACAAAATGGGAAATAATTTACAAATGTAGCATAGAATGCAGAGTACACATACGTGGTGTCGGTGTTGGTCTGAGCGCCATTGGCGGAAGGCGGCGGGTGTGCCGCGAGAGGCGCCACTGGAGCGTGCGGAGGCGGCGTCAGTGCTGCGCTGGCGGGGTTCTTGTTGCGGTCCAACGCGCCGCCCGCTACTTCTGCCCGGCTGGATATCTGTCACATACCCACGAACTATTATGGAACTGTCATATCACACAAGATAATGTAATAATACTAATAGACTTTATTAACAATCTTATTTATATATACTTATATTAAAAACCGGTTACAAGATTGTCTTGGCCTCCCCAAGAATTCTCCATAAAGATCTATCTCTGGCTTTTCTTGTCCAAGTGGTTCCCGCCATATTTTTAATGTCATCCTCCCATCTACGATGCTGTCGGCCTTGACTTCTCTTTTTATATCTAGGGCACCATTCAGTCACTTCTTTAGCCCATTTTTCCGTTTTACTTCTTATTAGATGTCTAGTCCATTTCCATTTGAGTTGTTTAATACGGTATTTAAAATTTGTCTTTTAGTTTTATATTGAGTATGCTTCTTTCCATTCTGTGTTGGCAGGTTTCTAATGATTTAATATTTTTGTTAGTGCAACTCCACGTCTGGCATCCGTAGGTAGACAAGATAATATACATACATACATACATATTGTCAGGCCTTTATCCCCGAAGGGGTAGGCAGAGGCATATTATACGCCAACATTTCACAGTATGCATTCCTGTCCCATTAACATTGCCGTGTTGAAATGGACAGGCGCAGACTGTGGCGACCTGCTGTTGAAACTTTTCAAGTCGCCCATAAGGCCTTCAACCAGGCTTAACGACTGGCAACCGGAACCAACGACTTAACGTGCCTTCCGAAGCACGGAAACGCTCGCAAATGTAAATTCTACAAAGTGGACACCTATCCAAGGACCACCGATAGCGAATGTTGCTTAACGCAGTGGCAATAACAAGATAATTGTGCCAAATTATTTCGTTCATTTCATGTTTCCGATATTTCCGCACTATTGCAAGCGCAATGATGTTCTAACCTCCGCCAAAGATACCCATCTTTGGCGGAGGTTAGAACGATATGTGTTCTTGAAAAACTTTAGATTTCACATTTAACTGCCGAAACTGAAGTACTCAGTTCCTCTGTAAAGCTTGCAACAAACACATAGGCTACGTTCCACTAAACGTCCGTAACGATCGTAACACCCAATGTATCGTTCCACCAGGCTCGTGGTCGTTGCGAGCGATCGTAAGACGTCACCGTTCGCGACCCCAAAAATATTGCTTAAAAACATAACTATTATGCTTTTCAAATCACATACATAATTCTGTAATTAATGAACCAATTCCTTATTTATTTTATTACGAGTTAGGGTTGAGCTACATCTAGCTAGAATCACACTTTTCTATGCTCTTATCTTTTTCTGATACATAGAACCGTCATATACTAGTGAGAAAGAGCAAGTGTTGCGAGTGATTCCATAGCTGTCGCACTCCTGCTACAGCAAAATATAGAGAAGTGCTATTTGGTGCTGTCAGATGTAGTTCAACCCTTATATTTCACTCACTATACTTGCGGACATGTTGAGCCTTGAACTTTGTTATAAGAATGTGAAATTATAACTAGACAAACCGAGTGTGTGGTGTGAGTTGGATGCAGAATATGCGGTGGAGACGCTGGCGCAGGGATTGGTCTTGGTGGCGGCGCCTCCTCCTCTTCTATTGGTTTTGTATACTGTAGGAAAGAAAACAGTTTATGCAAAATGTCTTCATTGGAATTAATAATTTTTTTGCAACTGATTTTCTTACCTCAAAACATCGTTTTTCCTTATGCTATTTGGAGTAGAGACAAATCTAACCAATCAAGAATCGTAAAAATTAGTCCACTTGCGAGTTTTATATGGTGTAACTGACAAGAATTTGTTTTATGTAGGCATATAGGTATTCATCAATTTAACAGCCAATAAAAAAGTCAATCTTAGATGCACAAACAATATTTGGCATATATAGACACTTTTATTCTGATAGGAAAGTTCAATTTGTGACAAAATTGATTCTTTTATGAATGCATTCAAAATTTATAATTGTTTTTGCTTTGAAGTGACTGTCTTTTGTCCTACGAGTTGCAATTGGATTGGACAGCCTACTCTAGTCACATCCCCATCCACCTGAGGCAGTATAGTTATAAGCACAAAGAAGGTATACTAACGCTCGTGGCCTCGCGGTCTCAGTGTTCTGTAAACGATCACTGAGTTACGCAACTTTCACTATGGCTGGTCCTCGGATGGGTGACCACTTTGTGGCATTCACATTTTGCGAGCGTTTCCGTGCTTCGGAAGGCACGTTAAGCCGTTGGTCCCGGTTGCCAGTAAAATGGCAGTTGTTAAGCCTGGTTGAAGGCCTTATGGGCGGCTTGAAAATTTCAACAGCAGGTAGCCACAACCTGCGTCTGTCTATTTCAACACGGCAATGGGCTCACCACCTATTACGTGGGACAGGAATCCATACGGTGAAAAGTGGGCATATAATATGCCTCTGCCACCCCTTCGGGGATAAGGCGTGATGGATATTTATTTTATTTTTTATTTTAGGTATACTAACAATGCTCTTCGTACGGTCAGGCCGTGACGGCGGAGGTGGCGGCGGCTCTGGGTGTTCTGTGTCTGTAGGTGTTGACGACGAGGGACTACTAGACGAGACCCGTGACACAGACGATCCTGTCGAATTGGTTGCAGCTATAGTAATAAAATAATAAGCCAGTTGAGATTACATTTTTACATGGGGTATTATTGAAAAATGAGGGTGAGGTATAAGCTTTCTACAAGTATATAACTGTTTCATATGATGCGGTATCTACATGTAACTAGGAATTTAAGATGAGATCATAGCCAAACTTAGATTGAATCAGCATACTATCTCAATTCACTAATTCCTACAGATACAATACAACTGAATACAGTATTGTGCAATTTGTATAGAATACAAGATATTTTGTTAATTTGCAGAAATTGGTCAAGTTTGAGCTGTTGAAAGACTAATAGCCTAATACAAATATAAATTTATGTGGAAAAACATGCAACCAATAATGGTTCTTCATCTCTTCACAATTTCAAATGACATTACTTTTATAAATAATAGAATAGAAGTCAATTGTTTAGTTAAAATATGTTCAATTATGAAATACTAGGGGTCCCAATGAGCTTTGTACCACCACACCTTAGAATCAGGTACAATATAAATTGTAAGAGAAAAATATTTTTTTAAATAATCTTAGGTGGTCACTACTTATACAGCTATTTGGGGTAGAGATCAATGTAACAAATGAAGGACCACAGAAATAGACCCACCCATACTTAAGTTATAAATGGTGTAAATAACAGGACTTTGTTAAATGTAGTTATATAATCAGATTCATTTCTTATTTCCTTTATCAAGTAGAATGTAAAATATAGTACTTGTATTTGTATAAGTAAGTACTAATATTACAGGCCATAGGGAAAGTTAATATTGATTTTATAATCCTAAACATTTTGAACTCCTGAAACTGTTTATTGTATGCCTTGTATCTCTTACCTGAGTGTGTAGTATGCATCTGTGCAGATGTCATGTACTTCGAAGGTGGGGGCTGAGTGGCTGATGCATCATACCACTTAAGGACATCAAGCACGGCTTGAGGGTTGTTCTTTTGTTCCTGTTTGCTGATATTTGCAGCCATCAGCAGCCGGGCCCATGCTTCAGGCATTCCCTGCAGAAATAGCACGTGTTATACACTCAGACTTCATAAATTGAGGCACCATGCATTTTAATTAATATTTCTATTGTCATAGCCATTTAAAAAAGGATTGTATAATTGCTATGGAATTGCAAGAATGAATATCAACATAATGAGGTAACAATAGATTAGTCATGCTGTTAATATAACATGTAGGTTACAAGAGTAGTGAATGCATCAACTGAAATAATATAGATTTTAGAAACAAATATTAAAAGCTTGACTTGTCTTATTGTAATTAAATAATTTAACGAAAATAAAATGTCTTTAATATGAACTTTGTGTATGTATAATGCATGCATAGAATTAAGTGCAGATACTCATCAGAAATAGCTAAATATACAAATAACAATACACAAACCATGAATATACTTATTATACATGCTACAAACAGATACACTGCAATAAAAAGACACTAGTCAAAAACAAACAAACAAACAAAAACAAGATAAATATCTACAAAATACTACTCAGTAGTAGGATATATTTTTTCACAGTGTTACAGGTATTTAAAAACTTGAGTAGGTACTATAGGTAACTAAGGATTTGTGATTGTGCCAGGAGCAACACATTGATAGTGTACTGGATGGCAGTCAAACTTGCAAATCTTCATTGCAAGTTCAATACCTGAACCATTACTCTACCTGCACAGTATAAGGGATAACTGAGTATTTAAGCTATTACTTACTGTCATAGGCAGCTTGAAACAAAGCGGTAATATATGGAACTAAATTTTGACTTGTTCCAAAAGGTAAGAGTATATTTTCATTACATCATATTGTAAACAACCAACTAATCAACATCACATTATATTCAACAGTGATGGCCTATTAACATTCCATAATGTAAATCCATTTACTTCATTAAATCTAATACACATCTAGTCTAATATAATCATGCTTTGATAAAGTATGTTGGAATATGAATACTTGATTTATTCTTTTAACTTAACTAAATTACTTCTGGAATTGATATACAGCTCTCATTTTAAAAATACAATTCTGTTAAAGAATTTGAAAACAAAGATTGAGTACTTAAGATTTTTATAGGCTAAGAAATCCTAGATTATTTTTACTTCAGCCATTTAGTAATATAAAAAAAATAAATTTAAAATAAAAGTACTATACTTGATAATATTCCACTTTTATATGTAAGCAAAGCATCAAGCTAGGTATTAAAATGTTAGGCAATAAGCTCACTCATTACTTATTGATAGTTATCATTAGAATTGAGTTGGAACACAATTTTTCTATGAAAAAAATCCTTCCTTTATCTTGGTGTATTCCCAGTTACTTCCACACCCTACCTGGACTTGGTGCCTAGGGTCCGATTGGCTGCTTTTTGGCTTAAGTAGCAAAAAATATAACACATTTTACTATCCTATATAAAAAAATAAATAAATAAATATCCATCACGCCTTATCCCCGAAGGGGTGGCAGAGGCATATTATATATATATCATATATATAATATGAGGCATATTATCCTATATGGGTAATATAATATTAATGGAAGTAGTGCAACCTATTATGATGCCATTCTAAATAAATCCATTAACATATTTCAAACTACTAACAGTGCTAATACAAGTGCTTAAGTTGCTTTGTGTCTTATATTTTACTTAAGTTCACCAATATAATAAGGCTGGTGAAACTATGGGGTTGTAGGTTGCAATGTGTCATGGGTTTTCCCAAAATGCTAACATGTTTGATATGAAAAATATGCCATTTTTGTGAACAATAAGTAATGAATTGTAATAGATAATATATTATAACAACTACTTACTGTAAACTCTCCAGTTACTGCATCAAATCCCACATGAACTGTATGTTCAAAATTGGTTGGATAGCTAATGTTAGGTTTATTATCATTATGTGCAGTGCTTTTAGACCCTTTGATTTTAGCCTTTAGGGTTTTCTTCTTTCTATCACTACCATCATCTGGTTCTGAAAAAAGAAGAACCATATTACAGAAAACAACACAATTCTACACTAAATTGTTTTTTATTAATTACCAAAAAGTTGTTGTAGGCTAAGATGTAGGATATGGAGATCCATAACTGGGATATGAATGAGTTAACCATGGATAAAGATAAAAAACTTAATTCATACCCTGTTACTAGGTTTTCATCCGAGTATTGTAGATTGTTTATTAAATATTGTTAACAAATAATATGTGATATCTATTTTGATTGAATATGATTTGTTTGGAGATCGCAAACATTAAATCTTACCTTTGGGAAGAGGTCGCATATCAACAGAAGCTACGGAATCTACACGATCCGTGGCACGATTGCTGGTCAACCGGACTGGTGGCGCAGGAGGTTTATCTTCATCGCTCGACATTTTGTCTCCTTGCCGTTCTATACACACAAATAAGACATTACCAAGAAAAATTGTAATTACATGGCTATATGTATATACACCCTGAAACGATTCATCTTCGGGAATTCCTTTACCAACAACAGAACATAACGTAGTCAGATTCAAACGTTTGTAGGGAAAGAGTTCATCCCTGTTCCACCTACAGGGACACCTATGTAAAATTGATAAATCTTAATGTAATGATAAAAGAAAATCTAAAAGTAAGCCAGAATATTACTCATGGACGCGCCCCGTAAAGGTTTGTGCGAATGTGACAAAAAGATGTTGAAGGAATATCAGATACATTTTAATAACTTACCAGGCAAATTATGGAATAGTTAGTATCGATCAATTACTTTTATACGTGCTAATATCACATTTCAAGAAGCCTCAACACTAAAAACACAATATTTTTATAAAAATTATTCAATCATTCTCATCCATGAAGCATTTGCATTGATGACTAGAGCCGCCATTACACCTTTTTGACTTTGATAGTTTTTTATTGTTAGTTGTATTCGCTCTTCTTGGGCAGGCAAAGGAAACCTTACTACAACTTTCAATCGAGATTTGGCACTAATACTTTGTATTAGTGCCAAATCTCGATACCGATGTTCACTGCAACATATCAGTTTCCTTCACTAATACAGATTTACGCCATATTTTTATATATAAAATTCCACCATAATTTAACACAAAACACGAATAATACATTACTTGTGAAAAAATATATATGAAGGTGTTCCTGACTTTGATAGAATAAAAACTAATAATTTTTAAACGAATTTCCGAAAAAGATATATTCTTTATCTTAAGAATTTCCCACTGAGTACTGAACCATTGGAGATGGCATGTTGTTCTATAATGAACTATCGGTTTATACAAATACTAGTTAACGCCCGCGGCTTAGCCCACGTAGAGAAATTTTGCCACAGGAACTTGTTCTCGGGATATAAAGTAGCCTATGTGTTATTCTGATGTATAAGCTATATTATTGTAACTAACTATCTTCACGCTGTATCCTTGACGGGGTAGTCAAAGAGGACAGATCGCCAAGCTTCGCGATCCATGCATACTTCTATCGCTTCTTCGAGATTCATCAATCGCTTCATACACGCACGTCTGGGTATCCGAGTACTTTTGACCTTTCCGTTTTTGAGCTATATTATTGTAAAGATTCATTAAAATCTATTCAGTAGTTTTTACGTGAAAGAGTAACAAATATCCACATAAACTTTCGCATTTATAATATTATTAAGAGTAAGATGATCTTAATCGACTTTGTACTCATTTAAGTAAGTACTAGATGACCCCCACGCATGGACGTACTCGGAAGGGGGGCGATTAAATTTTTCAATACAAAATGTTCCTGCCTGTGAAATTTAGACGTTCTTTGAGTCAATATTGTTTGGATATTTAAAAATAGAGTTACTTGGTTGTCAAATATTTATCTCAAAATAATCTCTAAATTCATACACAGCATACTAAAAAGACCCTTATACGATATCCATTTTATGACCACGGTGCGGCGGCCCTAATGGATTGCAAAATGAACACGAATGAACATGAATATTAAAAACCCCATGAATTATAAATGTACCCTACATGATAATTTTATACCTACGATTTACGACGCGGCAGTAATTTAGTAAACGCTTTCTAATAAAAAGAACTATTCAAACGACATGAATAACATGTATGACATGAATAACATGAATAACATAACATGTATGTAAAAATTTATGTATAAATTTTCATATTTTAAGGTTATTTAATAATTTGACATGTATGTACCTCTGATATACCTGTATTTCGCAATAATAAATGAATTGAATTGAATTGAACACTTTACCTTTCTTCCGTATGCGGCAATTGATGAAATCGCAGATCCTTATTTTTCCGCGATGATGACTTGCAATCTCTTACAGTACAATTTGTCCGCACCATTAGCAATGACGCACGTTTGACCTATATAATTTTCCAAAACTAGGGTAAATTATAAATATAAATTTTTGTATTTGTATATATTGTTGGGACAACTCACACAACGCCATCTGATTCCACACTAAGCAGAGCTTGTACTATGGTAACCAGATAACTGATAAACATACTTATATATTTCTAAATACATACATATTATAGATAAATAACACCCAGACACAGAATAAACCATCGTGCTCATGACACACAGTTTTATCATGAGTGGGAATCGAACCCACGACCTCTTGCATAGCAGTCGGATGCACTCCCACCGCGCCACAGAGGCAGTCAAAAGAAATTCGTGTATTTGTGTTTAATAATGGTGGAATAATTACATTAGTAAAAGAAAGTGACATATTGCAATGAATAGCGGTGTTTGGGGCAAGGACCAGGACCTGCGACTGAGGACTTGACATCGACAAACGAATAGACATGACTAAAACTAAATAACATAAAAATATAAATACTGAACCCTAGGTGGTATGGATCAAGTTTCTATTGCCTGCTCAAGATGGGCGAAGACAAATAACAACAACTTACGTCTGACGTTGACAGTGACACTTATATTCAATAATACATACGTTTCTCCTCTTGGCGAAATAGCGAATACTTTCTGATTATTATTGAAGTGTAATTTATGTTGATTGGATGTGAAATAATTAAATATTAGCAGGTTGAAAGGATCATAAGTGATATAATCTACTTATTAAATTGTAAACTCTTCAAGAATGAAATAAATAGATACCATGGAACGGTCGGAATCTGCGGTTTGTTATATAGTTAAACTTTAAACATTAGCTAAGTTTGAAATATTCTATCATATTATGTAGGTTCATCCTCCACTTATCAGTTTAATAGAAACTGATGTACATGAAATATGAGTATAGGTACTGCAGTTTGTTGTAAGCTATACTTTTACTACTGCTACCACTGCTTACGTTAAACCTGATTAAATATATAAATCTACAGTATGGGTATTTTTGTTTTTCAAAAATGTTTTATATGGTCGACAGCACGAGAGTATCTCCTCCTCCTAACCATTTTATTTTATTAGTCCATATAATGACTTTCAATGGTAGGCTGTATGGTTGTTTGCTAGCTTAGTGGTGTATAAACAAAAAAATACCGTAGTGACAACAGTATTTATGACCAAGATATAGTTTTCTCCTACTTGTTTGTTTTTGCCATTCCCCAAAGGGGTAATTTAAACTTTCCATTATAAAAAACTTTCTAAACATAATATATGTATTTGCAATTATCATATATGTATCCAACATTTCTTGCTTAACTTTACACTTTTAGACTTTACCTAAGTATATACAAGTTATGTTTCCAGCTATTGAATCTCAACTAGAAGATACCACTTTCTCATTCTTCCTGTAAATTTGCTGAAAATAAGGTAGCACTATTATAGGTCAGTCACCCACCTAAAATGAAACTAGGGGAGGTCTACGTCTAATAGTGGACTATGGGCTTATCTAGTGACTGGTATAAGTAAATGGTTTATTTCTACTTTAGAGGTATAATAGTCAATAAATTGTATAATTTTGTACTAGGGCCATATAGTATATGGAACTCGAACTGAATAAGTAAAACCAATTGTAAACTATATCAGTGATATACAAATTGTAATTTTTTTTTTTTTCTCCTTGTAACTTTATTTATTTTTCTGTTATACTATTTATCATTTCATACACTGTCATATACTATTTATCATTTCATATACTGCCTTGATGAGCATAGCATAGCATGCTTAGAACTGAGTTTTATGTCAAAATCATAAAGAAATTAGAAATGACTGTTTTTTATAGAAATGAATTTATTCGTGCGAGTAGTCGTTGACAATTACTAATAGTGTAATCTCCCATACTTAGATTGTCCATTATAAAATAAGCATGCACATTTTATTATCAGTTACAGTCTTTAACTGTAAGTCCTTATTTAAACCTTACTCTAGGGCACAACAAATAATGATTAAGCAATGTCTTGAAATATATGTTTTATGTCATGTATATCAAGACATTGACCTATGATACTGATCACAAAAAGTTTCTTACTATTGTAAAGGGAACCCTGATGACTCGCATAATAAATGGATGGGGTGCTACATATTAGATGGGACTGTCACAGAATAAACCCATTTAGTAATAAATCTATTTATATAGCTCTTATAGTTGTATAAATATCTTCCTACCTTGATTTAGAACCTAGGCTGCTAGAAACCACTATTGTTAGAATTTTCATTTTCGGCCTTTTTAGGAGCAACTGAGGTCTGACCTCATAACACTGTAAAAGCGCCTCTGTTGTTGCCAAATCCACCCATAAATATAAAATGATTGTGCTATAAATAAACATTTATACATCCGGCAGTTTACCCACTCTGGTTAATCAACTCATGTTCATTATTACACCAAGCAGGTCATAATATATTTTTCAAGTTTATATCATGTCCTTACCTGCATGTTAAATTGCAGACTCCAGAAGGACCCAAAAAGAGTCCATTTGATGACTTGAGCAGAGATGAATTAATAATCAAATGTAAAGGTTTGCTTGCAATAGCTCAGAAAGCAAAATTAGCAAAATCAGGTAAACAAATGTAATCTATATGCTTTAAATTAGGGTACCTCTCTATTCTTAGAGTATAGAGTATGTATAAAGTTCTAGAATATCAATATTTCAATACCATAGAACTCAGTGTCTGCTTTGAGGTTTAGCTGCTAGGGGTAGATTTGACTTTGCCTTTTTTCAGCATTATTGGAAGTAACTGCATCTGACCTACCATGCTACCATGACGCTCTTACCAGGCCTATCAATCAACAAGTTCATCATAGTGATTTGACCTCAAAAATTTTAATGGGGCCTCCTCTTCGTTTTTCTACGCGAAGTCAATGCAACATTTTCGTTTCTCTACACAAAGCCAATGCGACACATGTGGCCAGCGGTAGTGGGGGTCTCGTGTGTTGCTGTGTCAAGGCCAAAGCATTAGTCGCCAATTTGTTTGAAACTTTATCAATGTCAAAGCATGAGTCATCGATTGGTATATTTCACACGAGTCAGGGCGCACGGAGGACGTACGATATTTTGCTGAATTCATGGATGAAAACACTGCCTTTGCAACTGCTTTGACATGCAAATTTTTTATGTTTTGTTATTTTTGGTAACTATGAAGTAACAGTACACTAAAATTTTGCTTTGCTTCACAGAGTGAAAGTGCTATAGGGATTAATAAAACTACCATTTCACAGCTGTGCTTATAACAATATTGCCTAAAAATAATTTAATTATCAAAAAAATGCATAGGTTATGGTGGATTTCCCTTTTACTAACCAATAATGATAATTTATCAACCATTTCTTAAATTAATCCCTTCTAATTATTATCACTTTTCACAGAGCTCCAGTCTACTGTAGACACCTATAAGGAACAACTTGAAAAATATGAAAAAGAGAAAAAAAATAACCTAGACAATATCAAAACACTTCAAGAGCTTGTAGATTCATTAACTGAACAAAAACTAAATTATATAACTGAAGTAGAATCGGCACAAACTAAAATAAAAGCATGTACTGCTAAGTGTGTTGCCTATGAGGAAACCATTAACAGTATTAAAGCAGACTTGATTAACAGAGATAAAAGCATATTAGATACCAATCAAAAGTTATCTGATCTTGATATAGAAGTTACTTCACTTAAACGACAAAACAAACGACTTTTGGAAGAAAATGAGGAACTATTGAAGCAACTTTCCGAATTCGAAAGCCAAATATGTGAATTTAATAATATTGGTATGCAACAGAGAGAACAACTTCAAATTTTGGAAGAAAGCGTTAAAACAGGTATTTATTTCTAATTACAGTTTTTATTGTGATCAATATGCATTTTAATTTGTGTTTATTAGTAATTACATTTTTTTTACAAAGCAATTGCTTGTCTGATGTTCCAGACGAACATTATAAGAATAAAATTGAAGAATTGACCAAACACGTAACACAATTAGAGAGCAATGTTCAAGATGATGCTATTAATTACAAGACTAAATTTGAAGAGGTAAGCCAATCGTATGAAAATGAAAAATGTAAAAAAGAAAAGGCGTATGTAAAATTAAGGAGCTACAAAGATAAAATATTGAAATGTGCTGCATGTATTCACCAACTGCAGAATTCTAGATCGGTTCTTTCTAGGACTGTTAAAGAATATTCTGAAATTATTCCAAAGTGGCAAAATGATATTCTTAAAGCATCAAAAATTCTAGAGAATCAAATATTTGACCTGAGTAAAAATAATATTGCTTTGAAAGAAAAACTTTTACAGGTTGAAAAAGAACTTCAGGAAGTAAGACAAAATAAAGAAAACTATAACGTTAATGATGTGTATCTTGCGGAATTAACATTAAAAAAAGAATGCGATGATTTGCAACAAAAACTGATTAACAGTACTACAGATAATACAAAACTGCAGATGGAATTGGATGAATCAAAAAGTCAACAGAATATAATTCAAAATAAATTAGAAATTCAACTAGATGAAAATAAGTCACTGAAAGAAAAATGCAATGAATCTACTAAAAAACTTTTCGAAATTCAAAATTCGATACAGGTTTTAAAAAGTGAAAATCAAATATTGAACGAAAAGGTGCAAAGCAAAATGCAAGACAATGAAGTACTTGACCGTTTAAACTTACAGGTTAAGGCCTTAGAGAGTGAAAAATCAATATTAGTTAAAGAAAAATTAAATGCTAGAGACAGCGTCATAGAACTAGAAAATCAAAGTAAAATGTTAACTGAGGAACTATCTAAAACTAAACAATACTTAAATGAAGCCAGAGCTGAAATCAACCAAATCGTGCTAGAGAAAAAAACATTAGAAACAAATATTAAGGAGGAAAAAGAAGGAGAAATTAATATTTTAAAATGTAAATTGAGAGCTCAGCAGGAACAATTTAATTTATTAAAAAAAGAACATGATGACATACAAGATTTAAACAATCTTTTGAAAGAAGAAGTTGAAACTCTAAAGTTTTCATTAGAACAGCCCAAAGATGATACAGAAAGTCAATCTGATTTGAATGATTCGTTACAAGCTGATATAGTTAAGTTGGAGACAAAATTGGGAGCATACAAACAAGAAAATGCTTCACTCTTGATAGAGATTAAAGAATTACGAAGTAAATCTAAAGAGTTTGATGCACTAATATCTGAATATGAGGATGCAAAATCAAAATTGGCAAATTATAAATCTGAAAATACAGAATTATTAAATGAAATGAAAGAAATCAATCAAGTGTTGAAGGAACGTGGTGAGGCTATATCTAAGTTGCAAAAAGCTGTTACTGAAATGGAAAGACTTGTAGAGACTTTAGAGAAAGATAGAGATAATACTAATAAAGATAACAATGACTTGCTAAAAAAAATAAAGGCTTTAGAATCCGATCTGAAAGACGCCAAGCAAAATACCAATAAAAAAAGCGAGGCTGCTCATCAAATAAATGTTGAATATGAATCTGCAATGAAAAATTTGGCCACTAAAGATGCAATCATAGTATCTTTGAAAGAAGAGATCGAAAAGCTTAAACAACAGTCATCAGGTACCTAAATCTATTACTTTGATATTTTTATAAAATAACATTACATATTTCAAAAAGTGTTTATGTGTCTCTGTAGGTTAACTTAAATCTGGTATAAAATATTATAATATATAAATCAATATTTATTATTTGAAATCATTTTCAAACAATATTTATACACAACAAAAATGTTAAAATTAAGTACCCGGCGATTGCACATCCATATCGTAGTTTGGTAGAGCATCATCCCTGTCACACACTATCTATGTAA
Organism: Thumatha senex; assembly: GCA_948477245.1. Taxonomy (NCBI): domain Eukaryota; kingdom Metazoa; phylum Arthropoda; class Insecta; order Lepidoptera; family Erebidae; genus Thumatha; species Thumatha senex. The sequence goes on from OX419726.1 coordinate 21,134,731, forward strand.
TGTTATCCAGACTATTAAGTGTTATATATTATTAGATTAAAATATGCGCTGTATTACCCCTAAAAATATTTTTATTTATTCCAGCAGATTTGCCTAATGAAGATATGTCAACCTCAACAATTTCAAAAGCGGAGGAACATGCTCGTATGAAGGATTTAGATGAAACATTTGAAGAAAAGTACATTTATTGTTTTATGAGTATGTTATATTAGTTGTTTATGAACATGATCCTGATACATCTTTTGGTTCATTTGTAGGTATTCGAAGATAAGAATATTTGCGTTGAAGTTAAAAAAGAAATTGAATGAGGCAACCAGTGAACTACAACAGGCAGTACAAGATAAAACCAAACTAGAAAAGTTGCTCAATGATAACAAATCTTTTCTACCTGCTGAACATGTTGAGATTAGGTCTAATGAAGAAGACAGTGCGGAAAATAAATCACAAATTAATGAATTAGAAGCTAGGGTTATATCACTTACAGATTCTCTACAGAGCACTAATGAAGAACTAAAGAAAATGAAAGGTAAGTACCACACTGGCCAGAGTTGTTAATACAAGATTTCGTTACATTAATATTAATAATATTATTTTGAAGCATCAATCACTAGACACAGTAATTTGGGAGTGTATCTTTCTGCACCAAACACCTAAAAACGTTACGACATGTACGTGCACACGCATTTTTTTTATGTTTTTGGAATGTACAGTACCTAAAGTGATTTAATGTGAAGTACTGAGTTTAGATAACAGGTATGTAAAGCAGACATAAGGCTCAAAAGAGAGATTCGGTTGCAATAGCTGATAATGGTTGAATTATTATGAATGTGTTTATGTGCAAGCATGTGATTATGTGTTGAAGGAGATAAGACATCATTTACTTCCATCTGGTGGAATAATAAGTTTTTATATTTGGGTATTTTGGGCCTTAAGAATATTTTAAAAATAAATTTGTAAGGGTAATGTTAACCTGTATACCTAATATTGAATTTGTATTATTAAGTGGATTTAGCTAACAAAGAGCAGCAGCTAGTTGCTGAACTAGAGGCTCATAAGACGACAAAAGATAACTTAGAAAAAGCTCGCCGTGATATAAAGAAGAAAAACGTTCTCAGTTTAGAAATGGAAGATTATGAAAGATCTATGAACGAGCTCACTGTGAAAATGGAAGACAGTAAAAAGAAAATAATACAGGTATATTATTTAGAAATCCTGAGAAAATACCTGATAATAATAGTGGTATGATAATGATTTCAAACAAATTTATAATTCCAGATGGAATCAACAATAGACACACAAGAGAGCACCATCACAACAATGAAGACACAAATAAAGTTACTTGAAGAACAAATCAAAACTGAAGAGAAACAGAATAAACTTGTTAAAGAAGAATTACAGCAAGTTATTGAGGAAAGTAAAGAAAAAGAGAACTTAGTACAAATGAAAAATCTTATTATCAAGAAATTAGAACAGGATTTAGAAGCTGAAAAGAGAAAAAATGAAGATGCAGTTTTAGAAATGACGTTAGTGCTAAGTGAGAAAGAGAAAATTATAATGTCTTTGGGTGAAGATAAAATAGATTTGAATAACAAATTGAAAAAAATGGAGTTTAAATGTGCCGAGTTGAATGAAAAACTGAGAATTGTTAACATAGAATTGGCAGATCTGAAAACAGAGCATGCCAGTTATAAAGTGAGTTTATACAAATTTTATCAGAATTTTTAGATCTAATCCTTTGTTGTAAAGACTCAATCTCTGTCATCAATCATGATCATGATGTTATTCTACTAGAATTAGATAGCTGAGAGCTTTTTACATAAAAGAAATCATTGTAGTTATGGCAAAAAGATCATTTACCGTTTATTTACTTTCACCATGTTTAGGTACGGGCACAGTCGATATTACGGCAGAATCAAACTGTGGACCATAGCCAAGAAGAGCAATTAAAGGAAGAAGCAGCCGCGCTAAGAGCGCAGATTGAAACATTGACAATGAAAATAACAACATTACAGTAAGTATGACGGCTTCTATATATGGCAGACAACCTTAGGCCGTGTGGTAGTTTAAGAATTCGTTTTTGTTCGCTTCTTATTTCTAGAAAGATGATCGGTTGTAAGTTTTATATCATCTGTTGTTTGTTTACCATGTTGAGCAACGTTATTACACTACAAACTTTAAGTAATTATACACGAAAACAGCTAATTGCATCTGGTCCATCAAAGCGCGGCAGACATCGCACTAAGATTAGAGAGAGGGTTACTTCAAAGAATCATGAACTAACTGAAAGTATAACTATCTTCACACTGTATCTCTGACGGAGTCCAGGTGGAAAAATCGCCAGGCTTCGCGATCCATGCATACTTCTTTTGCTTTCGGCAGATTCAGTAATCGTTTCATATATACTGACAATATAACATTCTTTATTAAGGGAACAGGTTAATGAGAAGACGATTGAAGTGGAGAGTTCACGCAGACGTATCGCAGAGGCAACGAACGAAGTAAACCGCGCGCAGCAACGTACTACCCGCCTACAGGCCGATCTTACTCGACTCTCGCAACAAATGGAATCCGAGAGAACACAGAACAAATTACAGGTGAGGGCTCCCTTAATACACTTTCGTTGAAATATGAAATTCATATGGAAGTCCCATTTTGTATTAAGTGAGAGGATTTGGTCAAACAGTGTTATTCTACTACTTGGATTCGTGACTGTCTATTGGATGTGTGTTTCGTCAATGAGATTCGTGACCCAGGTCGGATATGTGCGAAAAAATGATTTCCTTTACGTATTTTTTATTTACCTATATATTTCTATGTATGTATTCTGTCTATTTCAACACGGCAATGGGCTCACCACCTATTACGTGGGACAGAAATCCACACGGTGAAAAGTGGGCATATAATATGCCTCTGCCACCCCTTCGGGGATAAGGCGTGATGGATATTTTATTTATTTTTTTATGTATTTAGAAATATATAAGTATGTTTATGACCTGTCAATTTCCCATATTTCAATCATAATTGTGCTGGAAGATGTATAAAAATGATATTACATTTATTATATATTATTTGCTGTTATTATATATTATTATATTAAAGCGCCCGGAGACTCGGTGTTCTGACGATCACTGTGTTGGCTGGTTCGCTACGACCACTTAATTCGGAATTTCAAAAATAAATATTTATTCGGAAGGCACGTTAAGTTGTTGGTCCCGGTTACCAGTACATGGCAGTCGTTAAGTTAAGTAGAAGGCCTAATGGGCGGCTTGAAAATTTTCAGCAACAGAAGGTAGCCACAACCTGCTTCTGTCTATTTCAACACGGCAATATGCTCACCACTTATAACGTGGGACAGGAATACACATGGTGAAAGTGGGCATATAATATGCCTCTTCGGGGATAAGGCGTGATAGATAAATACATATTTTATTTGGCATACTATAGTACATAATTGTTCCCATAACATTACGCCGCAGTATTTTATCTCTTTGAACAAGTCTAATATTACAGGCTGGATTCAGAAACGCTCCAAAGCTCCCTGTTATGTGTTTGATTCCTGGAAGAGCCCATGAAATACAATTTGCAATTGTTTAGAATTTACACTTACGCCTCGTCATATCAAAATGACAGAGATTTTGATCCTATGATATTATAGAAGAGTTTCACCGTCTTGTATGAAGTCCAGAAAAAGCTTGAGCTGTCTCACGGGTTAAAAAAATATGAGTAACTTACTTTAGTCTAGTATTCAATAACTTTACTATCTAGGTTTGTTAAAAAGTCGTGAACGAATTAAACAATACCATCTTAAGGGAGCATCCAAAGCCAAACACTTAAATTATATTCCTAAGGACTTTTTCGTGCAGTCTATAGTTCTTTGAATAATCTGTCTTTGTTTTTAAGGTCACTACTCTAACGCACTGCTACAAGACACAAATAAGCGAACTGGAAACAAAACTACAACAGGAAATTGAAAAGTTTACAAGTCAATTGGCCGCTGCGGAGCACTCGAGGAAATCTGGCAAAGTAGCGGTGATAACTGCAGATACTTTGAATCGAAATCAATACATGGTGCCGGTCATACCGAAGGATGAAAGTAGTGATGGAGAACTAGATATTAACGTCTCTATGATACCTCGGGAAGAGGGTGAGGTAATTACTAAAAATGATCTAATATTTTATCTATGTAACTAGAAATTATTTCGAGTAGCGACCTGGGGCCCACTCTACTATTGACAAACCGGAGAATAGAACCAGAATCGCTGTTTTTAGCTATTAAAATGTTAATAGACTATCAAAAATTCAACTGACTAGCGGCCAATGGCGCGGTACCTTGTAGTAGAATTCTATCAGCCGACTGATAGAAGTCTATTGGAGTACGATTTTAATAGCAGACTACGAAAAACTGTCAAAATTATACCTTTAGCTATTTATTGAGCAACGATTTCGATTCTATTCCGACATGTTTGAAATAGCAGACTCGGCCCCCTGATTAGAAGATGCAGCGAAGTAGAAAAAATGTACTGATAACTTCATAAAGGTTTTGGATGTACGGACTGAAGGCTCCGATGATCATCTGCTAGCGGTGCACCTACGGACTAACGGACGTAGTAATGACGGGGTTGGGAGATCAGACGGTAGTATCTCCCAATAATGCCGAAAATCAAAAGCCTATGATGGCTGCTCTTAGGAGCCAAATAAAAGAAGACACCAGACTGGATATCCAAGTAGGGCTTGGAAATAACAGGGAATACAGTAAGTTGATGACAGAAGAATGTATCGCAAAGCGCTCGCTAGCCCTTGGTTCTGATTTCTTTACATTTCATTTAACCGATGTAATTACTGCGACAGAGTTAAGCAAATTTACGCATAGAGCATTCCGTTTAAAGCGAATATTCAATAAGAACAGGTTAAGTACAGAAGTGATTGTTGTTATTGCTTTTTAAATTTTGTTCTAATCTATACTAATATATAAAGTTGAAGAGCTTGTTTGTTTGTTTGTTGGTATAGTTAAATGAGCTAATCTCAGGAACTAGTGGTACATATAGAAAAAAAAATGTGGTAGATAGCCCATTTATCGAAGCAGTCTTTGGACTATTTATATACTACTAACATAGAAAGCAATCATAAATGTCAACAAATCAAGCAAATTATCATACATTATTATAAATTTATAAACGGCGGAATTAAATGGGTGCGATGGGAGTTCGAAGTATGGCACGGGCGAAGCCGCGGGTGTCAGCTAGTGCCTCATATAAATTAACATTAAGCAAACAGTTTTTTGCACTCACACAATCGTTGTCGATAAGCTAGCAAGCGCTTGCAGGTATTCTTATCAATGATCTATACATCGAAGTACCTACCTCGACAATTGAAAAGGCGACCATTGCGCGCTGCATAGGTTTTATTTAGTCTAAGTATGACTGTCTTCTATTAACTAACCGCTCCTGTACCAGATGAACAATCCTTCGCTTACATTGACTTTAACTCGGAACATATTGGTACTACCCCCACTCTACCTTTATTGTTGCTTAATATTGTATTATGCTTATAATAGTATTTGAAAATTCCAGGGTTCTGAATCAGCGCCTTCACCTCCACCATCTAAGCCTTATTTAGGGAATAGCAGCGGAACACGTTCTCCGGTGCCCTTAGACAGACTTTTGGAAGAAGGAGTCCCGGATGACGAAACTATGGATTTCTCCTCTCTCGCACTTACACCCGAACAGGAGATAAGTGATCTGAAAAGAAGGTTACAAGCTCAACAACAGAGGTATGATCTTGTTATTACGGCTTAATAAAAAAATAGTCTTGTTAGTACATTATTATCTCTATGTGATATTGTCACTACATCGATGTCCTATTAAAGACTTATATCTATTCTGTAATATTAGAACAAATCGGCTTTATATGTCACAAAAAGCTACTGTTATCTTTTAGAATAGTGCTGTAGTACATCGAAACTTAATTACTTTCATAGCTCCTTTGGTACGGCGTTAGTAACGTTTTGTTATCAAAATTAGTTTTCGTGTTGCTATTTGTTTATAACGTGAAATTTTGCTTAGCGGTGCACAATTTTTAAATTTTTATTTCTTTTTATTTTTTAAACTTTTATTTATTTACGTAGAATCAATCACAACACAGTATTTCACAATAAACTAGCACAAATAACTAGCAATTTATGTTAAATGTACGAAGAGGAAATATAATTAAATATAATAAAATTATCGTCACAAATCCAGGGTGAAGCACGTGACAGTGTTGCTATCGGAGTCGGAGCGGGAGTCGGCGCGCATGGCGCAACTGGCCGAGCTGTTAAAGGCGGAGCTGAAGCGCGTGCGAGGCTCCACGCAGAACGCACACAACACCGAGTACATGAAAAACGTCACGCTCAAGGTACATTAGTCATTTGATACATTCTCTCTTATTAACTAATTATTTTAACTAGAAAACTAACGTTATTATTACACATTATAACTAAGTAAACGGGATTACTCACGTTTTTACGACCAGTAATAGACCGACCGGTTTTAGCTGTATTCAGACAGCCTTTTTCAGAGGTGCGAACCGTTCGCCGTACACTCTTTACGCACACTAACTATATTTATGCTGTATCCCTGACGCGCTAGCCAGAGAGGCCAGAATGCCAGGCCTCTCGATCCATGCATACTTCTTTCGCTTCCTGCAGATTCATTAATGAATTTTTAATCTTTTTGGAAGATATTTACCGTCCTCACTTTATATTCGCGCACTTCGCACAATTTATGTTCTTCGATAATCGTTCCTCACTCATTCGTTAGACGTGTCCAAAACATCGGAGCACACCCAGCTTAATGCTGACACTGTCATTCAAACCTGCCATATTGCGTATCACTTCACTACGTATTCGGTCAGCTAACGTAAACCCGCATAATTTTCGAAGTGATCGCATCTCCACAGCATAAAATTTACTTTCATGCATCTTCTGACATCTCACTACCGAATCACTACCGAAAAGCAACATTAGCACTAGGACTGCGTTATGAATTTATTTTTATTTTATCGTTGTGACAACTCACACAACGCCATCTGATTCCAAACTAAGCAGAGCTTGTACTATGATAACCAGATAACTGATAAACATACTTATATATTTCTAAATACATACATATTATAGATAAATAACACCCTGACACAGAATAAACCATCGTGCTCATCACACAAAGTTTTATCCTGGGTGGGAATCGAACCCACAACCTCTTGCGTCGCAGTCGGATTCATTCCCACCGCGCCACAGAGGCAGTCACAAATTCAGAATCGCGATGCGTCTTTTATAATTGGGAATTATTATTATCTTTGGGGATGAAGAGTAGAAGCGTGCACGTCGCCATCCCTGCCAGCTACGGCTGCAATTCTACTCTAACACGAGTGCCACCAGGGCGAATACTGCTAGGGCGTGCCCCCGAGGCGACGCGCACCAGTTCGTCCCCGCTGGTGCGAAAAGTGTGAGCCAGAGCGGCGTAGGGGCCCGCCACCCTACACGCGCGGCCCGACACGGCGGGAAGTGGAGGATGGAGTGCAGGGTAGCTGCGTGGAATGTTAGGGGAGGAATGGCAGATAAGATGATAGAGTTGATGGAAGTTATGAATGAGAGAAAGTTAGATGCAGTGTGCTTGACAGAGACCAAGCGCAAGGGCAGCGAAGTCTTGGAGCTCCCGGGTGCGATGCTCGCGCTTTGGTCTGGAGTACCAGAGAGCGAGCATGGCAGTCGGGGGGTTGGAATTTTGCTGTCCTCGCGATTGGCCTCCGGTATGTATGAGTACAAACTGGTAGGTCCTAGAATCCTCTGGATCCGTGTAAAACTTGGTTTGACGAAGATTTTCCTGGTAGCTGCTTACGCGCCAGTATCTTCGTCGAACGCGAGTGAGCTAGAGGACTTCTGGGAGAGTATGAGAGCAGCTCTAAATGTGATAGAAGGAAATGAAAGACTTATAGTATGTGGAGACTGGAATGGATGGGTGGGTACCGCTCGCGATGGTTTTGAGTCGGTACTCGGGAAGTATGGGGATAAAAGGGTGAACGACGCTGGCAAGCTAATACTGGCATTTTGTAAGGAAAAGGATTTGTTTGTGGCGAACACAATGTTCAACCACAAACAAATTCATATGTAAACGAGGAGATGTAAGTCAAAGAGAAGCATGATAGATCTATTCCTAATGGATAGTCGGCTCCGTAAACAGGTGATGGACACAAGGGTTTATCGAGGCGCTGAGCTGGGATCAGACCACTACCTAGTCATAACTAGGATTAGGGGTCTGTTCGCGGGTTGGCGTCATCGTACCGAGTGTCCTGAGCTTGAGCCGACTTATAGCATCAAAAGCTGGAAGCTGCAGGATGCATCCATTAGGGATAAATATAATGAAAGGGTAGCCGAAAAGCTTGGCGACATCAATGTAAGTAGTCAGAATGTGGAAAGTGTATGGCAGAACCTTAGGGATAGTATGATAAATGCCGCTGTGGAAGTGTGTGGAGAAACGAAAAGTAGTAATAAGCGTGATGCATGGTGGAATGAGGAAGTGAAAGAAGCGGTTCGAATGAAGAAGAAAGCATGGCTAGACTACTTAGCCTCGCGGAATGATTTTAATATGAAAGAGAGATACAAGCTGCAGAAAGTTAACACGAAGGCACTGATAGAAGAAGCTCGTGAAAGGTGCAGAATGAAAGCGGATGAAAGGTTTTCGTCCAATTTCCGGGATAATGCCAAGCTCTTCTGGAAAGAGGTAGGCAAGACCCGGAGTTGTTCGGCAATCTGCAGTATGAATAAAGTGCTTAGTGTTAACAATGACGTCCTAACAGACCAAACTGACGTGCTGCAGAGATGGAGTGAATATTATGGAAAGATGTATGCAAGAAAAGACAGAGATGCCACATCGGGAAGTGGAGCTCACTTCGATGCTCCGGATCCCGATGTCATTGAAGTCATTAGTATGAAAGAAATAGAACAAGCGATAAGAAGTATGAAATGTGGTAAGGCTGCGGGAAAAGACAGAGTTACTGCTGAGATGATCAAGTACGGTGGGTCGCGTGTCTGGGACACACTATGTCTGTTATGCAACTTGTGCTGGCGGACGGGTGAGGCCCCAGATGACTGGCGAGTAGCAGTTGTAGTACCTATTTACAAAGGGAAAGGCTCGCGCCTAAACTGCTCCAGCTACAGGGCGATCAGATTGGTCAGCTTAGCTAGTAAGGTGTATGCAAAGGTTATAACGGCAAGAATGCAAGAAAAGTCTGAAAGGTATTTATGGGAGGCTCAATGCGGATTCCGACGTGGAAGAGGTTGCATGGATCAAGTGTTTTCTCTCCGCATGATCGCGGAAAAGTTTCTGGCTCTTAGCCAGAAGGTTTTCTGCGCTTTTGTGGATCTAGAGAAAGCATTTCATAACGTTGTGAGAGAAACGCTGTGGGACTTGCTGCCCGGATATGGTGTGGACGGCTCGCTACTGCGGGCAATACAGTCGCTTTATAGGGACTGTAAGGCTTGCGTGCGAGTAGGGGGGGATGTGTCACCTCTTTTTGATGTCTGTACAGGCGTCAAACAGGGATGTGTCATGTCCGCCTGGCTGTTCATAGTGTATCTGGACAGTTGCCTGCAGAAGTTGAAAGATTTTAATATGGGTGTGAATTTGGGTGACTTTACAGTAAACTGTCTGCTGTACACTGATGATGCGGTGCTCATGGCCTCATCAGAAGCCGACCTTCTGGCATTAGTCACTTATATGAAAGAGGGGTGTGAAAGTAAGGGTCTTCGCTTGAATGCAAGTAAAACTAAGGTTCTAGTATTTGAAAGAGGTGACGTAAGAACTAAATGCGAGATTAGGGTAAACCAGGAACGTCTAGAGCAAGTGAATGAAATTGTGTATTTAGGAAGTATGTTTAGCGGGGATGGAAGATGTGATTCGGATGTAGAACGGCGAGTAGCTGCCGGAAACAGAGTTAACGGTGCTTTGTCCCAGTTAGTAAAGCGACAAAGCATCGTAAAAGAAGCACGAATGGCGATTCATAACGCAGTGCTAGTGCCAACTTTGCTTTACGGTAGTGAAACCTGGGTATGTCAGCAGATGCATGAAAGTAAATTGAATGCTGTGGAGATGCGATCACTTCGAAAATTGTGCGGCGTTACCTTGGCCGACCGAATACGTAACGAAGTGATACGCAATATGGCAGGTTTGAATGAAAGTGTCAGCGTTAAGCTGAAAAAGGGCGTGCTCCGTTGGTTTGGACACGTCCAACGAATGAGTGAGGAACGATTGACGAAGAATATATATTGTTCAAAAGTAGAGGGTAGAAAGAGTCAGGGTAGGCCGAGACTTACATATGAAGACCACGTGAGCAGATTGCTCAAAAACGGAAAGGTCAAAAGTACTCGGATACCCAGACGTGCGTATATGAAGCGATTGATGAATCTCGAAGAAGCGAAAGAAGTATGCATGGATCGCGAAGCCTGGCGATCTGTCCTCTCTGACTACCCCGTCAGGGATACAGCGTGAAGATAGTTAGTTAGTTATTATTATTATTATTATCTTCTTCATATTAAGAGAATTTCCAGTTACTACCACACCCTACCTGGATTTGCAGCCTGGGGTGCACTTTTATTTGACTGCTATGAACAGTTATAGTTTGGCTTTAGATTTTCGGCATTGTCGGCAGTGACTGTCTGACCTCCCAACCCCGTTTGGACGCCTGCATCGTTACCTTCTCTGTTAGTCTTTAGGTGCACCGCTAGCAGGTGAGGTCGTTTGGCCCCTGGATATTATAGTGGGGCTTCTTATACCCTTCCACGTCATTATCCCTTATGATCATCCCAACCAAATAGTATGTATAGCTATTGACGTTTGCATATAGACTATCAAAAATGCAACTGACTAGCGGCCACTGGTGATGTACGTATTAGTAGAATTTTATCGGCCGAGCGATAGAAATCTATTAGAGTACGATTGTAATAGTAGAATACGAAAAACTGTCAAAATTGTACCGATGGCGTTCTATTGAGCGACGATTTCGATTCTATTTCGACACGATTGAAATAGCAGACTCGGCCCCCAGAACTGAATACAGGGAAAGCTTGCTATAGCATTTTTTGAAATCGCGCATAAGGCATTAACTTCGCCTAAAGTCTACAATGTAAATAGGACTGGCAACTGGGACCAACTGCTTGACTTGCCTTTGAAAATGCTATAAAAGTGCTTCCGTACGTGCGTACCAAGCTGAGCAACTTTTTGCAAAAGAGCACCAGGTTTGTAGTCTTGATATTGTATGACTGCCTCGGTGGCACAGTGGTAGTGTATGCTGCCGCGCTGAGGTCCAGGGTTCGATTCCCGGGTTTGAACAAATAATTTCATTCATTTATTTATTTTTTATTTGTGTAATCCACAAATGTTGGTTTCGGTGTTTGGGTGTTTCCTATGTAGAATATGTATGTATTTAGAAATATATAAGTATGTATATCAGTTATTAGATCCCATAGTACAAGCTTATAGCTTAGTTTGGATTAGGTTAGACGGCACTGTGTAAAAAGTGTCTCACAATATTTGTTTAATTTTATAACTATGTAAATTATTTGTGTAGTTTTTGACGCTGCCGCCTGGTGATGAACGCAGCCGGTTGGTGCCAGTTCTTCAGAAGATACTCACTCTTACGCAGGACGAGACTCACAAGATACAAGCTATCGCAAAGGGTAAGTTACTTTCAACAATAATTTACTTGATTTTTTTGGGAAATTATTGTCGATTTATGGCAATATGAATATCATAAATATGAGTGACAATCGCGAAAGTATAAAAACATTATAGGAATAATTTTTAAAAAACACGCAAAATTGAATATTAAATTTAGCGACCCATGAAACTTTTTCTAATGAAGAGATTTGTTTTTTATTTGCAAGTGTTTTGAAAATCGTCGTATTACACACGTGTGCCTGTAACCATTATTACGCGGCTTTTTTATGACGTACATAAATTATCCTCTAGTATCATAAATGGTCAACTTAGCACACTTGTATTATACATTATTATGTTTTTGTATTCTTCAATCTAGTATGTATAAAAGTATACATACTTACTTATCAATATATAAAGCTAAAGAGTTCATTTGTTTGGTTGGTCAAACGCACTAATATCAGGAACTACGGGTTGGATTAGCAAAATTCTTTTTGTGTTGGACAATATAATTATAATTGTAAAGAATTTATGTGTTCGTTGACATAGAAGTTTTTATTTCAGGATTGGATCCCAACCCTAGCAAAGGATGGGGGAGCTACCTACCGTGGCCTGGTGGGAAATAAAATAATATACTTTTATCATTTTTATAGCTAAGCCACTATGAAGGCATTTTAAATTATTAATTATAATTCAATTATTTTTTTATTCCAACTATTATTGTATTTGAGACTATTACAGAGTTTACATTTAGATTTTAATAAGATTTGTAATTATTTATTTATGGAGGTTATTATGAAAATTGTTCTTAATGAAAATAACTTCAATGCAGCCAGACTTTATCAAATCGATTGTTGAATTCAAATTTTAAGTATGCACTGAAACGATTACATTAAACACCGTCCGCTATTCATCGTAAGTGCTTGTATTTACTGTGAGAAAGTGGGTTAACCGTGGACAAGAGCTAGTAATGATGCCTTGATGCTGCGATCGGACTGAGTAAAACCTCATATTCTTGCCTGCTTATTGCAGGGAGGCTAACAACAAACTTTCTTGAATGGGAGTCACACCTCGATACGCCCTGGTCGTCAGTGCGCAATTAATTAATAAGGCACGCGCGAAGGCTTAGGGGAAACTGGCCTTTGGTCCGCTGCCCATATTACACGGGGTAGGAATTATGAATACACCACGAACAAACAGGTGGACATGACACCCCCTGTTTGCTGCCCGATCAGATATCGAAAAGAGGCGACATACCCTACTCGCGCGCAAGTCTTACAGTCCGTATAAAGTGATTGTATTTCCCGCAGTAGCGAACCGTCCACGCTATTTATATTTTTATATTTCCACTACTATTCCTACCCCGTGTATATATTAATTTATTGGGTGAATGTTATATATTTTAAACAAAATTTTCCACGCCTTACATGGCAGAATGTAACACCTATGCATGATACCATATTCTAAGGAAATAAAGATTTGATTATGATTATGGCCCGTAGACTAAAGGCCAGTTTCCCCCTAAGCCCGCGCGAAACATACCAACCAATCAGCCTTACGCAATCCACTGTTGTACGTAGTCTAGACCAGTTTTTGTCGTATAGGGAGACCTTATGATTGGTATGGTAGTCAAAGGATATGACTACACAGAGTCTGTCTATTAGAATAGTTCTTTTTGAAAAGAAAATCCTGTATATATTTTTTTCTGACGTTTTGTATGGTTATACAATTACTCCTTAAACCATATCAAATGTCATAAAAATAAATAAAAATATTTTCAGAAAAATAAACTAATAAAAATCTACGCTTAAACACAGTCCTGTTTACTTATATCCTTTGACCATTGTAAAGGGATTTGTTTTGATTCTATTTTCTTTATCTTGTAGTTTTCTTTCTGTTATTGTACCGGGTTGGCCAACGGGTTGGTTCAGAGCTTTGTTATTTCAAAGTTTCTATCGTTACCATTTACCTTTTTTATGCCAGTTTTACTTTACAACAAATTACGTCACTAATGTTTCGCATAAAAAAAAAGATTCTACAACTCTCAGTCAAAGATTGTACACTTCTCATGGATCAGTAGGTGTGTACTTATGTATGCAACACGCGGTACATTACAGCACTACGTGGCTATCCGACCTGCTCAATAATTCTTCGAAAGAGAAAAGGAATATTGCAACTGAATTTTTCAACTTGGAGTCTGATTGCCAGAGCTATGAAATAATAGTGTTTTTTTTACAAACCCGAGTACACTTTCTGACAGTGGAATTAGGCTCCGACGTGCCTGTGTCGGATGCATAGAGAGATTGGCAGATGAGATCAATCCCTCTATCAGTGCCTACGTCAGAGCTTCGTCTTCGAAAGACCTACAAGTTATGAATATGAAGGTATGGGTCCGACATTGTAACATCACTAGTACACTAAAATGAGCACTAGATTTGTGATAAATTCAATCGAGTTATAACAAAATTAATATCACTAAAAGTAACATTTGTTTGTTATTTTTTTCTACAAAGTTGTAAGTATATGTATACAAATTAGGTATAACACTTATTATACAGTATTACCCTTTTTAGGTTATTATAGTTAAGTGGTTAAACCCACGGAGCAGAGTATGTTGCTCGATCCCTCGCTCGCGTGCTATAGAGACGAGAGTAATACCGCATGCCAAGTAGGGCTTTTATCGTTTGGATATCCTCATGCATTCTATGCCGGACTCCTACCGACTAAAACTACACGTTTTCTTTCCATCTGTCTATAGCCAGGAGTCCTGGGTGAGCCCTCGGAAGGATAGCCCCCAGGGCTCCTGACAGACTGTCCGCTACCTCAGGCTCGTTCAGGGGGGGGGGTTCGTGTGTTATCCTGCCTCTTTGGGGGTTAGAGTGTTATTTCGCATCTTTGGGGGGTGTGGGTGTTATACCACTTCCTTGAGAGGGTGAAGGACGTGCGTGTACCCCTCACGCTGCGCCACTTTCCATGACCTGCATGTTATATCTATTTCTGTAAGAACGTGCTTTGTGGGCTAAAACGAAGGAAACTATAGTTGAGTCAATATAAGAAGCCACATTTGACAAGTGTCAGTTTCAGCTTCATAGTGAGATGACATGATTAAAAATATCGATTAATGTGAATGATCCGATACGGACTTCAAACATATATGAATCGAATAAGTTATTTTGAATATTGTAATTGTATTTTAAAAATTATCAGTCCAATTTTTACCAAACGTTTTCTATGGAAAATTTAGAAACAAAATCAGACAACTATTAAAATTACAACGAGAATATTGTCATCATCATCACTGCACTCAGTGAAATTATTTATATATTTGCAAAAAAAGTTTCTAAATTTGCATCGCGTTGCATTCTATATCCATCGGACTTCATAAGTGGCCCAGAATCACAGATAAAACGAATAAAGAAAGATATTAAATAGGTATATAATTATAAATTGTCGTGAAGGCTGGCAATGTTTTGTCAGCCGTCAGCTATATATTTTGAAGACAGTCCTTAGTGTTCATAAAAAAAACAATTAATTCCGAGGTTTACACAGCTTTAACGAGTAGACGTGTGTACAAACTGCCGCTGCCAAGGGTTAACACAAGCTTTGCCAGACGCTTTAGTCCATTTAAAGACATCCATATTTATAACCAGACGAATAATGTTTGCGATATAAAACTGTGTTCGGTGAAGGAAGCAAAAATAAATCACGACATGACTCCTTTCACTGTCATACGACCAAACCGAAAGTCTCTTTCTTCATTTGTCATGAGAATGTAGAAATTGGTGATGTCCAGTTAATTGAGCTGTATAAAATGGTATTTGATACATTGTATAAGTTTAACTAATGTGTATGTGAATATTTTTAAAATGGTATAGTAATGGTATGAATGCAACTAGTTTTTAAAAATTAAGATTGATGTGTCTGAAAGTTTTGATGTCGCAAGAGCAATAAATGTCTATTATCGCTAAACTAAATAGTATTTGGCACCCACAGGACAGGGTTGCCTAGTGTGGGGCCACAGGAAAACGCACAATATTGTATTTACTATTTGGCAATAAAATAACTTTTATTTTTTGATTTTTTTAATGTGGATATGCGCTGGAAGTGGAGAATAGTCTTCTGAATGTAAATAGCGAGATGATTTGAATGATGATGATGATTGATGATTTGATGACTAGAATGCTAAAAAACTTCTTATATATGTTGATAGAACTGCGGTATGATCATATTTTAAGTGGTTAAGAAAAATTGTGTTGAAGGGGCGATGTTGCAAGCAGACTATACCTTAAAATGTTATACTTAACTATTCAAACTTAACTATCTTCACGCTGTATCCCTGAGGGGGTAGTCAGAGAGGACAGAGCACCAGGAATCACGATCCATGCATGCTTCTTTTGCTTTCTGTAGATTAATTAATCACTTCATACATGCACGTCTGGGTATTCAAGTACTTTTCACTTTCCCGTTTTTTAGCAATCTGCTCACGTGGTCTTTATATGTCTCGGCCTACCTTGACTCCTTCTGCCCTCTACTTTCGCACAAAATATATTCTTCGTCAATCGTTCCTCACTCATTCGTTGAACGTGTCCAAACCAACGGAGCACGTTAAAATGTTATGAAACCAATTATTGAAATAAAATCAGTAAACCTATAACAAAAAGAGAAATATTTTAGTGAAAGAAAATTATGTTAAACAAAAATGAAAATTACGAAATTATGCAGAATTGTATGATTAAAACAAAACATTAAAGGTAGTGGAATATTACGAATAATTTTCATTTCATTCGATTCTAGTAATAAACTTTCGATGTTCGTGGTAACGACCCTAGTGTTAAAAGTGAAAATGGAAAAGGGTTCACTGCCGCAACGTTGTAGCGACGTTCAGTTCTTTAGAACAGAAATTGTTTATTTTCTTTACAATGGTTTATTAGTGAAAATAAATAGTAAAATTACCTTCTTTGGGCATTTAGACAATAAAATATGTAATTTTTACTGGAAAAACTTCAGCAATTGCGTAGTTCTAACTTCGAAAAATTAAATAGTATTATATACCCGCCGTTACAAGGATAATACGCTGGTGATTTTTGAAGATGTGTCAAATGTGGCCTATTAAATTGACTCGACTATAACTACTGTTTACCTGATATGGTTTTGAAATATTCTTTTATAAAATTATTGTTATTAATTTTTTTGAAATCTAATGGATCACAATAATGTTTCAACAATAAATTTTGTGTGATATAATATTGTATGTTTATTACTAAATAACTGCACCATTTGTAATCGATTTGACAAAAGTCTATTATGTTTGGTAGGTTCTCAGTTAGTCATTGAGGTATAATTGGATATTTGGACGACATGTTGCAAGATTTTGAGAAAAAAGATATTAAAGTTATATAACGAGTGATTACAGTAAAAATCTTAGTAATTGTATTTTAATTGCAAATTAATTACGTCAATTTTGATTACAACCACCACATAATTACAATAACGATATCATTTGTTCACCGCTATTACTCGCCACTAAATTACTATTGTAATGAAATATTAATTTATACTATTTAATCTATGTCGCAAATGACAATATCTGAAATATATTATTAACTTCTATAGTTTCACACTAAATTATATTTTTTCACATACCTCAAAAATTTGCATATTTTAGTCATCAATAGTATTCTAAAAACAGTTAAATTAATGTATGTCCGTTTTGTAATTTTACTATTATTTATAAATATTATTTTATATACATGATTGATTATATTTATGATTTATTAGTGGTTATGTAATTAAATATTTTCGAATTTACTTAATAATAAGAAATAATTAAATTGAATAAATATAGCATAGTATAGTATAATAAGCGTTTTCTTTTTATAACTAACTATCTTCACGCTGTATCCCTTACGAGGTAGCCAGCGATATCAGATCGCCAGGCTTCGCGATCCACGCATACTTCTTTCGCTTCTTGCAGATTCTTTTTAATCATTTCTGTTTGATAGATATTTATAATCCTCACTCGGTATTGTGTTCACTGGAACTAAAGGTAAGATTATGTAAGCCTCAAAACTACTACATCCACTGCGGGTCATACGGTTGGCATAGTCGGGGAGCCATTGGTGCCTAAATTAGATTTTGGGACCCTGACAGTACTAAGACCAGTGAAGTGTTTTTCCCTAAACGTTAAAAAGGCTGTGCATGGTATATGATGTGCCGATATATCTATAGAGGAAGAAAACGTTAAAAGTGACGAGGATTCCATACTCCCATAGAAAAAATCACAAAATGAAAATGTGCCGCCAAGATTACTTCAAATAGGTATTTACTTAGATTAGTAAGTATATTTTCTGCTGTCTAGGTATTCTAACCGAAGGTAGCAAAAATAAAAACTACATGTATGATAATACCTATTCGAATATCATCAATTGGAAGGATCACTTGGTTAGTAGTTTCTTTTACAGAAAACGGCCTATCCGCTAGCAGGCATTGCTTTGCGACTCAGGAGAGAAAGGCGTTTTCTTCTTCCATTCCCTTGTCCGCAAGATGATGAATTTCCATACCTAGTTATTTATTACCGTGACCAGTATGTAGAGTAGGTACCTAAGTATCGTGTACCGAGAAATTTTTATTCGTTAAATTAAAATAAATAATGTAAGACATTTTTTATACACCGCCATCTAGCCCAAACTAAGCTATAAGTTTGTGTTACGGTGTCTACAAAATTGATAAATTACGTATATATTTATACAATAGACCCCCACGGCTTCGCCCCTGCCATAGTTTGAACTCCCGTCGCACCTATTTTATCCCATTGCTTATAAATTCTACAATAATGCCTAAAAATTGCCCGATTTGTTGACATTTATGATTACTACTCCACTCTTCAGAGTAGTAACGTGATGATATATAGCTTTTAGCCTTCCTCGATAAATGGGCTATCCAACACACAAAAGATTTTTCAGTTCTGACCAGTAGTTCCTGAGATTAGAGCGTTCAGTATCCCTCCGCAGAGTTAGTGATTCTGGGGGATCTCAACGATCACCATGTTGATTGGTTGGGTTCCCTGCGCACTGACTTTGCGGGGAGAGCTGCTCACGGATTTTGATCTGACCTATAGGTTCTCCCAAATCTCGCACGAGGTTACCAGACAAGGAGAACGAGCAAAGTGCATTGCTGGACCTCCTGCTGACTACGCGTGCGGACGGATACACCATCTCAATGGATGCGCTGATTGGCACATCAGACTACTGTCTCGTTCCTGTGCCAGTGCTTTTCACAAGGAATCACCCCGGCCCAAAGAGTGGCGGCATGTATGGCACCACAAGTCAGCAGACTAGGAGATTTCTATGCGTCATATCCGTGGAGGTGGCTTTGTTTCACTTCAGACGATGTGGACTCCTGCGCTACAGCAGTTGCTGAGGGGATCTTAGCGGCCATGGAATCTTATATTCTTCATCGCTGGATTCCCGCAGGGGCCAAAAAGCGACCGTGGTTTAATCGGTTTGCAGAAAAGCTAGATTACTGACGGACTCTGCCTACAGAGCTTGCACCACGGCTCGGGCCAATGATGATATACACATCTGTGAAGTAAAACGCAAACTAACCGCTTCGGGGGCCAACAAAAGAGCAATTGCCAGCGCTAAGTTCGATTTCGTCGAGAATTGGTAAGCGTATAGCAGGCTACCCTTCTGGAAGTCGCTTGCCAATGCTGCCGAGGTTGGGTTGGAGGCTGGATTCTCTCTTTGCCTCTAACTCGACCATCGGGGGCGCTCTGCCGCCTGGATTTCCGTGATGTGGAACACCCATGCCGAAAATTAAATTCACACAGCGGGAGGTTTGGCGAGAGCTTCAGTCCCTCGACGCTCATAGTCGAGTGGGCCAAACGGTAAACCCGCGGTGGTACTCAAGCAGTGTGGTCCCGAGTTGTGTCCGGTACTTACACGTCTTTTCACGCTTTCGTATTCCACTAAATAATAAGCCGGGTTCATGGAAGACCGTGAATGTGCCTAAGACGGGTGACAGGACCGCGCCGTCCAATTATAGGCCGATAGCCGTAACCTCCCTTTTATTTAAGGTGATGGAGCGTGTAATCAATACACAGCTCCTGAGGTACCTTGAGGAACACAACCCGCCCAGTGACCGGCAGTACGATTTCTGTTACGGTCGCTCGACTTGCGATCTTTTTGTGTAACTCACACACCGTTGGGCGACGGCTATTGAGAGTAAGGGAGAGACTCGAGCAGTGAGTCTCGATATCTTTAAGGTCTTTGACCGGGTACTAACACCGTGGTCTGCTATTGCCTTATTGACTGCCCTGGGGGGGGCTTTGCGAATAGGTATCCAGTTTTTTGTCCCGTAGAACTATCAGAGCCGTTGTTGACGGTCGCTGTTCGGACTACATGGCCGTGAATGCTGAAGTCCCGCAGTGCTCAGTGTTGTCACCCACTTTGTTTTAGCTGAATGTCAATGACATGCTGTCCAATGACGGCATCCATTGCTATGCCATAACATTTATTACAAAGGTCACTTCAATATCCCCCGGTCTGCAGTGGAAGAAAGTCGTGAACAACTTGTGTCTGAAATCGTAGCTACTCTTGCAAGAGTTTTCGATTGGGGTTGACAAAATCTTGTCCAATTTTACCCTACCAAGACTTAAGTTTGTGCATTCACTGCTAAAAAGCCCCATTTACTGTAGCGCCGCAATTCCAGGGCACACCTCTCACCAACTCCAATAGTATTGGATTCCTTGGTGTTGAGATCTCTAGTGACGTCCAATATTGTAGTTAGGTATTTAGAGGATAAATCAAAGCCAGTACAATCGGAGTGCTCATCAGGGCGCGGCAGTACTTTACTGATTTAACCAAATCTCGCACTTAGTTCTTACTTTTCTTTCAATTATTGCTTAGAACCATAATTTTACTTGCATTCAAGAAAACATAGGTATGTGGTTTCAAACCCAGATTCCCTATGGGATATAGGAAAAACTGATTGTAAATACACAGCTGCACAGTAGTGTCAACGAAAGAATATGTTTTGTAAATTGTGACATTAGAATGGGTTAGTGGTAGACCAATCACCCCTAATCCACTAGTTAAGTCAGCGCAGTCTCTTTCCATAAATTCATTTTTTCTGAGTCCTGTAAGCTGCCAGGAAACTTATAAAATTATCAAACATCTGAAAAATAAACACAGTTACGGTATAGATGAAATTCCAGCTTCTCTAATTAAACAGTGTGCTGATGAATTGACATTACCTTTCTGCGTACTAATCAATCAATCATTTGATGAAGGTACTTTCCCTGACCTTTTAAAAAAAGCAGTCGTGAAACCAATACACAAAAAAATCTAAAGTAGATCCTAATAACTACCGCCCTATAGCTCTTCTACCTACTGCATCAAAAATCTTTGAAAGGGCCATGTATGACCGCGTGTGCGGATTCTGTAAAAAATATTCAATATTTGACGAGGGTCAAAACGGATTCCGTAAACACCGATCAACAACCCTGGCAGTGTACAAATTTGTAAAAAGTTGTAAAAGTTTTAAACATATTGAACAATAAACAATATGCAGTTGGCATACTATTAGACATAACAAAGGCATATGATAGAGTTCGGTTTGGTATCTTGCTGGACAAGTTGTACAACATAGGAATACGTGGAAATGCACATAAATGGTTCACTTCATACCTAAAAAACAGAGAGCAATATGTGGAAATGGAACATTACGACCGCAGACGTAACGAAATTACTTGTATTAGATCCGAGGGACAAATTTTGAACGCGTCAATACCTCAAGGAAGCGTTATAGGATGTCTGCTCTTCCTAATTTACATAAATGACCTACCAAAACTTATAAACGAAAAGTGTATATTGTTTGCAGATGATATATCTCTGCTTATCTCGTCCCAAAACGGAATTGGCTTAACTCAACGACTTCAAAGTCTTTTTGACGCAATATCCAAGTGGATGAACGCACACAACCTCGTTATAAATTACGAAAAAACTAAGTTAATGACCTTTTACCCACACCAAAAAACTCAACTAAAAATAGACTTCTCCACAAATAACATAAATATAGAAAATGTAACTGAATTCACACTATTAGGAATAACAATTGATAGGCACTTAACCTGGAAGGTCCACATGAACAATTTAAAATTAAAACTGTCCAGATTCGTCTATGCTCTCCGAGAGATCAAGAAAACCACTGATTTGCAAACAGCTTTAACCCTCTATTATGCCTACGCTCATGCCTGGCTCAGCTATGGTATAATTATGTGGGGAAATAGTCCCGACGCTCCCTCACTTTTCATCTTACAGAAAAAACTTATTCGGATTCTTATAAATATAAACCAAGAAGTTAGTTGCAAACCGTACTTTA
This sequence comes from Thumatha senex, assembly GCA_948477245.1. NCBI lineage: Eukaryota > Metazoa > Arthropoda > Insecta > Lepidoptera > Erebidae > Thumatha > Thumatha senex. The sequence continues at coordinate 21,156,801 of OX419726.1, forward strand.
AGAGGCTAAAAATACTTACCTTACCGTCCATCTATATTCTGGAGATCTGTAAATTCGTGCGAAACAATATAACCTTCTTTGTAAAACGTGGTGACAGACATACAGATAGACTGGTCAGGCACGAGAACCGCCTGATGTTACCAACTTCTCGCATGACCTTACACTCCAACAGCCCACACGTTATGTCCATAAAAATATTTAACCAACTTCCAGAATCTATAAAAACGGAAGCCAGTACTAAATTATTCTTAAATAAAATAAAAAACATGCTCATAGAAAAAGTATATTATGATATTACCGAATACTTAAATGATAAAGAAATAAATCAATACTTCTTAGAAATTCAATAATAATAATAAATTCAATAATAATCATAAATACAATAATAATAATATTTTCAATAATAATCATAAATTCAATAATACATTTAATAATTTTAAAAATTATAATAAATTTCATGGATTTAATAATAACAATTCTATACTTAATTATAATAAATAAATAAAAACGACTTTTTTTATGTGGATTGTCAATAAATAGAAACTGTGAACTACTAACCAAAGAAATAAATAAAATATTAAAATAAATAAATAAATATCCATCACGCCTTATCCCCGAAGGGGTGGCAGAGGCATATTAAATGCCCATTTTCACCGTGTGTATTTACCTGTCCCACGTAATAGGTGGTGAGCCCATTGCCGTGTTGAAATAGACAGACGCAGATTGTGGCTACCTGCTGTTGAAATTTTTCATGCCGCCCATAAGGCATTCAACCAGGCTTAACGACTGCCATTTTACTGGCAACCGGAACCAACGGCTTAACGTGCCTTCCGAAGCACGGAAACGCTCGCAAATGTAAATGCCACAAAGTGGTCACCCATCCGAGGACCAGCCATAGTGAAAGTTGCGTAACTCAGTGATCGTTTACAGAACACTGAGACCGCGGGGCCACGAGCGCTTCTAAAATATATCAAGTACCGAATACATGCAATAATTTAGAAAAATAAGTAAATCGTATTGTCTTGTATTATTAATTATATCTTATACATATACGATGCTTCCTCCTCTCTTCTACGTTGCCGTGCCCGACAGGGTCCATAATGTACCTAATTATATATTTTATAACAACTGTAATCACCTTATGGAGCGCAATAAATGAATATGAATATTAATGAATATAAGAAAAATTAAGAAGTTTGAGAGCTGAGTTGAAAGTTGAGCTTGAGAGATAAATTAAGCGATGAGACAATTTAGATTAATCTGTTTTTCACACGTCCAGTGACATCGATTGCGATGTCAAGTCACGCAATGGTGCCGCGTGGGCAAAATGGCGGGAGATGACCGGTGTCATTTGTGACCCTAAAATGCCGATCCGGTTGAAGGGACAGGTCTACAAAACCATTATTAGACCTGTCCTTTTACATGGCAGTGAGACGTGGCCGATATTGGAGCGACACAAGCAGGAGCTGCGTGTCACGGAAATGAAGATGCTGCGGTGGATGTGTGGAGTCACGCGGATGGACTGCGTGAGAAACTCTCGCATCCGCGGCAGCCTTCACGTCCGTGACATTGCGGACAAGTTGCAAGAGTGTCGCCTTCGTTGGTATGGTCACGTCTTGCGGCAACCGCCGGGCTACGTAGGTAACAAAAGTCTAGCCATGTCAGCCCCGCCGGATCCCGATAAGAGGGGAAGACCCAAGAAGTGCTGGCTTGACGTCGTAAGGATGACATGCGTGCCAATGGTCTCACTACAGGGGATGCCGACGAACGTGTGAAGTGGAGGAGAAAATGTAGGAAAGCGGACCCCGGGCGTCACGAGACGCAACTGGGACAGACGCTCGTAAGATGATGATGACAATTTAGATAAATATATATTCGAATTTAAAATAGTAACAGTTTAAGGCAGGGTTCGATAAAATAGTTCCAGTAAAGTAGGTATGTAGGGTAGAAGTTAGGCAGTCTTGGAAGTCCCTTTAAGTGCCCGAGATGGAGGGAGGAACTTAGCTTGCAGTAGAAGGCGGCAGCGTAGGTACGGCGCTGGTGCAACCAGACACGACGGCGGGTAAAGGCGAAGGCAGGAAAGAAATGACGAGAGACGAGACCCCGCATCAATGCAAACAATGAGCGTGGCGAAATAAAGAGGTCGATGCCCTTAGAGCAAGCCGTTTTATTTAGCTACTACCAAAGACCTTATAAGTATTACTTATAACCTAATACTTATATATATGTTACAAGCTACTACCCCCACCCCTTCTTCATCGACTACTGAAGAGTCACAACTGTTCCCATAGTGTTGGGAACGAAGTGAACTCCCCAGTCAACAAATGGTAAAACGACAAATGGTAAAAACTTATGGTAAGCATTGTTACAAGCTGATTAGAGTTACCTGCATTTTTACTACGGGGTATTCATATCACTGGTATAAATTCATATCACACTCCGTGTTAACGGTTCCATTCAAGTTTATATTCCATAGACAAAAACGAAAGGTGCTTTTTTACTAAGGGATTATTTGTGTTTGTAATAAGACTATATCGATAATATAATATTTTTTGTAACTTAACTTCAAATACCTACACACACCATGGAAGGTACTTCGATTCATAATAACAAAGAATATAACCTACTATGCAAGCAAATTAAAAAAAGGTTTGATTAGAAATTAGGTACCTAATGTCACAACATGCTGGACTTATATAAAGTTGTAAAGAAAGCACGACTAAAAAGAAAGTTCCAGTCTTCCGGTTTTCCAACATAATTTTCGTGACTTTATATGAATTAAATGAGTTACAAGTAAATATATATAACTACACCGCTTCTTATTAATGTTTTATGATTTATGGTAAATTTTAGTTAAATATAATGGATTTATTATTTACAATTTACATAATGAGCGTGAAGTTTGATTTTATTGATTCCAGGTTTCCAGGAAAAGAACAAACGCGCATGCTCGAAAATTGCTCGGAAAATTCGTGAGACTACGGCTGCGAAGGTGAGCTTTTCTTAATTTTCTTTACAAATATATTTAATTTATAGTTATTTCCACAAATAATACTATTTTATAACCAGGTAGTAACTAAAATATGCCAAAGGTGTGCTAAAATTTGATTAGTTGGACATTGTATGCATAGAATTTTACCGGTAGGACATTTTTATAACATTTGCAATTTTAACGTTTGCTATATTTTTTAAATCGGAGTGTGGATTACCTATTTCAAATTTTTGAGTCACAGCTATAATATACGAAATTTTGCAATATTATTAAAATAGCGACCTTCGTAATTGCGCCATGTCCACATGCAAGCATGAAAGAAAATTGTGAATTTAGATATTTCCTGAAATTTTCAAAGTTGGAGTAACAGCACGTCATGTCATTGTGACAAAATTATGTTCCTATCATCGGTTAACTAATATAGAACAATAATATGCACAAGATGGACGTAGAAACCCATGTGCTCTATCTAGCGGTATTTGCGTATTTCTACAGAAGACGGATGCAACCTGCGTTGTACTAAAAATCTACATTGGACTATATGTTGTATGCTGACTACCCCGTCTGGGATACAGCGTGAAGATAGTTAGTTTTAGTTTAGTTTTATGTTAGCTATACCACTGTTTTTAAACTGAATACTTATACACCTTTGTGCTGAACAATATCTACACGTAACTTAGCTTTTGCTTTGGTATTTATTATATAACGTACATATTTTAATAATTATATTATTATTATACTTGGTGACATACAAAATCTATATTTTAAATTGATTAACCACAGATAAACTATAAAATATTATGATATTCACAAAAATTCTAATATTTTGCTTTTAATGACATTGTTACCGGTAGATCTTTATATACAATCGTGGTCACTATAAGTTTTTATCAGTTTATATTGCATTTGATTTACTATTCCTACGTGAATTGATTTGAGTGGGCGAACTTAAGACCGGTAGGAATTCTATATTTGGAACGATAGCTTCGCTGTATCGATGTCCCGGACGTCTCTGCGCACGCTCGGGGGTGCGAGCTCAGACTCTGGAAAAATTAGTCTTGTTGTACGGCCATGAATATTATGTAATAAATTAAATTCGTGTAGATTAAACATCCACTTTGCAATTCCGTATCTAAATTGAAACTAATCATCACGCTGTACCTGTAGGTATCCCCTAGCTAATTAGTCATAGAAGACACATAGCCAAGCTTCGCGATTCATGCATACATCTAAATACAAAATTGAAAGATTTTAATTTACTAAACCCTTGTATTCAAATTATTTTGACTCCATTCCGCCGAATATGCAGATTCCGTGCTTAGTAAGTCTGAAAGCTTTTAATAGCATGTAGCCACAGCCTGTCGGGGCCCTGTACATTTCAACACGGCAATAGGCTCGCCATCTATTACGTGGGACATAATACAAAAGTATTTTATGCCATAATGCCCTGAAATCCAACTTGCTTGCTTTACCTACTCCAGTAATAGTTGTTTGTATGCGTCACTAAAATCACACACATACATATCTACAAATTGTCACGCCTTTATCCTCAAAGGGGTAGGCAGAGGCATACTATACCTCCACATTTCACCATCTGCATTTTTGTCCCACATAACAGGCGGTGAGCCCATTGCCGTGTTGAAATAAACAGGCTACTTGCTGTTGAAATTTTTCAAGCCGCCCATACTCGTAAGGCCTAAAATCACAATACGAAGACTATATATAGTGCATTGAGCTGAGCTATAATACACTACTTACGCTAGTAAGCTGATTCAGTTCGATGTATCGACTTCAAGTACTTGCGTTCAACCTTCAGACGCATGTATACTTAGACTAAATTAGTCAGATACCTATAGGCAGCCTTTCTTTGATTTGTGATAATAGTTCCTATTGATGCATACTAACGACTTCAAAAACATTTGATAACCCTATCAATTGAATCTTTATCTAATCTCCAGTTTCAAATCTGTTTATACTCGTAGTACCTACCTAGGTAGGTAAACTTATCAGGAAAAATTTGATAAAATCGTAACACCTAAGTGTTACGATTTTATCAAATTTTACTGCGCGGTGTTGTGTGTTGAAAGAAACATGAATTTTTCAAATTATTTCTAGTACCTACTACCTACCTAATTTCGTTTAGTTGAACCTATCCTACTTCAACTTCAGGTTTTTGTTACGATTTTATCAAATTTTACTGCCCGGTGTTGTGTGTTGAAAGAAACCTGAATTTTTCAAATGATTTCTAGTACCTACTACCTACCTACCTAATTTCGTTTAGTTGAATCCCCCTATCTTACTTCAACTTCAGGTTTATTTTTTCTAAGCTAAAATTATATTTAACAAGTTGACGCCCGCGGCACCGCACGCGTGGTGAAGTTTTCCCGTTTCCGTTTCTCACAGGAACTTGTTCCCGGGATAAAAAGTAGCCTATGTAATACTATGTATTATTCTGATGTGTAAGCTATATTATTGTAAAGTTTCATCAAAATTCATTCAATAGATTTTGCGTGAAAGAGTAACAAACATAAATAAAACGTGATCAGTAATTGATTTTGACTGCCTCTGTAACGCGTTGGGAGTGTATCCGATTGCTACGCAAGAGGTCGTGCGTTCGATTCCCACTCATGATAAAACTGTGTGTCATGAGCACGATGGTTTATTCTGTGTCTGGGTGTTATTTATCTATAATATGTATGTATTTAGAAATATATAAGTATGTTTATCGGTTATCTGGTTACCATAGTACAAGCTCTGCTTAGTTTGGAATCAGATGGCGTTGTGTGAGTTGTCCCAACGATTTATATATTTATTTATTATTAATTTTAATGAAACCAGTTGCAATACAAGTGTATTTAGAAAATTTCTAGATATAGGTTCATACTATCTTTAAAGATGTATTTTTGAAACCACTCATTCTGTCTTTTGGTTTATTACCTTCAGATTGCCATTATAATAGAAAACTCTTTCAGCACAGTCTTTCCGTTACTTTCGCTTACAACCCGGGTTCACCAAGCAAACCGGGAGAGGCATGTCTTAGGGCTATCAACTTGAGGGCCTCTGTCAATCGACTGTGACATGGCTCAGTGTTTGAACTTGGATGTATTTATAACAAATATAGAGCTGTATTGGGATAGCCTCGCGGAAGCTAGAAGTTTTAAATAAGGTGAGGCGGTTCTTCACGCCACAACAGAGATGTCTTCTGTACAAGACACAGATTCGTCCATGCGTTGAATACTGTTCTCACCTTTGGGGTGAGTTCGCGAGGTACTTGTTGGACGCGGTAGACGCTATGCAGAGACGTGCTATTCGCGTTATAGATTGTACTGAGGTAACAAGAAGCCTTGAACAATTGCTTCATTGGCTGCGTTTTACCGTATTTACCATGGCGAATGTTCTGAAGAGCTCTGTAAACTAAATCCACCTTCTCCATTTCGATCCCGAACAACGCGTGTCGGGTAGAGGTGCCACTCCCACACTGTGGAGATAATTTTCGCCATAGTTGAGCGGTTGAAAAGTTCGTTTCTCTGTCGAGCAATAGTAATTTGGAATGCTCTGCGAGCGCACGTGTTTCCCTCTTATACCCAGGGTTTTTCAAGCGGAGCGTGATGAGGCAGATCATGGGGCCGCCAACTTGAGAGCCACTGTTGCACTAGCCAGTCTTGTGGGTTGTGACAATGGCTTTTAATTCGATAAATGTCGCCATGGCTTCATGGCCCATCAGGCGGGCGGCGTCACTTTGGCGAGCTAAATATATATAAAAAAGCAGGTCGGCGGCATCTTTGATGAGCTAAATATAAAACAACTGCCAAGTGAGTGTCGCGATACGCCTAACTGTCGGTTCCGTAATGGTTCCCTTAAAAGTAATGTGTATAATATTGAAATTTAAAACATTTTTGTTTTAGTTGGTAGGATATTAGGTTATCCCCGACTTGTCTTGTAATAAAATTTATAAAAGAAAAAATTCAATTTAATTCAATTTCAATTTAATTTTAAGCGAAATAGCCGTTTAAACTTAACTATCTTCACTCTGTATCCCTGACGGGTTAGACAGAGAGGAAAAATCGCAAGGCATCGCGATCAATGCATACTTCTTTCGCTAGCTAGAATTGAGGCTATTTTAGTACACTTAATACTAAGGAACTTTTTGCTAAACTCAAACAGCCGGACATGATGAATTTAGAAGGCTTCCTTGTTTACTACGGAACCCAAAAAAAAACCATCTGATTCATAAAGTCTTTGATGTTATGTTTCATAATTTTTTAGTTAATTTTCATTTACTTACACTGACCGTTTTATTTTGTACAGGTCTGCTTGTTGAACTGATATTACGTAGAAGTATAAGACAGAAGTATGGGTAAGGAGAAGACTCACATTAACATCGTCGTCATCGGTCACGTAGACTCCGGGAAGTCTACAACCACCGGACATCTAATTTACAAATGTGGTGGCATCGATAAACGAACGATAGAGAAGTTTGAGAAGGAGGCCCAGGAGATGGGCAAGGGCTCCTTTAAATATGCTTGGGTTAGTATGGTTTACAAAAAAAAACATTTTTGACTTTACAACTGTTCTAGAGATAGCATACCAAGTACCAGCCTTGTATCTTTAGTACCTACCTACCAAATAAATATAAAGTGCATAGTCTAAATAAAAAGAAAAAAATATAAATATATAAATAAATATCCATCACGCCTTATCCCCGAAGGGGTGGCAGAGGCATATTATATGCCCACTTTTCACCGTATGGATTCCTGTCCCACGTAATAGGTGGTGAGCCCATTGCCGTGTTGAAATAGACAGACGCAAGGTTGTGGCTACCTGCTGTTGAAATTTTCAAGCCGCCCATAAGGCCTTCAACCAGGCTTAACGACTGCCATTTTACTGGCAACCGGGACCAACGGCTTAACGTGCCTTCCGAAGCACGGAAACGCTCGCAAATGCAAATGCCACAAAGTGGTCACCCATCCGAGGACCAGCCATAGTGAAAGTTGCGTAACTCAGTGATCGTTTACAGAACACTGAGACCGCGAGGCCACGAGCGCTTCCTATAAATATATTAAATGCTTACTTTATCAGAAGGACAGGAAGGTTTCGCACGTGCATCGTACATAATGCCGTACGTCGTAGTCTTACTTACTACTGCCAAATCTATAACGATTTATTATAGAATACCGTGGCATGTTATAAAATTTTTTGTTTCATATTCAATCCTGTTTTTTAATGTAATTTTTTTGGGTAAGCCATATCTTGGCCAGAATCCTTAACCAATCTCAAAATAACGATGGTTTGGCAGGTTTTGGATAAGTTGAAAGCAGAGCGGGAACGTGGTATTACGATCGACATCGCGCTATGGAAATTTGAGACTGCCAAATATTATGTGACAATCATCGACGCCCCCGGACACAGGGACTTCATTAAAAACATGATTACCGGTACCTCGCAGGTAAGGAAATAAAGCTGCGTAATACAATCTTTCGAGGTTTTTTAGCGATCCTACCTTTTTTCACGGCAAAATAGCTACATTATTGCTCAACGTGCATACTCGTATATGAAGCGATTAATGAATCTGCAAGAAGCCAAAGAAATATGCATGGATCGCGAAGACTGGCTGTCTATCCTCTGTGATTACCTAGTCAGGGATACAGCGTAATGATAATTAGTTTTTTTTTAATGTAGCTTCATTCGATCAATTTGTGAAGTAAATTGTCCTTTACAGGCCGATTGTGCGGTACTGATCGTGGCAGCCGGTACAGGCGAGTTTGAAGCTGGTATCGGTAAGAATGGACAGACACGAGAACATGCGCTGCTCGCGTTCACTCTAGGAGTCAAGCAACTTGTTGTTGGTGTTAACAAGATGGATTCCACAGAGCCACCATACCACGAAGCGCGCTACGAGGAGATCAAGAAGGAAGTTTCTTCTTATATCAAGAAAATTGGTAAGTTCTTTTATGTCACTTTGATGCGCATAGTTGTAACTTTAAAGTTACGCCAGTTTAAGCATTCTCACTATGCTCTAAAATTGACTGAGGTGACCCGTTCAAAGTCAGCACAACCATACAAAGTGTCCACCTTTACTTGATCAAAAATATTTCTTACTATTTGTTATTTCAGTGTATTTTATTGTGTGGTTGTAATAAAAATAGTTCTTTTTTTCCCTGAAAAGTATTATTTTCTATCAGCTTATATAGCTGCTGAACCGAAACCAAGCGCTAAAGATTATTTAATTCATGAATTTGTAATGGGTAACGGCCCTATTAAAAATCATGAATTTTAACATATTGATTTTTTAACTTAATTAGGTACGATTACTAATCTCATGCGAAACTGGTTATTTTCAATAGGATGTCAAAAATACTACTGGATAGGCAAGTGCCTATATAAATTCAAAAACTGGTTAGCAATAAGTATATGTAGGTATAGCGCAGGCCTCATTAGCGAATTTACGGGCATGAGTGTAAGCCAGAATAACTAATACCTAACTAGTAATATAAGTAGCGAAAGAAGTATGTATGGATCGCTATGCCTGGCAATCTGTCCTCTCTGACTACCCAGTCAGGGATACCTCGTGAAGATAGTTAAGTTTTTTAAGTTAATTTAAGGGACATTAGTTAGGTTTAGGTCTAATGCGACAATAAACTTTTATTCATAAAATTACGCTTGTCAGCCACCTCAATGGTATAAAAAAATTTTACCTTAGAAAGTTAATCATATAATAATATAATATTGTGGGACACTTTTCACACAGCGCCATCTAGCCCAAAGTAAGCTAATATTAGCTTGTGTTATAGGATCTAGATAACTGATAAACATACTTATATATTTCTAAATACACACATATTATACATAGGAAACACCCAAACTCCGAAACACATTTGTGGATCACACAAATATTTGGTTCGACCCGGGAATCGAACCCGGGACCTCTTGCGTAGCAGTCGGATACATTCTCACAGCGCCACATAGGCAATCATAATAAAATATCAGCGAATTATACCACGTACGTGTCCCACAATATTTATTTATATATTTATACTCATGGGAGTATTTACATGACACTCGTTGGCATCAGGCTACAACCCTGCGACTGTGGCGTTCGTGCCGATCTCCGGTTGGCACGGAGACAACATGCTGGAGCCCTCTGACAAAATGCCCTGGTTCAAGGGATGGACCATCGACCGTAAAGAGGGCAAGGTCGAGGGCAAATGTCTGATCGAAGTAAGTGCCTAAAAAATATGTTCAATGAAATTTTTCTTCATTTAGTCACGTTTAGCATTAGATAAGTTGGTATATGATGTAGATAAAATTATATAGTTATATACATAACTACCTACCACACCTACCTCCTCTTTGTTCAAATTCAAAGTATTAATAAATTTGCTTTGTTGTAAATAAATAATTCATGAAATTGCGAAACATGGAAGCTAAGCTAGCACTTTCAATAAACTAAGGAATGCCTTTCGAATGTCCTTAACCTTTTAAAGGCCTTACTTAGAATGATATGTCGTTTTTTTTACTTACATTCACGATACTACCTTGTAACGTAACTTCAATTTTATTCTTAAATTGTCTTGTGCTAGGATGCACAAGTTAAATAAACAACTATGAACTTAATTTATGTATTCTTAAAAAGCCTCTGACCTCTGTACCTATAATTGTTTTAAATAATAAAATTGAAGTTACGTTACAATTATATTTATATTTTGAGAGATCCTTGCTTCATCAGAACCTTATATGTACAGTAGCTTAACGAGACATCGCTTACTCAGTCATCTTTACTAATATTAGAAAGAGGAAAGATTTGTAACTTTGTTTATAATGACTTCATTTTTTAGCTTAACGTGCAGATGCAAATATAAATGACACAAAGTGGTCACCCATCCGGGGCCAGCCATAGTGAAAGTTGCGTAACTCAGTGATCGTTTACAGAACACTGAATCCGCGGGGCCACGAGCGCTTCTATATTTAATATATAATATTAGAAATAATTTTAGATAAGTGTTAAGTATACTTAGATGATCACTTTATTTAAAAACAACCTTTTGTGTGTCCCGAAAGGCATTGGACGCTATCCAAGCACCATCTCGGCCTACGGAGAAGCCGCTGCGCTTGCCTCTACAGGATGTATACAAGATAGGTGGTATAGGCACTGTGCCAGTGGGACGAGTAGAGACCGGCATTCTCAAGCCAGGTAAGATATGACATTGACATTTATTTTGTTGGTTGAAATATCTTATGCTACGCCTCTATTGTAGAATTAAAGTTAACACATTGGTCTGTCGTCATTATATTCTCAGTTCTTACTAGGGAATGAAACTTTAGACAACTTTAGACACTACACAACTGTTAATCTTAGCAGCCTAATCCTCTTGGATTTACGTTTAGTCCATGTCCTAGGGGTGGCAAGGGGACCTTGTCATATTCTCTCCGAAAGATAGGGCTTATCGCTGCGGCGGAGGTAATAAAAGGTCAAACACCAGTCTTCTGTTCTCTGGAATCTGCAGTTATGACGGCAGATTAAAACACGTGATTGCTCCATCCGTGCGAACCTAGGACGATTTAACCAATGGACGCGTAATGTACTCAATAAAGTATGAAATCACGTTCAACCAACTTTCGTGCGAGGGGGAAACTACACACATATGGTTTTCTTACTCTTGCATGAAGTGTTGTCACTGTCTAACAACCAATAAAAATACAACTCCGAATAGAAAAATGTAGGTATGCAATACGAATTTGACACAATATTATTCAGCTAATTTGAGATGGTAACTTTATGTATAATTTTTAAAAAGAACTAGTTGACGCCCGCGGCTTCGCTCGCGAAGAGAAGTTTTCCCTTTCCCGTTTCCCACAGGAACTTGTTCCCGGGATAAAAAATAGCCTATGTCCGTCTCCTAGCTCTAAGCTACCTCCCCACCAAATTTTCAGCCAAATCGATACAGCCGTTGTTGAGTTATAAATAGTGTAACTAACACGACTTTCTTTTATATATATAGATGAAAGTATATTGAATATAGGCTAAAAAAGTTGTTGGTATGTTTCAATAATTAATGGTTTTTGTTAGAAATAGTTATGTGAATGAAATAAAAATTTACTTACGAGTGAAAAGTAACATTAATTGTTCGACCGCTATAACTTTTACACCATTTCACAGCAAATTACGTCATTTTTTCTTTATAAATTACCCTTCAAACGTGTACGATAGAGTGAGTCCGCGGAACAGCAACTTAGCTAAAAATGCTTAGCAAATGGCAAGCGGGGTATAGGCGCAAACGGTAAGGCTTGGTTAAATCGTCCTAGGTGCGAACCCTAATGGCGACCAACTCTTGGCGCCTTGCACACCGGGGGGCCGAGTCTACCATTGACAAGACGTAGAATAGAACCAGAATAGCGGTTTCCAGCTGTCAAAATGTTAGTAGATTACCAAAAATGCAACTGACTAGCGGCCACTAGCGCGTCAGAACACCGGTAGAACACCGCCGACCGATAGAAGTCTATTGGAGGACGATTGTAATAGTAGATTACGAAAATCTGTCAAAATTGTACCAATGACTTTCTATTGAGTGACATTTCGATTATATTTCAACACGTTTGAAATAGCAGACTCGGCCCCCTGGTCGTGCTTATTAATCCTCCAGAAAAATGTCTGTGTTCGGACCCAATCCTAAACAACAAAGGAATCCAGGACAAGCATCCATCTACATATTATTTAAACGATCCTCGTGACTGGGATGAAAGTAGACTCTCTGGGCTCCGACGTTGAGGTGGTGGATGTATACGGGATCTTAGTTTTGGTCCAGTTTGCGGCAAAAAAATTAAACGTTCGTTTTGGAATAGGTATGGTCGTGGTGTTCGCTCCTGCAGCTATCACAACTGAGGTGAAATCTGTAGAAATGCATCACGAAGCACTTCAGGAAGCCATGCCCGGTGACAACGTTGGCTTTAACGTTAAGGTAAGGATATTAGATTGATAAGGAAGACACAACTTTGAGATTAGTAGCTACATCACGATTTTTATAAAAAAAAATTACAAAAATACTATGTATAGGTTAATAGACAGTGCATAATAGATCTTTTTAAGAATAGGTCTTTCTGCGAATGAGTCCAAAGTAGAATAGGGTACTTCACGAATAAGGCATTTTCAGAATGAGGCATACAGCGAATAAGCCCATAAACGACTACAGGTCATTTTGCGAATAGGTCCAAGATCTATCTAAGCCAGTTGATATCGTCCTAGCAGTTAGTGCATACTATGCTATGCTAGTGCATATCATGATATAAGAATTTCAAAAACTTAAGGTTGTCTCATTTCAAAATAATCCTTTTTAGAATGAGTAGGTAAAATGGTTAGTAATCACTATCAAAATGATTAATGTCCTCTAATATGCACTGTACTTCCAGTTTTAATAAAATAAATCAAAAACATTTAGAACCTACCACCGATTTCAACTGGGAGCTGTATGTTAACATAGTAAAACATTTTTCGAAATTATAATGTTTCATTTTATGTATTTTCCAACAGACTATTTAAATCAAAACCTATTATTATTGTATGTATTGTGGACATTTATGAAAATATGTTTTTGTGATTTTGATGAATAGTAGACTTTTATAAAAAAAAAAAGAAATTGGTCATTTTGGGAAAGTAGATGTTTGGTTAAAGTACCGTTTTGGGAAAGTTATCCCTATCCCTATGCATCTAAGGGTAAATAAATATAAAGATTAGCTTCTGCAATTTTACATATGTTACTTTAGACGATGTAATAAATTTACGTATTAATGCAAACTCGACTTTCAGAATGTGTCAGTAAAGGAGTTACGTCGTGGCTACGTTGCGGGAGACTCCAAGAATGCGCCACCTAAAGGCGCTTCAGATTTCACTGCTCAGGTGAGATATAATCTAATAGACAGTGAGCTTATATCCTCGTAATAACGCAATTTATGAATGAAATACTACAAGATTGATTCTGATTATTGATTGTTCTTTTGGTTCGCTTTACATCTTATAAACAGCAATGTCTAATCCATTGAATCCATGAATATCCGTTCCGACAAAAGTAATGTCCAAAAATAAAAATATCTAAAGGTAGGATTTTAATGTTGGCAAATTGTTTGGTCAGTCGCAAAAACTAACAAAAACACGGGGGGCGCAGTTAGTCCTACTAGATATTCGCTGTTATTGTTGTACATTATGCGCATTGAACATGTTTATTTTAGTCATTATTCGTATTGGACATTTTTATAAATTGGATATTATTCGCTTTAGACATTTTTATTTTTGTCATTATTCGTATTTGACATTTTTATTTTTATTACATTAATATTTTTAAGACGTTTTACCGACCTGAATTTAAATTTCACCAAATTCTTCTCAATTAATTATATTCTATGTCATCTCAAAATATATACTTAAATATTATATCAATTCTCACATGACGTTAAAGTACCGACGCACCTATTTTGTATCCAGTCAAAGCGTAAGCGTAGTAAACGAACACTATATTGTTATCATATCCTCTAATTTCCTGTCGAATATCTGTTTTAAAATTATTGGTTACGATCTTGAGTTAGATACTATATCTATGTGTGCCAGCAGTTGACCCGAAATAAATTGAATTGCCCAGCAGGTTTCATGAAGTAATCTGTTTATTAGCACTCTTTTTAAGTGCAATTTTTTTTATATAAAAATCGCTAGTAAGTATAATAGGTTTCGATGTTACTAGCGCTGGTTTTTAGTCATTTCCATTACTTTTATTGGCTACAATAATTGCATTAAATCATTTTTTCATGCAGGTAATTGTTTTGAATCACCCTGGGCAAATCAGTAACGGATACACGCCCGTGCTAGACTGCCATACGGCCCACATCGCATGCAAATTCGCTGAGATCAAAGAAAAATGTGACCGCCGTACTGGTAGGTCGACTTACTCTATACTTAAATTTTATTAATATAGCTAAGTACTAAGCTTAAGGCACTAATAATTCACATTATTGATTTCGAATGAACGCTATGGGTAGAAATAAATAGTAATATAAGATTTTAAATAGACCATTTTTTATAGATTTAATCAATGAAAACACTTGGACTTAATAGGTATCCTTGTGAAACTCCAGAATTTAAATTCCACTTGAAACTGGTATAACAATCTTTTTAAAATATATATTAAGATATTAAAGTATGGGATCATGTATGAATATATATATACCCCACATTCTATGAATTCAATTCTATGTATTGTATTTTATTGAATAGCGACATTTTGTCTAAAGGGTTCCTAAAAATCAGCATTATTTTATATTGTTTCCTTAGGCAAGACAACAGAGGTAGACCCGAAGTCGATAAAGTCTGGCGATGCAGCTATCGTGAATTTGGTGCCCACCAAAGCGCTGTGTGTGGAATCGTTCCAAGAGTTCCCACCACTCGGACGTTTTGCTGTGCGGGACATGCGTCAGACTGTTGCTGTAGGAGTCATCAAGGTAACCTAGTATTACGTTAGTTTTATTTCATGTAAATAATAAATTCAACATAAAGTATGCAACCTGCTTCCGTGGATTATCGTAGATCTGCCTCGTCCAATGGTGGCTAGGGGTCCAAGCCCAGTCGTATTATGATATTAATAAAATTTGGAGCGGGTTATGTAACCTCTGTTACGTATGCAAAAATATAAAGTTTTTCAAAATGTAAGTAATTGTGAATAGTAAATAAAAATATGTGTGTTTTTCTGTGTGAGACATGTCTATGGAAGCGTGAAGTGTCAACATTGCAGTCTAGTTGTTTGACGGAAAGAAACTTGAAGCGGAAGTAGAATGCAAGGAGGAGCAACAAACTTAATAAGAAATTTGTTACAGAGCGTGAACTTCAAAGAGGTAACCACGGGCAAAATCACCAAAGCGGCTGAGAAGGCCCAGAAGAAAAAATAACTATGGGGCAGACGCAACAACACGCGGCCGCCGCCCCCTCCCGGCTTCTCCACTGGTGGCCCCTCCCCGCTCGCTCCCCCCTGCATTTATCAAAGCGCGATATTATTAAAGTTAGTACGTTTCAGTTACGCTTACGTGTTAAGTTTATATCTTTGTGATTATTTTAGTCGTAAGTTTCTCTCAAAGTTTGAGTTTCCGTATCTCAAAGCTCGTTATGTTCTATTTTTTCATCGCAAGGAGTTTCGTAGGAAAAGCAATGGAGTGGTTGTTGAATTTTTAAACTGTTTCCGTGCACAGATCTCGTCGTATGTAGAGAGGTAACTATTGTCGTGGTCGAGTGTCTGCGGACTGCCTTGCCGCTCGTTATCTTGACCGTCGATAGGTAGTATTTTGTGTTAACTGTAGATACTCAACGTATTTAGGTCACGTAAATTATTCAGCCAAATTTTTTATCTATTTCGCTAAGAAGTACCTTAGCTTGTATTGATTGTTTGTGTTCATCGTTAATTCTCAATGTTTTCTTACCTACCTAAGTCATAAGAATAATAAATAATGCAGGAGCTAAAGTGAATGGCCTAAATGAGGGCTCCTCCCATTCCAGTGAAACTCAACAACAACAACCTCCGCATCTTTAGCGTTATTTATTACTAATATGCGGATCTGTTAACCATAAGTTATGCTTAGATATGCTTGCTTATGGTCGGTGCTCATGAAAAGTGCAATGCGACATGTCCCGTCACGCCATTGTAAAGTATTTTATTTCCGATAAAATTACTTTCAACGCTACTACAATGATCTTGAAGACCTATTATTACACTTTGATTTGAAACAATGAGCTTGTGGCATTTCAAAAACAGCGTCCTTCACGTTGCCGGATTATACTTTTCATTTTGTGTCGCGCCTTGATTGGGCACCGGCCATTATTTTATCCGATTGTATGATGGAGCAAACATCGTAGAGATTGAAGGAATTTGATTATAAATCAATTCTAAGTACCTAGCTAGCGGTATGATTAAAGCGTTTAAAACGTTTTGGTAGAAATTAAAAATAAACTTTGTAATGTGTAGGAAAAATATAATTTCAGTTCCTAGCCCTTGTTAAAAAAAAACTTCTGTGGGAGGGTTTAAATATTCAATATTAATCAACCCATTATTATGTTTTCCAATATGATTACAAAAACTGTTATAAATTCTTTTATACGGAAAACAAACTGAAAACTCATTTTAAGCTAAATGTAACTTTGTAATTTTTTCAATGATTTTGTAAAGACCTTGATCCTGATAAAACCAATAAAGAAGCTACTGGTACATGTTGTTTAAATTTCTCCTCCAATTCTCTCCTCTATTCAAAATATACAAGCTGTTGATTTGTAAATGCAATACTTGCAGAGACCCATTGGTTTTAAAGGATCCACCAGTGCCCTGTTTATCAAAACTCGCAAGTCTAAAAGTTCACAAGTTACCTACACTTCACAAGGAAGTTTTTACAAGTTCGTGTAAATTACGTTTATCAAAAAAAATCTACAGGGTTTGTCATATTGAATACTTGTAAGTTCTAAAATCAAAAATGTATAGCGCAATACGAGTATGCTCCCGCCAATTTTCTGTGTTCCGTGTTGATCTACAACCAGAAACCACGCCCTGACAACTAAATGTTATAAATTGATTTACATTGGTTGGGAACCTGCGGCACAGGTGAAATTCGAATGTAATCCGACAATTTACAATAAGGAAAAATACGTCAGCATCCGAAATCACTGCAATAAGGTGTGTAGGGACGCACAACGCCAACATATACACAAATCTGTTCAAAATAGTGACCCAGCTGTCTGGAAGCTTCTCAGATCGATGGGTGTTGGTAAAACTCGTGAAGATAAAATTTCTAAAGATATGAATCAACATTTCACAGCGTCGCCTATATTTAATAGGGCTAAGACCATTACGTTGCATCAGCTATCTACTCTTTCGACACCTGATTATCCATCATTCGTCTTTAGTTCTCGGCTTGTGATGTTGAGAGGAGTATTAAGTCAGTTGCGTCTAACGCTGTTGGATGCGATGATGTCAGCCGTAATATGATCCTCCCCATCCTGGATGAATTACTTCCCGTCATCTGCCACATCCTTAACCATTCAATAACTAGTGGAGTATTTCCAGGGGCATGGAAAAGTGCTTTGATTATCCCTTTACCAAAAATCAAAAAATTCCTCATCCTATTCTGATTATCGTCCTATTTCCTTATTACTATTTTTATCCAAGGTCCTTGAACGTCTTTGCTACAATCAGTTAAATACTTTTTTATGTATTAACAATCTCCTTAATCCCTATCAGTCGGGCTTTCGGCCTGGTCATAGCACTGCCACGTTATTGGTCAATATTACGGATGACATCAGATTGGGCATGGAGAATGGTTGTATTACCGTTCTTACATTGCTTGACTTTAGCAACGCATTTTCCACTGTAGATTTTGATATACTACTAGGCGTGCTCAGTTCTAACATATCTCCAACCGTGGTCGACTGGTTTCGTAGTTACCTGACTGGCCGTCGGCAACGTATTCGCATTGACGAAAAGTATTCTTCGTGGTGCAATATTTCAGCTGGTGTGCCGCAGGGTGGCGTTTTATCTCCGCTTCTCTTTGCAATTTTTATAAATTGCATTTCCAATAAACTTATTTCACCCTATCACCTTTACGCTGATGATTTACAAATATATGCTTTGACACTATTTCCGAAAATAATTTTCAATGGAATTCATATACCTGTAAGTGATTCAGTTAAAAATCTAGGAATCTTTATTGATAATACTTTATCTTGAAACCAACAAGTACAGGAGGTAAGCCGTAAATTATTTGCAGCTGGAGGTTCTTTGCGTAGAGTGCGCAACTTTCTTCCAATTGCAACTAGAACTGCTTTAGCACAGTCTCTTCTTCTTCCTATTCTAGATTACTGTGATGCTAGTTATCTCGATGTCACCGAGGTTCATCTAAATAAGCTTGAGCGCTTACAAAATTATTGCATCAGGTTCATATTTGGCTTGCGTAAATATGACCACGTTTCCGAATTTCGCACTGAGCTCAAGTGGCTGCCCATTCGTCTTCGCCGCAATACTCATATCCTTTTTCTTCTATATAACATCTTATTTAATCCTTCTTTTCCTTTTTACCTTAAGGGCCGTTTCCACTTCCTTCAAGATAATAATTTGAGATTCCTTAGATCATCGGAAAATTTTAAACTGACTACACCTATGCACTCCACTAGTTTTTATGACGAATCATTTACAGTGTAGGCAGTTCGGTTGTGGAATGCGTTGCCTTTGGAAGTAAGGCGGGCTAAGACGCTTAATACATTTAAGAATATGGTCAAAAATCATTATCTGGCATTGCCAAGCAGTTAATTATTTATATGTATTATAATTGCGTTTTATTTAATTTTTTTTTTTTTAAACTAAGAGTAAAATGTTGAATTATATACTTACATATATTGTATTAATGTATAATTTGCTTTAGTATAAAACTGCACCACTGATACCCACGACTGATAGTCAGCATTGAGAAAATATTCTCTGAGGTTGCATATCTCACGGTTATGGAGGGTCTTGACATTTAAAAAGCCTCGACCTCCACACTTCCGAGGGATATACAACCTCATTACTGATGAACGAGGATGATGCATTCGAAATGTGGTCAACAAGGACCGCACTTTCCTATCCAGGGCATCTAATTCAGTCTGAGTCCATCTAAGTATACCGAAGGAATACATTAGGACCGGTATGACCCACCCATTGAAGGCACGCACCTTATTACCGCCTGATAAAAGACTTATTATTATTATTATTACCAGAGTTCTTAAGGATTTTCAGTCAACAGCTATTTTGGTAATATAAAACTACACTGATTAACAAAGATGACGTTATGATCACAGAGTGCCATTGATAGTCACCGTCAACTTTATTTGACATTTGATATCTTATCGATATTTTTATTTTACGATCATGTAAGCTTAGTGGACATCAATTTGATAATCTTTTATTATTAGTGAAGAACACTGCTCGAGAACAGTGTTTTATAGGTTCTAGTGATTAACACTAGCTAATATTTTGTAAATTAAGTGAAAGTTACTATCATATAAGGTAAAATTTCGTGTTAATTTTGCAATCCAATATGGCCGCCGCGCCGTTGTTATAATATTTCATTTTTGGTACCGTATAAGAGGTTTTTTGGTATACTAAGTACCAATTTTGTGTTAATTTCGCAATCCAATATGTCCGCCGCGCCGTTGTTATGATATTTCATGTTGGGTATCGTATAAGGGTTTTTTTTTTGTATGCTGAGTACAGAAAGATACGTAATAGCCCTGCAGAATCGAGAAACGTCACAACTGTTGGCCTTTAACAACTTGGTGAAAAACTAAAAAAAGCGATAGTGAGAAAGGGATAGAGCATTTTATGTCCATCTTATTCACTCTTTAGTGTGCCCGTATAAGTGTATCTCGTTCACTCTGAGTACAGTATTACCATGTCATATCTATAGTATACTACATCTAAGTTCGGAGCCCTCTCGTCAGGACCCTTTTTAGCTAGATAAGCGGTAGCGCTAGGAAATAGCTACCCTAACTTAAAAACATAGATGTCATTTTAGCTCAACGTAATTTTTTGGTAATCTATCTAGGTTGAAGTTGTAAGTAGACAGCCGTAGACAGAGAATACTATAGACGAATTGATAGCTTTTGTTTCACTCACACAAGAAAGAAAGCAACTTGCCGGTGTAGTGTGAAGAAAAGAAACATAATGATTATCATATCTTTTGTTTCATCGAGCGTGCCGGTTTTTCCAGCACAATCTTGAGATAGAGCGAAACAAAGTTTGACAGCTGTTTTGCGGTTCATTGTCATTATTGTAAAAAAATAGCTATAAGACGGTTTAAAGGTACAAAACTGTGTACATATATAAGTACTGTGACATATTTATTTGTATTTTTCTAGAATTTCCATATTTAATATACCTAATAATACATATATTTGTATTAAATATACAAAATTCATACCATATATACCAAAATACATACTTAACTTAATATTATATGATACATTACTAAAATATATTATTAAAAGAGGTCCCTTTAGGCAAGGTTCCGAAGATACTGGCAGCGTTCCCCCTTTGAATAGCTAGACTAATTCTTTGTCCGAGGTAGCTGCCAGCTCTTCGGTCTCCTGTGATGTCGACTAACCTTTTCGCAATTTCCTTAAATAGCTTTATAGCGCTAGGACCCCACGGACCAAGAGTCTCGACACCGAATGGGACAAAATCATATTCGGAGCCAAGACCCCTGCATTTGAATGTTTTAGCTTTTTCAGCCGCTTCACATGCCGCACCAGCTCTGTTGTTGGTTCCATGTACCAGCACCCGGCCCATCTTCCATGGAATCAAACTCATACCGTCCGGTTTCTTGCCATCGTCTCTTGCAATACCAGTTGGCTCAAGTAGACTTGGCACGTTGACGGTAGCAAGGGACCGGCGTAAGATATCGTTAAGTGCGGCATGTCTCGAGAAGCGGCCCGCACTTTTTTGGCATGACAGTCCGTGATGTCGTAACTTGTCGACATCACTGCCACAGGGACATTTATGAGGAGCGCAGACCGGAACCCCAAGCCGTAGACAGGTTGCGATTCGGAGCGTGTCAGGCTCAAGAAAAGTTCCTGTATTTGACGAATTTGGGTACGCGTGAAGCCAGTCTCTCAGCCGGCCTCATGCGCACTCACGGCCAAGCACGTGCAGAACCTGTACTACAGCTCAATAGATTGTCAATTTGCAGTATATGTCGTCCCAGCTCCTCTGTGAATTTGGAGAAACTGGAAAATTTTGACCTGGGCAAGCAATTAAGAAAGCGTTTCTAGCTTCTTCTAAGTAAGGAATCTCAAAGTTTGAAGGGAATCCCCTAAAAATTTTACTTATGAGATTTGCTGAACTATGGACAGAAGATAGAAAGGCTGGTAAAGCGACACTGGAAATTTTTCGAATCCCTAAACCACCATAAGGGATTGGTAGGGATGCTTGGATCCAAGAATGCTCGTTCAGCTGCATATTAAGAATCGATTCTAAGCTAATTTTGATTAAGTCGTCTACTTGTGTCAAAAGATCTGGGTGATTCCAAAAGGAGCAGCAACGGAGCACATAAGTAAATTTTGGGACGAAAAGACAGAATTTTAAGATGCAAAGTGCATAATGTGGACTAATTTCAAGGAGACGGTCAGCAGAATTTTGAAATTTAGTTATTGAATTATTAATATAATCAGAAATATATTCATTAAAGATTGAAGAGCCTAAAAGGTAAAGGGAATTACTGTTAACTATTTTAATATTTGGAGCCAAAATATTAAAGTTTTGTTTAACGTCATTGAAATTTAAGTCGCAGTTATTTATAAAAAGTTCGCATTTGCTAAAATTAAGCTCCAAACCAATGGTTTCAAATTTATTTCTGATTATAAATAGGTCCGAAAACACCGTATCCACATTTCCTCATAGGGTTCCGTCGTCCAAATACCAAACGTTAAATTTAGATATTAAATTTTTGATAATCGAATTTAAAGCCAAACTAAAAATTGCAGGCCCAAGGGGATCACCCTGTTGACAACCTATTTCCGAGGACAGTTCATTAGATCGATATAACAATTTTGTTGGGTCAGCGTAACTGAGAAGAAGATAATTGTACCGGTATATGTTATTTTATTTCCGTCAGCTGGGTATCCCTATTTACCGAATTGAATGCATTTTTGACATCAATTTTGAGCAACACGTAAGGCTGTCCGTAAGTTAGGAAAGAGCGTAGGGCATGGACGGCTGCCTCACACCTTCCTTTTACACCGAAGCCTAACTGTACGGGTTATTAATTCAACGGGGTTTAAATTCCGAATTTAATTTTGGTAAAATATGTCGAACAGCAATTTTGGAGGCCAGACGTCGTAGTCGTCGTAGACCAATTGCTGTTGGATCACTAACAGCAATTGGTGTCAACCCTCCATCCTTTTTGGTGAGAGCAATGAGGTTCGCGCCGAAAAGGATGAGAACAATTTCTGTATTGACATTACCGGAACACATAAAATTGATTAATTTAGTGATCGAATTTACAAGTCACTCGCCTGCATCACCCACAGAATGCGATGTTAAGTCTTTCAAATGTTGGGGTGAGATTCCATCCAAACCTGCAGCCGAACCTGGTTTAAAAGATAAAATGGCATCCTTTACATCTTTATTTTCAATTTGAAGACATGCTTGCCCTGCTGTTGGTGGGTCGAGAAAATATGGGTTTCCTGGAGCTGGAGGATGTTTTGACCGTAAGGCCTGAAGGGTGTCAGGAGTATCTGGTGATAGCACGTCGTTAGAGAACAAAAGGCGAGCGGCACCTTTGAGATCTCCGTCACAGATTTTGTTTTCGATGAGTTTTTTGCGATTATGAGGGGCATCATGTTTAATTAGGGGTGCGGGAGAAGGCGACGAGCTTACAGCACAGTTATTCTTAATCTTTTGTGTCAAGGATAAATTCGGTTCAACAGTTTTTATTATATGTAGTGTGCTGTATGAAAATAAAAATAGGTTCTGTCAGTCTTGAGTACAATTGCTTATGTAACATTTCTAGATTAATTGTGACAAATGTGTAGCAACGGTTATTCGAGCTCCTCGAGGGATTCTTTTAACTATGGGTATACTATTTTTCAAATGGCTTAGATATGTGTGAAAAGGTGCTGGATCGTTGGCTACAAAAGTAGGCGCACTCGGAATGATGGGATGGATGTTTAAAGGGGAACTGTTATGGCTAAAACATTTCCTGTGTTTTTGTAGTGTGTATATTAAGGCCTTTTAAAGATTTGAAAGACTTATTGCACTGAGTACATGTATGGGTCGCGTTCGAGGTGCTATCACAAGATTGGTTCACGGACTGCATTCACAACAGTTAATTAGATTCACAAAAAAGAACAACTTAAAGCAAATTTAAAACCACAATAATTCAATTCAATTTTTTGGGTATGGCACTCGTCGAACGAACTCAACGATTCAGCCAAAAACAGACATGCGATGGAGATTATTTGTAAATGTGAAATTGTAGGAATAACAATTTAGCATATTTGGTTTTGGTCCATATGTGAAAAATTCTTGAATAAACATAATAAGAAAAAAAAAGACTAATATAAAAACAAATAAATACGAATAATATATATAATAATAATTTTAAAATAAGGAGAAGGATCAGAGTCTGATCGAGGTACACTGAATGACTGGAGTGCAGCAAAAACCTAACCGCAATCTACAGATTACCGATATGATGCTTTTTGAAACTTTTTTAAAACGATAAAACCATGGTTTTAAAATGACTTCGGGCTGAATGACATGGAAATGTTTCCCTTTCCTTCTGCTACTAATATTCCAGTGGGCCTGCCATGAGGACTGGAGATCCCCTTGGGGAAGGCTTAGCAAGTCATATCCTTGGTATACAAGGTGTTTGAGGTCTGATGTTGACGACACTATAGCACTTTTGGCAAGAGTGTCTGCACACTCGTTGCCCTTAATACCACAGTGACTAGGAATCCAAACTAACTGGACTATCTTTTGCTTGTTGGCACAGGAAAAAAGTACTTGTTTTATCTCCAAGATGAGAGCACTATGGAGTTTCTTCTTAAGTCCAAACCATGGTTTTAAAATGACTTCGGGCTGAATGACATGGAAATGTTTCCCTTTCCTTCTGCTACTAATATTCCAGTGGGCCTGCCATGAGGACTGGAGATCCCCTTGGGGAAGGCTTAGCAAGTCATATCCTTGGTATGCAAGGTGTTTGAGGTCTGATGTTGACGACACTATAGCACTTTTGGCAAGAGTGTCTGCACACTCGTTGCCCTTAATACCACAGTGACTAGGAATCCAAACTAACTGGACTATCTTTTGCTTGTTGGCACAGGAAAAAAGTACTTGTTTTATCTCCAAGATGAGAGCACTATGGAGTTTATTCTTAAGTTGGTTCTGTTCAAGAGCCTGTAGACAGCTTAGAGAGTCAGTGAAAATAACAGCATTGCTGATATCATGGGACTCTATAAAGAGGCATGCTTCCAAAACTGCCACGCATTCTCCTGTGAATACAGAAGATTCCTTGGGGACCGAATTGCAGAACGATTTTTGAGTTCTGGTAATAGACAGCAGCTCCTGTATAACTATCATTATTAAGTTTTGAGGCATCTGTGAAGAACCGTTGGTAACCACACCAACGGTTATTTAGTAATATTTTGAAGACAGAATCCGCCGAGGGGGTATTTTTGTATATTCCGGCGTCCAGACATATATCAGGTTTAAAATACAACACATCGAAGTCATGTCTGAAGACTGGCAGTCTCTTAGATTTTATTTTGGGGTGCTCTAATGTTTGGAAGGAACGAAAGGTCTTAATAATAAGTGGTATGTCTTTACGCAGCCAAAAGCTGGAGTTATAGCATAACTCACTCAATAGACTTAATTTTGGAAGTAGAGGATGGAAAGATTTACTAATTAAACGATATAAATCGTGAGGCTAAGTATTGGCGTCTTAAGGTTAAAGGAGGTTCGGCGCATTCGACCTGCAAAGCATTGACCGGAGTGGATTTCATACAGCCTGAGATGAACCTTAGGCAGCTAGCCTGGGTCCTATCTAGTCTTGCTAGCGCCCCTTTATTACATGGAATGAGCAGAAAAGAACCATAGTCCATGATGCTGCGAACTAGTGCATTATAAACTAATTTCATGGTGTATGGATGCGCACCCCACCAAACACCAGAGAGAGCTTTCAGAATTGGAATAATTCTCTCACACCGCTTCACCTGATAGTTTATATGTGTTAGGCCAGACAGTTTAGCATTCAGATAGACCCCAAGAAATTTAACAACAGTGGCGTTTGGAATATGGAAGTCGTCGATAGTCACTTGAACATGAGGGAACACACGTTTCCGAGTGAAAGTAACTATAGAGCTTTTAGATGGAGCGAAACTTAAACCATGGTCTAGCAGCCACTGACTCAATGAGTTCAGGGAAAGTGTTAGTGATGTAGCTGCATCACTGATGGAATAATCTGTAACATACAAGGCGAGATCGTCAGCATACTGTAAAATTTGACAATTGCTGTTTAGTGCTGCAATGTTAGCAGAGTACAGGTTATATAGCAGGGGACTGAGGACTGATCCCTGAGGCAGCCCAGTGCACACCTTTCTCAGCCCCATCTCCTCTCCCTGAACTCTAAGCATCAGCGAACGAGACATAAGTAACTGGCATATGCATTGAATTATCCTTACCGGAAAATTCAGGTGTAGCAGTTTCTGTCTGAGAATTGGGAGAAGAACGCTGTCATATGCAGAACTTATGTCCAGGAATGCTGCTACAACAGATTGACCCTGAGATAAAGCAATACGGATATCAGCTATAAGTACTCCTACACTGTCCATAGTTCCAAGTCCCTTTCTAAATCCAAACTGAAATTTTGGCAGTAAACATTTTGATTCCACCATCCATTCTAACCGATTTTTTATTAAGTATTCCAAAATTTTTAACATTACCGATGATCAAGCAATTGGTCTAAAACTGTTTGGATCCTCAGGGTGCTTCCCTCCCTGGTTTCAAAATCGGGATAATGACCTGGATTTTCCATTGGTCTGGGATCCAACTATTTATAAAGCAATAATTTAGAATGACCAACAGATATTCTTTAGCAGAGGAGCCAGCGTGAGCAATGAAAGAATATGGGATACCATCTATTCCTGGGGTGGAATCATGAACGTATTTTAATACCATATCGAGTTCCACCATAGAGAATGGAGACTCATGTGGGTCCGTGGATACCTCTGCAATTGATAACTGACTTTCAGCCAGAGAGGGAGCGTAAGGGGGAGCTATTTTTGCAAAAAACAGTTCAGCAGTCTTGGCCGACATTGGAGACGATGAAACAGGGGCACATCCTGAACGGTACCTGTTAATATGTTTCCATACTACTGAGGATGGAGTTGAAGGGGAGAGAGAAGAGCAGAAGGAGGCCCATACTGTGCGCTTCTTATGTCGGAATGCCCGCCTACATTTAGCCTCAATATGTTTAAAGTTCAATAAATTAGATATACTCATGTCAGCATTGTATTTTCTTTCAGCCTCTTTTCTCTGTTTGACCAAACCTGTGCACTCCTGGTCTCACCAAGGGGGTGATGGTATCTTCCCTTGACCGCTGTTTTTTAAAGGGAACGATAACTCTGCACATGCATCGATATCACTCATAAATTTGTCTAAGCAGTCTTGAATATGGCAGTGCTCACGGTTTTCTAAATTTTGAGTGGTGATATTTGGAATGTTTTTAATTTTTTGTTCTAAAAGGGAAGAATACAATGACCAATCAGAATGAGAAATATTAAATTTTAGGAGGCGAGGAGGACTTTTTTCTAGATAAGTTCTATCGGTGAGTGTGACACAGATAGGGTAATGGTCACTGCCATATGATAAGTCTGCACATTGCCAACAAGCAGATGAGGCAATATCAATGGTGCAGAATGACAGATCAACGCAACTTTTACGTTGACCTTGAACTGGCCTGCGGGTAGAGCAACCATTTTTGAGGATGCATAGATTAAGATCATCCAAGATTGACTAAGCCTTGCCCAAATGACTCACAGTGGTCTGAACCCCATCTGAAATGATGCCCATTAAAATCTCCCATAACCAAAAATGGCGTCTCGTAATTACCAAATATATTTCTAAGGACTGGTAGGTAGGCTTGCTGTGGGTGGGCAATGTGAATAGAATAAATAATGGGACCTTCAACTCTAACAGCAACAATATTAATTTCATCCAAAGGTGCAACAACTCGCAGGGGAACAAAGGGTACCCTACTATTAATTAGGAGGGCAGACCCTCCATGACCATCAGACCTGTCACATCGTAGTAAGTTGTAGTGTGGAACACGGAAACTCAAACTTGACTTGAGCCAAGTTTCAGAGATACTACAAACAAGTGGTTTATGCTTATTAAGTAGAAATGTAAGGTCGTGCTTTTTATGAGCCACGCTCCTCACATTCCACTGTAGGAATACTTGACAGGGAGCCATTATTAATTTTGAAAATTAGATTTATAGTTGGTCGGCAACGTTGGACGGTAAATTAATATTAGTAGAAACAAGAGATGTTATGACTTGTAAAAGAAGTTCTAAAACTGATGATGATTTTGAAGAATATGATGTGGGGGAACTATTAAGAGCACAGCCATCTGGCTGTGAGGATTTAGGGTTATTAATTATACTATTGTGAGCGACTTTATCGTAAGACGGAGAGAGTGAATAATTAGGTCTTTTAGGCTGCGAGATAGTTTTGCGATATGAAACTGTAGGGGAACTTTTAACAGCATTGGCATAACTTCTGTATACCAGAGGTACGATCTTATTGGCTTCCACATAGGACACCAACTTTCACAGCCATGGTTGTCTGAATGACTCTCTGTCTGTCATACTCCGGGCACAATTTGCTGTTAGCAAAATGATTCCCAGAGCACAGCACACAGAAAGCATCATCATCATCCGAGCGTCTGTCCCAGTTACGTCTCGCGACGCCCGGGGTCCGCTTTCCTACATTTTCTCCTCCACTTCGCACGGTCTTCGGCATCCCCTGTAGTGAGACCATTGGCACGCATGTCATCCCTTACGACGTCAAGCCAGCACTTCTTGGGTCTTCCCCTCTTACCGGGACCCGGCGGGGCTGACATGGCCAGACATTTGTTACCTACGTAGCCCGGCGGTTGCCGCAAGACGTGACCATACCAACGAAGGCGATACTCTTGCAACTTGTCTGCAATGTCACGGACATGATGCGGCGGACATGGCCGGATGCGAGAGTTTCTCACGCGGTCCATCCGCGTGACCCCACACATCCACCGCAGCATCTTCATTTCCGTGACACGCAGCTCCTGCTTGTGTCGCTCCAATATCGGCCACGTCTCACTGCCATGTAAAAGGACAGGTCTAATAATGGTTTTGTAGACCTGTCCCTTCAACCGGATCGGCATTTTAGGGTCACAAATGACACCGGTCATCTTCCGCCATTTGGCCCACGCGGCAGCAATGCGTGACTTGACATCGCAATCGATGTCACTGGACGTGTGCAAAACAGATCCCAGGTATTTAACCTGGTCCGTGCGCTCGACCAAATCACCGCCTATGCGGACGGATGTGGGATCTGCCGAGTTTATTGCCAAGTACTCGGTCTTCGCCACATTTAGTTTCAGACCGCCGTTCTCAAGCGTCTCCTTCCACGCCTTTACACGTCGCACCAATCTGCCCCTGTCCGCGTCTGCCAGCGCAATATCGTCAGCATACATGAGCAACTATGGAGGCTGCTCATGTGGGTTTCTGATGCTGTCCGACAATTCGTCTAATATTACACTGAACAGAAGCGGACTAAGGACCGAACCCTGGTGTACCCCGACGGTGATGGGGAAGGGTTTCGTGTCGCCAACAGCAGTCCGAACCATTGAATCGGAGTCACAGTACATGTCCCGGATAGTGTCAATATAGACCTCTGGAACCCCTTTGGACCGCAGTGCCCACCAGATCATAGCACGAGGAACACAGTCGAAGGCCTTCTGCATGTCTAGAAACAAACAGTGCAGAGGTGTGTTCTTCGACCTGTATTTCTCTGCGACAACCCTCAGGGCAAAAACAGGGTCCGTGGTCCCATGACCAGGGCGAAACCCATATTGACACTCCGAGAGAGTACACTCCTGCCGGATCCGAGAGTCTATAATACTCTCGAAGATCTTCATGGTGTGGGACATCACCTTAATACCGCGGTAGCTCCCGCACTCCTGCACTGACCCCTTACCTTTGAAGACTGGAGTAATTATACTCAGTCTCCATTGGTTTGGGATCTGCCCGCTGAGGAGTATGCGGTTAAAAAGGTTTACTAAGATGCCCACACCGCGAGGACCCATCGCCTTCCAGGCTTCGATGGGGACTCCATCGGGTCCGACAGCTTTCCGATTCTTCATGCGGCGAAGCGCAGTCAGGACTTCTCCAGGCGTTACCGGTGGCACTAGTCCCTGATTCGGAGGGAGGTCCGGAGGCTGCACCTCTTTGTGCTGTTTATTAAGCAGCTCATGGAAGTACAAGCGCCATCTCTCCTTGTTGCGGCTTGGAGTTATCGGAGGTGGGTTTTGTAAATGATCACTCGACAGTCGGTGAAGCCGTGTACATTTATTTTGTAAATAACACTGTTACAATAAGCGATATACTATAATGAGTAGATACAAAAGCAAACGTGTATGCACGGTCGGTGATTGCGATCGAGTGCCGAGGGGGTCACGTATTCAACCGCGCCGTGCATCGGTGATTTCATGAGATCGCTTCGACATGCCGCCCCTCATTGAAGCCTTGCTTCAATCTTCACATTTTGATCTTCAGGTGCAGGTAAGGGACAAATCTTGGAGAAGGATCTCTTCAACGTGCCGGAACTGGTTTTAACATCCACTACTCTGGTGATTCCATCAGCTCCAGGGTATATCTTGACTATTCTTCCTAAAGGCCATCTCATGGGAGGAGACTGCTCGTCCTTTATGAAAACCAAGTCTCCCATGCGTAATGATCCACTGTTGTATCGCCATTTTGTACGAGTTTGAAGGTTCGTTATATATTCCCTGTGCCATCTTGACCAAAACAGCTGTCTAAGTTGTTCTATTTTCTTATATTTGTCCAGACGAGAAGTTGGAACATTGACATAGTCGGGCTCTGATAAAGACGTCAAACGTTTAACGCCAATCAGGAAATGGCCAGGGGTAAGAGGTTGCAGGTCGTTAGGATCGGAGGATAACGGGCTTAGAGGTCGGGAATTCAAAATCGCCTCGATTTGTGTCAGTGTTGTACATAGCTGCTCAAATGTTAAATTAGAATTACCTAATACTCTTTTTAAATGCCCTTTTACTAGTTTCACGCAAACCTCCGAAATGGGGGGAATGAGGGGGGCAAAAGCTAAATTTAATTGATTGTTGAGCTAAGTTACTAATAATATTGTTTCCATCTGAAGAGATCGTTCTGCTTAACTCATTATGGGCGCCGACAAAGTTGGAACCATTGTCGCTGTATATATAAGAGGGTTTACCACGTCGGCTAATAAAACGCTTTAATGCTAATATAAAGTTAGATGTAGACATGTTGCTCACCAACTCCACGTGAACGGCTTTTGTGGTGAAGCATACGAAAACGCAGATATAAGACTTTAGAAGTCGACACCCTCGCCCCTCTTTGTTCGCAATCATGACAGGACCGGCATAGTCTAATGCTGTACATTGAAAGGCGAAGGTGGTAGTGAGTCTTTCTTTTGGCAAATTCCCCATCATTGGTGTTACCGTTTTACCACTAAAACGGCAACATGTAACACAATGTCGAGTAACATACCTTGCTAGGTCTCGTCCTCCTACTGTCCAATACATCTCGCGAGTGGAGTACAACAAATGTTGAGGCCCTGCATGTAATAGTATTTTGTGATGATATTCGAATAAATGTCTTGAAAATATATGTTTTTTATGCAGCAGGATTGGGTGCTTCTTATTGTATTCGTAATCTGAATTTTGTAACCGCCCTCCTACTCTGATTTAGTTTGATTTAGCATCGAAGAATGGACATAAAGCAACTAATGAACTATCCTTTATTGATTGATTTGATTTTAGTTTTTTGTATTCATCTGAAAATATTTCTTGTTGCGAATTATGAGCTAGCTTGTATGTAGATAAATTTAATTCAGTTACTTTTAATGTTCCCTTCTTTCTTTTGTCTTTAAATTTTGCATTATGTATGAAACGTAGTACATACGCCATTGACCTCTGCATACGACTTAAATTGGAGAATTTGTTAAATGGAAACCACGACTCTGATGCCAGAGCAGTCAAAGACGTAACTTCTTGTTTCAGATCAAGTAACGATACATTGCTTGTACGTTTATCAATTGTAGGCCATAAGGACTCATGATGGTGTAAAAATGTCGGGCCGCTCCACCACAGCTCACAGTCGATCAACTTTGCAACATCAATGCTACGTGTTAACATATCGGAAGGATTTAGACCTGTAGGAACATACCTCCATGAATGGATATTTGTAATGGACTGTATTTCAGCTATTCTGTTTCTGACAAATGTCTGTAGCTTGTTGCATGGTGTGTTGAGCCAACCTAAAACAATGGTGGAATCGGTCCAAAGAAACGTTTTATTGAACTGCAATCGCATTGCGTTTAACACTTTATCTCCCAATCTAGAACCCAATAAAGCCCCACAGAGCTCCAAACGTGGTATTGTTTGTGATTTTAATGGTGCTACTTTATTTTTGGAGCACAATAAATTGACAAAAAATTTATTATTTTCCGAGATGGATCTTACATACGCGCAGGGTCCATAGGCATCTTCTGACGCGTCTGTAAATATGTGTAGCTGTAACTCGATATATTTGTTACAAATAACATGCCTAGGGATTTTGAGATTATTTAATCCTGTCAATGAATTTACAAATTGTGACCATGAAGTTTGGGTAGCTGAAGGAACATCCTCATCCCAAGATAACCTACATAACCACAACCTTTGCAACGCAATTTTTGCGTGTAACGTGACAGGTGTAACTAAGCCTAGTGGGTCGAATAACTTGGAAATAGTGGATAAAATATTTCTCTTCGATATGTTTTTAGATAATTTTAGGTATATATTAAAACAAATGCTATCAATAACGTGATACCCAAAGTTTTTGAAACAGAATTCGGACACAAATCAAAATGAGCATTGGAAGTATCGTCAGGTTTAATCCTATTTAACAGTTCCAAATCATTCGAACACCACTTTCTCAGAGGAAAACAACCAGTCTGAAGTTGTTTAGTTACATTTTGGTATATGTTATATGCCAAATCAACGTTCGTAGCGCCGGTGATTAAATCATCGACGTAGAAGTCCCTTGAGATAATTTCTTGAATGTCTGGATCGGTACACTCACTGGCTAATTGCTTCAAGCACCGTATTGCAAGAAACGGTGCCGAAGCAGTTCCATAGGTGACAGTGTTTAATTTATATGCCTTAATCGGCTGTCCGGGATCATCGCGCCAAAGTATTTGCTGCAAACTACGATGTGATTCGTTCACGTTTATTTGGCGGTACATTTTAGCGATGTCCGCTGTGAGTACAATATTATGTTGTCTAAATCTTAACAAAATTGAAAATAAATCGTCCTGTATCGTAGGACCCACCTTTTGTATTTCATTGAAAGAATATCCCGACGACGACTTAGCCGAGCAGTCAAAGACTACTCTAAGCTTTGTTGTTAAACTATCTCGACGTTACGACATTACAGACAGCCGAAGATAATGAGTTAATTGAACCACCTAATATCCAACCTAATTTGGATTGTTGTAATGTAATATTTTGTGATTTGAATTTAATTTGTTTTTGCTCAAGGAGTTCCCAAAATTAACCGTTACCTATCAAAATTTCGATGTCGGAAGGTTTATAAAATTCTGGATCTGAGAGCCTAATATTTTTAGGAATATTTAACTCACGTTTGCTTATGGGTGAACTAGGCCACGGGTTGATTATTTTAGAAACCACAACACAAGTTAATGTAATATTAAAATTGGAATGTAAGGATTGAATGTGAACATCGCAGCATTTATTTGAAACAGAAATGTTATTTTCTAAACTGTTTATAGTAGTAATTACGTTTTTAGTTGGTAAACATAACTGCTTGCTTAAACGTTCGGTTATAAAATTCGAGGTACTACCCGAATCTAGCATGAGTCGCACCCGTCTTCGCTGATCATTGTTTGAATGCACTTCAACACATGCAGTAGATAGCAACCCGCGGGGCGACAGCACAGCGCACGACAGCGCGACCTCCTCCTGCGAACTGTCGCTCGCCACCGCTGCCTCCGGACTATTAACGAATTGTGATTTTTGTTACATTTCTTACAATGACTTGAACGACATTTTTTGAACTATGTCCCAGCTTAAGGCAGTTAGTGCACAATCTCAATTCGTTGACCTTCTGTTCCCTTTCTTTATTACCTAAATTTAATAATGTTTTGCAGTAATAAATTAAGTGATTAGACTGACAAACCGGACAACTGTTTTTGATAGAATTATTTGTGGTTACCAAACTATGAGCTTGCTTAGGTGCGACTACGCCCTTATTTTTATTTTGTTCAATTGTTTCTAATAATTCTGATCTACTTCTAGAAAACTGTAACAAATCTTCGAACGTTAGGTCTTCTTTTTCGTGAAGACACTTAAATTTTTCCCATTCAAATAAAGTTTGCGAGTCAAACTTACTAGACAGCATAAATATTAATAATGTATCCCATTTGTCAACGGGTTCTCCAAGTGTAGCCAAAGAGCTTAAATTTTTAATGAAACTATCAATTATTTTTTTCAAATTATAAGACGTTTCCCTTTGCATGGAGTAAACGTTAAATAATTATTTAATATGATTTGCTATTAACATTTTTTTATTGTTGTATCTCTCGCATATGAGCTTCCATGCGATTTGGTAATTGTCGGATGAAAATGCTACTGATTTGATAACTAGCAAGGCACTGCCCTCTAAAGACGAACGCAAATAGTGAAACTTGTTAATTGGAGTCAAGTCACTGTTATCATGTATAAGGGACAGGTAAGTATCCCGAAACTCGAGCCAAGAAGCATAGGTTCCATTAAACTTAGCGAGTTGTATAACTGGAAGCTTGACACTGACCTTCGGATGCCTCACCACGCCGCCTCCCCCGCCACTGCCGGCACTGTAGCTGCTAGCATCATCATCGGCGACGCAACGTACAACTTAGACTTCGCGAGCGCCATTGCCTTAAAGTACGCGCTCTCAAAAAGGCTGCGCTCTTTAAGTTGATCTTCTACATTGATTTCAACACATTCAATTTCATTTTGTATTTCGTTATAATCCTCTAAAATATTGTCTATTTTCGAAACTCGCAACTGTAGTTCCAACCTTGTTTCGGTGCTTAACACATCCGGTAAGCCACTTACGTAATTATTGAATAATGTTAAACGACCCTTTAAAGTACCTCGCTTCTTTACTAAATGATCTCCCATGATTGTAATTACTAAAAGTAGTAATAACTTATAAATAAACCAAAAACAATTTAAGTTCCGACTGCTGTGATAGGGCGCACGATAATTTGTCGCGTATGGTGCAATGGAATGTGAGCGCGCCGCGCTCGCTAGATGCAGGCTGTTTGTCACAAAATTTGTTTTTACGAATGATTCCTATTATTTAACCAATATTGTTTTCTATGGGATAACTTACCTTTAGTTGCTTCGAAATACTGGAAACCGTGATGAGCGAGTAAAATGGCAATAATCACTCGAGATGCAACCGAAAAGAAAGCTAGAATAAAGGTTGTTTATAATGTTAGACAATGAATGGGGTTTTGTGATTGTGTTATTGTATTGTGTATTTGTGTTCAACGCAAAGTAGATATTTTATATTGTGTGTAGATATTTATGTAGGTTAGTATTTCACTTAGAATTATGTACCTAGTTATGTAATTAAATATGACTTTGACTATAATGTATACCTATACCTATTGTGGTAAATAGTAAATATATAGGTTAGTAGTCTTATGTGGTTAAAAACTTGTGATACGAATACTTTACGATACGAGTATTTTTATGGCTTAATAGCGTTAACACACGTTCAGATTTGGTCTGCCGGACCTCGACAGATCTGATCCGCCGAGTCCGCCGACCAAATCTGTTGTCGCAACAGACGACCGGATCAGACCGCACCGGACGACCAGACGACCAGACAGGGTTTACAGATTAGGGGCTTTTTCCCGATTCTGGGGTAAAATTTTTTTTTAAGGAACTTTTTTGGAAATGAAAGGTTTCTAAAAAAGTATATTATTTTATATGCTTTTAGTGAAAAGCTGCAAATTTGAATTACACACACACACATTTCAATTTTACTTATCTATGTAGATAACTGGTATGCATAGTATTCCTCTACATAGAGTAAATAAACACTACGTTATGTATTAACGTAGCTCTTTTTTCTTTCTGGCAAAAAAAATATGAAAAAGCAATTTTTGGGGAAAGGTAAAATCGGTACTGGGGACATTTTTGACAAAGTAACTAAGATGGCAACATTGGGAAAAAAATTATGAAAAAGTGTCTATTTGGAGAAAAATTAAATTAAATCTGGGGAAATTTACGACAAAGTAGCTAGAACGACAACATTGATCATATCCGATGCGGATCGAGGCGGACTCAATTAATAATAATTATGTCCGCCGGACTGCTCTACAGACGGTAAGATTTGGTCGGGCGGCCAATCAAATCCGCTGTCTGGTCGGATCAAACGTAGCTCTTTTTTCTTTCTGGCAAAAAATGTATGAAAAAGTAATTTTTGGGGAAAGGTAAAATCGGTACTGTATCGGTAAGATGGCAACATTGGGAAAAAAATTATGAAAAGTGTCTTTAAATTAAATCTGGGGAAATTTACGACAAAGTAGCTAGAACGACAACATTGATCATATCCGATGCGGATCGCGGCGGACTCAATTAATAATAATTATGTCCGCCGGATAGCTGTACACACGGTAAGATTTGGTCGGGTGGCAAATCAAATCCGCGGTCTGGCCGGATCAAATCCGGTCGTGTGTTAGGGCTTTTATAGCGTTAACACACGTTCAGATTTGGTCTGCCGGACCTCGACAGATTTGATCCGCCGAGTCTGCCGACCAAATCTGTTGTCGCAACAGACGGCCGGATCAGACCGCACCGGACGACCAGACGACCAGACAGGGTGTTCAGATTAGGGGCTTTTCCCTATTCTAGGGTAAAAATATTTTTTTTAAGGAACTTTTGTGGAAATTAAAAGTTTCTAATAAAGTATATTATTTTATATGCATTTAGTGAAAAGCTGCAAATTTAAAATTACACACATACTCATTTCAATTTTACTTATCTATGTAGATAACTGGTATGCATTGTATTCCTCTACATAGAGTAAATAAATACTACGTTATGTATTAACGTAGCTCGTTTTTCTTTCTGGCAAAAAATGTATGAAAAAGTAATTTTTGGGGAAAGGTAAAATCGGTACTGGGGACATTTTTGACAAATTAACTAAGATGGCAACATTGGGAATAAAAATATGAAAAAGTGTCTATTTGGAGAAAAATTGAATTAAATCTGGGGAAATTTACGACAAAGTAGCTAGAACGACAACATTGATCATATCCGATGCGGATCGAGGCGGACTCAATTAATAATAATTATGTCCGCCGGACTGCTGTACACACGGTAAGATTTGGTCGAGTGGCAAATCAAATCCGCGGTCTGGCCGGATCAAATCCGGTCGTGTGTTAGGGCTTTTAGCGTTAACACACGTTCAGATTTGGTCTGCCGGACCTCGACAGATCTGATCCGCCGAGTCCGCCGACCAAATCTGTTGTCGCAACAGACGACCGGATCAGACCGCACCGGACGACCAGACGACCATACAGGGTGTACAGATTAGGGGCTTTTTCCCTATTCTGGGGTAAAATTTTTTTTAAGAAACTTTTTTGGAAATGAAAGGTTTCTAAAAAAGTATATTATTTTATATGCTTTTAGTGAAAAGCTGCAATTTGAATTACACACACACACATTTCAATTTTACTTATCTATGTAGATAACTGGTATGCATAGTATTCCTCTACATAGAGTAAATAAACACTACGTTATGTATTAACGTAGCTCTTTTTTCTTTCTGGCAAAAAAATATGAAAAAGCAATTTTTGGGGAAAGGTAAAATCGGTACTGGGGACATTTTTGACAAAGTAACTAAGATGGCAACATTGGGAAAAAAATTATGAAAAAGTGTCTATTTGGAGAAAAATTAAATTAAATCTGGGGAAATTTACGACAAAGTAGCTAGAACGACAACATTGATCATATCCGATGCGGATCGAGGCGGACTCAATTAATAATAATTATGTCCGCCGGACTGCTCTACAGACGGTAAGATTTGGTCGGGCGGCCAATCAAATCCGCTGTCTGGTCGGATCAAATCCGGTCGTGTGTT
This sequence comes from Thumatha senex, assembly GCA_948477245.1. NCBI lineage: Eukaryota > Metazoa > Arthropoda > Insecta > Lepidoptera > Erebidae > Thumatha > Thumatha senex. Next base: position 21,194,797 of record OX419726.1, read on the forward strand.
ATAGCGTTAACACACGTTCAGATTTGGTCTGCCGGACCTCGACAGATCTGATCCGCCGAGTCCGCCGACCAAATCTGTTGTCGCAACAGACGACCGGATCAGACCGCACCGGACGACCAGACGACCAGACAGGGTGTTCAGATTAGGGGCTTTTTCCCTATTCTAGGGTAAATTTTTTTTCAAGGAACTTTTGTGGAAATGAATAGTTTCTAATAAAGTATATTATTTTATATGCATTTAGTAAAAAGCTGCAAATTTAAAATTACACACACACTCATTTCAATTTTACTTATCTATGTAGATAACTGGTATGCATAGTATTCCTCTACATAGAGTAAATAAACACTACGTTATATATTAACGTAGCTCTTTTTTCTTTCTGGCAAAAAATGTATGAAAAAGTAATTTTTGGGGAAAGGTAAAATCGGTACTGTATCGCTAAGATGGCAACATTGGGAAAAAAATTATGAAAAGTGTCTTTAAATTAAATATGGGGAAATTTACGACAAAGTAGCTAGAACGACAACATTGATCATATCCGATGCGGATCGCGGCGGACTCAATTAATAATAATTATGTCCGCCGGACAGCTGTACACACGGTAAGATTTGGTCGGGTGGCAAATCAAATCCGCGGTCTGGCCGCATCAAATCCGGTCGTGTGTTAGGGCTTTAATAAAGGCTTTAACACACGACCAAATTTGGTCTGCCAGACCTCGACAGATTTGATCCGCCGAGTCTGCCGACCAAATCTGTTGTCGCAACAGACGGCCGGATCAGACCGCACCGGACGACCAGACGACCAGACAGGGTGTTCAGATTAGGGGCTTTTTCCCTATTCTAGGGTAAAATTACTTTTTTTAAGGATCTTTAGTGGAAATGAAAAGTTTCTAATAAAGTATATTATTTTATATGCATTGAGTGAAAAGCTGTAAATTTGAAATTACACACACACACATTTCAATTTTACTTATCTATGTAGATAACTGGTATGCAGTATTCCTCTACATAGAGTAAATAAACACTACGTTATGTATTAACGTAGCTCTTTTTTCTTTCTGGCAAAAAATGTATGAAAAAGTAATTTTTTGGGAAAAGGTAAAATCAGTACTAGGGACATTTTTGACAAAGTAACTAAGATGGCAACATTGGGAAAATAAATATGAAAAAGTGTCTATTTGGAGAAAAATTAAATTTAATCTGGGGAAATTTACGACAAAGTAGCTAGAACGACAACATTGATCATATCCGATGCGGATCGAGGCGGACTCAATTAATAATAATTATGTCCGCCGGACTGCTCTACAGACGGTAAGATTTGGTCGGGCGGCCAATCAAATCCGTTGTCTGGTCGGATCAAATCCGGTCGTGTGTTAGGGCTTTAATAAACACACGACCAAATTTGGTCTGCCAGACCTCGACAGATTTGATCCGCCGAGTCTGCCGACCAAATCTGTTGTCGCAACAGACGGCCGGATCAGACCGCACCGGACGACCAGACGACCAGACAGGGTGTTCAGATTAGGGGCTTTTCCCTATTCTAGGGTAAAATTACTTTTTTTAAAGAACTTTTGTGGAAATGATAAGTTTCTAATAAAGTATATTATTTTATATGCATTTAGTGAAAAGCTGCAAATTTGAAATTACACACACACACATTTCAATTTCACTTATCAATGTAGATAACTGGTATGCAGTATTCCTCTACATAGAGTAAATAAACACTACGTTATGTATTAACGTAGCTCTTTTTTCTTTTTTCGGCAATGGGCTCACCACCTATTACGTGGGACAGGAATCCATACGGTGAAAAGTGGGCATATAATATGCCTCTGCCACCCCTTCGGGGATAAGGCGTGATGGATATATTTATTTATTTATATTTATATTTTTTCTTTCTGGCAAAAAATATATGAAAAAGTAATTTTTTGGGGAAAGGTAAAATCGGTACTGGGGACATTTTTGACAAAGTAACTAAGATCGCAACATTGGGAAAAAAATTATGAAAAAGTGTCTATTTGGAGAAAAATTAAATTAAATCTGGGGAAATTTACGACAAAGTAGCTAGAACGACAACATTGATCATATCCGATGCGGATCGAGGCGGGCTCAATTAATAATAATTATGTCCGCCGGACTACTCTACAGACGGTAAGATTTGGTCGGGCGGCCAATGAAATCCGCTGTCTGGTCGGATCAAATCCGGTCGTGTGTTAGGGCTTTAAGATTTGGTCGGGCGGCCAATCAAATCCGCTGTCTGGTCGGATCAAATCCGGTCGTGTGTTAAAGATTTGGTCGGGCGGCAAATCAAATCCGCGGTCTGGACGGATCAAATCCGGTCGTGTGTTTTTTAAAGCCCTAACACACGACCAAATTTGGTCTGCCGGACCTTGACAGATTTGATCCGCCGAGTCTGCCGACCAAATCTGTTGTCGCAACAGACGACCAGATCAGACCGCACCGGACGGCCAGACGACCAGACAGGGTGTTCAGATTAGGGGCTTTTTCCCTATTCTAGGGTAAAATTACTTTTTTTAAGGAACTTTTGTGGAAATGAAAAGTTTATATTAAAGTATATTATTTTATATGCATTTAGTGAAAAGCTGCAAATTTGAAATTACACACACACACATTTCAATTTTACTTATCTATGTAGATAACTGGTATGCATAGTATTCCTCTACATAGAGTAAATAAACACTAAGTTATGTTTTAACGTAGCTCTATTTTCTTTCTGGCAAAAAAATTATGAAAAAGTAATTTTTGGGGAAAGGTAAAATCGGTACTGGGGACATTTTTGACAAACTAACTAAGATCGGAACATTGGGAAATAAATAATGAAAAAGTGTCTATTTAGAGAAAAATTAAATTTAATCTGGGGAAATTAGGGCTTTTAAAGCCCTAACACACGACCAAATTTGGTCTGCCGGACCTCCACAGATTTGATCCGCCGAGTCTGCCGACCAAATCTGTTGTCGCAACAGACGACCGGATCAGACCGAACCGGACGACCAGACGACCAGACAGGGTGTTCAGATTAGGGGCTTTTTCCCTATTCTAGGTTAAAATTATTTTTTTTTAAAGAACTTTTGTGGAAATTAAAAGTTTCTAATAAAGTATATTATTTTATATGCATTTAGTGAAAAGCTGCAAATTTGAAATTACACACACACACATTTCAATTTTACTTATCTATGTAGATAACTGGTATGCATAGTATTCCTCTACATAGAGTGAATAAACACTACGTCATGTATTAACGTAGCTCTTTTTTCTTTCTGGCAAAAAATGTATAAAAAAGTAATTTTTGGGGAAAGGTAAAATCAGTACTGATGACATTTTTGACAAACTAACTAAGATGGCAACATTGGGAAAAAAAATATGAAAAAGTGTCTATTTGAAGAAAAATTAAATTATTTCTGGGGAAATTTACGACAAAGTAGCTAGAACGGCAACATTGATCATATCCGATGCGGATCGAGGCGGACTCAATTAATAATAATTATGTCCGCCGGACTGCTCTACAGACGGTAAGATTTGGTCGGGCGGCCAATCAAATCCGCTGTCTGGTCGGATCAAATCCGTTCGTGTGTTAGGGCTTTAAGGGCTTTAACACACGACCAAATTTGGTCTGCCGGACCTCCACAGATTTGATCCGCCGAGTCTGCCGACCAAATCTGTTGTCGCAACAGACGACCGGATCAGACCGAACCGGACGACCAGACGACCAGACAGGGTGTTCAGATTAGGGGCTTTTTCCCTATTCTAGGTTAAAATTATTTTTTTTTAAAGAACTTTTGTGGAAATTAAAAGTTTCTAATAAAGTATATTATTTTATATGCATTTAGTGAAAAGCTGCAAATTTGAAATTACACACACACACATTTCAATTTTACTTATCTATGTAGATAACTGGTATGCATAGTATTCCTCTACATAGAGTAAATAAACACTACGTCATGTATTAACGTAGCTCTTTTTTCTTTCTGGCAAAAAATGTATAAAAAAGTAATTTTTGGGGAAAGGTAAAATCAGTACTGATGACATTTTTGACAAACTAACTAAGATGGCAACATTGGGAAAAAAAATATGAAAAAGTGTCTATTTGAAGAAAAATTAAATTATTTCTGGGGAAATTTACGACAAAGTAGCTAGAACGGCAACATTGATCATATCCGATGCGGATCGAGGCGGACTCAATTAATAATAATTATGTCCGCCGGACTGCTCTACAGACGGTAAGATTTGGTCGGGCGGCCAATCAAATCCGCTGTCTGGTCGGATCAAATCCGGTCGTGTGTTAGGGCTTTAAGGGCTTTAACACACGACCAAATTTGGTCTGCCAGACCTCGACAGATTTGATCCGCCGAGTCTGCCGACCAAATCTGTTGTCGCAACAGACGGCCGGATCAGACCGCACTGGACGACCAGACGACCAGACAGGGTGTTCAGATTAGGGGTTTTCCCTATTCTAGGGTAAAATTATTTTTTTAAGGAACTTTTGTAGAAATGAAAAGTTTCTAATAAAGTATATTATTTTATCTGCATTTAGTGAAAAGCTGCAAATTTGAAATTACACACACACACATTTCAATTTCACTTATCAATGTAGATAACTGGTATGCAGTATTCCTCTACATAGAGTAAATAAACACTACGTTATGTATTAACGTAGCTCTTTTTTCTTTCTGGCAAAAAATATATGAAAAAGTAATTTTTTGGGGAAAGGTAAAATCGGTACTTGGGACATTTTTGACAAAGTAACTAAGATCGCAACATTGGGAAATAAATTATGAAAAAGTGTCTATTTGGAGAAAAATTAAATTAAATCTGGGGAAATTTACGACAAAGCAGCTAGAACGACAACATTGATCATATCCGGTGCGGATCGAGGCGGACTCAATTAATAATAATTATGTCCGCCGGACTGCTCTACAGACGGTAAGATTTGGTCGGGCGGCCAATCAAATCCGCTGTCTGGTCGGATCAAATCCGGTCGTGTGTTAGGGCTTATATAGCGTTAACACACGTTCAGATTTGGTCTGCCGGACCTCGACAGATCTGATCCGCCGAGTCCGCCGACCAAATCTGTTGTCGCAACAGACGACCGGATCAGACCGCACCGGACGACCAGACGACCAGACAGGGTGTTCAGATTAGGGGCTTTTTCCCTATTCTAGGGTACATTTTTTTTAAGGAACTTTTGTGGAAATGAATAGTTTCTAATAAAGTATATTATTTTATATGCATTTAGTGAAAAGCTGTAAATTTAAAATTACACACACACTCATTTCAATTTTACTTATCTATGTAGATAACTGGTATGCATAGTATTCCTCTACATAGAGTACATAAACACTACGTTATGTATTAACGTAGCTCTTTTTTCTTTCTGGCAAAAAATGTATGAAAAAGTAATTTTTTGGGGAAAGGTAAAATCGGTACTGGGGACATTTTTGACAAAGTAACTAAGATGGCAACATTGGGAAAAAAATTATGAAAAAGTGTCTATTTGGAGAAAAATTAAATTAAATCTGGGGAAATTTACGACAAAGTAGCTAGAACGACAACATTGATCATATCCGATCCGGCCAGACCGCGGATTTGATTTGCCACCCGACCAAATCTTACCGTATGTACAGCTGTCCGGCGGACATAATTATTATTAATTGAGTCCGCCTCGATCCGCATCGGATATGATCAATGTTGTCGTTCTAGCTACTTTGTCGTAAATGTCCCCAGATTTAATTTAAAGACACTTTTCATAATTTTTTTCCCAATGTTGCCATCTTACCGATACAGTACCGATTTTACCTTTCCCCAAAAATTACTTTTTCATACATTTTTTGCCAGAAAGAAAAAAGAGCTACGTTAATACATAACGTAGTGTTTATTTACTCTATGTAGAGGAATACTATGCATACCAGTTATCTACATAGATAAGTAAAATTGAAATGAGTGTGTGTGTAATTTTAAATTTGCAGCTTTTCACTAAATGCATATAAAATAATATACTTTATTAGAAACTTTTAATTTCCACAAAAGTTCCTTAAAAAAAATAATTTTACCCTAGAATAGGGAAAAAGCCCCTAATCTGAACACCCTGTCTGGTCGTCTGGTCGTCCGGTGCGGTCTGATCCGGTCGTCTGTTGCGACAACAGATTTGGTCGGGAGACTCGGCGGATCAAATCTGTCGAGGTCCGGCAGACCAAATTTGGTCGTGTGTTAGGGCTATAATAGCGTTAACACACGTTCAGCAAAAGCTGCAAATTTGAAATTACACACATACACACACACATTTCAATTTAACTTATCTATGTAGATAACTGGTATGCAGTATTCCTCTACATAGAGTAAATAAACACTACGTTATGTATTAACGTAGCTCTTTTTTCTTTCTGGCAAAAAATGTATGAAAAAGTAATTTTTTGGGAAAAGGTAAAATCAGCACTAGGGACATTTTTGACAAAGTAACTAAGATGGCAACATTGGGAAAATAAATATGAAAAAGTGTCTATTTGGATAAAAATTAAATTAAATCTGGGGAAATTTACGACAATGTAGCTAGAACTATTATTAATTGAGTCCGCCTCGATCCGCATCGGATATTATCAATGTTGTCGTTCTAGCTACTTTGTCGTAAATTTCCCCAGATTTAATTTAAAGACACTTTTTATAATTTTTTTCCCAATGTTGCCATCTTACCGATACAGTACCGATTTTACCTTTCCCCAAAAATTACTTTTTCATACATTTTTTGCCAGAAAGAAAAAAGAGCTACGTTAATACATAACGTAGTGTTTTTTTACTCTATGTAGAGGAATACTATGCATACCAGTTATCTACATAGATAAGTAAAATTGAAATGAGTGTGTGTGTAATTTTAAATTTGCAGCTTTTCACTAAATGCATATAAAATAATATACTTTATTAGAAACTATTCATTTCCATAAAAGTTCCTTAAAAAAAATTTACCCTAGAATAGGGAAAAAGCCCCTAATCTGAAGACCCTGTCTGGTCGTCTGGTCGTCCGGTGCGGTCTGATCCGGTCGTCTGTTGCGACAACAGATTTGGTCGGCGGACTCGGCGGATCAGATCTGTCGCGGTCCGGCAGACCAAATCTGAACGTGTGTAAAAGCCCTAACACACGACCGGATTTGATCCGACCAGACAGCGGACTTGATTGGCCACCCGACCAAATCTTACCGTCTGTAGAGCAGTCCGGCGGACATAATTATTATTAATTGAGTCCGCCTCGATCCGCATCGGATATGATCAAAGTTGTCGTTCTAGCTACTTTGTCGTAAATTTCCCCAGATTTAATTTAATTTTTCTCCAAATATACACTTTTTCATAATATTTTTCCCAATGTTGCCATCTTAGTTACTTTGTCAAAAATGTCCCCAGTACCGATTTTACCTTTCCCCAAAAAAAATCTTTTTCATACATTTTTTGCCAGAAAGAAAAAAGAACTACGTTAATACATAACGTAGTGTTTATTTACTCTATGTAGAGGAATACTGCATACCAGTTATCTACATAGATAAGTGAAATTGAAATGTGTGTGTGTGTAATTTCAAATTTGCAGCTTTTCACTAAATGCATATAAAATAATATACTTTATTAGAAACTTAGCATTTCCACAAAAGTTCCTTAAAAAAAATAATTTTACCCTAGAATAGGGAAAAGCCCCTAATCTGAACACCCTGTCTGGTCGTCTGGTCGTCCGGTGCGGTCTGATCCGGCCGTCTGTTGCGACAACAGATTTGGTCGGCAGACTCGGCGGATCAAATCTGTCGAGGTCTGGCAGACCAAATTTGGTCGTGTGTTAAAGCCTTTAACGCTATTAGGTGGGATAGTGTTGAATGCTTAGAATGGTTATGAATAACTTTTAATTATTAGGTATATATTATACTCACTACTCATGAACTACTTTTAGGTAAGTAATCACTTAATAAATAAAAGAACGTGACAATTAAAGGAAGTTGGATATACCGAATTTAGCGTGAAACGAGTGTAGGTAACACAATACTACCAACTACTAAATAATTTGTAAACAAGGCTACTTAGGTAGTTAATATTTTGCAGTAAAATAAAAGTTTATTTCGCTTTTATGATAAGATAGATTTATGCTTTGCGCTGATAAATCAAAGAAAATATAAAATTGTGAACAAATCTGACACAATGAGTGGGCGGTAGGTAGGTAATGTATTTAGGTAAGGAAATAAATGAATTGGCCTTATCTTTATACAGTCTCCTCAGTTCGCCACTTGCAATGCTGTTTAGTTCTTGTGGTAGATAGATGGGCACCTCTTCGCGCCAACTCCAACTTCGCTGCTGGCTCGTTTTTTCCGCTATTTGCGCATCCGTGACGAAGGACCAAATTATGTTGCGGCTTGGAGTTATCGGAGGTGGGTTTTGTAAATGATCACTCGACAGTCGGTGAAGCCGTGTAGATTTATTTTGTAAATAACACTGTTACAATAAGCAATATACTATAATGAGTAGATACAAAAGCAAACGTGTATGCACGGTCGGTGATTGCGATCGAGTGCCGAGGGGGTCGCGTATTCAACCGCGCCGTGCATCGGTGATTTCATGAGATCGCTTCGACACTCCTTTACCGCGAGATCTTCGCTTAACAGGTTGCCCTCAGGGTCTTTCACACAGCGACACTTGGATATATCTGTGCCGCTTTGACCCTGGATCGCGCCAGCTTATAGATGAGCTTCTGCCCCTCAGACGATTCCAGTTTATCATACAGAGGTTGTAAGTGGTCACGTCTGGCTCTGGCTACAGCTCTCTTTGTGGCGCGCTTGGCAGCCTTGTACGCGTCGCGGTCTTCAGGAGATCCGGTCGCTTGCCACTTTTTAAAGAGGGCTTTCTTCTCCCTAGTCTCCCTCTGGACTGTGTCGTTCCACCACCAAATTTCCTTGTCACATTTGCGTCCACCCTTAGACACACCGAGCACCACCTTCGCCGCTCCAAGGATGGCCGCCTGAACTTTGTCCCAGTAATCTAATAGAACCTTCTTCCCCTTCCTCTCGGACTGTTGTGGTGATCGGACGTGTTTTATGCACGACCCGGTGTCGATTGTTACTTAATAATATAATTATTGTCGAAGAAATACAGCTGAAATAATAGGCGCGCAGTAACCTGAAGAGAAGTAAACATTGTTGCCGTTGCGCTAGGAGTTACACACACACTTGTGAGTTTGTGTCTTAACAATCTATTAATTACAAATCTACGGCTGTGTAATAGTTTATTGAGCAGTCCCACCCACCTCGACAAAAATATTAGCGTCGGAGAAAGACAACATTATATTTTACGATTGCTTCTCGTAGAGGTCTCACTATAGTGGACGGAAAGTTGTTTTGTACTGAGTCGTCGATCCGTGTCCAGAATTATTTACCCCTTGTGATTCAAAGCGTATTGAGTTTCTGTGTAATTGAGGCGCCCTGGTACTTATACTTGCAATAATATGCCGATAAATAGATCGCCTCCCGTAACACCGACAGCGACCTCAACTCTCGCTGCGCCTGCGCCGCGACCGTTATTGGCTCCGCTGAAGCATAGTTCTTCGGTACCTAATATAGCCCATGAAGAGAAGGCAAAGCAAGCTTAACGTGATCTCGGTATTACGAGTAATACTCGGCGCAGTAAGCGTAAATGTCTCGATTCAGACACTAACCAGGATAACTTTTCCACTTTTATGAATGAAATGCGAAACATGTTTCTTGAATTCAAGGAACAACAGGACCAAAGCATAGAGAGGATCTATAAGTCAATTGAAGAGATCAAAACCCAAAACGCGGATATTCGATCTACTGTCACTTTTTTGTCACAAAGTTATGATACGCTAAAAACGCAAATCACTCAATTAGAGACACACCTTGAGGTAGAAAGAAAATCTAATTTGTTGCAATTGCAAAGCCTGGAAGAAAACGTCGAAAAATTGGAGAGGGGAGCCCGATCTGCCTGCGTGGAAATAAAAAATATACCCGCTAAATCGCATGAGACGAAAGAATGTCTTTTACAAACAGTGACTAAAATTGGATCTTTAATTGATGTTACATATACAGTCGCACGAGGTAAGGGATATCTTCCGTATAGGATCTAGTGATCCCAGTAACAGACCACTGATAGTGGAGTTTACTACCAATCTGCTTAAAGAACACTTTATTCGTATGCATCGTAAGTTTAACAAAGTAAACAAGCTGTCTACTGACCACCTAAAGCTAAGCGGGCCAACAAAACCAGTTTTTGTATCAGAAAATCTTACCCCAAAAATGAAAAGACTTTTTTTCCTTGCAAGAGAATTTGCAAACACTAACCAATATCGATACTGCTGGATTACCAATGGCAAAATATACCTGCGTGAAAAACAGGGAGCTCCACATATTTTGATAAAAAATGAGTCACATTTTCCAAAAAAGTGACTAAAATATTGTTCTATTTATCTTGTTAAAGTTACTGAAATGGATATACTCACAATTTACACACATACCCTTACACTTACAATACATTACTCCTTTATTTCAATTAATACAACAGTACTATTACATATACACACACAAAATAACTACATAAGCATGAAATATTATGTGCAAATTATTATCCTTAGCACTAAATTATTATTAAGTATACAGCACCATATTGATTGTCGCGAATTTTCAACAGATACTGTTTTCAGACCCCGCACCCTTATAAACGAATTTACTGTTATTGGTAATGCGTTAACTGTTAGTTTAAGTCATGGATGACAACAGTATGATTGCTGATGAGATTGAACAGGTATCGGTCTCTGATTCCTATATTTGTGCTCCTGAACAATGTGATACGTACATTAAACACATAAATGGATTTAACATTTTTCATGTTAACATTCGTAGTGTAGGTAACGTCTCTAATTTCAGTGAACTTCAAATTCTACTACATAGAACAAAAATACAATTTCATATTATTGTTTTGTCTGAGTGCTGGCTGTCTAAATGTCCCTACCTTCCGTCAATATCAGGTTTTGAATCATACCAGTCTGATTATTGCAACCAGAATGGGGGAGTAGTCGTCTATGTAAGCCAAAATATCAGTTTCAAAATCGAAATTCCAATAGTCATCGATGCAAATGGTCTTATAGTTAAGGTAAATAACGATATGGCACTTCTGGCGGTGTATCGCTCGCCATCTCACGACAAGCCACGTGATTTCATTTATAGCTTGGATGCTACATTATATAATCTAAGGACTTTCAAAACGATAGTTTTAATTGGTGATATAAACATAAGTATTTCCCCTGAAAACAGTGATACAGACTCGGACTTCTATCTCGACACAATTGCATCACATGGCATGTTGCCGGGCCATTTTTTTCCTACTCGTAAAAAGAGATGTATCGATCACGCAATAATTAAGTCTACTCAACCAACGGTAACTTTGGTACTTGACTCCTTCATTACGGACCAAGCTCCTGTGATCGTATCGTGTGATCTTAAGCGTAGGGCTCCTAGGGCCATTGCCCAAACACGTAGAGTGGACGTGGCAGCTTGCGTGCAGGCAATCGGAAAAACTGATTTCTCTCACATTTTTGACTGTAATGACGCTAACAAGGCTGCTACAGCTCTCGTTAATGCAATCACGGCTACAGTCACGGAAAACACACTTATAGTTGCTATTCCAAGTAGGAAAAGAACTTTAAAGCCTTGGGTGACACCGGGTGTCCTGAAATGTATTCGCAACAGAGACAATTTATACCGAAAGACTAAAGCTCCAACATGTAGTGATATTCAGAGAGTTGTATATCTGCGTTACAGAAACTTTTGCAACAATTTAATTAAAAAACTAAAAAAGCAGTATGAACACAATGAATTTGAGAAACATCGTCATAATCCAAAAGGTACGTGGAATTTAATAAAAAATATCGTTAATATCCGTAAAAAAAAAAACTGTAGCTGATGAACTTCTGTCCCTATCAGATGCCCCTTCCGATTCCGTAGATGCCGTAAATAACTTTTTTGCAAATATTGGAAAAAATCTTGCGTCTGAAATATCTTCTAGGCCACCACTGTTGGGTCCGAGAGTCTCAAATGGTGATGCTACAAATCCCCCTCTAAATTCTATGGGCGTCTTGATTACTGATGAAGAGGAAATTGAACATATCATCCTGAGTCTAAAACGTGGTAGTGCTGTGGGTTGTGATGGTATATCTGCTGGTCTTGTTATGGCTTCTAGACATGTTCTGACACCCATCCTGTGTCATGTTTTCAACCTTAGTTTGTCAACTGGTATATTTCCATCCGTTTTTAAGAGAGCTTTAATAAACCCAATATATAAGAGTGGGGACAGAGGCAGTATCAATAATTATAGGCCTATTTCTGTTTTAAGTACTTTATCGAAAATACTGGAAAAAATTATAAACAAAAGACTTCTCAGCTATTTGGATTCACATAGTGTCATAGCAGAAAATCAATTTGGATTTAGGCGAAATAAAAATACCGAGGATGCAGTACTAGCACTCACCACTACTATTGCTAAAAACATGAACAATAATTTGAAATCTATAGGCATTTTTCTTGATCTTTCCAAAGCTTTTGATACTGTCTCTGTTCCACTTTTGCTTGAAAGGTTAGAACATATTGGCATTAGGGGGCTTCCATTGAAACTTTTTAAAAGTTACCTAACTAATCGTTCCCAAAGTGTTATCATTGGAAACTATAGAAGTGGTGTTGAATACCTGAGCTACGGCGTTCCTCAGGGTAGTGTCCTTGGGCCTACCTTGTTCTTAATTTATGTCAACAATTTTTGTAGATTATCTCTGCCTAGCGCTAAAATTATTGCTTACGCTGATGATACTGTGATTCTAGTTCACGGCGAAACATGGGACGATGCACGATCTAATGCTGTGTCAGTTATTCAAACGTCTATGACCTGGTTGGCTGAAAATCTACTCACTCTCAACTTAAAGAAAACTAAATTTATAACTTTTTCACCGAGAGTTACCTCGCAGCCACAGTCTTCTTTTACCTTAACAGTACACAGGTGCTCAGAAATAACTAGTCAAAAATGTGGGTGCGGCAACATTGAGCGTGCCGATTCTATTAAATACCTCGGAGTTTGTGTTGATAGTACGCTAACGTGGAAGGTTCAAATTGAATCTCTTGTACCTAGAATACGCAAATTAATATTTATCTTTAAAAATTTAAGGGGCGCTGCCTCCCTAGCAACTTTAAAAATGGTATACTTTGCGCTGGCACACTCTGTATTAACATATTGTATCACAGCATGGGGCGGTGCTGCTAAATCACTAACATTGTCCTTGGAACGTGCACAGCGAGCAGTTTTGAAGGTGATGACTCACAAACCTATTCGTTTTCCCACTATTGAACTATACGCCCTATGTAAAGTCCCTACTGTGAGGCATTCATTTCTCTTATGTACTATATTGCGCAAACATTCAGAACTATCATTTAATGCTGAAATTCTTACACAAACTCGACGTTCAGACAGAGTGTGTCGGATTGGGTTGGCCAGACTTGACGTTGTTAAGCATCAGTATCATTACCATGGCGCAGTTTTATATAATCGAGTTAATAGAATATTAAATATATATCCCTTAACCTCGAGGACTTGTAAGTCAATAACTGAGGAATGGCTATATACTTTAAGCTACGACGAATTAGAATCAATTGCTATATAGCATTTTTCATGCGTTAAAGGATTAGTAAACACACACACACACACACACACTTATACACACACTCTTACACACACATTTTACCCATTTGTTTTTCTATTTTATTTTGTGATTGGTTTTTTGTTTTTTGACTTAAACCTGTACCCATTTATCAATTCTTCGAGGAACTCTGACATCACAGCTCGGCCTTGAGGCGGCGATAATGACTGCGACACAGTTCTAAACTAATGCAGACATTACCGCATATATTCATTATTGTATTTCTGTTTTTAGTTCCAATAAATAAATAAAAATAAATAAATCTTGAACTGGTTCGCCTTCAGTGTCGGTGCACTTGTCACCGACAGCTGAGACGAACTCCTGGGACCTAGTTTCATCAAGCAGCCACCATCTGATGCGGCGCTGGCACCGCTCGATGCGTTTGCCTTTGGGCTTCACGCAGAGGTCCATGACAAGGAGACGGTGTTGTACAGTAAGACTCTCACCGGGTATGACCTTGCAGTTGGCCACCTTGCCGATGCTGTGTCGCCTAGTGAGTAGGAAATCGATCTGAGTTGTACGCCTCCCGCTCTTGTAGGTGATGAGATGTTCGGATTTCTTTTTGAAATACGTGTTCACAATGGCCAGATCGGCAGCCGCACACGTTCTAAGGATCGTTTCTCCTTCAGCGTTGCGGGTGCCGTATCCAAAACCACCATGAACACGCTCAAACTCCTCACACCTCTCACCCACATGATCGTTTAGGTCGCCGCCCAAAACGATTCCCTGTGACAACGGAATGCTCCGAAGCACTCCCTCGAGTTGACCCCAAAACGACATCTTATCGGCGTCGCTACAACCGGCCTGTGGCGCGTAGGCACTTATCAGGTGGGTAATAATCCCATCGATAAGCACCCTCACGATCATAAGCCGGTCGCTACAGCGTTTCACCTCCAAGATGCCACTCTGCAGCCCCTCGGAGAGCACAACGGCCACCCCGTTCTCCACACCAGGCGCACCCGTGTAAATACAGCTTGTAGCCGTTCTGCAAGGGCCGGGCTCTGTTGCCCTTCCACCGAGTCTCCTGCAGGAACGCCACGTCCACCCTCCGCCTGGAGAGTACTTCGGCCAACTCTACCGCACGCCCAGTCAGCGTGCCAATGTTCCAAGATGCGAAGCGGATTTGGGTTGGGGCTAACTTCTTTAGCCGTGCTGGCCTGACACACGGCAGCCCTAGCCCACTTGCCACAGGAGACGGGCGGGGCTCCTGCGCGTCGTTTTGCGGCGGCGCCCTATCCCTAGCTACATTCCGATTGTACATTTCCATTTAGTTTTGGCGGGTGGCTTTTATGGGAGCGACGCCCTCAGACCTCCCAACCCCAGAGGGGAAAGCCAGCGCCAGAGCCTCGTCCGTTAGTCAGCAGGTGCACGCACTAGCACGGGAGGTTGACTTGGGCCCCGAAGATCTTGGTGGCGCCCCTTACCCCCACAGCACACAGAAAGAATCTTCCTCAATAACAAAACAGCCATTGCCAGGATGGTCATGACCACATTTAAGGCAGCGAGGCTCAGATCGACATATAGTTTCCACGTGTCCGAATCTACAACACTTTTGGCACTGTATTGTTGGGTAGATGTACTGGTAAACAGGCAGAGAGGTATAACAACAATACACTCTTTTGGGGAGTGTCTAACCATCAAAGGTCAAGTCACAAGTCTCTGTGGGTTTCCAATCAGTTATGCCTTCTCGTATTACCTTGCGATTTAAGCGTCTAACTTTCAAAAGATGGCCACATCCTGGGGGCACAGAGATATATGTCTTGGCCTTATCCTCAGACATGTCTGCAGGGACACCGCTGACCACTCCCATACGGGTGACATGGAATGATGGTATGGTGGCGGAAAAAATATTCCTGACCAGTGCTGGATTTGTTAGAAATGAATTTGCATCCTGAGGGGATGCAAATTTAAAGGAAATTTTATTACGTCCTACTTTTTTAACCCCATCCTTAACTATATTAGAAATATTATTTTGGAGTAAGAATAGGCCGAAAGTAACAGGGTGGAGATAAGTACCTGGTGTATATTGTGGTTCAATTTTATTTACGTGAACTATGACACTAAACTTTTAGATAGCTTTGTTGGCGGACTAAAGGAAACCATGGCTGCTTCCTCCACACGTCTTTTTCGCGTTAATGTGGCTTGGCTATCCGCATAGTTACATGCTACTAAAGCGAATTGCGACAAAGAATCAATTTTGGATGTTGGTTCCATAAAAACACTAGGTGGTGGAGTCGAAAAAGTAGGGGTTGAGCGAGGTGAGTAGGTAGGAGTTGAGGGAGTTACGATATCCGGAGGATCAGGAGGTTTGTTTTTGCTCATGATGGCAACTTATTTAATATAGAACAACACAAAACCTGCAAGCAGTTATTATCTATAACATAAAAACAAAATACACGGAACTCAATAGGTCACAATATAAACCAAAACTGATAAATATCCAAAAATAATCAAGACACACACGTCACTCAATCACACGCTGCGGCCGAATCTTCCTATCTTCAGCAGCAGTAAGATCAAAACCACAATAAAGAAACTTAAAATGTACACTGAAAACATAAAAATGTCAAAGTCAAAATATGAAGGCTTTGGTAACAACACGCATGCGTCGTTACGTCGGTGTCACAGGATGGTCTTGCAATTGGACGCTGCAGTGGAAGAGACCTAGCGACGCATGAAGTCGCTAGGACAACCGATGGCGGCCTTAGCAACCGCGTCTGAGCCTGCTTGTCACTTTTGATATTATAGTGACAGCAAATTAATTCTTATTGAGGCACTCATTAAATTGCACTTTTATAGACTTTATTGGAGGATCAATGAATTGATAACAATAGTAGAGCATAAACTAAAATTGCTCGACACTTTAACAATATTTAAATGAAATTTAAACATTTTTTTCTACAAACTTCTAATTAAATCGAGGACCTCGATCTTAGCAATTTGAGAGATATAAAGACGTGTGGCACTCGGAGTCTGCCGCGGTAAAGCTATTGCATAGGATACCTTTGTTTTTCTTTGATATTAATTCAAGTTACACTAAAAAATACAAAAAAAAAAAAACAAAAAAAAAACACCCTTACCCCACACCCTCACCCTCACTCCTCACCCTCACCCCTCACTCTCACCCTCACCCCACCCTCACTCTCACAGTCACCCTCATCCTCACCCTCACACTCATACTCACTATCATCACGTCTCGATCCGTGCGAGCTTCGTACAATCGTACCATATAATATAATGTACATACGTTAAGCCAACGCTCGGCCGTGCTCGGTGAACTTCGTGTGACTATTTAAGAAGTCAAACATCTAATATAAATAAAAGTCAGGGTTGCCATATCATGTATGCTAAATTACCCCAGATCCAGATCTGATTTTATTTTAAAACAAAATACTGGTCGTGTCTTACATGCTACATTTATTTAAACATAATAGACGCACAAAAATGAGAGACGTACAGAAAATTAACTTTGAGATATATATAAACCTACTTACCGCATAATTAACGTTATTTATATTTTGTGCGACATAAGTTTAGGCCTGGGGTATATTGGAAATAACTACTCTCGGATCTCCCAACCATAACCTACTACGTGTATAGCGCCCTCGCTTCATTATTCAGTTAGCACCAACGTGCAGGCGAGGCGGAGATCTGGATTGTGATTCAAGTGGAAGTAGTTTATAGACACGCTATTACATTACATACCTAAGATTTTTCGGAACTGCTCTATACTTCAATATTTTATTTAAGATCTTGTATTACCTAACCGTGAGGTCACGGTTCGCCCTCATTTTCCATTTTAGTGGTCGGCGTGTTATGCTATAGCTGCTACTAATAGTAGCAGCTATAATATTTTTGTTCTCGGTGCTGTTAGAAACGACTGCTGCCTAATCTCTCAATCTCTTTTAGTAGGTATCCTCTCCTGTGCCTGTTTATTTGTCAGCAGGGGTATCAGCTTGCATTGTATCTGAATATACTTAAGCACTAGTTATGTTTTTTTTTATTGTGTTGTGTTTAATTAAGTAATTATTGGATTCTTGCAGCTTTCTTAAAAATGGCGATTCCCGTCAGATTTGGATAACAGCTACAGGACGAACCAATTGGTCACCAAAAGCAACTTCAAGAATTTGCAGCAAACATTTTGAACAAAAGTTTTTATTTAAAAAGAAGAAAAAGGCTCTATTACATAGCGATGAATTTATGATGAATAATTTAAAAGACATAATATTTTTTTTTGAGATACGTCATTTTTATAACAGTCTCTGCTTGCTTACAAATGTTTATTATGTTAATAAACTGCAAAACTAAATAAACGTATTAAAAAAATAAGACTGTATTATTTACTCACGAAAACTAAAACCCATCATGCCTCTGTGGTGCGGTTGGTAGTAAGGAGGAGTTTTAGTATTTTCTATGTTAGTGTAAGGGTGTTTCCAAATACCCTCACAACTACGCATGTGCTTTTACGGGATTGGGAGGTCAGACAGCAGTTGCTCACAACAATTCCGAAAACTAAAAGCCAAATGATCAAAAGTACGAATCGTAGGTGGTTACTTAGAATTTTAATAAAACAATATATGGGGAAAATTTCTTCATATGGTAACCCAGTTATAACACTACCTGTCCCTGGACTTTTGGCGCGAAGATGAGCAGTGACGCACGTTTGTCGTATATTATTTTCAAAAACTAGTGTAAAATTCATGTTTTTGTGTTTAATAATGGTGGAATATTATACATAAAGAGTTCGGAAGTGCATTAGTTAAAGAAAGTGATATATTGCAATGAATAGCGGTGTTGTTTGTGTTAGTGCCATATTTCCATGGAGACCTGCAATAAGGGATCCACTGCCTTATTGGGGCACGGACTAGGACCTAGGACTGAGGACTTGACATCGACAAATGACTAGACAGGACTAAAACAAAATAACAATAAAATAATAAATACTGAAGACTAGGCTGTATGGACTAAGTTTCCTTTGCCTGCCCAAGATGGGCGAAGACAACAAAAAAAACTACCTGTCCCTTTCTGCGGCACGCTGACTATTTGTCTCGTAGACAGAGAATACTATAGACGAATTGATAGCTTTTGTTTCACTCACACAAGAATGAAAGCAACTTATGCCCGTCTAGTGTGAAGAAAAGAAACATAATGATTAGATTATTTGTTTCATCCAGCGTGCCGGTTTTTACAGCACAATCTTGAGATTGAGCGAAACAAAGTTTGACAGCTGTTTTGCAGTTCATTGTCATTATTGTAAAAATATAGCTATAAAGCGGTGTAAAGATAGTTTAAAAGTACAAAACTGTGTTATATTTCATCGTGGAGTAATATGACGAAAGAAATATTAATTCAAATCAATAAAAGATGGTGCGGTATAGTGTTATAAGATGTAAGCGATGGTGAAAAAAACTGTATCTTTTTATTCGTAAGTACTACCAAGTTTTATCAGTTACTAGGTTTTAACAGTAGGATATTGTGCATCTTGTATTCAAGCTGGATTTTCATTAGTAAATAAGATCAAATATCATTATATTAGAAGTCTAACTTTTAATATAAATAAAAGTCAAGGTCGCCATATCATGTATGCTAAATTACTCCAAATCAGATTTTATTTTAAAACAAAATGCTGGTCATGTCATGTCGTACATGGTACGTTTATTTAAACATAAATAAATAGACGCACAAAAATGGGAGACGTGCAGAAAAATTCCTTTGAGATATAGTAATTTTACGCTACGTTAATTTTATTTTGAGCAACATAAGTTTAGGCCTAGGGTCCGGTAGCATCCAACATCTTAACGAGCCCGGGGTCTTGGACAGGCAGCTAGAATTATCTATGATTAGGCTATATTGGAAATTACTACTCTCGTACCTCCCCAACCATTCTACCACGCGTATCAGCGCCATGGCCTCATTAGTCAGTTAGCAGCAACATGCAGGCGAAGTTTGAAGATACACTATTATATACCTAAGATGTTGTTGTTGTTGTTGGAACTGCCCTAAAATTCAATATTTTATAATAAATATTGTATTACCCAACCGTGAGGCCTCGGTTCGCCCAAGTTTTCCACTTTAGTGGTCGGTGTCTGCTATGCTAGACTAATAGTAGCTGTAATATCGTTGTTGACGGTGCTGTTAGAAACGACTGCCGCCTAATCTACCAATCTCTTAGAAGGTATCAGCTCACGTGCCCAAACCTTTTTCGTTTGTCAGCAGGTGTATCAGCTAGCTTTGCATGTGAAGATACTTAAGCGCTTGTTTAGGTTTTTATTGTGTTGTGTTTAGTAATATATTTATTGGTTTCTTGCAGATTTCCTAAAAGTGAGAATTCGCATCAGATTTGGATAACAGCTACAGGACGATCTAATTAGTCACCAAAACCAACTTCAAGAATTTGAAGCATACATTTTGAACAAAAGTTTTTATATAGAAAGAAGAACAAGACTATTACATCGAGAAACTAGACCCGTTGACAATAATCGTAAACAATTTAAGAGACATAATATTATTATTTAATGGGAGATACATTTTTATATAACAGTCTCTGCTTGCTTACAAATGTTTATTAAATCAATTAACTGCAAAACTAAATAAACATAATAAAAAAATAACATACTGTAATATTTACTCACGAAAACGAGAACGTATCACCTCTATGGCGCAGTTGATACTGTATGCAAGAGTGGGGACAAATATTTGTTGGATCTGCAAATGTATGCTAAGGAGTTCAGGTATTTTCTATGTGCGTGTAAGAGTGTTTCCAAATTTCCAAATGCCCTTACCAGCCAGCGGTGTAAATGCTGACTAACGGATGGGACAACTACGCAGGCGCCCTTACGGGATCGGTAGGTCAGGCGGCAGTCACTCTCAACAATTCCGAAAACTAATAGTGGATTACTAAACTAGAGCTTACTGACACTAATATCACAGTCAAAGGGTCATAAGTTTTCTCTCTTTATACTGGACTAATATAAAAGAGAACTTGTTTCCGATATTTAAATGTGTGCATTTAAGTATGTTTATTAGTTGTCTAAATCCTAAACACAAGCTTGTATACGCTTAATTTGGACTTCATGGTCTTGGTTGGTCTAGTAATAATGTCTTTTTATCTAAAGTACGGAGCGTAGGTAAATACTTAGAATTTTAATAATACACAATATGGGGAAAATTTCTTCATATGGTAACCCAGTTATAACACTACCTGTCCCTTTCTGCGGCACGCTGACTATGTGTCTATAGTATCCTCTGTCTACGATTTGTCTATAGTATTCTCTGTCTACGTAGACAGCCTTAGACTATAGACGGCTGTCTACGTTGTAAGTCTAAGGTCTTTGCCTAGATAATCTATGTCGTATAATGTCACTATCAGTGTCACAGTGACAGCGTCAGATGCTTTTGTCATTGACAAAATTGAGCTCACCCAATCGTTGCTTGTCGCTTGCATTCGCCGTAATATTTATCTTTGCGTTTTGTGCGGTGAATGAGTTTTCGTCCGCCGCATATATAATTACGTGCATTATGATAGCAGTGACTTGACTAGGTGATAACGAAACATGATGACGTGTGCTTTGCCGTAAGTGAAAGTAACTTATTAATGGTAGGAGCAATAAGCGTAGGCCTTCAAGATCTTTAACGTATTGTAGATATTGCAGTCTAGCGCGAGACGTGGTTTTGATCACTCGGGTCCGTTAAACAGTTCGTTCTTTTACGATGTGTGGCATTTTTGCATATATTAACCACCTGACACCCAAGTCACGGCGAGAAATATTGGAATTGTTGGTGAATGGATTAAAACGTTTGGAATACCGTGGCTACGATTCTGCTGGAGTAGCTATCGATGCAGCTGATTTGAAAGACATAGCTGTTGTGAAACAAAGCGGTAAAGTTGCCGCCCTTGAAGAATTATTGCAGCAACGTTGTGTCGAACTGTCTGTAGATGATTGTGTCGAGTCTCATTGCGGCATCGCTCACACACGATGGGCTACACACGGAGAGCCAAACCCTATCAACTCGCATCCACAGCGGTCTGGAGAGGACAATGCTTTTGTGGTCATTCACAATGGAATAGTCACTAATTACAAGGAAGTCAAACAGTTCCTGGCCAAAAAAGGATATGTTTTTGAATCACAAACTGATACAGAAACTATTGCCAAATTAATTGATCACTTATACCATCAACACAAGAATTACAGCTTCCAGCAATTGGTTGAGCAGGTAATTCAGCAGTTAGAAGGTGCTTTTGCTCTATGTTTTAAATCTCGTTACTTCCCTAATGAGTGTGTTGCCACCAGACGAGGTAGCCCTTTACTTGTGGCCATCAAAACACGAAGGCGCCTCTCTAGTGATCATGTACCTATTATGTACACAAATAACAAGGCTACAAGAGGTGTTGTACCAACTGTACCTCGGGTAAACAGTCACTCCCAATTCCACCCTGAAGAAGAGAGAGATGTTGAATATTTCTTTGCCTCTGATGCTTCTGCAGTTATTGAGCATACCAATAGAGTACTTTATTTTGAAGATGATGATGTTGCCCATATTAAAGATGGAGTCCTTAGCATCCACCGTGTGACTGGCACTAAAGATGACCCTATTCAACGTGAAATCTTAACACTGAAACTGGAACTGCAACAAATTATGAAAGGCAATTATGATTATTTTATGCAAAAAGAAATTTTTGAACAACCTGAATCTATAGTGAACACTATGAGGGGCCGTCTAAACTTTGCTAATGGTACAGTCACCTTAGGTGGTATCAAGGATTACATCCCTGAGATAAAACGATGCCGAAGGCTAATGTTAATAGGATGTGGTACAAGTTATCATAGTGCTGTGGCTACTCGTCAGCTTCTGGAAGAGTTAACTGAGTTACCTGTCATGGTGGAGTTAGCATCTGACTTCTTGGATAGAAATACACCTGTGTTCCGTGATGATGTTTGCTTCTTCATTTCCCAATCAGGAGAAACAGCTGACACTTTGATGGCTCTTCGTTACTGTAAACGACATGGTGCTCTAATAGTAGGCATCACTAACACAGTAGGTAGTTCAATCTGCCGTGAATCACACTGCGGTGTACATATCAATGCAGGACCTGAAATTGGTGTGGCATCCACTAAAGCATACACTTCACAGTTCGTCTCATTAGTGATGTTTGCTCTAGTGGTAAGTGAGGACCGTATATCTCTGCAAAAAAGGCGCGCTGATATAATTGAAGGACTACATGAGTTAGACGGCAAAATCCGTCAAGTGCTCGCATTGGATAAGGAAGTTAAAGCCTTAGCTCAAGATCTGTACCGTCAAAGATCACTGCTAATAATGGGTCGTGGTTACAATTTCTCAACTTGTCTCGAAGGAGCCCTGAAAGTTAAAGAATTGACATATATGCACAGTGAAGGAATTATGGCAGGTGAATTGAAACATGGCCCTCTCGCTCTTATTGATGATTCCATGCCAGTTATGATGATTATAATGCGCGATCCTGTTTACGTAAAATGCATGAATGCGCTACAGCAAGTGACTGCGCGTCAAGGTCGTCCTATAGTCATTTGCGAGGAAGGCGACACTGAAACGATTGCCATGGCATCTCAATCACTCCAAATACCTAAAACCGTGGATTGCCTTCAGGGTGTCCTAACAGTCATACCGATGCAGCTCCTTGCTTATCACATAGCAGTGCTACGCGATTGCAACGTTGACTGTCCTCGCAATCTCGCGAAATCAGTTACTGTAGAGTAACAACGATTTTATTGGTGTTCAACAGGCTGTATCCTATAGTAACTTGCTAATTTATAAGAAGAATGGGTAACAGGCAGGCGCTGGTACAATTTTTCTGCATCAAAGCAACTCATTAATGTAACAAGAGTACGTAATTATATTACGAAAATATGTTACAGGTGTTTGACACATTTTGATGCTGTGTGTGATTCATTGTTGTTTTAGGTTTTTACATTCCTTTATGTAATTATATTTACATTAACATGTCAATTAACCGATATAGGACTGGTATTTCAATCTGCTATGACTACACAAGACTTCAATGGTCACCAGCAAGGTCACATACCTTTCGCTCGAAATCCGTCTCTAAATCTTGCTACAAGTCTATTGAATTTTTATAATGTGATTATTTTATTTTTAAGTATATTTCAAGGCTGGCTCCACCGGTCTATCTTAATATACACAATTTATTGCCAGGCCTGTATATTATTATCATGGAACATGTAAACTGATGTTAGACATTTTCTCGGAAGAAGGCACTGGAGAGCGAACATCTTGTCGTCAACCGATGACTTTACGTGTGCCAATATCAGACCTATACGTGACCTTGGTGGACCTTTCTCTATCCATCTTACTATTTAGCAGTCCCAATTTCAGTTCGCCCGTAATTTAAGGTCTCATTTTTTTTCTAGTCTAAATGAATAAACGGAAAAGTACCCTTTATTCATTTAGTTTTTGTTAAATAATTACTCATATAGTTATAATGTGTATATTAACGGTACCGAATTTTTAAATAGCGCCCTTTTTTATTTGCAACTAGCTAGGTATATTTTATTAATAGGTAAATTCATTCCTTTGTCATAATAGATAAGTGAAAAATGAAGCATGAGAATATTCACCGAAATTTATTTAATTGAAAATTTATTATTCAATGTGTTTTTTGCAATTTACTGTTGCAACAACACAATAAAACATGCAGTAGATACTTACTTAATATTTTCGATATTTTTTTAAACCAAAATGTTAAAACACTTAATTAATAACCTAATGAATTTGGTTTAAGTGTTACTTAAAGTTAAATGTTGAAACTACTTATTGTTATCAAAATCATAATAATATAAGATTACTTAAAAAGGTTTTATGCAATCTGATTGTATTTTTTTTAATGTGATAACTTTATTTACCTACTTCGTAAAACATCACAATTGTATGCATTTTATATTTTTACTTTAAGATTGTGTATGTAAGAGTTATATTATATATGAAATAAGAAATTGTAAATAAAACGAGTCGACATTTTTATGAGTTATAAATTATGCATCCTATGTAATGTCAATTTATTTGGTTTGAACATTGTAGAACATTGCACTGTACTATAATTATGTACTTCAATATCAATGGCTTCTCTTCTCTACTTTATTGCGAGTTTAGCTACAGTAATAGAATTCCCTTTGAAGTAAATCAGAGGTGCTTTTTGCTATCGATAATTTATAAACATATTTTGATACATAGTGCTTAATATCTAGTTTATACAACATTATTGTTATATAAATAAAGTTCTTGACAAGGTTTTGCAAACGAGGAAATAATTGATAAGTGGCGTGTCCACTTTTTCAATTCGATAACGAACGATTAACTTGTAATTTAAATACAGTGGCGTAAATATGCATAATTTTTGTTAAAAATGGCCAATGCACATATAGAACCATTCATAAATATCTATGTGCTGTAAGTAATTTGTACTTAGTATTACCTATTTCAAAGCGTAGTTTTGTAACGTTGTACTAGAAAAAGCTAAAATGTCAAGCTAACCGGTTATTGCGGAACGCAGAAACTAGGAGATGAAATTACAATGAGATTTTTGTACACAGTGTTTTAAATCGAACAATTTAAATTATATATATTATCATATGACTATTCTATATTGTTGTAAATTTATTTTCATGAGTTTATTTTGTATTTTTTCAAAATTAATCCTAGTCAAACATTTTAGCCTAGATATTTTTGATATTAAATACGTTAAAACCAACAAGAATTTATTTATTTATGTCACTATTTTCTAACTCTATTAAACGGTTATTAAAAAAAACTAACAAAACGGGTAAGGTAAGGTAAAGTTAAGGTTATTTATTATGAGAAGACACTAGTAATGGACCAGGAAAAAGCCAATAATATCGGGACTATCTGGATACGTCGAGCACTAGAACCTTCTTTCATCCATACCTGTAAACGGTCCCTGTGTTAAGCTTTACTTTCGCTATGGTTGGTTCTCGGGTGGGTGACCGCTTTATGCAGTGGCGGACTAAGCCCGTCAGAGGTCTGGCTCTGGAGCGGCTAACCTAAATGAGGCCAGCTTTAAAAAAGTTTTACAAACTTTTTATTTATTTATTTATTAAACCTTTACTTTATTGTACGCCAAGGTAGTATTACAATTTAGAAATTTTATACAAAATAGCAGTTCAAATTTATTTATTTTTATTCAGTCCAAAGTAAGAAGCAAGAAATACTTTAAATTTCTCATAATTAATTATTATATTGGTACCGATAAAAATATTTTCAGATTAAAATTATTACCCTGAACTCATTCACTTTTATACTGCAACAAAAATCAAAATACGTTCAACGGATAAGATCGCGTTTATTAACTTTACAATTAAAAAATATGTTTCTCCTGTCGCAAAAATATCAGAGCACACTAAAAATATAAGTAGGTACCTACAGCGTAAAAAGTCTAGATGGCTGTAGTGTTTTGATCTTGATGAAATTATGTAAATAGCACATTTTGTAAGTTTTATTAAGGATTTGATCAGGGGACACGGAGACGGAGGTATTTGTGGGACCCCAAGACCAGGGATCCAGGGCGGGCCGCCCCTTCCGCCCTGTTAGTCCGACACTGGCTTTATGGAATTCCTATCTACGAGCGTTTCCTGGCTTTGGAAGACACGCTTAGCCGTTGTTCCCGGTTGCTAGTAACATGGCAGTCGTTAAGCCAAAGTTGAAAATTTTCAACAACAGTTGACCACAACCTGTGCTTGTCCAAATCAACCATAGTTATCAACACAGCAATGAAAAATGCTTACGGTGAAATGTGGGCGTATGCCTCTGGCTACGCTAATATGTATGTATGTATGTATAAATAAATAAATAATAATAAATAAAAAATATTTTGAATATTTTTTTTTAACACAAAGCCGTCTAGGCCAAAGTAAGCTAATATAAGTTCGTGTATAAATATGTTTATCAGTCGTCTAGATCCCTAGACGACTGATAAACATATTTATATATTTCTAAATACATACACATACATAGGAAACACCCAAACTCCGAAACAAACATTTGTGAATCATACAAATATTTTTTCCTACCCGGAAATTGAATACGGGACCTCGGTCGCGGCAGTCGCATACACTACCACTGCGCCACCGAGGCAGTCAACTAATTCAACAACATTTTTTGAATTTAATGTCATTCTTAAGATAGGTAGACCCATAATTTTATATAATTTTAAATACACCCAGTATTCAAAACAGCTTAGCAATTCCAACCAGTTCTCGAAATTATGTAACCTTATAGAGTTGGTAGGTATTTGAAGCGCTCGTGGCCCCGCGGTCTCACTGTTCTGTAAACGATCACTGAGTTACGCAACTTTGACTATGGCTGGTCCTCGGATGGGTGACCACTTTGTGGCATTTACATATGCGAGCGTTTCCGTGCTTCGGAAGGCACGTTAAGCCGTTGGTCCCAGTTGCCAGTAAAATGGCAGTCGTTAAGCCTGGTTGAAGGCCTTATGGGCGGCTTGAAAAAATTTCAACAGCAGGTAGCCACAACCTGCATTTGTCCATTTTCAACACGGCAATGGGCTCACCACCTATTACGAGGGACAGGAATCACGGTGAAAAGTGGGCATATAATATGCCTCTGCCACCCCTTCGGGGATAAGGCGTGATGGATATTTATTTATTATTTTAAATATAGATTGTATACATAATATGAGAGTATACTTCCAGATCACGTAGGGTAGGCAATATTAAGGTGTTTCCTATAGCTCCACCTTATTTTCTTCAAAATGGTGGAACACGAGGGAAAGTAATAATGACATTGTGCTACCTACTCAGAAAACTATCATAAAAAACCTTTTTCTATAACCTGTGGATTAGTAAATAATTAATAAATTAATTAGTAAAAAAAAAATAATTGGTTAAAGAGCAAATTCCGGTCCAATTAAGTTACTTTGGAATTTTTTTTTAAACTTTTGAATTTTTCATAAAATTTGTTACCATAAAGTTACAGGTAAGTTCTTTCCTTGTAGGTACCGTAGGTACCTACATTTGAACACACGCGTAGCAGACTTTTTTTTTGTTGACGCGGTGAATGCTTTTTTCGCACCGTCATCTCTGCTTCGGGGGCAGGAGGAATGGTGTGTGGGACTCCTGGCCCTTTGGGGGGCCGTCCTACCCATTAAACCCCGCGGCGTTCCACCTTCTTTCCAACTGGGCCGCAGGATAGGCCTGAGGGCTATTCACTGCGATCCGGCTAAGGGAATGCCCCTACGATGAGGCTCTCCTCGGGGGGCCAGATGTGCTGCGCCCCACGATCTTCCGGAGGAGGTTAACTTGTGCCCGCTTCGAGCCGTCCCCAATCGTCCCTCTAAGACAGAGCGGGGGTGGGGAATGATTGAGCGGGCACTTGAAGGCACCCCGGAACACGAGGGGTGCCAGCCGTCAGAAGGCTTTTGTGAGAGGGGTCCCCCAATGTTCCGCCCACAGCCATAATTATACAACGGCGCGACGGGTCTGTGCCCGGCGCATGTGGCATTTACATTTGCGAGCGTGCGACCGTGCGTACTGCTCGCTCCCGAACCCGCAGCTCCTCTCTTTTTGCCGCTATCACCTTGCTGGCGAAGGAGGCGACAGCGGCCCAGAATTGTCGGCTGCCAGCCATGGCTCGCACCACGGCCGGCAGCGACAAATCCGTTCCAACAATGCCCGTAAGGGCATTGCGGGGCCTGTCCTACGCCTTACACACGGTAAGCGTATGCTCAGCCGTGTCCACGGCGCCGCTAGGGCAGTGACGGCACACGGAGTCCGGCTCCGAGCCCACCAGCTCACACAGGTATTTGGCGAAACAGCCATGACCTGTGAGAAGCTGGGTGAGGTGGTACGTCGGAGTACCGTGCGCCCGCTCTACCCATACGCGTAGCAGGCTAGCAGGTATAGGTAGGTAGGTCCATATTGTGATAATATTTCTGATATTGTACAAACTATGGTGAATACACTTTCCATCTTGTGTACCATATAATTTGCCATCTTCGTGTTACAAAAAATCAAACGAAATTGCACGGAAGTGCTTTGTAAATATGTCTTGTGCACAACAAATTTGACAATAAGAAAGCCATAAAGGCCTTTAAGTTAGGAACATAGTTGTTTTTTACGCATAATTACGCTCAATTATACTCGGCACAAATCCGAAATAATCCTACTATCCTACTAATATTATCAACGCGAAAGATTGTTAGAATGGATGTTTGTTACTCCTTCACGCAAAATCTACTGAATGGATTTTGATGAAACTTTACAATAATATAGCATACACTTCAGAATAACACATAGGCTGCTTTTTATCCCAGGTACAAGTTCCTGTGGGAATCGGTATCAGGAAAACTTCACCACGCGTGCGGAGCCGCGGACGTCACCTAGTACACTATAATTGTTATATTAAATGTAAGTTACATAAATAAAAAAGTGTTTTATTTGTATAATCATGTAATCTATAATATGTACAAATAGCTGCAGTTTTTAATAATTACTTTAAACAAATAATAATAAATCTTTATTCATTTAGGTCACAAAGTAACACTTATGAACGTCAAGAATATTGCTTCTACATTTACATTTACTGCCAGATTCGCAAAGCAATAGGTAGAGCCTGAGGAAGAACCTGGCAATAAAACTCATGGCCACTCTTTTCTAAACGCCAGTAATTACATTAGTTTGATTAACATGATATTTGACCAATTATATAGTAATGAATTTATACAAACAAAAAAACAAAATCAATGTTGTGTTTAAATCATATCTAAATTAGAGCGATTATAGTTGCCGGTTATAAGGGCAGCCTACCCTTGAAGAAGAAGTGAAAACACAATGGATTAGATTATAGTAGTTTATGATACTGTTGCATAATAAGGGTTCTTATAACGTGAGTGTGTTTTAAAAATTCGAGCCGTAGGCGAGTTTTTTTATAGTATCACACGAGTGTTATAAGACCAAGTTATGTACAGTGTCATACACTACTTTATCTACTCTCATACTATAATACGTAAAACAATATTGCAAATAAAATGATGAATATAACAACAAATAAATTTTTTAAATGTCAAATGTTGGCGCCAAGGCGCAAACATTGATTGCGCATGCGCGCTTGCGTCGCGGACTCGTTCATTGAAACCAATGATTGAAACTTTTTTTTTTTAAGGTTCTACCTCCTTGGTCCAGCTGGAGGTTGTATAGGTGTATCGTTATGATTAAAAAGTTATATTATGATACAGGTGTCCATACAAGACCTGTATCGTAATTAAACTTTTTTTTTATTATTTTTGGCCTGTACGTAATGTTTGTCAGAAGAATTTTGTTATCAGTTTTATAATCTTTGTATTATAGTATCAGAGTAGATAAAATCCTTTGCAATAATGCTATTCATAATTGCATCGGTACTCGACCTACTAATGTACCAAACATTTTTAGTCCAGTCATTATATACATTTGGAAATGCAAAAAATGCAAATGAACCGAGAAGCCAAATTTTGAATATTATTAAAAAAGTATAAAAAATAAAATAATAAAATTGTAATAAAGAAAAAAAAATTACTTTTTCGTATTTCAACGGAGAACCGAGTTATGATGAAAAAACTGAATTTAACTTTTTTCAAGATGGCGGAAAACCCATCAGGTTATTTTGGTCGACAATTTGAACTAAAGCTTTTCCAGCCAAAGTAAGTTTTTTTATGCATTATTGTAGAATTTATAAGCGAGGAGTAATATAGCCGCGTTGCGGGCCACTAGGTTCTCCGTCTATAAATTGTAAATTTTGTCAAAAAAATAGTTCGTGTAGGGATGACGGGATGACCATACCTGAAGTCCAAACTAACCTCAGCTACCCAAGTCACCTGCAGTCTGTTGTGCTAGGTTCTGGCGCAGGCTTTCCTCTATGGTCGTCGGCAAAAACCAAATCAATAAATGTAAACTAATCCAAGTAGCGTAAGCTTTGTATGTAACCGAGATAATGCCAATGAGACCTGCCTTGATACGACTGCAGAATTGCAGAGTAACAAATAAAGCTGAAGAGTTGGCTTATATATTTTTTTTAATGTAACCACACAAAATATCACATACAAATTTATAGGTAGGCTAAACCTAACTATAAATTTTTATGTGATATTTTGTGTGGTTACACAATTATACGCATTTAATAACCATAGCGAATGTCATAAAAATATATAAAATATGTTCTGAAAAAAAAATCATTCTTTAAAAAAAAAATAAGTAACACATTTTTGGAAAAGTAAAATAATATATAATTTGACTCCAGTGAGATTTATTAAACTCAAAATCACTGTCAGGAAATAGCATTTAGGTGGGTACCTGTCGAAATCGCAGCAAGGCCTACGTCCATTAGTCGTGTAATAAGATTCCTATTACATTTCTATTATATACCTATTAGCAATCTATATTAGATAATATACTCGTAAAATAAAAATAATAGAGAAGCATTTGTCACCGTTCGTGGCCCCGCAGTCTTAGTGTTCTGTAAACGATCACTGAGTTACGCAACTTTCACTATGGCTGTTCCTCGGATGGGTGACCACATTGTGGCATTTACATTTGCGAGCGTGCAATGGGCTCTCCACCAATTGCGTGGGACAGGAATACTAATAGTGAAAAGTGGGCATATAATATGCCTATGTCACCCCTTCGGGGATAAGGCGTGATGGATAAATAAATAATAATATAAGCATTTGTCACCAAACGCGCCGGTCGCCGTCGCCTTTGCTTGATATGACCTTCAGACCAGACTTAATTTTGGACATTCATTCAAAAGCGACCTTGAAAAGATACCTTACCTACTGCACTTTATGATATTTATAGGAGTTTTGAGGTACCTACTCAATCGATGGATTTGGACTCCGAAGGTCTTCTAGGACATACCGATTATCTTCATCTTATATCAAGGAAATAGTCTGACTCTAATTTAACATGTTTTGTTTCCAATTTATCACTTAATTAGACATTGTAGTGCTTATCGTGTTTAAACATACATACATACATATTGTCACGCCTTTGTCCCCGAAGGGGTAGGCAGAGGCATACTATACGCCTATATTTCACCGTATGCATTTTTGTCCCACGTAACAGGTGGACACAGCCTTGAAATGGACAAGCGCAGGCTGTAGCGACCTGCTGTTGAAATTTTTCAAGTCCATAAGGCCTTCAACCAGGCTTAAGGACTGCTATTTTACTGGCGACTGGGACCAACAGCTTAATGTCACAAAGTGGTCAGCCATCCAAGGACCAACTATAGCGAATGTTGTTTAACGCAGTGATCGTTTACAGAACACTGACTTAGCGAAGCCACGAGCGCTTTAATAATAACATGAAATGCTTAACCAACAGTAGTTTTATTATACCTTGTAGCTATTAACTACATTAATAAATCATAAGTAGGCATACTACAACATGAGCTAACAGCACTTGTATTATAAGTGTTCAAAAACAAATAACAATGTTTTAGCAACGTCTCTTCGTAAAGTCCCGGTTGCTGACTCTTTTTGAAACCTTATTTGTCCGTGTTTTGACTGACTACTATTTAATAGCAGCTGTGATTTGAAAAAGAAATCAGTATATCTGAAATAAAACCGTTTGAGTCCTATCCCAACCTCTCTACGGATATTTTCGTCAGTCAGTAAGATGTACCTACCCGTAGTCTCGTACGTTGGTGTGTGCTCACTTCCAACATTAGAAACATGACTGATACACGCTTAATAAACTTTGAAACTTGAAATATGTTATATGTGTGGAAAATTCCAAGGCTGTAAATGAAAATGTTGTCCGATTTGGTTAGAATTATATCGACTCAAACACGCTACAACCTCCAACAATTATGAAAAAATACCACGCGGTGTTTTTTCATACCTGTTTGTGGTCACAGAACCAGCAGTTAGGTTTACACTGCATGGAAACTGCTAGAATTCTTGCCTGCCTACCTTGGATCTTGAATACCCATTTCTTTCCATATTTGATACCTAATTAATATTGCTGAAATAACAGGTTGAACTACCTACCAAAATCCCTGTGACCAGCTAGCG
Organism: Thumatha senex; assembly: GCA_948477245.1. Lineage (NCBI taxonomy): Eukaryota > Metazoa > Arthropoda > Insecta > Lepidoptera > Erebidae > Thumatha > Thumatha senex. The sequence goes on from OX419726.1 coordinate 21,227,600, forward strand.
TAACGTACCTACACTACAAACCTAACTTAGATATTTAATAAAACAAACTGGTTTTTCTCAGGTTTCTGATATCTTAGGTAAATTATTTCAACAATTTAATTTTATTTCTATTCTTCTAGAACTAGTTTTATTTTAAAAACATTTTATATTCATAAGCCTTCACCACAACCGGAATGACAAGGTTTATACCTACATTCAAGTATTTAAAAATAAAATGTATTGTTGTGTGTTTCCGTGCGGAACGAAGCTTCGGTTCCTAGCATGATTCCTGTGACCTTTCGTCAATGTTTCCAGGATGGTTATCAATTTATTTGTTACATGAATGAAAGAGAGCAAAATTTAGAGGACAAAATGTACCTCTACTCGTAGGTCGATACTCTCAGTTTATAACGGGTTAGAGGAGGACTGTGAATTCACTCACATAAAATGTATTTTCAGTAAAAATACTCTTCAGACTCCCCAATGTTGTACACCTCCGTCATGGCATCGTAAAACGGGATGAAACTTAGGGCCGTATTTTAGAACGTTACTCAATACTCAAGAAACGCTTGAGGCTAGTTTTGCCATATAAATACTACTCTCAAGTGTTTCTTGAGTATTGAGTAACTTTCTAAAATACGGCCCTTAGTAAGATGTGAGGTGAGTCTTTGAGATCTTCAATTCGTGCGTGAGACCATCATACCCGGTTTCTCCTCTCTCTGTCTGTTATACATATGGTAGAGAAGGACCGCAGTACTATCCACATAAAATTAAATAAAATAAATATCCATCACGCCTTATCCCCGAAGGGGTGGCAGAGGCATATTATATGCCCACTTTTCACCGTGTGGATTCCTGTCCCACGTAATAGGTGGTGAGCCCATTGCCGTGTTGAAATAGACTGACGCAGGCTGTGGCTACCTGCTGTTGAAATTTTTTAAGCCGCCTATAAGGCCTTCAACCAGGCTTAACGACTGCCATTTTACTGGCAACCGGGACCAACGGCTTAACGTGCCTTCCGAAGCACGGAAACGCTCGCAAATGTAAATGCCACAAAGTGGTCACCCATCCGACGACCAGCCATAGTGAAAGTTGCGTACCTCAGTGATCGTTTACCGAACACTGAAACCGCGGGGCCACGAGCGCGTGAGAGAGGGATAAGATCCATCGTGGAGCGAGGTGATGTCATTAGGATTCTTTGACGCATTCGTTTACTCTGACGATCACCATACTCCTCTTTTCGTCTTTATTAGAAAACCACGGTTCTACCCACCAATGTTTACTTAAACAAACATATTTTTTAGCGTTTAATAAGTACCCAACGTATGTCACTTTCCAGACCTACAATTCTAGATCTACCCTCATTAAAAAATCACGGCAATCCAATGCTTCCTTATAACGTGAAAGAAGGTCAAATAACAAAGATGCTTTCATATTTATAATATTAGTTTGGAATTACTACAACACTAATTGGTGTGTGTGGTATTTCCTCTAAAGACCGGTATAAATTTAAATAAATTATCATTTATTCAATAAATAATTGTGAATAATCTCACATCATATATTGATATCAACTCATCAGATCAAGAACTTTAATTTAAAACCCAACTTAAGTGAATATGGTAGGTACAGCAAACTTAGCTAATATGTGCCTTTACGCAACGCAACAGCTTATTAGTGACGTGAAGTTCCGACCATATTGCATTATGATTGATCCCAAATGGGTCCCTAAACAAAGATCGTGACTGTATGACCTGTGCTATTAGGGTATAGAAGTACCTTAACGATTTCTAGTGTATCAAGCAGGGATCTAAAATCGTTTCCTCTTACTAAGTAGGTAGCGCCAATCTGATAGCGATGATAAGATTCTTGGAAACGAAACATTTTATTGTTTTATAAAGAAAAATAAGTTTTATCAACGGAAGTCAAATAATGAAACCAATACGATAGATTCTATAAGATACAATATTTACGACCAACATTGTTATCACATATCCGCGCGCTATCTGAGATAATAGACAAATTTGTTTTAATTTGTAATTGATTCATTACAATTTATCAGATAAGTTTTGTATTTTTCAAGTTCATATAGTACAAGTACCAACATACATATTGTAACATCTTTATCCCCGAAGGGGTAGGCAGAGGCATACCATACGCCCACATTTTAAGGTATGCTTTTTGTCCCACTTAACAGGCGGTGAGCCCATTGCCGTGTTGAAATGGACGGGCGCTGGCTGTTATGACCTGCTTAACGAATGCCATTTTACTGGCAACCGGGACCAACGGCTTAACGTGCGTTCCGAAGCACGGGAACCATTCCTCTATAAATGGGCTATCTAACACAAAAATAATTTTTAAAATTGGATCTATAGTTTCTGAGAACAAACAAACAAACTCTTTAGCTTTATAATTTTAAAATGTTGGAAAAAAAAAACAATATTAATGAAATAAGATTTATCTAAATGTGTTTGTGTGTAAATTGAGTAATGACTGTGTGTGAAATTAATAAACCTGATTTTTGTTAATTAACCAAGTCAGCAAAGGAAAAACATTAGGTATCCATTTTATGATTTTTTTGCCTTTTGTATCAATTCTTAAAAACTCCATTTCTACCTTCTTGTTTTTCAGTTATTGTGAGTAAATTATTGGTCTAAATAAATAAAAATATAAAAATAAAACACAAACTTTCTCCCGTGCTCTATTTAAGGAAAATTAAATCTTAGTAATATTATAAATGCGAATGTTTGTATGGATGTTTGTTACTCTTTCACGTAAAAACTACTGAATATATTTTAATGAATAAATAAATATCCATCACGCCTTATCCCCGAATTTTTCCCGATTCCTGTCCCACGTAATAGGTGGTGAGCCCATTTGCCGTGTTGAAATAGGCAGACGCAAGTTGTGCTACCTGCTGTTGAAATTTTTCAAGCTGCCCATAAGGCCTTCAACCAGGCTTAACGACTGCCATTTTACTGGCAACCGGGACCAACGGCTTAACGTGCGTTCCGAAGCACGGGAACCATTCCTCGATAAATGGGCTATCTAACACAAAAATAATTTTTAAAATCGGATCTATAGTTTCTGAGAACAAACAAACAAACTCTTTAGCTTTATAATTTTAAAATGTTGGAAACCATTCCTCGATAAATGGGCTATCTAACACAAAAATAATTTTTAAAATCGGATCTATAGTTTCTGAGAAAGAGGAAACGGAAACGCTCGCAAATGTAAATGCCACAAAGTGGTCACCCATCCGAGGACCAGCCATAGTGAAAGTTGCGTAACTCAGTGATCATTTACAGAACACTAAGACCGCGGGGCCAAGAGCGCTTCTTTTAATGAAACTTTACAATAATATAGCTTATACATCAAAATAACACATAGGTTACTTTTTATCCCGGTAACAAGTTCCTGTGGGAAACGGGAACGGGAAAACTTATATACGCGGGCGTCAAATAGTGTACTATAAGTTTATTTATTTGACCTTTCCTCATAGAACGATTTGCTTCATAGAGCAAATCTGAAAATTTCCGATGTTGGGTAAAAATGGACGATCTTGGAAGGGCCACAGCTCGTTCCTTATACGGTATAGATTTAGAGAGCTGTGGTTGGGCTGAACCTGTCGCAAATATTATTTTCTTCATACAAGTAGTGAATGATAGTTGTCAAAAATTCATAGATTTTGACTTTTAAAGCAAAAACTGAATGGGATCCAAAATTTCGCAGTTTTCACGTTTTCAGGTTTTTCTCAGCGAGTACTACTTGTTTCAAATTGGACATTTAAAATTAGTTCCCAGTTCCCTGTCTGCTAGCTCAAATCAAACATATTATAAAGAGAAAAGATTTGTAATTTTGTTTGTTTAGATTGGTAAAGATTGGTAAATTAATAGGCTCAGAAACATAAGGGCCGATTTAAAAAAAATTTTTCACCATTAGAAAGCTACATTCTTCGTGAGTAACATAGGCTATATTGGATTTTCAAAACGTTGAGGGCTACGTACGAAATCTCGAATAGGAGAACTTCACCGCGAAGCTGCGCGGAAAATAATCTCGATATCATAATTTACAAGTAATAAACGACCCTCTTCTCTTCATCCCAGTTGCTACCACCCTACCTGGATTTAGAGTCTGAAGTCCACTTTTATTTGGCTGCTAGAAGCAGGAACCGCTGGACTTTTTATTTTCGGCATCGTTGGTAGTGACCCGTCTCAACTCCCAAACCTGTAAGTTTGCCTCGCCTGTTAGTCAACATGTGCTCCCATAGCAGATGAGGTTCCGTGGGCTCCGGAGATTTTCGTTAGGATCACCCCTTATAAGAATAATAAACTACCAACTGTGTAAATGTAGGTAGGTACTTTTCGAGACCCTTCATCCACAAGTAAAAAGTAAACAAAATCGTACTAATTATCAGTTTCGGAACCATTGGAGCTTCATTGCACCAGCATGCAATTCTGACTGATTTATACTACTAAGTTGGCAGACAAGCATACCTACCTACACTAGTCAACCTGACCAAAAGATTATCGTAGCCTATAGAGCAGACTTTGCGTATCTGCTGTTGAAAATTTTCAAGCTGTCCATAAGACCTCCACCTCTAACTTGGTTTTATGACTATTCTATGTTAGCCCAACGGTTTAAGTGATTTCCAAAGCACTGAAACGCTTGTAAATAGAAATTCCACCCATCTCAAGTCCGACCGTAGAGTAAAAGCCCTAACACACGACCGGATTTGATCCGACCAGACAGCGGATTTGATTGGTCGCCCGACCAAATCTTACCGTCTGTAGAGCAGTCCGGCGGACATAATTATTATTAATTGAGTCCGCCTCGATCCGCATCGGATATGATCAATGTTGTCGTTCTAGCTACTTTGTAGTAAATTTCCCCAGATTTAATTTAATTTTTCTCCAAATTTCTTCGACACCTTTTCATAATTTTTTTCTCAATGTTGCCATCTTAGTTAGTTTGTCAAAAATGTCCCCAGTACCGATTTTAACTTTCCCCAAAAATTACTTTTTCATAAATTTTTTGCCAGAAAGAAAAAAGAGCTACGTTAATACATAACGTAGTTTTTATTTACTCTATGTAGAGGAATACTGCATACCAATTATCTACATAGATAAGCAAAATTGAAATGTGTGTGTGTGTAATTTCAAATTTGCAGCTTTTCACTAAATGCATGTAAAATAATATACTTTATTAGAAACTTTTCATTTCCACAAAAGTTCCTTAAAAAAAGGAATTTTACCCTAGAATATCGAAAAAGCCCCTAATCTGAACAACCTGTCTGGTCGTCTGGTCGTCCGGTGCGGTCTGATCCGGTCGTCTGTTGCGACAACAGATTTGGTCGGCAGACTCGGCGGATCAAATCTGTCGAGGTCCAGCAGACCAAATTTGGCCGTGTGTTAGCTCTCTAGATGCGTAACGCAGTGATAATTTACAGTAGTTTACTTTATGAGCCAGCGCAGCGGTGCAATATGGGGCGCTCGAGCGCTTATAACTAGACTTCTCATAAACCCACTGGGGCACGGCTACCCAGATATCCACAGATTCCACAGTATTTATAAGCTTGTTAATGTTTTATTCTTTTTTGATTTAGAAATACAATGTAATCTGAACGACGTCAAACTATCGTATCACAGGATAATAAAAAGATTAAAATACTTTTAATCAATCATATAGAGGCGTACAATCAGTGAAAGAAGGAAGTTAACCATAAAAACGATTATTTTACACCTAAGTAGGGGATTTACAGGGATTTTATAAACTGACAGCACTAAGACATTATATTTCTGTAATATCTGACCATAAATATCTTTTTAAAAATCAGATTTTATCAGTTATCTGCAGTTTTATCTCGTAAGAGTTATAGATAAGTATTGCAGAAATTCGTTAGTTTTAGTTGCATAATGGCTTTTTTAACGTGTGCAAATCCTCGTGGATGCTATGCTGGACTCCTACCGACTATTACCACACGGTTCCCATCCATCTGCCAATGGCTGAGAATCTCGGGTGAGCTCTCGGATGGATAGCCAGAGGGGAAGTTACATAATAGACTACAGGCTCAAGTTCCCCTATAGTATAAGTATAGTACTATGTACGAAATTATCCCAAGAAATTCCCCAGGGGGCCGAGTCGACTATTGAGAAGCCGTAGAATAGTACCAGAATCACTGAATTAAAATGTTAGTAGATTATCAAAAATGCACCTGACTAGCAGCCACTGACGCGATTCGTGTTAGTAAAATTCTATCGGCTGACAGATAGAAGTCTATTGGAGTACGATTGTAATAGTAGACGACGAATTATACCGCTGGCTGTCATTTGAGCAACGATGTCGACACGATTCAAATAGCAGACTCGGCCCGCAGTTTGGATTATGTGTAGAACCCTGCTAGCCCGCTACCAATTATATTACCAATACCATATAGTACCAATTAATACACATGCAACCCTATATCCCGTTGTTTGATAACACCTAAGACTCATGGGGTGTATGACTCGGCACTTTGTGCTTGCAGCTTATCTTCTTTTTATAAAAGCTGTTCAGGTGGGTAATCTCTGGTTGAAAATTATATAATGCTGAACAATATGGTTCGATCGTTAATTTACACGAATTACTACTTACCCACTAAGCAAAACTGGTGTTCTATTTCAATGTGTTAAAACGTGTTTTGGTTTCTGCAGATTGCAATTAGTATCAATGCAGGTATCTGATTTTTGATTTGCTGCATATTTGATTTTTTGTTATTTGCGTGCGAAACAAATTAGCAGCAGACAGGAGCGTGCCTTGCGGGGCGTAGTAGCAGCGGCTCACACATACATATTGTTGCGCAGACGCAGCCAACACCGCCAACCACCTCTCTCTGTTTCATAACATGACCCACTTATTAGCTGCCACACAGAGACGCACTTACCACAAAGTTATTATTTACCAGATGAGACAATACACGAAGAAATGTCTAGAATATATCAGTATAGAATTGCTAACACTACTTTGACCGACTCAGGTCATCTAAAATCATTTAAGTATAGTATATGGTATGCCTCTGCGAGTATCTTATATTTATAACCAAAATATTGTGATTACATGAACTTGCCCTTGTTTCGTAATTTTATGTATGTTGTAATTATTGCGTTACCTAATATTGATGTCAATGACACTGACTGTCGACTGGTGTAGCATTTTTGTTATACTACTGAGGTGTTTCTGTTTGTTATTCTGTTTTGGGTTTCTTTACCAATACCATTTCCCTACACCCTGATAAGGACATATACAGTCAACAGTCACTTTATGGGGGGCACAGGTAAGCGTAGAGTGGGTTGTAGCACGAAAATAAAGTACAACAGTTGAAAATGAAGTAAAATTAAACTATGGGTGCTATGGGATCTAACGTGCGTCCGGGGTATTGTAGGTATTAAGATTACTTACTTATTGTAGGTATTAAGATTATTAAGATTACTTACTTAAGATACAAATTAAATATGAAACTACATACCATGGTATCATATTCCAAAAAAATTGAATTGTTCGATTGGAACATAATTTTCAAAAATAATAGTTTGTTGACATTAGATAGATATTTTCTATCAACATTTTTACAACGAAAGGTAGCTCTGTTGCTATCTAATTTTTTAATTTTTCAAGCCAAATTATTGGCAAGTACAACTGCTTTTATTGAGCAGGATAGTTTTGACACTTCACATTTGGAAAATGAAATTCCAAAAAACTAGTTTATAGGACAACAGATAATAAATCTGGCCAGTTGACTTTGGCCCCTGAGAATAATCTTAGTAAAAATATTGTTTTTATAAACCTGGTGCACCATAATGTTAGAGGTTTAATAAATGGTAAAGATTTAGAGTTAGAGCTATACATTAATGCAAATTCTATTAATATTTTTTGTGCTACAGAGCACTGGTTAAAAGATCATCAAATCACATTGTTGAACTTCGTAAATCACCAGGTTGCTAGCTCGTTCAATAGAAAACATTCTAAACGTGGAGGCTCTTTAATATTAATTAATAAAAACTTAAAATTTAAAGAACGTAAGGATTTAGTAGCCCTCTCCATTGAGCGAGTTATTGAGATTGCCAGTATTGAGTTTGATCATTTCATCTTGTTAAGCGTATACAGTCCCCCTGATGCTTCTTACATTAAATTTGAAGAAAAGCTTGAAGAAGCACTGTTCAAATGCCAATGTTCTAAGAAATCTATAATAGTTTGTCAAGATTTTAATGTTGATATATTAGATACATCATATCAGTTATCTGAAAAGAAAAGTCTGAAAGGTATTTATGGGAGGCTCAATGCGGATTCCGACGTGGAAGAGGTTGCATGGATCAAGTGTTTTCTCTCCGCATGATCGCGGAAAAGTTTCTGGCTCTTAGCCAGAAGGTTTTCTGCGCTTTTGTGGATCTAGAGAAAGCATTTGATAACGTTGTGAGAGAAACGCTGTGGGACTTGCTGCCAGGATATGGTGTGGACGGCTCGCTACTGCGGGCAATACAGTCGCTTTATAGGGACTGTAAGGCTTGCGTGCGAGTAGGGGGGGATGTGTCACCTCTTTTTGATGTCTGTACAGGCGTCAAACAGGGATGTGTCATGTCCGCCTGGCTGTTCATAGTGTATCTGGACAGTTGCCTGCAGAAGTTGAAAGATTTTAATATGGGTGTGAATTTGGGTGACTTTACAGTAAACTGTCTGCTGTACGCTGATGATGCGGTGCTCATGGCCTCATCAGAAGCCGACCTACAGGCATTAGTCACTAATATGAAAGAGGGGTGTGAAAGTAAGGGTCTCCGCATGAATGCAAGTAAAACTAAGGTTCTAGTATTTGAAAGAGGTGACGTAAGAACTAAATGCGAGATTAGGGTAAACCAGGAACGTCTAGAGCAAGTGAATGAAATTGTGTATTTAGGAAGTATGTTTAGCGCGGATGGAAGATGTGATTCGGATGTAGAACGGCGAGTAGCTGCCGGAAACAAAGTTAACGGTGCTTTGTCCCAGTTAGTAAAGCGACAAAGCATCGTAAAAGAAGCACGAATGGCGATTCATAACGCAGTGCTAGTGCCAACTTTGCTTTACGGTAGTGAAACCTGGGTATGTCAGCAGATGCATGAAAGTAAATTGAATGCTGTGGAGATGCGATCACTTCGAAAATTGTGCGGCGTTACCTTGGCCGACCGAATACGTAACGAAGTGATACGCAATATGGCAGGTTTGAATGAAAGTGTCAGCGTTAAGCTGGAAAAGGGCGTGCTCCGTTGGTTTGGACACGTCCAACGAATGAGTGAGGAACGATTGACGAAGAATATATATTGTTCAAAAGTAGAGGGTAGAAGGAGTCAGGGAAGGCCGAGACTTACATATGAAGACCACGTGAGCAGATTGCTCAAAAACGGAAAGGTCAAAAGTACTCGGATACCCAGACGTGCGTGTATGAAGCGATTGATGAATCTCGAAGAAGCGAAAGAAGTATGCATGGATCGCGAAGCCTGGCGATCTGTCCTCTCTGACTACCCCGTCAGGGATACAGCGTGAAGATAGTTAGTTAGTTAGTTATTAACTCCATCAGAGAGAAATAAAATGAAAAATTTATTTAAATCCTTTAATCTGCATAGTACATTCTTAGAACTCACTCGTATTACAGCCACCAGTGCAAAATGTATTGATAATATTTTTACTGATATTAAACCTATAGATAAAGGTATTGTGGATCCTGTGGAGTCAGATCATCGTGGCCAATGGATAAAATTTCCTAAAAGTAGTAACAAAGTCAGCAAAAAACAAATTAAATATGTACCAATTAACCAAAGTCGTTTGAATAATTTTAAAGAAAATGTATTAAAGAGATTACCATATCTACCTAACTTCACTTGTGTAGACCAGTCATATAAACACTTATTTAATTTGATTAATGATGAGTTTGGCAAAGTTTTTACCTCAAAAACTCTACAGATTGGTGGTCGTCCTGTTTTCAGTGACTGGGCAACACCAGGTATCTTTAAAAGTAGAAATAATTTATTTGAATTATATTCAGAAAAATCATATAATTTTAGGCAAACCTTTCAGGAATATGTTAAAAATTATTCAAAGATATTTAAACAAACGTGTCATCTTGCTAAGTCAAACTTCATTAAAAATAAAATTTCTAATTCTGTAAATAAAATAAAAATGACTTGGAACATCATTAACTCTGAATGCGGTAGATCTTTAGTGACTGAAAGGGATTTCCACTTAAAAGTAAATGGTTGCCATGTTACAGGGGACCTGGAAGTGGCTACGGAGTTCGAACACTTTTTCAAAAATGTACCTATATTGACAACAAAATCTCTCCAAGCATCTTCTAGTTCCGCTGAACTTTTATTAGAAGAATCTGTTCTTTGTTGCAGGGATGCATTTGTATTCACAGATATTTGTGCTCAGGACATTGTAAAAACATTTAAATGTATCGAAATTAAGAAAACCGCAGACATTTGGGGATTATCGGTCAAAACTGCATCATGTATAATTGAGGTAATTGCGCCCCATCTAGCAACTGTGTTTAATGACTGTGTTTCTAGTGGTACATTTCCTGATTTTATGAAACACAGCAAAGTCGTTCCCTTGTTCAAGGCTGGCAGCGCTACAGAGCCGTCTAATTTCCGACCAGTGTCAGTGCTGCCAACTTTGAGCAAAGTATTTGAAAAAATAATCTTGAATCAAATGCTATCCCATTTTAATAGTCATAAAATACTCCATGCGAATCAATTTGGGTTTACGAAAGGGCGCTCAACTTCCGATGCTGGTGTTGAGTTATTAAAATGTATTCATGAAGCATGGGAAGACAAGCACGATGCATTAGGTATATTTTGCGATCTATCAAAGACTTTTGATTGCGTTCAACATGAAACGCTGTGCAAAAAATTACACCACTATGGAATAAGAGGCAAAGCTCTCGACCTTCTGTCTTCATATTTGAACAATAGAATACAGAGGGTCGATATTAATGGTACACGTTCTGTAGGATCCATGGTTACAATGGGTGTGCCGCAAGGCTCGATACTTGGGCCATTCTTGTTCCTCATTTATATTAATGATTTACCATTTTATGTAGGGGACAGGAATAGGATTGTTTTGTTTGCAGATGACACCTCATTAATTTTTAAAATTAAAAGACAATTAGATAACTATGACGATGTAAACAATGCAATTGCAAGAGTAGTTCATTGGTTCAGCTCAAATAATCTTTGCCTTAATGAAAATAAAACTAAATGTATAAAATTTACTCTACCAAATGTAAAACAAGTTGCGGCCAATGTTCAACTGAATGGACAAGTGTTAGAGTTTGTAGAATCAACTGTGTTCCTAGGTATAACTATTGATGCCAATTTGCAGTGGGGCCCACACATAGAAAAGACAGCCTCTAGATTAAGTTCGGCTGCATACGCTGTAAAAAAGATCAGGACTCTAACAGATGTGGATACGGCTAGAATGGTTTACTTCAGCTATTTTCATAGTATTATGTCTTACGGTATTCTCCTTTGGGGGAGTGCTGCAGATTTAAATATTATTTTTGTTCTACAAAAGCGGGCTGTACGCGCTATTTATAATTTGGGCCCCAGAGTTTCTCTCCGAGAAAAATTCAAAGAAGTAAATATTCTAACCGTACCATCACAATACATTTTTGCCAATCTTATGTATGTCCAGAAAAATCTATTACAGTTTTCTAAACTCTGTGATAAACATAATATAAACACTAGAAATAAAAATACATAAGTCACAGTCGACTACATAAGATTGGCGATTCTTTCCAGGGTAACTGTATACGCTTTTACAACAAGCTTCCCTGTGACCTGAGAAATTTACCTTTAAATAAATTTAAAAAGTTTATTAAAAACAAGCTTTGTGAAAAAGGTTTTTACTCCGTTACAGACTATTTGCAGGACAGGGACGCCTGGAAATGATCTGCTCGCAAAGTGAAATAATATTAAATTGTAAATAGGCCATCAAAAAAAAGCCTTCCTAAGTTTCTTGCCGGTTCTTCTCAGGTGGGCCGCGTTCCGAACCGGTGGTCGCTTTAAATATTTTAAATAGTGTATGACATTTTGTAAGCGCCGTTAAAATGGTCTATGCAAAATAAAGATTTTTTTTTTTTTTTTTATTAGCTGGTGACTGACGGGCGCAGGAGCGACATCTACCAAGCGTATCTGTACGTAATCAATGATCTCATATTTTGCAGTCAGCTGATACCTATTTATACGTCGTCTACCTGGGAGCTCTGAGGCTATCCTCCCGAGCGCTGATTCCGGACTCCTGGCCATAGACTAATGGAAGGCCACCGTGTGGTTTTAGCCGGTAAGAGTCCGGCATAGCATAGGTACATGAGGATTTATACACGTAAAAAAAAAATACGTCGTCTATAAATTATCATATTCATTGAAAAAACACATACCTATACATAGATGATTACATTATGATAGATGATTTATGCACAACTATATAATTGCACATAGTCATTAAGTTTTATCTCGACTTTTTGATATTACTTATCCATTTAAGAAGAATTCTAGCTTGATTTGTTGACATCTTTTTATATGGATGTAAAATCATTTCAAAAAGTCTGATATTATATTTAAAAAAAAAAAAACAAAGTCCTCCGCCGCATCTGTCTGTCTGTTCGCAATAAACTCAAAAACTACTGTACAGATTTTCATGTTGTTTTCACTAAAGGTTAGAGTGGTTCTCGAGGAAGATTTTAGTTTATGATTCGTTAAGTTTTTGTACATTGACTAAAATATGGAGATATTTGTTGGAGATTTCAGAACAAATTAAGCCGTCTGGGAGCTTTCAACTAATTTGCTGATTAAACCCTCTGAGATATAACAAAATAATGTATGGTGGAAATGTGTATCAAATATAGGTTCACAAAAAAATCCGTCATGGCATATGTCTATCTTGTAAGGATATCTTACTATAACAAGGTGTATAACAGGGTGCACTAGCGGAAACCGGTGCCTACGGGAAATCTTTACCACGCAGGCCAAGCTGCGGGCGTTAGCTAGTCTGTTAGAAATCTTAATCTTATAATATTATAAATGCGAAAGTTTGTATGGATGTTTGTTACTCTTTCAAGTAAAAACTACTGAATAGATTTTAATGAAACTTTACCATAATATAGCTTATACGTCAGAATAACACTTAGGCTACTTTTTATCCCGGGAACAAGTGCCTGTGGGAAAAGGGAACGGGAAAAAATCTCTACGCGGGCGAAGCCGCGGGCGTCAACTAGTAATATTATAAATGCAAAAGTTTGTGTGAATGTTTGTTACTCTTTCACGTAAAAACTACTGTCGAATAGATTTTAATAAAACTTTACAATAATATAGCTTATACATCAGAATAACACTTAGGCTACTTTTTATCCCGGTAACAAGCTCCTGTGGAAAACGGGAACGGGAAAACTTCTCTACGCGGGCGAAGCCACGAGCGTCAACTAGTGTAATATAATCTATGACTTGCCACCCCCACTACAGCAATAAACCCCTCTGGCGACAGGCAGACAAGTACACATTGAAACTATGCACTTAAGCAACACTTACAGCAGTCCTTCAATATGATCGCTTGCGAAATAATAACTTTCAAAATTAATGCCAAACCTGATATTGCAAAACACATCAAATTACCATTGACTTAATAGATTACTAACAATATTCTTAGTCCATTTAAGCAGAAGAATTAAAACTGCCATATACCACTAAAATGGCTAACAATGTTTATGGGCCATTTGCTGGACAATGATCACCGTAGCATCGTTTATGGTAAGTACCTATACGTACACTAGGATCCGTAAGTATCTTAAAAACCTATAAGAACCATCCCTATTTCATGATTGAAACAGATAATAGAACATTAGTACTGTAGCAAGTGAAAATAACATTGACGTCATCGAAAATAGAGATATTGTGAAAGGAGTACTTTTTTTGTTAAGTGTATATAATCGCATGCGATGCGTTCAACATTCGGAAAGGCCAGGAGCGCGGTCGTTGGCACGGCTATGCAGACTACGCAGGCTGCACGTCGTACCGGTCCGTTGAGGGTCAGTGCCAGGAGCCGATCCATTTGCAAATTCGCACACGCACACGCTTTAATAAAAACCATCAGATTAATGACTTGCAGGTTTATTGGTGGAAGTGTTTACTACATTTTTTCATTTTTAGCCTATGAATGCCTCTTAGCGCTAGCTCGCTCACTCTCCACAACCTCTTTAAAGGGGATCCTCCAATTTGCTCTTCTGGGAGTTCTGGGTTCTGGGAGTGCGTTATTCTGCCGAGTCGACGTGACTACCACTAGTATAGACCAGTAACTAACCAAACCAAAGACCTTATACTTTAAGTTTATAAGGTAGTACTATAATTTTGTAAGGTAAGCTAGTAACTTAAACATCACGGCGTTTAAGTGGGTAGTCTACGGAGGACAGAAGACTTCTCTACTCCGTGGGATAGTCTAATAGCCCTATGCAGTGCTAGGAACCCTACACAAAGTTACCCATACCTACTGCAGGGTGAATTTAATTACATACATAATTTTTTAAAGCAATTAATTATATTGCAAAATTTCTCATTAATTTTTAATAAAGTGAAAAAAGACAATTCGATTCGAGACGGGGTTTGAACCCGTGACCTTTTCCTAATTTTTCAAATTCCCATGCAGGACCTAGTTTCCACATTATTAAAAATCAATTACATAAAATTTTTACACAGCATAAAGGTCTGGGTTTCTTTGAAAAGGGTCTCGGAAATTTTTTGAAGGTTTGAAAATGCGAGTGTAGGTTCACGTCATAGGCTACTAGGTATAACCACATTCCATAAAATGAGCTGCATTTTATAGAACAGCATTGCATAAAAAAGCTATATTCTGTAAAGCTGGTATATTACCGACACTAGGCCCAATTTTCAGCCTAATGGACGACTCAATCAAATCGAGGGCGGGATATGCTGGTATGTTACATAACATCAAACTACTTCAATAACCGCATTCCAAATGATTGCTTCAGTCATTATTCTAGCTCATTAAATCATTTACGTACTTAGTAATAATAGTTCACGCATTTGACACAGTTTAATGGAAAATTAAAGATTATTGATATCTTTATTTTTCATTGAATTACCTATTTATTATCTAGTAACTACCTACTTTCATCTAGGTAGGGATTTATTGTGTTACAATATGCCAGTGATTACAACACCTACTCGCAAATTGTTGAATTGCGATTCCTTTGCATAATATTATGAAGCTCGATTTATTTCTTGTCTCTTTCTTACTTAAGTATCTACTTTTTTTGTTAGGCGCACAGAGCAAGGAATCAATGTCACACGTCATCTAATAGAGACGCCTTACTGTATTATTTACAACCAAGCGTGTCAGTGGGCGTCACCCTTTAATCATACGATTGCACTAAGTACCACAGACGAATGACCGGTAACTAACAGGCCGCTTATGCGATTTTCGCTTCCAGTCTGCCGTAAACTGGGGGTATAATTATTAATTTGGTCTCTATTAGGGCTCAACTAGAGAGAGCGAGCAACATTATCTTTGCTCTGTGGTTAGGAGGTACTTTAGTACCTACATTATTAAGTATATTGTGACTGACTTTATTCTTAGAATGAATTAATCTACAGAGAAGTATGCATGGATCGCGAAGCCTGGCGATCTGTCCTCTCTGACTACCCCGTCAGGCAAACAGCGTGAAGATAGTTAAGTTGGATTTTGGCGGGAAACAACGGTTAACGCGGTCGCCACTCCGTTATTATTTTTTTAAACTATGTAGTGTAATTTCGGGTGTTTATGTGTAAAAATGATAGTGTTTTAAACATAAAAGCTTCGACAACGTGCACAAGTGTTGTGAAAATGGATAACTTAGTGGAACGCGGTATTTTCTGTTATCTTCCAAAATTTACCATCATTTTACTGCAGTAGAACTTTAAACAAACCTATACATGAATACGCTGCTATCAATAAGAATAATTTACTACTTTTGAATGAAGAAGATTCATTATCTACTTGAAAATTATCACTTTTGGAAAAAAATAATACGTAATGGAAGTTCAATAAATTTTGTGGTTGGCAATCGCGTCACCAGAATAAAAAGCGTAGCCAGAACTAAACCAAAAAAAAAAGATAGTTAAGTTTATTCTTAGGTAAGTGACAGGCACATAAGGTCAACATATTCCTGCTACATGATATCAGAATGGTGGTATATTTAATATGGACGATATAGTTAGTCTTTCCATCATTGTTTGGACAAAATCTGCGTGGTAGAGTATTCCATTCTACTCCTATATCAATAGGTAGACACTAACCTATGTAACTATTTGTCCTATTAATAAAGGACAAATAGTGTCTACTTAATAAAGTAGTTGTACACTGCGTGAGCGGGAACCTCTATATATTTATTAAATAACTTACATCTGAAATTATATATTAATTTCAGATATTAGAAACTTCAGTTTTTTAAGAAGCTTTATAAAGGAATAACCGAATAACTCACTTAGGCCCACTTGCGCGATCTTGGGTTAGCGTGTATAACTCGGAGGTATGGACTAACCCCGAGTTAAATCATTAATTTGTCTCGCATGACCCCGAGTTAAGGGTATTTCTAAGGTTAAATCGCTAAAATTTTAACTCACCGATTTCTGAGGGTTAATTCGTCAAACGTTGGGTTAGCAGCTGACAGACAATGAAGTGGCACGTGACACATGCGTGACACGGACTCCTCAAAATGACACGCCGCGCACACATAATACGATAAAAATAAAATGCACTCGGCTGTCATGTTACATTCATTCGTGTAAGAAAAAGTTTTATGTGGCAAACTGTAGTGTAAAAGAGATAGACATACCTGTTTCATTCTTTGTTCAATCATTAATGTTTGGTTGGATGACATAGAGTGACATAAAACACTGGGTTAGTTAACCCGATGATATTTTTCTATGGCGCAAGTCATGATTAGGGTTAAAAAATTATTTACTTAATTCCGAGTTATTTAACTCTATAGTTATTTATTTAACCCCAGCATTCGCGCAAGTGGGACTTAGTGATAGATTGATGCTCCTGGATGCTCCCTACGTGAAATCAAAGTGTATGTATGGTCAAAGTACATAAATGTACTTTTCTCAAACATGCATGGAAATACTGTCATTATGTCTAAAAAAGATTACGCAAAGTATCGCATTTAAGGACAGAGAAAATGAAATTCATAGCTGGAGTGTTTTTTAAATTTGGAACCTTACAACAAATATTGCTGGAGTGTTGTGATGTATATGGGTTAGTAGATACTTTGATTGGATTTCTTCTATCATTCTTATTCAGCAGACGCTTACTGTAAGTACATTATTTTCTTAAATAGGTGCATTTATCTTGTTTTATCTATGGGGGTGTTGTATTCTGGGACATAAAACTTATGTCTACTAATAATCCGGGGCCGACACAAAAACAATCTAACCCAAAGTAACAAAAAAGCCATACGCTTGTGCTATGAGATCTAGACAACTGATAAAGACCCTTAAATATTTCTAAATACACACATATATGAATATAAGGATACACCGAAACTCCGAAACAAACATTTATGGGTCACACAAAAATTTGTTCTTACCCGGGAATCGAACCCTAGAGCTTAGCGCGGCAGTCGCATATACCTACAATTATTTTTTTAGATTTTCCATCTTGCTGCTCACGGCAGGGAAATCAACAATAATTTCCTTTAGTAGTTACTTGCCCAATATGGCTAATGTAACTTTAAATATGAATTTAAAGTATAATTTAAAAAGTTTGTTTCCTTGCATTCTTTTGAGAAAAGCACTATTTTATGCCTCGGCCGGAGTGGCCATTGCCTATTTCCCGGCCTTTGCAATAATGTACTATTTCTCAAACATGCATGGAAATACTGTCATTATTTCAAAAAAAGAATACGCAAAGTACCGCATTTACGGACAGAGAAAATGAAATTCATTGCTGGAGTGCTTGGATCTCTTATCCATTCTTCTTCAGCGGACGCTTACTGTAGGTATATTAGGTACATATCTATTATTTAAAATAATTGCATTTATCTTGTTTTATTTATCATGCTATAAATATTATATTAATATTCTGGGACACTTTTTCTCATAGCATTATTTAGCCCAAACTAAGCTGTAAGCTTGTGCTATGAGATCTAGACAACTAATAAAGAAACTTAAATATTTCTAAATACATACACTTACCCTCTAGGGTTCGATTCCCGGGTCAGAACAAATTTTGATAATGATAAAAGATAGCAGATAGAATCTATATCTATAAAAATGAATCCCTATTTCCCTTGGTCACGCCATCACGCGTGAATGGCTAGACCGATTTGAAATTTTGTTTTTGTAATGGATAGCCCATTTATTAAGGAAGGTTATAAGCTATATATTATTACGCCACTACACAGGAGAGCGGAGCAGTAATCATAAATGTCAACAGCGGTCAGCTAGTATATTGATACAAAAAAATCTATATATTTATAAAAACGCTGAAAATACTGCTATTTTCAGTATATCGTCCCCAATATACAGTAAACTACAGCGATCTATTGACCTCATATTGACTACCTACCTGCTGTCTATTAATAAGTATGTAGGTAACATAGTTGGTACTCTGTCGATAGGCATGAACCAGAAAACACGCAGAAACCAGCGAATACTGCCGCAGAATTACTTTTTATAGTTCCATTATAATCATCAGCATCCGAGTGTAATTCCTTGCAATTGCTATCGCCTAACCTAAAATCTCGTCCACCGGTATGCAGATCAAGTTATATAGGTAAATTTTGTGCTCTAGATCATATTCAAGAATCGTCTTAATTTCGCTTGAACAGCGACTTGCATCATGCACAGGCTCAGTTGAGACATATCTAATAGCTGAAGGTAAATGAGTATTGGCGCGTTCACGTGAAGAATAGAACTTTGAATTATATTAAAAACTAAATTATATGAAATACATTAATATATCCATATATTTATAACTAGGTTACCCCCGCGACTTTGCCCGTAACATACTTTGAACTCCCGTCGCACCAATTTAATTACGTCGCTTATAAATTCTACAATAATGTATGAGAATTTGCCCGATTTGTGACATTTATGATTACTGCTCCGCTCTCCAGAGTAGTAGCGTGATGATATATAGCCTTCCTCAATAAATGGGCTAATCAAAGCAAAAGATTTTTTCAAATTCGACCAATAAATAGTTGCTGAGATTAGCGCGTTCATCCAAACAATTAAACAAACTCTACATCAGTATAGATATAGATGTGTTTCACAGTTTTTATATCGGAACTCGGCTATAGAATCCTTTTTGAGTCCATTATCCTAATTGTTATTCGAGTTGCGTCGGATGGGTAGGAATTTCGGCGCCACTGCGGTCGACATGGGGCCACTGACACTAAGACAACTGCTGCATTGCTTTTTTGTACCAAAAAGTTTTTGAGGACAGGCTTTTTAGGGATCCGTCCGTTCATCATATTTTTACCGTCAGCGCATGGGGCTGAGGTATCGTTGGTTAGGTATTATTAGTTTCCGATGTGGTCGCCGGCACAGCCGACCACGCATTTTGGCGTCTATTTCGGCCCGTTTCTTTTCCCGGATTCCGATCCCGTCGAATTTTCTTGTTTTTACCTTCAGATCCTCCAGGTCCTCTTTTAGTTAATTATCTACATGGTTAAGTACATGGGGCATTTAGCCAATAGATGGATACTGGTCTTCCGATCTCTCATTAAACCCCGCTTACTGAATGACTACGCTGAATGTCTCTTCTTTATCTTACTTTATTCTCAGTTACTTTCAAACTTTATGTGAATTTGGAGCCCATGGTTTACTTTAATTTGACTGTGCACTTCTGGCAGGTGAGGTCGCCTAATGCTCTGCAGATCTAGGAGGAGCCCTTTACTTACATCAATTATATAAAAGAATGTATCTGTAACAAATAAAGAATATTCATAAGTATAAGTACTTACAAAATATAAATAACAAGCAATACTTATTCAAGTTACTTGAGCAATATCCTCAAACCGAGCAAGGCAAATAAGTAACGAATATCCCACTATGTGCGTGACTAGCGACGCGCAGTATATGGTTCCGTAGCACTAAATTATTAGGACCTTTAAAAAAAAACTTGTTGACTGTACCGTTCAAAGAACGGTACAGTCGGGTTGGAGGCCTTGGTCTAAAATGAAAAATAACTGTGGACATTATAATACTCAGTCAAGTATAATAATGTCCACTCATAAAAATGTCAGTTGCCTGCAGAAGTTGAAAGATTGTGATATGGGTGTGAACTTGGGTGACTTTAAAGTAAACTGTCTGCTGTACGCTGATGATGCAGTGCTCATGGCCTCATCAGAAGCCGACCTTCAGGCATTAGTCACTAATATGAAAGAGGAGTGTGAAAGTAAGGGTCTTCGCTTGAATGCAAGTAAAACTAAGGTTCTAGTATTTGATAGAGATGATGTAAGAACCAAATGCGAGATTAGGGTAAACCAGAAACGACTAGAGCAAGTGAATGAAATTGTGTATTTAGGAAGTATGTTTAGCGCGGATGGAAGATGTGATTCGGATGTAGAACGGCGAGTAGCTGCCGGAAACAAGGTTAACGGTGCTTTGTTCCAGTTAGTAAAGCGACAAAGCATCGTAAAAGAAGCACGACTGGCGATTCATAACGCAGTGCTATTGCCAACTTTGCTTTATGGTAGCGAAACCTGGGTATGTCAGCAGATGCATGAAAGTAAATTGAATGCTGTGGAGATGCGATCACTTCGAAAATTTTGCGGCGTTACTTTGGCCGACCGAATACGTAACGAAGTGATACGCAATATGGCAGGTTTGAATGAAAGTGTCAGCGTCAGGGCTGGAAAAGGGGCGTTCTCCGTTGGTTTGGACACGTCCAACGAATGAGTGAGGAACGATTAACGAAGAATATATATTGTGCGAAAGTAGAGGGTAGAAGTCAGGGTAGGCCGAGACTTACATATGAAGACCACGTGAGCAGATTGCTGAAAAACGGAAAGGTCAAAAGTACTCGGATACCCAGACGTGCGTATAGGAAGCGATTGATGAATCTTGAAGAAGCGAAAGAAGTATGCATGGATCGCGATGCATGGCAATCGGTCCTCTCTGACTACCCCGTCAGGGATACAGCGTGAAGATAGTTAGTTAGTTATAAAAACGTCAAGGTAAAGAAATGTCAATAATACTATAGTTCTAAGTCTAAAAATGATGAAGTGTAATAATGACAACAATCACAATCAAAAATCAATCAATCAATCACCCCTCGAGGACAGTCGTTATCTTTTATAGGATTAACGCAACCCTATGAGGGCATAGTAGATTCGCTTTTTAAGTCATCCACTTTCTGATATCAACAAAAAAATGTATCAGAAAGTTATTGAAAAGCTCACATCCGCAGGGCAGCTTGTGGCGAGCTGAATGTGCGTGGCTACACATCGGTCCCGATTCCTCAGAGTTTTGTTGCCCTTCTGCACCGGTTAGGATTTAGTGGCCTAACGGGAGAGCAGTGAGAGTGCTACTCCCGGGAGTGCAGCAAATCTTAACTCTGGCTTGCCTTAATTGGCCGGTCAGAGGGAGGGAGCCAGAGCTATATGCTCGGGGGTGGAAGTGTCATTTTCAAGGGCATAACTACGGGGAAGCCCGCTCCGGGCCTGTCCCGCGAAGGTGAAACCGGCGCCGCACCGCTCGACACCCCAAGCCTCTCACACCGGTGTTGCCCTCTGTCGCCTTACAGGCTTATTTTGCCTATGGCGATTGTATAGGGGGCCCATCTAGTGAGTTGGCAAGTCACCGTCTGCCACTATTTTATATAATAATATATTAAAAAGGCAGACGCCGTTTTCATCAATAGCTTAAATCACCCAATCCATTTAACACCCAACCCAATAGCCCATTTCATAGTTAGCACATTTCACAATAGTTTAACTCCCATTGGAGGTGATCCATTACCGTTCTTCTACATAAGGCGGGCGTGGATTGCCTGTAGTGGGGGTCCCATTTCCTATTAGATTAAAATTCTCAAAGGGCCTCTGCGTGTTGGACCAATATGTCCCCATGTAAGCCTGCCAAAAGACCGGGTATCTTCACAAGAAAAAAAAATAGAAGATACCCGTGAAGAAGAGACAACAATAAATTATGTCAATGTAGAAAAATGGGAAGGTATAATTTGGTTTGGTGTAAAAATGATAAAATATAAAAATGTCTACCAGGTAGATTAAAAAATTGTATTTAAGTATAGGTACAGTAAATGACACAAATATGAATAATTATTAGAATAAAAGTAACTCTATGATAATACGATTTAAATCAATAATGAAAAAGTCAACAAAAAATAGAAACAAAATCAATAAATTTTAAAGAAAGTGACTTGGTTTTTTGGGACTTGAACCAGTAACCTTTCGCCTGTATCATTCTCCAGCGTGAGAATTTTTATACCGCTATACAGCGTTTGTTTGTCTTTTTCTTATCACATATAATTTTTTATACATGTGGAAATCCTCATGGATGCTATCCCGAACTCTTACTGACTAAAACCTCACGGTGCCTTTTCATCTGCTTATGGCCAGGAGTCCCAGGTGACCCCTCAGAAAGATAGCCAGGTCTTCTGACTGACTTTATCCGCCAACGCGGCCTTGTCTTCGGGGTTTCGGGTTCTATACCGCTTCTATGGGGAGATTTCAGACAAAATTCCACTTCGTTGAGATGGTGAAGGGAGTGCGTGTACTACCATCACGCCACGCCACCGTATAGGGCCTGCTTCTGTAAGAACGGTGAGCAGCTAACCCGCCGTTCTAAGTTCCTCGGTCATGGAGGCCGAGTTGCCTGTGGCGCCTTCGTTGCTGACTGCGGAACTGTTTGATATGATGCCCACGGCTACTTTCTCTTATCGAACCGCTCGCCCTAGATCGCGTTCATCCTTACGCTTTGCGTCCGGAGCGTTCGCATACGGTAAGATCCGATAGAGACTTTCTTCCGTGTACCCCTAGATTATGGAATGAACTCCCTGCCTGTATGGTATGGGGGTCTTAGAAGGTTTTTACAGCATCGGCAGCGCGAGTGCTGCACATCTGGTGTTGCAAACATCAACAGGCAACGGTTACCACTTTCCATCAGGTAGGTTTTATGCTTGTGTGCAGCCTTAGTGGAAAAAAAAAACCTTTTGGGAAAGAACACATTGTAAAAATCTCATGTTTTATACGCGAGAACGTTGTGGCGATATTTTGAGATGAATCGACAACTGTAATGTATGATCTATTTCCACCGGATGGTCGTCCCTTGACATTAATTTTTATGCTTTGTCGTTCTTCCATGTTGACATTTTATACTTTGTAAATTTTACGTGAAACATTTTATACTTAGTAATTTTTACGTGCTGCCATTTTTTAACTTTGTCATTTTTACACACGGCAATGGGCTCACCACCTATTACATGGGACAAAAATGCATACGATAAAATGTGGGCGCATAGTATGCCTCTGCCTACCCCTTCGGGGATAAAAGCGTGATAATATGTATGTCTGTATGTATGTATGTATGTGTAATTTTTACGAATGTGTATGTATGTGGAGTTTTTTTTTATACTTTGTCATATTTCTTTTTAGACTATAATCGACACACCCGTACAGTAACTGTAGCAACTGTGTGTAATCATTATTACAGAGTGCTTTATATCCAAAAATAATAAGATACTGGTATTAAATGGTTGTTTTGCTTTGCCTGGACGACCCGTCTCTCGCATTCCTTAGGCTGCGTAATGATCACGGGTATCTATGACTAAACATTAAAATGTAAATAAGATTTTTAAAGCAATTTTAGTATGCTAGCTATCGTATAAATTTTTATTAAAGTGAAAAGACGACTTGGTTCAGAGCAGGGATTGAACCCGTGACCTTTCCCTAACCGGCGCAATTTTTTAGCCACTGAACTACCCGAACCGTACTATAAGTTGAAATTCTTCAGTATATTTTAAGTATGGCCAGAGCCATCTATCGAGCTACGTAACTACTCTGGTACCAATGAACAGCTCTACTACCATTTTTTTTGACTTAATAAGAAAATAAAGCAAACTGTTAAATAAAATTTAATTTCTGACATCGCACCGCTTGCCATAGACCTTAGTGTTCATCCTCAAACGGCCTTGAAAACTCCCTACATCGTTTTTGTCGAATGTCTACAGTATGGGGTTCTTCAAAATAGGCTGACCATGCAAGAACCTTTCTTGCATGGTCAGCAGCGTGAGTGCACCACCACTGGTGTTGCAAACGTTCATAGGCTACTACAGTAGACACTTTCGATGGGGTGGGTGGGTAAAAAAAATTCAACCTCATAACAAATATATTAATAGTTACTATTAGTTTATTAATCGTTACTATTAGTTTATTAATAGTTACTATTAGTATATTAATAGTTATTATCACTTATTCTGCAGTTCAACATATTACTTAAACATTAACTTACGTTTTGTTAATTACACACATTAGCCTACCTACTATAATTTATTTCTTTACTAGATATAATTTGTGTAATGCTTTCGAAACTCGTATACAAAGTTACTTAATGTTGAAATTTTTACGACTGATGTTCATTTTATTATATACAGGTTACAAATGAATTGCTGCTGCATATTAGCAATATGCAGCAGCAATTCATTTGTAACCTGTATATAGAATGTTGGCGCGGCAGCAAGGAATATTAAAAATAAACTGTCTGATGATACTATAATTAATTGTTTAACAATTCACAACACTCACTTAGCTAGTTTATAACTACCTTGTGATATCCTTAATCAATTAAGTACTTACTTTGTTTAACCGGCACGTACCTACCTTATTTTCCCTTGGGTGTAAATTTGCTTTACAATTGTTTTTTTTTTTGTAGAAGTTGTACTTCTTTTTAGGGGGCACGAGCGAGGCTCAGCGGTCCCAGCTCCGACAGGAACTCATGGAGACATGAAAGGTGCGACTTGAGCATCCAAAGTGGGGAAAAGCCACAATCGGGGCGGTCAGACCGGTCATGGATGAGTGGTTGGAGAGGAGCCATGGCAACCTCTCCTACCGGTTGTCACAGATACTTAACGGGCACGGGTGCTTCGGTAAGTATCTGTGGCGTATACACCAGGAGACCACAGCCGAGTGCCTGCACTGCGAAGAACGCAGCGAGGACACAGCGCTCCACACATTGGTGGAGTGCTCAGCGTGGGCGCAGCAGCGCCAAGACCTCGTGGCGAGTCTGGGGGTAGACATTCTCTCGTTGGAAACTATGGTCATATACATGGTCTCCAGCGGGAGCAAGTGGGACGCCGCTGCGTCTTTCTGCGAGCAGGTCATGCTCGCGAAAGAGGTGGCAGAGACTGAACGGGAGAGGACTCTCCCGCCCGAGTTCCGCAGACTTGTCTTCGCCCAAGACTACCGGCCTCCATGACCGGGGGCCTGAGGACGGCGGGTGGGCTGCTCGCCGTCCTTACAGAAGCAGGCCCAAGACGTCGGCATGACGTAAAAATGTCACGCACGCCTCTTGCCCCAAGAAGCGGGATAGTACCCGAACCAACCCCCCAAAGAAGCGTGATAATACCCGAACCCCAGATGAGGCCGCGGTGGTAGCCAAAGTCTGCCGGGAGCTCTGGGACATCTTTCCGAGGAGTTACCCGGGGCGTCCGGCGGGGCGTAGGCGGGGACTGTGTGGTTTTAGCCGGTTCAAGTCCGGCATGACAACCAAGGGGATTTCCACACGTTAAAAAAAAAAAAGGGGGCACTAATACGTTTCGCAACGCTCATCCCGCAATACTTTTTCTTCTTACCCAAAAGCCAAGTAGTTTCATGGTTATTTTCTACTATGTCTTGCAGTGACGGTTAACTGGATGTGCATTCCAAATAAAGGCATCATGGCAAGATCCAGGGTGACTAGCATCTACGCTCAAAGTGTACATTGAGGCATCACATATCTGCAGAAAATGAAGACATCTTAAGATTATTAACAGAAAACAGAGGACAAGTAAAAGTCATGGAAACTAAATTTTGAAAATAGTAAATAGGTAGTTATTTGGGTATATTTCTAAGTTGAAGTAAAATAAAATATATAAATAAATTCTCGTTGTTTTATTTTTATTTATTATTACAGTATAAAATGAAAAAGCAGTAAACACCTGCAATGAAATAAATAATTATCTGACTTAATTATTTGCTTCGAGATAGTAGGTGGTAGGGAATTGACGATTTAAAAGACTTAGAAAAGTCATTTTATAAATATATTTTTGAGTTTGAGTATAAGACAGTATAGTAGGTACAATATCTATCACATTAAATTTAACATATGCATTTCCTACCTTAGTATCTATTGTGATGTCTCCTTCCCTTCTTGTTGGTCGCATCAGCGGCTGCAACTCTAGTATGAGGTCTTCGACTAGAGGCTTTGAGAGACTATAGGTCCCTATAAATTCGGCATCCGGCATTTCAAATGGATCAGCTATTTCCCTTTGTTGGCGCATTTCTCTTTGTCGAGTACGTATATCGAATATACGAGCCCGTTCGAACAAAACAAGCCACAATCCTAATCGAGTCATTTTTGTAAAAATCTTTAAATAAAACACTTCTTACACATCTAATAGAATAAATTTACATTACTGAGATGTAAAAATGCGAAAAATACAAATAAATTCAATATAATATGTTGGAATCTCAGGTTAGAAGTTTTGTAGAAGTTGCTAATTATTAACTTTTGTTCAACTGCGTATTTGACACATATTAGCAGTTAAACTCCGCGTCAAATGGGTTCGGCAATACGAAATTTCATAGTAATTAGAGCACAGTATACGTTAAGCTGCACCTCAGCTGCACGGAAAAGTTCAACTTCTCGCGCGCTGCTAAGTTGACACCGCAATACGAAACGTCATTTTCCGCGCTCCTATTCAACTACACTTCGACTGCTAACCGTGACGCAATAGGCCCGCAGGTCGGGCGGCAAATCTAATCCGCGGTCTGGACGGATCAAATCCGGTCGTGTGTTAACCGTCGGTTTTTAACTTCTTAAAATCTTTAAATCTTTTAACGTATGTTCCTCACGTTACCCCTAAGTATATTCTTCGGCTTATGTGTTTTCCCAGTTGGTTCCAAACCCTACCTGGATTTGGAGCCTGAAGTTCAATTTTCGGCATTGTAGGGAACGATTACCGACTTACCTCTCAACCCGGTAGGGGGCCTTCATCGTTGCCTCATCCGTTAGCCAACAGGTGCACTAGTAGGTGAGGTCGCTCGGACGCCGGAGATCTCGGTGGGAACCCCTACACTCATCACGTTGCATGTAGTAAATCAACTCAAATGCAAGTCCTTTTTTTATACTACAACATGGCCTACACTTACGGCCCACCTGGTGTTAAGTGGTTACCTTCGCCAATAGACACTTGCAATAGTGCGTTGCCATCCTGGGGCCTAAGTTGATATGCCTTCCATGCCCAGTAATTACACTGGCTACCTTACACTACCCAATCAAATCCAATGTCAAAACCCATAGGTTATTGCCCCCGACGCGTCACCTATATCCGGCGTCTACGGTGGAACTCCAGATTTTATTTGCTACACCAAAAAAAAGAAATGCGACACCGAATTCTAAATGAGATGACGCCTTTAGCAATCTACAAAAAATAAATAGTTATCGTATAAGACAAATTCTCTGGAAGCGGAGGTAGCACGATCAGTACCTACGTTAAAAGATTTAAAGATTTTAAGAAGTTAAAAACCGACGGTTAACACACGACCGGATTTGATCCGTCCAGACCGCGGATTAGATTTGCCGCCTGTAGAGCATCTACTAGCCCTAACACACGACCGGATTTGATCCGACCAGACAGCGGATTTCATTGGCCGCCCGACCAAATCTTACCGTCTGTAGAGCAGTCCGGCGGACATAATTATTATTAATTGAGTCCGCCTCGATCCGCATCGGATATGATCAATGTTGTCGTTCTAGCTACTTTGTCGTAAATTTCTCCAGATTTAATTTAATTTTTCTCCAAATAGACACTTTTTCATAATTTTTTTCCCAATGTTGCGATCTTAGTTACTTTGTCAAAAATGTCCCCAGTACCGATTTTACCTTTCCCCAAAAAATTACTTTTTCATACATTTTTTGCCAGAAAGAAAAAAGAGCTACGTTAATACATAACGTAGTGTTTATTTACTCTATGTAGAGGAATACTGCATACCAGTTATCTACATAGATAAGTGAAATTGAAATGTGTGTGTGTGTAATTTCAAATTTGCAGCTTTTCACTAAATGCATATAAAATAATATACTTTATTAGAAACTTATCATTTCCACAAAAGTTACTTAAAAAAATAATTTTACCCTAGAATAGGGAAAAGCCCCTAATCTGAACACCCTGTCTGGTCGTCTGGTCGTCCGAGGCGGTCTGATCCGGCCGTCTGTTGCGACAACAGATTTGGTCGGCAGACTCGGCGGATCAAATCTGTCGAGGTCTGGCAGACCAAATTTGGTCGTTTGTTAAAGCCTTATAGCCCTAACACACGACCAGATTTGATCCGACCAGACAGCGGATTTGATTGGCCGCCCGACCAAATCTTACCGTCTGTAGAGCAGTCCGGCGGACATAATTATTATTAACTGAGTCCGCCTCGATCCGCATCGGATATGATCAATGTTGTCGTTCTAGCTACTTTGTCGTAAATTTCCCCAGATTTAATTTAATTTTTCTCCAAAAAGACACTTTTTCATAATTTTTTTCCCAATGTTGCCATCTTAGTTACTTTGTCAAAAATGTCCCCAGTACCGATTTTACCTTTCCCAAAAAATTGCTTTTTCATATTTTTTTTGCCAGAAAGAAAAAAGAGCTACGTTAATACATAACGTAGTGTTTATTTACTCTATGTAGAGGAATACTATGCATACCAGTTATCTACATAGATAAGTAAAATTGAAATGTGTGTGTGTGTGTGTAATTCAAATTTGCAGCTTTTCACTAAAAGCATATAAAATAATATACTTTTTTAGAAACCTTTCATTTCCAAAAAAGTTCCTTAAAAAAAATTTTACCCCAGAATAGGGAAAAAGCCCCTAATCTTTACATCCTGTCTGGTCGTCTGGTCGTCCGGTGCGGTCTGATCCGGTCGTCTGTTGCGACAACAGATTTGGTCGGCGGACTCGGCGGATCAGATCTGTCGAGGTCCGGCAGACCAAATCTGAACGTGTGTTAACGCTATTAAAGCCCTAACACACGACCGGATTTGATCCGACCAGACAGCGGATTTGATTGGCCGCCCGACCAAATCTTACCGTCTGTAGAGCAGTCCGGCGGACATAATTATTATTAATTGAGTCCGCCTCGATCCGCATCGGATATGATCAATGTTGTCGTTCTAGCTACTTTGTCGTAAATTTCCCCAGATTTAATTTAATTTTTCTCCAAAAAGACACTTTTTCATAATTTTTTTCCCAATGTTGCCATCTTAGTTACTTTGTCAAAAATGTCCCCAGTACCGATTTTACCTTTCCCCAAAAATTGCTTTTTCATATTTTTTTTGCCAGAAAGAAAAAAGAGCTACGTTAATACATAACGTAGTGTTTATTTACTCTATGTAGAGGAATACTATGCATACCAGTTATCTACATAGATAAGTAAAATTGAAATGTGTGTGTGTGTGTGTAATTCAAATTTGCAGCTTTTCACTAAAAGCATATAAAATAATATACTTTTTTAGAAACCTTTCATTTCCAAAAAAGTTCCTTAAAAAAAATTTTACCCCAGTATAGGGAAAAAGCCCCTAATCTTTACACCCTGTCTGGTCGTCTGGTCGTCCGGTGCGGTCTGATCCGGTCGTCTGTTGCGACAACAGATTTGGTCGGCGGACTCGGCGGATCAGATCTGTCGAGGTCCGGCAGACCAAATCTGAACGTGTGTTAACGCTATTAAAGCCCTAACACACGACCGGATTTGATCCGACCAGACAGCGGATTTGATTGGCCGCCCGACCAAATCTTACCGTCTGTAGAGCAGTCCGGCGGACATAATTATTATTAATTGAGTCCGCCTCGATCCGCATCGGATATGATCAATGTTGTCGTTCTAGCTACTTTGTCGTAAATTTCCCCAGATTTAATTTAATTTTTCTCCAAATAGACACTTTTTCATAATTTTTTTCCCAATGTTGCCATCATAGTTACTTTGTCAAAAATGTCCCCAGTACCGATTTTACCTTTCCCCAAAAATTGCTTTTTCATATTTTTTTTGCCAGAAAGAAAAAAGAGCTACGTTAATACATAACGTAGTGTTTATTTACTCTATGTAGAGGAATACTGCATACCAGTTATCTACATAGATAAGTAAAATTGAAATGTGTGTGTGTGTGTGTAATTTCAAATTTGCAGCTTTTCACTAAATGCATATAAAATAATATACTTTATTAGAAACTTTTCATTTCCACAAAAGTTCCTTAAAAAAAATAATTTTACCCTAGAATAGGGAAAAAGCCCCTAATCTGAACACCCTGTCTGGTTGTCTGGTCGTCCGGTGCGGTCTGATCCGGTCGTCTGTTGCGACAACAGATTTGGTCGGCAGACTCGGCGGATCAAATCTGTCGAGGTCCGCCAGACCAAATTTGGTCGTGTGTTAGGGCTTTTACCGTCTGTAGAGCAGTCCGGCGGACATAATTATTATTAATTGAGTCCGCCTCGATCCGCATCGGATATGATCAATCTTGCCGTTCTAGCTACTTTGTCGTAAATTTCCCCAGATTTAATTTAATTTTTCTCCAAATAGACACTTTTTCATATTTTTTTTCCCAATGTTGCCATCTTAGTTACTTTGTCAAAAATGTCCCCAGTACCGATTTTATCTTTCCCCAAAAATTTTTTTCATACATTTTTTGCCAGAAAGAAAAAAGAGCTACGTTAATACATAACGTAGTGTTTATTTACTCTATGTAGAGGAATACTATGCACACCAGTTATCTACATAGATAAGTAAAATTGAAATGTGTGTGTGTGTAATTTCAAATTTGCAGCTTTTTACTAAATGCATATAAAATAATATACTTTATTAGAAACTTTTCATTTCCACAAAAGTTCCTTAAAAATAGTAATTTTACCCTAGAATAGGGAAAAAGCCCCTAATCTGAACACCCTGTCTGGTCGTCTGGTCGTCCGGTGCTGTCTGATCCGGTCGTCTGTTGCGACAACATATATGGTCGGCAGACTCGGCGGATCAAATCTGTCAAGGTCCGGCAGACCAAATTTGGTCGTGTGTTAGGGCTTTCTGTTTGTTCTCTAAGCCCTAACACACGACCGGATTTGATCCGACCAGACAGCGGATTTGATTGGCCGCCCGACCAAATCTTACCGTCTGTAGAGCAGTCCAGCGGACATAATTATCATTAATTGAGTCCGCCTCGATCCGCATCGGATATGATCAATGTTGTCGTTCTAGCTACTTTGTCGTAAATTTCCCCAGATTTTATTTAATTTTTCTCCACAGACACTTTATCATATTTTTTTCCCAATGCTGCCATCTTAGTTACTTTGTCAAAAATGTCCCCAGTACCGATTTTACCTTTCCCCAAAAAATTACTTTTTCATACATTTTTTGCCAGAAAGAAAAAAGAGCTACGTTAATACATAACGTAGTGTTTATTTACTCTATGTAGAGGAATACTGCATACCAGTTATTTACATAGATAAGTAAAATTGAAATGTGTGTGTGTGTAATTTCAAATTTGCAGCTTTTCACTAAATGCATTTAAAATAATATACTTTATTAGAAACTTTTCATTTCCACAAAAGTTTCTTAAAAAAAATTATTTTACCCTAGAATAGGGAAAAAGCCCCTAATCTGAACACCCTGTCTGGTCGTCTGGTCGTCCGGTGCGGTCTGATCCGGTCGTCTGTTGCGACAACAGATTTGGTCGGCAGACTCGGCGGATCAAATCTGTCGAGGTCCGGCAGACCAAATCCGGTCGTGTGTTAGGGCTTTTAATACAATAGTTTTCATGGTTACAATTTGTGTCTGTAATTTCTTTGGGAACCAAATATTCTATTATCTATAGCCTTTGGGGTAATATTATTTTGAATAAATACATAGTGAAATAGTGATTTTATTGAACTTATAACTTAATTTTGATGTAGCATTCAAAATCTTAGAAATTGTTGAATGCAGCAATGTCAACGGATTGGACGTAATCTTAAAATTCTTGAATTTTTTCAGTGAGTGAATCCACAGATACCATACTATCCTCAATGACACACATGTTTGCAGTTTGTTATCCAACAGGAAGAAGTTTAGACGCTCCCCAGAGGAGAGAGTCTCTTCTGTGCAGCGTCTTTTTCCATTTCATTTATATCTGGTTCATCATCCCAGGGTTTGACTTCTAGTATAATAGACGATTTCGCAATAAGAACAGGTTTCTTTGATTTCTTATCAGCAAGGACTTCGAACATATTAAGTACTAGTTGACACCCGCGGCTCCGCACGCGTGGTGAAGTTTTCCCGTTTCCCACAGGAACGTGTTCCCGGCATAAAAAGTAGCCTATGTGTTTGTAAATTTTCATCATAATCCATTAAGTACAGTTTGCGTGAAAGAGTAACAAACATCCATTCTTACAAACTTTCGCGTTTATACCTATAATATGGTTGTAGATAGCTATAAATTCCTTGATCGTAGTTTGACATTTGCAATACGTGTTTGTCAATAAGTCTTCCTACATCAGCTATAATATTGGAAGACATCTGTATAACTACACCTCAAACTTAAATAATATGCAGGTGTGTACTACCTACTTACATTTCAGTTGAATATGGGAATGCTGTTCTTGTTCTTGTAATAGTTTACCTTGAACAGGCTTCCTGCAAAACGTTGCGGCAGTGAAGGGGAATTGCGCGCAGGCAATGTTTTGTTCCTAACTAACAGAGAAATGTGGCGAAACGAGTCTTTGACCTTTATTTATAATGGCACGTACCTTGATTTTGAAATATATCTTTTAAATGACAAGTTGTAGTTTACAATAGTTGGCAGCTATAAAACTTTTTCAGGCTGTGAACCCGTAACCTTTAGGTACTTAACACAGGCAATGCTCTAGACCAGCTATACTCTGTGTTCCGCGGAACCCTATTGAATAAATTCCGCGATACCTCTGTAGGGGTTCCGCAAGAATTTAGAAAAAAAATCATAGCACATCTATGGTCGAACGTTTTGACACCGCGGCCGAGCGTAGTTAAATTTATTTATTTATTTGTATTTGTATTAACATGTGTTACAATAGCTGGTACAATATCTCATGACTTTGGTATCAACATAAATACTTGTATACTTGTGAGCGAGCAGTCCCTTTGATAAAAGCCGCCTCTGAATTAGACGCTATAGTTGTCAACAAGCGACTTTCGACTTTAACTTCAAAAAATAAAGTCGAGATTGTTTACAACGCAATTTTTATATTTCTCTTTTTAATTTTGATTTTTGTTTATCAAAGGCGCCAACTCGAGTATTTTCGAGAATATTCGAGATCGAGTCTAGGACTAAGTATAAAAGCGGCGATCGCGCGTCGCGCCTCGTCTCTAGGCACTTAAGGTATTTAACCTGGTCCGTGCGCTCGACCATTCACCGCCAATGCGGACGGATGTGGGATCTGTCGAGTTTAGTGCCAAGTACTCGGTCTTCGCCACATTTAGTTTCAGACCGCCGTTCTCAAGCGTCTCCTTCCACACCTTTACACGTCACACCAATCTGCCCCTGTCCGCGTCTGCCAGCGCAATATCGTCAGCATACATGAGCAACCATGGAGGCTGCTCATGCGGGTTAATATATTATTTATTTGTAGTGTATTATTCTATACTAATATTATAAAGAGGTAAAATTTGTATGTAAGTATGTTTTTAACGAATTGGCTCAAAAGGTAATAAATCGAATTAAAAAAATATTTCACTGTTTGAATGCTACATTATGCTACATGATTAATATAGGTGTTTTAATTGCCAAAATGTTTAAAAAATAAATGTCCACCCGTGCGAAGCCGGAACGGACCGCTAGTCAATAATATAAACACTGGTTTTAAAAACTAAGGATCTACGATTTCATCAATGGAGAACACAACAGGGTCAACATATACTATCAAACACAGCTAAAATTGGAGCGTAGTTCATGTACATTACATTAGTTTTTATTTCACTTCAATACATGCAGTATTTCCGAAGTTATAACGACGAGAAGTTATAGCCCTTTTTTGAATTTCCGAGATTAGGCGCGCTCATTACGACGTCACAACGTAACACTGACTGCGACAAGGCGCGGCGCGGCGTTCGGGTGCGAACGAGAGCGCGACTGTTGAATGTGTAGTGTTGTAACGTATGCGGTCACCTGCGTTATACGCACTTTGATCGTAAATATTTCAGCCATTATTTGAAATATAAAAAACGTAAAAATACAGTTTTTCTTGTATTTTTTTGTAGATTTATTTGGCATTTAAAGTAAAAAACGTTTGTCAGACCCATTGCCGCACACGTAAGAAGGTAAGGTTCATTTCATGTCGAATCGATAGTTTTTTTATATGAGAAAGCGTTTACAAAATGGCTGCCGCGTCGCAGATATAAAATTATCATGTGGGTTACATTTATAGTATATCATAGTATCCAATATGGCCGTGAGCCGTTGTCATAAAATTTCATGTTGGGTATCGTATAAGGGGTTTTATGGTATGCTGAGTACGAACCTCATGTTGATTTACTATTCAATATGACCTCTGCGCCGTGGATATAAAATTTTGATGTTGGGTATCGTATTAAATCGTATCGTATTAAGGGGTATTTTGGTATGCTGAGAATGAATTTTGTGTTAATTTTGCAATCAATAATGGCCGCTGTGCCATACATACATACATATTGTAACGCCTTTATACCCGGCGGCGTATGCAGAGGCATACCTAATATACGCCCACTATTCACCGTATGCACTTTTGTCCCACGTAACAGGCGGAGAGCGCATTGCCGTGTTGAAATGGACAGGCGCAGGTTGTGGTCATGGTGAGTGGCCGCTGTGCCGTTATAAAAAAATCAAGGGAATGGTTTGCATGAACCAGAAATGGGAATGGGGGATGAGAACTAGGAATGAGAAATGGGAACTGGGAGCTGGGGATAGGAACTGGGAATTCAAACAAGGGTAAGCCGACATTTGTGATCTTTTATTTGTTGAATGAGTCTTGGCCCCAAAGAGCAGTCTGGATTGCAAAATTAACCCGAAAGTCATACTCAGTATACCGAAAAACCCCTTATACGATACAGAACATGACATTGTATGACCACGGCACGGCGGCCATTTTGTTTTTCAAAATGAACACGAAATTCATACTCAGCATACCTAAAAATCCCTTATATGATACCCAACATGAAATTTTATGACCACGGTGCGGCGGTCAAATTGAATTGCAAAATAAACACGAAAATCATACTCAGCATACCAAAAAACCCCTTATACGATAGCCAACATGAAATTTTATGACCACGGCGCGGCGGCCATATTGGATTGCGAAATTAACACGAAACTTGTATTCATAATATTAAAAACCCCACGAATTACGTAAAAAACAAAGGTTAAAATAGTGAATTAAAGAAAAAGATACTAAATTAAAATAATAGCAAGCGGTCGAGAATGCGTCAGCCCTGAAAGATTTTCCCAAGCTACCAACAAAATTTTGTTCGCAGGTTGGGACAAGTCCTCCCCCGTCTCGTCCGTTGTCCCCCGCACGATTGCTCTGTCTAGCCAACGTTTCCCAAAGTGGGCGATAACGCCCCCTTGTGGGCGCTGCAGGCCTAAAGGGGGGCGGTGAGAGACCCAGAAAAAAAATAGGGGCGTGGTGTAGGCTTCGGGGGGCGATTTGTAATTTCATCTAGCTAGGAGGACTCTTAGACACCGACAGAGCTCTCGACTCTCGGCAACAACTTGTGAACATCAACTAATATTAATTAAGAGATTGCTCAAACTCGGTTCGATATTTCTCTCCACGTAGTTCATGTATCTGTCCTGTTTTATTCAATAAATAGAAGAAAAATCATGTCAATCGATCTCTCCGTTTCGAAATGAAAGTAGACACAAACAAACAAATAAAAAGGCAATAGACACACTTTCGCATTTTAATAGTTATTAGTATTCCTAGATAGGTAATTTTCGTAGATAATAGACCGCGGGCAATCATGTTTTAACAAGTTTTTTGTTAAATAACCCAAATTGGGCATTCCTGTATCAATCGGCTTATTCATAGAATACTTGTTCTTACTTGTTGAGTACAATTGAGCGTCGAATAAGAGTCGATGACCGCGGGCAATCATGTTTTAACAAGTTTTTGTTAAATAACCTGATTTGTGCATTCCTGTATCAATCGGCTGATTCATAGAATACTTGTTCTTACTTGTTGAGTACAATTGAGCGTCGAATGAGATAAACGAGTTAATGCATGTTTGTCTTATTCCTGTCGGTGCGTGCTGCTTATGCAATCCTAAATAAACAACGGTATATTTATTTCATTTTCATTTGCGGTTACGCGCGTAATAGATAAGCAGTACTTAAGTTCAACACTTACTTATGTATTTCTTAAAACAAAACAATGTCGGAAGTAAAAAAAGGAGAGACGGCAATACTCTGTGGAATATATTAAATTCGAATTCATTGAAAATCCCACAAACCCATCGTCGCCTCAGTGCCTTCTATGTCTAAAAACATTTTCGAATGAAGCAATGAAGCCTTCAAGACTGCAAGATCATTTGAATAAAATGCATCCAGATAAGAAAGACAAGAATGTAGCATATTTTCAAGACCTAGAGATGAAGCATAATACTCAGCCAAGTGTAGCAAAACTATTTTCGGCAGCTGCTAAGCAAGATGACGACGGACTTCGAGCTTCGTACAATATCTCTTTGTTAATTGCTCAAAAAGGCAAATCTCACAACATCGGAGAAGAGTTAATTTTGCCAGCAATAAAGGAAGTAATAACTACTGTGCTCCATAAACCAGCCGCAGATATTATCCGAAAAATTCCTTTGAGTAATATATAATTCTGTGCAAAGACGATTTGATGAAATGGCTGAAAACATTGAAGGATCTTTGTGCAATCATCTGAAGACTAGTCAATTCTCAATTCAGCTCGATGAGTCCACTTTACCTATTAATGAAGCATTGTTGCTGTCTTACGTGAGGTTTATTAAACATGAGAAAATATGTGACGAACTATTGTTTGCTAGAAATTTAGATACCGATACAAAAGGCGAAACCATATTCAATACATTGGAAAAGTTTTGTGATGAGAAAGAGATTCCCTTGAAAAATATTATATCAGTTGCTACGGATGGCGCTCCGGCTATGACAGGGTGCCATAAAGGCTTCATAGCGTACTTAAAAAATAAAATTCCAGATGTACTTGCTGTACATTGCGTTATTCATAGACAACGTTTGGTTGCCAGAAACTTATGTGAACGACTATTTCAATCACTGCAATATGTCATCAAAGCAGTCAATAAAATCCGTACCAGCTCTTTAAATAATAGATTATTTCATCAGCTTTATGTTACTAATGACAAAGATTAGAACCGTTTGTTGCTTCATACTGAGGTTCGTTGGCTATCAAGAGGCAATTGTCTGACTCGATTTTACAACCGGTTTGACTCTGTGATAGAGTACATCAAAAAATGATATAGCTTACATGACAGACCTGTATAAATTGTTCAACGACATGAATCTCCAACTGCAAGGCGATGAAATTAATTTAATTAAAACAAAAAATGTCGTTGCTGCTTTCGCAGCCAAACTGCTTCTACACAAAAAGAATATGGGCAGATGTGAGATTCACAATTTACCGAATTTATCAGTATCCTGCAGTAACGACGACTTGTTTGCCTACTGCCAACATTTGGAAAACCTCCACATTGACTTCATCGAACGATACCTGGACATTTTGAACTTGGAAATACCAGGCTGGGTGTTAGATCCGTTTTCAAATGTCAACACAGCAATCTCACCTCACCTGGAAGAAGAACTTATAGAATTGACAACAAACGAGGAAATAAAAATCAAGTTCAAAAATGGCTATAAGAATTTTGGCTACAAAAACCGATCCCGCAATTGTACCCTGGATTGTGGTTAATCGTTCAACGATTCTTGATTGCATTCCCATCGTCATATTTGTGTGAACGTGGATTTAGTGCTGTGGCAACACTGCTTACTAAAAAGAGAAATCGTTTGCATGTTACCGAACGGGGCGACTTGCGGCTGTTCTTGAGTAAATTGGAACCTGATATCAACAAACTTATTAAACAGCATCAGATTCATCCTTCACATTAGTTTTTATATAAGAATCGATTATGTTTGTTTTATTTTGAATAAAAGATACTCTGTCTGAATACTATAAAGTTGCGTTTCAATCATCATTCTCATTGGCAGGTGTAGCCCGTAAGAGTTAACTTGACACCTAATCGTCGTTATGTACTACCTACTATGCTCAGGTCTCAAGTTAACTCTTGCGGATTATAGTAAAAGTCTATTTTAGAATGAATGTTTAAACTCCGCTTATATAGCTCACAACAATTAATTAATTTAATTTGAAGTTATAGTGGTCTTTAAGTAGGTGAAAAAATGGGGGCGCTAAAAATTTATTTAGTCTCAAAGTGGGCAGTAGACAAAATAAGTGTGGGAACCTCTGGTCTAGACAGCTTCGTCGACCGACTGTATGTCTTTCGACTGTGCTAACATTGCAGCAAAAATTTGTTTGTGTGTGTAAATTGTACGATTGTGTGCGAAATTCTTGCATCGGTTGTAAGCAAAGCTTATTTTAAAAGCCGACCAATGTAATTTATTGTCAAAAACAGTATATTTATTGTCAAGTAGCATCATACGCCATTTCGCTTTGTAATATTGTTTCACTGTTGAATGAAATTGAGCGCAGCGATTGAATGTGTGATTTACTATATTTATAACTGGTTAGCGGGCTGTGTACACACAAATAAATTACTTTGTTTTCCTTATATATTGTTTTCAAAAAAAGATTTTAAAGATTTCCCAACGATTAAATTCAAGATGACGAGAAAAAACGATATTGTTATTTAAACGACGACGACGTTTTACAGAATTATTTAAAAAAATATAGCCACCTTAATTTGAATTATTTAAATTAAAATAATGTGTACCTATACACAAGTATGTAAGTAATTTAGTTCATGTATTTTTGTTTTTTGCGCAAAACTCAATGTCTCACGGCCTTGTAAATAAATAAATACCCATCACGCCTTATCCCCGAAGGGGTGGCAGAGGCATATTATATGCCCACTTTTCACCGTCTGGATTCCTGTCCTACGTAATAGGTGGTGAGCCCATTGCCGTGTTGAAATAGACAGACGCAGGTTGTGGCTACCTGCTGTTGAAATTTTTCTAGCCGCCCATAAGGCCTTCAACTAGGCTTAACGACTGCCATTTCACTGGCAACCAAGACCCGTTGGTCCTGGTTGCCAGTGGGCGGCTAGAAAAATTTCAACAGCAGGTAGCCACAACCTGCGTCTTAACGTGCCGTAAAGCCTTTGCTTAACGTGCCTTTCGAAGCACGGAAACGCTCGCAAATGTAAATGCCACAAAGTGGTCACCCATAGCCAAGCCATAGTGAAAGTTGCGTAACTCAGCGATCGTTTACAGAACACTGAGACCGCGAGGCCACGAGCGCTTCAAGCTTCGAGCGCGTCTTCACGGCCTTGTAATACCTACAAGGTCACTGGATAGACCTACTTTAGATACACAATTGCACAGTTCATTATTTTGTTATAATTAACCTGACCATTTTTTCCGTACCCAAAACGGGACATTGATTTGATTCCTTCTATTATAATAAACTAGCTGATGCTCCACTCGCGTGAAATTTGGTTATTGCACAAAAAGTGTTTCCCGTGGGAATTAGATGTTGTTGTGAAATTCTGAAACACCTTTAACTTAATTTCTAACCGAAAGTCAACTAACATTTTTTTTGTATGTTATTTTAATAATGACTCATTTCCATACTAACTTTCAGGACCTATTTAATCCCTTTGGGGTAGCAATTAAAAAAATATCCGACTTTGTCCCTTCATGAAAGAACCTCTGTGCAAACTTTTCAAGTTTCTAGGTCCAAGAGTGAGGTACAACAACGTGCCCATGCTGGAGTCCCACATTTAAGGCCATGTAGTCTGAACAGCCGCCATAGCCCTAATGTTTCTATTGGATAGAAAGCCGGATACCCATCCTCAAAACTCCTCGGGCATTTTTAATGGGGAAGTTTTAATGGTGGCTTTGGCAACAGATCGGAATTTACGATTTCCAAAAGATTTTGGTTTTTTACTTATTGTACTAATTATCATTTTTGATAACCAAAAATGTAAGGGAATTTGACTTGTCGATTGTTAGTGTTAGTGATTAACTATGTGAAAATGAATGAAAATGCAAATGAGCAATGCGCAATCATCGGTACCTATAACTTTGTTTATGCCAAT
This sequence comes from Thumatha senex, assembly GCA_948477245.1. Lineage (NCBI taxonomy): Eukaryota > Metazoa > Arthropoda > Insecta > Lepidoptera > Erebidae > Thumatha > Thumatha senex. The sequence goes on from OX419726.1 coordinate 21,268,142, forward strand.
TTTACTCAGCTTGGGAAAACGGGACAATTTAGCGTCCCGAGGATTGTTTCGGGGACACCGGGTCGGAGACCCGGAAAAGGGACGGTCCCGTTCAAAACGGGACGTATGGTCACGTTAGTTATAATGTCAAAGGATTTAGGCACCGTTTTCGTTGAAAGCTGCCAGACATCTTATTTTTTCCGACATCCCCAACAAATATCGTTATAATTTAGTCAATGCATACAAAAACATAACAAATTATTACATAAAAACCTTCCTTTTGAATTACTCTAACTATTAAAAAACCGCATCGTAATTCATTGTGTTCTTTTAAAGGTCTAAGCATACATAGAGACAGACAGCGAAAAGCGACTTTGTTTTATAATATGTAGTGATGTGCGATTTTGTTTACAATAAAAATCACAAAAACATTGACACAGACCTACATTTGCGATTTTACAAACAATGCAATTAGTCTTATTCTTTTACAATATAAATCATAAATTTAACTCAGACACTTTCATTTTTGATTTCTGAATAATATCATGTTACGTATTACGAAATAGAATTATTTTATTGAAATAATTAATTGTGGTTTTTTATTTTTTCAGTACCTACTATTATTGCTAAAATATTGAAATCTTAAATCCTAAAAAATATTGAAGTATGAATTACACACAAAAAGGGAATTTTTACACCCGTATTAAATAAATTTTGAGAATCAGCGAAATAATCTATAAAGAATTAAAGAAGTACAAATACTACAATTCCGGCCGATTTTATCCATATCCATTCCGAATTTATTCTAAATAAAAAATCCCAACCTAAAATAAAAAAAAGCCTTGTTTAAAATTATTACACTAAAAAAAACAATTCACACTTCATAAATCGATATGTAAAATGATTAGAAGGTACAAATGGCGACCGGCCAAGATCATGCATTGCTATGACCATAGACTATTCATAATATTAGGGAACTATGACGTCACGTTTCTATGTTGCCAAACTAAGTCGAATAAATATATTGTTGTCTCTTTTTACATGGAGTTTTCAAAGTAAGTTAAAGCATAGATGGCTAAAAGTTTAATAGTTCAAATAGAACAATATGCTTACTCCATATTATACATCTCAATGTCCATCATCCTCCATCAGTTTCGGCGTCATTTCTTGAATGAATATTGCCAAATTTTATTTTCCATAACTAGTGTATAATTCGTGATTTGTGTTTAATAATGGTTGATTATAATACATAGTGTTCGAAAATGTGCATGAGTTATGGAAAGTGTAATGTTGCAGTGATTAGCGGTGTTCTTTGTGGATCAAGTTTCCTTTGCTTGCTCAAGATCGGCGAAGAGAACTAACGACTACGACAACCTCCACTGGCCCATATGGAGAGGTCAGTGGGCCCAAAGGTCTTAGTAACCAGGCCATATAATCCAAAACATAAAAAAAACTACCGCCATCTTCCTTTTCGTCGTCGACATTTTTGATGCCACCACAATTAGTAATTATTATCGATTATAATAAAAGTACGAAGTGTTTCTTTATATTTGTAGTTTCCTAGTTGAATTGAAATACCATCATGTGTTCCAAAACTGGTTATGATAGTGGTGATTATTTTGAATACATCAAAGTTAGTGAAGATGAAGATGACGCGAACGCCGTAGAGATTCCTTGTGAGATGGATGGTACACTTTTGCTTTCAACACTTGTGGCCCAGTTTCCTGGTGCCTGTGGATTGAAATATCGGCATCCAGAAAGCAAGTCTGTCCGAGGTATTCGTCTTAGTGATGGAAAATTACATGCGCCTTCTGAAGCAGGGTGGGGTAAACACTTATACAGTTGTGTATTTCCCAAAGAAAATAAACGTAAAATGGAAGACGTGTCCCCCGAAAATTCTGCTGCTAAAACAAAAAGATTGGAAAAGAAATTAACATGCTCTGATCTAATATGTCTTGGTTTACCTTGGAAGTCAAATGAAGAGTCAATAAAACAATATTTTGAACAATTTGGCGAAGTTGTGATGGTGCAATTGAAAAAGGATAAAAATGGAACTTTCAAAGGATTTGGGTTTATTCGGTTTGCTACTTACGCATCTCAGATGAGAGCTTTAGCTCAAAGACATAATATAGATGGACGTTGGGTTGATGTCCGCATACCCAATTCTAAAGAGGGTGTAGTGCCTCAAATGCCTTGTAAAGTTTTTGTTGGCAGATGCACAGAGGATATGACAGCCGACGACCTTCGTAATTATTTTTCCAAGTTTGGAGAAGTAACTGATGTGTTTGTCCCCCATCCCTTCAGGGCATTTGCTTTTGTCACTTTCTTAGACCCTGAAGTTGCCCAGAGCCTGTGTGGTGAAGACCATGTCATTAAAGGAGCTTCAGTATCAGTATCTAGTGCAGCACCAAAAGTGAAAGCAAAGTCTCATCAAAATTGGAAAGATGATTCATATGGTTCTAATAGCTGGGAAGGTAATCGATCAGGCCACTCGGGAGGAAATAATAATGGAGGCAGCAGTAATATTGACTCTCTGAACATGCAAAACTTGGGAATTAATCCAAATGGGGGTCCACCAGCTAATTTTAACTTGCCTATCAGCCTTGTTGCAGCTGCTCTTAATCAAGCTGGTTGGGGTGGATTTTTGGGGGGACCAGGTAATAATGGACCTAATAACTGGCAAGGTGGCCCTCCCCAAGGCAATCAAGGAAAAAATTGGAATGGCAACCAAAACTGGGGCCAGAATGGACCACCCCAACCATGGAATCAAGGTGGAGGAAGTCAAGGTTATAACAGTAACAAGGGTCAAAATTGGAACCAAGGTAATTGGCCCAGTGGACAAGGTAGCTGGAATGGTAGTGGCAATGGCGGTGGGTCTAGCTCTGGGTCAGGCAGTGGGTGGAATAATAAATCCCAAACATGAGGTGAGCAGTACAGCCGATGATTGGTCCAGAGGTGTGTGTCTGTTTACATCAGATTTGTATTGATTTCTATTAGTAAATATGTTTTTATGTAAAGTTGTGAAGTGATAGGTCTATCACAGAATGATTTTATGAACGATTTAGTATCAAATGATTATTTTTTAGTTGTAAGGTGACTTGAGTTCTGTGTGGTAATGTGATGTGTATGAGGGCTTATGTTCAATAAAGATGTATGTTAGACATGGATGTTTAATTTTAATTAAACTGGGTGGGTGTTGAACAGAATTCTGCTCAGAACCACTATTCTAATTATTCAAATTGATGATTGTAACCATTTATTCATAACTGAATATTTAATTAATTCAGAATTGGTTGTGAGTGAACCATCTGATAGGATTTTCTAAGGTTTGGGATGTCAAGATGCTATTGGCTGGTGCAGCTGTGTGTGTATATTTTACAAACTTGTCTTTCAAAGTTAGGTCCCAAATGATGTCATGAGCTCAGTATCAACATGATCGAAGGATATGTGGTAAGTGAAGTGTGTGTTATCAAGGGTATGGCCTGTATAACTATGTATGAAACATGTATTTGTTCTCTCTGTGCAGTAGCTAATTTAAATGGATATATGGCTTATCAAGAGTGCTAAGAAGCGGTATGTTTGACTAATAAGTCTGTGGTAACTATTTAATTTTGTTTTGTGCCATTTAGGTATTTGTGAAATGAATTGGTTTGTGAAAATAATATAAAATAAATAAAAACTAAATTAAATTCTACTATTGCAGATATTTTAAAAAGAAATATTTGGAATACTGGCCTCTTCTTGAATGGGAGAGATATTAATACTTATTCATTACATGGATGAATAATAATTATTATGTAAGTATATGTCATACTAGTTGATGCCCGTGTAGACAAGTTTTCCTGTATCCGTTTACCGGGATAAAAAGTAGCCTATGTGTTATTCTGATGTATAAGCTATATTATTGTAAAGTTTCATTATAATCCATTCAGTAGTTTTAACATGCATACAAACTTTCACGTTTATAATATTAAGATTATCATTGTTTTCTGCCCAGATTTGAGAACTAATACTTGAAATTACCTCTGTTAACATCTCATTTGTCACAATGGTATCTAAACCTTTGCGAGTGGGTTCTTTTATAAAATAACTACCGTCTTAGGATATTAAGCACCATATTGTCTGGCAGGAGAATGTGGGAACCTGCATCCTAAGAGTAGGTCATGCGCATAAGAAGCGGCAGGGAAGAAACAGTAAGCTTCACATTCTTGTCTATGCCCAGGACTATCGCCTCCATGAGCGGTGGCTCTGCCTAGGCAGTCTAGAGATGGCGGTTGCTATTGGTACAGAAGCAGGAGGCATCAAGTTTGAACCAGATGTGTATGTGGCATTAGTCAAGTCTTCTTGGAACCATCGTGACACCTGTGAGTATTGCTACACATAATAATAATTAACCAGTTAAAGAGCCTAGAGAACAGAATATTATTGTATTCCCAGTTGCACCCAAAGCCTTCCTGGATTTGAAGCTCAGGTTCATTTTCATTTAGCTGTTAGGACCAGCTAAATGAAAGTGCTAAGCTATTTTTAGTATTTGTTTTTTTTTGGCATTGTTGGGAGCGACTGCCGTCTGACCTCCCAGCTTCGATAGGTGGCCCTGGTGTTATACTCTTGAATGGCGCTTTCAAATATAGAGAAGTATTTCATCTTGTACTGATACGGCTTACTAGCTCAATGGTGTAGGGCAATGCTCGAAGCCAATGAGCTAGTGGTCACAGGTGGTCTTTTCCACAATAAAAAAATGGATTCGATAAGAACTTGGAATGCGCTGCCAATGCACGTGTTTCCCTTCTCTTTCAACCCCGGATTCTTCATACGGAGCGCTAATATGTACATCATTGAAAGCGATTTGAAGGCCACTGTCTATAGTCTTGTGATCTGTGAAAGTTGTCACTGTTAAAATATATGAGCTACACATTTTAGTTTCAGCGTTCGTCGGCTACTGTCGCGCACTCGATCGTAAAGTTCACAGGGGATCGCAGTTCTAACTTAACCTAATCTAGTGTATCTATAATTCGCGTGATTTCTGGGACAAATTACACCTATTATGAGATTCATGAAATCCTGAAATTACCTATGATAAAGACGGATCGCCTGCCGCTCCGAAAAGTATAGGAGACGACTATAAAAGTACCTAAATCAAGTTCCAGAACAGCTGACCATTCCGGAATCAATTCGTCGACTGAAGAAGCGACGTGACATCTTCGACCACTATTAGTCGACAGTCACTAAGCAACTTAGTATTCGTTGCCGAACTTCTTTCGGGCTCCATAGCTGGCTGAGACAGATATTTTACAATCATCTCGATGAGGATTGTCAACGATCCTATACTACAGAGGTTCCCAAACTTATTTTGTCTACTGCCCACTTTGAGACTAAATAAATTTTTAGCGCCCCCATTTTTTCACCTATAGTGGTTTTAAAACCACTATAACTTCAAATTAAATTAATTAATTGTTGTGAGCTATAATATCGAAGATTAAACATTCATTCTAAAATAGACTACACCTGCCAATGTGATTGATTATTGAAACGCAAATTTATAGTATTCAGACCGAGTATCTTTTATTCAAAATAAAACAAACATAATCGATTCTTATATAAAAACTAATGTGAAGGATGAATCTGATGCTGTTTAATAAGTTTGTTGATATCAGGTTCCAATTTACTCAAGAACAGCTGCAAGTCGCCACGGTCGGTAACATGCAAACGATTTCTCTTTTTAGTAAGCAGCGTTGCCACAGCACTAAATCCACGTTTACACAAATATGACGATGGGAATGCTATCAAAAATCGTTGAACGATTGACCACAATCCAGGGTACAATTGCGGGATCGGTCTTTGTAGCCAAAATTCGTGATAGCCATTTTTGAACTTGATTTTTATTTCTTCGTTTGTTGTCAATTCTATAAGTTATTCTTCCAGCTGAGGTGAGATTGCTGTGTTGACATTTGAAAACGAATCTAACACCCAGCCTGGTATTTCCAAGTTCAAAATGTCCTGGTATCGTTCGGTGAAGTCAATGTGGAGGTTTTCTAAATGTTGGCAGTAGGCAAACAAGTCGTCGTTACTGCAGGATACTGATAAATTCGGAAAATTGTGAAACTTACGTCTGCCCATATTCTTTTTGTGTAGAAGCAGTTTGACTGCGAAAGCAGCAACGACATTTTTTGTTTTAATTAAATTTAGTTCATCGCCTTGCAGTTGGAGATTCATGTCGTTGAACAATTTATACAGGTCTGTCATGTAAGCTATATCATTTTTTGATGTAATGAGCTTGTTGCGCAATTCTGTATCTTTAGTTTCCAAGAACTCTATCACAGAGTCAAACAGGTTGTAAAATCGAGTCAGACAATTGCCTCTTGATAGCCAACGAGCCTCAGTATGAAGCAACAAACGGTTGCAATCTTCGTCATTAGTAACACAAAGCTGATGAAATAATCTATCATTTAAAGAGCTGGTACGGATTTTATTGACTGCTTTGATGACATATTGCAGTGATTGAAATAGTCGTTCACTTAAGTTTCTAGCAACCAAATGTTGTCAATGAATAACGCAATGTACAGCAAGTACATCTGGAATTTTATTTTTCAAGTAGGTACGCTATGAAGCCTTTATGGCACCCTGTCATAGCCGGAGCGCCATCCGTAGCAACTGATATAATATTTTTCAAGGGAATCTCTTTCTCATCACAAAACTTTTTCAATGTATTGAATATGGTTTCGCCTTTTGTATAGGTCTCTAAATTTCTAGAAAACCATAGTTCTTCACATATTTTCTCATGTTTAATAAACCTCACGTAAGACAGCAACAATGCTTCATTAGTAGGTAAAGTGGACTCATCGAGCTGAATTGAGAATTGACTAGTCTTCAGATGATTGCACAATGATCCTTCAATGTTTTCAGCCATTTCATCAATTCGTCTTTGCACAGAAATATTACTCAAAGGAATTTTTCGGATAATATCTGCGGCCGGTTTATGAAGCACAGTAGTTATTACTTCCTTTATTGCTGGCAAAATTAATTCTTCTCCGATGTTGCGTGGTTTGTCTTTTTGAGCAATTAACAAAGATATATTGTACGAAGCTGTCCGTCGTCATCTTGCTTAGCAGCTGCCGAAAATAGTTTTGCTACACTTGGCTGAGTACTCGTATTATGCTTCATCTCTAGGTCTTGAAAATATGCTACATTCTTGTCTTTCTTATCTGGATGCATTTTATTCAAATTATCTTGCAGTCTTGAAGGCTTCATTGCTTCATTCGAAAATGTTTTTAGGCACTGAGGCGACGATGGGTTTGTGGGATTTTCAATGAATCCGAATTTAAAATATTCCACAGAGTATTGCCGTCTCTTCTTTTTCACTTCCGACATTGTTTTGTTTTAAGAAATACGTAAGTAAGTGTTGAACTTAAGTACTGCTTATCTATTACGCGCGAAACCGCAAATGAAAATTGTACTCAACAAGTAAGAACAAGTATTCTATGAATCAGCCGATTGATACAGGAATGCTCAAATCGGGTTATTTAACAAAAACTTGTTAAAACATGATTGTCCGCGGTCATCGACGCTCATTCGACGCTCAATTGTACTCCACAAGTAAGAACAAGTATTCTATGAATCAGTCGATTGATACAGGAATGCACAAATCGGGTTATTTAACAAAACTTGTTACAACATGATTGCCCGCGGTCTATTATCTACGAAAATTACCCATCTAGGTACTAATAACTATTAAAATGCGAAAGTGTGTCTATTGCCTTTTTATTTGTTTGTTTGTGTCTACTTTCATTTCGAAAAGGAGCGACCGATTGACATGTTTTTTCTTCTATTTATTGCATAAAACAGGACAGATACATGAACTACGCTGAGAGAAATATCGAACCGAGTTTGAGCAATCTCTTAATTAATATTAGTTGATGTTCACAAGTTGTAGCCGAGAGTCGAGAGCTCTGTCGGTGTCTAAGAGTCCTCCTAGCTAGATGAAATTACAAATCGCCCCCCGAAGCCTACACAACGCCCCCATTTTTTTCTGGGTCTCTTACCGCCCCCCTTTAGGTCTGCAGCGCCCACAAGGGGGCGTTATCGCCCACTTTGGGAAACTTTGCTCTACTAGCTAGCGGTGTCGAGCGAGAGACGAAGGGTCTTGATAGAGGAGACGCGATCTTATGCGTGTTCTATCGTCTGTACAACGGTCGGTGCTCTGAGGAAATGTTTGATATTATGCCCACGGCTGCCTTCTATATAAATAAATAATAATAACACTGTTGGGACAACTCACACAACGCCATCTGATTCCACACTAAGCAGAGCTTGTACTATGGTAACCAGATAACTGATAAACATACTTATATATTTCTAAATACATACATATTATAGATAAATAATACCCAGACACAGAATAAACCATCGTGCTCATCACACAGTTTTATCCTGGGTGGGAATCGAACCCGCGACCTCTTGCGTAGCAGTCGGATGCACTCCCACCGCGCCACAGCAGTTATTCTATCATCGCACCGCTCGCCATTTACACTTATACTTTGAGTCCGGAGAGCTCGCATACGGTTAAGTCCGAAGATCCGAACATTTACAATATGATGAGGTTCTTTAAAGGGTCGGCAGCGCGAGTGCTGCACCTTACAAAAAAGTTATGTTGCAAACGTCCATAGGCTACGGAGACCACTTTCCATCAGGTGGGCTGTATGCTTGTATGACACCTCAGTGGTATAATAAAAAATTCACATAAGACAGGCGCACCCGCGATATGTATACGCTCTATGCTATGTTGGGTGACAATGGATGAAGGAAAGGGTTTTACCACATCTGCGTTAAAAATACTTTCTTCCATAAATCGGTCTCTTATGTTATGTTTTCAGTTGTAAGCGAGCAGTTGGTGCGCTGCCAGACTTCCGAGAACTAAACTTGAAGAATAAAAAATGAGTAAAATATTTGAATAGAATACTTGAAGAATTTTTAAATACTCTTAACAGATATTTTAATGTAACTTGCTATGCAGCAAGCTCAAGATATTATGGACTAGCTGAGGCGTCACAAATAAGTACTTATCGGTTAACGTAGGAGACGACAGCCAGAAGAGTACATTGTGTGAATAAATGGTTATACAAAATCGTATTGATTTATTATTTCCTTTATGTGGTACGATCATTTTAATTTGGGACCCATTTAAGGTGGAAAGAATATCGTGTATTAAAGATTTCTCGTACCCCGGCCACTTGTTCTCTGGATAAAAAGTATGTTAATGCAGGGAATTTGCTAACTTCACACCAAATCTTATCCAGATATAATTTGTAGAATGAAGGTGTTTTCGGCAATCAATAAAATGTAGAATCGCCGGCGACAGACGAAGGGTGTTTTCAGTAAGTAGTTTATCGGGCAAGGGTAAATCGGTATTTGATTCTACTTCGTAATGGCAATAGTAAAGGCCGAATCGGCACAACATAAGGGTAAATTAATTAATTTTGAAAATAAAATGTACTAAAATTTATCACTTTTCGTTTTTATATAATATCTTGTTTGTTTTTATAATACATCATTTCCGTCTGAAAAGAGTTACGGTTTGTGACAAAAATAGTAATTATGGCCTTCGTTTAGAAGTTCGTTATTTATTATCAGAACATTACCAAATAAATATTGTGAAAATGTAATTCAGATCAATTGTTAAAAACAAAAACATGTAAAGCAGATCAGGGACTGTCCAGTAATAATAACTATACATTTATGTTATGGTGTTACGACCAGCGCACATTGTGAAGAATGTTCGAACTACCTACATCTATACTACGAAATTTGAATCGCGTTACGAAAGTTCTACTACTACCAATCCTGTATCGCGCTGAAGAATGATTTAAAATACACAACTTGTTTGTTATCACTGTTGAGTTCACCTGTTTGGAGGACACCTCAACCCGTTCCTCCACAATGGCATGGTGTGATGATTGAAATGCTATTATTATACAATGTGTCTAGAAAACCCTGTCCGATCTGTGAAAGTATTGGTAGGTATCGAGATGTGATTTTATTTGTGTAATCCTTTTTAGAAATTACCCCAAAAATTTACCCCGAGTAAAATAACTTAAAAATTAATATAATGTGGTAGCTTACATGGCAACAGAGGCATTTTTATTTTGGTTATGTTATTGAAGTGCCTATGTGCCCCTTTCGGGTCGGACAGGGTTTTCTTAACCCATTGTATAAGGAATTACAAGTAATATTGATACCATTACTGCTGATCTAGGACGATTTAACCAATGGACGCGTAATGTACTCAATTAAGTATAAAATCACGTTTAACCAACTTTCGTGCGGTGAGGTAACTACACACATATTGTTATCTTACTCGTGCATGAAGTGTAGTCACCGTCTAACAACCAATAAAAATGTAGGTATGCAATACGAATTTGAAACAATATAAAATCGGCTAATTTGAGATAACTCTTTTTGTATAATGTTTATAGAGATTGAAAGTATATTGAATATACGCCGATTAAGTTGTTGGTAATTATTAATGGTTTTTGCTAAAAATAGTTATGTAAATGAAATTAATTTTTACTTACGAGTGAAAACAAACATTAATTGTTCGATCGCTATAACTTTTACACCATTTCACAGCACATTTCGTAATTTTTTTCTTTATAAATTACCCCCCAAACGTGTACGATAGACTGAGTACGCGGAACAGTGGCTTAGCTAAAAATGCTTAGCAAATGGCAAGCGGGGTATAGGCGCAAACGAAACAAGATCGCAAGAAGCGCGTCCATTGGTTAAATCGTCCTAGCTGCTGATAGTGTCTGATGAGCTTAATCATTATGACAAAATTACTGTGTGCTTCAAAAGCTAAAATCAAAGATTAAACCATTTACGTGTGAAAGTTGGCATTATAATTGGATTAACAGCACCACATAAATACATACAACTATACATTTTAAACTTAAAATTCTTACATCACAAGTATAATCACAAATCATGAGATCCATGGAAGTCGTTTACGATCAAACCATGAGAATTATAACCAGTATTAAAAGTTGGCTCGGGATAAACAGTTCAAGGTGCCATAGGGTCAATTCAAGCTGAAGGTGATTCTAATGAAGTCAGCGAACTTTTTAGAAATATGCGACCTTACTGTGAAGATACGGGTGAATTTTGCTACATTTTTACTGTAATTTTTAGGCGTCAAATCGCCTGCAGCTTAAATTGATCCTTAGCGTCGTATACAGGCCATTTGGCTACTTGGTCCGACTATTAAGAATCAAATCGCAGGGTTGGTCCAATTCCTGGTTCATATTAAAGTAGTCTGTTAATTACTTATCAACAAATTTGGACAGGGAAATAGCAAAATAGCCTGTTTACTATTAAGAGGAAAGCAAATCGTACCAATACAAAAATGACAGTACATTAAAATTTCGATTGGTAAAGCTGTGAATCGAGAATAGCGGCAACATAGTCATTTAGTCATTAGATTCATAATGAGCACTCTATAACAAACTGGCTCTACTATCATTTTATTCGGTTACCGAAAAAAACGATAGTATAGCCGTACACCTCATATCGTTCAGTTCTGTTTGAGAACTCACTTTCGTGAAGGCACAACGCTCTATAATTCGCGATGGAACCAGTGCAGTTTACTAATGGCCTCACATTATGTCAAAATGAAATTCTTTCTGTCGCTCCAGAACACCATTTACTATAACTACCTGTAGTTAATTTAATATGTGCAAATTGACATCTCTTAGTTTCATATACAAAGAAAGAGAGAACGCAATGCAAAATATACACAGATGTCAAACTGTCTTTACCAATATTATAAAGAGGAAAGATTTGGTAAGTTTGTTTGTAACGAATAGGATCCAAAACTACTGGGCCGATTTTAATAATTCTGAAATTTAAATAACTAATTGAATCAGGCGTTACATGGCGGAAATCCATTTTAAAAAACTATAACTATTTTGTTTTAAATGTTATTTTAGCAATATTCCGCATTTTAAAATTGCCGTACGATGTCGACACGTGTTTTGCCTACACACGAGGCATTATCAAGACTGTTTGGCAGCCAAACAGTGGAATATTGCTAAAATAACATTTAAAACAAAATATTTTTTAAAGCTACATTTTTCGTGAGTTTGCCCTATGGCTATATTGGACTTTCAAAAAGTTTAGGGTTCCGTACGAAATCTCGAATAGGAATAAATCACCACGCGAGCGACGCTGCGGGCATCGACTAGTATACATTTCATTTCATTATTAAATACAGTGATGTTGAATAATAACCTTTTTTTCTTACTTTGTAATTGACGGCAATTACAGAGTAAAAAGAAATGGTTTGGGATGGTACAACGTTCTGGAACAAAAGAGTCTTAAAATTATCCACTTTCATACAGACATAATGTGGCTATCACCCAATGCTGTCGAAAAGTAAACCTAAAATACTATTCTAATTACCAATTAGAGTATGAAAATAATTGTTAACAATAAAATTATATTGAATTGCAATGAATATAATACAAATCAGTCACTGCTTACAGCTAAAACCTATTAATTAAAATTATTGTGAATCATACAAAATTATAGTACGACATTAAATCCATCTTGGGAGCCTGACATTGAAGAGCATTAAATTTTTTTAACAATATTGTTTCATTGAGTACGATTTTTTTTTTTAATCAACATTTCACACTGCACTATTTTTAATGATTATTGGTACTTTTAGTCTTAAATGAGAAGTCTGATGCAAGCTCTCATAGTTGTTAAAAGTAGTGATTGATAAGTAAGATTTGTGTTTCTAAATATAAACGATTCTGGGGGTACATCAACAAAACTTCGCAACGCATCATATTATCTCTAGTCTATATTCTCATAATAGCATATCATCTCAGGACCAAGTCGAGATGGAGCAATCCTGTCAAAACATTGAGTAAAAAATAGTACAGTGCGAAATAAGATCCCGTTGCTTAAAAAGTATGTTTAAAACACCAGTTAGTTTAAATTTAAAACAAATGATTATAATTTTATTTTTGTAATATCTATCTACGTATACATATAATTTACTTTTTTGTAAAATAATCGGTGAGAATACAAGCTGCTTTACACCAGTCTGGTTAAGAATATCATCAAAACTTGGAGAAAGTTGCGGATATAGATTAAAATGATTTTTTTTCTTTACACACTAATGTAAACCGTACGGTTAAAGATTTAATTTCAAGCCTAAAAAGTAATTTTAATTCACAATATGGCAACTGCAAACTTCTCCATCAATATACAGATTAAAATTGACTAACATCTGGGCCTGACAGTTGGGAGTACATTTCTTAACAAACGCATACAATATAAACAATAGAAATTTTCTAAATTAAAATCTTACATATACTTTTTACACCTTGAGTTTTTTGGCAGGCCTGAGGGCATAGTTGAGAGTCACTTGACGCTTCATGGTGACTCGGCGAGGATGTCTCCGACAATTCCATTCGGCTTCCATTTTCCGAGCATATTCATAATCTTTCTTTTCCTGTTCAATTAACTTCTCAATCCTAAGTTGCTCTTCAAATATTTTCTCAACATCACAATTCTTCAATGGACTAGACAAATTTTTTACAGCTACATTCACTTTATTGTTATTAATTGTTTCTGATATTAACGGTGGACTGCTCACTTCTTTTTTGGTACTAGATTTTTTGGAATCACTCCTTAAGTATGGCTTTCGTTCAGAAACTACCTTTCTCTGTTTAACCTTTGACTTTTTGGGTGTTGTTTCATTTTCTTCTTTTGATATACTACCCATAGACCTTGTGCGCCTTAAATTACTTGACTTATTTAATTTGGTTATATTTCTGTTTGTATTTCTTTTTATTGGTAAGGTTGATCCTAGACATGGACTAATTGTTGATTTCTTGACTTTTGACTTAGTTTTGTCACATTTTGTAGGAGTACCCTGGAACAAAAACGGTAATTGTTTTTAATTGATGAAAATAAACTTAATTACAAAGAGAAAATGTATATAATTTACCTTTTGGACTTTCAGAACATCAATTGCAATAACAAATGCAGATGATAATTTTTTTGTTAGAGACTTGTGTCTGAGACAACACAGTTCCTCTAAATATTGCGCACGTGTAGGTTCTGGCTGTTGTGACAACAATGTAGGTAGTTTTTCAACTCGATGCCCAGGTACACGAATAGGAAATTCCTTGTTTGTTTTAAAGCTGAAAAAATATATTTATACTTAAAATAAAGTTAATCTAACAATTCACAGTTAGTTTCTTCTAGAATTTATAAAATAAGACAGTTTCAAGCCGAATTCAAGTCTTCGTCATCTTAGTGTATACCCAACTACATCTAAACCTTACCTAAATTTCATAGCCTTGGGCTTCAGTTTAGGTAGGCTTTTAAGAGCAGCTATTGTTTGGCTTTTAATTATCAGTATAATTGGCACTATTGTCCTCTGATCTCTCAACCCCGTTAGGGTGCTTGCGTAGTTGTTGCCCCGACCCCGTTGTTAGTCAGTAGGTGAGGTCGATTGGACCAGGGAGATCTGGGTGTACGTCCCTTACACCCCAAGCAGAATGCAAATACAATTATTCCTACTGTTTTACAATATTTATTTATTAAGTACTGCTATTTGTGACATTGGGACATGACTATTGGAGTGTGGGATGTGTCATGGAAGAGAGTGCCCAAACCTGAGGTTAACATGTTGCAACATGCTGGCTAATAGCAGGCCTCTGAATATAAGCTGTTTTTTCTTCCCTTTTCCGCATCTTATCTATCCCTAGGGTTACATTTTTTTTTATTATACCAGTGTTAGCATATGGTTCACTTGATCAGAACTGGTTGCCATAGACAAAATAAAATACTACTACAAACGTTACCCGATATAATGTACATCTATACTAATATTATAAAGCTGAAGAGTTTGTTTGTTTGGTTGAACATACTTATCACAGAAACTATTGGTCTATATATATATATATATATATATATATATTATCACGCTACTACCGTGGAGAGCGGAGCAGTAGTCATAAATGTCGACAAATCGGGCAACGTTTTATGCAATATTGTAGAATTTCTAAGCAACGGGATTAAATAGGTGCGACGGGAGTTCGAAGTACGTCACGGGCGAAGCCGGGGTCATGTAGTACAATGTTGCTTTACCTTGTTGGAGTAGTCGGCTCTATAGGTTTAAAATAACACAGCTCCTGGCGCATCGAGTCTACACTGCTGGTTTCTAAACTTCTATTCTCAGCTAAACTAAATTGGTGTTGAAGTATTCCTGAGTATGGTAATGGCAGAGACACAAGTAATGAAGGACCTTTAGCTTTAATTTTATCTTCGGTACTATCTACTACTTCCTTTTTGGCTGGTTTAAGAGAATCATCTTTCTGAAAATATTAAACATAATTAGCACCTTTTCTTGCATTTAGGTAAAAAAATGATCATCATTTTATGAGCATTAGTTTTAACATCCAAGGTCAGTTTTACTCTGCCACTCCCCTAGGTTTCCAGAGCTGAGCAGAAACTTCCCAGAGCGTGACAGTAAACTGCTGACTGAGCAGCACAAGCGGTTAGCCACATTATTAAAATAATTTAATAACATTAATAAAAAATGAATAAAAAGTTCAACGAATGAGTGAGGAACGATTGACGAAAGTAGAGGGCAGAAGGAGTCAAGGTAGACCGAGACTTACTTATGAAGACCACGTGGGCGGATTGCTCAAGAACGGAAGAGTCAAAAGTACTCGGATACCCAGACGTGCATGTATGAAGCGATTAATGAATCTACAGGAAGCGAAAGAAGTATGCATGGATCGCGATGCCTGGCGATCTGTCCTCTCTGACTACCCCGTCAGGTATACAGCGTGAAGATAGTTAAGTTTTTATTAAGTTAATAAAAAATAATTAAAGAATTTTTTTACCCTTAATTAAGTTATTAACTTGTGCTATGGGATCTAGAGTTTACATTTAAATCTCCTAAAACTTTAAAACTTGACCTCAGGTAGAGAACAACTTGTTCCTTGAATTTTGGGACTTGCTATATATTTCTGTATATAATAGTAAACTAGATATGAGCGCCGATGCCTAAACTGCCGGCGGCGGCGCGCCGATGTTTTGAAATTGGCGGCGGCGGCGAGACCTTCATTTAACATACAACCTTAATTTAAATAAAATAATATTTTACGAATAATTAAGCATTTAGAGATTTCGGGGTGAAGAGTAAAAGCGGACACGTTGTCATCCCTACCAGCACTTCCGAATGCTGCAATTCTAATCCGTCACGAATACCACCAGGGCCACTAGGGCTAGGGTCTTCCCCTGAGGCATCGCGCACCAGTTCGTACCAGCTGGTGAGAAAAGTGAGAGTCAGAGCAGCGTACTAAAGTACCAACCTTTCGGCCCGAAACGGCGAGAAGTGGAAACGGAGTTTAGGTTAGCTGTGAGGAATCATGGGGGTGGAATGGAAGATATGGGAACGAATTGATTGAAATTAGATGTAGTGTGCTTGATAGAGACCAAGTGCAAGGGTAGAAAACACTTTGAGCTCCTGGTACTCGCGCAATGGTGTGGAGCTGGACTATCACAGAGTGAGAATGGCAGTCCTTGCGATAGGCCTACAGTATGTCCGATTATAAACTGGTTGGCCCAAGAATCCTTGGAATCTGCTTAAAACTGGTTTGTATGAAGGTTTTCATGGTGGTATGTCGAGGAGAAGCAAGATAGTCTATGTCTAATTTATAGCAGACTTCGGGTTTCGAAAAGGCCTTCGTACCGTACAGCACATCCATATTGTGTGGCAGATTTTACAGAAGATAAAAGAGTACAATCAGCCCTGTGTATGGCTTTTGTGGTCTACGAGAAAACTTTCGACTCCTGGGCCATCCTGGATGCTCTGCAGCGATGTTATGTAGGTTGGCGGCAAATCGAGGTGTTGAGATCATGTACGACATTGCTATCATGACGTTCAGCTTCAAGACCAAAAAACCAAACCCATTGAGCTGCGTAGAGGCCAAGCTCTTCACCAATGCGCTTGAGGATGTCTTTAAGCCGCTGGACTGGGAGGTGTACAGCTTAAATATAAACGGCAAAAGCATCTCACACTTTCGGTTGGCCGCCGACATAGATTTTATTTTTATTTTTATTTCACAGGGTACAAAAACAGACAACAGATTAAGTACAACATAAACTTCTTTCCATCACTTATTATGCTAAACCTGAATTCCAATAACATAAGTACCACAGCTTTTTTGAGACATACGGTTGTGTCTAATTAGGTACTTATAAATACAATAAATAGAATTTTAATTATACAACAAAAGAAGATACAAATTAGATATCTAATTGTGATACTCGCTGCAAGAGTGATAATCGCTCATCACATACAATCTTTCTAAATTCATTTAGGTTGTCATGGAAAACATCTACACGGGAGCATATAGAATTATACAGCTTACACATTCTAAAAAGCGGACTATTTTTGGATACATTGGTGTTGCTAATATACACGACAAATAGTTGTGGGATACGCACCGATCGTGTCGGTATTTTGAAGGCCAACTTGCTCACGAGATAACTATCGACTCCACCCTTCGCAATTTTGTGCAAAATGCACAAGTCTGCAATCAACCTCCTGTCCTCGAGGCTCACCATCCGGAAGTGATGAAGTCTGTCATCGTATTGACTTAACGTTCTCCTCAGGCCTGATCGTGCGCACAGAGTTCTGACAAATCTCTTCTGTATAGATTCTAATCTGTCTGTATGGAAATCATATATGGGAGCCCAGACAGCCAAGCAGTACTCTAATATGGTCCTTACTAGGGAGCAGTACAAGGTGATTAGTGAATCAGCACACTTAAATGGCTTGGAGATTCAAAGGATAAAAGATAACATTCGATTAACTTTACTATAGATGTTGTCATAGTGTGGCCTAAATGATAAAGCTGTGTCAAAAATTACACCCAAGTCACGAATCTCGTCAACCCTATCTATGGTTACATTCCGTATATTGTAATCATGCTTAATCAGATTCTTTTTCTTTGAGAATGTTATGACCTGGCACTTTTTTATGTTTAGTATCATGGAATTTTCGTCACACCAATCAGAAATGATATTAATGTCGGATTGCAGAGCCTCATTATCATGTATAGTTGATATGCGCCGAAAGATTTTGATATCATCTGCATAAGCCAAGCATTCACTGCTGATTTTATATAGCAAAACATTAACAAACAGCAGAAATAACAAAGGACCTAAGTTTGAGCCCTGGGGTACACCAGATGTTGCCAAAAATGGAACAGATTCATACCCGCTAACTGCAACTAGTTGTGTGCGGTTCAATAGATAAGACGCTGTACAAGCTCCCATGGATTCCCACATGTTGTGCCTTTGCAAGCAACACAAAATGATCTACTCGGTCAAAGGCCTTCGAGAAATCTGTATATATAGAGTCAACCTGCTGCTTTTCATTGAAGGATTCACATAAGTATGTTGTAAAGTGCAGTAGGTTGGAGTTTGTTGATCTACCGGTAATAAATCCATGCTGTCGTGGGCACAACACATGTTGAAGATGTGTGTATATATGCTCATGGACAAAGCCTTCAAACAATTTAGCAAACCAGTTTAAAATACAGATAGGTCTATAATTGGAAACTTCAGACCTGTCTCCAGATTTGTACACAGGCGTGACTTTAGCTATCTTCCACAAACCAGGAAATATGTCTTTCATCAAAGATTTCTCAAAAATTATTAAGAGCCGTAGTGGTAACTCTGGAACAGTTGAGCGGGATGCTGCACAGCCCCGATGTGTTGTCATTTGTCAAGGTAATGTTTAATGAGCACGTAACGACGGTTCCAATATACGTCAAAGGATCGACACTACAAATTGTGCATGAATAAATGTTCTTTGGGCAAGTTATCCACCTTGGCAAAAATAATCTGTAAAAGGAAACGCTTAAGCTGAGCTACATTCAGAAAACTGCGTCGGGTTTTCCATTTGTCTATTCTGCAACGCCTGAAGACAAAGTTTGTACTACCGGTTATGACCTACGGTGCCCAAACGTGGACCATTACGGTAGGGCTAGTTCACGCCATATGATGTACAATGGAGCTATCTATGCTTCCAGTGTCTTTCAAGGATTAACTCCGAAACGAGGTTATTCGTCAGATCGCCAGGTTGGTCGATATATCTGGTAGAGTACGTACGTTAAAGTGGCAATGAGTTGGCCAGATCTGTAGAAAATCCGATGGCCAATTCAGTCATACGTGCCTTGGTTTGGTTAGAAAGTATGGGTGAACCGACGGTGAGGCTCATGAATACTTTTGCAGTTTTGCATCGTCTAAACAGAACCCCATCACTCTTACTCGGCGCGCCGACCTCTAGAGACGGCGGCGGCGGCGCGTCGGCGCGGCGCTCATATCTATAGTAAACATACTTCTCTATATAATTGTAGGGTTTTTATGCATATTGCATATAAATGAATAGTTTCAAGTCACTTACCTTTTCTTTTAATCTGTCCCCATTTTCTTTATTCCATAAACTAGGTCCATTTTTAATTCTTTTATCTATTAAATTTTTTATTAATTTTCCATAATTCGGTACTATTTCTGGAGAGGGTCTATTGAGGAATTTAGTAGCAGTCTGATGTACTTTGGGTGTTGAACTATCAGTGCTGGTATTATCATCAGTTAGCAATGGACTACTGTAATAAAAAAAACCATGTCAATATAATTCTGTTATAATTATAATATAGTAAACTTCACATTATCAAGCCAGTGGCACATATTGCATGGCACTTCAAATACTATACTATACTATACTATACAAACACTATATATACATATACTAATTATTGCGGATGATATTTTTTGAACTTACTTTTCAGCAGGTGGTGCTTGTAACTTGGAAAGGTAACTATCAATTTTAGTAACTTTAAATTTATCCTTTGTAATTTTGGCTTTAGGATTTAATCTTCTTGGTGTATGTGATGACAGCTGCATGTGGGATTTCATTTGTTCTTGATGCATTTGTTGTGCTAAAATTTCATCCTGTTTCAAGCTATCTAAATATTTTTTTTCTGCTTCCTCTTCCTCTTGCTGTAATTGCCTAAAATGAAACACAACATGAAATTTCTTGGTAAGAAATTTAGTGATCAAAATGATGATGTCTTTAGAAGTATCACAGCCTACATTATTCCTAGAATGTTGCAAGTTAACACAAGGGGTATTCATATGAGAGAGTAATCCATTTGTATTGGGTAGACACCCTCTACCTTCTAACTTCTTATTCTTTAGTCTTGCTGAGAAGTTTGTTTATATAACTGTGTTTGGCTGTAACATAAATTTGTCATTTTACCAGTTGTTTAATTGCACATAGGGGTATCTGGCCTCGCAAGCTGTTAGTTTAAAATACTAAGACCTCTATGAAATATTCTGTTCAAAAACCTTCTCTACACCAAATAGCCTAATAGATGGCCATGGATTAATTATCAATATTCTAGTCTAAATAATAATGAGAAGAAGCACTCATAACACTGCTATCTCAGTGTTCTGTAAAAGGTCACTGTGTCAAGCAACTTCTGCCATGGCTGGTCCTCGGATGGGTGACGCTTTTGTGGCATTTATGTTTACAAGTGCTTCCATACTTCGGAAGGCACTTTCAGCTGTTGGTCCAAGTTATCAGTAACAGTAGATATTAAACCAAAATTAAAAAATGTCAACAGTAGGTCACTATAACTAGTAAATATTTGTTTTTTTTTAACTGTAATGAGTGCCTGTACTTTTCAACAAATAAAGTATGCCAGGAGTAAGCAATATTGTTTTAAAAACTATAGTAAGCAATTTGAATCAAAATTTATATTTCAAGTTTAAAAAACTTATGTATTACCCTAAATAACATTTTCAGCAGTCCAAAGTACCTGGATACCCGGATGTAAATGTATGAAATGATTTATTAATCTGAAGTAAGGGAAAGAAGTATGCCTGAACTGTGAAGCTTGGCGATCTGTCCCCTGTGACTGTCAGGGATACAGTGAGAAGATAGTTAGGTAGTTTTATTTTCAAACATCAATTATTTGTAAAGTAACATCATAAGGTTGGTATCTTTTTGTGGCCAGTTTCCATAGCCTATCTATCTACATACAATAATCAAAATATGTAACAAATTAAAATTACTGGAATATAGATATACATATTCTGTATCATACACCATCATTAGGAAGCAAATTAATTTTAGATAAATAGATTATAGGAATCATACTTGTCAAACAATCTTACATAGTACACTAATACTATTTATACAAGTAGATAGTACTTGTATAAATAGTATTAGTGTTATAAGTACGAAATAAATAAATAATAAGCACATACTTGATTAGGATCTCAGTCTCCTCTAAATGCTTTTCCTCTAGCCTCAGACGCTCAATTCGCAACCGTCTCAATTCAGTCTCATATTCTGATCTTATCTCACCAGGCTCACTTAAACGAGGTAAAGGTGTATCTGAAAATTGTTAAATTTTAAATAGACTTCAATAAATCACAGGTCATTTAGTAAAAATAATTTAGCCCCTAATGCCACATAACAATATAATGCCAAAGTGTATCACAGTCTTCTGTTTCTGTTCTGCCAAATTCATCAGCTGTTAAAAGCATCTGACAACATGATGACAACCTACAAGATGAAAGGTGAAACCTTTTGATTAAATCTTATCACACTGCTAAGAGCACAATATATATAATTCTATTTTCGCAAGATTTATGGTAAAAAATAGTAATTTAATTAAATAACATGAAATAAACGTTCGAAAAAATACAAACGTCTTTTAAAATTATTTACCTTCTGGTAAGTGGATATCTTCCCCTTTAGTTTTAATTTCTATTTCCTGTGAGAATTTAGATTGGATAAGGTTCCATAGTTTTACATTCACCAAATTCTTTTGTTTTGTTGCTGTTCTTAACCAGGAGCCGATTCGCAAACGGCACAGAGGACAACACAAAGCATTATTTTCTATGCTACCGTTAAAGCAACGTAGACAAAATCCGTGGAAACATGGTAAAGTCACAGGTTCTATTAAAATAGATTGACAAATTGTACAAAACACATCTTTTAATTCTACATTTTCCAATTTTTCTATGTTAGGCAGCCGCTTCTTTGACTTGGCCGCCATTTTTACACTTTTTTTTAAACGTTTTGTTAATGTTCAGTTGGTCCTTATCTATATCTCTAGCATAATCTCAATAAATAGAAAAGGCAATAAGATCTGGAAAGCGCCGTAAACTATAATAAGCCCAGGGATTGCCTAAAATAGTAAAATGGGGTCATTAGACACATTTTTAGAGTTTAATTTAGATTTTCACAATGCTTCCAACGTTTAATATAAAATATGAGGGAGTTTGAGTAAATATTAAAAATACATTTACTAAACAAATAAAGTGTTTTCATACTATAATAGTTCATAAAATGCAAAAATACTATTTTCTATTCAGACTGGATATGGTATCAAAGTATACGCCAAATAGAAAAAAAAAATGCCGGGGCTGCCACCTACTGTTTAGATCGCATGTAGGTATATAGATTAATATCTTAAGAACATACTCACCACAAAGTTATTCTGTTTGTGAAATAAAACAATTTATTTTGAGTAAAAAAAAACAAAATACTAAACTATAAATTACACTTAGGAGTTCAAATCACAATTTAATAATCATTGGAAACCATATGTGTTACAATATTTATCACATATTTTATTAAATCTGTCTTAATTATCTATAAAAATAATAATAGAATTTTAGTTACAGACTATTGGCGGGAAGAGTGACAAGTGCGGACGCTTGCTTTATATTATTTTCTCAAACTAGTGCATTTATCTTGTTTTATGTGCGGGAGTGGTGATTTCTTGGCCATAAAACTTGTGTTAACGTGCTATGGTGAAAGACAATGATAAATATGCAGTGAAATGCTATTTTCTCTCTTGCCGCGAAACGTCCACTGACAACCTTAGTATAAGAATCACCATTATACTGAGGGCAAGGACCAGGACGGACAATGAGGACACGACATCGACTGGACAGGACTAATTAGAAGATAAGATTGAAGAAATATGATATAAAAAATAAGATTTGGCTAAAAGGTCTTAGAAACCAGGCCATTAAATAAATGTGTAAAAAAAAAAGAAAATTTTAGTTACAGATAATCATCATCATCATCCATTAATTCTTCGAGAATATCAGCATAATTTACGTAGTACGATTGTCGCAGTGCAGATACTTTATTACCCTGAAATCAGCTCGTTAATATAACTCACAAGAAAGTCCGCTAATCGTCTTTTTGTTTAAATTAATATTAAAAGTACCCAACTAACTAACTACTCCCTAAATACAACATAAGCTTGTGACAACCCTAACAATAGTTTTTCTATAGACTTCCCGTGTCATTCCACACATTCTCTCGTCTCTATCAAGCCTATAGCACGTTTTTTTTTAATTCCCATATGGCGTGTCTATTCGCCCCTTTCGTGTTTCTCTTCACCTCAACTATTATATAATTATTTACATACAAATATTTTCATGAATATCAATCAATTTTAATAATAATTGTACTTACCAATACTCAAAACTCATACCTGATTAAAATAATATAACGACCCTTTTAAAACTTGAAACAACTTCATAACATATTTAACATACATAGATAATCATTGGAAATAATGGTATAAAAAACTTTCCTGGTATTGTATCTATTCACCAATGCAAATTCTATTCACCCCGTTTTACGGTATTCTGTAGCAGGCTAAAATAGTATATTTTTTTATATCTATCTATCTTCACGCTATATCCCTTACAGGGTAGTCAGAGTACATATTTGTACAATTCAATTCAGTACTATCATAGTTGAGAACTGTCACTAATTCGCACTTTATCAAACCCAGAAACATTTGTTGCGCACATTAGTCCATCCTGGAAAATTCTTCCATTATTTTCTACCACTTTTCATTTCGTCAAAGGATTTTTTTTTAATAATTTGAAATTATTCGTATAGCAGGGCCTCCATAATTAATTATAAAATAAATAAATATCCATCACGCCTTATCCCCGAAGGGGTGGCAGAGGCATATTATATGCCCACTTTTCACCGTGTGGATTCCTGTCCCACGTAATAGGTGGTGAGCCCATTGCCGTGTTGAAATAGACAGACGCAGGTTGTGGCTACCTGCTGTTGAAATTTTCAAGCCGTCCATAAGGCCTTCAGCCAGGCTTAACGACTGCCATTTTACTGGCAACCGGGACCAACGGCTTAACGTGCCTTCCGAAGCACGGAAACGCTCGCAAATGTAAATGCCACAAAGTGGTCACCCATCCGAGGACCAGCCATAGTGAAAGTTGCGTAACTCAGTGATCGTTTACAGAACACTGAGATCGCGGGGCCACGAGCGCTTATAATTAATTGATAATGCATAACAGTTATGCCGTTTTTTTAAAAATGTTCATAGTTTATTGATGTTTTCAAATAATTTCACGCCGCCCAATTTTCTAAGTGATCGCATCTCCACAGCATTACTTTTCAATTAGCAATTCTGCAATGTTTTTTGTTTTTAGATATAAATTATAAACCCCGTAAAGCGCGAGTCCAACTCGTGTGCTGAATGTTCTGTACCTACCATTGAGATCTAAACTACCCATTATACTGCCATAATATATTAGAATTAGATTAGTACCTTATTCGAGGCAGGTGCCAATTAAGCTAGACATCAAAATTGTATGAGTGCCCATATAACTCAGAGATTTATGATAATTGGTGTTTCTATGTATGTATTAGGACATCCCTTAATTTTGAACTTTTGGTATTTTTGGAATTTTTCATTTTTTTGGGCTGTAGGACCTAACTGTGTGACAAATTTCGTGATTCTAGGTCAACTATGAAATAGGTTTTCGAGCTTCAGGGAACGGAAGTAAGAGACCCAGAAAAAAAATGGAGGCGTTGTGTAGGCTTCGGGGGGCGATTTGTAATTTTATCTAGCTAGGAGGACTCTTAGACACCGACAGAGCTCTCGACTTTCGGCTACGACTTGTGAACATCAACTAATATTAATTGAGAGATTGCTCAAACTCGGTTCGATATTTCTCTCCGCGTAGTTCATGTATCTGTCCTGTTTATTTCAATAAATAGAAGAAAAATCATGTCAATCTGTCGCTCCGTTTAAAAAAGAAAGTAGAAACAAACAAACAAATAAAAAGGCAATAAATAATAAATAAATAAACAAATATTGTGGGACACTTTTCACACAGCGCCATCTAGCCCAAAGTAAGCTAATATTAGCTTGTGTTATGGGATCTAGATAACTGATAAACATACTTATATATAGATACACACAATAGACACACTTTCGCATTTTAATAGTTATTAGTATTCCTAGATAGGTAATTTTCGTAGATAATAGACCGCGGGCAATCATGTTTTAACAAGTTTTGTTAAATAACCCGATTTGTGCATTCCTGTATCAATCGGCTGATTCATAGAATACTTGTTCTTACTTGTTGAGTACAATTGAGCGTCGAATGAGCGTCGATGACCGCGGGCAATCATGTTTTAACAAGTTTTTGTTAAATAAACCGATTTGTGCATTCCTGTATCAATCGGCTGATTCATAGAATACTTGTTCTTACTTGTTGAGTACAATTGAGCGTCGAATGAGATAAACGAGTTAATGCATGTTTGCCTTATTCCTGTCGGTGCGTGCTGCTTATGCAATCCTAAATAAACAACGGTATATTTATTTTATTTTCATTTGCGGTTACGCGCGTAATAGATAAGCAGTACTTAAGTTTAACACTTACTTATGTATTTCTTAAAACAAAACAATGTCGGAAGTAAAAAAGAAGAGACAGCAATACTCTGTGGAATATTTTAAATTCGGATTCATTGAAAATCCCACAAACCCATCTACGCCTCAGTGCCTTCTATGTCTAAAAACATTTTCGAATGAAGCAATGAAGCCTTCAAGACTGCAAGATCATTTGAATAAAATGCATCCAGATAAGAAAGACAAGAATGTAGCATATTTTCAAGACCTAGAGATGAAGCATAATACTCAACCAAGTGTAGCAAAACTATTTTCGGCAGCTGCTAAGCAACATGACAACGGACTTCGAGCTTCGTACAATATCTCTTTGTTAATTGCTCAAAAAGGCAAACCACACAACATCGGAGAAGAGTTAATTTTGCCAGCAATAAAGGAAGTAATAACTACTGTGCTTCATAAACCGGCCGCAGATATTATCCGAAAAATTCCTTTGAGTAATAATTCTGTGCAAAGACGAATTGATGAAAAAGCTGAAAACATTGAAGGATCATTGTGCAATCATCTGAAGACTAGTCAATTCTCAATTCAGCTCGATGAGTCCACTTTACCTACTAATGAAGCATTGTTGCTGTCTTACGTGAGGTTTATTAAACATGAGAAAATATGTGAAGAACTATTGTTTGCTAGAAATTTAGAGAACGATACAAAAGGCGAAACCATATTCAATACATTGGAAAAGTTTTGTGATGAAAAAGAGATTCCCTTGAAAAATATTATATCAGTTGCTACGGATGGCGCTACGGCTATGACAGGGTGCCATAAAGGCTTCATAGCGTACTTAAAAAATAAAATTTCCGATGTACTTGCTGTACATTGCGTTATTCATAGACAACATTTGGTTGCTAGAAACTTAAGTGAACGACTATTTCAATCACTGCAATATGTCATCAAAGCAGTCAATAAAATCCGTACCAGCTCTTTAAATGATAGATTATTTCATCAGCTTTGTGTTACTAATGACGAAGATTCCTACCGTTTGTTGCTTCATAGTGAGGTTCGTTGGCTATCAAGAGGCAATTGCCTGACTCGATTTTACAACCTGTTTGACTCTGTGATAGAGTTCTTGGAAACTAAAGATACAGAATTGCGCAACAAGCTCATTACATCAAAAAATGATATAGCTTA
Source organism: Thumatha senex (assembly GCA_948477245.1). Taxonomy (NCBI): domain Eukaryota; kingdom Metazoa; phylum Arthropoda; class Insecta; order Lepidoptera; family Erebidae; genus Thumatha; species Thumatha senex. The sequence goes on from OX419726.1 coordinate 21,295,099, forward strand.
TGACAGACCTGTATAAATTGTACAACGACATTAATCTCCAACTGCAAGGCGATGAACTAAATTTAATTAAAACAAAAAATGTCGTTGCTGCTTTCGCAGCCAAACTGCTCCTACACAAAAAGAATATAGGCAGACGTGAGTTTCACAATTTTCCGATTTTATCAGTATCCTGCAGTAACGACGACTTGTTTGCCTACTGCCAACATTTGGAAAACCTCCACATTGACTTCACCGAACGATACCAGGACATTTTGAACTTGGAAATACCAGGCTGGGTATTAGATCCGTTTTCAAATGTCAACACAGCAATCTACACTACTACTTGACAACAAACGAGGAAATAAAAATCAAGTTCAAAAATGGCTATCAAGAATTTTGGCTACAAAAACCGATCCCGCAATTGTACCCTGGATTGTGGTCAATCGCTCAACGATTCTTGATAGCATTCCCATCGTCATATTTGTGTGAACGTGGATGTAGTGCTGTGGCAACGCTGCTTACTAAAAAGAGAAATCGTTTGCATGTTACCGAACGTGGCGACTTGCGGCTGTTCTTGAGTAAATTGGAACCTGATATCCACAAACTTATTAAACAGCATCAGATTCATCCTTCACATTAGTTTTTATATAAGAATCGATTATGTTTGTTTTATTTTGAATAAAAGATACTCTGTCTGAATACTATAAAGTTGCGTTTCAATAATCATTCTCATTGGCAGGTGTAGCCCGTAAGAGTTAACTTGAGACCTGAGCGTCGTTATGTACTGTATTGTGCTCAGGTCTCAAGTTAACTCTTGCGTATTATAGTAAAAGTCTATTTTGGAATGAATGCTTAATCTCCGCTAATATAGCTCACAACAATTAATTAATTTAATTTGAAGTTATAGTGGTTTTTAAGTAGGTGAAAAAAGGGGGGCGCTTAATATTTATTTAGTCTCAAAGTGGGCAGTAGACAAAATATTTTGGGAACCTCTGATCTAACTAATGGACTTGCCTTTACGTGATCCATCGCATACAAAAATATTATATATCGGGGAGAATCGCACACATTCGCAATTCACTACATCGGCTCACTGTCATCTCGTAGTGACAAACGCACACAATAAAAGACTGCATCACACTACAATAATTTTCAACACACTATTAAAAAAAATGTTTTGCTTATGTTTCTATTCTCGCACACAAATGTGTAAAGTTGTGTGTAAGAAAACGTTGTGTGTCTTTCTACTTTGTTTATTACTCCTTATTAAAGTGATAAGGTTGATAATAGAATTAATTTAAATAATTTATAAAGGTAAATACCTCGTTCTTTCAAATGTTTTCGATGCTGGTTTTATTTTATTTATTAATAAATATATTAATGTAGATAGGAAATAATATTTAAATATGAAATATAACTTCGACATCAAATACCTGTTAGCCATTAGCCGTCAGAAAGATACGTAATAGCCCTGCAGGACTTGACTGATGACGTGACATCGTTTTGTCGTCAAAGGACTAAACAATACCAAAACTAAATAATAAAAATATATAAATACTGAAGAAAAGGATGTATGGACTAAGTTGCCGTCAGAAAGATACGTAATAGCCCTGCAGGACTTGACTGAGGACGTGACATCGTTTTGTCGTCAAAGGACTAAACAATACCAAAACTAAATAATAAAAATATATAAATACTGAAGAAAAGGATGTATGGACTAAGTTGCCTTTGCTCGCCCAAGATAGGCGAAGACAACTAACAACAACAATTTCAGTCAGGCAGGGGTGCCAACATTTTAGGCAAAGAAGCCATGTTGATATTTTCTTTCTTTTTTCGTCATGTACCGACTCACATGTATTTGAGAACGAGAAACGAATACGAAAGAAACCACGAGAAATATGGTGGTTGTAAGAGGATTTTAGATAGTGTTCTTTTGTTCTTGCAGCTTAGTGGTGGATTTTTAACAAATGTTTGTTTGAGTGTGTTCTTTGGAATCTTGGCACAAAGTAAGGCATTGGAATATGTCTTCGATGCATTTTGTGGTTCATCCTTTGCCTGGGACAGAGGATCAACTGATAGACAGGTAAAAATATTTTATCGCTATATTCGACTCCATTTCGTTCATAATGGGAAATGAGACCATCCGTGATCCTACAATTCAATTGAGTCATTCAAAATGATGAAGCGTCTAAGGCCACGTTTCTCGTATCGTTTTACACTTATGGGATAAATTTCAGCAGGCGCACATACTATAGCAGGATAAATTTGTTGGTAGATTGACAACCACACTGTAAAATTCTGTTGAAAATGGTCGGATGGCGTAATTTTGTGTGCTTCAAAACAGTTGCCTAATGTCCTAAATCCTCACTATTCTTCTGTTAAAAAAGTAAATATCGTACTAGATGGAACTATAATATTTGCATGAAAATGCCCTTGGCAACTTGTCGAATAAATAATTATGCATTAATTGATGTATGTGACAATAAAATTTAAGTCTGTCGTACATATTCCTCATTCCTAATTATGATTATTGTAATTTACATCTCAAATAGCAATTATGTGGGTATAGTGGATACGCAAGTGCTAGTCTTCGTTCATAAACAAAAGACACTGAAATTATTAGATACCTTCTGACACAAAAGTCAATTTTTAGGTTAGCTGAGTAGAATAAATTGGCAACCTTCATAGTTTCTAATGTAATTTAAAAGTAAACACAGACCAACGATGACCAGTACTGAAATACATTCAAGGAGAGTTCATATTGGGCAGGTGCAGTGCCCTCCATACACCACAAACAGACGTTTTTAATTTATCCCAGGATTAGCATATAGGCCTATTGAACAAATCACCAAAACAAACGCCCAAACTACAGTGGAAGGTGCTGGCGTTATTGCTTACATAATAATGAACTAGCAGGACTACAGATATTCCTTTATTATTGAAACTCGAATGGCTATTTATTGTATAATTATGTACTAAATGATAAAATTTCTTTATTTTTAAAGTTTTTATAATATAAGCTTAAACAAATACCACTACCTTGATGGCGCGGTGGTAGTGTATGCAACTGCTAAGCCTCGGTTCCCAGGTTCGAAACCTGGGTCAAAAAAAAATATTTGTGTGATCTACAAATGATGATGATGAATGATGAGTTTGAGTGTTCTATTTAGAAATTATCAGTATATTAATTGTCTAGATCCTTTAACACAAGCTTATATTAGCTTACTTTGGGCTAGAATGCAATGTGTAAAAATTATGTTCCACATTCAATTTTTAATAAAATGGAAAAAGACAATTCGATTCGAGACAGGGATTGAACCAAGAATGTTCCACAATATTTGAAGAAATATATTGTTTGTGCACATAGCATCTGTGGTCTGGCTTTTTAATCAACAGCTTTGGGAGCGATAGCCATCTGATCTGGCAATCCTGTATGATTAAGTTCTTGCATTATTGCTCTTATGGGGTTAAGAGGTCAGATGTCAGTCACTCCCAACAATAGCTGCTCCAAAAGCCATTTTAAAGTCAACCCAGGCTCCAAATTCAGGTAGGGTTTGGAAGTAACTGAGGAACCTTTTTAGATCAAGAAGACATTACAAAGCAATTCTGCAAGTTGTTCAAGCACTACTCTAAATCTTGTAGCAAAATTTGTGTAGCCTTTTTTTTTGTTTTAATGTACTAAGACCAGGCAACAGTCACATTAACTTCATATCAATTAGATATAATTGTATTGAAATCTTGTAAATCTATCAGCTTTCTATAATGTGACCAAAGGCATATTATATGCCCACTTTTCACCGTGTGGATTCCTGTCCCACCTAATAGGTGGTGAGCCCATTGCCATGTTGAAATAGACAGACACAGGTTGTGGCTACCTGCTGTTAAAATTGTTCAAGCCGCCCATAAGGCTTTCAACCAGGCTTAACGACTGCCATTTTACTCGCAACCAGAACCAATGGCTTAACGTGCCTTCCGAAGCACGGAAACGCTCACAAATGTAAATGCCACAAAGTGGTCACCCATCCGAGGACCAACCCTAGTGAAAGTTGCGTAACTCAGTGATTGTTTATAGAACACTAAGACCGCGGGGCCACACGCACTTCCTGGCAGTGGTTAATTAATGTGCCTTTAGTGACTAAATCAATCTCAATGAAATACATCATAATTGATTTTATGTTTTTTTAATTGATATATGTTTATGTAACTGTATAAATTGGGTAGGTAAATCATAACATGTTTCAGATCAAAAGTAAATTTGCTTACCACATTTTTTATCTTCTCATAATAACTTAGCATTTCATAGATTCACTGTGCAGGTGCAAGTATAGATTTAAGGAACCTCTTTATATATAACCTCATATGTAAATTAATAATAATGAATAAATAAATATTTTGAGACAGTCCCATGAGATGGTATTGTGTGAGAATGTCTCAAAATATTTATTTATTCCTTACTTTATTAGCAGTCCAAATTAAGCTAATATAATTTTGTACTAGGGGATATTGATAAATATATTAGACAAATAAATATATTACTATATTAGAGGCAGCCTTGAATGTTCATTTCCCACCAGTTTTACTTAATAGTTCAGTATTATGACAACCTTTGCAGGTTATAACTGATAAGGTGAACCAATTTCTTATCTTCCTTGTCTTCTTTTTAATGTCTCTATCTGTGAAAAAGTGATCACGGCACCAATGGAATTTCAAGTGTTACATCATAAGACAATATTCTTTTGGAATTTGATAATTTATCTATACCAATTTAGTTAACATGTTCTATTGTTATATTGTAATTAACTAACTATCTTCATTCTGTATCCCTGACGAGGTAGTCAGAGAGGACATATCGCTGGCTGTGCGATCCATGCATACATCTTTCGCTTCTTGCAGATTCATCAATCGCTGCATACAAGCCTAGGTATCAGAGTTCTTTTGACATTTTTTTTACGGTTTCGAGTAATCTGCTCACGTGGTATTATATGTAAGTCTCCGCTTACCCTGTCTCCTACCCTATACTTTTGCATAAATAATACACATAATAAACTTAATAAATAACTTATTTACAGGTAAAATATATCTTATTTTTGGATTTGTATGTTAGTAATGTATTCATAATAGTTTCAACTTCAGTTTTGTAAATATGATTATTTCATTGCAGACATTGCAGAGGGCCCTATCATCTCATAATAAGTAGTATAAGAGTATACAGAATTACATGCCGAAATGTAATGTAGGTGCCTACAAAATACTAAAAAACAGTAAACAACAGCGATTGCAAAAGTCCCAATTATAATTAGGTCTTTTGGACCTTTAACATATTTCACAAGATTGTGGTGGATAAAACCCTTTCTAAGTTAATCAAATTCAAAGATCAGTAACAGAATAATCATGTTAAAAAATAAAAACCTATGTACACATAAAATTATAATATAATACTTGGGAATGGTGACTCTGTGGTATGCAAGAGACGGGATAAGAAGTCAGGGGCGCCGTAAAACATGTCGGCACAGTCTGACTTTGGGACCCTACTGGTCCAGAGTTGAAGACAGAGCATTATTGGAGAGAGCTGCCTTCAGCTCTCTCCAATATGCTAAAGGCATAAGCCAAAAGGCACGCCTAGGTTAGGGACATCTTATAAAATTAATCTTGTATAATAAAATTTACTGTTTTATCTATTTCGGAAGTAAATGCTTTATTCATTCAATTGGGAACAAACTGCTTAATCATCGCTTAATAACCTCAAAATCACTGCTGCACCTGCTCATCAAATCTTCATATTAAATTTTAACAATTTTAATTCCTTATTTATTTAATAGGATTTGGTTTGCCTCCCGACCAAATCTTACCTCCTGTAGAGCAGTCAGCGAATTATTAAATTTATCAACCTCGTTCCGCTTGCTCACATCAGATATACTCTGCTTCACACCAAATCGGAACTCCCCTGGTTTTATTTGATTCAGATGATTGGGATTCTGCTGTAATAGGTGAACCAGTTTCATTATCCTTTGGATAGATTAGTATTTCTGATTGTGTATAGCATTTATTATAAACATGAATTTTCTGTAATGTATCTCATACTATCACTAGTGTATCTTAATTAACTTTTCTAAAACTTAAGTTCGAGATATTGGAAAAGAATCAACCTGAAAACATGCCACATAAAAAGTTTAATAATTGTCGCGGTATTGCTTTGTACAATTATCCCTTGAGAATACATGTAGCTTTATAATAATAAAATATTTTATTCTATGTATAGAATACCTTAACAATCTGAGGATGCAAGTGTAAAGTGTGGTTTTAGTCGGTAGAAGTACAGGCATAGCATCCATGAGGATTTCCACACGAAAAAAAAGCACACCCTATCCAGGCTTCTACAAATCAGCAAATCTACAAAGAGAGTATTTTTTGGAAGAGTTGTTTCCAAATGATAGATATATACTGTAACTATAAAAGAGAAATATATTTTTATTCTTAGTTCTAATATCAAATAATTTTGTTACAGACTCAAAGAAGTTGCTGATCGATGGAATAGATATGGAACTGGCGCTGGATCTTCAGCGCTCAGCTCTTTGCGCGGTGTGCGCGCTGTAGCAGCTGGACCAGCGCACATTGCTTGTTTACTTGAAGATGGCACAATATGCCGTGCAGCCTTCTCCATTATCCCGGATAGATTAGACTTAAGTAAAAATGACGCTAGTAAGAATGGTGGTAATGGAGGAGGAGGCAGTGGTGGAGGTGGCACAAGTGGAGGCAAGCAGGGTGGTAGTGGCGGAGGTGGCTGCGGCTCACGGCAGCAACCGCGTACTAGAGCACGTATTATGCGAAACACGATCCGGGCTACACCAAGCTCACAAGGTAACAAATAACATTTACATTAACGAAATTGTATGTATAAGAATGAACAATACAATAAGAGCTAATCTATCCCTCCTATGTACAGGTTCGACAAGCCGTGCGACAGGCGTTATTATCGGTGCATCTGGTTCTGGGCGAGTTGTGTCTGTTCCAGCACCATTTGTGCCAGAAGATCTGGTCACACAGGCTCAGGTAGTTCTTCAGGGCAAAAGCAGAAGCCTCATAATTCGAGAACTACAGGTATAAATTCGTCAAAGTATATTACATTTCACCAAGAATAAATCATTCAGAAATGTATGTGATATATAATTTTTTTTTGTCATGTAGCGTACCAACTTGGACGTGAATTTGGCGGTAAACAATTTACTGTCCCGTGACGATGAAGAAGGAGAGGAACCCGAAGGCGGCGAGGGAGGCGACGGGTACGTGCCAGAAGACCTCATCTCGCTACTGGACGGTGGATTTCACGCTGCGCAACAGGATCATTCAGTCATCATCGACGCGGACACCATGTTTTCTGAGGACATCTTCGGGTACGCGGCTATCAGAAGGTATACCTGTAATGCTATGCTCCTATGCCGATACACTCTCCTTACCCAAGTAAATAAAAGCCCTCAACCCAATCTCTAGCACGCTGATAAGCTTACGCAGTTTCCGTTTATGTTGTGATTGGGTATTTGTCGATTAGTTATATACTTGTATATTTTCCTCTGTAGAAAATTAGCATGTTTGTGTCGCACTTCACTCTACTCTTTTTGTAATTATTTGTGTCTATAAGCAATGTAGATGTATAGTAAGTTGTAGGCATGGTATAAATAGTGATTCCTGTTACAAGGGTTATAATTGTGCGGAATGTACCCTATGTGATGGGAGTCATTTCTCAGCTGGATGACCATTACAGTGTAATGTTGTAATAGTCGCAGTGGCGGCGGCGGGGGCAGTGGCAGCGGCCGTGGTGGCGCTAGCCGCGAGAGCAGTAGTTCGGCACAAGAGCGGCCCTCGGAGTTCAGCCGTTGGCGTGAACGACAGTACTTCGGGCCACGCAGGTGGCTCGAGTCGGCCCTTCGAGATACTTCCTGGGACAAGGATGGAGGTAATAATGATGGAGGTAAATATTACAATTTTTTTTTATATTCTTGCTTTGGCGAATGTACATTTTAATTTTAGTCTTTCATAATATGAGTTTTCTCAGGGTGTAGGGAGTCCCACCATTATCTCCGGGGCTCTAGCAACCTCATCTGCAAGTGGTACACCTGCCGATTAACGGACAAGGCACAGGCACCCTTAAGGGGTTGGGAGGTCAGAGAGCAGTTGCTCCCAACAAAGCTAATAGGCCAAATTATATCAGCTCTTAACAGCCAATTATAACGGGTCCTGGGTTCCAAATCTGGGTAGGGTTTGGAATTAACTAAGTAAGACTTTGAATTAAAGTAGAAGATAATATGACTTGAAATATTTTTTATTTTTTAGGGTTTGGAATTAACTAAGTAAGACTTTGAATTAAAGTAGAAGATAATATGACTTAAAATATTGAATTTATGTTATCCAAATTTATACTATATTTTCATTCTTTTATGCTGCAAGGAAAATATACAACAGTCATTTCAAATTATTACACATTATTATTGTTGATATTCTATTTAAATCAAAAATTTAAAAAAAAACTTTAATCAAATTAAGAAAATGACAAAAGAAATATAATGATCTTCCGAACTTTGGATTTGTGTATATAATAAAATCATTCTCTTATTGCACTATTTATTATTCAATATTTTTTTTATTTATATTAAACTGTGTTAGCTTTCCTCTTTCTACTCTGCACTATAAATACTTCACAGCTGAGAACAAGAAAAAAGATTCCTCAATGACAGCATCCCCCTTGTGGGTATCTGAAGAGCTGGAGTACTGGGATAGCAACATTCGCTTCACGCACATTGCTGCCACATTTAGCGAACTGGTTGCGATATCAACCCATGGGCAGCTACATCAATGGCGCTGGGCCGATGCTCATCCTTATCAGCGTAATGACGTAAGTAGGATATTTGTGGTCTGTTTTGGTAATGGTGTGTCATATACCTATGTCATGATCTGCCGTATATTATACTAGATAAATGTGCTGACTCATATAATATATTTAATAGAACAACAATATTATATTATTGAATTAATACAGATGACAGTGGAACATATAGTTATTTAGGGACGTAGTAATTGAAAGTGATTTTACAAAAATACATGCACTTATAATATTTAACAATCAATAAAAGTTGAATTCCAGTGCACTGGCAGTTATGTATTAGATATGATACAAATTACTTGATATTATTTGGAAATGTTATCCACACTGATTTTACTTTAGAGAAAACTAGCTGATTCCCTCAGCTTCGGCCACGTGGTGAAGTTTTCCTATTTAAGATTTCTTATGGAACCCTAAACTTTTTGTAAAATCTGATATAGTTTATGTTACTCACGAAGAATGTAGCTTTTTAAAGGTGAACGAATATTTAAAATCGGCCCAGTAGTTTCTGAACATATTCATTACAAACAAACTTACAAATCTTTCCTTCTTATAATATAGTATAGATAATGTAACATCAAATTTAATGTATCTGTGGTTTTATGTAACAGGCTTCAGGATCATCAAGCTCCTTCCACCCGCGCTCTATTTGGTTGGGAATGGGTCCCAGTGAGCGAATAGTCAACATAAGTGCAGCAGGGATACGAATATCTGTGCTCACAGACTCCGGCAGGATTGCCACATTTCTTGATGAATCTATAGGTACAAGTTTGTTATGTCTTCATTGCATATTTAGTTCTATAACTTTTTTTCTATAAAATATATAGTATTGAAAAAATATGCTAATACTACACTCTCATTTCAGCGCATGCACCTGGCGCCTCCCGACTGGAACATCCTCTACAGAATTTCATAGAATTTGGCTCCGATAAGGCAATATCACTACATGTATGCTCTCTTTACACCGTCGCTAGATTAGATTCCGGCGCCTTGTATTGGTGGTAAGTAAACAGATGTATTGTGATTCGATTGCTTACCAAAACAGGCATCCCTAAAATTAATAATAAGCCTCAGATACCTAATATTAATTTATGACATCAATATCGGCTTAACAAATTACATTTATTTCATAACAAAAATAATAGCTTCGTGTAAAAGTGCAATTGAATGTACGATAATTAGCATTTTTGTAGTAAATATTAGCCCCCTTTAGATACAGTTTTGACTTTTGTCTTATACCCATTTTCAATACTAGATTCCATGTACATTGTCCAGTAATGAGTACTATCACTATTTCAGGGGCGTGTTGCCATTGGGCCAAAGAGCTCGCCTCTGGGAGAAACATCGTGCTCGTTCCCGCAAGCAACAGCGCGGTCATTCTTCTACCGCGCCGCAGGACTTGCAAGCGGGACAAAGCGTCACTATGAAGAATGCTCCTATGTATCAACCAGGAGCCATTGGTAAGACTTCTTACAGACTCCACATTAAATAGGATAGAACCAAAATATTTTTATTGTAGATTTTGAAAATATAGAGCATTCTAAGAAACTAACCTAATTAAATAAGTAAATTAGTTAATCAATAGACATAATTAGCGGCATTAAACCTTTGGGCCTTAGTCTTAAAAAGATACATACAAACATACTGTCACGCCTTTATCCCAGAAAAAAAAATCTTAGAGTTACTCAATACATTATCATTACACATTGTCTTTTTTGTGGTTTATTTCAGTTCTGTTTTTTCCGGTTCTGCCGCAATGCTAACGACGACTTCTTACCCGAAATAATAATAAGCCTTCAGTAGATTCCATTTTTAAGTCATAAATCAGTAACCCAACCGTTTTTGTCGTAATGGTAACACATTTTAAAAAGTGAACAATATCCATTCAGTGTTTTGGTTAAAACTGCGGCAGATATCTTCATTCTGAGCATAGGCTTCGGAGCCCAGATTCCGCAGTCCGCTCTACTTCTCAACGTCGTTGTCTTAATTGAACGAGAATGCGCGATCTTCACTTAATGGTGGACGATAGACAGTCGCATTGCTGTTCGTTTAATTAGAATAACGTACTATGAACGACTTTTATTATTGAAATGTTTTAATCCCCAATTCCTTTGATTGTTTGATTGTATTGAGTGTTAAATTTTTACCACATTTCACCAAATGCATTTTTGTCCCACGTAACAGGTGGTGAGCCCATTGCCATGTTGAAATGGACAGGCGCAGGCAGTTGCGACCTGCTGTTGAAATTTTTCTAGGCGCCCATAATAAGGCCATACGAGGGCGGCACTGAAAATTTCGGGAATCAAGGAAGTGACACAACATTACTATTTAAAAATGTAATTATTGCTTTTCGAAGTATTCTCCGCGAAATTTGACACATTTTTCCATACGATGGAAACAATAATTGAAGCAACCATTCCATTCGGAAGTTCGGGTATCCAAAATGGCCGTTTTGTAGGCGTCCACAGCTTCTTCAGGTGATGAAAATCTCTGACCACGCAATTTATTCTTTATTTTAGGGAAAGTATAGAAATCATTAGGGCTTAGGTCGGGGCTGTACGACGGATGGTTTAATAATTCTATGTTTTCTTGCTCTAAAAACTCTTTTGTTCTGTGCGCGGTGTGAGAACTCGCATTGTCGTGATGGAGGATGATGCGGCGGTTGCAGTTCTCTTTACGGAGTTCAGAAACGACCTGTGGCAAACAAATGCTAGCATACCATTCGGCATTAACCGTTCTTTGTCCCTCAAGATGAATAGTCGCAACATGGCCGGTTTTCAAAAATCATCCGGTCAAAACACTGTTTTTGTGTTAAACCACTTCGAAAGTCATAATAAATCATTGCTCTTGAATTTTCTCGAGTCAATTCCATTTTCTCAATGACTAAACAAGTTTGACAAAACCTTGTGACAAGACCGAGAATCTTTTTTTAAAATAAATAAATGGTAATCGATTTTAAAAACCAAGGAGTTTACAATAAAAAAGATTTTAATATGACAGGAACAGTGAAATGTTCCATTCCCGATACTTTAGTGCAGCCCTCGTAACTGGGCTTAGCGACTCCATTTTACTAACAACCGGAACCAACGTGCTTTTCGAAACGCTTGCAAATGTAAATGCCACAAAGTAGTCACTCATCCAAGGACCAGTTATAGCGAAAGTTGCTTAACGCAGAGATCGTTTACAGAACAGAGTCAGTGGGGCCACGAGCGCTTTTAATTTTTATGATCTCACTATTAGTACCTTTGTGTTCGTATTATACTTGGTTAGTCCTTATTCTCACAATTTTTTTTTTATTACAGGTTTCAACATGTCAACTGGAGTACCAAAAGTAGGCATTCTTCAGAATGCGGCTTGGAACCTTTCTGATATGTGCCGCTTTAAGTTGCTACCACCACCGCAACCTGACCGTTCGGTCTCTGACAAAGATAAACGAGATTTACAGGTAGTTTGTCCAATCGTTAGACATTATTATATGACTTTTTACATTGTTGTTATATGCTAGACTATATAGTTATTGTATTATCTGTGCTTGCATAATAATTCACAAGTGGGTAATCAAAAACACATGTGGTTAATTTTTAGTGAAAAGACTGTTAACGGTATATTGTGACAATTATAATAATTAGATATTTTATGTTTTCTTGTTGTGTAATTTTGCAGAATCAATCACCTTTAACGGTGTCATCAGTGAAAGCGTCATCTTCGAGTGGCAACAGCAAGGACGGGGCCAAAGATAGTAACAAAGATATGGCCGACCGACTTGACATGCCACCCCCTCCCAGCCCCGCTTCATCCACATGTAGTGACACCAGCACTTCACACAGTGAGTACAGTTCAGTACACTTGTCAAAACATACTTACCATCTTCACGCTATATCTCTGACAGGGTAGTCAGAGAGGACACATCGCCAGGCTTCGCGATCCATGAATACTTCTTTCGCTTCTTGCAGATTCATCAATCGCGTCATACATGCACGTCTGGGTATCCGAGTACGTTTCCGTTTTGAGCAATCTGCTCACATGGTCCTCGTATGTAAGTCTCGGCCTACCCTGACTCCTTCTACCCTCTACTTTCGCACAATATATCTTCTTCGTCAATCGTTTCACTAATCATCAATATTATTACATCGATTCATTTACTTACCACAACTGCTATAAGTTATTTTAAAGTGGGTCCTTTTGAAAAGTTACAGACAGATGTGTGTATCTTGAGTACTAGATCAAGTAAAGTATTATTTTGACTGTGAAACATCTAATGAGAGGCATACAGACTGTGAACATTGCTACATGCAAATCGATATACTGAAAAATTTTCTTTTTTAAATTTTGCTGCTTGGTTTTCATAATTAGAATCGGGAAGAATATTTTGTATGAACTATTCTTTCATGTTTATTATTTGTACAGTAAAGTTATTACGATGTATCAAATTTGTCAGACATTCTGCTATGACACACTTTCCACTTAATAACAAACTAGATTCCAATATAAATTTCACTTGAAATAAATGACTGTACATAATTCACAACTTCCTTATTTGTTTCTAGAACGTGCCAAACGCGTAACTGTTCGCGGCGAGGAGGGATCTTCTAACGACGGATCCAAACGTGACGAAGAAGAGTGGCCTCTAAAAGAGGTGGTGTTCCTCGAGGATGTGAAGAGTGTGCCACTAGGCCGAGTGCTGAAAGTAGATGGCGCGTACGCTGCAGTACGATTCCCTACTATCGGCAAAGACGGCAAGGAAGTCGTTCCTTCTACACCGGATGATATATCTACTCTGTTACAAGATTGTAGGCTTGTACGGAAGGATGATTTGGTCGCGGTGAAGTGGGGAGTAGGAGGAGCAGCGGGCCCACGTGGCCCTGACTGCCTGCAACGTTCGCCTAGGAAGATCGGCTTACCACCAGATGTACAAGTTATTACCATCGCTGTAAGTAGTATTTTTTAATAAAATTATTGCATTTTAAAACACCATTCAAATGGTCGAAGTGAAACAGTCCATAAATAATACTGTTAGTACTTTACAGTGACTTTGTCCTGTTGTAAATGAGAATTTAGGTTTAAATCAAATATATGATACAGCAAAGCGGCTTTATCATCATCATCCAAACATTACAATAATGCCACAGTAATTTAAAAGACATTAATTTTGCTTTTGAATATATTTGTAACACGTTTTGAAGCCATACCATACGACAATGCAATGAAAATTTGGCAGGTGGGTTATTAGTTTGCATCAAGTGATGGGTAGTAAGTACACACCATATCATACAACATAAATATTACAGGACAAAATGGTCATCATAATCCGATTTGCCTGGAGCCCAGGGTTTGCATAATTACCTGCAAAACACCATTATCCTGACAATGATTACACGTTTCTCACATCAGGGTCGCTTGGTCTTCAATATGCCTTGTAGTGTATATTACAGTAGCATACTTGTTATAGGTGGATAGTCGCGGTGTGCATGCCGTAGTCCGACGAGCAGGCGGTGCACTTGCCTACGCTGTGTATGCAGTGGGCACCACTCGAGCCCTTACCGACAGCGCTTTCCCTACCGACAACAACGCATTGCTCGGACATTCTAACGGCTCCCTAATACAATTGACTACGGCCGCAGAGGTAAGATCACATCTATACTTATAAGTTATATTTTACTCGAATATATTAAGATCTATACAATCGATATTCAATAAAAAATAATGAAAGTTTTATTCTTCGATAATTCCAGGTTCGATACATGTACTCGAGTCGGAAGACTCGAGTACAAGTATTATTTTAGATCTGTGAATGCAGTTTTTCTTTTCATTAAAATCGATGATATGGTTCCTTAGAGAGATCTTTCTATGTATTATAGTTACAGAGTTGCACATATTGAACGTTTTTAAATAGGCCACCCTGTATATTTCTAAATACATCTTAATAATGTCAAAAGACTGTGTGTAAATGTGAAAGTTTGTATGGATGTTTGTTACTCTTTCACGTAAAAACTACTGAACGGATTTTAATGAAGCTTTACAACAATATAGCTTATACATCAGAATAACACATAGACTACTTTTATCCCGGGAACAAGTTCCTGTAGGAAACGGTAAAGGGGAAAACTTCTCTACGTGGGCGAAGCCGCGGGCGTCAACTAGTATTATTATACATACATAGGAAACACCCAAACTCCAAAACAAACATTTATCTATTATTTTTACAATTATCGACTCCACAGGGTAGCGAGCCAGTGGTAATAATGGTGGACGGCAACGGCGCCCTGTACCCGGTGTCGCGCGACTGTGTGGGCATGGTGCGTTCCCCGCCCGCACTCAACTTGCCGCCGGCGAGGGCGCTCACTGCGCATGCGCTGCCACTGCACCCGCATGCCGCTGCGGCCGCCGCGCAACATCCGCATCATACGGCGCTCAAGTCACAGGTACGACTTCGCCCGTGACATACTTCGAACTCCCGTCGCACCTATTTAATCCCGTCGCACCTATTTAATCCCATCGCATCTATTTAATCTCGTCGCACCTATTTAATCCCGTCGCACCTATTTAATCCCGTCGCACCTATTTTTTCCCGTCGCACGTATTTAATCCCGTCGCACCAATTTAATCCCGTCGCACCTATTTAATCCCATCGCACCTATTTAATCCCGACGCACCTATTTAATCCCGTGGCACCCCATTTAATCCCGTCGCACCTATTTAATCCCATCGCACTTATTTAATCCCGTCGCACCTATTTAATCCCGTTGCACCTATTTGATCCCGTCGCTTATAAATTCTACAATAATGCATAAAAATTTACCCAATTTGTAGATATTTATTATTACTGCTCCGCTCTCCAGGGTAGTAGCGTACTGATAATAGCCTATTGCCTTCTTCGATAAATGGGCTATCCAAGACAAAAAGTTTTTTTTAAAGTAGTTTCTGAGATTAGCGGCCAGTTTTTTACACATTAAACGGTCATGTCGGTCATACTAACTGGCAAATCACATGAAAATGATTGGGAAGTCTATGAAAGTCAATATATTAAAAAATACGCAGTCAGAGGTTTATACATATAATGTCAGTATTACTTTTATTTATTTATATGTACTTATTATGTGGTAACCTTTGGAATTTGTTCTGTTAAGGTCGCACTTATCATATTGGTGCCTGAACCGCAACTAATGATGCCCCGAGTGCTACGATGCGATCTCGATGGCGTACGCCTACTGTTGCACCAACTGGAATCTGATTCGAGCAGTAAGTTCTGCCTATATTGATTTTATTTGTATTTATATTTTCTTTTAAATTTTATTCGTTTGATTGAATTCTCTCTGACTACCCCTTCAGGGATACAGGGTGAAGATAGTTAAGTTTATATTTTCGATAGGCAATTTATTCCTAACAGCAGAGGTCATTAAAATTAATCAAATAAAATTGAAATCCTTACTCATTAATTGAATATTCTTTTGAGAATAGTACAAATAAGAATAAATAATTGCTTGTGTGTCCGCAGAACAACAAATCTTGTCTATCCTTCAAGAGCGATGCGATGGTAATAGAAATATATTGCATGCTTGCGTGCATATGTGTGCGCCTACATCAAACAAGGAACCTGACATTGGTGAGCGATTCAAATGAATTAAATTTTTCGTGTAAATCTGAACTATAAAATCAAGAGCCATTTTTACGAGTAGCCATATTAACCAGTGACGTCATAGATCTTTGTGGTTTATTATCAAATCTAGTACTTTGTATTAGTGGATTATAGCAAACCTTTCATGAATTCTTATTCTTCATTTACACTCTACAAACATTAATTTGGCACTAGTTTTAGAAAATATGTATGTATAACTAGCCATCGTCCCAAACTGCCACAATACATTTCCCTGTAAATTTTCGTTTATGGTTACAAGTTGTATAGTAGAGAATTAGCTGCCAATTATTAAAGAGAAGGAATTATTGAGTCAAAACTAATTATCTAGCCATACTAATGTCACTGTTTATGATCAGTGGAAAACTCTTCGATGCCCAATTTAGCGGGCAGCACAGGAAACAGCAATGCAAACAACGAAGACCCCGTCCCGGCGATATCATGGCCTTCGGAAACATTTGAGGCATCCGGAGATGAAGACAGTCTGATGGGACTCTCTAATAATGGGTAAGGTTCTAACATTAACCATTATTGTATTTATATTAGGCATAATTTTAATGTTAGCCAAACATGTTATCCATTCGTCATGGCAAACATGATGGGGTTTTTTTCTTAACAAAAATGTTAGGCCACGCCCCTTACATGTCAGTAAAACAGTTTTGTGTGTTCGCAAACACAAAGAAACATTGCAGTGGACTCGGGTTAAATTGGATTAGTTGAACTATCATTGACAGTTATAGAAGAAGTTAGTGATTGTTAAAATGATTAATAGAACATTCTGTCTTATTAGAACTAATGCTCTGATTATGATAATTGTTTATTAATTTCGTATATTTTAGGGTCGTATTCCAGAACGTTTATCAATCTCTCATCAATCAAGAAACACTTGAGAGTAGTATTTATAAGGCAAAATCTAGCCTCAAGCATCGATTGAGTATTGAGAAACGTTCTGGAATACGGCCCTTAGTCTCATAAACTACTATAAAATTTCTATCAATTGACTATTATTTTTTTTTTAGTAAAATGTCTGGTGGCGGCAACGGAGGTAGTGGTGCAGTGAGCGCTGATCCGGCTGAACGACGCGGAAATGCGCTCGCGGCTTTACGCGCTCTTTGTGACAGCCCCGCGTTATTACCTCATTTGATGCAATTGCTCACTGCCAAGTAAGTTCCGTTTTATATCGCTGAATTTTTCGACATTGAATATTATATTTTCGAGACAGTCATCTACATGAATATATCTGTTTGTTTTGAATTTTGTAACATTCAGTTGTCATGAAAAGCTTGTTTCTTAGGCTAGAACTAGAAAAGATTGACTTTAAATTTATTATTTTGTTACAACATAATCACTGACTAATTAAAATCATCTTCAAACTTAATCTTTTGGATATTTACATTTATCATATTAAAATTTATTATTTTGTATCCAATGTTAAGCGAATTACCTTCAATACTATTATTGACTACCATTAACGGATTTTAGTGTTGATTTGACTCCGTCGCTGAATATCATATTCCCAGACAACATTCGTAAAACACCACATTCGCAAAATACCATATTCGTAAAACATCATATTCTCAAAATATCATAATCTTATAAGACCATATTCGCAAACAAAACATTCTTGTGATGCCACATTCAAAATTCATTCAAATTCAAATACAGTCTCTGTAGTTTTAATTTTTTGAAGTGAAAACTTCTATAGCGTCGTTGTGCACTTTTTGGGATAGGTAAAAAATGTTACACTCGCGTCAGGACACGTGGCTTGATCGAAAATTCGTGAAACGGAGGGAGGAGGGAGTCGTTGCGGCTTAGGAGAGGAACTAATATCTCCCTATTTCTACCAAGCGGCGAAAATGTTTGCCTGCTCCTGATGTTTCGTTTAAGTGGCGCATGGCTCTTGCGCCAGGGTGCGTGTGTGTTTGTACTATTTAATGTAATATAAATTGTCATGTTTGTGTACGATAGTAGAATAAATGAATATTGTATTTTACCACATAAATGATACTTGTTGTTTTATACATATAAATAAAGCAATTTGTGCGAAATTATTCCCTAACCATTCCAAAATATTCAAAAAATGCTCGACGTCAATGTTCAAGTTTTCACTACTGCCAGCACTCCCAGACTGCGAACCGTTGTTCTTATTATATTAAATGTCTTGTTTTGCGAATGTGGTCTTTTGAGAATATGATATTCAGCGACGAAGTCGTAGTAATTTTCTACTTAACACTTAGCTTTATTTAGTTCCGTGTTGACCTGTAACTCAATCTACAATTATCGTAGTCCTCAGTGTGTGTGATTCAGCTTTTATTTTCGTCAGTCTGATCACAACCACTTGCTTGTAGGGGCCTAGTGCACAAGATCTATAATTGTTTTTTTTAATGTAATCAGAGATGGATTGGGCCAAACACCTTTGATGGCAGCTGTCGCAGAACGAGCCTACCGCGCCGCTTTAGTATTGCTCGATGCCATTCGCGCTTGTACGCATCCTGATACAGACGAAGCGCAACGAGCAGCGGCCATTTTCCCGCCCAACGCACATCCAGATCATTCACCATTACTTGTACTATGCTGCAATGACACCTGCAGCTTTACATGGACCGGACAAGAGCATATCAACCAGGTATGTATACTTTTTAATATCATCTATGTAAAAATGGACGATTATGTGTTTTAATTTTTGTACCCAAATTAAAATGATCCATGTTATAATTTTAGTAGATAATTGAATGTAATTTGCGGTGAACCTTTTATTACAATACTTTAGTTGTAATTATTTGACACAGACTTTTTTGGTTGCAGGACATATTTGAATGTAAGACATGTGGTCTCACTGGATCTCTATGTTGTTGCACAGAATGTGCTAAGGTGAGTCCTAGTATAATAATATATGTATCATATTATCTAAACCTCAAACCTTACAAAAGTAGTAGCAGTACAGTAGCAGAGAATTAAAAGAATTAGCTCGCTTTAAATTTTAATTTACTGTTGTAAGAGTTAAGTCAATCATCAGTCATTCACAATGTTGGTCCCAGATCGGCAACAAAAGTGTGTGTGTGTTTATTCATTAAACATTATTGTACTAATGATATTCATACATTGGGCGTATTATAGGTTTGTCACAAAGGGCACGACTGCAAGTTAAAACGTACGTCGCCTACTGCTTACTGCGACTGTTGGGAGAAGTGCCGTTGTAAAGCGTTAGTTGGCGGCAACTGGACGGCGCGCTGTGATTTACTCGCCCGTCTGGCCAGGGATACTTCACTCGCCACACACTTTAATTCAAGGTATGTGAATTTTGATTTAGGAAAGTTCATATATAAATATTCTAAACTAGTTGAAGCCTGCGTTCCGCACGCGTGGTGAAATTTTCCGTTTCCCACAGGAACTTGTTCCGGGATAAAAAGTAGCCTATGTGTTATTCTGCTGTGTAAGCTATATTATTGTAAAGTTTTATCAAAATCCATTCAGTAGATTTTGCGTGAAAGAGTAATAAACATCCATCCATACTTAAAAACTTTCGCGTTCATAATATTACTAGGATTAGACGTAATGTTCTTTACAGGTTTACATGGCATAATTTTATACAAATTACCTTTCTTTAAATATTCATATATATCCCTTTTTAAAAAGTATTTTTTAGTGTACTTTCTTCAAAAAAGTAACTTACTTTTTTGACTTTAAAAATCCTGTGTAGAAATAGAAACCTTTATTTGTTTTATATTGAAATAATGCTGCATTATAGGGGTGAATCCATACTGCTGTTCCTAGTCCAAACAGTGGGTCGGCAAGCCGTTGAGCAACGTCAGTTCCGCGCCGGCGGTGGTCGCGGCCGGGGACCGCGCAAGCAACCCGGCTCCGATGCGGAGGTGGACGCTCCAGATCATGACCTTGAACCACCCAAGTTCGCTAGAAGGGCATTATTGCATTTATTGGGTGAGTGTACTGTACCTAATCTGGATTCTACGTTGATTCGGTCACGTCCAAAAAATGTGTGAGGATCGAATGACAAATAATATTTACTGTGCTAAAGTAGACGGTAGAAGTCAGTCAGGGTAAACCGAGGCTTACATACGAAGACCACGTGACCTTGTTCAAAAATAGAAATGTCACAAGTACTCGGATACATAGATGTGCATGAATGAAATGATTAATGAAGTATTCGTGGATCACGAAGCCTGTCGATCTGTCCTCTCTGACTACCCTTTCAGGGCTACAGCGTGAAGATAGATAATGTACTGTACCCTAAAATGCTGTTAATGTTTTATTGTACTTTATTTTATCAGGTGATTGGCCAGCTGTGGAAGCTGCGGTAATGTGCGGGTCCAGTGGCAGTGGCGGCGCATCCGAAGCTCGGCCGAGCAGTCCCGCCCTACATCAGTCAGGCACCACTCTGCTAGACAAGTTCACACATGCTCTTATTGTAAAATGTACTAACGAAGTAAGTATACAATGCTTTTGATTTTATATAATGCACAAAGCCTTACTTTGACCACTTCACCTATCTTGACTACAAACTATTATGTCCTTGAAGCCTTTAGCGGCAACTGTAGGTTGCTTCTGATGGCTTTAGGACCCAATATTTTAAACAAATATAACTAATAATAATAACTTAAACAAATTTAACAAGTTTCAAATCCTACTGACCAAGTTGTTTGCAGTGAGATTATAATTAAATATCTTTATCACTCCCTAATGTTTGTATTATAAAACTTGATATTCTAGTCAATGAA
Organism: Thumatha senex; assembly: GCA_948477245.1. NCBI lineage: Eukaryota > Metazoa > Arthropoda > Insecta > Lepidoptera > Erebidae > Thumatha > Thumatha senex. The sequence continues at coordinate 21,316,322 of OX419726.1, forward strand.
TTTGATCGTATACAATCATAGTATTTCAATACGGTAGCCCACTCCTGTATATAGGCCTCTCCCAATTCACGCCACAACACGCGGTCCGGCGCTTTCCTTATCCAGTCCCTCCCTTCGACATTGTACAGGTGGTTGGTCCATTTGTCGGAGGTCGTCATACCGTACGTTTGCCGAGACGTGGACTCGAGAACTCGTTTGCTTCATCGGCCTTCGGTTCTTCTACAAATGAGGCCAGCGCATTGCCACTTTAACTATAGAATGTAGGATAATAATTATTGTTTCTAAATAATTACAATGTTTATTTGCAGATGCTTGATACACTACTGCATACGTTGATTCGGGAGCAACAGAATGATAACATTCCCGGGCGAGCCGAAAGGGCGCGTGATGTCGCACGACGTTTTGTACGTTCAGTTGCGAGGATATTTGTCATATTTAGCGTCGAAATGGCGCCCGGAGCTGCTAGGAAAAAAGGGTAAGCCTAAACTCGTGAAATACTATTTGAATTTGAATGCTTTTCTGCAGAAGTACTGTTCAGCCTTCATGCGCTCTGGATTCGAAAAGAATCCCTAACAGTCAATATATTACATTGTTCCCTTTCGACACAATCAGTTGAAAGTTGTTATTTTTCTTGTAAATACCGAGTTTTGCAGAAATACTGTTTAAGTCAGATTCATAAGATGTAAATGAATTCCATCGTAAAGTCAAAGTATATAAATATATTAAATGTTTTATTTTTAGGCCTTTATCAATAACATCATCACTAGTTCGTTGCCGACGAGTGTTCGCCGCTTTAGTCGCCCTCGCCGTTGAAGAATTAGTAGAAGCAGCGGACGCTCTGTTGGCTCCAGTACGACTTGGGGTCGTCCGTCCAACAGCTCCATTTCCACTGGCCACTACTTATGTAGACCTGGTGAATGGCAGCGAAGATTTGTTTGGAGTGGAGCCACTTTCCACTGGACATTCCCGGCTAACACATGCACGCAGGTACTTATTTATTGATAGTAAACTAATATTTTATGACTGGTAGTAGATTTATTACGTTATGGCATTAGGAAAGAGGTTTTGCATAACTGCTTGTAGGGCTTCGAAAGCTTTTACTTTGAACCTGGAAGTAATATCTTTGTCTCTACCTATGGTGGCAAGAGGTGGAAAGGCAAGATGTCATACGAGAGATATCATGTACCATGTGATTTTCCATTAGGACAGGTAGAGATCAAAACTTTCTGCAGTACTGTATATACATATTCACAAATAATAGAATAAACTTTATTGCACACCAATATAAAAATAAATCATAGAAATAGAATAATCTTAACTTTCTGGTTTTTATTCTTAGAAGGTAATTTGGTTTGAAATGTTAGTAGTTCTGTTAGACTGGTAAAAAAATTTTAGTTATCGTACATAATTTTATCGTGTGAAAGATTTTTTATTTTTTTTATTTTTATACCACTGAGGTGGCAGACAAGCATACGGCCCACCCGATAGAAAGTGGTCACCGTAGCCTATGGACGTTTACCAATACCTGAGGTGCAACACTCGCGCTGCCGACCCTTTCTAAACCTTCTAAGACCCCTTTTGAAGAACCACATACTGTAGACGTTCTTACGATATATTTGTTGCGGTTGTAGAGAATCAAGTGCAGGCGGTAGTCGCGGCGCGGCCCAGGGCGGCACGTCGATGGGCAGTTCGACCCTCGTACCGGACCGATCGTCTACGCCGGTGGCCGCCGAGTACGCAGACGACGTCGCCGGTGAAGCTCTGGGTCCCGACGACGACGCGTCTGAGACTGACGAACCGAGCGTTCCCGCTCCTCAACCTCAGCAAGACGCACAACACGACGACGCTATGGCCGATAGGTGTGTATGGTGTTCACATTTTATACTGTGAAAAGTCTAATGCGGTGGGATAGATAGGCTGTTGACGCTACGCTAACTGGGGGCCTAGTCTACTAATTCAATCGCGTCAGAAGAGAATAGAAATCGTCGCTCAATAGAGAGCTGTCAGAAAAAAATGTCTGTTTTTGTAGTCTACTATTACAATTGGGCGTGTAGCGCCTGTAAGTAGCTCTTAATTTGCATTTTTGGCAGTCTATATTAATATTTTGATAGCCACAAACAGCCATTTTGTCTCTATTCTGCAGCTTGAGAATATATAATAGTTTAGTTAATTAATTGCGAAATATATAATAGTTTTCGTATACTACCTAGTTTAGGACTAATCGAGGAAGAACCGCTACAGAATATAGATCTAAAACGGCTTTCTAGTGGAAAATAGTAGACTCGGCCCCCTGGTCGCTCTACTGTTCATAGTACTAGTATCAAAAATTTAAATTAGATATGGAGATTTATTGAAAGTAGTAAACAAGCATATTGTACTTCTAAGGCCCTTTTAGTCTGATGTATTGATAGCACTTGATATATTCATATCAATTGAAGTGTAGTAATCAGTGAAGCAATATGACATGTCATTTACAAAGTCTCAGTACCAAAAAAATTAAGGAAATACAAATGGTGACCGAGGTTTGTAGTAGTTCAACAACCACTTAGGAAGTCATGATGGTTTTCCCTTGAGCTATATCTAAGTGAGCTATATTGTATTTGTATATTTTAAAAGTTTTAGCATTGGTTCTTATTTGTTGACTGTGTTAATCAGGGGACAGGAACAACACGTAGTTGTAGAAAATGGTACGGAGCGTGCTGAAGGTGGAGAGAGCGAAAGTGAATTGGATCTACTCGCCGAGGTGGAGACAGAGAGTGATTCTGATGATCAGGACAACGCGGAATCTGCACAACGCAGTGTGCAGACTGGAGCCACACAAGGATCTGACGCAGGTATATAGAATATAGGGTTTTATATTCTATTTTTAATTGGCGGTGCAGGGGAGTGTATGCGACCGCTTTGTAATGGCTTGGGTATATTTCCGTGATTAATGAGTAATTACAAACGAAAATAATCTAAGACACTATCTTATTTATAAATTGTATATAATCTCAATATTGATTGTGTTCTTTACAAGTGTTTTCTTTAATAATTTTACAAACCAATCACAATACCCACAGTTTCATTAAGGAATCTCTATTTAAAATTTGGTTATAATTTATGTACAACTCAGAGTAATTCTGTACCGACATTTTATACAATTTGAATGATACCGTACATTGCGACAGGCATAGCATCTTTGCTGTTATACCCCGAAGATGAAAGTGGTGACTCCACTCAGCCTGAGGACGAGGATTCCGAGGCTGGCGAGACTGACGAACAAGATGGCGAACCCGAGCCGCCGCAACACGATGGCGAAACGTTGGAGAGAAGGGCCGCTCCGCCTGCTAGACCCAACTTGGCGCCGCATTCCATGCAATGGGCAATAAGGTTGGTATATCAAAGTTTTTATGATACGCGAATATACGAAAACAATAATAAAATAACTACAGAACCAGAACTAAAAGATTCCGCAGGATTACTTATGTCATAAAAACATGGAACTCTGCCGGCGCACCTGTTTCCCTACTATTACAATTCTGGGTCCTTTAAGAGTGGCGTGAAAAGGCACAGGTCTGGGTCGTCAACCTTAGAGTCGCTAGCGGGGCCGTATCGGCTGGGATAATGGCCCGTAATCACGGGTCGTCGTCTTTGCATCGTTATATATATATAATATTTAATTTAATTTAAAAAAATACATATTTCGGTCAAACCAAAATTGATCGTGATAACTAAAATTAGAGAAAGAATTTTACTTCTTAATACAAATTGTACTGTACTTGTTAAAATAAAATTATTTAAATAACTAATTGAATCAGGCGTTACATGGCGGAAATCCATTTTAAAAAACTATTATTATTTTGTTTTATATGTTGTTATTTCAATATGATGTTTTTCAATAAGTGTTTGGCCTTGACACGAGGCATTATCAAGACTGTTTCGCAGACAACATTTAAAACAAAATAATATAGTTATAATTAGTTAGTTATAGATATAAATTTAAAAAAATATATAGTTTTATAAAATTATTTACTTTGTAAAACTTAATTCTATTACACAGTTCTACATATACAGTATACAGTATTATTGTATAACTATGTCATAGATCCCGTGAGACGAACCGAGGCACTAGTGGCAGTACGGGAGGAGTGCGTCTCACAGGCAGTTCATCGCTGGTGTTCATAGACCCCGCGTCATTGCGGCGTTCAGCTGCCGCGCATGACCCGCATTCTACCTCTACCACTGCTTCTTGTTTAGCTCGAGCATTTGGTACGTATCTATTACATTCGTACTATATTTTAACAGATAAGCAAGATTTTTGTAAATACTTGATATTTATAGAAACTACAACGTTCATATGTATCAAACTGGTAAGGGGCGACCTCTACGTACATATGTCAATCAAATAGAAGACATTTTGGAAAAAAGGTCAGGTCAAGAGTACGCTCAACTGGCGTGTGTGTATGAAAATACTCATGAAAGTGGAAGAGGCGAAAGTTGTATGCCAGGCATTGCCAGGGTTGTAGCAAGTGGAAAGCGATAATCTCTGCCTACTCCGAAGGGAGACAGGCGTGACGACATGTATGTATGTGTGTATCATAAAGTAAAAAAAAATGGGCACAATGCCATACATTATTAATGAATTAAGGCATGGGGTAGGTTTCTCATAAATTTTTAATAAAGTGGAAAAAGACAATCTGATTCGAGACAGGGATTGAACCTGTGACCTTTGCCTAACCAGGGCAATGTTCTAGCCACCTGAACTACCCGAACAGTATCGAATCAAGTTGAAATTCTCCACCATATTAATATCGTCATTTTAAGAGTATGGCCAGAGCCATCTATCGAGCTAATGAACAACGAGATACCAATGAACAGTGTTACAACTATTTTTAAACATTGATGCAATGGACTCCATTCAGTATATTAATAAATTTTTAAAGCAATTACTTGCTAAATTTAACATAAATTTTTAATAAAATGGAAAAAGACAATCTGATTCGAGACAGGGATTGAACCTGTGACCTTTGCCTAACCAGGGCAATGTTCTAGCCACCTGAACTACCCGAACCGTATCGAATCAAGTTGAAATTCTCCACCATATTTATATCGTCATTTTAAGAGTATGACCAGTATAAAAATTTATGAGAAATTTAGCAAATAATTGCTTTAAAAATTTATTAATATACTGAGTGGAGTCCATTGCATCAATGTTTAAAAATAGTTGTAACACTGTTCATTGGTATCGAGTTGTTCATTAGCTCGATAGATGGCTCTGGTCATACTCTTAAAATGATGATATAAATATGGTGGAGAATTTCAACTTGATTCGATGCGGTTCGGGTAGTTCAGGTGGCTAGAACATTGCCCTGGTTAGGCAAAGGTCACAGGTTCAATCCCTGTCTCGAATCACATTGTCTTTTTCCACTTTATTATAAATTTATGAGAAATTAAGCAAATAATTGCTTTAAAAATTTATTAATATACTGAGTGGAGTCCATTGCATCAATGTTTAAAAATAGTTGTAACACTGTTCATTGGTATCGAGTTGTTCATTAGCTCGATAGATGGCTCTGGCCATACTCTTAAAATGACGATATAAATATGGTGGATGATTTCAACTTAAATCGATACGGTTCGGGTAGTTCAGGTGGCTAGAACATTGCCCTGGTTAGGCAAAGGTCACAGGTTCAATCCGTCTCGAATCAGATTGTCTTTTTCCACTTTATTAAAAATTTATGAGAATTTTAGTAAATAATTGCTTTAAAAAATTATTAATATACTGAGTGGAGTCCATTGCATCAATGTTTAAAAATAGTTGTAACACTGTTCATTGCTATCGAGTTGTTCATTAGCTTGATAGATGGCTCTGGTCATACTCTTAAAATGACGATATAAATATGGTGGAGAATTTCAACTTGATTCGATACGGTTCGGGTAGTTCAGGTGGCTAGAACATTGCCCTGGTTAGGCAAAGGTTACAGGTTCAGTCCCTGTCTCGAATCAGATTGTCTTTTTCCACTTTATTAAAAATTTATGAGAAATTAGCAAATAATTGCTTTAAAAAATTATTAATGGGGTAGGTTAACAGGACCAACCAGGGTTCAAAATATGTCACAGTCGAAACTGCGGGCCACAGAGTTTATTATATTTTTTTATATTTCCACAGGTATAGTGATACGGCAAATCGCTGACCTTTTATGGGAATACGAACGTGCGACATTGCCATTACCACGCATGGTGCCGCTTGCATATCGGGAGGCGCTACGTTTGCAGTGCTATCTCGAAAGGCAACTGAAGCAGACATGGGATTGGCTCGTCACGGTTATGGATGCTACAGAAGCTCAATTAAGGTAAACCTATTTAAGCTGTAACAAAACTATTTCTTAGCATTTGCGAGTTAGTTTGGAAATAAAAAAAAAACTGAAATGAATTGCGAATGTACCTACAATAAATTGTATGCATATTCAGCCCGGCAGTTTGCTCGGTGTGGCACCGTGTTACATTATGTTACTAATAAATGTGTGAATAATTACCCTCGCATGTCAGACTGAAACTAAGTTCCACTAGTCTAAGTCAATAGTAGAATTCTGATAATTTCATTCTTAGTTAAAATAATTAATAGATTTAGTAGCACTAATTTTGTTTTGATTAAAATTTTATTCTATATAAATTTATTTTGACAGATTTGGCGCCTCACTAACTTCAAATAACGCGAGCACTTCAAATACAGACGCGGCACGAGCGAATACCACACGCCGCACTACCGCTTTGACGTCCCCTGCGACTAGGATTATAGGGTTCTCTGAAGGTCCCAGAGCGAGAGATCGCGAGCAAGGTAGTTGTACCCTGAATGTTTGTATATGAATGCCAGTATTATATAAAACAACAGTGTTCTTTTTCATTATGCAACTTGTAAACAATTATACATATAGATACACAGCACTATACAAAAAAGTACGCTTAATTGTCCATAATGTCAGTAATGTAAAGCTTTGTTTGAAGATTTGTTTATTGACGGATGGGGTTGACAGGTAGGGGGCATTTAACTTCCCGGTAGAAAATGTCCACAACATGCTCACGCGCACCTTTCTAGTAGGAGCAGGCTGTATGTTATGTCGAGAGCTTTCTTTTCGCAGTTTCTCTGTCTATATAGGCTAATATCAAGGTACTAGTGTGTTTATACTAGGTTCGATTGACATATCGACCTTACCGCTGGTAATGATTGAGATAGCTATATTGATTAAAGTTTATATAATGGTATTCAAATATATTTCAGGTGTAGAAGCCGGCAGTGCCCGTCGTGAATTCCTTGCGTATTGTCTATCTCTACTGCGCGCTCATAGCGCTGAACATGCGGAACAACTGCCAGTGCTGGACGTGGCGGCGCTCAAACATGTCGCTTACGTATTGGATGCTCTAGTATACTACATGAGGGCGGCTCAACCACAGCCGCATCATCATCAACATCTTTGGACACCGGTACGTCAAATATATTTTGAATCTCCCATATAAAGAAATTTGATGAAAATAGGGTTGAGGTGGGCGACAATAACTGTGACACTGTTATTAACTAATGGATTATTTTCGTGTACAATATTTTTTCGTATCGTGTTTCTTCTGATTCTAATAAATATTATTATTTATTATTAGTGACTGGAATTGACGTCAAAAGTAAAAATACTTTATTTCATATAGACGATTGAAAACTCGTAGTTACATACAAACTTTGTAACCACTTTTCACCCCCATAGGAGTTGATTTTAAAAAAAAAATGGAAAACCCAAAAGAAAATAACTATTAAACCACACCGAATCACACCATGAAAATTGAAAGGGTTCTATTCCTTATTATACTGAAGCGTAAGAGAAAAAAAAGACTTGATTAGTAAAGTATTTCGGTCGTTATTGTGTTAACAAGAAAATAATCCGTAACATACAGACACCCAAGACGGAACTTTTTTAAACAGTTTTTTAACTAGTTTAAAGACCAAAAATGGCATCAAAATTATCATGAGTGTTAAAAATTGAGTTTTTTCTTGATATGTGTGTGTATATATTATTTTACAAGTGCAATCTATACTAATATTATAAAGCTGAAGAGTTTGTTTATTTGGTTGAACGCGCTAATCTCTGGGGCTACAGGTTCGATATGCATAATTCTTTTTTGTGTTGAATAGTCCATTTATCGAGGAAGGCTATATGGCATCACGCTACGACCAATAGGTGCGGAATAGCAATAATAAATGTGGCAAAATCGGAGACAAAATATTCCTTTTGATAGCTTCCGTTGCGAACGCTGAGTAAACGATTAAAGTTACACAAAAACTATGTATTACATAATTATTCCTCTTTAAAAGTTCTAAAATAAAGTCCGCGACAGCATATATGCCTATCTTTTAAGGTTAACCTTATATAATCATTTTATTGTGAAAAAATTGGTCTTAAAATGACAAGTGAAAAGTATGGCCGATGATTTGCGATTTACGCATGCGCGACTAGCCAATAGCGAGCGAGCTCTGCGAAGCCCGCTTGTCTCCTTGGTAACAACTGCCTCTGTGGCGCGGTGGGAGTGCATCCGACTGCTACGCAAGAGGTCATGGGTTCGATTCCCACCCAGGATAAAACTTTGTGTGATGAGCATGATGGTTTATTCTGTGTCTGGGTGTTATTTATCTATGATATGTATGTATTTAGAAATATATAAGTATGTTTATCAGTTATCCTGGTTACCATAGTACAAGCTCCGCTTAGTGTGGAATCAGATGGCGTTGTGTGAGTTGTCCGAACAATATTAAAAAAATAAAAAATAATATACTAATAATAATAAATATACTAATATGTGTTGAATAGCGCATTTATCGTGGAAGTCTATAGGCTATATCATCACGCTACTACCCTGAAGAGTAGGGCAGTAATCAACAAATCGGGCAAATATTCATACACAATTGTAAAAGTAGATAATAAACGACGGGATTAAATGGGAGCGACGGGGATAAAGGCGTGACTGATAAAAGGCTATCTCATCACGCTACTACCCTGAGGAGCGGAGCAGTAATCAACAAATCGGGCAAATATTCATTCTTTATTGTAAAAGTAATAAACGACGGGATTGCATCGGCGCGACGGGATAAAGCCGTGACTGATAAACTAACGGGAGTTCGAAGTTTGTCACGGGCGAAGCATATGATAAATAGAGATATTTTAAGTTTGAAAAATCAGATGTTTTGCGCGAAGTGACAGTAGTACCCACCTCAACGCTTCGCTTATGAGGCGTGCAAAATCGTTTCTAAATGAACACCTATGTGACTAAAGGAATATTTGTGCAAAATTTTATCGTTCGAGACCCAGCTGTTTCAGCTGTGCGTAGATCGATCAGTCAGTCAGTTTCGACTTCCATATATTTTGATAGCTGTTTATATAGTTACTAGCTGTCCCGCCCGGCTTCGTCCGTGACATACTTCGAACCCCGTGGCACCCATTTAATCCCGTTGTTTAATAATTTCAAATTCACAATAATGTATGAACCTTAGATAATATAAACATCATAATCTAAGGTATGAACATTTTCCAAATTCATTGATTACTTCTCCGCTCTCCAGTACCTAGGTACCTACCTACCCGCACGGCCCGGTCGAATTAAAATAATTTCTTTGCGCCTAATTTTGTATTTGCGATAACTCGTAAGATATTCATTTAATTTGCAAGGTGTAAAGGGACAAATTAATCTTCATGAAATGCTGAAGCCAACTAACGTAGTAAAAATGATAAGGATTAATAGCATATTTGTGTAAATAGCCTTCAAATTACCGTTTAATAATAGCTGTTTTTTTAAAGTATTAAAATGAATATAGTACGTTATTCTTCAGAGATAGACATATGTCGTCGCGGACTTTTTTGTAGACCTTTATTAGATACACAATTGCACCATACATTATTTTGTTAAGGGTTTAGGCAGCGTTTTAATTGAAAGCTCCCAGACGGCTTATTTTTTCCGACATCCCCAACAAATATCGTTATAATTTGGTCAATATATACAAAAACTTAACAAATTATACATAAAAACCTTCTATGAGAATCACTCTAACTATTAAAAAAAACCGTATCGTAATCCGTTGCGTAGTTTTAAAGATCTAAGCAAACATAGGGACAGACAGCGAAAAGCGACTTTGTTTTATAATATGTAGTGATGTCATTCTTTACCTTCTGAATAACCAATATAATAATTTTTTTCCTTAATAGGATGAAAATGAAAACGATGAAGCCGACGAGGATATGGTGGTAGGAGGGGCAGCAGCTGCGGAATCTGATGGAGAAGGTGACAATGCCCGAGGCAGAGCGCATGGCTTTTTCCAACGGTCCGACTCTACGCTATGTCTGGGCTGTCCACCGCCCGATCCGTTCAACAGTTAGTATTCTTTAATACATATATATACTTTGGTTTATATACCTTGGTACCACTATCTTATCTCACTTGCTGACTGACCTCGTAAGGTTTGGTCAAGTCTGCTCGTGTGAGGCAAAGCGTAACCTGGGTATCAAGACAGAGAAGCAATGAGACGCTATGCTAATATAAGAGAGATAATTCATAATGGTGTCCGGTTCTATCTCGCGTAATATAAATTTTTTTGAATCTTACATTTCGACGTTTCGGCTATATTGCAATAGCTGTCGCCATATCTTAACACTGACTACTCTATTATAAATACATACACATATTTCCATTAGGCAGTCGTATTGTTAATTTTTTTTTACTGATTGATGGCATAATGCAACAGCATGGGCTACAAGAGGGCACAATAAAACGAAACGTAAATACCATACATGATGTACACGGGACTAAAAACTACTCTCCTGTGTCATTCGGATGAAAACAACGTTTATCTAATAAAATTCCCAATGTTTAGTGACAATGCAAGACGCATTACCTTTGGCCGATCAACCTCAGTTACTTCAACCGAATGCTCGACGCGAAGAACTATTTGGCATGCCTAGGCAGCTGGTCACAGTGCCCGCTTCTGGTGACGCGCCACCCGGCGTCAACAATCCGCTAGAAGGTAACATAACACGTAAATATGAACATTTTATATATTTTTTTTTTATAGTATAGTACTAATTATTAAAATAAATACTAACGTATTCGCCGTGGTTGACACAACTGTAACACTATACTGTGACGAAATTTTAAAATTTCGACACTGAATTAGCGTTGTTTAAGAATCTAAAGGGCGAGGGCCCTAACAAGATGCACCTGCTAGCTACCAGATGTGTGTGAGCTCAGATGGTAGTCGCTCCCAACAATGCCGAAAACAAAAACCAAACTATAATTGTTCCTAAAAGCCTGCGCAAACGAGGGCCAATTCCCCGCGTACTTTTTTGTCCTTCAAAATAGACATTTATATTGACTAACGCACACGGCGAATTAAAAGTACCCCGTACGATAAGTCCACCGAAAAACTGAGGACATCGATAGATCGGACTTATCAAAAGTACGCGGGAGACCCAAAAAAAAAAAAAATTGACGTAGATAGGTGCAGCAACGCACACAGCGGACTTTAGTCCGCAATTTTTGCTTCCATAGTGTGCGCTTCACAAAATTTCTGACCCCAGACTCCAATTTCAGGTAAGTTTGGAAGCAACTTAGAATACACTATAAGATGAAGTAGATCAGATATGCTTTGACCATACTCAACACACAGTTCTCATAACTTTAAAGCTGCAATGATATCTGTTGTTTCAAATACTTTGTCTAGCGACTCTCTCTCGTATATAATCTACGAAACAGACAGTCGACAACATTGTTCTCATAAACAAATCAAAATAAATTGCAAATAGGTTAAATAGTAATAAAATTATCAAAACAAAATTTAAAGTAGATTATTCATCAGCTCTGCTAAAAAGTTTGCTTATAGCTTATTAGGCCTGAAGGATTAAAAATTTATCAATCGCTTTGTCATATTTACAGTTGTACCTCGTCGCCTGGGGCTATCGACCCGCGGAACTGATCGCGGCTGGTCTCCTCCTGCGAGACCTGCGTCCGCACCTCCTACACATTCACATACTCTGACTAGAGATGAACCGCAGGTATGGCATATTGCTAGTATACACTCCTTAATCAATTTTAACTTAAATCGAAGCGCTCGTGGCCCCGCGGACTCAGTGTTCTGTAAACGATCACTGCGTTAAGCAACTTTCGCTATAGGTGATCATTGGATGAGTGACCACTTTGTGGAATTTACATTTGCGAGCGTTTTCGTGCTTCGAAAGGCACGTTAAGCCGTTGGTCCCGGTTGCCAGTAACATGGCAGTCGTTAAGTCAAGTTGAAGACCTTATGGGCGGCTTGAAAATTTTCAACAACAGGTAGCCACAACCTGCGTGTCTATTTCAACACGGCAATAAGCTCACCACCTATTACGTGGGACAGGAATACACTTCGTGAAAAGTGGACATATAATATGCCGCTGCCACCCCTTTGGGGATAAAGGCGTGGCAATTTGTATGTATGTAATAATTTTCTTTCAAGAACTGATATCACCCTAGCTTGTTTTACCGTTTTGTGTAGCTAATGAATCGTAGATATTGTGCATGTGCAGCATGACTTTATAAAAATATTTGTGAATGAGGGATCTAGGTCTAACCCATAACCAATAACAAATGGCTTCCAAGTCAACCTCATTTATGAGCTGGTGTGTCTACTAATTGATGGACAAGACTATATATATATATACTTCAATCTAATCAGAGTTTGTTCGATGAATTGATGGCTACAAGCTTAAATACTGCTACAGCTGGGGGCTGTTCTAAATCATTAAAAATTATTAAGTGTAGTAAGAATAAGTTAAAGAAATATTTAAAAATTAAAAAGTTTATTACTAAATCTAAAAAAATTATACATAAATACAAGATTTTTTAAATATAGCATGTCACTTAATAGACAGAGATTGCAACTGATTGACCAGGTAAATATGTATATGTTAGAAATTGATACTGTCGCACAACAGTACAAAACTGATACACAGGCCCTTCAATGTCAGATTGACCGACTTCAAGACTCTTTGAAATCAATTTCATATAAATATGAAACAGCAGAGAAACAGAGTAGGGAACAGGTGTTAGCCATAGGTAAATTAGTAAATTCATATCATTGTCAAAATGACCAATTGATATCCGCAGGCCATGTTCCCTCCTCACCCTTTAGTTGTGAAAGAATTAGATTCAATGATGAATTTTCACCAATTAAAACTGTGTGCAGTGTGGATAATAGTATTAAGTTCAAGTAGTACTTGCGAGGCATCTATAATAGAAAAGTTGCAAATAAAAAGTGTTGCAAAGATCATAGTCTATTGCGATGAAATAGGTAAAAATTTTGGACATTATTTATCACAGTTAGGACATTCTGTAATAAATCATACATATCCAGGAGCTTCATACTCTCAAATTATAGATTTTATATTGACTAGTACACACTGCATGCAGTCTACTATAGTGGTGCTGGTTGGAAGAAGAGGCAATATTAATAGTGACAAACGTTTAAAAAAATTTGATAAGTTATCAAGTTTGCAAGTAAAGCAAGTAATTTTGTCCACCTTGCCATACAGCACTGCTATGAGCCACAAGGAAAATCACTTAAGATACAAATTAAATATGAAACTACATACCATGGTATCATATTCCAAAAAAATTGAATTGTTCGATTGGAACACAATTTTCAATAATAATAGTTTGTTGACATTAGATAGATATTTTCTATCAAAATTTTTACAACGAAAGGTAGCTTTGTTGCTATCTAATTTTTTAATTTTTCAAGCCAAATTATTGGCAAGTACAACTGCTTTTATTGAGCAGGATAGTTTTGAGACTTCACATTTGGAAAATGAAATTCCAAAAACTAGTTTATAGGACAACAGATAATAAATCTGGCCAGTTGACTTTGGCCTCTGAGAATAATCTTAGTAAAAATATTGTTTTTATAAACCTGGTGCACCATAATGTTAGAGGTTTAATAAATGGTAAAGATTTAGAGTTAGAGCTGTACATTAATGCAAATTCTATTAATATTTATTGTGCTACAGAGCCATGGTTGAAAGATCATGAAATCACATTGTTGAACATCTTGAACTAAAACACTTGTACTATTCCACTTATTTATTACTTAAACCTGACCGGTTTCGCCTTACGGCATTTTCAAAGGTTAGCACATATTATATTTATTTCGGATGTCATTGAGTAAAATATGATAGGTTACTACAACAATGGTTTAACTGAGGGTAAATAAGAAACTGATGATACCACTTAATAATATTTCCCCAAAATTAGGGAGAATCTCAAAAAGTTAAGTTATTCATTTAACCATTAATTCAATATTATAATTAAATTTCATCATAAATAATGTCAATTATCAAATAAATTTTAATAAAAATAATAATAACAAAAAGAAATAAAATAATAATAATAAAAAATAAAAAAATAGAAATAAAGGTCATGAGTAGGTACCAATGTCAATTACGTGTATCAATGTATAATATAAACTATTATAAAGTACAATTTATTATCCAATGTCATGTGAATTAAGATTACAGAAATAAAATATGTAGATGTCATCACTTTACTGTAATAAAGGTGAACGGCTTATGTCTAACTGTTGATTTAGGATTATGTTTCTATCAGTATAAATTAATTTATTTATTTCAAGAGCTTCAAGGGCTTTCATTTTTCTACCTTTTTCACATGCATGTAAAACTCTAAAATTTATTTTCGCGTCAAATGAATGTTTCTCTGTTATGAGATGTTCTGCGAAATTGGACTCGGTTTTATTGAGTCTCCAGCCACAGGTATGCTCAGCAACTCTGATTTTGAAAGATCTTCCCGTTTGACCTATATATTTTTTATAACAATTAGAGCATGTCAATTCATACACATCACTTTTTTGATCGATCGGTTATTGCACAGAAATTTGTATAAATTGTGCGTTGTATAAAACGCGGGCTTACACACTGTAAGATGTCTAGTACACTAATATGATATTTTACCGATATAAGGTATGCTTGCCCATTGTTTTTTATTCATATCTGGAGTAGTAGCAGTGCCTCCTTTATAAATTAGATCTATGACTGCCCTTGATCTCTTTCGTGAAATAATAATATCTATCAACTTATGTGAGAAACCAATATTGACTGCTATGGTCTTTATTACTAATAGTTCTTCGTCATAATCATTCTGCGACATTGGAATCGAAATTAATCGGTGTACCATCGAGTGAAACGCTGCATGTTTTTGGTTTAATGGGTGTCTCGAACTTTCAGCTATAACATTATCCGTGAATGTAGGTTTTCTATATATTTTAAATTTATGTCTATTATTAATTAAACTTATAGAGATGTAAAGACCATAGCAGTCAATAATGGTTTCTCACATAAAGTGATAGATATTATTATTGACATGCTCTAATTGTTATAAAAAATATATAGGTCAAACGGGAAGATCTTTCAAAATCAGAGTTGCTGAGCATACCTGTGGCTGGAGACTCAATAAAACCGAGTCCAATTTCGCAGAACATCTCATAACAGAGAAACATTCATTTGACCCGAAAATAAATTTTAGAGTTTTACATGCATGTGAAAAAGGTAGAAAAATGAAAGCCCTTGAAGCTTTTGAAATAAATAAATTAATTAATACTGATAGAAACATAATCCTAAATCAACAGTTACACATAAGCCGTTCACCTTTATTACAGTAAAGTGATGACATCTACATATTTTATTTCTGTAATCTTAATTCACATGACATTGGATAATAAATTGTACTTTATAATAGTTTATATTATACATTGATACACGTAATTGACATTGGTACCTACTCATGACCTTTATTTCAGTTTTTTTATTTTTTATTATTATTATTTTATTTCTTTTTGTTATTATTATTTTTATTAAAATTTATTTGATAATTGACATTATTTATGATGAAATTTAATTGTAATATTGAATTAATGGTTAAATGTATAACCGATTTTTTTGAGATTCTCCCTAATTTTGGGGAAATATTATTAAGTGGTATCATCAGTTTCTTATTTACCCTCAGTTAAACCATTGTTGTAGTAACCTATCATATTGTACTCAATGACATCCGAAATAAATATAATATGTGCTAACCTTTGAAAATGCCATAAGGCGAAACTGGTCAGGTTTAAGTAATAAATAAGTGGAATAGTACAAGTGTTTTAGTTCAAGATGTGTCGCAAGTTCCACCAAGTGCCATCAATCACCAGTGTAAACACATTGTTGAACTTCGTAAATCACCAGGTTGCTAGCTCGTTCAATAGAAAACACTCTAAACGTGGAGGCTCTTCAATATTAATTAATAAAAACTTAAAATTTAGAGAACGTAAAGACTTGGTGGCCCTCTCCATTGAGCGAGTTATTGAGATTGCCAGTGTGGAGGAACGGGACTGTGGAGGAACGGGTGGAGTTGTTCCTCCGACACAAAGGGAGGATCCTCCGACCAGGCAAGGTGATCACGCCTGGCGGGCCGCGGCCCAACGGTTGATGTTGGGCTGTTGTATATATCATTCTTCAGCGTGAGAACTCTCATAGCGCGATGTAGGATTCTTAGTATCGATGTAGTTCGATAGCTTTACGCTAGGTGGCGCTGGTCGCCACAGCCAGTATTGAGTTTGAGCATTTCATCTTGTTAAGCGTATGCAGTCCCCCTGATGCTTCTTACATTAAATTTGAAGAAAGGCTAAGAAGCACTGTTCAAATGCCAATGTACTAAGAAATCTATAATAGTTTGTGGAGATTTTAATGTTGATATATTAGATACATCGTTAACTCCATCAGAGAGAAATAAAATGAAAAATTTACTTAAATCCTTTAATCTGCATAGTACATTCTTAGAACCCACTCGTATTACAGCCACCAGTGCAAAATGTATTGATAATATTTTTACTGATATTAAACCTATAGATGAAGGTATTGTGGATCCTGTAGAGTCAGATCATCGTGGCCAATGGATAAAGTTTCCTAAACAAAGTCTGCAAAAAACAAATTAAATATGTACCAATTAACCAAAGTCGTTTAAATAATTTTAAAGAAAATGTATTAAAGAGATTACCATATCTACCTAACTCTACTTGTGTAGACCAGTCATATAAACACTTATTTAATTTAATTAATGATGAGTTTGGCAAAGTTTTTACCTCAAAAACACTACAGATTGGTGGTCGTCCTGTTTTCAGTGACTGGGCAACACCAGGTATCTTTAAACTTTTAAAGATATAAATTATTTGAATTATATTCAGAAAAATCATATAATTTTAGGCAAACCTTTCAGGAATATGTTAAAAATTATTCAAAGATATTTAAACAAACGTGTTATCTTGCTAAGTCAAACTTTATTAAAAATAAAATTTCTAATTCTGTGAATAAAATAAAAATGACTTGGAACATCATTAACTCTAAATGCGGTAGATCTTTGGTGACTGAAAGGGATTTCCACTTAAAAGTAAATGGTTACCATGTTACAAGGGACCTGGAAGTGGCAACGGAGCTTGAACATTTTTTCAAAAATGTACCTATATTGACAACAAAATCTCTCCAAGCGTTTTCCAGTTCCGCTGAACATTAATTAGAAGAATCTGTTCTTTGTTGCAGGGATGCATTTGTATTCACAGATATTTGCACTCAGGACATTGTAAAGACATTTAAATGTATCGAAATTAAGAAAACCGCGGACCTTTGGGGATTATCAGTCAAAACTGCATCATGTATAATTGAGGTCATTGCGTCCCATCTAGCAACTGTGTTTAATGACTGTGATTCTAGTGGTACATTTCCTGATTTAATGAAACACAGCAAAGTCGTTCCCTTGTTCAAGGCTGGCAGCGCTACAGACCCGTCTAATTTCCGACCAGTGTCGGTGCTGCCAACTTTGAGCAAAGTATTTGAAAAAATAATCTTGAATCAAATGCTATCCCATTTTAATAGTCCTAAAATATTTCATGCGAATCAATTTGGGTTTACGAAAGGGCGCTCAACTTCCGATGCTGGTGTTGAGTTATTAAAATGTATTCATGAAGCCTGGGAAGACAAGCACAATGCATTAGGTATATTTTGCGATCTATCAAAGGCTTTTGATTGCGTTCAACATGAAACGCTGTGCAAAAAATTACACCACTATGGAATAAGAGGCAAAGCTCTCGACCTTCTGTCTTCATATTTGAACAATAGAATACAGAGGGTCGATATTAATGGTACACGTTCTGTAGGATCCATGGTTACCATGGGTGTGCCGCAAGGCTCGATACTTGGGCCATTCTTGTTCCTCATTTATATTAATGATTTACCATTTTATGTAGGGGACAGGAATAGGATTGTTTTGTTTGCAGATGACAACTCATTAATTTTTAAAATTAAAAGACAAGTAGATAACTATGACGATGTAAATAATGCAATTGCAAGAGTAGTTCATTGGTTCAGCTCAAATAATCTTTGCCTTAATGAAAATAAAACTAAATGTATAAAATTTACTCTACCAAATGTAAAACAAGTTGCAGCCAATGTTCAACTGAATGGACAAGTGTTAGAGTTTGTAGAATCAACTGTGTTCCTCGGTATAACTATTGATGCCAATTTGCAGTGGGGCCCACGCACAGAAAAGACAGCCTCTAGGTTAAATTCGGCTGCATACGCTGTAAAAAAGATCAGGACTCTAACAGATGTGGATACGGCTAGAATGGTTTACTTCAGCTATTTTCATGTCTTACGGTATTCTCCTTTAGGGGAGTGCTGCAGATTTAAATATTATTTTTGTTCTACAAAAGCGGGCTGTACGCGCTTTTTATAATTTTGGCCCCAGAGTTTCTCACCGTGAAAAATTCAAAGAAGTAAATATTCTAACCGTACCATCACAATACATTTTTGCCAATCTTATGTATGTCCAGAAAAATCTATCACAATTTTCTAAACTCTGTGATAAACATAATATAAACACTAGAAATAAAAATAATCTTTCAGTCCACCACAGTCGACTACATAAGATTGGCGATTCTTTCCAGGGTAACTGTATACGCTTTTACAACAAGCTTCCCTGTGACCTGAGAAATTTACCATTAAATAAATTTAAAAATTTAATTAAATACAAGCTTTGTGAAAAGGTTATTATTCCGTTAAAGACTATTTGCAGGACAGGGACGCCTGGAAATGATCTGCTGGCAAAGTGAAATAATATTAAATTGTAAATAGGCCATCAAAAAAAAAGCCTTCCTAAGTTTCTTGCCGGTTCTTCTCAGGTGGGCCGCTTCCGAACCGGTGGTCGCTTTAAATATTTTAAATAGTGGTTGACATTTTGTAAGCGCCGTTAAAATGGTCTATGCAAAATAAAGATATTTTTATTTTTTTTATTTTTTTTCTATATTAGATATGATGTCATTCGGTTGGCCGAATGACATCATATCTAATATAGTTATAGAGATGATAAAAAAATAAATTAAACTTTATTCCATTTGATACCTTTGTAACAGTCAATGTAACCTTTGCAAAAAATGAACTAAGCGTCATAGTCGCTGAAAATTATTATTCATGTTGGAAAAATTGACAAAATAACTATCTTCACGCTGTATCCCTGACGGGGTAGTCAGAGAGGACAGATCGCCAGGCATCGCGATCCATGACAATTTAGCTTTTATAAAATGACATGGGCCTGGCAGTCATATAATTTCGATGATTGTAATGTTGTTTCTGATTTTTTTTTTTTTTCAAAGGATTTATCCTGCTCCAAAGATGCTCCGGTAAAAATGGACATCGACTCTGATGGCTATTATATGTCCGACTCGGATTCTAATGAATCTCGACAGATACCTAGGAAAAAACATCACAGGTATGATTTATTACTTAAATAGTACTACCGATAGAATTTTGTAATTAATTTCACAGTACGAACGAGTAATTGCTTATTTTTATGTTTCAGACATCCTCATTCAGTTAATCTAACTACCGTCAATAGTTCTTTACACGACAGTATGGCGCAGCCTTCAGAATTTCACACACTAGTCGACACTGCGTGTTCTATCATTGAAGCGCCACATCAACAGAATCTGGCTGCTTCGCCTACACCAGGTAAACTTTTATGGAAATACAAATACCTACTTTAAAAAAAAGTTGTTTGGCATATTACGTCACTCGGCTGATAGTGTTGAAGGCTACTGTGGTAGATAGCACTATTATTGTCATTACCCATGTATTACGCAGTCGATATGGTGTTATATATCATACTGCATATACATTATCTTAATGGACTCTCCTTGCGGGGCCTTTCCTTTCCTTCACCGATTGCAGACAGCGAGATATTTAGTAGCCATGAGTTTGTTTTTAAGAAACCTATGTTGTGACTTAAGGACCCATATATATAGGTCTATCAGAATTTCCAAGGTCGATTAAGGGATTCAAATTATGTTTCAGGGCCTAGTGGATTAAACTCGGGAGTAGGTGAACCTCGGGCGTCATCATCAAGAAGTCCTGGCAAGAGTGTTATTGTACGTGCTGTAAGTCACTCCACTTATTTGGGGGACTTTTTCTTTATCAAAATTATACCCTACCCTTCAATTGGATGTAAAGCACTTGTAATTCACACAAAAGCCTTAAAACCGATTTCACATTTTTACTTGCCTATATATTTATTATCTTTAATTTTAAATGGGACTAAACAGGAAGTAAAACCTTTACTTTAGACAATAAAAGACGTCATGAGTCAAGAAACGTTAACAAAATGTAACACCTCTTTTGACATCCTTTTCAGTATATATTATCTTTTGTGATGAATCGAAAAGCTCAGACGTGGATTCTTTGATCTGAACTAGGACTTTTTTGATATAGTACATTATTGTTTGTCAGGGGGAACTCCTTAGCGCCGCAGATCCTTTGGAATCTCAGGAGATATCAGCTCACGTGACTGTAGAAACTACAGGCTTACCTCCACCGCCATTATTGCCAACACTCAACGCTCCTACTCAGCCGTAAGTCCCAAAGTATTCTTATATCTTTTGTTCCTCTAAAGTTAGTCTTTGAAATAACGAGCCTTTACTATAGCTTGGTCGTCAACTAACGCCACTTGCAAAGAAAATCTATGGTCTCGTTTGTTTGCAACCAAGCTTATAATTCGTTAGATTCGATACTAATTTTATTATTACTACACACTACAAGTACTTCAAAATAGAAAGTTGATGATTATGATACCACAGTCGAATGGACACCACACAGGTGACTTATTTTTGGCAACGCATATTGCGAAGAGGATATAGTTTATAAATAAGTTTGCTGTTGGTAAACAATTGGCGCTTCGGGACGTTATCAATCAAATCATAGTTAGTAGCCTTATCTTCCCGCGTCCGATATTTCAGTTACTTGCCAGATAAGTTCGTAAATATGAAACTGTGTGCATTAGCTGTGCGGTTTGAAGTTGATGATAATATGTTTAGTTGTACTTCTAATACATGGACCGGTCTAATGTCAAGCAAAATCTATTCGCCTCCTAATGGTGTCTTCCTGAATATTTCTTTTTTATAACGAATGTTTTATTCCAATTATGAATTTGTGATTCGAAAATATGGAGCAAAAATTTTGGCCAGCATAGGTTATTTGAGAGGCCTGTGTCAATTTTATAGATTAATACGATACGAAATCTTCTCCTCAGTGACCAAAGCCTAAATTACGTTTTTTTTTGTTTCAGACGTGCATGCCCATCGTTAGGCGCCTCCGTGTCGCATGACTTATTACTAGGTAGATGGAGGCTGTCTTTAGACTTATTTGGACGGGTGTTCACCGAAGACGTAGGCTTAGAACCTGGATCAGTTGTAGCTGAACTGGGTGGATTCCCTCTCAGAGAGGCCAAGTTCAGAAGAGATATGGAGAAACTAAGAAATTCTCAACAAAGAGACTTATCATTACATAAGGTAAGGGCAATAAGTTCTGTTATGTATCCGCCGGTTCTCAATTATGTTACCTAACTTTTTATGTATTTTTTTTGTCCTAAACGGAATGGATGCAAGAAATAAATAAAAAAAATTACTTCTGATCTCTGAGTCTCAATTTCAAACAAAAGACTGACGACAATTTCAAACAGAAGAATAGCTTAGAATTCCAAATTATTGGATATTCTGATTGTTTCAGATGGAACGTGACCGCGCGAAATTATTGCAACAAACGTTTGCAGAATTGAACAGCGCATTTGCAGGACAAAACAGGCGTGCTCATAGCGCGCAACCGCCTCTAGTAGTAAACAGGGTTAAAGTCACTTTCCGCGACGAGCCTGGGGAAGGTAGTGGTGTCGCGCGATCTTTCTACACTAGTGTTGCTGAGGTAAGATATGCATTATTGACTAAAACAGTATGTTCTTTATGTAAAGTGTAGTGTTCGTTTACCTGAATATTTTAGTAAATAATTTGTTAAGTTTTGTTTATTGGCTACAATATAACTATGAGTTAAGGTGTCGGCAAAAATATACAGTCTGGGAGCTTTAAACGAAAAACTCTAAACCTTTTGTGATATAACAAAATAATGTATAGTGGAATTGTGCATGTTATATAGGTCTACAGGAAAGTTATCAGTGGCACATGTCTATCTCTTAAGGATAACATACTAGCTTACTGGGGGAAACGGGTACGGGAAAACTTCACCACGCGGGTGAAAATGCGGGCATCAGCTAGTATATATTAATAGGTATCTACCTAAAATTATGATCTATCTATCTACGAGGGTGGGTCGAAAAGTTCGCGGATTGGAGGGTAAAAAGTAAGAAATAAAACACAAAATTATTTTTCCTTCTCAATGTATTCCCCCTTAACTCTAATACATTTATTAGACCTATCAATTAATTTATTTATAACCGTCGAAAAAAAAATATTTTTCTTTGTCATCAAAATAGGCCGAAATTGCGCTCTTCACTTCTTCATCGCTGGAAAATTTCTTCCCTCGAAGCTCTTTTTTCATTTTTGGGAACAAATAATAATCACTTGGGGCTAAATCTGGGCTATAGGGAGGTTGTTTCAAGATTTCGAAGCCCACTCTTTGAACAGCAGCTATTGCAACATGCGCCTTGTGCACGGGTGCATTGTCGTGCAAAAGGAGCACACCTTGAGTCAATTTTCCCCGTCTTTTTTCTCTCACAGCATCTCACAGACGTTCTAATAGTGCAGCGTAGTACTCTCCAGTGATAGAGACACCCTTTTCTTTATAATCAATAAGGAGGGTTCCCTCTGAATCCCAGAAAACAGTAGCCATGAGTTTTCCAGCCGACGGAGACACTTTGAATTTCTTCGGAGGTGTTGTGCCCTTTTTGTGCCACTGCATGGAGTCTTGTTCGGACTCAGGCTCATAATGATGAACCCAAGTTTCGTCTCCAGTCACAATTCGGTTCAAAACTTCATCCTTTTGTTCACCACAGAGCGCTAAAAACTCGCGACAACACTCAACTCGCCGATGCTTCTGGTGTGGCGTGAGCATTCTCGGCACCCATCTTGCGCACACTTTTGACATGCCTAGATGGTCGCGTAGGATGTTCAATATGATTGTAGCTGATACTCTAATCATTTCTGCAAGCTGTTTCTTCTTTAAACGGGCATATTCTAATATGATATTTTCAAGTTTTTCGACGTTTTCTGCCGTGGTTGCCTCGACAGGCCGCCCTGGCCTCGGATCATCTTCAATCGAATCCCTGCCTTGCTTAAACACGTTGTGCCACTTGTAAACCATGGTTTTACCAGGGCAAGAATCCCCGTAAACAGAAGACATCTTCCAAAATAGTCTGGGGAGGTTTTCCTTGTTTGGTAAGGAACTTGATGACTGCGCGAAACTCAATTTTCTCCATGTTGCGAATTTTCTTCCGGACTTGTTGATTGATGTGTAGCTCAGGTATTTTTTTGAAACTTAGTATTTATACTTTTACTGAGTGTCACAACTAGTGCAAGTAGTAAAAAGTCACCTTTCCCCCCTCCATGCCCCTCATTCCGCGAACTTTTTGACCCGCCCTCGTATCTATCTTCACACTGTATCCCTGACGGGGTAGTCAGAGAGGACAGATCGCCAGGCTTCGCGATCCATGCATACTTCTTTTGCTTCTTCAAGATTCATCAATCGCTTCATACACACAGGTCTGGGTATCCGAGTACTTTTCACCTTTCCGTTTTTGAGCAATCTGCTCACGTGGTCTTCATATGTAAGTCTCGGCCTACCCTGACTTCTTCTTCCCTGTACTTTCGCACAATATATATTCTTCGTCAATCGATCCTCACTCATTCGTTGGACGTGTCCAAACCAACGGAGCACGCCCTTTTCCAGCTTAACGCTGACACTTTCATTCAAACCTGCCATATTGCGTATCACTTCGTTACGTATTCGGTCGACCAAAGTAACGCCGCACAATTTTCGCAGTGATCGCATCTCCACAGCATTCAATTTACTTTTATACATCTGCTGACATACCCAGGTTTCGCTACCGTAAATCAAAGTTAGCACTAGCATTGCGTTATGAATCGCCAGTCGTGCTTCTTTTACGATGGTTTGTCGCTATACTAATTGGAACAAAGCATCGTTAACTTTGCTTCCGGCAGCTACTCGCCGTTCTACATCCGAATCTCATCGTCAACCCGCGCTAAACATACTCCTTAAATACACAATTTCATTCACTTGCTCTAGTCGTTCCTGGTTTACCCTAAACTTGCATTTGGTTCTTACGTCATCTTTTTCAAATACTAGAACCTTATTTTTATTTGCATTCAAGCGAAGACCCTTAGTTTTACTTGCATTCAAGCGAAGACCCTACCTTTCACACTCCTCTTTCATATTAGTGACTAATGCCTGTAGGTCGGCTTCTGATGAGGCCATGAGCACTGCATCATCAGCGTACAGCAGACAGTTTACTTTAAAGTCACCCAAATTCACCCCCTTATCACAATCTTTCAACTTCTGCAGGCAACTGTCCAGATACACTATGAACAGCCAAGCGGACATAACATAACCCTGTTTGACGCCTGTACAGACATCAAAAAGAGGTGACACATTCCCCCCTTCTCGCACGCAAGCCTTACAGTCCCTATAAGTGACTGTATTGCCCGCTGACTGTACCGTCCACACCATATCCGGGCAGCAAATCCCACAGAGTTTCTCTCACAACGTTATCAAATGCTTTCTCCAGATCCACAAAAGCGCAGAAAACCTTCTGGCTAATATCCAGAGACTTCTCCACGATCATGCGGAGAGAAAACACCTCTTCCAAGTCGGAATCCGCATTGAGCCTCCCATAAATACCTTTCAGACTTTTCTTGCATTCTTGCCGTTAAAACCTTTGCATACACCTTACTAGCTAAGCTGACCAAGCTGATCGTCCTGTAGC
Source organism: Thumatha senex (assembly GCA_948477245.1). Taxonomy (NCBI): domain Eukaryota; kingdom Metazoa; phylum Arthropoda; class Insecta; order Lepidoptera; family Erebidae; genus Thumatha; species Thumatha senex. The sequence continues at coordinate 21,341,687 of OX419726.1, forward strand.
TGGAACAGTTTAGGCGTGAGCCTTTCCCTTTGTAAATATGTACTACAACTGCTATTCGCCAGTCAACTGGGACCTCACCCGTCCGCCAGCACAAGTTGCACAACAGACATAGTGTGTCTCAGACGCGCGACCCACTGTACTAGATCATGTCAGCAGTAACTGTCTTTTCCCGCAGCCTTACCACATTTCATACTTCTTATCGCTTGTTCAATTTCTTTCATACTAATGACTTCAATGACACCGGGATGCGGAGCATCGAAGTGAACTCCACTTCCCGATGTGGCATCTCTGTCTTTTCTTGCATTCATCTTTCCATAATATTCACTCCATCTCTGCAGGACGTCAGTTTGGAAAAAAATATGAGAGATTTATTATATCATTCTTTTATAGGCTTTATTAGCAAACGAAAAACTTCCACCATTAGAGCCGACTACTGGGAGTGGACAAAATAGTAGCAGTGCCAATGGTACACCTGGGTCAACTGGCAGCACAAATCCTAGTAACGCAGGCAGTAATAGTGGAGCAAGGTAAGTTTTTGAATCTGACCTAAACTGGATCACTTACATCTTGCGCCCTAGACCTACTTTGATAGGTTGCTAGGGGGCAGTTCATGCTTTAGCAAAGTGTGACATTTTGTTTATCAATCACGCCTTGTCCCCAAAGAGTTGCCAAAGGCATATTATACGCCCACTTTTCATCGAGTGTATTCCTGTCACGCGTAATACGTGGTGAGCCCATTGCCGTGTAGAAATATTGTGTGATATGACATTCAAAATCACGTCGCTGTCCCGTCATGCTCACGCTTTGAAATATGTGGGTCACGCAAGATCCAAATTCTTTCGCTTCCTGCACATTTATTTATCGCTTCATACCTACATGCGCGTCTGGGTATCCGAATACTTTTGACCTTTCTGTTTTTGAGCAATCTCCTTTTATTTTATCTTTAATCCTATTTTTGTACTTATCAGGAGTGGAGCACCTAGTCGCGCCAGGTCTAAGGACACGGCACGTAGAACCCCTGGCCGGCCGGCGCCTCGTCCGCCTGCCGCAAGGGAACCTCGTCGGGTACTAAGTGTGGACGCCAGACCATATTCCCCACAGGTAAAGGAGTCTTCGTGCAATCATAATCGCGTTGTTACTTTGGGAATTTGTTTGATTATATTTAGAGCCATGTGCCTATGTCATCTTTCTCTTGGGGCTTTATGCATGTGGCGTATCGAATTACCGATCAATTTGATACGCCATCTGCACGGAAAAACATTATTCTCATAGTAAGTGGGTGCAGTAAAAATAATTTCCCGTTGACGGAACCATTGGCATTCTTTAGTAGTCAAACGGTAATTCTAACAGGCCACTTGTATAATACGAGAAATACATGAATATTTTTTGACTTTGCTAGGCGGCCCCCGGTACTGAAGGAGCCGGGTACAGCACTGAGCGACCCGGAGGACATAACGAACATCTGACTCTTCATCAGGCACAGCTAGGCGAACGACTTTATCCTAGGGTAAGTATTGTGATGGCAACATTTTAAAATCAACAAGCTTTAAAAATTATGTTTTTACATGTCAGGTTGAGTTTTCAATTGATATCGCTATCCCTCACAGTGAGCTGAAAGTGACTTCTATATGTTACTGCAATGGAATTGGAGCATATAGAGCTAAATTAGTACATGGCACCCAATAAAGCTCTGTTCAAGTAGGAGGGGTGATAAGTCTGTACAGTTCGCAATTTGTATAATGATGGATGATGAGTGTAAGGGGCATTTCGGCCCGCTCATCGTCAGGCCTGAATGACCTCACCTATTAACGGTGCACCTGTTGACTAATGGACAAGGCAACGACACAGGCTCCATTATGGGGTCACTTCCAACATAACCGAAAATTAAAATCTAAACGAAAGCTGTGTGTCTAGCTGCCAAATAAATGTAAACCTGAGCTCCAAATCTAAGTAGGCTTTGCAAACAACTGGGAAACACGTAAGATGAGGAAGAAGTTCGAGATTTGTAAAAGACCAGCGACTGACAGTGACTGTTTATTGCGAGCGTTATCTTCTTTTTTCAATACATACGGTAGATCCGATAGAGGCTTTAATCCGCGTACGCTTAGATTGTGGAATGAACTCCCTGCCTGGGTTTCCCGATTACAGTAAGGGGTTCTTTAAAAGGGGTCTTAGAAGGTTTATAAAGGGTCGGCAGCGCGAGTGCTGCACCTCTGGTATTGCAAACGTCCTTAAGCCATAGTGGCCACTTTCCATCAGGTGGGCCGTACGCTTACCTGCCATCAACTGGAAAGCAAGTTTTATAATATTTTGTAACGATTGTTTAGGTTCACGCACTTCATCCGACGTTCGCGGGTAAGATCACCGGCATGTTGCTGGAGCTTACGCCAGCCCAGTTGCTGGTGTTGCTGGCCAGCGAGGACGCGTTACGGCAGAAGGTGCGCGAGGCCATGGATCTCATTGTCATGCATCCGTCCGAGGCGATATTAGGTATGATGTTTTTACGTGATTTTATTTATTTATTTATCCATCAAGCCGTATCCCCGAACGGGTGGCAGAGGCATACATATTGTATGCCCACTTTTCACCATGTGTATTCCTGTCCTACGTAATAGGTGGCGAGCCCATTGCCGTGTTGAAATAGACAGAAGCAAGTTGTGACGAGCTGTATTATCAATTTTACATCTCACCGCGTATTCGAGTTTTTAAAATGTTGTTCCAGAAAAAAGTGCAGTTATCAAGTGGACCATAATTATTAAATTGTTTATTTACAGAACTAGAAACATAATTTATTTTGTCTACTCGCTGTTGTGTCAGGCCGATTGGGGTAATGGGGAATAATTGAAGAATATATTGTGAAGAATAATTTAAATCGGTTCTCTGGTTATAGCAACTGGCTGAATTTATATTTTTCACGTCAAATGATCGGCCGCTATTTGTGGCATTTTTTTCCGTGCCTGTAACTATGATTATTACTAAATAAAAGGTTTTACTCACGTGTGTCGGAAGCTGCGCTGGCACTGATTATTTAGCCGTTTCTTTAGTAATAATGAACATCGCTCACGAAAGTTATTATTCTAATGTATCTATGATACCTACATGAAGTAAAGATCACGCTGTTTATGCCGTAATTCAATGAAATAGTTGCGGAATTATCTGATACTCTCCCACTGCTGTGTTCCTATAAGTATCACCACTACTTGTGCTGTAATATATGCTTATGTTCGTCAGATCTGGACGTTTTCTCGCTGTCGGAACGAGGTGGAGGCGCGAGCGGGTCGACGGGACCGTCAGGCGCGGGCACGTCGGGAGCCCCTCCCGCTCCCGCAGACGACGCGGCGCCGCTGTTCTACTCGCCCGGGAAGCGTGGTTACTACTCGCCGCGCCAGGGACGAGCCACGCCTGAGAGAATCAACGCTTTTAGAAATGTCGGCAGGTATGTGTCTTTCTCTTTGCAGAAACCGCAATGGAGAACTCAATACTAGTCAAAATATTACTAAAATTCAGTTAAAATTGGAGCGTAGCTCATGATGTACATTACATTAGTTTTTATTTCACTTCAATACATGCAGTATTTACGAAGTTATAACGACGAGAAGTCGAACGAGAGCGCGGCTGTCGAATGAGCAGGGTTGTGACGTATGCGGTCATCCGCGTTATACACACTTAAATCCTAAATACTTCAGCCATTTTTAAAATTAAAAAAAATGAAAAAAAAAATTCAACAACACCGTTTTTCATAATTTTTTAATAAAGTGGAAAAAGACAATCCGATTCGAGACAGGGATCCCTGTCTGTAATTATGAGAAATTTAGCAAAATAATTGCTTTAAAAAATTATCAATACACCGTTTTACTTGTTTTTTGTAGATTTATTTGGCATTCAAAGTAAAATACGTTTGTCAGCCCGATTGTTCGTAAAGGCTGTAAAACCGATAATACACTATAAACAATTTGGAAACATCATTGTTGTTGTTATTATTTATCTTTTACAAGGGTCTTAAAATGTCCGTATTTTAGCAGCTAGAAATTATAAAACGGGACGGATGTACTTTGCTGAACGAACAAACAGACTTTCACACTTCGGCTTTGCTTAGTTTATTCACAAATTGACATAACAACTAGAAGTCTACATCGCGCTACAAAAGGTGAGGTGAACGTCTAAGTACTTTTGCTGCCAAATAGTCTTGATAATGCCTCGTGTGTGTGTGATAATGCCTCGTGTCGCAAACACGTGTCGACATCGTACGACATTTTAAAATAGCGGAATATTGCTAAAGAAACATTTAAAACAAAATAATTATAGTTTTTTAAAATAGATTTCCACCATGTAACGCCTGACTTAATTAGTTATTTATACCACAAGTGTCTATGTCAGTTGATCAGCACATAGAATAGAAATTAAAACAGTGATAATTAAGAAAAAATGGTAACGTTGTGAAGCGTAGGCGCTCTAGTCGGGTTGGGAGGTTACTAGACAGTTACTTCTATCTAATAAACAAAGTCCATCAATTGTAAGACATTTTCTAGTTTATAAAAATTACAAAATTTGTTGATTTGTGCGCCCACCATCTTTCGATATTTTTTGTAAATATAAATGTGAAATCGTAACTTTAACATTTTTTTTTTTCAGGATTATCGGATTATGTCTGCTACAAAACGAACTATGTCCGATGTTCCTAAATAGGCATGTACTTAAATATCTGCTGGGCCGGCCAGTGAGGTTCCACGACCTGGCGTTCTTTGATCCAGTTGTCTACGAAAGCCTTCGACAGCTGGTCGTGGACGCTGAAACGGGCGACTCTCATTCCCTGTTCGCTGCTTTAGATCTCAACTTTAGGTAACTGTATTATAATATTGCATAATATGAGTAACACAATATTTCCTTTAAAGTTTAATTCCAAGACACACCGAGTAACCGAAATTATAAGTATAGAATAAAACTATTAAGTAGCGAATCTTCTTTGAACAACCGATTTGGACTTGTAAATAATTTATTTGGTTTACAGAATATAAATATTGAATGAATAATGATTTTATTATATTTAGAGTTTTCATTTGTATGTTTATTACCAGTCATCTTGTTATTTTTAAAAATAATGAATAATTTTTTGCTAGTTTGGAAATGTGCGAAGAGGAAGGCGGTGGTTGTGTAGAGCTGATACTCGGAGGACGAGACATCGAAGTGACGGCCCTCAATGTATATGACTACGTGCGCAAGTATGCGCAACATAGGATGTTACTCTCACAAGAAAAAGCACTTGAGGTAAACACAATAAATTGCTTGATCGTGTGAATTATAATTGTTCTATTTAGAAATTGCTAGACAGGGTGTACCGGGACTCACTATTATATCCGGGGCCCAAGCGACTTAACCTGCAAGTGGTACACCTGTCGACTAACTCGACATGGACATTGACAGGGTGTTCACCCTAACACTTTGCGTCCGGAGCGCACGCATACGGTTAGGTCCGATAGAGGCTTTATTCCGCGTACGCTTAGATTGTGGAATGAGCTCCCCCTGCCTGGGTTTTTCCGAACAGTACGGGGTTCTTCAAAAGGGGTTTTAGAAGGCTTAAAAAGGGTGGCACCTCTGGTGTTGCAAACATCCATAGGCTACGGTGACCACATTGTGGGCAGTACGCTTGTCTGCGTAAATAAAATGTCTGGTATAAAAAAGAAACAGACTGGATTGGGAGATCATACGGCAATAGCTACACAGGTCAAGGTCGATAATAATAAGCCAAATCATATAGTATCAAAATAACCAATTATAACAGACCCCGGGCAGGCCAAATCTTGGTACGGTTTGGCAGTAACTGTGATAATGTTAAGATAAAGAAGAGCTAGAATGAACTGTTAGCATGGCCACTCCCCATAACGAGCGGTCCCGATTGCCATCGAGCTTGGTAATTTGGTTTCGTGCACTTGCTAGTTATGTATCTTTATGTTGCCTGTAATTTGGGTGTAAGGGGCCCCACCAAGATCTTTGGGGCCCAAGTCAACCTCCCGTGCTAGTGCGTGCACCTGCTGATTACCGGACGAGGCTCTGGCGCTGGCTTTCCCCTCTGGGGTTGGGAGGTCTGAGGGCGTCGCTCCCATAAAAACCACCCGCCGAAACAAAAAAATGAACAGGAAGAAAAGGAATGCTGCTAGGGATAGGACGCCGCCGCAAAACGGTGCGCAGGAGCCCCGCCCGACTCCTATGGCAAGTGAAGTAGGGCTGCCGTGTGTCGGGCCAGCACGGCTAAAGAAGTTAGCCCCAACCCGTATCCGCTTCGCATCTTGGAACATTGGCACGCTGACTGGGCGTGCGGTAGAGTTGGCCGAGGTACTCTCCTGGCGGAGGGTGGACGTGGCGTTCCTGCAGGAGACTCGGAAGAGCCCGGCCTCTGCTGAAAGGCTACAAGCTGTATTACACGGGTGCGCCTGGTGGGGAGAACGGGGTGGCCGTGGTGCTCTCCGAGGGGCTGCAGAGCGGCATCTTGGAGGTGAAACGCTGTAGCGACCTACTTATGATCGTGAGGGTGCTTATGGATGGGATTATTACCCACCTGATAAGTGCCTAAGCGCCACAGGCCGGTTGTAGCGACTCCGATAAGATGTCGTTTTGGGGCCAACTCAAGGGAGTGCTTCGGAGCATTCCGTTGTCACAGGGAATCGTTTTGGGCGGCGACCTGAACGGTCATGTGGGTGAGAGGTGTGAGGAGTTAGAGCGTGTTCATGGTGGTTTTGGATACGGCACCCGCAACGCTGAAGGAGAAACTATCCTCAGAACGTGTGCGGCTGCCGATCTGGCCATTGTGAACACGTATTTCAAAAAGAAATCCGAACATCTCATCACCTATAAGAGCGGGAGGCGCACAACTCAGATCGATTTCCTACTCACTAGGTGACACAGCATCGGCAAGGTGGCCAACTGCAAGGTCATACCCGGAGAGAGTCTTACTGCACAACACCGTCTCCTTGTCATGGACCTCTGCGTGAAGCCCAAAGGCAAACGCATCGAGCGGTGCCAGCGCCGCATCAGATGGTGGCTGCTTGATGAAACTAGGTCCCAGGAGTTCGTCTCAGCTGTCGGTGACAAGTGCACCGACACTGAAGGCGAACCAGTTCAAGATTACTGGGACAAAGTTGAGGCGGCCATCCTTGGAGCTGCGAAGGTGGTGCTCGGTGAGTCTAAGGGTGGACGCAAATGTGACAAGGAAACTTGGTGGTGGAACGACGCAGTCCAGAGGGGGGAGACTAGGGAGAAGAAAGCCCTCTTTAAAAAGTGGCGAGCGACCGGATCTCCCGAAGACCGCGACGCGTACAGGGCTGCCAAGCGCGCCACAAAGAGAGCTGTAGCCAGAGCCAGACGAGACCACTTACAACCTCTGTATGATAAGCTGGAATCGTCTGAGGGGCAGAAGCTCATCTATAAGCTGGCGCGCTCCAGGGTCAAAGCGGCACAGGATATATCCATGTGTCGCTGTGTAAAAGACCCTGAGGGCAACCTGTTAAGCGAAGACCTCGCGGTAAAGGAGAGATGGCGCTCGTACTTCCACGAGCAGCTTAATAAACAGCACGAAGAGGTGCAGCCTCCGGACCTCCCTCCGAACCCCCCTTCGAATCAGGGAATAGTGCCACCGGTAACGCCTGGAGAAGTCCTGACTGCGCTTCGCCGCATGAAGAATCGGAAAGCTGTCGGACCCGATGGAGTCCCCATCCAAGCCTGGAAGGCGATTTTAACCGCATACTCCTCAGCGGGCAGATCCCAAACCAATGGAGACTGAGTATTATTACTCCAGTCTTAAAAGGTAAGGGGACAGTGCAAGAGTGCGGGAGCTACCGCGGTATAAAGGTGATGTCCCACACCATGAAGATCTTCAAGAGGATTATAGAGTCTCGGTTCCGGCAGGAGTGTACTCTCTTGGAGTGTCAATATGGGTTTCGCCCTGGTCATGGGACCACGGACCCTGTTTTTACCCTGAGGGTTGTCGCAGAGAAATACAGGTCGAAGAACACGCCTCTGCACTGTTTTTTTCTAGACATGCAGAAGTCCTTCCACTGTGTTCCTCGTGCGATGATCTGGTGGGCACTGCGGTCCAAAGGTGTTCCAGAGGTCTATATAGACACTATCCGGGACATGTACTGTGACTCCGATTCAATGGTTCGGACTGCTGTTGGCGACACGAAACCCTTCCCCATCACCGTCGGGGTACACCAGCGTTCAGTCCTTAGTCCTCTTCTGTTCAGTGTAATATTAGACGGATTGTCGGACAGCATCAGAAACCCGCATGAGCAGCCTCCATGGTTGCTCATGTATGCTGACGATATTGCGCTGGCAGACGCGGACAGGGGCAGATTGGTGCGACGTGTAAAGGCGTGGAAGGAGACGCTTGAGAACAGCGGTCTGAAACTAAATGTGGCGAACCAGGTTAAATACCTGGGATCTGTTTTTCACACGTCCAGTGACATCGATTGCAATGTCAAGTCACGCATTGCTGCCGCGTGGGCCAAATGGCGGGAGATGACCGGTGTCATTTGTGACCCTAAAATGCCGATCCGGTTGAAGGGACAGGTCTACAAAACCATTATTAGACCTGTCCTTTTACATGGCAGTGAGACGTGGCCGATATTGGAGCGACACAAGCAGGAGCTGCGTGTCACGGAAATGAAGATGCTGCGGTGGATGTGTGGAGTCACGCGGATAGACCGCGTGAGGAACTCTCGCATCCGCGGCAGCCTTCACGTCCGTGACATTGCAGACAAGTTGCAAGAGTGTCGCCTTCGTTGGTATGGTCACGTCTTGCGGCAACCGCCGGGCTACGTAGGTAACAAATGTCTGGCCATGTCAGCCCCGCCGGGTCCCGGTAAGAGGGGAAGACCCAAGAAGTGCTGGCTTGACGTCGTAAGGGATGACATGCGTGCCAATTGTCTCACTACAGGGGATGCCGACGACCGTGCGAAGTGGAGGAGAAAATGTAGGAAAGCGGACCCCGGGCGTCGCGAGACGCAACTGGGACAGACGCTCGAATGATGATGATGTTGCCTGTAATTTGGATGTCTATCTGCTGCATTGTTTAAATTGTGAAAATTCATAACATATCGGTACACGAAAGTTTTTTAATCAACTATTTTTATTTGTAGGCTATGCGAGTGGGCGTACTCGACGTGCTACCTGAAACTACGCTGGAAGGTTTGACGGCAGAGGACCTGAGGTTACTGTTAAACGGAGTAGGAGACATAAATGTTACCGCTCTGGTTTCATACACCAGCTTCAACGACGAGAGTGGCGAGCGGCCCGAACGACTCGCTCGCTTTAAGCGCTGGCTTTGGGCCATTGTAGATAAGATGACGCACTTGGAGCGACAGGACTTGGTAAGACTATTGATACATATTAAGTAACTAGTGAATGCCTGACTACAGACATTTATGTGCAGGAAACCCAAATTTATCGTATGGGGAGCATACGATAAATTTGGGTTTCCTGCACATACATGTCTTGCCGTAAGAACACACTGTTTTTCTTGGATGAAAAGTATATAAACAATAAAAATGAAAAGCTATCCTATTTTATATTTCATGTTAGTACATTGATTAATTCCGACTGATAGGGAAGACTGATAAAAAATTATACATACCCAAAATATTCAAAGTGAAATGCGGTAAGAGAGCGCCGAAATGCAAGCATCCAGATTTAGCAGTACGGGGTTTAAATTCGTGTTACAATTTATATCGATATTAGTTGACGTCCTCGGCTCCGCGGTGACATTTTCTCGGTACTGTTTCTCAAAAAGTAGCCTATGTTATTCTGACTCGTAAGCTATAATATTGTAAAGTCTCATCGAAGTCAATTCAGTAGTATTTACAAAAAGCGTAATAAACAGACATCCTTACATACTTTCGCGCCAATGTTATTAGTAAGATTGTAGTTTTTGAATATGGACATACAACTTGGTTCATCGATACCTCTGGGTGAACCTTCGGAAGGATAGGCAGGGCTACCGACAGACTTTATCCACGAACGCGACTTCGTTTTCGGGGGAAAGGTAGTACTAACATGCGACAATGACATAACGTATAGTATAGTAACTACAGTACTTCGGTGGTGCAGCGCTAGTGCATGCGACAGCCACTGTAGATGTCTCAGGTTCTCTCATTGGGTCAAAATAAATATTTGTCATCCGCAACTGTTTGTGTTGGAGTTTGTTTCGATCGAAGATCACTGCGTTAAGCAAGTTTCGCTATGGCTGGTCACAGATGGGTAAACACTTTGTGGCAGTTACATTTGCGAGCGTTTTCGTGCTTCGGAAGGTACTTTAAGCTGTTGGTCCCAGTTGCCAGTAACATGGCAGTCGTTAAGCCAAGTTAAAGGCCTTATGCGCGGCAAATTTCAACAGCAGGTTGCCACAACCTGCGTCTGTCTATTTCAACACGGCAATGGACTCACCGCCTTTTACGAGGAATACACACGGTGAAAAGTGGGCGTATAATATGCCTCTGCCGCCCCTTCGAGGATAAGGCGTGATAGATAAACTAATATGTAAATGTTTTGGCAGGTTTACTTCTGGACCGGGTCGCCAGCCCTTCCAGCGTCGGAGGAAGGATTCCAACCGATGCCATCAGTGACGATACGGCCGGCGGACGACGCGCACCTACCCACCGCGAACACGTGCATATCGCGCCTCTACATACCGCTATACTCGTCACGACACGTGCTCAAACACAAGTTACTGCTTGCCATCAAAACTAAGAATTTCGGCTTTGTCTAGACGCTTCTCGACTCGCCACTGTCTGTTATCTATAAACTTAGGTTTAAGCCCAGTCATGTTAGACTGCCGCTGCGCTCTCTCGCTTCGAATACAGTTTAGAGAAATTATCTGTCCTTAAATATCTCGTCTAATTTCATTTGAAACGCTACTTCTCATATGGACTATACTGGTGTATATTTCTATTTATATAATATATTTTATTCGACAAATTCTTTTCTCATTTATATGACTGGGTATTTTGACTGAATAGTAATATTCAATACGCAGTAATTTTGTTAGGAGGCCCACTTTAGGTCCGCACAAGTACATAGTAATTGTTAAACTTTTAAGCTCATAGACCATAAGTATTTAACTGTTATTTAAAAGGACTATAGAAATCGCAACTCCTATTATACATACAACATTAGTTGAAAGTTGAAGATGCAAATCAGAGATCAACGTTTTTTACTGATTTTCTAAAACTTAATCTTGATTGTGTGATGTCTTTTTTCTATGGCCTAACTTGACATGTATTAAGTTGCTCTCCTCACATCCATTGTATTGATTGTAGTTTTATCGGTCGATGGCAAGCAACGGCAGCGCGTAAAGGAATATTTAATTGTTTATATAGCTTTGTTATATATAGTAAAAAAAATATATAGAGATAAATACAGTACGATGGGTATACTGGTGTAAAACTTGGGTAAGCTTGGGTAGAGTGGCGTCGGATCCGAGCAATAGTGGTATTGTGATATCAGAGGAAGTGTTTTACGCCTCAATCTCTAAATTTAAGAATATAATTAGATTTCCTTTGATTAGTTGTATTAATACGGTTCATAATAAACAATTTCAAAACGCTTATACTGGTGTTATTGTTTTAATTCTAATACTATGTTATTACTTTTATTTTCGTGTGGAACCTTCCGCGAAGTTCTCATCGGAACTAATAGTGAGATGGGCATGTCTGATTCGAACATATTCTCGACTTTGACTGCATCGGTGGCGTAAGTAGTGAGGCTTCTTGTTCAATTCCCGGGTCAGAACAAATTTTGTGCATCGAAACTAACAGTGAGATAGGCTTGTCGGATTCGAACCTATTCTCGTCTTTGGCTGCCTCGGTGGCGTAAGTGGTGAGAGTGAGGTTTCTTATTTGATTCCCGGGACGGAACAAATTTTGTGCATCGGAACTAACAGTGAAATGGGGATGTCTGATAAGAAGCTATTCTCGACTTTGACTGCCTCGGTGGCGTAAGTGGTGAGGAGTGAGGTTTCTTGTTCGACTCCTGGGACGGAACAAATTTTGTGCATCGGAACTAACAGTGAGATGGGCATGTCGAATTCGAACCTATTCTCTTTACTGCCTCTGTGGCGTAAGTGGTGAAAGTGAGGTTTCTTGTTCTATTCGGGCCGAAGAAATTTTGTGTAATTCGCAAATGTTTGGGGGTGTCCCATAGTTAATATGTATGTCCATAGTTAATATGTATGTTTTATCGATTGCCTAGATCCCATACCACAGGCTAGGCTAGAAGGCTCTGTGTATAAAATGACACACAATAGTAAAGCCATATGGTGCTTCTTTGCAGCTATGTCTGGGGAACTTGTAGTCCCTCTACAGGAAAGCCTCTTGCCAATGCCCAAGTCCAAAATTTTTGCATTAGCTTAAAACATTTTCAAGGATGAATAGTGTACGTACCTGTATAGTGAGCCCCATGGTACATGGGATAATTAATTTCGATCAGCGGGTACCAATAATCCCAAAACTCCATGAAAGCGAGTCTGGGGCCAAGACAATACGGACTAGCTGGCACCCTATCAGAAGCAGCCTGAAGATAACGCGACGGACGTGTCACGAACGCATCCCACTAGAATACGCGGTATTTTTTATTTTTGTGAATTATCTCGAAAGATTAGATGAATACCGACAGCTCACAACTGCGGCCTAAAAACTTGGCTGGAGGCTAAATCCCTATTGAAAGGCGGGAGCCAGTAACTGATAACTATGTATTATTTCCTTTTTGAAAGTAAGTCCTTCAAAAATGTTTTAAATAATATTGAATAACGAGCAGTTTTTTTTACGATATTCTATTTGGAGAATGTACAGTAGGTCTATAAAATCTCTAGCCTCTGTTGTGGATGCGTGTCGCGGCAATGAAAATACTGAGATAGATGTATAGAGAAACTCACATCCGCGGTCTCGCTGTTAGGGATGTCGATGACCGTGCGAAGTGGAAAAGTAGGAAAACAGACGCCCCTCGGATGATATTTGTTAATATCGTTAACATTTTATGGGTTTTAACCCCTAAAACCCCGCCCTGGCTACGCCATTAGGTATTCTTTGTGTTGCGTTCAGTACCTAAGTTATGTAAATACAAAATATTTATAATGTAGGTCAAGTTTCATCAATACCATTGACACCATTGTGGATATGGGTGGGTGTGACGATGTACGTCATAAGGTAGGTAATACAAGATAAAACATACTGTTTACTGATTTAACCGTGCCTTCTTGCTTCGACCTTGTTACTAAAAAGAAAATACACAAATACAAGGATAAAATAATATTACCTTTGAAAATAATCTCACAAGTTTACTTATAAAGTACAAAAATTTATTCAAACATATTTTACAGTCAAAAATATACAATGAACACAAAAATCCCTATAGGACGCATTTTAAACTGAGCAAATGTAGGTATTATTTTTTATATTTGACACGTCAAAATGGCGCCGCCCGCCTGAGATGTCTGACTTTTCACGCTTCTCCTAAAATGTCATAAAAGACCCAGGATTGTAAGAGGAGGGAAACACGTGCGCTGGCAGAGAGTTCCATGCTTTTACGGTGCGACACAAGAAAGACCTCGGAATCTTTCGATTCTGGGCACAATTGTGTCAACAGTGTGAGGATGACATCTCTGCCCCACCCTTGTTGTTCCGGAACTGAAAGAGGGTGGGATCAAGTGGAAGAGTTCTTCAGATCATGTAGAAAAAAGAGAGTGGGCGACAAAACGGACCCCTGTGGTACGCCACCATTTATCCGCAAGTACTCTGAGGCATGACCGTGGCAAAGAATTCGAATACGGCGCTCATGCAGAAAGCTGGCGAACCATGTGCATAGTTGAGGTGGCAGTCCATATGCCGGAAGCTTTGAAAGGAGCGATGCATGCCAGACTACCCAATGCCTTGGCGATGTCCAGCCTGATGGCCAAGGATTCACCACGTAACGTAACGTATCCCTTGTGGGCCAGCGATCCGTCAGGATACCGTAGCGGCAGAAGTAAGTTTGCACGGCTTTGGCCAGTTGCCAATATCCTCGGCTACCCGTGGGATGCGAAGTAAGTTCCTAGCCAAGCCGCGCTAGGCAACCGCTCTTATAAAAGCCTTCTTGCTCCCCCGCTCTCCTGCTCTTATAAAGATCTTCGTCGCTCTATTGTATGCGGCTCTGAGGTGGGCCACATTCAGGTCACCCGCCACCCGAGCCCTGGTCCAGGCGCGATTCGTCAACTGCTCGTGTCGAACTGTATCAGCGCACTGACGCCCGAACAAGGGTCGGGTTTTACGGATGCTGGTGACATCAGTGTAAGGGCGTATTCCATCCCCAGACTGAGCTCCAGAAATCCAGTGAGGAATACTTATAATGCATTTTTGTAACTCGCTATATTACTGTACAAATTCTTCAATATTTCTACTTATTCTAGTTTAGAAATAACATTTAATTCAGCTGATAATTTTCTATAGACACCAAAGAGTACACTTATGTGACATACATGTAGTAGTGCACTAGTAAGATCTGTGCTAGGGTATGTGTTCCAGCACATTTCAATTAGAGCTAATATCAGAAATCTAACAATAACAGAATAATTGTTACACCACAATAAGTAGGGTAAGCTGTGAAAATACCACGAATAGAATTGGTAATGAAGACTTCTAGCACACACAATACCAATAAAGTTTACAATAAACATTGGCAAAATGAATAATTGGCTTAAAATACTAAAATCAATATTATAATTGGATTCTTTCTCTTCAATTGGTCTTTCAGCAGTCTTTTTGCCACCTTTGTTAGATTTTTGTAACAGAGTTTCAAATGAGTTTAAGAAATCCTCTTGATCTTTAGTAAATTTCTCTTGATTGTTCTCTACCTTTTTATTAAATTTACGTTTGACCTCTTTTGATAGTTTATTCTTCTTTTTTAATTCATGATTTTTAGCATCAATCTGTGGTTGAAATTGACTCTGTACATACTTAAGACGGCAGTAGCTTTGGAAGTATTTTACACACATCGGTATAAATAATATCAATAGGAGACAATGTATGCCTAAAAGTGATAAGTGAAAACATTTGCTTTCAAATACTTCTATATCTAAAAATCTATAATTAACAGTCCAGGTATGGTTGAAAACACGACCCAAATCAAAACTACCTCTTAAATATGCTTCAGGATTTGTTAATAAAAATGGTAGTCCAAGCATTACTTGAATAATAGCACAAATGAACAACTGAATTAATGTTCCTTTGAATCCTAAATTAACAAGGTAAAAGAAAAACAGTGCTGGTGCATATAAGAGAATATTCATTTTTATAGATACACCTAAACTATAAAATACACTACCCAGGTGCCACTTTGATTCCATAAAGAAGTTCAAAGCCATATAAAGGAATAGTACTGCAATTGGGTCATTAAATAATCTAAGTACATAAATAGAATGTATTCTGTAAGATGTCAGTATTGCTATGACTAGAAAATATGGAGGAACTTTTTTTGTTTTGGTATAGATCCTAAGTACTAGGCATAACTGTAGTAAATAGATCCCAATGAATATGTACTGTGCAAGTTTAATATTTTCACCTTGGCTTGTTATGAAGTAGAAGAAGGAATATATGTACACGAATCCTGCAGGATATACAAGAGGTCCGGTGTCTCCACGTAGCTGGCTGTAGTCGAATGTGCCATTCAAAAATCCCTCGCATTCCTGCATGTATGCTTTCCAGTCGATTTCGGTATATGGGACGCGTTCCACCACTAACAAGTTGACGACAAGTTCTGCCACGATGATAAGTAGACTGATAAATCGCAGCTTCCGAGGGTTGATGATTAAGTCTTTCATATAAGACCACGTACAAATTTTACCTAACTCGTGTAAAATGTCTTGAAACTTGCTTCTGCTGCCCATGGTGATGGAGTATAGCACAATTCTTTTATAAGATTCCAGACGTCCCGTTAGGATAAAAAGAGCTTGACAGAGTTAGTTAATATTTCTATTTTAAGATAGGTCATCGCATCGATCCCCGGCGGCAATCACACACGGTTTTTTTTTTTTTTTTTGTTCTTGTGGCGATACTATTGCTCCGCCAATAACTCAGTGTGGATTTGGTAGGGGTTTAGTAAGTCGGTCCACACTTAGGTACGATCCAAGCACACACGGTTATCATAACAGCAGTTCTGTCACCTACTGTCAACTGTCACTGGCAGTTTGACACTAATGATAGAAAGCATACTTGACAGAAAGTAGTGCTGCCAAGTGCCAATATAAATGAAAAAAAAATTGCTGCTAACCTCGGCCAACTAGAAACCGAATAATAGTTATTTGTTCAACAAGTGAGCAAAAGTACCAGCGATGTAGTCTAAAATTGAATCACGAGCATAGCGAGTAATTCGCAATTAGACTTAGAAGAGCGAGTGTAGGCACGAGTTAAAAAAAATTGCTCTCGTGTGAAACATACGTTTCACCTCTCCACCGAGAATACTGTTACCTGAAGTTAATCACAATTAATCCTTCAAAGTGTGAAATTTTTCTAAATGACAATATTGATAGTGTTTCTACTATTTCAAAATTCAATGTTTTGGCTCCAAATTTGAAAATCCTTCAGAATTGTTCTCTACGCCTCCTTGGGTCTCCCGTTCTAGAAGATGCCTATGAATCTTTCATTGAGGAAAAGATCAAAAATTTTTGTGAAGTTTCGGATCGACTCCTTCAAATAAATATACAATCGGCCTTTACAATTATTCGGTATTGTCTTTTCGTCCCAAAATTAACTCATGCCCTTCGCTCATCTCAATTTTTTAAACATCCGACCCTTTTGGAAAATATGGACAAAATTATTCATACCACGCTTTCCAAAATTTTGAATGCAGATTTGGACGACCGAGCGTGGCTCCAAGCGTCTTTACCAATACGCTGGGGCGGCCTCGGTGTTCGTAACATCTCTGATATAAGTTTACCTGCATTTTTGTCTTCAGTACACGGCACTGATGAATTGACCAGGAAAATTTTAATTCCTACACTGGTCAATTCTGAAGTGCCAGGCAAGATTGAAGCCATAAATGTTTGGAAACTTAAGTGCCCAGATACTGTTTTACCGACCAACCCGTGCTCCCAGAGGCAGTGGGATAGGCCGCTCTGCAACGAGGTTAGAAAAAATTTATTGAACACGTGTTCGAATGTTGCAGAACGTGCTCGCCTATTGGCTGTGGGAGAATGGGAGTCAGGTGTTTGGCTTCAGGCTCTTCCATCGCCCAACATAGGTACTATGTTGGACGACACTACATTCAGAATTGCTGTCTGTCTTCGTTTAGGTGCTCCCTGCGTTTCTCCGCATTGCTGTCAATGTGGTGAAGTAGTCGACAGCCTTGGGCATCACGGTCTCTCATGCAGCAGGAGTGCAGGTCGCAGGTCACGTCATGCATACCTTAATGACATTATCCGTCGGGCTCTTGTCACCGCCGGTGTTCCAGCCGTTCTAGAACCTAATGGTTTGGCGCGTGACGATGGCAAGAGGCCAGACGGTATGTCATTGGTGCCATGGAAGATGGGAAAGCCTTTAGTTTGGGATGCAACTTGTGTTGACACCCTGGCTCCTTCTCATCTTCATAGCACGGCGAGTTGCGCTTGTGCTGCTGCTGCATCCGCCGAGACTCTCAAGCGGCGCAAATATAATAATTTAATAGGTAATTATATTTTTGAGCCGTTTGGGGTCGAGACACTGGGCTCGTGGGGCCCAAGTGCTCGTTCACTGTATAGTGATATCGCAAAGCGACTGGTCGATTCTTCTCGTGACCATAGGGCTGGCCTCTTTCTCGCTCAGAGAATAAGCATTGCCATACAACGTGGCAATGCGGCCAGCCTTATGGGAACCTTACCGGTTGATTTTGATGGGGAGGAATTCTTCGACACCTAGTCGGGGCATCATTGTCAGTCTTGTAATAATTCCCACCACCCGCCCCCTTCTTTTTGTATTGTTTTCTGTAAATATGTTAAATTTTAATTTGTTAATAACCATATTAGTTTGCCTTTATTAATCATAAAATATATATATATATTGTATTGTGGGACACTTTTTACACAGCGCCATGTAGCCCAAAGTAAACTAATATTAGCTTGTGTTATAGGATCTAGATAACTGATAAACATACTTATATATTTCTAAATACATACATATTATAGATAAATAACACCCAGACACAGAATAAAGCATCGTGTGCTCATCACACAAAGTTTTATCCTGGGTGGGAATCGAACCCACGACCTCTTGCGTAGCAGTCGGATGCACTCCCACCGCGCCACAGAGGCAGTCATAAACACAAGTCGAATAATCAAAACCATCTAGATTTTTTAAATTCCCGCTTTGTCCACAGATTATAGTATACGATTATACAGATTATTTTAGAGCTGTGGTAGATATTTTTTTTGCAACGCGACTTTATTGTTTACTGAATTATATTTTTTTTTTCAATAAACCATCCATACATTAAAAAAGTTACACCTATAAACTAAAATAATTAAATTAATTAATTAATTAAAATAAAATATTGTACTTTGCCTCACACTCGCAGCAAAAGTCGCTTTTCCTTCGAGATTTCAAGAAGTAAAAGTGCCCTTTTGCTGCTGGAAAGGTGAAAAATGTACTTCTCCAGTTCAACAAAAATCGCAGTGTGTGAAAAAAAAAATTACATAATAATGAGAACTTCAAGAAAATAAAATAGATAATATATGAAAATAAAAGTGCGAGGCGAGAACCCTCCACGTCGGCGGTACGGTTTCATCCACCCTTTGGACATGCTCAGGGGAAACGGATACATGACCGATAGTGTTCGGCAGTGCAGAGATTCCCACCGATGTTTAGATAGGGTTTGTACCCCCACCGTGTTCCGAAGGTGCCTTCTGGCGATCACTCACTTGTCCTCCAACCACTCTATTTTATAGGGACTCTCGGCTACGCAATGCGGGCTCAAGTTGGCCATTATGGAGCAGTTCTCACAGTGACGTATCCTCTAGCTTATCTGGCGCCTTAGTAGAAAAGTGAAAGAGTAGTAGCGAAGTGGAATACCGTGGTGTCTTGGTGGGTAGTCTGGGGCCGTCGTTTCATAACGCCATAATATAGTTTCCAACCAAACTAGACCTCCAAACTGTATCAGCGCCCGTCTATGTTAATTGGTATATTTACTCATGGCCCCGCGGACTCCGTGTTATGTAAACGATCTCTGAATTAAACAACTTTGCTCAGCTATGGCTGGTCACAGATGGGTGACGACTTTGTGGCATTTACATTTGCGAGCGTATTCGATTCCCACTCAGGATAAAACTTTGTGTGATGAGCACGATATTTATTTTGTGTCTGGTTGTTATTTATCTATAATACCTATGTATGTATTTAGAAATATATAAGTATGTTTATCAGTTATCTTGTTACCATAGTACAAGCTCGGCTTAGTTTGGAATCAGATGGCGTTGTGTGAGTTGTCCCAACTATACCCCATTTACACTCTTGCACGAGCCACGAGGCGAGCTACACATACTTTATACACATACAAATATTTACATCGAAATCAATAAATTTTAATAATAAAGTACTTATCGACCCCCTAAACCAGTTCCTGATGATTGGTAGAGTAATAAAATCATCTTTTTATAACTGAAAACGGGTACAGACTCGTGGTCCCACCAATTTTGTCCCACCGTGCTCGTAGTCTAATAGTGGGCTATTTGGTGGGACCACGAGTCCTGCGTTTTATGTATGACTCCTGGTCGCACTATGTAGTGGGGCCATGAGTCAAACGAAACATGTACGACTCATGGTCCCACGATTTAGTAGAACGAACTGCCATTCGTATAATACGCGACTCGTCATCAGTGTACGATATACTGTTTTCATCAATATATAGCGTTATAACTGATGAAGGTTTAAGTCCATAGAGTGCGTGGGTGTGTGAGTGTGTTGAAAGTCGGTCTAAGACTGAGGAGTAAGCAGTCTGAGATTAGATCTATTTTACGTAAAATTTTTGAATTCAATCTTCTTTATTGAGAGAAATTTGATAACTGTATAAAATAAATGTCGTAAAAAAGTTTCACTTCTTACCTGTGTACTCTGGTACACACACAAAATCTTTTTATATTTATTTTCTCCTATATATATATTTCAACATTATATAGGCGCTAGAGACGGGCAGCTAGCGATGATCTCTTCCGGAAGTGGGCCGAAAAATTTCTTACTGAAAAACTGAAAAACTTCATTCAGCCTTCTAGTGCCCGTTCGAACGCTGTTCACCCCCTCTGTTTACAGAGAGATGTTTGCGGACGGCTCGAAGCAGGCACACGCTAACCTCCTGTGGGAGATCGCAGCACGTTTAATCCCCCGATTAGACCCTCATATTGGGACATTCCCTTAGCCGGGTCGCCGTGAATAGGCCAGGAATATACTGCGACCCGGTTGGCAAGAAGGCGGAGCACCGCAAGGTTTAGTAACTTATCTTATATGGTACAGTGGTAGGGTACCATTGCCTGTGTGTATGTGTGTTGTAGGAAGGGCAATTTCTTCCAAACCTATCTTCTTAATGTATAAAAATACAATAATAATGATAATAATATTAATATAATAATAATAATATATAAAAAAAAAACTAAACTAAACTATCTTCACGCTGTATCCCTGACGGGGTAGTCAGAGAGGACAGATCGCCAGGCTTCGCGATCCATGCATACTTCTTTCGCTTCTTCGAGATTCATCAATCGCTTCATACACGCACGTCCGGGTATCCGAGTACTTTTGACCTTTCCGTTTTTGAGCAATCTGCTCACGTGGTCTTCATATGTAAGTCTCGGCCTTCCCTGACTCCTTCTACCCTCTACTTTTGAACAATATATATTCTTCGTCAATCGTTCCTCACTCATTCGTTGGACGTGTCCAAACCAACGGAGCACGCCTTTTTCCAGCTTAACGCTGACACTTTCATTCAAACCTGCCATATTGCGTATCACTTCGTTACGTATTCGGTCGGCCAAGGTAACGCCGCACAATTTTCGAAGTGATCGCATCTCCACAGCATTCAATTTACTTTCATGCATCTGCTGACATACCCAGGTTTCACTACCGTAAAGCAAAGTTGGCACTAGCACTGCGTTATGAATCGCCAGTCGTGCTTCTTTTACGATGCTTTGTCGCTTTACTAACTGGGACAAAGCACCGTTAACTTTGTTTCCGGCAGCTACTCGCCGTTCTACATCCGAATCACATCTTCCATCCGCGCTAAACATACTTCCTAAATACACAATTTCATTCACTTGCTCTAGACGTTCCTGGTTTACTCTAATCTCGCATTTAGTTCTTACGTCACCTCTTTCAAATACTAGAACCTTAGTTTTACTTGCATTCAAGCGGAGACCCTTACTTTCACACCCCTCTTTCATATTAGTGACTAATGCCTGTAGGTCGGCTTCTGACGAGGCCATGAGCACCGCATCATCAGCGTACAGCAGACAGTTTACTGTAAAGTCACCCAAATTCACACCCATATTAAAATCTTTCAACTTCTGCAGGCAACTGTCCAGATACACTATGAACAGCCAGGCGGACATGACACATACCTGTTTGACGCCTTTACAAACATCAAAAAGAGGTGACACATCCCCCCCTACTCGCACGCAAGCCTTACAGTCCTTATAAAGCGACTGTATTGCCCGCAGTAGCGAGCCGTCCACACCATATCCTGGCAGCAAGTCCCACAGCGTTTCTCTCACAACGTTATCAAATGCTTTCTCTAGATCCACAAAAGCGCAGAAAACCTTCTGGCTAAGAGCCAGAAACTTTTCCGCGATCATGCGGAGAGAAAACACTTGATCCATGCAACCTCTTCCACGTCGGAATCCGCATTGAGCCTCCCATAAATACCTTTCAGACTTTTCTTGCATTCGTGCCGTTATAACCTTTGCATACACCTTACTAGCTAAGCTGACCAAGCTGATCGCCCTGTAGCTGGAGCAGTTTAGGCGCGAGCCTTTCCCTTTGTAAATAGGTACTACAACTGCTACTCGCCAGTCATCCGGGACCTCACCTGTCCGCCAGCACAAGTTGCATAACAGACATAGTGAGTCCCAGACACGCGACCCACCGTACTTGATCATCTCAGCAGTAACTCTGTCTTTTCCCGCAGCCTACCACATTTCATACTTCTTATCGCTTGTTCTATTTCTTTCATACTAATGACTTCAATGACATCGGGATCCGGAGCATCGAAGTGAGCTCCACTTCCCGATGTGGCATCTCTGTCTTTTCTTGCATACATCTTTCCAAAATATTCACTCCATCTCTGCAGGACGTCACTTTGGTCTGTTAGGACGTCATTGTTAACACTAAGCACTTTATTCATACTGCAGATTGCCGAACAACTTCGGGTCTTGCCTACCTCTTTCCAGAAGAGCTTGGCATTAGCCCGAAAATTGGACGACAACCTATATTATTATTATTTATTATAATAATAATAATATATCAATGTTATTGAAAAGCTCTCATCCACAGGGCAGCTTGTGGTGAGCTGAATGTGCGTGGCTACACATCGGTCCCGATTCCTCAGAGTTTTGTTGCTCTTCTGCACCGGTTAGCATTTTATGGGCTAACGGGAGAGCAGTGAGAGTGCTACTCCCGGGAGTGCAGCAAATCTCACCTCTGGCTTGCCTTAATTGGCCGGTCAGAGGGAGGGAGCCAGAGCTATATGCTAGGGGGTGGAAGTGTCATTTTCAAGGGCATAACTATGGGGAAACCCGCTCCGGGTCTGACCCGCGATGGCGAAACCGGCGCTCGGCACCCCAAGCCGCCCACACTAGCCCATTTCATAGTTAGAATATTGTACAATAGTTTAACTTCCATTGGAGGTGGTCCGTAATCGTTCTTCTACATAAGGCGGGCGTGGATTGTCTGCAGTGGTCCCATTTCCTCCTAGATTAAAATTCTCAAAGGGCCTCTGCGTGTTGGACCAATATGTCCCCATGTAAACCTACCAAAAGACCAAGACCGGGTATCTTCGTAGGAAAAAAAAGATGCCCGTGAAGATAGAGACATAATAATTTAATGTATACTTAATTAAATATTCGGTAAAAAGTGCCTATCTTTTTAATTTTTAGTATCTTTATTTATCTATTACATTTTATGATATTTTATCCATACTGATAATTTATAATTATTATATAATTAATTATTCATTAAGACTCGTGATGGAACAACAAAACATGAATTGAGATTTTTCTGTTAGTGGGACCACGAACACGGTGGGACGAAATTGGTGGGACCACGAGTCAGTTGCTGTTAGTGGATCTTTTTTTTTTTTTTTTTTTTTTTTTCGTTTTTTTTTTATGTTCAATGTGTTATGAAAACCCTGTCCGACCCAAAAGGGGCACATAGGCACTTCAATAACATAACCAAAAAAAAATTAAAAATCATATTATTTATAAGTATGAAATTGTTATAATTTTTTTAAATGCGTGTTTTGAAATAAAAATTAAATATCCACCACGCCTTATCCCCGAAGGGGTGGCAGAGGCATATTATATGCCCACTTTTCACCATGTGGATTCCTGTCCCACGTAATTGGTGGTGAGCCCATTGCCGTGTTGAAATAGACAGATGCAGGTTGTGGCTACCTGCTGTTGAAATTTTTCAAGCCGCCCATAAGCCCTTCAACCAGGCTTAACGACTGCCATTTTACTGGCAACCGGGACCAACGGCTTAACGTGCCTTGCGTGTTTTTAGTATCAGAATTAGTCCAATGTCCTTAAAATATAGCAAATTTTCAAAAACTGACTACACCTTTAATGGCATGCGGTGACGACTGTATGTGATATCAAAAGAAACTGCCGCCGCCGCCGCGCCGGCAGGTGTAAGCTGACCTCTTGACCTTGCATTTCTGAACAGCCCTTTGCCTGTGTTGCCATGTAAGCTACGACCTCATATTAATTTTTAAGTTAATTTCTTCGGGAAAAATTATTGAGGTAATTTTTTTGGGGTAATTTCTAAAAAGGATTACACGAATAAAATCACATCTCGATACCTACCAATACCTTTACGGATCGGACAGGGTTTTCTTAACATATTGTATATATATGTTCATTTCAATACAGTGTTACTAATAGGGAGGTAGTACCTATAATGAAAACAGTTTATCGATAGGTACTAAAAAAGTGAAATAAAAAATGTTATAATGTACAATTATTTACACATAATCAATTTATCCTAGGTAGTTTGACTTGTTAATCTGTTTTATAGAAATATAAATTGACTAGCTGTGCCCCACGACTTTACCCATAATATACTTATACCGTTATTCCGCGCTGAGGTCCCGGGTTCGATTCCCGGGTCGGAAAATATATTTGTGGGAACCACAAATGTTTTATAGTTAGAAAATTTATAGTAAACATAAATAGATACCTATATGAATGACTAATAACAAACATGTGACTTGATTTAATATAATTCAGTATTTAAAAGATGAAGAAATAAATAAATATTTTGGAACATTCTCAAACAACGCCGCCTAATGGCCTAAAGCTATAGGTATAAACTTGTCCTATGGGATCTAGATTACTATTGGTTACTTTATATCGAAACGTTATTACCAGAATTTTATATACTCAGTAATAAAATCTACCTGAAAACATTAACCTTTACAATTAAAAGTGAGTGTCAAGGTGAAAATATTTAATACCTACGAACATTTCAGAATGATTTTATACAAACTACACTGTCAAAAAACAATAAACATTTATTAAACCCTTTTATTACCGTTATCATCAACAATTTACGTAGAGCCCAGATTGTTTTCAGTAAGTCAACATAGATACTGTACTTGTATAAATATAAATTTAACTGAATGCCTATTAATCAGATTCTGTATTATCTACTCTGTATTACTACTAAGTAGTTGTAATAGCTGAACCACCAAGAAAAATGAATTTCGTAACTAAATTATTTCAAATTGTAATTTTCATTGGAATATATCCTAATGTATTTGGGACTGATGTTCTACGTAAGTAACTCTGAGGATTTTTATTCTTTAACATTTCATATAATTTTTTCATGTTGTATTGGTCATTATTATACTTAAAAAATGGAATTCATAAAATTCTAAATTAATAGAAAATAAAATAAGTGAAATTCTAGCGATCTGTTATCTCTAACTATTCCGTTAG
Source organism: Thumatha senex (assembly GCA_948477245.1). NCBI lineage: Eukaryota > Metazoa > Arthropoda > Insecta > Lepidoptera > Erebidae > Thumatha > Thumatha senex. The sequence goes on from OX419726.1 coordinate 21,366,873, forward strand.
CATACAGTATGAATATAGTTATTAAATTAATGTTATTGGGTTTTTTTTATTTTTTTACTTCCTCGGTGGTGCAGTGGTAGTGATTGCGACTGCCGCCACTGAGGACCTGGGTTCGATTAAAAGGAAAAAATATTTCCGTGATCCACAAATGTTTGTTTCAGAGTTAGGTGTTTCCTATGTATAATATGTATGAATTTAGAAATATATAAGTATGTTTATCAGTCATCTAGATCCCATAACACAAGCTTATATTAGATTACTATGGGCTAGACGGCGCTTTATAAAAAAAATGTCCCACAATATTTATTTATTTTTATTTATTTATTTTACACAGCGCCATCTAGCCCAAATTAAGTCAATAATAGCTGGGATCTAGACTACTGATAAACATACTCATATTTTATTAGATACATATTGGATGGTCATGTATATCGATTACAATAACAATGACTAGGTACTTATTAGAGAATTAAAAAAATATATGCAAACATAATAGCTGCGCTGCTAGTTGGTTTTGGTTTCTAGAGCGAGGGCTTCGGATTTGTTTGGATGCAATCGTAACTAACGCTAAACATAAAATTTAAAACAGAGAACACAGTTAAACTCCATTAGTATTTATTTTTGAAGTGAAAACTTCTTTTAGCGCGGTACGCATTTTTTTAGATAAGATAATATCTCTGGACTCATGACACTGTTACCGAGACGCAGCTATAGTGTGTGCATATAAAAAGTTATGAAATATTTGATTGATAATTTCGAACTCAGTTATTAACCTTCGATAGATCAGTTGGTAAATTCGATAGCCCACTCTTCTCTCTCGCTCTTGTTGAGCAAGCGGGTCTGTGCGATCGCTCCGTAATTTTAATAATTTTTCTTTGGTTTAACTTTGCATTCCCAGCTCGTGAATTGGTTTATGTGATATTTTAGTGATTGTGTTTCGGTAACTCGTAAGTGAAACTTGGTTTTATTGTCGTTAATCGGGTAAATATTGCTATTTATCAATCGGTAAGTTTTTTTTGATTTTCATTCCAAAGTGAATTAAGTTGCGCCCATAATTTTATTTTTTTACACTTTATTTAGACACTTTTTTTATTTGTGCTGTATAATTAGTGTTAAAAAATAATGCCCTTTCGAGATGAATCTCCCGATAGAGGGGGAGGTAAACGCGTATGTGCTACTATTAGGTCGCCACCGGCAAAGCGACTTTTTAGTGAAATGTCTCCGGTTTTCCAAACACCCGAAGATGTAAACAAACGGGTACAATCAGTTAAATTGGTCAATAGTGACTTGTCGGAATACCATAATCAAGGCGAATATTGCACGTTAGTCGAGCAGGCAAACAGTTATATTGCTACAATAAATAATATAATCAACGATCAGGGATCGCGAATCACTTTGTCTAATAAAACTTCTATCATGGATTTAAACCAGCGCTTGACCGGCATTATTTCTATTCTGGCATTAACATCGTCATGCAACGAAACTAAGGTGGCAAATATGGCCAAAGAACTGCAAGCACTTAAATGTCAGCAACCAAAAATGTCATATGCGGATAAACTAAGGTTACGTTTGCCAGCTAAATCGGCTCAGCAGCCGTGAAGGCTCTTCCAGCCCGACCCTGTGTGGTGGCTTACCCCGCGCCTGATCGTTCAACCGAGTTCACAACGGCGTCTGCGACTAAACAGGCACTTATGAAAGCTATCAAGCCCAGTGACGATGGCTTCCAAATTGTAGGCATTAAAAGAACCGCGAAATCGGGTGTAGCGAAAGCCAACTCAAGAAGTTGGAGTCAGTGGACGCAATCAAATCAATCAAATCAGCGGCCGGCGATGCTCCAGAACTCGATCGTTCGTTTTAATCTACCTACTTCTTTTGTACTTTATTAAATATTCTATATAAAAGTGTTGACATTTTAAACTTCAGTATAGTGACTATTGACATTTATAATCAGTGGGCATTTTAATCTCAGACAGTTCAAGCTTGGATATATAAATATGTACTCGTTAACATTTTGGTATTCTATATGTATGACTTGTAATCTTTATGCGAGGGTGAGTGAGATGCCAATAAATGTTATGATTAGTAATCGTTATTGTAAAAAAAATTATGCGTAAACATTTTATGCGGGTATATCATTATAATAAAAAAAGTAATGGGAAAATAAAGTATGCCTAATGATTTATTCTGTTTGAACGTTATGCGAAACGAAGAGTATGCCAAAAAACGTTATGCAGTTTTAATTTATGCCTCAAAAATTTATGCAACCCAATACGGACCCATTAAAAATTAGCGAGGAGGACTTTATTAAGAATTCCAAAATAATTCGTAGGCGTCGTTTAGCTAACGGTCGTTCGTGGGTGGGTTTGGAGCTGGAGCTGGAGATCCGGAAGGATAAATTATTTATTGATTGGGCCGCTTGTAGATTTATCGATGACCTTGAGGTAGTGCGTTGTATGAACTGTCAACAATACGGTCATGTTCACAAATTTTGTACCAGCAAGTCAACCAGCTGTGCTAATTGCGGCGAGGAACATGATACACTAGCATGTCCACATAAAGACAGTCCTGATTTTAAACCCATCTGTATAACCTGCAAAAGGTTTAAAAAGCCCCATAACCACCGTTGCGGCTCTCGGGAGTGTCAGACCTCCCATAGCATAGGCTGCAGCAGCTCATTCTGAGCACAAACTACCTGTAGTTGTATCATTTAATAAAAAAAAAATATCTTGGATCTAATTATAGGACAGCTTAATTTACACAACGATAGGGCAGCCACGGCGGAACTGAACCGCCTAGTAATAGAGAACAAATTAGACATTGTACTCTTATAGGAACAATATCAGAGCGCCCACCTGCGTAACAGAGTGGTACAATTACATGCCAAGGCACGAGCTGGGATTTATGTTTCTAGTACAAATTTTACTGTAACATCTTTGAGCAACCTCATGACATCTCATTGTGGTGTTGCTGAGGTTACTTCCTCGGCCTATAGGGTGTTTGTTGTGAGCTGCTACTTTCAATATTCACATCATATCGATCCTCACTTACACCATCTTCGTCACGTCCTGCAGTCTCTTGCGGGTCAAAGAATAATCATAGGCGCTGATGTCAATGCCTCTTCTACATTATGGTATGGCAAACTACGTGTATTCGATAGGGACCGGCGCTGTGCCGTCGAAGAATTCATTGCAGAAATGAATTTATCTATACACAATTGTCCCAATGCACCACCTACTTTTTGCGGCCCTATGGGTGAGTCTTCTATTGACGTGACGCTTTCACGCGGCGACGTCTCGATATCCGAATGGCGTGTCCTCCCGGATTCGTCCTGTAGTGACCATCGTCTAATCGTTTACAAGCTCTTACCCGGTGATGCACGAGAGGCGCAAAGTACTACTTGTAATTTCAAATATAAAAGTAGGGGCGCAAACTGGGAGCTCTTTGATTCTCTGTTTGCGGCTCACGCTTAAGATTTTGGTCGTGGTAACCTGTCTGTCAAAGAGAGTGCTTCGTTAATGTCAGAAACTTTTACCTACTGTGCCGACGTGGCCATTGGTCGTGGATCTATTAACAACACTCGGAGATGCGATTGGTGGAGTGATCGTTTAGCTGAGCTTCGAAGGCGTTTCCGGAGAGCTCGTAGAAAATTAAATTATTTTAAAAAGCATAAAATTAGTGCTGGTGCGGAATACAATAGCGCTTTACTTGCTCTTAGAGTTGCCACGTCCCATTACAGGGCGGCTGTTGAAAAATCAAAGGGTAATTTGCTACGTAAACTAGTGCATGGGCTGGAAGCTGAGGGTCCGTGGTCGCCTATATACCATGAGTTTAGGGCTAACCGTTCTGTTGATCTTGCCTATGTACGAAATATCAAAATTAACAACTCCCATACTATAGGTCTGAAGGAAACCGCGGATTACCTCTTGGATTCTCTTATACCCGACGACTGCTCGGAGAACGATAGTGATTATCACCGACAGATAAGCCAGTGGGCTCTTGAGCCACCATACTCACCCCAGTCAGACCTACCAACTTCTGATGAGTTCCTCGAAATTGTTAGGTCGATGTCCATAGGTAAGGCGTCGGGTGACGATAAAATATCTAACAAAATGATAAAGGAGGCTTGCAAGCTGTCGGGTGAAGTAATATTAAATATTTTTAACCGATGTATTTACGCGGGAGTGTTCCCCCGTATTTGGCGATGTGGCTATATTCGGATTATTCCTAAAAAAGGCGACAAGCCGCCAGATGACCCTAAATCGTACCGACCGATCACATTGTTGCCCTCCTTGGGAAAGCTTTTAGAGCGTCTCATAGTACCCTGGCTCCTGCCGGGCGGTATTAAATTTCACGAAAATCAATTTGGATTTACAGTAGGAAAATCTACTATTGACGCAGCGATATCAGTGCGAAAGGCTGTCACTTCATCGGTTTCTCAATATGTGCTGGCCATCTTCCTAGATATTTCCGGGGCTTTCGATAACGCTTGGTGGCCAATGCTATTAATGATATTAAAGTCTCGCGGTTGCTATAGAAATATTTACTCTCTTATTTATTCATATTTTTCACAAGGTACAACAACTTTAAAATTTGGTCATTATTCTGCTACCAAAACGTTAACAATAGGCTGTCCTCAGGGGTCTGTGCTAGGCCCACACTTGTGGAACTTAGGATTTGATGACTTTGTCAGTTTACCATTACCGGAGGGCGGTTCAATGACAGGATACGCCGATGACGGTATGTTGCTCGTTCAGTCGAATACTCGTGCGGGACTCGAGAGCTTGGCCCACACGTGTTTGCGCGTCGTTGAGGAGTGGGGCGTAAGAAACAGATTATTTTTTGCACCTAACAAAACATTTCAGTTGCTTTTAAAACGAAGTTTGAAAGTACCACCGCGCATTAAATTCAATAACGTTTACATTAAAAATAAAACTTCGGTTTGCTATTTAGGATTGATTTTAGAGAGAAATTTTGCATTCGTTGAGCACATAAAAACTGTAGGTGAAAATGCTAAAAATAGCTTTTATGCTTTGTCAAGAATATCTAATGCTACATGGGGACTTTCGTTCAAAACAGTGAAGGTCGTTTACGGGGCCACTTATCTGGGCTGTATGTGTTACGGGGCGCCGGTATGGGCAGATAAGGCTACTATTGGTGCTGCACGTTTAAAGTTACTGCAAAGTTAACGCCTTGCATTGATATTTTTATGCAAGGCCTACAGAACGGTTAGCACGGAGGCTCTGCCGGTGATGGCAGGGGTCCTCCCGGTTGATCTCGAAATTCAGAGACGCGCGGCTTTATACTATTCGGCTAAGGATGGCATGGATGATAGGTTTTTGTTAGAAAGAGATCGCCACAGAATTGGCAGACTGTATCGTGATAATGTACGTGAAGAACTTTTAGACGAATGGCAGCTGCGTTGGAACACTTCCATCAAAGGGCGCCACCTCTACCAGTATTTCCTAGACGTTCGTGAACGCCTGGGAATGTCCTGGCTGGAGGTTGATCACTGTGTTGCTCAATTTCTTACGGGACATGGTAACTTTAGGAGCAAATTACATTCGTTTAAGCTGGTTGAGTCACCGTTCTGTCAGTGTTCAACTGCTGACGCCAAATATGATCAGACCGCCCATCATATACTTTGGGAGTGTAGCATTTGGCAAAATGAGCGATATAATATACTTAATTGTTTACTATGCGGATCTCGTGGCATCGAGGGTGAATTTTCGTGCTTTTAAACGTTTCTGCCATACATATTACTGGAATCAAACATAGCTCACATAGGACCCGTAATATACTATTATCGTGGTGTTTCCCTATTCTATAGGATTTTCACCTAGTTGCTTTCCAGGTCTCCCGCTTTGCAAAGGAGGGAAGAGGCATTACGTTCTTTTCTTACTTCTTCACATTATCTTCTGATTAATTTCGTTGCGGGTTCCAAGACATGCTAACTTCTCCTGGGACATCACCGAGAGATCGAGCTCGGTGTAACTTTTCTGGTGTTTTGGTCATTGCTGTAGATCCTGGTTTACAGGAGTCACGTAATGGGAATGTGGGTGGGATTAGTGCCAATAAAAAAAAAAGCTCAGTTGGTAGAGCGGATGACTGTAGAAGGTTATAAATTGAAATCCATAGGTCGCTGTGTCAAATCCGGCTCGAAGGATTTTTTTTTTGGGTTTTTAAACACAGTCAAATTATAAATAACTAAAGTGATTTTTAACCCAATTACTACTTTTATAATTAAAGTAATTAGGTTTTACCCTTGTACAGGTCGCGCGGCGAATGATGAGCTCTGACAAAAATTAGTGGGGATAGTTTGCGCATGTATAATCGCGCACAATATTATTACTCAAAGTATCAAGTTTAATACGACTCTGCTTTGAACCTTTAAACATTGTTTATTATTTTATAACGTAGGTACGTAAGTAGGTATATATTATTTACAACAAGTCTGCTCAAAGTGTTTTGCGTAAAACTATTAAACCATAATGAATATTTTATTTAGTTTTCAGTGATCGTATTAAGAAATACCATTTTTACTGTCATATTTTAATGTAGAAAGAGCTATATAATGTGTGTGACACTGACAACACTTATTAAAGTAAAATTGGAAGAAGTCTCTGCCTACCCCGATTAAAGATAGGCGTGATTTCAATTTATTTTTGTAATAAATTTTCGGAAATTTATAATTGGTATAAATATTTGATCAAACAATTTACATAGTAAACCGTTTTCTTTCTTGTCTAGATTAGACAGTCAATTTACTCGGGGCATCAATGCCTCAATATGCTATTAAAAGATTTGCCAAAAAGATAAGAATATTTTATGTACGTGACAGTACTGACACTAGTGACAACACGTGCCGACATATCGCGGAGTAGTGTGCGGCTGAGCACTAGTGTGCGTGGGGATTTCGACCACTCCTGCGTCCACGCTCCTACACCTCCGCTCTTCACCCCCATTCACCCCGCCAAATAGACCTAATTTATGAGTTCTGCGCATGCCACTTTCTTACAGAGCTCATCATTCGCCGCGCCACCTATATCTATCTAAAAAATATTTAACGCACCAAAATAAGTTTTCACTTCTATCGGCACTCCCGGAGTGCAACCCGTAATGTTTTTTATTTATATTCCACGATTTGGATTTTCGCTTTGTCCTCGAAATCCTCCCAAACCACTTAACACTTTTTGATCAAATTTGACTCACACATCTAGCCATAGGTGAGAGGAATAATCACCGAAAGTTCGTGTTCGGAAATGGTGACGGCAAAACGCTTCGCTCCATCTAGACTTACTGAGGACGGCAAGTGCACCTAGTTTTTTAAAACTAGCTGATGCGCGCTTTACCTACGTTGCTAAATTTTCTCGTACCCGTTTCCCACAGGATAAGCTATCCTTAAAAGATAGACATGCAAGATATCCTTAAAAGATGGACATTGCGAACTATTCTTTCTATAGATCTATAAAAATGAATTATTTCGTACATACCTATCTCTTAGAATTTAGGTAACGTTTTCGACAGTAGAGACTAAAATTTTATAAAAGAATATTAAGCAAGTAAAATTTCTGTTCATAAGTAGGTAGTTCAGTAACTTCTCTTAAGTGTTGATAGGTAAGTTTGTTGTTTCAAGTGAAACGTAGCCGGTAATTTTATTTTTAAATGTGGTCGTGGTGATTGTTTAATGTGGTGTAATAAATTGTGGTAAAAAGGTATGACTGCACTTATCGTTTTTGTGTGTTTACCAGCTCTTTATATTACAAGTGTGTAGCATTTAGACGTCTAAACCCTAGAGTATAGAAAAGTCTTATAAAACGGATAAGTCTGTCCATCTGTCTGTACACATATATTTCTCAGGAATCATAAGAGATAGAGAGAGAGAGAACGGTTTGTGACATTCGATTCAGAACACCATGAATACGTGCATAAAAGATTTTGACGTTTTTACTACTTCTAATTTTAAAACTGGTTTCGGTTTTGAAGTGTGATTCCTTGCCTTAATTACTTACCTACTGCCATTTCAATCCAACTTTTTTCATTATACACTGCACCATAAAGACTTCAAATTTATTACATGTACCATCAGTGCTCCGTATACAAGTTAAAATATAATATTTATGCCCAATATTTCAATTCAACAGCTACAAACTGCGTGGAAGACCAATTGCTAGATTTATTAAGAAATTGGCGCAACGGGAATGCTCTGCCTTTGCCACTGCCTCTGTTAGACAATATAAATATTAAGCCCTTTGTCGGTGAATATGAAGGATACGGAATAAAGTGAGTATCTAATTTATTATTATTTATTTTTATATAGGGCACTTTTCACTTATCGCCTGCAAAGCCCATGACGCCGAAATTGCCGTTCCACTAACGTTAACGAGCCGCGGGCATGTGGTCGAAATTCATAAGTAGAACGCACATCTTGAGCGCTGTAAGCCCACTTGGACCCAGGCCCCTCTTTCCCAGTGGGCACTTTGGGCAAGTGCTTGGGCCCCACGATCGATAGGGGCCCCTTTAAATCTAATACAAAGTCCTTAGTTCCTGTCAGATCATATTATCATATTGTCATGCCTTTATCCCCAAAGGGGTAGGCAAAGGCATACAATACGCCCACATTTTACCGTATGCATTTTTGTCCCACGTAACAGGTGGTGAGCCCATTCCTGTCAGATCATCAAACGATAACCAATATTTATTACCAAAACCTTATATAATTTGATGAAATCGCACTTAAATTACTGACTACAATACCATCTTACTAGCTTTTACATGCGCGAAGCTGTGGCAAGTTGGCTGGGCTACCGTGTGTAGGGCCAGCACGGCTAAAGAAGTTATCCCCAACCCGTATCCGCTTCGCTACTTAGTTCGCTTCTGTTCAGTGTGATATTAGACGTATTGTCGGACAGTATCAGGGACGCGCATGAGCAGCAGCCATGATTTGCTCATGTATGCTAACGATATTCCGCTGGCAGATGCGGATAGGGGCAGATTGGCGACGTGTGAAGGCGTGGAAGGAGACAGGTCAACAAAAACATTACACTCCTGCACTGCATCGTGTTTACTCCGCTTGCGGCTTTTTCACGAATTTAGAGCTAAAGAAAATCATCAGAGAACTAAAGAGGTCGATATACCTTGGTATATCGAAGTCTATCCCTCAAAGAGAGGAATTCGAGAGCATGAAGTATTTCCACTGTGAGTGTTCACGGTTTGGTATCATATTTCATACCTGGTAGAACATTGTTTTTTTAGAGATTCGTGTTGCGTCTTTATAGGTAGAGGAACGACATAATTTGCTTAGGCAACTTCTAGTCTAGTCTAGTTCAGTCCATAGACTGTTCAGTCATTCAGTGATACGCGACCACTTTGCACGTTAAAATGGCCGAAGATAATCTTACCGCTATACACGAATAAAGTATGGAAGGCCGAGTCATGTACTTTGCCCGAGTGATTTGTTGATATTTCAAGTTACTGTTCCACTCCCATGGGTATGAACATTACATACATTACGTACATTATTTCTTTGCGATATTAGTATAGGTTGTGATTTCTCGATCGACAATTCCACATCTGTAAGTTACTAGGTTATCGCTTATGAGATAATAAAATTACAATCATTGATAAGGTTTTGTCCCATTCTATTATTAACATTGCTGCTGTAATCAGCTTATTCATAGGCATATGCATCTAATTTTTAACGAAATAATTGAAATTACATTTCACTTTGTCTTGTTATATTTAAAAAAAACATATTTAAATATTTCTAAATACATACATATTATAGATACTTAACACAATATTAAAAAATAAAACCTTAAAAATATGATAAATAACTAAAATATATTAAGAGGTCCCTTTAGGCAAGGTTCCGAAAATACTGGCAGCGTTCCCCCTTTGAATAGCTAGACTAATTCTTTGTTCGAGGTAGCTGCCAGCTCTTCGGAATCCTGTGATGTCGACTAACCTTTTCGCAATTTCCTTAAAAAGCCTTATAGCTCTAGGACCCCACGGACCAAGAGTCTCGACACCGAATGGGACAAAATCATATTTGGGGCCAAGACCCCTGTATTTGAATGCTTTAGCTTTTTCAGCCGCTTCACAAGCCGCACCAGCTCTGTTGTTGGTTCCATGTAGATGGGAAGGGGCCAGAGTGTCTGAACAGATTGCATCCCATACCAGCACCCGGCCCATCTTCCATGGAATCAAACTCATACCGTCCGGTCTCTTGCCATCGTCTCTTGCAATACCAGTTGGCTCAAGTAGACTTGGCACGTCGACGGTGGCAAGGGACCGGCGTAAGATATCGTTAAGTGCGGCATGTCTCGAGAAACGGCCCGCACTTTTTTGGCATGACAGTCCGTGATGTCCTAACTTGTCGACATCACCGCCACAGGGACATTTATGAGGGATTTACAGGGACCGGAACCCCAAGCCGTAGACAGGTTGCGATTCGGAGCGTGTCAGGCTCAAGAAAAGTTCCTGTATTTGACGAAGGGTACGCGTGAAGCCAGTAGCCGGCCTCATGCGCACCCACGGCCAAAAGCCTAGCACGTGCCGAACCTGTACTACAGCTCAATAGATTGTCATAAGTCAATTTGCAGTTTATGTCGTCCCAGCTCCTGTGTGAATTTGGACAAACTGGAAAATTTTGACCTGGGCAAGCAATTAAGAAAGCATTTCTAGCTTCTTTCAAGCCAACAATCTCAAAGTTTGAAGGGGAAGCCCTTAAAATTTTACTTATGAAACTTGCTGAACTATGGACAGAAGATAGAAAGGCTGGTAAAGCGACACTTGAAATTTTTCGAATCCCTAAACCACCATATCGGATTGGTAGGGATGCTTGAGTCCAAGAATGCTCGTTCAGCTGCATATTAAGAATCAATTCTAAGCTAATTTTGATTAAGTCGTCTACTTGTGCCAAAAGATCTGGGTGATTCCAAAAGGAGCAGCAACGGAGCACATAAGTAAATTTTGGGACGAAAAGACAGAATTTTAAGATGCAAAGTGCATAATGTGGACTAATTTCAAGGAGACGGTCAGCAGAATTTTTAAATTTAGTTATTGAATTATTAATATATTCAGAAATAGCGAAAGTTACTTAACGCTGTGATCATTTACAGAACACTAAGTTATCGGCTACAAGAGCTTCTAACAAACATAAACTCTTTTATCAAAATATCTAAATGACCCGAGAAACTTATAGGTAGAGAATAAGTTGTCTTGATGTATTGCAGGGTTGCCTTTTCAACTGGTAACTTGAAACTTACGGGCGTAAGTAACTTCTACGTGAAGGAACTTTTGGTGTCTAAAGGCAAGTTACTTACAGCGGCAGGGTCTGTTCAGTTCCCGACATTGACGTTGACTTCAGGTAAATATGTTCTGCTTTCTCAACAATTTTCAATTCCACAGGAAACAAAAGTTTATTGTTAAATGCTTCAGATCTGTTAAAATCCTTAACCTACTTTAGCAAATTTTTTAATGTCAATATACCTATAAAGGGTGCTCTGCAAGTCTAAAGTGTTACGTAATTGTGACTAACGATATACAATGCCTAAAAAGTTATCCAAAAAGTTACATACATACTTAATATATTCAGGCCTCTTTTTACCCGAAAAGTTAGGTAGAGGTCTAAATTTTCCCAGTTTTAGTTTCAACATAATAATATTTGGTGAGCATATTGCCGTGTTGGAATGGACAAAGTAGTGATGAGCCAGTACCAACGACTGGACGTACCTTCTGAATTATATGGAAACGCTCGTAAATTGAAATGCTACAAACGTCACTCATCTCAAAACTGACCATAGCATAAGGTACTTAACGCAGCACCGTTTACAGAACAATGTAGGCATGTGAGACCACGTAGCAGAATATCTAAAAATGTGCTTAAAACACATTACATCAATTTTTGAGCAGTCGTAATTATTTTCAAAAATCCCAAACTGAAGTTCGACAAATCTTTTCATTCGATTCTTGTCGAAGAAAATGGTTGGAGAACATGTTTCTTCGACATGAATCGATTAAAAACCTATGTCGGAGATCTACGATATGTCAGCAAAGAAGTAGTGTGTCGCGCCAAGTTTATTCGAAGTAAAATATTGTCGAAATAAAGACGTTTCGTAGTTTAATGTTGTCAAAGTAAAATCATGTCGTAGAACGTAGTCCGATTACGACTAGTGATTGAACTCTACTACGACTAGTGATGCAACTCTACTACGACTAGTGATGTAGCACCTGTAAACAGTAAACTAAATCTGTTTATTTATGTTCTTGGGGCGCAATAAAGCATTACGTACTTATTTACTTACCTACTTTACATATAATTATAGGTTATTATGAGTATATACTTAGTAGTACTGTGAACCACATATAAATTTTACTTAGATTGTTAAAACCTACCTATCTTCTTGCAGATAACTACAATTTAAAAGGAAAGGCTTATGTATTATATTCTTTGAAAGGATCAGGATTTATGAAGTAAGTTGGATTACTTTTGTTAACCTTTAACCTTAACATAACCTTTGATTTGATGATTTGAAATAATTTAAAAACACTTTTAAAAGTCAGTTTCAAAAGTATCATTGGCTACTTTTGAAACTGCTTTACTGAGGTAGAAATATTTATCAATCACGCCTTTATCCACAAAGGGGTGGTAGAGGCAAATTATACGTCCACTTTTCACAGTGTGCAGTTTTTGTTCCACGTAATATGTGGTGAGCCCATTGCCATTTTGGTATAGACGCATGTTTTAGCTACCTGCTCTTATAGGCCTTCAACTTGGTTTGACGACTGCCATGTTACTAGCAACTGGAAACAACAGCTTAACGTGCCTCGAAAATAACATAAAGCGGTCACCCATCCTCTCAATCACGGTCATCCTCTAATCTGGTTACGGAACCAGCGATAGCGAAAGTTGGCTATCGCTGCGATCGACAGTACACTGAGTTAGCGGGGCATTGCTTAAGCCGAGAAAGTCAAAAAAGAAAAAAAAACTTATACATTGCCTTTGAGGGTTATAGTTTGGTTGAATCGGAATGTATCGATTTTTTTGTTACAGTGTCACGTTCCAGGATGTTGTATTGACGTTCGGAATGAGTTTGGTTCCAAATTTAAACAGTATTGTTGAGAGCATACAAATTAAGGATATCAAACTCGACTATAGTGTTAAAGCAGTTTATGTAAGTACATTCTTATATTTTTTAAATTCCTTCCTTTAATACTAATGTTTTAAAATAATGTGAAATTTTGTAAAATTGTTTGGATGTTTGTCCCTAAATCATTTTCAATGCCTGAATAAATTTGGTTGAAATTATATTATGTATCTATCCATACAGATAGCTAGCACCCTGAATTAATATTATTTACTTTTTATCGGTATAAAAAGTAAATAATATTAATCCTAAGTTTCTGTGGGTAAGGAAAATCTGCACCACGCACCATCTTCTAGTTTTTTAAATAAATTGTTTAATTCGAATAAAAGCTAATAGATGTGATAAAATATTTTTTCAAATTAATCCAACTGTCACTTTAGAGCAGGCGCCAAAAGGAGTTGAATATGCAAGACGATCACATTCAACACAATTCGATTAAGTGGGTCGTATGCTTTTCTGCTATCTCAGTAGTATAATATAATATATGTTTTGTATAATTATAAGTGTTCCTTAGTAAAACCCTTATTATTCTTTAACTTTTTAATAGTACTTTTGTAGGTTAGTAATAGGTAGATAATTCATATTGTACCTTTATATCCACAGGTTAATTTAGCTGACAGCTCTTGGCCTATCAACAAGGTATTGAACTCACAGGGCCTAAATATCATTGAGAGCTATCACAGTACAATAGTCAACGAGGCTACGGCAGGATTGAAGTCCTCATTGAACATGTACCTCGGCGCAGTGGCACCACAGGAGCTAACGAACGTATTAGTTGCTTATTGTTGATTGTATCTTTACTATCACACTATCAGTTAGGTACGAAATTCATTTGTAACCCTGCATAGTAATATCGGATTTCGGCATATGTACCAGTCAAATAATACGAATTTATCTATATAATTGCCGTTGCTGATCTGTCCCTTAAGGCAGAATCTTACCTATTTTAAGGGACAGGGCTTCAAATATTTAGAACATAGATATTGGTTGTCTCTTACTGTAGTTGCTCTGTTTCTTACTGTGCCAGTTCTGTGCCAATATTACACCCACAGCTTCGGCCGTGGAATATTTCGACCTCACGTCGCTCCTATTTAATCCCGTCGCTTATAAATTCTACAATGATGCATAAAAATTTGCATAATTTGTCGACATTTCTCACTACTGCTCTGTTCCCCAGTGTAGTAGCGTAATGATATATAACCTATAGCCTTCCTCGATAAATGCGCTATCTAACACAAAAATAATTTTTCAAATCCGACCAGTAGTTCCTGAGATTAGCGCGTTCAATCAAACAAACAAACAAACTCTTCAGCTTTATAATATTAAGTTTAGATTAAGTGCAAAACAATAGCTATCCACTTCTGCTAACCGTCGGCTTTCTGTGGTTCGGAAATCTCTCTTTGGAGATTAAAGCAAATATTCATTAACCTTTTCTGTGGTCTGTCTTCATCTTCTGTATTCCCCTTTGCTTCTTAACCCTACCTGGATTTCGAACAAGTGTCCCCTATATTTGGCTGCTGGGAACAGCCATCGTAACGTCTATCTTCCGCTTATGTACCGACATAGTAATTTCAATTTTTTTAAATTGAATTAGTTCAATATTTACCGATAGAATTTGTGCCTATGATTACAATTAGGCTTTTTAGTACGACCAAAAAGAGAATATAATATAAGAATTAATTATATTATATGTGGTACGACGTACATATATTATGCCTAATAAGTATAATAGGTAGGCACTAGTTTTAAGTTTATGATGTGGTTCGATATTAACTGCTACATTTTTACATGTTAAAAGATATATTTATTGTTATTTATTGAATAATTTAAGGTATTTTTTTTAATAAACGTACAACATGTAATCATTATGTCTTATTTCTCTTATTCTTCACCATCCGAGCTTTAATAAAGATCGAGCAACAAAGGATTCAATGGATTATATCTAGTTTAGAATGCTGAATATAAGTAAGCATATAGTTCAGCATTCTAAGTCAGATTTTGAGTGCGATGGGGCCCTACCTACATCTTAGGGATCCAAACCAGCCTGCGTGTGGTGCACCTGCTGACTAACGGACGACGTCATGGGGAAAATTCGAGACAAAACCCTGTACCCGTCGACGTTGTCTATAAAACCTGATCTGGCCTCTGTTGGAGTTAGATGTAGGTGTTGCGTGTCAAGGCACTAAAAATACTGCCGTGGATATATGGAGGAACACTCGCATCCGCAGTCTCACTGCTAAGAATGTCTATGACCATGCGAAGTGGAGGAGAAGAAGTAAGAATACAAACCTCGGGCGCCGTGAACACAACTAAGACAGACGCTCTGATTATGATGAATGTTATGTTATGGTATGTTAATTTTTTTTTGTTTGAACCTCAAAAACCCTTCCCCTGGTTACCCCATGCTCACGTTAAGCAGCGGATAAAGGGTCTTATACAGAAAGCAGTTCTTCTCGATACAGGACGTATTGTGAGAAAATTTCTTTCTCTGGAGCCCTAACCCTCCGGCAGGTTAATCAATTCTTTTTGTGTTGTATAGCCCATTTATCGAAGAAGGCTATAGGCTATATACCCGGAGATGAGAGCGGAGTAGGAATCATAAATGTCAAAATATCTGATATCCATGGCATGGCGCCCCAATGTTAAATTTCTTGTATCGGGTCTAACCTCGAATCAAACCTCATCAAATAACAAAAATCCTGTTGCTCTTTGGTCCTAAGTTATTCGTTCTCAATCATTGGCATCTCTCTTCATCACTCCGTCGATTACACACGGTTTCTTTTTAGAGTGGTTTGTTGGATATTTTCAGAGTAGAGCTTCGTTGTTCGCTGACTGGTCTTAGCACTTTTCAAAATAGTGTTACGCCGGCGGACTAGTGAACAACTTTAAACGTAATTTTCTGGGGAACGTTCCTTGGGAACGTTTTCAGCAGGCTGAAAAGCGGTTTCAGGCCGTTTCCGAGGAGGCTCTATCACATACCAAATTATCCGAAATTCACGCCAGTTGCCGTTGTTTTCAGGCGCCTGAAACATGTTTTCAGTTCGTTTCAGGCCACCCCCTATCACATGACATCATAACCCGAAAACCCTTTTTCAGGCGTTTTCAGGACCCCTTATGGGCCTTTGAAGCCCACTTCAGTATATAGCGTAATTTCATGAAAGTGTGACAAGGATAGCAGTATTAGAAAGAGAGAGCTACATTCAGAATATTCCATAGCTATTAGACAGGGATAGCACTATTAAAAAGAGATAGCTACACTAAGAACATTCTAGAACTATGTGATAGAGATAGCACCAGAAGGGACAGCAATAGGTCGAGAACCTTCCGGCACATACCGAAGGAGCAACTAGTATCGTGTGGAACATTCTAGAGATGTACCCGATTGTAGGTACCGAACGAATTCTCCCGAATATTCCAGAACATTACTAGGCGTATATAAAGGGCCGAGCTCGCGGCTACAGGACTGTCGCCTTTGAGGAAGCGAACAGTGCGAATCGAAGTGATCGAAGCTAAATAGTGCGATACTGTTACAGTGCGATTATCTTAGAGAAGAATTTGTGTTTAATGTGTTTGGTGGCGATTATTAGTTGTGGTTTTATTGTTTTTATTTAGAGTAATTAAAGTGTTAGTTTTATAATTTGTGGCATTAGTGCAACTCCTATTAGTACCCACCCTACGAACGTAACAATAGATTGAATGTCATTTTCAGGCATGTGAATTACCAGAGAATATGGATTTTTTCTTATGCAATGCCGCGGACTTTTTTGTAGACCTATATTAGATAAACAATTCCACGATACATTATATTTTGTTATATCTCAAAGGCAGCGTTTTCGTTAAAAGCTCCTAGACGGGTTATTTTTCTGACACCTCCAACATATATCGTTATAATTTAGTTTACGTATACATATATATATATACTTTACAAATTATACATAAAACCTTTCCTATGAATCACTCTATCTATTAAAAAAACTTTATCAAAATTAGTTGCGTAGTTTAAAAGATCTAAGAAAACATAGGGACAGACAGCGAAAAGCGACTTTGTTTTATAATATGTAGTGATGATGATTAAGGCGGCACAAAGCTCTAAACGTTGTAAATTCCAGTCAAGTCAACTTCTCAAATATGAGATACGAATCGGGGAATCTCCACTTTTTTTACCCTTTACGGGCTTATTGCTCGGGGTCAGCGGAAGCAGGACTACTGTTGCTCTCTGAGGCGACGGCTTACTAGAGCTTGGTGTAGTAGGCGTAGAGCTTCACGCTGAACCTATAAGTAGTTATACAAATTCTGGGCAGCTGACCATTTCTTGAGAGTATAATGGTTCGGCGGGCCTGCAAGCACTATGGAAGTGCGGCACTCCCAGGCTGAATGGTAGAAACGAAATACCGAAATCATCGTTGATTTGAATTTATCGCATCCGGCGAGCTTGGTCTCCGTGCCCTAGTTCACCGGCGAGGTGAGGCAGCGAGAAGAAAAAGACTACGCCGTCTGGTTCGAGGGCGCCGCCTCGTGGCTGTCTTGCGCGACCTTGACTGGAGTGGCCGTAGTACCGTCTAGCATTAGTCATATGGGGCCCCGTGTTACGGGCGTACATTCTATCGCACTCTGGACCGCTTTTCACCTCCTTAGATCGCACTTAACTCGGACCTAACTCCGTCGTCTCGATAGTGGCGAGGCGGAACAACGTGGTGGTTTGGCGGTTTAGTGGTTAGTTCGCTCTCCAGGACTACTGTCCCTGCAGCAGTTTAGGGAATAAATAAATTATTAAGTATAATATTTAAAAACTACAAAATGAGTGCCACGGCGGTTTTATTTATGTCACGGGTGAAGCCGCGATGCTTAGCTAGTATAATATAGGTATGCATACAGATTACTAGCACCCTGGATTAACACTGTTTACTTTTATATTATTTTAGGAACCTACTATATTTTTTCACAACAGGCACGAGGCGAAGAAGAGTATCGACGGCGGTGATCTCAAACAATGAATGAATTAAAAATGATTTCATGATATAATATTCTTGCACAATTTAAAAGAATGCTACAGTAAACTTTACCTTGGACTTAATTCAGATGAAACATTCGGATAACACAGAAGGTTAAATAAAACAAACATGAAATTTTGACGCAGTTCTTGTATAAATACTACGCGTGTCCCTTCAGTTCGTCACTGTTCGTCATATTATTAGATTTTGCGTAAATAAATGTCGATAATCGAGGCTGGTAACTTTGCGAGTACTTTGTTGGCTTCTTTGAGTGCAGTAGCTACAATCACGTCACCTATATGGTCTTTCAATTGTTCCACTTGTCCCTTTATGCTGTCTACATCTGTGGCCACATCCTTATTCTTTATATTAATCTGAAACAGTATAAAGTACAATATTATATTAGGTACTAAGTCATTACGCTGCTTAGAAATATTCATACTGAAATGTGAAAATGGGTTAAATTGCTTGTCCTTATTTCATATTGAATGAATCAATGAATTCATTGATGTTATGATTATTTTATTTTAAGGTACGGGATTTCTTTAAGCAACTTTACCACATCATAGGTATTTGACATAAACACAAATAACTTTTCATTATCTGTAGATAGATACTTCGTCGTAATGGTGATAGTTTTTCGATATCATCCGGCAACATTTTTGTATTTTTGTAACTAACAACACAGATAGTTTCTTCAAAGGGCTGCATCAAGTCGGCTATAGTGATAACGTATTTTGGTAATAGGTGTAAAATTGTGGTCACAGAGGCTAAACTATATGTTGTAGGTTGGTGAAATTTTGATATTATGTGTAAATAACGGTTGGCATTTCTGTTACAAGATCAGCTAATTGTTATTTCTTCGCTTTATTGAAATATCACTTGGGATATTGTTAATAAGGTTAGGTAAAGTTACCACTGGGTGGGTCTTGGCAACTTTACCTGTAGCCAAGGTTGTCTCAAAAATCAAACATTTATATTTATAACTAGTTGCCGCCCGCGGCTTCGCCCGCGTAGAAAAGTTTTCCCGTTCCCGTTTCCCACAGGAACTTGTTCCCGGGATAAAAAGTAGACTATGTGTTATTCTGATATATAAGTATATTATTGTAAAGTTTCATTAAAATCTATTTAGTAGTTTTTCCGAGAAAGAGTAACAAACATCCAGTAACAAACATCCATACAAACTTTCGCATTTATAATATTATTAAGATTTTCTTTAGTCATATATAATACAGGGTGTCGGTGTACTACTGTCTGCTAGAATGAATGAATGTGTGACTGAATATGAATGTGTAAGCCCAAGACTCCTTTGGTTGAGGTTGAAGGTTGGACTCACCCGCATCTTTGTTGTAGGAGTTTATGCTCCGCAAGATGCGCGGTGGCGTCGATCACCAAAAGACCAAAGTGAGAGACAGGCATTTTGGGAGATTGTTAGTGATGTTTTGAGTAGATGCAAACAAAATGAGAGGATTGTAATGTTAGGTGACTTTAATGGTTGGGTTGGAGTGAAGCGTGATGGATATGAAAGTGTATTGGGAAAGTTTGGTGACAAGCGAGTGAATGAAAATGGAGAAAGTCTGCTTGAAGTATGTTTGGAGAGGAATCTTGTGGTAAATAACACCATGTTTGACCACAAAGATATCCACTTGTTTACGAGACATGAAGGAAATCAGAGAAGTATGATCGACTTTGTGATTGTAGATGCAAGGATGAGAAATAAAGTCTTAGACACCAGGGCATACCGCGGTGCCGGGATTGACACAGACCACTTCTTGGTAGTTAGTCGAGTAAGAGGTCTGTTTCGACGGTGGCGGCATCGTATGTATGAACCTGTTAGTGTATTAGAGCGCATAAAAGTCGAGAATTTGCAAGAGATAGGCATTAAAGAGGAATTTATTAGTAAGCTGAGCAAGAAATTTGAAAATTCTGATGAAGTGTGTGAGATCGAAGACGTATGGAAGTCATTTAAGGAAGGGCTCTTAGAAGTTGCGATTGAAGTGTGTGGGGTAAACAAGAGAAGCCAACGATGTAAGGGAAAGAGAATGAGTGTAGAAGTCCGAAAGGCATTGTCTGATAAGAAGAAAGCATGGTTGGATTGGCTAACTACAAAAGTCAATCAAAGAATGCAGAGGGCAACGGATGTGGACCTAAAAAGGTGAAAGAGGAGTACAAAAGGTATAAGCGTGTTGCAAAAGAGGTGATGAAAAGAAAGAAAGAGAATGACAGAGATGAATTTGATAAAAGGTTATCTGATGACTTCCAACAGAATATGAAATTCTTTTGGAAGTCCATAAGAACAGTGAGGGGTCAATAGACGACATCACATCTCAACGTTATCAGAAACCATGATGGTAGTCTTTTGAAAGGAGAAGTATGTGTGTTAAAAAGATGGAAGCAATATTTCGAAAGCTTGTTTGAAAAAGAGGATATGCAAGTACATACTAGTTTTTGGGAAGTAAATGAAATTGGCAAGGAAGAAGTCATAAGTATGGAAGAAATAGTGGAAGCATTGAATAGCATGAAATTGGGAAAGGCCGCGGGATTCGATAGGATCTCTGTCGAGATGCTGAAAGCGGGACAAGGCGTGGTAGCTTGCCAGCTGTACTGCCTTTTCAACCTTTGTTGGAGGTATGGCAGTGTACCAAGAGATTGGTGTAAGGCTGTCATCATGCCGCTTTATAAGGGAAAAGGGTCACAGCAAGAGTGTAAAAACTACCGCGGCATAAGCTTGCTCAGCATCGTCGGCAAATTGTTTACAAAAATTTTGATAAAAAGAGTGATGAATGAAACTGAAGGATAAATGTGGGAAGTACAAGCAGGATTTATGAAAGGAAGGGGATGCACGGATCAGTTCCTTTCCTTAAGATGCGTAGTAGAAAAGCTTTTGGCGAAAAGTCAAAAAGTCTATTACGTATTTGTAAACTTGGAAAAGTCCTATGATAGAGTGGTGAGGAATGAACTGTGGTCAACACTGGCCAGGTATGGAGTAAACAGCCACTTGATACGAGCACTGAAATCTCTCTATGAGGTTGAGTGCTTGTGTTAACGGAGCTTGCACAGACTTTTTTCACATTGATAAAGGTGTGAGACAGGGTTGTGTAGCGTCGCCGTTGCTGTTTAACCTATACATGAACAGCTGCCTGACAGAACTGCAAGAGAGTACGTATGGTATAAAAATGGATGAACTGACCGTCAAGTGCCTCCTATACGCCGATGATCAGGTAATACTAGCATCATCGGCGGAGGAGTTGCAGTTGGTGGTAAACATTATGCATGATTCGTTAATAAAAAAAAGAATGAAAGTGAATGTAAACAAGTCGAAAGTAATGGTTTTTAAAAGAGAGGTAAGTACGACGGATTGCTCAATTCTTGTGGAAGGAGAAAGAGTGGAACAAGTGAAAGAGTTTGTATATCTGGGTACAAAATTTACTAGAGATGGAAAGTGTGACTATGACATTGAGCGAGGAGTTTTGGCAGGAAATAAAGTGAATGGAGCCATGTACGCCTTTATGAGCAGTCAGAACGTGTCTAAGAAGGCAAGACTGGCTGTACATAGAGGAGAGCTGGTCCCCCCACTTATGTATGGCAAAAGACGCATAAAAGTAAAATTAATGCCGTGGATATGAGAAGTCTGCGAAGTATAGCTGGTGTGGGTATAGAAGAAGTAGTGACTAAGATAGAAAAAGGTATGCTTAGAAGGTTCGGACACGTTGAGAGGATGGATGAAAGTAGACTAATGAAACAGATTTATCAGAAGAGAGTGAATGGGCAAACTGGTAAGGGGCGACCTCGACGTACATATGTCCATATGTCAATCAAATAGAAGACATTTTGTAAAAGGTCAGGTCAAGAGTACCCTTAACCGGCGTGTGTGTATGAAAACACTTATGAAAGTGGAAGAAGCGAAAGTTGTATGCCAGGATCGTAGCAAGTGGAAAGCCATAGTCTCTGCCTACCCCGATGGGAGACAGGCGTGACGATATGTATGTATGTCTATAAAGAAGTACACTTCAATAATGTGCGCACCAATGTTCTCTAATTTCCTTTTCATTGTATTTATATTTTGGATATCAAAAAAGTCAACTTTCAATAATGAAGAATAGAAAAGGAGAATGAAGTGTTTTTTAATACTTTTTATAGCACTCTACGAGTGTTTTCATTCTCTTGTAAATGTAACATGTTTGTGTTTTGTAATTATATTACTTAAATGGAAAAACATATTTTGATTCAATTTTTTATTCTGTTTGGGAGGTCAAGTATGTTGAAATACGTCGTACGATGTACGTGGGTATATTGGTTAAACTCACTCGGCTATATTACGGCGTGCGTTATAACCACCATAACGCACGTATATAATGTAATGTTCTATAATAAAACTAGTTCACTAATGTTGTTTTATGTGTTAAATGGCGGATTCTTAGACATAAAAATTGTGAAATTGTAATATTTGAAAGAGGTGACGTAAGAACCAAATGCGAGATTAGGGTAAACCAGGAACGTCTAGAGCAAGTGAATGAAATTGTGTATTTAGGAAGTATGTTTAGCGCGGATGGAAGATGTGATTCGGATGTGGAACGGCGAGTAGCTGCCGGAAACAAAGTTAACGGTGCTTTGTCCCAGTTAGTAAAGCGACAAAGCATCGTAAAAGTAGCACGACTGGCGATTCATAACGCAGTGCTAGTGCCAACTTTGCTTTACGGTAGTGAAACCTGGGTATGTCAGCAGATGCATGAAAGTAAATTGAATGCTGTGGAGATGCGATCACTTCGAAAGTTGTGCGGCGTTACCTTGGCTGGCCGAATACGTAACGAAGTGATACGCAATTTGGCAGGTTTGAATGAAAGTGTCAGCGTTAAGCTGGAAAAGGGCGTGCTCCGTTGGTTTGGACACGTCCAACGAATGAGTGAGGAACGATTGACGAAGAATATATATCGTTCAAAAGTAGAGGGTAGAAGGAGTCAGGGTAGGCCGAGACTTACATATGAAGACCACGTGAGCAGATTGCTCAAAAACGGAAAGGTCAAAAGTACTCGGATACCCAGACGTGCGTGTATGAAGCGATTGATGAATCTCGAAGAAGCGAAAGAAGTATGCATGGATGGCGAAGCCTGGCGATCTGTCCTCTCTGACTACCCCGTCAGGGATACAGCGTGAAGATAGTTAGTTAGTTAGTTAAAAATTGTGTCAACATTCTACCTATAGTGAAAGATCACTGTCTTTCATTATAGCATGTTTCATGCTGCAGTGAAAAGCGATGTATCATGTTAAGTGCGCAAATTGCACTAGAAGCCTCAGAAACATTATCACTACTTTACTGAAGGCTGACTTTGAAAAAAAAGCAGTTCTGTAATTATTTGCGAGTGTAGAAAAATAATCTGTAATATTATTGCAGATTTACATTATAATAGTGTCTACGGCTCTCTCGCCCCGTCAATTAAAATCTACGACTCGCCCCTTTATGTTAGAGTTGTCTCTTCGGGAGTGTCAAATATAATCTATACATTTGTTGACGACGGCCACACTGCTGCTCTAAATAAATATTAATTTATTGAAATATATTTAAACATACTTACATTTATAAAAACTAAATAGATAATAAGTTTAGTAAGGATACCTAAAACGCCTAGCGTTTTATGCGCGGCAACAAATGTTGTATATAAAAATAGCTTATAAATTAACACAGGTTATGGGATATTACTTAAAATATAATATATGATAGATTTAATTAGTTATAAGAAATAATTTAATACTACTTACCTGTACTTGCAACCCTCTGCGTAGTTCCATTCCATGTCACCGATAATTATGGCAATATTGAATAAATATATTTTGACCGGTAACGATCATGCGATCGATTTATAATAGTATGCGGGTGTTTTTTGAATAGTTTTTGAGTGCTAAGCTAACTTCAACCGCGACCGCACGCTCGCTACCGAAATCTCTTTGAAACCTAAATTTTCTGCTTTTCATTAACCCGTTTCCTCGCACCAGCGATCCATCGTCTACACATTATTAACAGTCTAACACTATGGTCGTACCAAAGACCTTATACTTATAACTTATAAGTGTAAGGTCTTTGGTTTGTACTTCTTGTAATACAGATAAAAAAAACGTGTGGCACTCGGGGACTGCCGCGGTAAAGCTATTGCATAGCATTTTTTGTCAACTTATGCAATTATAATAAATTATTTATACTATACTAGCTGACCCGAATATCTTCGTTAGCGCCACTTAAGAGATTTGTTACAAAAAAAGTGATAAATGAAAAAAAACCGCTCGACTGATTTTGTGCACACTTCACATAAACCATCTACTAAATAGTCCGAACAAAGCCTAAACAGCCTGGATAGGTGAGCCCGTTCTAGAGTTATAAAATTACAACGAAAAGTGACATTGAATTTTATAAAGGTACACTCCCTGACTCTTGAATCGAGCCACCACATTCCCGGGCCTAAAAGCCCAATACACAAAAAATATACAATATAACAAAAAAGTTTTTATGCATTTTTAATGCTGGCATATTTCATCGTCTTTCCCGTATGTATTATTCCAAATTTGAATTTTAGAATTTAAAGCCGGGCTTGATCACTGATTTGAAAAAAAATAATGACTGTTGAAAGTTGATTTTGAAGCAATTTAATGTCGATTTGGTTTGATATAAAATATAATTTACTAGAGATGGAAAGTGTGACTATGACATTGAGCGAGGAGTTTTGGCAGGAAATAAAGTGAATGGAGCCATGTACGCCTTTATGAGCAGTCAGAACGTGTCTAAGAAGGCAAGACTGGCTGTACATAGAGGAGAGCTGGTCCCCCCACTTATGTATGGCAAAAGACGCATAAAAGTAAAATTAATGCCGTGGATATGAGAAGTCTGCGAAGTATAGCTGGTGTGGGTATAGAAGAAGTAGTGACTAAGATAGAAAAAGGTATGCTTAGAAGGTTCGGACACGTTGAGAGGATGGATGAAAGTAGACTAATGAAACAGATTTATCAGAAGAGAGTGAATGGGCAAACTGGTAAGGGGCGACCTCGACGTACATATGTCCATATGTCAATCAAATAGAAGACATTTTGTAAAAGGTCAGGTCAAGAGTACCCTTAACCGGCGTGTGTGTATGAAAACACTTATGAAAGTGGAAGAAGCGAAAGTTGTATGCCAGGATCGTAGCAAGTGGAAAGCCATAGTCTCTGCCTACCCCGATGG
This sequence comes from Thumatha senex, assembly GCA_948477245.1. NCBI lineage: Eukaryota > Metazoa > Arthropoda > Insecta > Lepidoptera > Erebidae > Thumatha > Thumatha senex. Next base: position 21,392,219 of record OX419726.1, read on the forward strand.
GAGACAGGCGTGACGATATGTATGTATGTATGTATGTCTATAAAGAAGTACACTTCAATAATGTGCGCACCAATGTTCTCTAATTTCCTTTTCATTGTATTTATATTTTGGATATCAAAAAAGTCAACTTTCAATAATGAAGAATAGAAAAGGAGAATGAAGTGTTTTTTAATACTTTTTATAGCACTCTACGAGTGTTTTCATTCTCTTGTAAATGTAACATGTTTGTGTTTTGTAATTATATTACTTAAATGGAAAAACATATTTTGATTCAATTTTTTATTCTGTTTGGGAGGTCAAGTATGTTGAAATACGTCGTACGATGTACGTGGGTATATTGGTTAAACTCACTCGGCTATATTACGGCGTGCGTTATAACCACCATAACGCACGTATATAATGTAATGTTCTATAATAAAACTAGTTCACTAATGTTGTTTTATGTGTTAAATGGCGGATTCTTAGACATAAAAATTGTGAAATTGTAATATTTGAAAGAGGTGACGTAAGAACCAAATGCGAGATTAGGGTAAACCAGGAACGTCTAGAGCAAGTGAATGAAATTGTGTATTTAGGAAGTATGTTTAGCGCGGATGGAAGATGTGATTCGGATGTGGAACGGCGAGTAGCTGCCGGAAACAAAGTTAACGGTGCTTTGTCCCAGTTAGTAAAGCGACAAAGCATCGTAAAAGTAGCACGACTGGCGATTCATAACGCAGTGCTAGTGCCAACTTTGCTTTACGGTAGTGAAACCTGGGTATGTCAGCAGATGCATGAAAGTAAATTGAATGCTGTGGAGATGCGATCACTTCGAAAGTTGTGCGGCGTTACCTTGGCTGGCCGAATACGTAACGAAGTGATACGCAATTTGGCAGGTTTGAATGAAAGTGTCAGCGTTAAGCTGGAAAAGGGCGTGCTCCGTTGGTTTGGACACGTCCAACGAATGAGTGAGGAACGATTGACGAAGAATATATATCGTTCAAAAGTAGAGGGTAGAAGGAGTCAGGGTAGGCCGAGACTTACATATGAAGACCACGTGAGCAGATTGCTCAAAAACGGAAAGGTCAAAAGTACTCGGATACCCAGACGTGCGTGTATGAAGCGATTGATGAATCTCGAAGAAGCGAAAGAAGTATGCATGGATGGCGAAGCCTGGCGATCTGTCCTCTCTGACTACCCCGTCAGGGATACAGCGTGAAGATAGTTAGTTAGTTAGTTAAAAATTGTGTCAACATTCTACCTATAGTGAAAGATCACTGTCTTTCATTATAGCATGTTTCATGCTGCAGTGAAAAGCGATGTATCATGTTAAGTGCGCAAATTGCACTAGAAGCCTCAGAAACATTATCACTACTTTACTGAAGGCTGACTTTGAAAAAAAAGCAGTTCTGTAATTATTTGCGAGTGTAGAAAAATAATCTGTAATATTATTGCAGATTTACATTATAATAGTGTCTACGGCTCTCTCGCCCCGTCAATTAAAATCTACGACTCGCCCCTTTATGTTAGAGTTGTCTCTTCGGGAGTGTCAAATATAATCTATACATTTGTTGACGACGGCCACACTGCTGCTCTAAATAAATATTAATTTATTGAAATATATTTAAACATACTTACATTTATAAAAACTAAATAGATAATAAGTTTAGTAAGGATACCTAAAACGCCTAGCGTTTTGTGCGCGGCAACAAATGTTGTATATAAAAATAGCTTATAAATTAACACAGGTTATGGGATATTACTTAAAATATAATATATGATAGATTTAATTAGTTATAAGAAATAATTTAATACTACTTACCTGTACTTGCAACCCTCTGCGTAGTTCCATTCCATGTCACCGATAATTATGGCAATATTGAATAAATATATTTTGACCGGTAACGATCATGCGATCGATTTATAATAGTATGCGGGTGTTTTTTGAATAGTTTTTGAGTGCTAAGCTAACTTCAACCGCGACCGCACGCTCGCTACCGAAATCTCTTTGAAACCTAAATTTTCTGCTTTTCATTAACCCGTTTCCTCGCACCAGCGATCCATCGTCTACACATTATTAACAGTCTAACACTATGGTCGTACCAAAGACCTTATACTTATAACTTATAAGTGTAAGGTCTTTGGTTTGTACTTCTTGTAATACAGATAAAAAAAACGTGTGGCACTCGGGGACTGCCGCGGTAAAGCTATTGCATAGCATTTTTTGTCAACTTATGCAATTATAATAAATTATTTATACTATACTAGCTGACCCGAATATCTTCGTTAGCGCCACTTAAGAGATTTGTTACAAAAAAAGTGATAAATGAAAAAAAACCGCTCGACTGATTTTGTGCACACTTCACATAAACCATCTACTAAATAGTCCGAACAAAGCCTAAACAGCCTGGATAGGTGAGCCCGTTCTAGAGTTATAAAATTACAACGAAAAGTAACATTGAATTTTATAAAGGTACACTCCCTGACTCTTGAATCGAGCCACCACATTCCCGGGCCTAAAAGCCCAATACACAAAAAATATACAATATAACAAAAAAGTTTTTATGCATTTTTAATGCTGGCATATTTCATCGTCTTTCCCGTATGTATTATTCCAAATTTGAATTTTAGAATTTAAAGCCGGGCTTGATCACTGATTTGAAAAAAAATAATGACTGTTGAAAGTTGATTTTGAAGCAATTTAATGTCGATTTGGTTTGATAATTCACAAACCTGTGTATATAGATTACTAATATATAAAATATATATTATTTCGACAGCTCGTCTCGATCCGTGCGAGCTTCGTACAGTCGTATTATATACATACAAGTTAAGCCAACGCTCGGCGGTGCTCGGTGAAGTTCGTGTGAGCTCGGGTGTTAGGTTTTTTTTTGTTACGGAATTTCTTGATTAGTTCGCCCCGCGCAAAGCCCGCGATTAAAACTATGCAATAGCTTAAAAATAATAATATGACGTTGGTTTGAAAACGGAATAAAGAACTTACGTTAATATTTTGGATGTCTACATTTAATTCACCGCTTTCCACCTGGTACACGTTACCAACGGGAGGTAACGATACTTTCTTGGCGCCAATGGCACCTGATGGGGTTATATGTAGTTATATACGTATTAGATAAACTTACACTACGGAACCACTCAGGACCAGAGGCGAACCGCCTTTGGAGCCATCGAAGTTGAGGTTCACTGAAAAAGGCATTCTCGTAAATTAAGTGCTTAGATAAAGGTACTAATTATTATTTTTTTGGTTAGGTAGATACATAAAGTTCTTGACGAGAGGAAGCAACTATGAAAACTTTCTTTTTTATTATTTGTTTACCTTTGGTTCAGTATATGAACCTATGGATTAAAGAATAGGTTATATAATTTATCCTACATACAAATGATTGAGCAATGATCTACTCATTGAGGAGTCAAAATCTTAATACATCTTATTATTATTATAAATTTCACGTAAAAACTACCGAATAGATTTTAATAAAACTTTACAATAATATAGCTTATACATCAGAATAACACATATGCTACTTTTTATCCCGAGAACAAGTTCCTGTGGGAAACGGGAACGGGAGAACTTCTATACGCGGGCGTCAACTAGTAAAAATAAATCTGATGGTAGCTATTAACAACTACACACGCTACGAAAAACAGTAAATGATAAAAACAGTTCTGCCTATAGGTCCTTACGATTAAACTGCACAGTTAAATCCTATCTAGCAATTTCTCGGAGCGTATGTAGCTACCATTACATAGGTAGAGTAGGTACTTTAGAAAAATAATAAAATCTTACTCTCGCCGGATACACCTGAACCGTGAACGACATAGTCAATTCTCTTGTTCGTTGTGCGAACTTCAAGTTTTTGCATAACGAGTTGCTGAACTCCTCTCAATATTATATTGTTTAAATCTAATTTGCCGCTGAAAATATAACATGTATTAACAAGATTTTTTCAGTATGAAAATGGTACTGTAAAGGCCGGGTCCGCGGTGCCAATTTTTTAACTTTCGTCGCGGCAAACATTTTAGCGTGTTATTCCTTTCAAAACTGTTAGGCAACGCTCCCAACATTATTCAAGATGGAATATATTTATTATCCAAGGAAACGTCTTACAGAATGATTGTAGGGGATGTGACCTGCGTGGTACCTAATGGGGTTCGCTACGCTACAAAGTTTCTTTGTAACTCTCACTTCTCAGTAACTTTAAAGGTTTATTGCTAAGTTTACAGTAAGGAAAAGCTAAGCTCAATAGCTTAGCTTATCCTTACTGTAATGTGTAACTAGTTTTAGCAGTACTAAAACTAGTAAAAGATGGATATTACTCCACTCGGTCGCATTCCGTTTGCACTGAGCTCGCGGCGCACTTAGTGGGGCCGTATTGTATCGCTGGGTCAGCAAAAACGCGAATAACGTGATTGAACAATAATTGAATACACCCTCTGTTAACAATCTAACAAATTACAGTATGCACCAAACACAACACGTTATTTGAGGACGCAAAAATCATCAAACCAAATTGTTTGATGATTTTTGCTTCCGAAGTGCTCGCATACTGTTTGAACTGATTTTTTAGTTTCTTCCGCGTATACTCGTTGTGAAATGAACTCCCTGCCTGAGTTTTCCCGAACGTCATACCGTAGACGTTCTGCTCTTCAGCAGTACGAGTGCCGCACAGTTCATCATAGTTATCGCTTCGCGAACTACTAGGCACGCGTAGGTATAAGTATAGTTATAGATTGTATGAAAGTGCACTGGTGACTCATTGTTTTGCGAAGGTACCTATTGTTCAGGAACATGGCAACTGATTACTTACTTACTGTAACGAGAGATCAGGGATATTAATATCTATAGGTCCGAATTGAGGCACTTTCAATTCATTGGGCACAATTTTTAAGATATTCGCAAACGCTGCGGCGGCATTAGATGAAGCGATTTCATCAGCCTTCGTTAATGGCAAATACTTTTCAGGGAACTGGCCGACGACACCAAGAAAATGAACTGGTCCTAGTCCAGCTGTAAAAGAAATTTAAATGGATTTTCCAAGGTCTTCGATAGTGAAGTCCTTAAGTAACTTGTACTTCCACAATATTACATTTTATTTTATTTCACTTACAACACACAATGTACTATGTAAACCCTTTTTGAACAACTCCAAATTGAATTTGAACAAATAAATTAAAAATAATAGATTTACGCAGCATAATGGTAGCGAACTAAGATTAAGAATAAGGCCGAAGGCTTCATTTACCTACAGTAGTTTTTGGCTATTATTTATGTAATTGCTATTATTTATGTAATCATACAGCGGTGCCATTTAACAAGAGAAGAAATGTAAGGGGCAGTATCGTGTTACTGGTGAAGTGGCTGAAAGACATCCAGGCGGGAAGCATCAACGAATAGACCGATTTTTGCAAGGTGCCGCGAGAAAACAACCAAATGTAACAGCCATGCAGTTACTCAATCGCTTCGTACTTCGGCACTACGCCGAGGAAATCGTGGACGACGACTAGGTGGACTCGTAAACATTTGCTCTGGGAAGATAACCAGTGGTCTATACTCGTAGTGCTGTTTACCGATGATATACGTAGAGTACGTGTATGGCGAGTTCCTGATCGTGAGAGCCGTCTGCAACATCCTCAGGAAATCCGTTCATACCACGGCAGGACAATTATGGTTTGGGCGAGAACTCATGTTGGTGGAATAACAGACCTTGTTTGGATTAGAAATACCATGACAGCTGAAAAATACCGTAAGGAGGTGATAGTACTAATAATCTACCCCCATCGACAACAAATGGGCCAAGAATTCACGCTCATGCACGATAACGTCTGTCCGCACACAGCGAGAGTGGTGACGAGCTGGTTCCAGGAGCACGACGTATCGGTCTTAGGCTGGCACGCTCAATTGCCTGACCTAAACCCCTTATAACACGTATGGAATATGCTCCAAAGAAGTTCTATGAGGAATTTCCCTGCAAACATTAAGACGGAAGAGCAACTTTTTTTGCATCATAGCCGGACCAGGGAAAATGTACCGCAGTAAGAATCATCCATCCAAAGCATGAAAAACCGTTGCAGAACCGTTATTAATAACATTATGGGTGGTTTTACTGACTACTGATTTATTACATAACTGTTAAAAATCAGATTATTTTTTCCATATTTTTCACCTTTTCTTGAGAAACACATGCAATACATGCATTGTTAGTTTTACTATTTCACTAAACGTGCAACGTCAAACGTTCTTTATTTAAATTAAAATTTGTTTACGCAAAATAAAATAGTTTTCTTTTATTCTGGAGTGTAGTCTGAAAATACACTCCCGGACACCTAAATCGAGCCACCTTGATTTTTTTGGTTTGGAGTACTGTAACTTATAAAAGATGTATGAAAAAGGAAAATGTTTTGAGCTGGAATACTCATCATTCATTAAGAGTGCTACTGTTCTAAATTTGAACTACAGTTTATTAAAAAAGTCGAGTTACGTTGAAACAAGTCCATATTTGCTTTTTTCAATTAAAAAATCTAATCGATTTTTTAAATAAAGACTTGTTTTATATGAAAAGTAATGTTTATTTAGTAACTTGTATTGCCTCCCAGTGCATTTATGACAGCTCTCATACGGTTTGGCATAGAATTAATCAATGTCGTTATGACATGTTGAGGAATGTCCTCCCATTCTTCCAAAATTAAATTTTTGAGTTCCTGCATGGTTTGCGGGGCAGGATGATGAGCTCGAACACGCCTCTTCAGCTCATCCCATAGATGCTCTATAGGATTCATATCAGGACTTCGCGCTGGCCATCTCATAACAGTGATACCAATGTCATTTAAGTACTCCCTGACGATTCCCGCAGCATGGGCCCTTGCATTATCATGCATTAAAACGAAATCGAGTTTGCGGCTGGCTTATGGGGTTTAAACCACGTTCATTGAGTCGCCTTCTAACGGTCCGAGCACTTACAGCCACTCCGTGAAAGTCCCTGAGCTGTTCTTGTATCTGAACAGAGTTAAGGCGTCGATTTCGTAAGCTAGTAGTGACAATGTATTGATCTTGTCTCGCCGTTGTCACTCGGTAACGAGGTCCTCCTGTTCGCCGAACGAAGCCGCCAGGTATCGGTGGTACACTCTTTGAACAGCGGAACGACTTATGTTAAGTCGTGAACTCACATCTCGCTGACTTAGCCCAGATTGAAGAAGTGCTACAGCTTGCGCGGCTACTTCAGGTGAAGTATCCCTAATTTTATAGCCAAAAACGGTTCAAATTATAGAAAAATAACTAAACTAAAGATTGGTTAACAACAATTGCGAAAATTCAAACCAAATCGTCATTAAATTGCTTCAAAAGCAACTTTCAACAGTCATTATTTATTTCAAATCCATGACCAAGCTCGGCTTTTGTTCTTTATTTTAAATTCTAAAATTCAAATTTGGAATAATACATACGGGAAAAACTATGAAATATGCCAGCATTAAAAATGCATAATTTTTTTTTTGTTATATTGTATATTTTTGTGTATTGGGCTTTTAGGCCCGGGAATGTAAGGTGGCTCGATTCAAGAGTCCGGGAGTGTATTATAAATGAACTATATACGACGATGTAGTTTTAGTTCATAAATATACAAAAATGTGACTGTATTTTTTAAACCGACTTCAGGAGGAGGTTCTCAATTCGATTGGTATTTCTTTTAAAAAGCTGTTTTAAATCTATGACGAAAACCCAACCGGATAAGTCATCGAAATTGGTTCATAAACAGCTAAAATATCAACGCTCGAAAATTCGAAATTACAAAAAAATATTCGAGTACAAAAGTTACTTTTACGAAATCTTATTGTAATCAATTTATCCAGCAATTCTAAAACTGAAAAAAAGAATATGAAACGTGATTTGTATTTTTTTTTATTTAATTTAAATTATATTAACTTTTAAGATTATTATGATCATCATGGTTCAAAAAAGTTCGTAACATAAACTAACTCACTTTCTGCAAACGTCGCCTGAATTCCTAGTACACACCACAACACAAGAAAAGAAAAATCCTGCATGATTGGTTCACTGCCTGTCCAAGTGTCCCTGAGGGCTAACAAAATATTACTTATAAATATAACCTGTACAATTTTTACTTATTGTTGTATTTAAAGTGTTAACGATTAATTATGATCGCTATAATTCTATTTTACGGTGTGATGATAACAAAATAAATATTTCAAATCTATTTGACAAAAAAGTTGCAGTTATGACCGTATAGAAAAGTTATGTTAGAGGCTTTAATATTAGAAGCCTACTGAACTAGGCCGTGGGAGCGGACAAAGTCTGTCTGGAGCCCTGGGATCCAAGAGCTCGCCCGGGATTCGAGCCATACGCAGATGGAAGGGCAACGTGTGGTTTTAATCGGTAGGCGTCCGGCATAGCAATTATGAGGATTTCTACTCGAAAAAAATAATCATTAGCACTGCCAAACAATATTCTATTTTTCTTTTTAGAATTAATGAATTGAATCGTTTTGAGCGCTCGTAGCCTCGCTAACTTAGTTTTCTGTAAAGGATCACTGCGTTATGCAACTTTCGTTGTGGCCAGTCCTCGCATGGGTGAATACTTTGTGGCATTTACATTTGCGAGCGCTTCGGCACTTTACACACGGCAAAGGGCTCATCTGTTACGTGGGATAAAAGTGCATACGGCGAAATGTGGGTGTATAGTATGCCTCTGCCTACCTTATCGGGGTTAAGGCGTGAAAATATGTATGTATGGTTTTAATAAGTCCTAGTTTTTGGTCTGGAGTCTCCCTTATTATTTATGTTTTCATGCGTATGTATTTTGTGCTATTTAGGTATTTATTAAATCAAATCATTATACTTACCATTTAAATCATGTTGGACTTGGCTGTTTGACCACGGTGCCATATCATCATCATCACTACATATTATAAAACAAAGTCATTTTCGCTGTCTGTCCCTATATGTATATACTCAGATCTTTAAAACTACGCAACGTCGATGAGGTTTTTTTAATAGATAAAGTGATTCATAAGGAAGGTTAAATGTGTAATTTGTTAAGTATTTGTATTCATTAACTAAATTATAACGACATGTGCTGGGAGTGTCGGAAAAAATAAGCCGTCTGGGAGCTTTCAACGAAAACGCTGCCTAAACCTTTTGAGATATAAGAAAATAATGTACGGTGCAATTGTGAATCTATTTAAGGTCTACAAAAAAGTCCGCAACGATATAATTATGTCTATTTCTTAAGAATAACTATTCATTTTAATACTTTTAAAAACCACTAATTATAAAGCGGTAATTTGAAGGCTATTTACACAAATATGCTATAAAAATCCTTATCATTTTAACTACGTTAGTTGGCTTCAGCATTTCATAAAGATTATTTTGTCCCTTTACACCTTGCAAATTATATGAATAACTTAGGAAAAACGTCAAAATATGCGCAAAGCAATTAATTTCGTACAACCATAATTCGTGCGGGTGTACTGGAGAACGGAGTAGTAATCAATTAGGTAATTTCGAAAATGTTCATACATTATTGTGAAATTAATAAATGATGGGATTAAATAGGTGCCACGGGGTTCGAAGTATGTCACGGGCGAAGCCGGGCGGGTCAGCTAGTAGTAATATAAAATGTAAATATAAAAATGTGATAAAATAAGTATTATAAATTTGAGTCGGTACCGGGCACAATACGGCAAAATAAATGACTCGTATTGAACTACTACCATAGACTTTACATACTTGATTTGTGGTCAAAAAAGTCGATCACCGGATCTCCGGATCTACGACTAATCTTCATCTTAAGTGTTTGAGTTGCTTCTAAATCCTATCTGGAGGTCCGAGGTCCATTTTATTCGGCTGTTGGGTGCAGCTATCGGCTTTTAATTCGTCATTGTTAGGAGCGGCTGCCGTCTGACCTTCCAACCCCGTAGGGCGTCCTTATTTAAATATCATCTGGGTATGTATTTATGTATCTTTTAATAACTAATCGTACCCAGAACCAAAAGATTCCATAGGTCTTTCTTATGTCGCACCATAAAAACAGGGAACTCTCTCCCGGTCTCCCTGTTTCCCTCCTCTTATAATCCTTTAAGAGAAGTGTGAAAAGGCTTATTTCTCGGCTTTCAAGATAAGGGTCGCTTAAAAATTTACTTAGAACCACCTCTACTTCTTTATTTATAGTTCTTTCATAGATAAAATGTCATAATAAGTATTAAGGCGTGATAAATGAATAAGTATTAAGCACGGAGGACAGAAAGAACGGAGATGTTGCATGCAAATTTCTCTTTAGTAAAACGCGTGCCAAACTGCGTAAAATTGATGAATTATTCTTATTTAAAATTTCGTCTTATCATGTAAATACGCTGCAGACTTACAAAATAATTGTCGTTTTGGGCAGAAATATGAACTAGCATTACAATGTGGCGTATTTACAAAAGTAAACATTGAGTATTATTTTTTCTATTTTTTCTTCAATAGGTGCATCTCAAAAGTTACTTGCATCTATTTGTCTTATAGACGACTCTAATTTACATTTTTGAAGAAGATGAAAAATATTTTATAAATTGTTTTTATTAAGTAAAAATACTTCCAATGAAATGTTTTACCGTCACTATGTTTAAAATAAGTTTTTGAATCGTTTTTGCATCCAAGAATAGCACACTTCATGGTGAAAACCGTCAAAACCTATAGAATTTAGCGAAATTAAATTTCGGACTCTCACCCGAGCACAGCAACGATTTACATGAAACTGAGGCGTTGGCTCCGCCCACTCTGTGACGTAACAACTCCATTGGTTGGCACACAACTTAGTTGCCCTTGCGGCATCTCCGCTTTTATTCTCTACTCCGTGGTATTAAGTATTCCAGAACGTTTCTCAATACTTAATCAATGCTTGAGGCAGAGGCGTAGCTACCGCCGTATCAGCCGTATCAATAATACGGGGCCCCCAGGCTACAGGGGCCCCCAACGTGTGTAAGCGAAAATTAATCAAATGTTATCTACTGTCACTTAATCTCGTGCTTCCCGGGAAAAAAACATATAATAAATTGTCATACGTGTTTAAAGAGGTTTCACTTCAGAAATGACAAAAGTCAAAAAAAGGCAACCTATTTTTTCCCAGGTTAAGCGTGCGTTCAAGCGTAAAAAAGACGATCGTGAAGAATGAAAATAATGACTTACAAAATGAAAATAATGACTAAAAAAGAAAGCTAGAATTTTATTAAGTTTTCTATAGAATAGACTAAGTGAAATAAGAAATTAAAATTAATTCAATGGTTTGCTAAATGAGTCCTGAGATTTAGCAAAAGAGTGGGGAGTAACAACTTTTTTTTTAAATTAAACGGCGAACGATAACGAAGCGTTCTTTTAATCTGCACGCAATTACATACTTCTCTTGTGTAATAGGTACACAAGAGAAGTATGTATGTTGTGTTGTTTCTACTGTAACTATTTTGCTGGGTTGCACACTAATTTTAACTAGTCATACGCATATTTCTGTTTTTTCGTATTGCAGTAAACTTCAATTGAACACTAGTTTTTAAAACACTTTTGTAGCTTCGATTTTGCATTGCTAAAATTGTAAGATTGTAGCATTTCTTCCTGTAACTTATCATAATAGGTAAAATTCATATGAGCATCTAAACAGCTTGAAAGACCTATAACTTGAATAGCTTAACAGAATACAATGTTTCAACGGCAGTCCTCAACTAGTTGTAATAAAATAAACTAATTCTATAATGTTAACAAAATCAATTTTTTTTTGAAACTTGTAGGTACTACGAAAAACATTTACATTCCTCAACTCAACTGATAATTTGTACAATCGTGCCTCTAGCACACTGATGTGAAATTCGTTCACTACTAAGGTGGCAGACTAATGATTTTATTAACTGTTTAGACTAAAATTATTTCGTGAAAATGATTATTAGGCCTCGTACATATTGGTGTGATGATGAACTCGACGACATTTTTTTTAACTTGAAATATTAATTAAGTTAAAAGGCTAAAAGGTGATGAAGGGTGAAAGTGACAAAATGGGAGGAGAGTGAAAGGTGACGTCTGGGTAGCAAACAAGGGCTAAATGGGTTAGCTCCTTGTTTTTCTTCTACTAGTGTCCCGAGCGTCTACAACGCCATGACACACCTTTGTGGGAGGTCATCCCTCTCCACTGTTATGGAACCAATAGGAGTTCTTATAGTGAAGCCTACACTTCACTTAAGGAGTGCGCTTATCTAAGTGACTCACCTTCTTCTATTCTGGTCACCGGACTACACCGGTAGACTATCTACTATGCTACACCAGCCACCACATTATCTCACACTTCACACAACATACTTACTAATATTCTACTATGTATTTTATTATTCAAACTCCTGTACATTAATTAGAAAACTTCACAAAACGTTTTTTCTATATCTAGTAAACAGTCTGGTGGGTTAGAGGCCTTACCAGCTCTTATCACTAAAAGGTTCTCGGGTAGAAACCACTTTTAGCATTGTATTCTATACATATTTAAAACATTGTTTTGATTCTTAACTTATATTTACCTACATTACAGTACTAATAATATTTTTTTCATATTTTATCTTGGAAATTTTTCATTATGTCAAATCATAGCATGCCACAGTCGCGATCTTGGTTGCGATGTGTTTGTGGTCCATTGTGTACCGCGAGCGGTACTTTAGTTGCGAACAAGTGCAATACATATAGTTGAAGAGTGGCACTCTGCAGCCCAAAGGTGCCAGTATCGTGGCTCCACTTTGGCCACGAACATTAACGCTCCAGATCGCGACTTGGTAATGGCACATATGATATATGAATCCGTTCCGTTTCGGACTTCCCTAAAATCTTACTCCCACTGGTATGAAAGGTCAAGCGTAATGAAATATAATGAGATGAGTATTTCTCTCCATATAAATGGGTGAATGTTTGGGTAAATGAATGGAGCGAGATGAAGATGAAGGATGGAAGAGAAGTATGAATGGTCTGCATGAAGCGATGTTTAGGTTAGGGCGTCCGAGGACGGACGCACGCATTTTGCCACGGCTTCACCATGGCAAAATGCTTTCTTATGGGGGGCATGGCAAAATGCTTTAATATACTGTAATGATGCGTGGTCAAGCCGCACCATCATACGAGTAACGCCATCTGTCTGACTGATGCGCCACTAAATTACGCCTGTATAGGCATGGAGTGAGAGTTTCGAAGCTCCGTCTCCCGCGCATTGACCCACCCCTGGGCCATATATAAGCAGTTGACAGGAAGTTTCGGGACCAACCAAGATTTGTCAATTGCGCTACTGTGTACTACAGCACAACAGTCAATTTAGACATTAATTGCAAATTTGATAATTAAACTGAGAACATTTCTTAAAACTTTATACTTTAACCTAACCATTTTAAACAAATAATTGTAAAAATATTGGACCCGGAATATCCCGGTAAGTTTTATTAAATTCAATAATTCTTGCAAACCTTTGTTTACTACAGGAAGGAGAGTGTAAATCTATTTATATCTATAGTGTTCATACCTATTTCCATTTCAGCTTATGTATTACCGCAATTAATAGTTATTTTTATCATTGGTAAAAGTATTAAAATTGCTAAGTTTCAACTATAGCTAGTGGGTAGGAATACGTACTAAAACTATAATTTTCACAAGTGTGCCAACCAACCCTTTATACTCTTCTAAGCATTTTATGCAGCCCTAACTGTGCTCTGCTGCATGCACTAGATCTGATTTTCTTAACAAACTGCTACTACATAATTTAAATTTAATTCTATGTACCTACTACCTACAACCTATATGCAAGACTTCCCGCCTCTCCAGCTAACCTGGGCCTGAGGAGAGGCCGGAAGCCATTTAGGTTTCCGGCTGAGGTTCTTACCCCAGGCTTCTGTCTTCTAGGGTCCTTTGTTACGGTTCAACTTTCACCGTTACCTACTACTACCTGTTGGCCTAGCGCTGCTCCGAGGCTCCTCCTGGTTGCGCCTAGACCGGGAGTGGAAGCCGTCGCCAAGCCGGAGAACCTACGACTGCGAGAGAAGCAACATCCGACCCGTGGAAGATCACCTGGCCCTCCCTCAGATAAGTCCAGATTCCGCGGCCTCTCGCGGCAGAGTCCACTTTACGGTTGCCTATCTAAAACGTCACCCGCGACCCTGACTACTACTACCTTTGGCCCTATCGGGAAATATATTTTACTAAAACTACTACCTACTACTTTTATTTATCTCCCGTAGGGTCCTGTAGAACAATAAAGGTTTACACCACGTTAGGCGCCATTGTTACGTGGAGGGTTAGGCTATGGGTGAATTTAGGGATACTTACGCATAGATATGAAGCAAAGATGCACTTGCAAGAACATAAGCATTTATTAAACACTAGTTAAACATTATACAAAGCAATAAGAAGAGAATAAGAATTTACATTTAAGGCAACCTAAGTTTAGTCGACTGTTCTCACATAAATCCAAAGGAACAATGTAAGTGTAATTTTAACATTGTAAGCCATACCTACATTTTCAAAGAGCATTCATGGACTTTCTTGCCAGATTCTTCTTGATAAAGGGTAGGCTGCCCTTAGAACGGGCAACTAGAATCGCTCTTATTTTGATATGATTTTGTACATACACCATTGATTTTGTGTCTTTTGTAAACCATTACTATATAATTGGTCAATATCATGTAAATTAACAATATTTTCACTGTTATTGTATCTTTTCTTGGTGTACAATAAAGTATTCAATAAATAAATAAATTAAACTATTGTAATTACTGGCGTTTAGAAAGGAGTGGCCATGAATTTTATTGCCAGGTTCTTCCTCAGGCTCTACCTATTGCTTTGTAGAAGCAATAATCTTTAGGTTCATAGGTGTTACTCTGTGACCTACATGAATAAAGATTTTTCATTTTAATTTTTCAGATATTAACTAAGCTAAGATGATTTTGGAAGAGGGGTGGAATTGGTAGGCGAGATTATTGTGACACGTTCCAAGGTAAAGTGGGAGACTGAAGCCAGTGCGGCCCTATTATGACGTAAGGTCGCGGGGACGAGGCACCGCTCCAGGCTCGCGCTGGACCGCTAGACGTGACGTTACGTTTGTGTGGGACCTTATGTTTTTTCTACTTCTTCAAGATCTCTCACCGGTCAATTTCTACTTCTTCAAGATATCTTACCGGTCAACTTAAAAATTTATATCTAATTTGTTGTCAAAGCTATGTATGCTGTACACTATTCTAAAGTAGAGCATTTACGTCAGTGACATTGCAGATAAGTTGCAAGAGTGTCGCTTTCGTTGATAAGGTCGTGTCTTGTCTTCGGGCTATGTGGGGAATAAATGTCTGCCATACCGTTCCATGGTGTCTGAAGAAGTGCTGACTTGACTTCGTAAATGATCTGATTACACGGGATACATTACCGTGGATTGTGGAGGAGAAGAAGTAGGTAAGCAGACCTTACGTGGATCGAGAGACGCAAAGAACTGGGACAGATTAATTAGGTATGCGGGTGACTATGTGTATATTGATTTATGTGTATTGCGAATATATTATATCTTTGTAGGTTTATATTTATGCGAACGTATGAATGTGCCTAGTTGTACGAATATACAAAAAGCCCTGATGCCCGGTCTGTCGCGTGTGCAATTATGCAATATATGCGCCAGTTACCTGGTATCAGGGTTTTGCACGGTGTTTATTAAGGGATCTGTGGGTGAGCTGAGGCGAGGCTTGGTAATGTTGAAGATAATATATTATAATTATAGTTTTAAACATTATAATTACAATTATAGTTTAAACTGATTTTCTTTGTTACCTATTATAAGTCCACGTAAACCTTTAGCTGTAAGTATTATATGCGAGCGCCCCGGTACCCATAACACAAGTTGAATCTTATCATGGGTGCCGGAATTCAACCTGCGTCAATGTTATTATAGAGTATTTACTGTTTAGCTATAAGTTGTGTGGTCTTGTTATGGAACAAATAAATCATTTATTTATTATTATATTATTATAAGCTTAAAAGATGCTTGGATGTTGATGATTTAAGCTTGAATCTCTGTATTCAAATTTCGATAACAGAAAATGTTTATATATTATTATTTTATTGACCACGTGAGCAGATTGCTCAAAAACGGAAAAGTCAAAAGTACTCGGATACCCAGACGTGCGTGTATAAAGAGATTGATGAATCAACAAGAAGCGAAAGAAATATGCGTGGATCGCGAAGCCTGGCGATCTGTCCTCTTTGACTACCCCGTCAGGGATACAGCGTGAAGATAGTTAGTTCGTTAGTTTATATGTATATATATTTATTTATTTATTACTAGTCGATGCCCGCAACTCCGCCCGCGTGGTGGAATGTTCCCGTATTCAATTTCCTATATGGTAAAATAAGCTGTCTTTAAGATACTGCGATATATAGGAGATGAGTAAGTTAACACGGCACACAGAAGGAACTGACACGAACCCGAGAAAAATAAAAAAAAGAGAAATAAAAGAACTGACAGAAGTCTGTTAGTCAATAGAAGCTGTCAATCAATAGAAGTACAGTGATCAAAGAGCGAAATTTGACCGTCGGAACCCTCTAGTCAGTTGCGCTCTTTTCTATGATTGATCCGTGTATTCTTCATGAATGCGATGAATCAGAGAGAGATGCATTCATATTATCTTGTCCTTCTTAATGTAAGTATGTCTTATGGTGGTCACTTTGAGTTTGTGGATATCTTGGTGACTTGACATCCATAGATTCACATCCAATACCTACAAAAAACTTCGTGTCATAGTAAAATATTATTTGCTATCGAACTCCTACAAAACGGCTACTTCCACTCACAATTTAATTCCTGTGTCTCTTTCCAAGTAAAGCTAAAAAAAGGTATCTTTACTGAGGCGTTTTATTAAGATTTAATAGTAACAAAGAAACGTTTTTCACGGCAACATCATCCTCTTGCCCTTGTCCCAATTTACTTGGGGTCGGCGCAGTATGTTTTCTTCTTCCATTCATCCCTGTTATTCGTCATCGGATCAATCACTCCTTTCATATTCATATCACTCCTTACACAGTCCATCCATTTTTTCTTTGGCCTTCCTCTAGCTCTCCATCCATCAACTTTCATATTCATGGTTGTGTCAGTGACATGACTTTCATCCCTTCTCGTCACATGCCCATACCAAGACAAACGGTTTCCTCTAATTTTTTCAGTCACAGGCGCCACTCTCAAACTCCCTCTAATATACTCATTTCGTATTTTATCCATTCTAGTCACACCACACATCCACCTTAACATTCTCATTTCAGTTAAATGCACTCTTCTTTCATCCAATTTCTTAACGGCCCAACATTCTGATCCATATAATACCACAGGTCTTATAATGGTTTTATATATTTTGCCCTTCAGCTTGAGGGGCAATCGTGGATCGCATGTTGCGGCCGTGACCTGTCGCCATTTCATCCATCCAGCATTGATCCGATGTGTAATGTCACAGTCGATTTCCCCATTGCTCTGGATAAGTGACCCCAGTTACCTTAACTGGGAGCATACCGGTCTACCATCAACAGATACGGCGACAAAACTGGAGAGACCGCCAAAATCGCAAAACAGATACTCTGTCTTGAACTTACTCATTTTAAGGCCAACACTCTCAAGTCTTTGTCGCCACATCTCCAGTCTGCTCTGGATCTCAAGGCCTTCGTCGGCTACTAGTACGATGTCATCTGCAAACAGCATGCACCAGGGAGCCTCCTCCTGTATGTCCGCTGTAAGGGCGTCCATGACTATGAGGAAGAGGTATGGGCTAAGAGCCGACCCCTGGTGCAAGCCTACATTGACACTGAAACCACTAGTAGTACCTGCTACAGACCGAACTTGGGTACTACATCGACTATACATTGCTCGGACCAACCGCACATACTTCTCAGGCACTCCATTCTTCTCCAGGGCCCACCATAACACCTTTCGCGGTATTCGGTCGTATGCCTTTTTAAGGTCAACAAACACCATGTGCAAATTTTGATGTGCACGTCTGTATTTCTCGCACAATTGGCGAATACTAAAAATGGCGTCCGCTGTTCCCCGACCTGGCATAAAACCGAACTGGCTCTGAGAAATTTCACTCTCTTCTCTCAGTCGTCGCTCAATTACTTTTTTCCCACACTTTCATACTATGTGACATTAGTTTTATTCCTCTATTGCAGTCCTGTACATCCCCCTTATTTTTAAAAATGGGCACCAGCAATCTGGTGCACCATTCATCGGGTACCTCTTCTTCATGCATTAGCTTATTAAAGAATAAAGCCAGCAACTTCCATGCATCCCCTTTTAACAACATCCAGACTTCCACTGGTATTCCATCTGGCCCTGTCGCTTTCCCATTCTTCATTCCGTTCTTCACAGCTTCTTTCACTTCATCTATACTTATCTTTCTTACTAATCCCACATTTACCGCAATATCTTCTGTCTGTTCACTTCAATCGTTTTCCTCATTTAATAGTCTATCAAAATAACTCTTCCATCGTCCTGTAATTTTTTCGTCACTAAACAAAACCTCTTTCGCTCTTAATGCATTTTATTAAAGATACATCCCTCGTCTTCCGTTGCCTCGCCTTGGCCATTCGATAAAGTAGTTTTTGGCCTTCTAGGCTGTCTAGAGAGTTATATACCTGCTCTTGGCCTTGTGCTTTTGCTATAGCTATGACTTTTTTGGCTTTCTTCTTGCATTCATCGTACTCTACCTTTTATTCAGCTTTCAAAACACCGTTGTCTTCCTTAACGCTCTGCCATTCTTTAAATTTCCTCTTTTTCTCCTTCAATATTTTTTGGACTTCATCTGACCACCACCATGTATCCTTGTCTATCGTACCTTTACCTTTCGTTTCTTTTGCCATTTCATTCCAACAATCATTGACGCTTCTATTTAGCATTTCACCCATGTCTATCATTTTATTCACCACTTGATCTCTAAATTCTTTTGCACGTTCATTCTTTTCTAACATATACCATCTAATTTTGGGAGGTGTTCGCTCTTTGTGCTTACAAAATTTTAAAACTATTGAGATGTCCATAATAAGGGGTCTGTGTTGTGTTTTTCCATCACTCCCACTGTAATATAATTTATATCCTTCACGTATTTCTCTAGCTTTTGTACCTTTCCATCTCGTTTCTTGTAAACACGCTACATTTATTCTTCTTCTTTTGAATGCATCTGCTAACTCTCTTGCCCTTCCAGTCATCGTACCTACATTCCAGCTTGCACACCTCAATTTCACTTTCTGGGCTTGCTTCTTACGTTGCACCCGCCCGGTGTGATGCAACAACCCTCGCACTCTTCTCACAGGGACCGAGTGCTGCCCTTGCGCGTCGCCTGCGGGGTACGCCCTAGCCCTGTCGCTCTCGTTATTAAATTCATTTCACGGCAACATATTACTTTCCTATTCTCATGTCACGTTTACGAACTCTTTATTTGATTTGATTTTGAAAGAGAGGGGGGGGGGTTCTGTTTCTAGGAATCCACGAACAAAAACATACATTTTTCTCTAGATAAGTTCAGTACCAACAAACAGGATATTATTTTTTTAAACTTATTGACCAGGATATAATTATGCAATATGTGCTGTGTGGAAGCAGTCATAACCCCTTTTACTCAGTGTTCTGTCAACGACCACTGCATTAGGTATGTTTTGCAATGCACTGTCATATTTGTGCCTTTTTCGTTTAAGCATGCTTCGGTGCATCGAAAGGCACAATAAGCCGTTGGTCCTGGTTGCCAGTAACATGGTAGTCGTTAAGCCATGTTGGAAGCCCTAAGGCGGCTTGAAAATAATCAACAGCTGGTGGCTACAACCGGCTTATTATGCCATCACCTATTTACGTTGGACTCAAGACAACTGGTGAAATGGGAGCGTCTTGCATCTCCCTTCCTCTTCGGAGAAAATAAGCGTAAATATATATGTATTTTATGTGCGTTGGTAAGTATGTATGTTATAGATCTTGAAAAACTAAGAGCTATTAAAACTTAACATAAAATATATAGGTCGGTATAGTATTAGGGTTCTAATAAGACAAAATGTTCTTTTGGCATTTATTTAATAATAAGCTTTTTAAAAAGCTGCGTCAGTTACTAACAATGCCAGGATTTGCTTCTCGGTGTAGTTAGCCAATATCTTATTCAGCTCGCCGACTACCTGTACTGCGATGTCATTCCCGGCTAATTTTGCAAATGTATGGGCTATCAATTTCGTCATATCGGATGCGTCATTACCGCCCGTAGATTTTACTACGTCAGATTTATATCTAATATTCTTAAGATTATACTGTAAAAATAAATGAAGAAAATATTAGATATTTCGACTGTAGATATGTCTAAACGTAATTATTACATAGTTTACTATTAATTTTCCAAGTCTTTAGAAATAACATGGAAAATAACCAGACTAAGGCTAAAATTGGGTGTGATGGTGCTGTACCTAAATTTGCAGGGAGCAAGTAAGGCTCACCTCACAAAGGGAAGTGATGTCGGGTACAAAGTGCGTTACTCACGCAGGATTATTACACCAGACCATTCATTTCCATGAGGTTGATGATAGCGTCAACCTTACCTGAAAGCCAGCATACCCTGCCCAAAACGACGCACAAGGTTCATAAAAAAAGGGAATGAGATTTCAGATAGCGATCGCACTAAACTAAATATAATAAGTGGCAATATTAAAACAGATATGAAAGAGGAGTTTGGATGGTATTGGTTGTCCAATTTTAGGCACAAAGATACTAATAGCTACGCTGACACGAGACGAATGGCCACGTAACATAGTGAACACGGTTTATTCTTGGTAGTAACACCAATAAGGGTTAGGTATTATTAAAATAAAATCCATACATACCTCAACATCAGGAGATTCTGAATCAAATTCAAATCCTACAATCTTCAATTTGTCATTGGTAGGTCCAAATGTGTAGGCTGCAACTGTATGCACGTTGTTCGCCGTAACGCTGTAATGATTTAAAAGCGCCGGTCGATCACATGTCTTTTCATAACACTCATTAAAGTAGCTATCAAGTTTGGTAATCTGTCACACAGGTCTCCTAGTACAGATACCAGTCTCTCACATAAATAATATTGTTGTAAATGTGCCTCAATTATGTATTACCCCTGTATTAATTTTATGTGAGAAAAAATAAATAAACTTATTACTATTATATTATTATTATTTCCATATGTCAAAAAATATTAAAAAGCGATTAGTTCTGTGACTAGCTCTGTTCCTTTGACATATCAAATCTAATCAAATTTTGACTGCCTCGGTGGCGCGATGGTAGCGTATGTGACTGCCACGCTGACGTCCCGGGTTTGTTTAATTCCCGGAGCGGAACAAATATTTGTGTGATCAATGTTGGTTTCGGAGTTTGGATATTTATGTGTGTATTTAAAAAATTAAAAATATTTATGCTGTGTAAAAAGTGTCCCACTATGTTTATTTATTGATTTGTTTATGTTTTGCAAATGATAGAATAATATGCCGGGGACAGTATTGTGTTGTTAAAGTACAGTATTTTAATACCTCTGAGATGACAAAATACGGAACGGTCAAAAGTACTTGGATACCGAGACTTGCAAGCCAACCAAGGGAAAGAAGTATGCATGGATCGCGACGCGAAGCTTGGCGATCTGTCCTCTCTAACTACCCCGTAAGTGATACAGCGTGAAGATAGATACAAGAACAAACGGGCATTCTATGCATCTAATGTAAAACTGTCATTCTTATTTTTACAATACGTGGCAGAGGTGCTGTTACACTCTCCTTACCGACTTTTATAACAGCCGTTGTGAAGACCGTTATGTAACTATACCGTAGAGAGACCGCCTAAATGTGAGTGTCGTGAAAATTTAATGACATTACAACAGTAATATACATCTTAGTGTTCTAAAACAAGACAAAAGTGATATTGATAGTGGATTGGCAATCGCAATCCATTATTACACTCCTACCAACTTATCTATGAAATGGTTAAAATTGGAACTACGGCCGTCAAATTGTCAGTGTATACTACATTTGGGTTCTCTGGTTGTTTTGTCGTGATATTGCTGAATTTATAAAGTTAAATATGCCGAAAGCTATTAAAAGTGATGCTCGAAACATTATTCTAAAGGTTAAAACCCTTTTTCAAGAAGAAAGCTCGGGCCGATTATTAGTGTTGTCAACTTTCTTGTTATAAATTACCAGATACTTAACTAATTATTTAAGTCCACGAAATATCTTAATAATATTAATATTATAAATGTAAAAGTTTGTATGGATGTTTGTTACTCGTTCACGTAAAAACTACTGAATAGATTTTAATGAAACTTTGCAATAATATAGCTTATACATCAGAATAACACATAGGCTACTTATTATCCCGGGAAAAAGTTCCTGTGGGAAACGGGAACGGGAAAACTTCTCTACGCGGGCGTCAACTAGTTCGTTTTTATTCTTGCTGCAGATTAGCGTAACGGTAACGCACAGACGCCAGCATTTCAACCTACCTCAAACTGTCAAAAAATTCCAATTGATAATGAACCTTATGCCTCTATTATAAAGTTGACAATCCATCAAAGAAATTTGTGCTGTCAGTACATCTAATAGGTAACCTGCTAAAGTAAGTGAGCAAACTAACCTGCCAGAGTTAAAATTTCTACTAACATTTTATTATCTTATATTTCAGGTGTGAGTCAAGGACTAATTTCAAAAATAGTTAAGGAAGGGCACGCAGCAGAAGAAACTGGTATAAAAATTCGGACACCAGGCAAGGAGAGAAAACGTAAAAGTGGATTTGTGCATGTTGATGACTTTGACATGGGAGTTATACGGAGGAAAGTACATGAATTTTATTCTGCTAAAAAGGAGGTCCCTACTGTTAAAAAGCTTCTAGAGGTTTAGGACAGTAATAAATTACACAGGACAGTGAGTGAGTCTGCGAAAGCTGCTTCACATGGTATTTCTTTAAAAAAAATCTCAATCCAATCGGAAGGTATTATGGAGTATATATATATATATATATCCGGTCTTATGGAGCGTAATAAAATATTAGCTTGGAAAGCTAAGTACTTGCATGCAGTGGATAAAAATAATAAATTTCCCCAGCCCCGGCCCGGGCATATTCACTCTTCGCATACATCGGGTAAATGTTGGCAAGGAGAGGATGAAGACGGAGTATTGAAGCCTGCATCGAAAGGGCTAAAATATATTATTGTACATGCGGGAAGAGATACTGGATTTGTTACTAATGCACTACTTGTATTTAAATCAAACACAAAAAGTGGTGATTTTCATGACGAAATAAATAGTAACAACTTTAAAAATTGGGTTATTGAAAAACTTGTGCCTAATTTACGAGAGCCATCCATAATAGTGATCGGTAATGCTCCTTTAGCCGTATTTGAGTAAATAAAGTCCCAAATACGAATACCTTAAAAATGATATGCAATTATGGTTGAATCAAAATAAAATTGACTACGAAGAGAATTTGACTAAACAAGCCTGAACCTGTATCTCATATACAGGTTCAGGCTTGTTTCTCGTTTCTCTTGAAAAATGTTAGAAGGCAATATGTATATATACAAATGCTTATATTTACCACCTTATCACTGTGATCTCATCCCATTGAACTCATATGTAGCACAATGAACAGAGAAGTTACTTATGTAAATATTGAGGTTATTTTTAAACTTTCGCGGTTTTTACTCATATTTTATATACTACTCGGGACTTCACGCGAAATTGTTTGTAACGTCGGTGAATGTAAGTACAAAATTGTTTCACGTGAAGTCCCGAGTAGTATATAAAATATGAGTAAATATTGAGCACATAAATGCTGAAATACCCCGCCTAGTTAGAGAAGCTTTTGACGCTATTACAGTTCATGAGTGGGCACAGCATTGTAAACACGTTCGCAGGTTAGAAGGAGAATACTTAAAATATGATTTGTATTTAGATAAACCTTTTATTATAGAAGTGGTAAGTGACACTGAAACCATAAGCGATGGTGATAATGATGATAGTGGTACAGAAATAAGCGGAGTATGGCTTCATAACCAGGATGAAGTTGTGTATGCAGGTTCATCTAAAGATCACAATTACTGTAAACCTGATTTTCAATTAATCATTGTAAAGCAATTTGTTTTTTTTATTACACTACACTACCACTAGGTACCACGGCTAATTATAATTAGTCAAATCTGGTGTTAGGGGTTAGGTACGGTCATAACTAGACATCCAGGTACCTCTTGCAAGGTAGGTACCTACTTAACTTCGCATTAAATAAAAGTTTTATCCCCCCGTGGAACATTTTATCTGCTGAATTTCCACTTCGTTGGATTACTTTTTAGATAAAGCCATTGTTTATTTCTGAGAGATTAAACTATTAGCGTACCTACGTGACTGTAAATTATCATTTTTTTTTATTTATTTTATTATTTTTATATTGGTATCATTGTTTTTAATTTGTAAAAACTGTAATTCTTATTAAACGATTATGTCTAATGTGAAATTTCCTTCTTGATATCTTACTCAATTTTGGGCACCTTATATTAATTAGCAACACTGAATCGACGGTGCCGACCTCTTTCAGTTCACAGATAAGTTTGTAGGACTGTACGTATGAATTGTTTATAACACAGACACAACAGCAGCTGACTGTATCTTTCTCGCTCGGATACACTCGGCGTTCCCGAGTTCACCCGATCGAGCCTTTCTCAGAACGTGACGGGTCAGCGTAACTTACTACCTACGGAATAAATTGTGTACCAAAAGAAGATTTCACTTCAATAAAATTTTAGAAATATAACAGAGGGACTTACGTGAGATTTCCCCCAATATATTGGGTGGACTCATCCACTGTTATGAATGCTTCGGCGTCAACTGTAATCGCAGATAAAGTATTGATAAAATTAATTCAATGCAATCAGTCATGAAAGATTCATGCCTTTTTTGTTATACCACTGAGATGGCAACAAGCATGCGGCCTGATGGAAAGTGAAAACTTTGGAAACAAAACTGTCTTCCTAGACAAAACTAGTCGAAGTATATACCCTAGAGGCCCTTTTTTAGGTAATAGTTAGCATTCGATTGATTAGTTAGATTGTTTTGCTTTATAGCGCCGTGTCCTAAAGGCTTGGGCTGGCTCTTTACAACAGCACCTGGAAAATACTAAAATAAATTGAAATTTGATAAAAATATCTTACCATTAGCAACCAACCTCGGGAAATCAAGAACGCAGTCCACCCTTCTTTGAGCCAAGTTTACTACAAGTTTCACAAGCTTGAAATGACTGAGCCCATCAAGTTCAAAGTCTGTGTATTGTATCACGCCACTGTAATTCGGAATATCAAGTAAGCAATACAGGTTTCAAATGATAACACAATTTTGAAAAGCAATTAGTATGCTAACTTATCCTACATTTAAATTTCAAGTAGATTTTTTTTTTCAGTCATGAGTTGACTTTTCTTGACTCGAACCAGCGTCTTCTGATTTAAGCCTTAAGATGCCTTAAGACAAAAAGATGTGGAATAATTCGTCACTTTCGAGTACGTCTCGGAGGTCTAATTAGTAAAGCATATGGTGGTTAGAACCAAAACACGCTGGTTTGAGTCCAACAGTCCAGTCCAGATAAAAAATTTCCACTTTAAATTTAGGATATCACATAAATGACAAAATTGTAAAAACTAATTGCTAAAGTAAATTATGGAAACCATATGAGAGAACACAATATATATTCTACCAAAGCCAAACAAGCTCGCATTTGTAAAGGGAGATCAGATGCTGCAGCAACAGGGGCTACCACGAGACGGTTTGGGGCCTTACGGAAGTCTAAATTTCCAGAACTCTACCGAATCACCACTAATAAATTTGTTTGTCAGGGGAAGAGGGCCGCCATTTCACTTCTTGTAGGAATATAAATAAATAAATAAATAATGGTAGTAGCAAATTCACCACTTTGGGTGGTAATGCGAAATAACCCATATTCTGCCGTCCGGCCCGTCCTACAGCAGTGGGTCGTATCATCTCACCCAGTTTCTTACAGGTCATGGCTGTTTTGCCAAATACCTGTGTGTGTGGTTTGTATGAAGCTGGACTCCGTATGCCGTCACTGCCCCTGCGGCGCTGTGGACACGGCTGAGCACACGCTCGCTGTGTGTACGGCTTGGAACGGGCCCCGAAGTGCCTTCATGGGCAGCGTTGGGCTGGATCTGTCGCTGCCGGTCTTTGTACGAGCCATGGCCTGCAGCCGACAATGTTGGGCCGCCGTCGCCTCCTTTGCCAGAGAGGTGATGGCGGCAAAAAGAGAGGAGTTGCGGGAGAAAGCAGGACGCACGCTCCCGTCCTATACCCCACTAGTTTACGGCCGTGGGCGGAAGGTCGGGGGACCCCGCTCACATTGACCTTCTGGCAGTTGGCGCCCTCTCCATGTGGTGGTGGCTTCTAGTGCCCGCTCTCCACCCCCTCTGTTCTCAGAGGGACGTTCGGATACGGCTTGAAGCGGGCGTTGGCTAACTCTTTCATGAGATTGTGGGGGGCAGCACATCTAGCCCCCCGCGGAGAGCCTCATATTGGGGCATTCCCTTAGCCGGGCCACGGTGAATAGCCCTCAGGGCTATCCTGCGAACAGGTTGGAAAAAGTCGGTACACCGCGGGGTTTAGTGGGTAGGACGGCCTCAAAGGCCGGAAGTCCCACACACCGTTCATGCTGCCCCTACAGCAGCAATGATGGCGCGTAGACGCATACCAGCGTCAAAAAAAATGTAGAACGAAACACTCTAAAAACACTAGTGTGAAAAATTTTAGAATGGAGTAGCATCCACGCAAGGGACGTGGACGATACTCCATTCTAAAATTTTTCACACTAGTGTTTTTAGAGTGTTTATGTGTGTAAGTGGTGGATTCTTAAGCATAAAAGCTTCAACAACGTGCACAAGTGATGTAAAATTCATATAACTCAGTGAAATGCATTTTAACTCTCTCTGATATTGCTTAAGCCAAGAAGTTCAAGAAAGAGGGAGATAATAAGGGTTCAAGAAAGAGAGTCAAAATAATATTCTAATCTGTGTCTTACATCTTCATGCGAGTTGGTAGGTTATATTATACGTTCACTTGAATAGAAAGCAAGAAGCTCAAATAATTGGCTTCGAATCAAAGCACAGTACATAAGTGTATAGAGTCGAAAGCATTAAAATAACAGAGACCGCTTTGATAATATTTGGTAGAATTATTTTACTTACCTTATATCCTTATCCTCAAAATAAGCTGTATTAAGAACTCGCATTTTATAGGGGTCCAATACAGGTATACCACCAAGTCCAGTTGCGAAAAACTCCCGCAATTGTTCAAGCCTGAATCGAGCATTGCTAGATGCTTTTAAGTCCTTTTCGGTCAGAGGTGTCTGCTTAGATAGTTCTCCATATTTTCCATGTACTGGTATGGGCCCCAATTTAATTGGTCCATCTGCAAATAATTTTACTAATTTTCATGTTGTAACTCACAAAGGCTATGCGTGTTGTCGTCGCAAACCAATATGTGATTCTTAATATGTACGTGAGAAAATGTAAATTTTTGTAACTTTTGACGATAAACCGTCAATATTAATTACTTATCATTGACGCCTTTATCCCCGAAGGGGTGGCAGAGGCATATATCACCGTAAACGTTTCTGTCCCACATAACGGGTGGTGAGCTCATTGCCCTGTTGAAATGGACAGGCGCAGGTTGTAGCGACCTGCTGTAAATTTTTTTCAAGCCATAAGGCCTTCAACTTGGCTTAACGACTGCCATGTTACTGGTACAGCAACTAGAATGGGACTCACAACTGACAGCTGGGCTTAACGTGCTTTCTGAAGCAAGGAAACACTCGTAAATAGAAATACCACTAAGTGGTCACCCATCCAAGGACCAGCCATAGGGAAAATTGTTTTAACGCAGTAATCATTTGCAGAACACTGTGTTAGCGGCACTACTAGCGCTTCTAAGTAATAATAAACTCAATATTAAAGATTCCAACAATATTTTAAGGGGTAAAAACATCTTAACGACTTCGCTAAAATACGGCTATACTCGTATCGTTCAATTAATGAATGTTACATGTTACGTTAGTGAACATTCACATGTGTATGACGTTCAAATTAAGGTTGCTTTTGCTATGAGCTAGTCTGAGCTTCATAGTACACATGCTGCGTGTTTTTCTGCGTTTAAGAAGAGTACTATGCCCCTACCGTCCCTAGTATTCAAACTTCAAACCAATCTTGGCTCTGTCAAGCAAGATATCAGGCTAACAAGCCGTCTCATCCATTCCAGTGTGTGCATTACTGTGCTGTTGTGCTGATAAAGGTTTGGGAACACTCCAGCTGCAGTATTTACTCATTGTTTTGTTATAATGACAAAATCATCTGGCCATTCAATATATTTTCGACACTATCTATGCGAGGTCTTTCTAAAGCGTTGTCGACAAAGTCACCAAGGGGGTGATAGACTCTGATATGTATGGAGAGGTCCAATCGCACCCACCAGTGTTCCCATTACTGTGACTCCTGTAAATCAGTATCTACAGCAATAACCAAGACTAGAAAAGTTACATGAAACTCCATCTCGGTGAAGTCCTAGAAGAAGATAGAACGTCTTGGAATTCGTATCAAAATTAATCAGAAGATAATTTTAGTGAGTTGGAAAAAGAATGTCTAGAGAGGTCTATCTATTTAAAGCACCGTGACGTTTGACCTCACTCCTACCGGTTCGCTAGATAGGCTAGAAGCTACATATACTATGATTCAGCATAGCCACGCCCGGAGTACAGGGCAATCCTAAAAATAGATGGCGTTTTATAATTAACCAAATTTGGTCTTTCAAGAAACCCTCTTAATGATTAACCTGGTTTTACAGGGTAAATAGATCACGGTACATTAGTTAGACCGAACCTTAATTCTTACTTTATTAGTAAACTAGGTGACCCCCGGCTTCACCCGTGACATAATTAGATAGTAGTTCCTGAGATTAGCGCGTTCAACCAAACTAAGTAACTCTTCAGCTTTATAATATTAGTAGAGATAAGGCACAGAATAGTACTCACGCCCGTTCACCACAGCAGCGCACAAAACTGCGCTAACCAGTATCCACATAGACACCATTCTTTACAAACAGCTGTTTTCGTTCTGGATACGTTTAACGAAGTGGTCGTTGCATTTATAGTTAACGTAACTATAACCAATTATCCGTGAGTATAACGTATTGCTATGACAAATCTGTTTGATAACATCAGTAAGTCTTATACTTTGTGAAGCTACGTTGAAACTTCGCCCCGCAGGTCGCCCCACTTTTACAGGTCGCTAGGAGTATCTTAGATT
Source organism: Thumatha senex (assembly GCA_948477245.1). NCBI lineage: Eukaryota > Metazoa > Arthropoda > Insecta > Lepidoptera > Erebidae > Thumatha > Thumatha senex. Next base: position 21,421,585 of record OX419726.1, read on the forward strand.
TCACTTTATACTAAAGCATTTTTGGGAGCGACGGCCGTTGATCCTCGTATATGGGTCACAAGGCAACTGCAATCCAACTATCGGTGAGCTATGGGTACCCGGACCGGAAGGTGATGGAGACCCAAGGTGAGTCTAGTTGGGTGGTCTGGGCATACGCCATGCCATAGCGCCTTCCGGCAAGCGAATTAGATCTCGCAGTCTCCCTTCCTGGCTTCCACACCTCATTGGCGAAAGAGGCGAGAACGGCCAAAAACTATTGGTCACAGTCGGACAATTACAGTAGCAACAATTCCACGCTTCTATCGGCCGCCGGCTCTTTCTCTACCAACCTAAGCCGGAAGCTTCCATTCCATTACCCAGGTTCGCTATCCCACGACCCAATCGGTCATTGTTCACTTTTTTAGAATGTAAAATAAATATCCATCACGCCTTATCCCCGAAGGGGTGGCAGAGGCATATTATATGCCCACTTTTCACCGTGTGGATTCCTGTCCCACGTAATAGGTGGTGAGTCCATTGCCGTGTTGAAATAGACAGACGCAGGTTGTGGCTACCTGCTGTTGAAATTTTTTTAAGCCGCCTATAAGGCTTTCAACCAGGCTTAACGACTGCCATTTTACTGGCAACCGGGACCAACCGCTTAACGTGCCTTCCGAAGCACGGAAACGCTCGCAAATGTAAATGCCACAAAGTGGTCACCCATCCGACGACCAGCCATAGTGAAAGTTGCGTACCTCAGTGATCGTTTACCGAACACTGAGACCGCGGGGCCACGAGCGCTTCTTAGAATGTCTTCGCTTTTTAGAATGTCTTATAAATTAAAAACCATTTCAAGGAATGTTGTTTACTGTTCTGTACTTATGACTTAGAAATGAAAATTAATGCAGGATACTTACTATTTTAGGCAAAATGCAAACAACCTTCATTTAAACTTCAAACGACGCTAACTTTGGCTTTAATTCAGTGGCGGCCTAGAAACGAAAATTATAGACCATTATTTTATTTTATTTTATTTTGGCTCAATAATTTAATGCCACTGTTGACGTTACTGCTGTTTCAGATCATTTTTATTACCGAATCCAAAATATTATTTAAAATATTGTTTATTTTTCATTGGTAGGACAATTAACAGTTGCAGTATAAGCACTGCACCTGTTATACGTTGAAAATGGTGAGTTATGAAGAAGCTAACTATCCACTAGATTTTAATTATAAATATTGTGGGACACTTTTCACACAGCGCCATCTAGCCCAAAGTAAGCTAATATTAGCTTGTGTTATGGGATCTAGATAACTGATAAACATACTTATATATTTCTAAATACATACATATTATACAAATATATTTGTCCGAGACTACCAGGACTTTAATTGGTCGTGCTAATTAGTGTCTAGCACATAAGACCTTTTAGCCTTTTTGTTACCACCTCACTAAAAAGGCAACGGGTTCAAAATTTCTTCCAAATTTAACATCTAAAATTGACACATTTTATTAAATTTATTCGGCCCTTTAGACCCACTTCAGTTTCGTGCTTCGGAAGGCACCTTAAGCCGTTGGTCCCGGTTGCCAATAGAATTGCAGTCGTTAAGCCAAGTTGAAGGCCCTATGGGCGGCTTAAAAATTTCAACAGCAGGTCGATACAGCCTGTGCCTGTCCGTTTCAACACGGCAATGGGCTCACCACCTGTTACGTGGGACAAAAATGCATACGGTGAAACGTGGGCGTTCAAAATGCCTCTGCCTACCTCTTCGGGGATAAAGGCGTGACAATATGTATGTATGTATACATATTATAGATAAATAACACCCAGACACAGAATAAAACATCGTGCTCATCACACAAAGTTTTATCCTGGGTGGGAATCGAACCCCCTCTTGCGTAGCAGTCGGATGCACTCCCACCGCGCCACAGAGGCAGTCAAAAAATTACAATTAATATTGTTTTATTTATTTTTATTTTAATTATATTTGTTTTAAATTTTTACCTTCGTCGTTAAAATTTTTAGGTAAGGACATTCTACTGTATTAATATTGTAAATAACAGCTGCATTCGCGTATGTATGAATTAGAGTAGGAAAAGAATTTTATTTTTGTAATGTCTTGATGCTCTTATGATTACTTCATGATTTTCTACGTAGTAAGAGAATTTAGACGAAGCACGAGACCCTTCAAAAGCCCGTGCGTGGCGTGGCATCCATTTAATCCCGTCGTTGATTACTTTTCTTATAATGTATGAAATATGTGCTTTATTGCTATACTGTGGGCAGTAGGTATAGCGTGATATACCTATAAAAGAATTTTCAAATTCAAAGCTGTAGATCCTGAGATTAGCCTGTTTAACCAATTAAGCAAACAAACTCTTCAATATAATATTAAAATAGATTTGGTATTTTTGAAAATTTATCAGTTTGTTTGGGTTATGGGGTTTTGAATCCCTACTGTGTAAATTTTTGAATATTTTTAGTTTAAATTTAAGCATTCTTGACGAGATTTTAGATGCTATAGGCCACCTACATCTTCGGAGTTCAACCTTCAAGTAGTGCACCTGCTGACTAACAGAGGGCTAAAAATATTAACACGGTCTTCTTTTTTTTTTATCGTGTGGAAGTCCCCTCCGATGTCATCATGCCGTACTCGAACCGGCTAAAACCACACAGTCCCCGCCTAACTGTCTATGCCGGACGCCCCGGGTAACTCCTCGGAAAGATGTCCCAGAGCTTCCGGCAGACTTTGGCTACCACCGCGGCCTCACCTGGGGTTCAAGTGTTATCCCGCTTCTTTGGGGGGTTGGTTCAATTGTTCACAATACTTTTAACACGGTCTAGTCTCGTGTCGATTCATTTTACTGACATTGTATAAAAAACGTTTTTTACCTACCTAAACATTATGCAGACCGACCTCCGACTCAATACTATTTTTCATTTTCCAAATAATTTTTTCGATAGTGCGAGGTCCAGGGTGGTAGGTCATGTGTCTAAGGTCCAGGATCCAGACTCCCACCCCTAGGGTCCAGAGTATAGGTTCCAGGCCCGAGGGTACAGAGTCCAGCCACCAGAGTACATTATCGAGATCCCAGTGTTTACAGGTCCAAGATCCTGGGTCGGCGTCCAGGGCCCTAAGTCCTGGCTCCAGGGACTTCGGGCTGAAGCCCTCCTTAACTTAGATGGTGAGAAACCCAGACAAAAGGGCCTAAGACCCAGGGTCCAAGATCCTGGGTCTGAGGTTTAGGGTCCTGAGTCTTAGCTCTAGGGTCTAAGTAAAAGTAAAAGTAAAAAGTAAAAATATCTTTATTTTGCATAGACCATTATAACGGCGCTTACAAAATGTCATACACTATTTAAAATATTTTAAGCGACCACAGGTTCGGAACGCGGCCCACCTGAGAAGAACCGGCAAGAAACTTAGGAAGGCTTTTTTTTTGATGGCCTATTTACAATTTAATATTATTTCACTTTGCCAGCAGATCATTTCCAGGCGTCCCTGTCCTGCAAATAGTCTTTAACGGAGTAAAAACCTTTGTCACAAAGCTTGTTTTTAATTAACTTTTTAAATTTATTTAATGGTAAATTTCTCAGGTCTCAGGGAAGCTTGTTGTAAAAGCGTATACAGTTACCCTGGAAAGAATCGACAATCTTATGTAGTCGACTGTGGTGGACTGAAAGATTATTTTTATTTCTAGTGTTTATATTATGTTTATCACAGAGTTTAGAAAACTGTGATAGATTTTTCTGGACATACATAAGATTGGCAAAAATGTATTGTGATGGTACGGTTAGAATATTTACTTCTTTGATTTTTTCTCGGAGAGAAACTCTGGGGCCCAAATTATAAATAGCGCGTACAGCCCGCTTTTGTAGACAAAAATAATATTTAAATCTGCAGCACTCCCCCAAAGGAGAATACCGTAAGACATAATACTATGATAATAGCTGAAGTAAACCATTCTAGCCGTATCCACATCTGTTAGAGTCCTGATCTTTTTTACAGCGTATGCAGCCGAACTTAACCTATAGGCTGTTTTTTCTATGTGTGGGCCCCACTGCAAATTGACATCAATAGTTATACCGAGGAACACAGTTGATTCTACAAACTCTAACACTTGTCCATTCAGTTGAACATTGGCCGCAACTTGTTTTACATTTGGTAGAGTAAATATTATACATTTAGTTTTATTTTCATTAAGGCAAAGATTATTTGAGCGGAACCAATGAACTACTCTTGCAATTGCATTGTTTACATCGTCATAGTTATCTAATTGTCTTTTAATTTTAAAAATTAATGAGGTGTCATCCGCATACAAAACAATCCTATTCCTGCATAAAATAGTTAATCATTAATATACATGAGGAACAAGAATGGCCCAAGTATCGAGCCTTGCGGCACACCCATTGTAACCATGGATCCTACAGAACGTGTACCATTAATATCGACCCTCTGTATTCTATTGTTCAAATATGAAGACAGAAGGTCGAGAGCTTTGCTTCTTATTCCATAGTGGTGTAATTTTTTGCACAGCGCAGCGTTTCATTTTGAACGCAATCAAAAGCCTTTGGTAGATCGCAAAAATACCTAATGCATCGTGCTTGTCTTCCCAGGCTTCATGAATACATTTTAATAACTCAACACCAGCATCGGATAAGGTAAGAAGTCTCTAGCGTCAAGGGTCCAGAGAACATACTGTAAGGTCGAGGGTCCTGAAGAGCGGTCATGTATTTTACAAAAATCTATCAGCCCCACTAGTATAAAATTTATAATTAACACCGGTAAAAATATAAGTAATGTTGTAGAACCTGCATTTTTATACTGTGTCAGTAAAATAGATCAACACGAGACTGAACTGAATGGAAAATATTAGGAGAATTGGGTTTTAGACGAGGTAATAGCGAAGAAAAGGAAAATTGAAGACAGAACCCTGCATCAACCCCCCTGGCCATCGAGTACGTATTGTGTTGCATTAATTTAAGAGGCATAACTTATAACGTTTTTTGCCATACTCATCGTTTCGCATAACGACCAAACATAATAAATCCTTAGGCATACCTACTTAGTTGTGCCCCGAAGATTAGAACCCCCGTAGCACCCAATCAACCCCGTCGTTTGTCTATTTTACAAAAATGTATGAAAATATGCCCGTTTGTTGACATTTATTTTCCCATAACTTCTTTATAATAATTATATTCCCGCATAAAATGTTTACGCACAATTTTTTTACAATAACGATTTCTAATCATAACATTTATTGGCATCTCACTCTGTGGCATAAAGATTAGAAGTCGTACATATAGAATACCATAATATTAACGAGTACATATTTTTATTTTTATATCTAAGCTTGAATGAAATGTCTAAGATTGAAATGCCAACTGATTAAAAATGACGATAGTCACTATACTGAAGTTCAAAATGTCAACACTTATTTATATAATTATATATAAATAAAATACAAAAACAAGTAGGTAACTAGATTAAAACAAGCGATTCAATTCTGGCGGTTCGCTGTCACGGCACGCTCGCTTCGCTCTCTTGGCTCGCGCGTGGCGGTCACTAGTAACCTAACAGTCCTCCTCGCTTCGCTCGTCGTCGTACCTATGTCTTGTACTAGTATTGAGCAAAGACGTAATTTGCTCAAGACAAGTCTAAAATTAATAACACTTTTAAAATATCATTTCATATGTTAAGCTTGCTACTTGACCATGAGTGAGATGATTATTTACAATTTCTGGTCCAACGATCCGGATTTTGATCCATTCGCTTTAGTGTTTGCCAAAAGAAACGCAATAGTTTTTATTCCATTAATCGGAATAAACGCATAGATTAGGTAATAGTTTTTATTCCATAAGGAATAAATGCATAGGTATAGGTTATAGTTTTTATTCCATTCGAAATAAACGCATAGATTAGATAATAGATTTATTCCATTAGGGAATAAACGCATACTTACCTACTGTTTTTCGCATAGGTAGGTACTAAATAGTTGGAAATTTCGACTGCACCGCATAGTAATAGGTAGACCACGCGGGCAGGTACCTAGGCCTGCGCGCGCAAGTACCTACGCTCGCTTGCGTCGCGTCTCGGTGCTCACCACCGCTTTCATTTTGATCGTTCGTTAGTTTTGCACTGTAGGTAGCTATAGTTGTTTGTTTTAACAATGCTTCCGAAAGAGATTCCGGATCTACAGTTAAAACTATTACACGCTAAGAAGGATAGCCTTTTTAAGCGTATGCAATTAATTTGTGATTATTCATCGAGGATAGCAGATGAATCAATAAAAGAATTGTTTTTATCCTCGATCGAAACCGTAGATACTTTGCGCTTAGATTTCGAAAATCCTCTCGATAAAATTAACTTGCTTGAATTAAAATTAAATCCCGATTTCTCATTAAGTTACGACGCCATGTCACCTTTCGAAGATTTAATTTGTCGCATAAACGTGTCGCTAAGTCATTGCAAGCGCCCGTGCCCGTAATAGTCACCGATTCGAAACCCGGGCCAGCCGGTTTTGATTTGCTGAAACGGGAACGACCTAAATTACTGCCCATACAAATACCCGAATTTGATGGCGATATTAAAAATTGGCCTTTGTTTTTCGCTAGTTTCGAAAATACGATCCATAATAATAATTCGTTATCGGATCACGAAAAATTACATTACTTAGTTAGTAAACTAACCGGGAAAGCAAAAACCGTTTATGCCGGAATAACGCTTTGCGCCGAAAATTATAGTTTGATTTTGAATACTTTGAAGGTCAAATCGAAGACAAACGCTTAATAACAACCGCTTATTTGAATCAAATATGTAATTTGAAAAATAGCTCATCGTGTAATGAACACGACTTAGAAAAATTCTTAGATATTTTTGCATCAGCTGTTCGCGCCCTAAAGAATCTCAAGGTCAATGACCTCTGTGACTTTTTGTTTTTGTATATCGGTTTAAAGAAATTAGATTCCGAAACCGTTCGCTTATTTGAAATGGATAGACTTTTGGATGGATTTAGAAACTTTCGTTCGTCAACATATTCGAATTTTGCAACGAACTTCGTTAAACCACGGAGTAGCGAAAAATAGTCCGACTAATCGTAGTAAGCCCACGAAGTCCACGCACTCTTTTGTTAATTTTGAACCCACAACTTCGCAATCGCAAGTGTTGCATTCGAAAAATTGTTCTTTGTGTCAAGGTCACCATGACCAACTTTATAAATGTTCGAAGTTCAATAAACTCACTCCTAGCGATCGCTATAAATTTGTTCGTTCTAGTAATTAATGTATCAATTGTCTCAGTGGGATGCATCGTGTTTCATTCTGTAATTCGAATCATTTTTGTCGCAAGTGTAATAGTAGACACCATTCATTATTACACTTCGAAAACATTAATGCACCCGCCATGTCCGGTAGTGCGTCCGTCGATTCCGGCTGCGCGAACTTCGTGCCATACCTTCCGTCCACTGTGACGTCACAGCCGCCCGCGCCGTTGAGTCGCGACTGGGAGCGCTCTCGCGTGTTTTCGTCCCCGTCCGCGCCTAGCGACGGCGGCGCCACTGCCTCCAGCCGAACGATGTCGCTTTGTGCTCGCTATCAAGTTTGCACACAAGCCCTACTATGGTACTTCTGGCAACCGCTCGAGTTGTTGTTTACGATTCGCATGGTAGGGGACATAGTGTTCGCGCACTTTTAGATAGTGCTTCTCAAAGTAATTTTATTAGTAAAAATTGTTGTAGTCGTCTTGGTTTGCATATAAATAACCACCCCGCCTGTAATGTTGTGAAAAGTATTGGGGGTTCCACTAAAGCCGTTCAAGGTTCTGTAGGGATTAAATTCCACTCGCGTTTTGAATTTGATGTTAGTTTTTCGATGGATTCGCTAGTCGTCGATAAGGTTACCGAACTTTTACCGACTGTCGCAGTCAATACCTCATTATTGACAAATTTTAGAGATTTGCCTTTGGCCGATGATACTTACGCCGTTCCAGGAGATATTGATTTGTTAGTTGGCCCTTCGATTTTACCGCACCTCCTGTTGCAGCATAAGGCTCAAGGTCACGCATCACACTTCTTCTCGTTCTTGGTTTTGTTATTGTTGGTTCCGCCGCCCACCATTACCACTTTCGATTAGATGCAGATCATTTTGACCATTATTTTTTACTAGTCGAGTACGTATTTGTCATCTTACTATTAAAATTAATATTGAAATATAATAATTGTAAAAAGATACTACTTTTTACTATTATTGCGTTTTTCTAAGCGACTTTTATATTTCAACCCTCTGTAGGCGTTTTTGCAGAACTATACGCTTACATGTGAGGTGAGATTGATCTTAAAAGTCATTGATGAATTTTTATTTATCTACAGTTACTTTTGAAAATATATCTCTCTTTCATGAAGCACAGGATAATTCAATATAAGTAGAATGCGACATATTTCTGTTTCACCTCACGGTGCCGAGACGGAGAGAGACACTTAGGTACAATCCATGTTTTAAAGTCGCACAAAGAGCTACGGAGAAAGCAATTATTTTAGGAATTGACTCCGAAATGAGGCGCTTAATAATATTATTAACAACAGCCCCACATCAACTGTGGGGCCATGACCTACTAGGCTTGATCAACTTGCCTGGTTAAAGGATCATCTTCACCCCTTCCCCCATTTACTCTTAACTACATCTCTCTATAGCCTACGTAAACACTAGATTCAACAATAAGCTAATTTATATCATCCTATAACTCCATCTTTACCTCAAATAACGTTAAACGAATCATTGTCTCTCGTCTTAATTAGAGACATTCTTTGCATCGGTCAACGAAAACGTTGAGCATAACTAGGCACAAATATTATCTACGTTTTCCCACAACGAAAATAAAAGTTAGTATTCAATCTTTCTCGTAACTTATTAACTGTATATCTCTACAGTACAGTGAATCTAAATCTAAAACTAACTATTCCTCAAAACAATGGTACTTGGACTCAGTGTATCAATTTAAGTAATCGTTAAAACAGAAATGTTCATTATGCACGTGGCCCACGGCCATGCCAGATTGCTGTTGGTTGCAATGAAATCATAACACCGAGTATTACGTAATTTGGCCAACAAAAGCCAAATGTTCCGAACCATTCCGCTAGTTTATGTCTGTGAGACGGGTATTAAGGCAAATAGTAGGTACAATTGCGCGCACGGGCCAGGAACCAGGCGGACGTGACACCGCTGAGCCTGTATATCGCATTGTTTCAGTTTACTGCGGACCAACCTTAGATTAAATGTTAAATGGCGAGATTTATGGCGGTCATGCGGATAGCTGGCCGGTGAGGTCTTTCGTTGAAACGTTCAACTTTCATAAAGCCCAATTTGTGGGAGCGGTAATGCGGTGTCGTGCTCGGACGTGCATGTTCCGCCTTTTTATTGCTGCCCCTTAACTGTAAACAACACCCATTCTTGTGGAGATTGTCTCCATATGCTATTTGTAGATGAAGGAATTTTATCTCGAGAACGTAATATCATTGTTGGTAACAAAGCACCAAAATAACAATAAAAACGGGCAGTTATTGTTCTTTTTTTTATAAACAAGCAACTTTGTTTGGCAGACGAGAAAACCGCTCCTCTGTTTAAAAGTGATCACCATAGTCTAAGGAAATTTGCAACACGAGAGCTGCTACCAACCTTTTAAAATTGACGTTGCCAACCCTATTGCCGTGTGAAATTATTCAAGCCTTCAACTAGGCTTAACGACTATCACGTTACTGGTACAGTCAGCTTTAGAAATAGATAAACACAATCAAAAGTTACATGATGTGTTAGATGTGATTCGGATGTAGAACGGCGAGTAGCTGCCGGAAACAGAGTTAACGGTGCTTTGTCCCAATTAGTAAAGCGACAAAGCATCGTAAAAGAAGCACGACTGGCGATTAAAAACGCAGTGCTAGTGCCAACTTTGCTTTACGGTAGCGAAACCTGGGTATGTCAGCAGATGCATGAAAGTAAATTGAATGCTGTGGAGATGCAATCACTTCGAAAATTGTGCGGCGTTACCTTGGCCGACCGAATACGTAACGAAGTGGTACGCAATATGGCAGGTTTGAATGAAAGTGTCAGCGTTAAGCTGGAAAAGGGTGTGCTCCGTTGGTTTGGACACGTCCAACGAATGTGTGAGGAACGATTGACGAAGAATATATATTGTGCGAAAGCAGAAGGTAGAAGAGGTCAGGGTAGGCCGAGGCTTACATATGAAGACCACGTGAGCAGATTGCTCAAAAACGGAAAGGTCAAAAGTACTCGGATACCCAGACGTGCGTGTATGAAGCGATTGATGGATCTCGAAGAAGCGAAAGAAGTATGCATGGATCGCGAAGCCTGGCGATCTGTCCTCTCTGACTACCCCGTCAGGGATACAGCGGGAAGATAGTTAAGTTAGTTTTTTTTTAAAGTTACAAAAAAAATTAAATTTGCATGTATTTTTATCATTTTTTTAGCACAGAGGCCTTAAAGATAATTCAATTTAATTATATAAAATTGTTTAAGAACTCGTTTAAAATAGTAAGATCATGATAATACTGAATCTTATATTTAGATTTTAGATTTATAGATAATGTGCTGCTATACTTAGCGCTTCGTTTGTGTTTTTCATTGTTTTCATTTCTTAAAGATGTATACGACTCAAAGTGACGGATGAGTTCTAAATGATAATGAGCAAACCCATAATACTAGCTGATAATCGTATTGGGGTACTGTAACAGTGAGATTACAAATGCGCATATATTAGTGTAAGATTGATTGAGATTAACGTATCGAATCGAACAACGCAACAAACGTCTGAAAACTAATTAACACGTGATATATGTTATGTGTTGGAAAATTTTTGTGCGGTTAAAACATCGTAAAACTGTAAGTGCCCAGATAAATTGATTTACATCTTGACTCGATGAAAAGATTTGAGAACTCAGTTATACTTCAAAAGACACTTTCCAACTGATATTAACTACAGAAGTAATAAGTTTGTTTTAAAAAAAAGAATAAAATATATTGTAAAGCAGCTAAATTGAAAAGGGTGCCATGCTGAAATCGTTTTATGTATTCCTGTCCCACGTAGTAATGCATGTAGTGGTGAGCTCATTGCCGTGTTGAAATAAACAGATACAGGTTATGCCTACCTGCTGTGGAAAATTTTCAATCCACCCATAAGGCCTTCAACTTGACCTAACTACTGCCATGTTACTAGAAACCGGGACTAACGGCTTACCGTGCCTTCCGAAGCACGGAAACGCTCGTAAATGTTAATGCCACAAAGTGGTCACTTATCCGAGGACCAGCCATAACGAAAGGTGCTTAACGTAGTGATCGTTAACAGAACACTAAGTCCGCGGGACCAAGAGCGCCTCTATGTATCATTTACATACTAAACCATAAAACTGAATTAAAGCAGCGCTCTTAGTGTAGTCCCGCTAGCTGACGTGTTCTGTAAACGATCACTGCGTTAAGCAACAAGCAAACAACGAGGGTTTTCGTGCTTCGGAAGACATAAAGCCGTTGGTCCCTGTTGCCAGTTACATGGCAGTCGTCAAGACAATTTGAAACCTTAAAAATTTAAATGCATGTCGCCACAACATGCGCTTGTCCATTTCAACACGGCAATGGGCTCACCACTCATTACCGTAGGTAGGTATTAAATGAAATGTAGGCATTTGGTACGAGTATATACCTCTGCCTATCACTTCGGGGATAACGGCAAAAATTGCACACCAGTGGCTCCGTACAAAACTACACATGTGTTTACTTGCCATTATTGTTCTTGCTTATTTTACTAATTAATTTGTGAATTATAGCCTCCTAGATTATGCAAACGCTAATATCTTTAGCACAATTGTTGTAGTACAAGGCTACAAACCCATATTAGGAAAAATAATTGCATTTTGTCCACACTCTTGAGTGCTTATTGTATTACAATTTCCCACTTGATTTTCTAATTTATTACAAGTGCAAATGTAATAAGCTGGTTTAATTATTATGAATATTATTGTTTTAATTCATTGTTGCAGTGAGCATTAAGTGTATTGTCCAATTAGTTACAACAAGGTCGATGTTTCTCCACCCGCTTATTTTGATTGGAACTCGACATTGTCGCGATTCCGAGTGAAGAATGTTAATTCGCTTGGAGATTCGTTTCAGTCACCCAAAAATCGCTTCTTTTTTTTCGAACGGAAAATTCAGACATCTCCAAAGTTGAAGGAGGCTTACAATAGCGTAATAGTAGAATATTTCGATAAAGGTTTCATTTCACCCGCGCCTCCCGAAACCGAAGAGACGAAGCACGCTCCTTCGTATACAATACTGCACCATGGAGTTGTCCGCGAGGATAAACTAGCCACCAAGTTGCGCGTTGTTTTAGATGGCAGCGCCAAAACTAGTTCGAATGTTTCGGTAAACGATATTTTGCACAGGGGTCAAAATCTCCAAGGTAATTTGTTCGAAATTATAGTTAACTTTCGCTTATTCGCTGTCGCGCTTTCAGCCGACATTAGACAAATGTTTCTTTGTATTGGTGTTCGCGAATCAGATCGCCGATTTCAACGCATTTTGTATAGATTTTCGCCGCAGGAACCTTTACAGGTTTACGAATTTAATCGCATTTGTTTTGTACTTAAATCCAGTCCCTTCCACGCTCTTCGCACTGTCAAGCAGCTCGCCGCCGATGAGGGCGACAGTTACCCGAAGGCTAAGGAGACTGTAGAAACTGGTTTGTACATGGATGACTATATTTATTCTGTGCAGACCGAAGATCAAGCTGTCGCAACTGCGGCTGAAGTAATTGATCTCATGAAGGCTGGTCATTTTGATCTCGTAAAATGGACTAGTAATTCGCAAACGGTCTTGGATTCGATTCCACCGTCGCATCGCTTGTCGACTGTCAAGGAGTTTGATAGTAATGATACGCACAAGGTTCTCGGTTTGCGTTGGTCACCTTCGTCCGACATGTTTAGTTTGAAGGTTTGTCCTACACCGTCAACCTGCACCAAACGCACCATATTGTCGTGTGTCGCACGCATATGGGATGTAATGGGATTTGTAGCACCTGTCGTCTTGTACGCAAAGCTTCTCATAAAAGAACTTTGGCTGTCCAACTGTGACTGGGACGACACTCCTTCTGACCACATCATTAAATTGAGGGACCGCTTTAGAGCCGAGCTTCCTATGCTCGAGCAAATTAGAATACCGCGCCATGTTGGCATCTCCGATGATAGTATTGTAACTGTTTTAGGTTTCGCTGACGCTAGTGGGAAAGCATATAGGGGTGTTGTGTACTTCCAAGTTCGTAAAGGTGATGATATTTCATTTCACCTTATCAGCGCTAAATTTAAAGTAGCCCCTAGTAAGGTAGTCTCTCTCACTTGTCTCGAGCTGTGCGCTATATTGGTTCTAGCCCAGCTCATTAGTTCGATTGTTAGTAGTTGTCGCAACCGCATTAATATAGATAGAATTTTCACATTCTCGGACTCGACCGTCGCTTTGTGTTGGACACATTCTTCGCCCCATCGTTGGGATACATTTGTTGCAAATAGGGTGGCAAAAAATCAGTCGGAATTGGCGCCGCAAAACTTTTATCACGTCTCAGGTACGGACAACCATGGCGATTGTTTGTCTCGTGGGTTAACACCTGCACAGATTTTGGATCATCCGTTGTGGTTCCTCTTCCTGGTGCCAAGCCCCACCTGATGAATGGCCTGTTAGTCCTTTCAACCCCGCTACTGTGTCCTCGCCACCAGAGGAAAAGAAAACCTCTTTAGTTACTACCGCACCGCTCGAAAAATCGCCTATCTTAGAGCTGGCTAGCCGTGTTTCATCGTGGTCGATTCTTTTACGTAGTGTTGTTTTTATTTGTCGATTTTTGAAAATCCTTCCTCGTTGCGAGCATGTTACCGCCTTTGACTTAAACAAGGCTGAGTTAATCGTGCTTTGTGAACTTCAGCGATTTTATTTCTCGTCTGAAATTAGAAATTCGCGCTTTTCAACATTTGAAACCTTTTTTGAAGGATGGCCTCATTTGAGTTGGTGGTCGTTTGAGCCAGTCCGCATTAGAGTACGATCAAATGCATCCTATAGTTCTCCCGCGCAAGGATCACATCGTTGATCTTTGAGTTGAATACCACCATAAGGTGAATGTCACGCTGGTCCAGATTTATTAATGTCAATTTTGCGCCAGAAATACTGGATTCTCTCCGCACGCAATTTGATTCGTTCGATAGTTCATAGATGTATTCCGTGTTTCAAACTTCGCCCGAAGTCAATCGCGCCCGAAATGGCCGATCATCGTCCTTGTCGTGTTGTTCAGGCTGCTAAACCGTTCGTACACACGGGTACAGATTAGGCTGGCCCCTTCAGGGTAACAGTTTCTCGTGGTCGTGGTATTCGCTCCACGAAAGCTTATGTTTGTCTTTTTGTTTGTATGACGACTCGCGCCGTTCATATAGAGTTAGCTGGTGATTTCAGCACGCCATGCTTCATCATCATCATCATCCGAGCGTCTGTCCCAGTTGCGTCTCGCGACGCCCGGGGTCCGCTTTCCTACATTTTCTCCTCCACTTCGCACGGTCGTCAGCATTCCCTGTAGTGAGACCATTGGCACGCATGTCATCCCTTACGACGTCAAGCCAGCACTTCTTGGGTCTTCCCCTCTTACCGGGACCCGGCGGGGCTGACATGGCCAGACATTTGTTACCTACGTAGCCCGGCGGTTGCCACAAGACGTGACCATACCAACGAAGGCGACACTCTTGCAACTTGTCTGCAATGTCACGGACGTGAAGGCTGCCGCGGATGCGAGAGTTCCTCACGCGGTCCATCCGCGTGACTCCACACATCCACCGCAGCATCTTCATTTCCGTGACACGCAGCTCCTGCTTGTGTCGCTCCAATATCGGCCACGTCTCACTGCCATGTAAAAGAACAGGTCTAATAATGGTTTTGTAGACCTGTCCCTTCAACCGGATCGGCATTTTAGGGTGACAATTGAACCAACCCCCCAAAGAAGATGTAGGTGGCCTATAGCATCTAAAATCTTGTCAAGAATGCTTAAATTTAAAAAAAAAAATATTAAAAACTTTACACAGTAGGTATTCGAAATCCATAACCCAAACAAACTGATAAATTTTCAAAAATACCAAATCTATTTTAATATTATATTGAAGAGCTTGTTTGTTTAATTGGTTAAACAGGCTAATCTCAGGAACTACAAATTTGAATTTGAAAATTCTTTTATAGGTATTTCACGCTATACCTACTGCCCACAGTATAGCAATAAAGCACATATTTCATACATTATAAGAAAAGTAATCAACCAGAAAATGGTTGAGCGGGCGAGATAAATAAATTCGAATTGGACTGTATTTGCGGGGAAAGACAAAAATGAAATTTACACGCGGTTGTCCACGAAAAAGAAATGGAAAACAGGAATGGGCACACTACCTTGCTACTGCGGCGAGATGCTGAGTTGGAGGCTGCCGGGGACGTCCCTGGACTTAGATCCCTCCATTGCACAAAAACACTATTTATCCATGGAAAACACAATTATTGCGAAGTGTTGATGCGAACGCGCGCGCGGCCATTGCATAACTATACAGAGCGTCCTCAGTCCGTGGTCGCTGCCTGTGAGTGGCTAGCGCGACGCGGTGCGAGCGTAGGTACTTGCGCGCGTAATACAGCTGTCTCGCTCTTCTTTTATGCGAGACAAGGTAGGTGCGAAAGAGAAATGGAATAAAGGGAAGCGGGGTGGGAGTGTCGACAACTAATTAATTAAAAAACGAAGGGAGATCGGCGATGCAACGGGTGATCCCATTTGACCCAGGGAAAAATTCTTCTACTACCCCAAGAGGCCAATGTAATGGAGGCATATTTTCAGTTAAAATAACTACGACAGTACTGACAGTAATAGGGTTCGATGGAGTATTCCATTTCTGACGTGACTGTAGCGTATGCAAATAGTCTGTTCTCCAACGCTTCCAAAACGACTGAACGAGTTCATCCAATAAGGCATGACGCGAGAGGAGATGAAGTCGATCTTCCTCTATTTCAAAAGCGGGTAAGTATTTTAACGGTGTAACATTCAAAAAGTGCGCTGGAGTCAGTGCAAGCAGCTCCGAGGGATCACTAGACAAGGTCCTACAAAGAGGACGCGTATTCATTACGGCCTCGACTTGAGTGAGCACGGTGCTTAGCTCTTCAAACGTGAGTATCTGTTCACATAAAACGCGAAACAGGTGCGACTTTAAGCTTTTAATATTAGCCTCCCAGTCGTCTCCAAAGTGGCTTGCAGCGGGCGTATTGAAGGACCACTCAATGCGGTTTTCAGCTAAGACGTAGGCAAATTCCGTGTTAAAGTGTTAGGAAAAAATTATGTAGTTCGGAAAGGTTACGACGAGCTCCGACGTAATTTGTACCGTTGTCCGAATACATTCGAGATACGGAACCCCGACGCGACAATAATCTCTTAAATGCAGCCATGAAGCATGGCGTGATGGCGTTTCACACGTCCAGTGACATCGATTGCGATGTCAAGTCACGCATTGCTGCCGCGTGGGCCAAATGGCGGGAGATGGTGTCATTTGTGACCCTAAAATGCCGATCCGGTTGAAGGGACAGGTCTACAAAACCATTATTAGACCTGTTCTTTTACATGGCAGTGAGACGTGGCCGATATTGGAGCGACACAAGCAGGAGCTGCGTGTCACGGAAATGAAGATGCTGCGGTGGATGTGTGGAGTCACGCGGATGGACCGCGTGAGGAACTCTCGCATCCGCGGCAGCCTTCACGTCCGTGACATTGCAGACAAGTTGCAAGAGTGTCGCCTTCGTTGGTATGGTCACGTCTTGTGGCAACCGCTGGGCTACGTAGGTAACAAATGTCTGGCCATGTCAGCCCCGCCGGGTCCCGGTAAGAGGGGAAGACCCAAGAAGTGCTGGCTTGACGTCGTAAGGGATGACATGCGTGCCAATGGTCTCACTACAGGGAATGCTGATGACCGTGCGAAGTGGAGGAGAAAATGTAGGAAAGCGGACCCCGGGCGTCGCGAGACGCAACTGGGACAGACGCTCGGATGATGATGATGAAGCATGGCGTGCTGAAATCACCAGCTAACTCTATATGAACGGCGCGAGTCGTCATACAAACAAAAAGACAAACATAAGCTTTCGTGGAGCGAATACCACGACCACGAGAAACTGTTACCCTGAAGGGGCCAGCCTAATCTGTACCCGTGTGTACGAACGGTTTAGCAGCCTGAACAACACGACAAGGACGATGATCGGCCATTTCAAGCGCGATTGACTTCGGGCGAAGTTTGAAACACGGAATACATCTATGAACTATCGAACGAATCAAATTGCGTGCGGAGAGAATCCAGTATTTCTGGCGCAAAATTGACATTAATAAATCTGGACCAGCGTGACAATTCACCTTATGGTGGTATTCAACTCAAAGATCAACGATATGATCCTTGCGCGGGAGAACTATAGGATGCATTTGATCGTACTCTAATGCGGACTGGCTCAAACGACCACCAACTCAAATGAGGCCATCCTTCAAAAAAGGTTTCAAATGTTGAAAAGCGCGAATTTGATACTTTTAACACGGTTTAGTCTCGTGTCGATTAATTTTACTGACATTGTATAAAAAACGACTTACCTACGTAAACATTATGTGGACCGACCTCCGAATCAATACTGTTTTTCATTTTCCAAATAATCTTTTCGATAGTCCGAGGTCCAGGGTGGTAGGTCATGTGTCTAAGGTCCAGGATCCAGACTCCCACGCCTAGGGTCCAGAGTATAGGTTCCAGGCCCGAGGGTACAGAGTCCAGCCACCAGAGTACATTATCGAGATCCCAGTGTTTACAGGTCCAAGACCCTGGGTCGGCGTCCAGGGCCCTAAATCCTGGCTCCAGGGACTTCGGGCTGAAGCCCTCCTTAACTTAGATGGTGAGAAACCCAGACAAAGGGGCCTAAGACCCAGGGTCTAAGATCCTGGGTCTGAGTCTTAGCTCTAGGGTCTAAGGTAAGAAGAGGCCAGTCTCTAGCGTCAAGGGTCCAGAGAAAACGCTGTAAGGTCCTGAAGAGCGGTCATTTATTTTACAAAAATCTATCAGCCCCACTAATATAAAATTTATAATTAACACCAATAAAATATAAGTAATGTTGTAGTACCTGCATTTTTATACTGTGTCAGTAAAATAGATCAACACGAGACTGAACTGAATAAAAAAAATATTAGGAGAATTGGGCTTTAGACGAGGTAATACCGAAGAAAAGGAAAATTTAAGACAGAACCCTGCACCAACCCCCCTGGCCATCGGGTCCGTATTGGGTTGCATAAATTTAAGAAACATAACTTAAAACTGTATAACGTTTTTTGCCATACTCATCGTTTCGCATAACGATCAAACATAATAAATCCTTAGGCATACCTACTTATGCCCCGAGACTTAGAACCCCCGTAGCACCCAATCAACCCCGTCGTTTTTCTATTTTACAAAAATGTATGAAAATATATTTATATAATATATAAATAAAATACAAAAACAAGTAGGTAACTAGATTAAAACAAGCGATTCAGTTCTGGCGGTTCGCTGTCGCGGCACGCTCGCTTCGCTCTCTTGACTCGCGCGTGGTGGTCACAAGTAACCTAACACTCCTCCACGCTTCGCTCGTCGTCGTACCTATGTCTTGTACTAGTATTGAGCAAAGACGTAATTTGCTCAAGACTAGTCTAAAATTAATAACACTTTTAAAATATCATTTCATATGTTAAGCTTGCTACTTGACTATGAGTGAGATGATTATTTACTATTGTGTCTTATCATTTCTTAAATATTCTTAGTCAAATTTATTATTCATTTATGACTTAAATGGTTATGCATACCTCCATTATGCGTTTTGTATTTTATGATAAACTAGTTGAAACCCGCGGCTTCGCCCGCGTATATAAGTTTTCCCGTTCCCGTTTCCCACAGGAATTTGTTCCCGGGATAAAAAGTAGCCTATGTGTTATTCTGATGTATAAGCTACATTGTTGCAAGGTTTCATTAAAATCCGTTCAGTAGTTTTTACGTGAAAGAGTAACAAACATCAATACACAGTTTCACAATTATAATATTATTAAGATTAAGATTATCTTTAGGCGTATAACATTTATACCATTTACATGTATGCCGATTAAAATTATGATAAAAAAAATAGAATAAGTTAAAGTTATGCCAATAAAACCATTCTGCGTTAATAACACTCTGCTTATCATAATTTATGCGAGAAAACTTTATGCTGAAACTGTTATGCCAAACTACATTATGCTGAAAAAACCCTTGCCTCCAGCGACCTTTTCTATTTTCGGAAAGTTGATGGAAGGGAATCCTCCGACGTCAATATCGGTATTATGATGAATGACATTGTTAGCGGCGTTGTGGAAGCAGCAGCGTGTGAACTCGGGAAGTCAAATTAATACTGAAGCACACCGATAGGTATTCCTAAACACCTCCAGTTTATGCCCCGACCTCGGGAAGCACTGACGAGGCAGTTAAGGCCGTGCATGTGGTTGTACCTACAGCATTATACGGTACTACTAAGGCTCACTACAACGATGCCGTGGGGCGGGGGGTAACTGCCAAAGTGATGGTCTTTATGGCGTGGTGCACATAGCTTATTAACTTCTTAATGAAATCTAACTTTAATAAAATAACCCCACAGAAAATGGACTTGGCGAAGACCCGACAAGGTCACAAGGAACGAGATAGACTCGTCGCAAGTGTATATTTAAATAAATAAATAAATATAAATAAATATCCATCACGCCTTATCCCCGAAGGGGTGGCAGAGGCATATTATATGCCCACTTTTCACCGTGTGGATTCCTGTCCCACGTAATAGGTGGTGAGCCCATTGCCGTGTTGAAATAGACAGACGCAGGTTGCGGCTACCTGCTGTTGAAATTTTCAAGCCGCCCATAAGGCCTTCAACCAGGCTTAACGACTGCCATTTTACTGGCAACCGGGACCAACGGCTTAACGTGCCTTCCAAAGCACGGAAACGCTCGCAAATGTAAATGCCACAAAGTGGTCACCCATCCGAGGACCAGCCATAGTGAAAGTTGCGTAACTCAGTGATCGTTTACAGAACACTGAGACCGCGAGGCCACGAGCGCGATATTTAAAATGTATGTGTGATAAACAGGTTTAACACCAGAAGTGATCAAAGACTTGACCCGACCATCTCTAAATTTTAATTTGTGCCGAAAGGATCTGAATAATGAAGCATACTTTGTAACCTACAGCACTCCAAATAGATTTGGGGTCCGAAAAGTTTTAATCGGAACTTCAAAATCATTACAAATTGCTGGTGTACCCCAATTGGTCCTTAGTCCGTTTTTGTTTAGTTCAGAATCAGGGTCTCACATGAGCAGCGCCCATGGTTACTTATTGTGCCAAGACGTATTTATACGCATATATATATATTGTGAACGCTCGGATGATGATGATTGTCAATATCGTTAACATTGGGTGGGGGGGGGGGGGGGTTTGAACACAATAAATCCCCCTTTGGTTACTCCCGTGTTTGTAAACAGTTGTTGTTGTGGTACGGTAAAAATGTTGTCACTTAACTTTTATATAAAGCTGAAGAGTTTGTTTGTTTGGTTGGTTGAACACACTCATCTCAGGAACTACTCGTGGGATTTGAAAAAGTCTTTTAGTATTGGATATTCCATTTATCGAGGAACGTTATAGGCTATATATCATCATGCTATTACCCTGAAGAGCGGAGTAGTAAACATAAATGTCGACAAATCGGGCAAATTTTTACACATGATTGTAGAATTTATAAACGACGGTATTAAATAGGTTCGAAGTATATCACGGACGAAGACGTGGGAATCACCTAGTTTAATATTTTCTAAGTCTACTCGATTTTCTATTTAGTGTGAGTAAATCTTCTTAGTAGCAGTCATGTAGGTAGCAACAACGAGATTTCCAATAATCGATTGTTTTGCATTAATTACTCAAGTATGAAAGTAATCACAAATGAAGTATATAATTACGCCCTTATCTAATACGTGAACAAAACGATTGTATTGTTAATATCTACCTTCCAATTATTAGGTATATTATTAATGCCTATTGTGTCAATTATCATGACCTAATAAAGCAAATTAACCATAAAATATAGCCTTAAGATAAAAATACATTTTATCTACATGTGTAGTTGGATACTAAATTGTATTTTTTTCATGTATTTAGTCTTTCTTACAATAGACAAACGTGTGATTAAGAGTCCTGCCTATTAGGCCATTGTGTAATTTGCTACACATTGATATCATACATATTGACACGCCTTTATCCCTGAAGGGGTAGGCAGAGGCATAAAGTACGCCCACATTTCACGTAACAGGTGGTGAGCCCATTGCCGTGTGTCTAAATATACTTATAATAAAAAGCTGAAGAATTTGATTGTTTTGAATCTTTTAGTGTTGGAAAGCCCATTTACCGTTGAAGTCTATGGGCTATATATCATCACGCTACTACCCAGGAGAGCGGAGCAGTAGTGATAAATATAAATGGGGCAAATTTTCATACAGTCTAATTAATAAAAAAAGGGATAAAAAGGGGAACCATGAGAGTCGAAAGTGTGTCACGGGCGAAGTGACGGAGCTTAGCTAGTAATATATAAACATGAAGTTCAAAACTTGAAATATTTCTACAGCAGGTAGCCACAACCTGCGTCTGCGTCTGTCTATTTCGACACGGTAATGGGCTCACCACCTATTACGTAAGACAGAAATACGCACGGTGAAAAGTGGTTACATAATAAGCCTCTGCCACCCCTTTGGGGATAAGGCGTGATTTATAAACAAACAAACAAGCTTCAAAAATTTACATATTTATATTTATCCGTCACGCCTTATTCCCGAAGGGGTGGCAGAGGCATATTGTATGCCCACTTTTCACCATGTGTATTCCTGACTATAATATATATATATATATATATATATATATAATATAATATTTATATACTGACTATTATATTTCATTTGCCAGCAGATCATTTCCAGGCATCCCTGTCCTGCCACATGTCTACATCAAGCGGTTTTCATATTAAACGTTTTCAGTTGCTATAAGGTACAGTCTAAGTCAAACATCTTGGTCCCTCTGAAGTTGGAGCCGCGCTCGGTTCGCGCACGTACAGTTAAGTAGACAATGCTTACGAATTTATCCTCACTACATATTATAAAACAAAGTCGTTTTTCACTGTCTGTCCTTATGTATACTTAGATCTTTAAAACTACGCAACGAATTTCGATGCAGTTTTTTTAATAGTTAGAGAGATTTATAGGGAAGATTTATATGTATAATTTGTTACGTTTTTGGATACATTAACTGAATTATAACAATATATGTTGGCAGCGTCGGAAAAAATGAGCCGTCTGGTAGCTTTTACCAAAAACGCTGCCTAAAACATTTGAGATTTAACAAAATAATGTAATAATATAATAATTATAATAATATAATAATATTTTCATTATTGACACTCCAGTAGCTGATGCAGTTCGTCTCTGAATAGCTTTAAGGTCAATTTTTATTCCCTCTCAGGTTCCTTTTTTATGAATTGCAAGACGTTATACACCATTTTTCTTGATTGCCGACGTAAAACGTTATTGCGTTTTGGCATATTTAATAATCTTATCAAAGAAAACAAAAACAAATACTAAACAAAATCTTAAAAAAAGCTAAATATTAAAAGTAAATAAACCAATTGAAACTAAAAACAATAACAGTCAACAAACACGGAATGTAACTAATAATATATTAAATTTTAAAAACATTAATTATTCAATCTATTCCCGACTGTATTCTAGGAACGAATGACCAGGTTAACAAGCTACGTTTAATTCAACTTTCTTCGCGCTCGGTCTTATGGCGCGATGACACCCCCGAATTCTCGGCGTTCGGAAACGTTCGTGTTATTACGTAGCACGAGCTTCCTCCCGCTCCCCGCGTCCATTCCCTACGACACCTAATATTGCGTTCTGCGCAAGTGACTCGCTCGCTACAACTCAGAGGGACCAAGATGTTTGAATTCACCTATACTTATATGCCCCGGAGATGGCACTGTTCCTAAAGTGGTTCTCTTTTAAAATTTCATAGTTTTATAACTTAACTTAACTATCTTCACGCTGTATCCCTGACGGGTGGTCAGAGAGAACAGATCGCCAGGCTTCGCGATCCATGCATACTTCTTTCGCTTCTTCAAGATTCATCAATCGCTTCATACACGCACGTCTGGGTATCCGAGTACTTTTGACCTTTCCGTTTTTGAGCAATCTGCTCACGTGGTCTTTATATGTAAGTCTCGGCCTACCCTGACCCTTCTACCCTCTGCTTTCGCACAATATATATTCTTCGTCAATCGTTCCTCACTCATTCGTTGGACGTGTCCAAACCAACGGAGCACGCCCTTTTCCAACTTAACGCTGACACTTTCATTCAAACCTGCCATATTGCGTATCACTTCGTTACGTATTCGGTCGGCCAAGGTAACGCCGCACAATTTTCGAAGTGATCGCATCTCATTCAATTTACTTTCATGCATCTGCTGACATACTCAGGTTTCGCTACCGTAAAGCAAAGTTTAGTTTTCAAAGTTTTTAATCGCCAGTCGTGCTTCTTTTACGATGCTTTGTCGCTTTACTAATTGGGACAAAGCACAGTTAAGTCTGTTTCCGGCAGCTACTCGCCGTTCTACATCCGAATCACATCTTCCATCCGCGCTAAGCATACTCCCTAAATACACAATTTCATACACTTGCTCTAGACGTTCTGGGTTTACCCTAATCTCGCATTTAGTTCTTACGTCATCTCTTTCAAATACTAGAACCTTAGTCTTACTTCCATAAAGGGAAGAACCCTTACTTTTACACTCCTCTTTCATATTAGTGATTAATGCCTGAAGGTCGGCTTCTGATGAGGCCATGAGCACCGCATCATCAGCGTACAGCAGACAGTTTACTGAAAAGTCTCCCAAATTCACACCCATATCACAATCTTTCAACTTCTGCAGGCAACTGTCCAGATACACTATGAACAGCCAGGCGGACATGACACAACCCTGTTTGACGCCTGTACAGACATCAAAAAGAGGTGACACATCCCCCTCTACTCGCACGCAAGCCTTACAGTCCTTATAAAGCGACTGTATTGCCCGCAGTAGCGAGCCGTCCTCACCATATCCGGGCAGCAAATCCCACAGTTTCCCTCACAACGTTATCAAAGGCTTTCTCCAGATCCACAAAAGCGCAGAAAACCTTCTGGCTAATAGCCAGAAACTTCTCCGCGATCATGCGGAGAGAAAACACTTGATCCATGCAATGATGAGCCATGATTTCGAATAAGTTTTTATTTCACGAGCATCTTCGATTGTTCTTTAATCTACCTCGTGATATGAAATTGTAGTAACGATCACGTTGGTACTGCTGTCAGCTCATATCCAAAGGTGGGAACTGCCATCTAGGCCTGCTTGCCAATTTGTCTGTGACGTTGGTAGCGCCTTCAGTTATATTAAGCTAATCTTCGTAATAAAAGAAAATATAATAATTAATCTTCCTAAACTTTATAAAATTTTGTGAGTTAAATAAGCTTTAGGTTTAGCTTTTTAGCTTTAGCTTTAGCTTTTTCTATGTATTCTTTTGTTTTTTTTTTTAATTTTACTTAGTCTTCTAGGCAATCCGTGAAGGTAAGTAAAATAAGCTTCTTTATGATCGTTAATTTTCATTTATCAATAAAAACTTTCTTGTTGAGGGGTCCACACGGGACCCCAATTTAGCCCGCGCAGGGCGCGTAAATATTGCATTTACTTCGAGAAAAGCTGATAAATTATTAAAGTATATGTCATTGTTTTATGGTGAAAATAATTATTTGTTCAACAAGTGCTGATGTTTAATCACGAGCCAGCGTAAAAGTCTAAAATTGAATCACGAGCATACTGAGCGCAGTGAGTGATTTAAAGGCACGAGTTAATAAAAAAATTGCTTTCGTGTAAAACATACAACTTTTTAACTCTCCAGCGATTTATCACATTTGATCAATTTATCATGACAAGAAGTCAAATAATCAAAAACATCTAGATTTTTTAAATTCCCGCTTTGTCCACAGATTATACAGATTATTTTCCAGCTACGGTCCGAAATTTCAATGCATGTAAATTTTTGAAAACTAATAACCAGCTGTAATGTTTAATGGCACAATAATACCTTACAGCTCATCTGTTAAAAATCTTGGCCTCATATTTGACACGAACCTCGACTGGAGAGCACAGGCTGCACACGTTAGCCAGAAAGTCATTGCGGCACACTTCGAGCCCTGTTTCGTTTGAAGAATTTTCTACCTACAAATACAAAGGCCACCCTGGCTCAAACCTTAATATTTCCTCAGATCGACTATGGTGATGTGTGTTACTATGACGTGAATGCAGACCTTCTCAATAAATATGACCGCCTTCTTAAGGGCGTAGGCACCACAACGCTTCCTCAGCCCCCGCCAAGATTGATCGACGATATATTTTCTGCTGGCACGCCACAGTAAAAATGATTTGCAGTAGCAATCGAAATAGAACATCTCTGTTATTGTATTGGATTTTATTTTAGATTTATGATATACTAGTTGACGCCCGCGGCTCAGCCCGCGTGATGAAGTTTTCCCGTTCCCGTTTTCTAAAGGAACTTGTTCCCGGGATTAAAAGTAGTCTTATGTCAAAAGTACTCAGAATAACTGATAGATAAGCTACTATCTATAATATATATTTATGGTAAAGTTAATTTAAATTCCATTCAGTAGTTTTACGTGCAAGTAACAAACATCAATACTTACAACCTTTCGCGTTTTTAATATTAGTAGGATTTAATGATGATATATAATATAATAACAAATTTAGGCTTTATGTACAAGTACCAAATAAAATGTCCCGTACTCATTATTCTCATTTTTTTTAAATAATAATGAAAATCAAAACCTCATAATGTTATGTTCCTGTCTTCGGCAGCTAGTCATCGTTGTACTTTAGAAAATATCTTCCGTCCGCGCTAAACATTCTCCCTAAGTACACAATTTCATTAAATTGCTCTAAACGTTGCCGGTTTACCCAAATCTTGCTTTTAGTTCTTACTTTTTCTTTTTGAAATACCCGATTCTTAGTTTAACATGCAGCGAAGACCTTTACGTTTATATTAGTGACTAATGCCTGAAGGTCGGCTTCTGATGAGACCATCACTACCGCAACATCAGCGTACAACAGACAATGTACTGTAAAATTTCAAATTTTACAACACATCATAATCTTTTAACTTTTGTAGCCACACTTTTGCACAACTATCCAGATACACTATGAAAAGCCAGGAGGACATAACACAACCCCGTTTGACGCCCGAACAGAAGTCAAAAAGAAGCGCCAGGTGAACATCCCCCTTGGTCGCACGCAAGCTTTACAGTCCGTATAAAGAGACTGTATCGCCCGCAGCAGCTGGCCGTCCACATCATATCCTGCCCGGATATGGAGTGAACGGCCAGCCAGGTCACACGGACGAGTACCACAAAGTTTCTCTCACAACGTTATCAAATGCTTTCTCCAGATCCACTAAAGCACAAAAAACCTTCGCGTTAAAAAGTTGGGACTATTAATTATTAGTTACATGAAATGTTATACACTGTTTAAGGCTACTAATATAAAGTAAAAACATAAATAAAAAGTGCTCGTAGCCCTACTTACTCCGTTTCTGTAAAAGATCACTGATTTAAGAAACTCTCTCGGATTTTGGATGAATGACCGCTTTGTGGCATTTTCATTTACCAGCGTTTTCGTGCTTCGAAGGACACATTAAGATGTTTGTCCCGGTTGATAGTAACGTTGCAATCGACACTCGTTAAGTCAAGTGAATACCCTTTGAGCGACTTAAAAATTACAACAGCGAGTCGCTACAATCTGAGCCTGTCCATTTGAACACAGGCATTGGGCTCACCACAATATGCCTCTGCCACACCTTTAGGGATAAAACGTGGCTAATAAATTTATAAATATACTTAAATAATTAATACTGAAAGTATAAAACAAAGGCCTTGGATACAATTTTAATAATTTATGCGAAGCAAAATGAAGCTTCAATATAACAACTGCACTGATTACTTAAGCCAGTAAGCAGTCGGTATGTTTAAGCTTTAGAATCTATTGATCAAATTTGTTTAGAACACAATTGAACGTATACGCTACAAATTTTTTTTTTTGGAATTCGTCAGCATTTAGCGGAACAATAGGTAAACATACATTGAACGGCCCACTGGCTCAGTTGGTTATATAACTGTCTTCTAATGTGTGGGTACCGGGTTCGATTTATACTACTTACAGGGATAATTCTAACGCTTCTGTGAAGTGTAGGTACTTTATTTTATATTAAGACTCTCATATATTTTATTTATCTATCACGCCTTATCCCCGAAAGGGTGGCAGAGGCATATTAGTATAGGCCCACTTTTTACCATATGTATTCCTGTCCCACGTAATGGGTGGTGACTCCATTGCCGTATATAATTCTCATATATATACACTATATAAAGCTAACCCGGGCGTCGCGAGGTGCAACTGGGACAGACGCTCGGATGATGATAGAATGCTTACTGCTCTCATAAATATACTGTGCCATTGCGAAAAAATAGCAAGGGGAACGCAACGAAAAACCCTAACACAGGTCCTACCTCAGTAAGCGACTGATCAGGCCTCAGAGTCGCGAATCTGATATTATTTAAACATTTGTAATATAAAAATCACTGTATATAGTCAAAGTCAGCGATTATGTCTATAAATATATAGTAGCTATAGTTGTGTATAAAAATTTCATGAAAATTATCTGTTGTTTAGATTTGGCATTGTAAAAACATTTCGAAAGGATCTTTGGGATGTTTTTCTATCAAGTGAAGTTTATTAGATTTTGTAACAGAAAGCCATTTTGACTAGCTTAAATCCTTAACTATCATATATCTCTTTTTCAGAATCAAAAACCCCTTCTACGATTCGAATTGTTTAAAAAAAAACTCAAAAGCGGGGCCTCGGCAGGAATACCAAGCCTTAATAACTGCAATCGATTCGTGTTTAATCTACGTAAATATGACCATGTGTCTTCATTCCGTTCCCAACTTAATTGGTTGCATATCCGTTATCGCCGTAAGTTACGCTCACTTACTACTCTCTTTAATATTCCTAATCCTCCTACTTACTTAACTTCTTCTTCCAATTCTAATCGATTAATCATGAAAGAAATCTTCGTTCCTCAAATAAGTTCTTCCGTGTCCTTGTCATATCACTGGTTTCTTAGGTTCTTCCTTTTTTGTCCAGTCTGTTCTCATTTGGAACGCGCTTCCTGTTAAGGTCAGACTTTTCTAGACAAACAAAATTTTTGAAAAAAATATATTGCAGCAACTACAAGCTCATTTTAATTCAAATATGCTACTACATAAAGATCAGTATGGGTTCACAAGGGGTCGTTCTACCATTCATGCAGGTGTGACACTTCTGAATCATATATATGACGCCTGGGAGAATAGACAAGATGCCATTGGTGTATTCTGCGATCTCTCCCAAGCATTTGATTGCGTTGAACATAAAACACTATTGCGAAAACTCTTTTATGTTGGTATCAAAGACTCTGCACTGGATCTTGTTGCCTCCTACTTAAATGATACAACGTATTGATGTTAATGAAATTCGCTCCTCTGGAGCATCTGTAGCTATGGGCGTACCGCAGGGATCAATTCTAGGTCCGTTTCTATTTTTAATTTATATTAACGATCTGCCATTCTATATACAGAACTTGTGCGACATTGTTTTATTTGCTGATGATACGTCACTTATTTTTAAAGTAGATCGTACGCTTACTGATTTTAACGGCGTTAATAGTTCACTTTCCCAAGTTTTAGATTGGTTTACGACCAATAATTTGCTACTAAACGCTAAGAAGACAAAATGTATCAGATTTAGCATGCCTAATGTCAGGAATTGCGGTACAAATATAACATTGAACGGTGATACCCTTAATATTGTAGAATCAACTGTATTTTTGGGGATCACTTTAGATAGCAAACTGCAGTGGAACCCCCAAATAACGTGTCTTGCAGGTAAACTCAGCTCGGCAGCCTTTGCCGTTAGTAAAGTCAGGCAGCTCACTGATGAAGAAACTGCCAGGCTAGTATACTTTAGTTATTTTGCTGTGGGGTAAAGCAGCTGATCTACAAGTAATTTTTGTACTCCAGAAGAGAGCTATACGTGCAATATATAAATTGAGTGCTAGAGTGTCTCTTAGAGAGAAATTTAAAGAAATTGGCATTTTAACGGTTGCATCACAGTATATATTTGCAAATATCATGTTAGTTAAACAGAACATACATTTATACAATAGACACAGTGACATATATTCGATAAATACTAGAAATAAGCATAAATTAATTGGAACGCATCATCGTTTACAAAAGGTTCACGACTCTTTTGCAGGAATTGGCGTACGCCTATATAATAAAATTCCTTTAGACATTATGAACCTGCCGTTACATAAATTTAAGGCGGAAATTAAGACGCACCTCTTGAAAAGGGCTTTTTACACAATTAATGATTATTTGAATGATAAAAATAAATGGAAATGAGTTGCTTGCTCTTCGCTCGAGCTATTTAGGATTCGAATGAATCTTGTGTTATATTATCTACTTGTCTTGAATCTGCATTTATATGTTGTATTTTTTTACATTTTTTTTACATTCTCCAGTATAAATAATTTGAAACACCAGGCAACTAAAGGTATGGCTGCGTTTAGTCCCGGTAATAACTAATATACATAATTACATGTAATTTGACTTTGTTATTGTGTGAGCACTATGTAAACTTATTTATAATTTTGAAATTGACATGATAGTTGCTGTGTAGTTTTTGGGTATGTCATGCTCGCCTAAGTGTCCTGGCAGTGGTGGCGTATGTATCGGGTCGCCTTGTTCCCTACAATACGGTTGAATACGGCGATGGGTGATATATGCGTCATACCCGTGAACGGGTACCGTCTGTTGGGACTGGTCAGCTCATAGCTGTTATAGCAATTGTTACAAATAATATTATTTAAATTTAAGGAAACTAAGTTTAGTCGACTGTTCTCACATAAATTCAAAGGAACTATGTAAGTGTAATTTTAATGAACACAACATTTATTTTGTTCTTTTTTTTGTATAATTTCATTACTGTATAATTTCATTACTGTATAATTGGTCAAATATCATGATAATCAAACTGTGTCAAATGGCGGTTAGAAAAGACTGGCCATGAGTTTTATTGCCAGGTTCTTCCTCTGGCTCTACCTATTGCTTTGCGAATCTGGCAGTAAATGTAAATGTAGAAGCAGTAATCTTGACGTTCATAAGTGTTACTTTGTGACCTACATGAATAAAGATTTTTGATTTTGATTTTTGATTTTGACTGTCAAATAATCTCAATGTATTTAAGGCCATAGTGCGACAACTTGCCTTTTTTTAGAAGTGGAAAATTGTTCTTAACTCTACATGTCTATTATATAATTATATGTATATTTTATGTATTTGTGTAGTTATTTATGTATGTATATTTATGTATGTTTATATATGTAATTGTATTTATTTTAATGTATATATGTAATTGAATTGTATTTTAAAATAAAATATATTTGGATTAAAAACATCATCTTATAAATAAAAATGAATTGATGTGCGTTAGTCTCGCTAAAACTCGAGTATGGCTGGACCAATTTGGCTAATTTTGGTCTTGAAATGTTGGTTAAGGTTCACGGTAGGTTTAAACGGTTAGAAACAAACATAATAAATAAAGCAAAGGCTAAATATGACCATTAAATTTTTCAATACAAAATGTTCCTGTCTGTGAAAAATAGAGGTTCTTTGAGTATCTTTGGTATTTTGTGTAGAAATTTAAAATAGAGTCAGTTGGTTGTCAAATATTAATCGGTGGGTTGAGAAATTTGTATGTTTCATAGCTGTTGTTTGAGGTCCTGATCCCTTTGGTCTGTTTTGTTGGAATACAAAAGAGTTCAGTTTCAGTAATAAAGAAATGAAAAAATATAGTATCAGTTGATTGTCAAAAAGAGAAAATCTATAATTCCAATTTCCATTTCCTGTACGTGTGTTTGTTCGATAAGTCTTCCTAAACGGCCGGACCGGATTTGGTTGAAATTCGGTATGTCACATAATTTGCTCTACAATAGTAAGAAAATCTATAATTCCATAATAATATAATAATTAAATAAATTTCCTGTACGTGTGTTTGTTCGATAAGTCTTCCTAAACGGCCGGACCGGATTTGGTTGAAATTCGGTATGTCACATAATTTGCTCTACAATAGTAAGGTACATAATTTCATTATACCAACCATAGATTCGTTAGAAGCCTTTTTTTTATACCACTGAAGTGTCAGACAAGCATACGATCCACCTGATCGAATGAGGTCACCGTAGCCTATGGAAGTTTGTAACACCAGAAGTACCTACTGCACTCGCTCTTTTGAAGAACCCCTTACTAGGCAGGGAGTTTATAGCATAATCCTAGGGTACTCTGTAAAAACACCCTTATCCGACCTTATCGTATGTGTACAAAGTGTTAGGATGAACACCCTGTCAGTGGTGAGCAGTGCGATGATAGAAAGTAGCCGTTGGCATCATGTCAAAAAAGTCCTCAGAGCACAAACCATTTAACACGCATAAAGAGGCAAAGCCTTTCCTATCGCAAAGAAACTCTATACCACCCGTAAGTAAATGAAAAGGTCGAAGCCTAATCTAGGGCACCAGCCCTTTGGTGACAACAATAACCTATGTGTGATCGATATGACTACGGTATCGGACGTCAGTAGAGATCTCAACACCGGGGATCTCAATACTATTGGAAATGTAGAGAGGTGTTAATATTTAAAGTGAAGCTGCTGCTCATTATCATAATTTACTGTAATTTAATATAACTTGGCTACTAAGCACAAAATATATAAATTATAAGGCGATACGAAGTCAGTCCGCCGGGTCAGCTCATATTAAATATATTGCTAATCTGACATAAATGCGCCTACCTTGTTTTTTGCTCTGCACCACTTTATGGTTGACTGATAGAGAATGCCTTTGGCATTAAGTCCGCCATTGTACTATTTTTGTGCATAAAGTTAAAATAAATAAGTATTTATTGTAACGTAGCATCATTTTTTGTAACGCGACATTATTGTTTACTGAATTATATAGTTATTATTACTTTTTAATAAAACGTCCATATATGAATATAGATACACCTATAAACTAAAATAATTAAATTACATAAATTGTACAGCCAGCGCTAGTCTTGAGTTTCTTATTTATGCTATTGCCTACTTCAAATTTATTTAAAAAGTTACTTTGCCTCACGGTCGCAGCAAAAGTCGCTTTTCCTTCGAGATTTCACTAAAAGGAAATGTGCCCTCTTCATGCTTGAAAGTTAAAATAAATGCTATATATTATTTTCCAAAATTATTTTATTACTTGGCACTAAACTCGACAGATCCCACATCCGTCCGCATTGGCGGTGATTTGGTCGAGCGGACGGACCAGGTTAAATATCTGTTTTTCACACGTCCAGTGACATCGATTGCGATGTCAAGTCACGCATTGCGGCCGCGTGGGCCAAATGGCGGGAGATGACCGCTGTCATTTGTGATCCTAAAATGCCGATCCGGTTGAAGGGACAGGTCTACAAAACCATCATTAGACCTGTCCTTTACATGGCAGTGAGACGTGGCCAATATTGGAGCGACACAAGCAGGGGCTGCGTGTTACGGAAATGAAGATGCTGCGGTGGATGTGTGGAGTCACGCGGATGGATCGCGTGAGGAACTCTCGCATCCGTGGCAGCCTTCATGTCCGTGACATTGCAGACAAGTTGCAAGAGTGTCGCCTTCGTTGGTATGGTCACGTCTTGCGGCAACCGCCGCAAAACGCAATGGCTACGTAGGAAACAAATGTCTGACCATGTCAGCCCCGCCGGGTCCCGGTAAGAGGGGCAGACCCAAGAAGTGCTGGCTTGACGTCGTAAGGGATAACATGCGTGCCAATGGTCTCACTACAGGGGATGCCGACGACCGTGTGAAGTGGAGGAGAAAATGTAGGAAAGCGGACCCCGGGCGTCGCGAGACGCAACTGGGACAGACGCTCGGATGATAATGATGGATTATTTTCCAAAATTAGTGCATTAACCTTGTTTTATGTGTAAACATTGTAGTTTCTTAGACATAAAAGATGTCTAAACGTGCTATAGTGAGAGACAGTGATATTGCAGTGAAAAGCTATTTTACAACTTGTCCTGCGAATTCCACTGAAAGCCTTAATAACGCTCTACCAAGTTAATGGGGCAAGGGCACAGGACCTATGACTGGACTTGACATCGACAAAGGACTGGACAGGACTAAATTAGAAGTTAAGATTGAAGAAATTCGATATCAAAATAATATTTGGCCAAAAGGTCTTAGTAACCAGGCCATAAAATAAATACAAAAAAAAGCTATGAGTGCAAGAGAAAGAAAATGAATACTCATATGCTCGCACCTCTCTCTCTTTGCTGAATAGTATATGAAATGTAACTCTCTCTTTCTGCCTTCACTAACCATAATTTCCCTCTTAAATACCGTTCGCCTCACCAGATCACACTTTTCAAAACACAATCTCTTTCCAAATCAAGCGTGCGAAAAAGGGTTTTCTTTCAAAAATGCAACTTCCGCTATGGCTGGTGCTCGGATGGTTGACCGCTCTGAATATTTAATTTATAATTAAGAAATGATTTCAATAAGAGTACTTCTCGTAGTAAAGTTAAGTAAGAAAATGAGAAAGTAAGGTTAAATTGGACTTAGAATTCTCTTCAAAAGAGAAACCTCTTTAATATTTATGTACCTAAATCGTAGGAAAGCTTCAGAGTTGCGGATTTTTGAAATACTTTTAAAAAACAAAACTAACATTAGGCGCTACTATAAGAGTTAGAACAGATATATAAAAGAGCTAAAGAGATCCTAAGGTCATCAATAAGTGCATGACATATAACATAGGAGTTATAGCAAGCTATAACTCTACTATACCACCGGATTGGGCACAAATTCTTATGATCTTAGGTTCCACTATGGCAATGTAGTGGAGTTATAGAATGAATTTAAGAGGTATAGAAGAGCAATTGTGGAGGAACAGTAGCGCTAGCTGAGACCTCAAGCGCTGTAAGAGTAGTATTTTGGTGACCATTAACTCCTTAAGCGGTATGGTAGAGCTACGTGCAGCTTACTGACTCTTTGAGCGTTATAAAGAGAGTAAATTAATGAATATAAACTCCGGGAGGGGTATAGTAGATCTATGATGTAACTTGCTTACGGTTTTAGCGGTTAGAGGGTGGTAATAAGGTAAATTGTAACGCCTTGAGTTGCAGTATGGATCTATAATAGGAAATTACAGCGTCTAAGGATATATTTTACCTTAGTTTTCTCTTATAATTTGTTAAATGAATTAAGAAAGATATTCCCTTTTCAAAGGGATCAAATAAACATAGTGTAATGCGTTGTGTTTAAGAAAATAAATGGCGGAGTTGAGTGCAAAACTTTTAACTGATTTTTAGTGCAAACTGAAGCGGAACTTCATTGCGAAGGTAAGTAAACTGTGAATATGTGTATATATTAATAGCAAATAATTGAAACGCCCACTCTTTGCGGTGTATTTATCTAAAAAATATTTTGCTTCACATAGACCAAAACATTATTTTTAGTAAATTTGTAACAAAACTTTGCCTATTCACTTAAAGAGTCGTGACCCTGTTATTAGAATGCTATAAAAATAAATACCTTCATTGTATTATGTTACCTTTGAGTCCGTTTCACTGTTTTTTGTTAACTTCATAATCTAAAAATGGTGGACCCATGAATTTGAAGATCCGTAGTAATTTTTCAAAACCACTACCTAGCCTACGCACGACTTTTACACGGAGGTTGTAAGTAAATTGTTTTTATTGTTTGATTTGCCAAAATTGAAAAGATTTGGAATTAAATACCTACATATTTCTGTCTACAAAATTACATACTGTAACATACTTCCAGTTAAAGCCTTTGAATATTTGTAGCAATGGAATGTAATTGTAAGTTGTTGTAAATGTTAAGTTTTTAATGGAAGTTTGAGTTTATTTCCAGCATAAACTCCTTACGTTCATAAACGACTC
This sequence comes from Thumatha senex, assembly GCA_948477245.1. NCBI lineage: Eukaryota > Metazoa > Arthropoda > Insecta > Lepidoptera > Erebidae > Thumatha > Thumatha senex. Next base: position 21,456,860 of record OX419726.1, read on the forward strand.
GTCAATTGTCTAAACTTTGCATGTGATACTAATTAGCTTTTTTGTACCTACACAGCGAGAGCAAGTCCGAGCGCAAATAAAAAAGTATCAACCATTCAGTCTCTGCCCTCCACTAAGTTCGACGTGACATTTGTTGTTTTTGACGCTGTGGTCGGACACCGCGTAAAAACTATGTATAGGTCGCGCGGCGAATGATGAGCTCTGACAAAAATTAGTGGGGATAGTTTGCGCATGTATAATCGCGCACAATATATTTACAAAAAGAATCAAGTTTAATACGACTGCTTTGAACCATTAAACATTTTTTTTATAACTTACGTAGGTGGGTACGTAAGTAGGTTTATATTATTTACAACAAGTGAGTTCAAAGTGTTTTGCGTTAAAATATTAAACCATGATAGATATTTCATTTATTTTTCAGTGATCGTATTAAAAAAAAAACATTTTTATTGTACTATTTTAATGTAGAAATAGGTATAAAATGTGTGTGACACTGACAATACTTATTTAAAGTAAAAGAAATGGAAGAAGTCTCTGCTTACCCCGATGAATGATAGGCGTGATTTTATTTTTTTTATGTATTAAACAAATGAAATTGTCATAAATTTATAACTAAACTAACTATCTTCACGCTGTATCCCTGACGGAGTAGTCAGAGAGTGTCCTCTCTGACTACCCCGTCAGGAATACAGCGTGCCAGGCTTCGTGATCCATGCATACTAATTTCGCTTCCTTAAGATTTATCAACCGCTTCATACACGCACATCTGGGTATCCGAGTACTTTAGACTTTTCCGTTTTTGAGCAATCTGCTCACGTGATCTTCATATGCAAATCTCGACCTACGCTGATTCCTTCTACCCCCTACTTTCGCACAATATATATTCTTCGTCAATCGTTTCCCACTCCTTCGTTGGACGTGTCCAAACCAACGAAGCACACCCTTTTCCAGCTTAACGCTGACACTTTCATTCAAACCTGCCATATTGCGTATCACTTCGTTACGTATTCGGTCGGCCAAAGTTACGGCGCACAATTTTCGAAGTGATCGCATCTCCACAGCATGTAATTTACTTTCATGCATCTGCTGACATACTCAGGTTTCGCTACCGTAAAGCAACGTTGGCACTATCACTGCGTTATATAATTATAATTGGTATAAATATTTGATCAAACCATATACATAATAAACCATTTTTCTTTTTTGTCCAGACGCTTTTAAAAGATTTGTCAAAAAGAGTAGAAAATTTTATGTGTGTGACAGTACCGAGACTAATGACAACATGTGCCGACGTATCGCGGAGTAGTGTGCAGCTGTGCCCTAGTGTGCGTGTAGGATTTCGACCACTCCTGCGTCCACGCTCCTACACTCCCGCCCTTCACCCCCTGTCACCCCGCCAATTAGACCTAATTTATGAGTTCTGTGCATTCCCCTTCCACTTTCTTACAGAGCTCATCATTCGCCGCGCGACCTATACCTACTGCTATACTCGTACCTTTGTTCACGTAAGTAGCTTTGATTACGCTGTTTTAAAAGTGTCACTCTGTAAATTAGCACTAAATAGTATAAAATAAAATAAATCAATATCCATCACGCCTTATCCCCGAAGGGGTGGCAGAGGCATATTTTATGCCCACTTTTCACCGTGTGGATTCCTGTCCCACGTAATAGGTGGTGAGCCCATTGTTGTGTTGAAATAGATAGACGCAGGTCGTGGCTACCTGCTGTTGAAATTTTGTCAAGCCTTCAACCAGGCTTAACGACTGCCATTTTACTGGCAACCGGGACCAACGGCTTAACGTGCCTTCCGAAGCATGGAAACGCTCGCAAATGTAAATGCCACAATGTGGTCACCCATCCGGGGACCAGCCATAGTGAAAGTAGCGTAACTCAGTGATCGTTTACAGAACACTGAGACCGTGGGGCCACGAGCGCTTAATAATACACTAAATAATATCGTAAATAAATTGTAATAGGGTTGCTAAAATAAATAGGAGTACAAGACGACATAAACGCTACTAAATTTGTTTTGATTCTGTTACAATTATATTTCAATTTTAGAATGCCGGTAAAAATAATAAGAACATTAGAGAAAGGACAATACAGCCACTGCATTGCACGCGGATATTAATCGATCGTGATGTAATAATTTTGTTTGTAAATTGATTGTGGAGCGTACAAATGATCTAACTTATAATAACACATAATGCTCGCACTGACCTAGTGTTTTATTTATGCCAATATTCACTATCGCCACCTAGTATTTGTATTAAAATATTTTTTGATGTTTGTAAAATAGTTCGAGGATCTTTTGTTAGAATCCAAATCTCATCATCATCACATCATTTAAGATTAATATTCTTAATAGCTCATGTCCTCAAATTTTCACTAAAATGAAAGATTCTTAATATAGTCACTGGTATTATTCACAGTATAACTAATGAGTAATAACTGTCTCCTTCAGAAATATCAAGACTTGCTGTTGCGATTTCATTCCATTACATACGGAACCATCATCTTAGAAAATTTTGAAAGGAGCTCTGTTGCTGCGCCATTTTATGCTTTCATGACCGCTTACATGATCAATTAGGGGTACTAAGGTGGTAACGAACTCAATAATTCAACCTTAAATAATATAGAGGCTGTACTTGATACTATACGTTCTATTTATAGGGAGAAATATCCCTACTATTCAGCCCTAAACTACACAAGGGACTTTTGTATCTCTTTAAGAGTTAAGTGTTGTAAAAGTTTATAAAACACCATTGTAGAGTTAGTAGCGTTAATTGCTCTTATTGTGCAACTATCAGTCACTTAGAACTTTAGAAGTCAATAATAAATGTTAATTTCTAATATAGATCTTATAGTAGTAAGATTCACTCAAAGCTATAACACAGAAGCTTTGGTCTGTATTGTAGGGATAATAATCGCTGCACTACGCGTTTAACCTTCACAAATTGCTCTTATAAACTTGCTTTGTCACTGTAAGCGTAATATTTTATCACTAACTCTTTTTTGCCGTCGCAAGCTATAATTGCAGCTACTACTCTACCATAACACTTAAGGTTATATGGTAAGCTCTATTTGCAGCAAAATTGTTTGTTGGGAAGGTAACACCCTCTAAAACATCAAAGATACCGACTTTTTTTCTTTTAGTAGAGTTTTAATTCAAGCGACGAAACGACAATCTCATGTAGTCGATTACTCATAGGTCGACACGAACTCTGCTACGAATGCCAAAGCATCACAGCACAGTCCGTCTCGACATATTCATAATGCAGAGATCCATTTTGTATGCTTAATCCCTAATTACACTTCAATACAATATTTCTACAGCCATATCATATTATGCCTCTACAGCCATATTGGCATTTGTATAAGTAGAGTTCTTATCTTCTCATTTTGGTGTGACGCTTGAAGTGGGCGTCACTTGGTTTTACAGGTCGGTTCGATCCTGGTATAACCTTTCTCACTTTTGACTTCAGTGAAATGGTCCATGAGACCCAGTCGCTCTTTCAAAAACCGGTCAGGTGAGAGTAAGTCACTCACTGAGGGTTCCGTTTAACATAATAAAATGACTCTCAGATTTCTCCTTCTACTAAACCTAACACAAATCGATACGAATCTATAACGAGTGACTTATAAGATCACCTAAAAATAAAAAAATAAATCTTTTCTATTAAAAATGATGATGATGATTTTCATCATTTTTATTATAAAACTAACTAATTAACTCTCTTCATGCTGTATTCCTGACGGGGTAGTCAGAGAGGACAGATCGCCTGGCTTTCGCGATGTATGAATACTTCTTTTGCGTCTTCAAGATTCATCATCAATCGCTTCATACACGCACGTCTGGGTATCCGAGTACTTTATTTTTATTATAAATGGCCGTAATTATATGGAAATTAGAAGTTTGGTTCTATTATCGCTCAAAAGGATCGCCAACCCGCGAATATGGTATCTATTAATTTCAACTGTTAAAGTTACTGGGATAGAGTTTTGACATCGGCACTAAAGGTTTATTTGTGACTTAACTACAAACATACATTTTCGAATCCTTTTCTTTATTTATGCTATAAGGCAAGCTTTCTTAAATCGAAACGAATCTATACTAATATTATAAAGCTGAATAGTATGTTTGTTTGACTGGTTGGTCGCGCTAATCTCAGGAACTACAGGTCGGATTTGAAGAAATATATTTCTATTAGATAGCCCATTTATCGAGGAAGGCTATACTATATATACTACTATCCTGGAGAGCGGAGCAGTAGTTATAAATGTCGACAAATGGCAAATTTTTATGCATTATTGTAGAATTTATAAGCGACAGGATTAAATATGTGCGAAGGGATTTTGAAATATATCAAGGGCGAAGCCGGGGGGATCACTTAGTAATAAATAAAACACCAACAATTTTGTGGACTACATTCATTTAAGTTTTTTTAAAATATACCAACAAGAAGCAGGCAAAAATTACTCAATAGCGAACTAATTCATCATTATTAGGGTTTTTGCTTGAGCTGCTCTGGTTCTACAAACTTAATCACTTGTTCCCGAGAAAATCCGAGCAAAACTCTGTCAAGTGTTTCCTTTGCCATCGTGGTCGCAGAATCAGAAAAGCCTTGAAGAATGTTTTTACCGATGTCATTTAAACAAGCGAATTTGGTAGAGAAATCATACTGCAATAAAAGGCAGGTTATACAATATTAGTAAGGCACGTTCCACTAAAGTTCCACAACGCAACAAAGGTTCACGACCGCGACCGCTGAAATTGCCGTTCCACTAACGCTAACGAGCCGCGGGCGCTGTGGTCGAAATTCATAAGTAGAACGCACATCTTGAGCACTGTAAGCCCACTTGGACCCACCTATATTTTGTGAGCGAAGTGGGCGTCATGTGGTCGCGAACAGTGAAGTCATGTATGACGTCATACGATGGCTCGCAGTGACCACGAGCCTTAGGAACGATACTTTGGGTGTTACGGTCTTTGCGGTCGTTTAGTGGAACGTAGCCAATATTAGAGAGATAGGTGTAGTAGTAGTAGTAGTAGTCGGGTGTAAGAGGCCCGCCAATGTCTCCAGGGCTCAAGTGACCTCGTTTGATAGCGGGACACGTGCCCAAGGGACGAGACAACGACACAAGCGTTCTTAAGGGGTTGGAAGGTAATCGCTCCCAATAATGTGGAAAATCAACGGTAGTTGGTACTACTTAACAGTTAAATAAAAGTAGGCCCCAAGCTTCAAATCCAGGTAGAGTTGGTAGCAGCTGGAAATACTTTAAAATAAATAAATATATAAATGAAATAAATATCGTTGGGACAACTCACACAATGCCATCTGATTCCAAACTAGGCAGAGCTTGTACTATGGTAACCGTCTGGTTACCATACAGTTGTCTAACTGACAAACATATTCCGCGCTCGACCGTGCACCGTACTCTGAAGAAAAATAAATTTCACCCATACCACATTAGACGAGTACAGACTCTGCAACCAAGAGACTACAATGCAAGATTGTTGTTTTGCCGACAAATGCTTGGAAAAATAGAAGAAGATCCACAATTTTTCGACCATATTTTATGGAGCGACGAATCCACTTTCAAAAGAGATGGATTCCTTAATATGCACAACATTCACAGCTGGCAACTGTCAAATCCGCACTTAATGCGTGAAGATAGGTCCCAGTACCAATTTAAAATAAATTATTGGACAGTGATTCTGGACGGAAAGATAATAGGTCCATTTGAACTGCCCGGAAACTTAACAGGAGAAAGTTATTTAAGCTTCTTGCAACACGATCTGCCAAATTTAATGGATGAGGTGTCCGAAGAAGTCAAGGAATGCCATTGGTTGCAAAATGATGGTTGCCTAGCACATTATGCAATAAATGTTCGTGCGTATTTAAATGCAATGTATCCGAACAAATGGATTGGTCGGCTGGGCCCTATTTTGTGACCTCCGCGTTCTCCTGATCTGATCCCATTAGATTTTTTTTACTGGGGCTGTATAAAAGAAGAAGTTTATTCTAAGCCCATTACAAGTTTGGACGAATTACGCAACCGTATCCACGAAGCCTCAAAAAATATCGCAACGACGCTACGCACGATTTCTTAGAAGATCATTTATTAGAAGATGTCGTGCATGTATTAGAGTCGGTGGTAGACAATTTGAGCACGTAATATAACTTTTTATATTATAAAAAAAAAAAAAATTAGTATGCAAAAAAGTGCAAATTAAATGTGATTTTTTTTACTCCTTCTGCACATTAATGGCAATAACTTTTTATTCCGATTGGATAAAATCGTGTACTATACCATTACGTAAACTGTATTAAGGGCGCATATTTTTTAAATAGTTGGCCACTTAGGTTTACATACTCTTTTTTTCAGGGAAGCCTCTAAAACTATCTCTAAACACTTATTTGTATAAATTTTATAGCTAAAAATTAAAGTTGAAATTGTTTTAAAAAAAAGTACAAGTGTTACTCGTATTATTTACTGTGTTTCTATTGGTGTAGTTTGTGATGAATATTAAAACACAAACAAAAATTAAAAAAAACGTGTTTTTGTAGCTGTAGTGTAAATTAACGTACAGTAAAGTAAAATATTTATCATATTTATAAAAAAATCGCTTATTTTTCATACCACAAGAGATTTTTTTTTTTGGTTTTTTTTTTGGTCGCCTGATAACTGTACAATCAGGTATTCCAGGATTATCCATTCATTCCGGGAAACCCTGTATATTTCTAAATACAACATATTAAAGATAAATAACACCCAGATAAAGAATAAACCATCATGCTCATTACACAATTTTTTATCCTGGCTGAGAATCGAACCCACAATCTTTTGCGTAATGAAGAGGAATGAGCAGTTATTCTGCTTATTTTTATTCAATAGTATCTAACATTACCTTGTGAATAGCGATGACGTGTGACTTTACCACATCATACCACACAATCAGGTAGTATCTTATTTTACCACTTACTACAGATCGCTTGATTACCTTTTTGATCTTAGTGTATTTCCAGTTTCTTCTATACCGGAAGAATGTGGAAGAATGAATATATAAACTGGATTTAGACCCTAAGACCCACTTTTATTTAGGCTACTAGGAACAGCTATTTATTAGTTTCTGACTTTCGGCATTGATTCGTCTATTAGTTAAAAGGTGCATTTCTCGCTGGTGAGGTCTATAGGATCCCGGAGATTTTATAGGGTCCCATAAACCAATGATGATATCCTTTTAAAATCATCGTAACCCAAGTCCCAGTTGTGTCCGAAACGTTTTTAAAATTGATTTACTATGCACAGTGATTTGCGCAGTAATAGCGTTGATATAGCTACACCGAGTGCAGCGTTGATTTTATTTTCAAACTATTATAGCTCAGTGGTGCATAAGCCTGCAGCTTTCGGTTCCGGTCTTCATGGTAAAACCCTTTTAGCATCGATTTTCTGGACACCTTTCTAATGATAGCAATTGTTACCTTGACTTTATCGGCTTGGATGGTCGAATCTAACCCGTCTAGTACAAATACGTCTTGACGAGGATTTGGATGCACACTCAAAGCACCTGTTGCACGGAAATTCGTTAAAGTCAACCTAAAAATTAAGGAAAAAGAGATTTTAAAGTTAATTAAGGCAACAATTGAGTATTATAATTATGGCCTCCTATAGTGCATTTGATCACTATTATTAGATTCTATTTTATAATTTTATTACGATTCTAATGGATGGTACAGGTTTCTATGTATGTATCATGAGATTCACTGTTACCAAATTACATGGTCCTATGCTATAATTTTCGAATGAAAAGAAATAACGAAGTTCTAAGTTGAACTTAATAGAACTTCATCAATATATCTATTCATTTTTTTATCAAAGTTATGGGTAACAAGGTTCTATGATCACTTTTATCTCACTGTGGATTCACTGGGACGTCGTTGTTGGAGGACATTCGAGACCATGCTGAGAGTAATGGTCTCCAGCGTGAGCAAGTGGGACGCCGCTGTGTCGTTGAGCAAGCAAGTCATGCTTGCAAAAGAGGCAGCAGAGAGACATCGCGAAAGAACTCTTCCCCTCGAATTCCGCAGTGACCTTTCCTTGCAGAGACGCTCCTGAGAGTAGTCTGAGTGAGACCGACAGTAAAGTAGATTTCCTGTGTGCCGGCGCAACCCTACTTTCACCGGATACCCCCAGAACGGGACGTGCGCAGCGCGCAAACCGCGGGAGCTGCCGCTCGGAGTACCCCGGCGAAAAGTTCGCACCTCTGAAAAAGGCTACCTTAACACAGCTGAAACCGGTTACTCTATAGGTACTTGATGAGTAATCCCCGTTTACTTATATATAAAAACAGGACTTTTCTTAAAACTCAAGGAACGATTAACTTTCTATCAGGTGGGCCGTATGCTTGTCTGTCACCTCAGTGGTATAAAAAAAGCATAATTTTGTTAGCCTGAGTATCATTTTTTAATACGCTGCTAAGTTTCCACCAAAAACTACAAGTACCCTTTATACTCCTTCACACAAAACTGGCCTCTAAAATAAACTTAATATTGAAAGATTAACTTACGTTACATCTGAAGAAACATTAAACGTAATACACCCATTAAATACTTCTACTGCATCAAAGTGAACTGAAAAGAAAAATTTCCATAAATATATTGTAACACTTCTGAGTGTCGGTTATAAATTCATAAGAATTGATTTACTAACCTTATTTCTGTATACATCCCTTTTGTAGAAACAAACTCAATTTTCACAATACTTTAGTTATAACTCTAAAGTCATTTGTCTAATTATTTAAAAGTTTATAATATTTCACATTGTTTGTTTTTGTTTTGAAAGAATGAGTTTGACGTTGTCAAAACTGTCACGGACGTTTCGACTCTTTGGGCGCGTTCTAAAAAAAAACGCGTGCTGTCTATGGTGGTTTTCAGTTTGGTGCTGGACATTGAACTTAGATAGATTGGCTGTCCTGACTCACATCCACACGTAATGTATTGCGTGCGGTGTGACAAACAGGAATAGTAAGGTTTTTATGTTGGTTTTGTTTATTCTGCCAATATTTGGTCAAGGCTATATATGCCGTATGACTTGGCCTAGCGTGATCGAGCGAAAGAAAAAAAGAAGCTGAGTCTTTTTGACGAGAATGGCGTGATGAAAAAGCGCTTGGTCATGGTGATTTAATTCGGATTAATATCCGAAGTCTTTTTAGCTAATGCTAGAAGGTGAGAATAGTTGTTTATATTTGTTTCTTCGTAATCGGCAAGATTACTTGGCCTTTGCGAATAATATGTTCTTACAATGGTTGTACTTTGTATTTCAGTCTGCTTATCAAGAGACTTAGCAAATAACATAAAAAAAAGAATGATGATAGAAGGATCTGGTTAAAACCCCACTGAAATAAGTGGTAAGTTAAAACCATATAATCTCTTGGACTGCATTCTTTAACAGAATGTTGAGGGTGAAAGTGATTTTTATTACAAATTACTAATGTCTGTAACTTTTCTGTTGTTACAGGGTTTTTTTTCGTTTTTGTTCTTTTTCGTTTTGGTTCTTTATTTTATATCTACATAATAAATGAGTTTAACGTGTTTCACGTTCTCTGCATTCTACATTTTTACTCCTGAATGTCTGTAAGAAGACTTAAAGTAAGCTGAGACATTGTGCAAAGAGGGTATTTTTCCCTACTCTGGTTACCTTCTACCTGGACTTCTAGAATAGCAAGAGATGTGGAGGACTTGGATGTTCCTTAAACTTAAATCCAGATAAGTGGTAATCTTTAAGTTTAAGTTTTTATGTATAATAAACCAGTAAAGGCCGACTGATGTTGATAGTTTAAAAGGAATAACTTTTAACTTTAAATATTCATTTCTCTGTTGCCTATGTAAATTTCAACTACTTTAATATACTGGACTACCGATGTGACGTTCCAGTTACACATATTTTATAATCTTTTTATTATCACAAAGGAATATTAATGTGAAACTTTATTTTTACCTTGTTATGTTGTAGGGTATGATGATGATAGGAAGCGGTGTTGTGTGTTAACAAAATTCAAAGATAGTTTAAATGTATGTCTGTATATAATTTAGATATTATTAAGGCATCTGACAACTGCTTTAATATTTGTCATTTTAGGCCACGCCTATTTCCATACTTTGGTTTAAATTTTTATTTGTACTAAATATAAACTTATTTTTAAGTGACCATATATATATGGATCCCACTATGCTTAACTAAGCCATTTCTTTTTACTTTCATATATGTATATTCATGTCTACATATGGATATAATTAAATAAATATAATTAATAAGTTGATAAACTGAGTTTTTTAATTGCATCATTCGTTTGATGGAGAGATACCTGGCGCCCTCTTCTTATAAATTCTGATATATCTCTGCTCCAGGTTGGTCCATACTCACTCCCTATACTCATGCTCTGCTAGCTGGTGCACCGGTGATTCTTTGAGATAGTGTTACTTACACATCTCCAGGGATTACCAACCGTACCTGATGGGTGCACGTAGGTGTGTTGTTGCTACCTAGTGCGCACCACCCCTACCAAGCCCGTCAGCCGTTATAAGTGGCGGCCCAACGTGTGACCTTGGAGAATGATGCAATTAAATATGTATTTTAATTTAGTGATAAGTATGTACTTAATTGTGTGTCACTATGGTTTTGTTAGTCTTAAGGTGTACTTTAAAGGAAACTTATAGATTTTCTTTAGTCTTAAGCGCTATGGTATATCCAAGTTACTTTTGAACAAATCTACTACTTGCATGTATTTTTTAGATAGTTAAAGCTGATAAACTCGATACTATCCAACATCAATGAAAGGCAATATATTCAAATTAAGCTTATAAACTTAAAGAGATAGTAATTTTTAAATATGCCGTGCTTATATCTACTGTTTTCTATTTTTTTTTTCATTTTGATTAGGTGCCATAACCTAACAATTATACTTGTTTTGAATTAGAATTGAATTTAGAATTCAATTTTCTATCATGGATGTTCGACAAGCTGGATTTAAGATCTCTCATTTACACAAAGACGAAATTACACATGAACTGTCCATTCGTAAACTAGAAGTTAATCATCTCTCGCGACGATCCAGTCTTTGTCAAGCGTTAAATGAGACATCGAAACTTGCTCGAAGGGGTATTTTGAAATTTACTGATTTGGTGAATGTTAATTTGACTTCGGAATTAGAGGTGTGTCAACGAAAAGTTGAGGAGATCGAAAGAGAAGCTAAAGGTGATTTGTCTACATCTGCTAGAGGTCGGTTAAACTCTCGTTGCAGATACTTTCTTTGCCGTCTAGGTCGTATTGATGAGAATGAGGAGGTAATGCTGCTCAAAAAGCAATTGAATTCTATAATTGAATGCTTACAAGATAGTGATTCTGCTTCTTCATCGGATTCGGAGGATGACGATGACTCTGTAGTTACTGAGAAACAGGTAGTCAGAGAGGTCATTTATAAACCTGAAAAGATTTTTAATATTAATTCTTTAAACTTGAAATTCAAGGGGGACACTTGTGTCCGTACTTTCCTTTCTCGCTTAGAAGAACTTCGTGTTGCTAGGAATATTTCTGAAGACAGAATATTCAGAGGTTTCCCGGAAATTTTTGATGGACCGGCGTCGTCTTGGTTCCGTTCTCGCGTATTCATTTAAACTCAATTGACGTTTTTTTTACTCAAGATCTTTGGTACTTGGACATCTTTAAAAAGGTCTCTGATACTCCATCTATGTTTCCTAATTTCAAAATTGAAAATAATAAACTTATCGTTTCTCGAAGAATAAATATCGCCTAACAGATCAATTTGACTGGAAGTTGGTAGTGCCTTATGAGGAACGAAAAAAAATTCTGACTAAGTGTCATGTTAATGTTACTTCCGGCCATTTCGGTGTGGCCAAAACTCATTTTAAAATAGCTAGTATATATTACTGGCCTAATCTCTTTGAAAATGTTAAAGAATATTTTGATTCTTGTGAAATATGCAAAAGGTATAAACCTACTAATTTAGCCCGTCCTGGATTTATGGGTAAACCATAACGTATTACGTTGCCTGGCGAGGCTATCTCTTGTGACATTCTTGGTCCATTTCCTCCCTCCTATATGAGAAATCAATATTTGTTTGTTTGTACTGATTACTTTAGTAAATATGTTACTTTGTTTCCTTTGCGAACTATAACTGCCCAAGCGATAGTTAAATGTTTGGAGAAAGGAATTTTTCTTGTACATGGGGTACCTAAATATCTTTTCTGTGACAACGGCGCACAATTCACTTCAAAAGACTTTAAGGACCTAATGGTTAAATATAGTGTTCCTCATATCTTTTACAATCCTAGATATCATCTACAGACAAACCCTACTGAGCGTGTAAATCGTGAATTGGTAAGAACCATAGCTTCGTACGTGCGTTCTGATCACCGAACTTGGGATAAGAACATATCTGAGATACAATGTGCTCTTAATACAGTTAAACACGATGTAACTAAACATACTCCGTACTTCTTAACTCACGGACGTGAGATGATTCTTGATGGTTCTATATATAATGATGACACTCCCACTGATCCTAACTCTTTAGAAGTTGATAATGAGAATAAATTTTCTAACAAGTTAAAAGAACTTGAAACTATATTCAGTCAAGTTCGAAACTGTTTACTCGTATCGCATAAACGTAATGCTCGTTATTATAATTTGAGAAAACGTAATGTGGAATTGAAGGAAGGTCAAATAGTCTACAAGCGTTGTTTTCATTTGTCAAATGCCTCCAAGCATTTTTCTGCAAAGTTAGCTCCCCGCTATGATAAATGTGTTATACACAAGAAACTTAGTCCTCTTGTGTATACTTTAAAATCTTTAGATGGAAAGAATCTTGGTAATTTCCACATAAAGGACATTGTTCGCCCTGGCGAATCCGTTCCTCAACAAATGTAGTTAGTGCTTTTCCTAGCTATATCCAAAACTCCATATAAGTAGAAACTCGACGTTGAGTTAGAGTTGATACTATTTAAAAGGAATCATAACTGAAAAAAACATATACTTAGAGTTTTCTTTCAGTAGTCGTCTAATTCGACACAGTGTTTCGAGATCTAGTACTTTTGGAATCTCTTGGAATATAAGATTTTCCTATACTACCTCGGTTGTAAATAAAACGGCATCTTGTAATATAATAAGTTGTTTTTTTGCCATTTAGAATTAACTAGATAGTTTTAACAGTATTTATACATAGTTTTGTCCGTTCTGTTTCAATAGTTTTTGTCATACTCTTTAGAGATGAGTGTTATCTGTTAGTTAGATAGGTGTCTGATGTCTATAGTTGTTGTAAGATTTTTTGTTGTTGTTGTATATATAGAGCTAAAAAAAATTTTTGAAAAAAAAAAATTTACCCAACTGAGGAGGAACTGTAACGCTTCTGAGTGTCGGTTTCATATTCATAAGAATTGATTTACTAACCTTATTTCTGTATACATCCCTTTTGTAGAAACAAACTCAATTTTCACAATACTTTAGTTATAACTCTAAAGTCATTTGTCTAATTATTTAAAAGTTTAAAATATTTCACATTGTTTGTTTTTGTTTTGAAAGAATGAGTTTGACGTTGTCAAAACTGTCACGGACGTTTCGACTCTTTTGGCGCGTTCTAGAATTAACGCGTGCTGTCTATGGTGGTTTTCAGTTTGGTGCTGGACATTGAACTTAGATAGATTGGCTGTCCTGACTCACATCCACACATAATGTATTGCGTGCGGTGTGACAAACAGGAATAGTAAGGTTTTTATGTTGGTTTTGTTTATTCTGCCAATGTTTGGTCAAGGCTGTATAGGCCGTATGACTTGGCCTAGCGTGATCGAGCGAAAGAAAAAAAGAAGCTGAGTCTTTTTGACGAGAACGGCGTGATGAAAAAGCGCTTGGTCATGGTGATTTAATTCGGATTAATATCCGAAGTCTTTTTAGTTAATGCTAGAAGGTGAGAATAGTTGTTTATATTTGTTTCTTCGTAATCGGCAAGATTACTTGGCCTTTGCGAATAATATGTTCTTACAATGGTTGTACTTTGTATTTCAGTCTGCTTATCAAGAGACTTAGCAAATAACATGAAAAAAAGGATGATGATAGAAGGATCTGGTTAAAACCCCACTGAAATAAGTGGTAAGTTAAAATTACAGTATTTAAATTACAATATAATCTCTTGGACTGCATTCTTTAACAGAATGTTGAGGGTGAAAGTGATTTTTATTACAAATTACTAATGTCTGTAACTTTTCTGTTGTTACAGGGGTTTTTTTTCGTTTTTGTTCTTTTTCGTTTTGGTTCTTTATTTTATATCTACATAATAAATGAGTTTAACGTGTTTCACGTTCTCTGCATTCTACATTTTTACTCCTGAATGTCTGTAAGAAGACTTAAAGTAAGCTGAGACATTGTGCAAAGAGGGTATTTTTCCCTACTCTGGTTACCTTCTACCTGGACTTCTAGAATAGGAAGAGATGTGGAGGACTTGGATGTTCCTTAAACTTAAATCCAGATAAGTGGTAATCTTTAAGTTTAAGTTTCCAAGTATAATAACCCAGTAAAGGCCGACTGATGTTGATAGTTTAAAAGGAATAACTTTTAACTTTAAATATTCATTTCTCTGTTGCCTATGTAAATTTCAACTACTTTAATATACTGGACTACCGATGTGACGTTCCAGTTACACATATTTTATAATCTTTTTATTATCACAAAGGAATATTAATGTGAAACTTTATTTTTACCTTGTTATGTTGTAGGGTATGATGATGATAGGAAGCGGTGTTGTGTGTTAACAAAATTCAAAGATAGTTTAAATGTATGTCTGTATATAATTTAGATATTATTAAGGCATCTGACAACTGCTTTAATATTTGTCATTTTAGGCCACGCCTATTTCCATACTTTGGTTTAAATTTTTATTTGTACTAAATATAAACTTATTTTTAAGTGACCATATATATATGGATCCCACTATGCTTAACTAAGCCATTTCTTTTTACTTTCATTCATGTATATTCATGTCTACATATGGATATAATTAAATAAATATAATTAATAAGTTGATAAACTGAGTTTTTTAATTGCATCATTCGTTTGATGGAGAGATACCTGGCGCCCTCTTCTTATAAATTCTGGTATTTCTCTGCTCCAGGTTGGTCCATACTCACTCCCTATACTCATGCTCTGCTAGCTGGTGCACCGGTGATTCTTTGAGATAGTGTTACTTACACATCTCCAGGGATTACCAACCGTACCTGATGGGTGCACGTAGGTGTGTTGTTGCTACCTAGTGCGTACCACCCCTACCAAGCCCGTCAACCGTTATAATATAACCAGTGTAAGTTAATCAATTATCAGACAAAAAAAAACTATCAGACGAATGTAGTTCTGACTGTATTATACACATTTTAGTCTGTATTAAGCACAAACTGTGCAGGAATCTGGATAAAATTGGACATGCATAGTGTGATAGCAGCATTATCAACTCAACATCCCTGTCATATTTATTTTCCTTTTTATCTTGTAAGAACAGAATGTAGGTATCTATTTATCATTTGTAGTAGGAGTATGAGATAAAACGATCTCAAATTCCCGCTTCCTACAGGAACTTGTTCCCGAGAAAAAAAATAGCCTATGTGTTGTTCTGATGTATAAGCTATATAATTGTAAAGTTTCATCAATATCCATTCAGTAGTTTTTACGTGAAAAAGTAACAAACATCCATTCTTATAAACTTTCGCGTTTATAATATTAGTAGGATATACTTACATTTAACTGCAAGTTCCGGCACAGATATATCGTATTCAACTCTTTTGGCATCAAGGTACAGTTTAATATCATTCACTGTTCCTTTTTTACCTCCACGAACTTCATAGTTTTTAATAGATAATTTACCACTGGAAAGTTAACAAAGAAATTAATTGCTTGTTATTTTATATCAATTGGACCTGTTAAAATTAGTAAGATCCCTTGGTCGAATAGAAAATGAGGTCACACTGGTCACAATAGAGGTCCACTAACATTTATAAAGCCCACAAAAAAAGATGAAGAAGTTACAAGAATATTGTGAAGATGTAATTAATTTAATCTGAAGTCTACTAATATGAAAATATGAAAAACAGTTTTGATAGGAAAACGAACTCAATAAAAATATACGGTGAAATGTGAGCATATAGAATGTCTCTGCCTACCCCTTCGGGGATACAAGGCGTGACAATATGACAATATGAAGTATAAGAAAAACTACTTCGAAATGAAGTATTCTACGAACCTCTAAAATAAACAAAAAAAAACAAATTATAATATCCATAAAAAATAATAAAAAATTGAAACGAAAAAGTAATCTGCACTTACTGGTTTAATGGAACAGGTCTCAATTCTTGAACTTTGAATGGGTCCACAATCGGAACTGTCCAAACGCCAGTTTCAATAAATCTTCTGAAGAATTCTAAATTTGCTATTGCTTTTTCAGAGGCCAATTTGTCTCTATTGGTTAGTTTTGTTTTTGCATTGACATGGCCATCTACTGAGTGAAATTTAATTGGACCAAACTCTCCACTGGTCGACCCTAAAATATTAACTGGTAATAAGTAGACCATAGCGAAAAAATATGATAATTTAAACGATACACAATGCAAGATTGCAACAAATTTGCAGTATTTACTGAGTCGTATTCAGTAAATTGGAAGTAGGTATTTACTGTGTCATCATCATCCGAGCGTCTGTCCCAGTTGCGTCTCGCGACGCCCGGAGTTCGCTTTCCTACATTTTCTCCTCCACTTCCCTGTAGTGAGACCAATAATATATAATACTTCCAATTTATACTTACGTGATACTAGTAAAACTACGTTATCTACACTTAAAGTATTGTAGACCTATGGTGACCTAGTACCCTAGCTAATTTTATTTGAAGATTACAGAAATCAGCGTCTCATTGCAGAGCCACTGCTCAAAGTCAAGAGAAAATGCCTAGAACTCCTATAATTTGTTAGAATAGAGGCGATAGAGGTGAAGAGATTTAAAACCGTCGCGTTTCACAAAAAAAGCTCGACCAACTCCATCTTACAGAAACAAGAGGTGAGTTAACAGTCCTATCCTAAAGTGATAAAAAAAAATTACCAGCCGTCAACTGCAACACTGCAAATGCTCCTAGCGCCGATATCAAGAATTTCATTGTGGTTGATGTTTAGAGACTACCTGTACCGATTTAAGCGACTAGAACTATATATATATATATGTCCATTGAATGCTCTTCAATGGTAGATTTTATGGTGATTAGTCAACCCTAACTACCATTACCTTTTAAAGCGTACATTTTATATCAGCGATACAAATAATAAATGGTGTTGCGCTCTGTGACGCTCCACTCTCGCTACGTTACCACGGAATCTCGGTCGCACTATATATACAAAGTTCATAAACATTTCCAGTCTTTAACTATATTATATTTTTGAACACTAACTGAAGGACGTAAGCAAAATGGGTGCAAAAAATATTGGAAAAATTATAGTGGGAGACTTTTTTATAACGCTATCTAGCCCAAACTAAGGTATGAACTTGTACTATGGGATCTAGACAACCGATATACATACTTATATATTTCTAAATACGTATATTCTACATAGAAAACACTCAAACTCCGAAACCAACGTTTGTGAATTACACGAATATTTGTTCCGACCCGGGAATCGAAACCGATACCTCGGCCCGTCGTCGCACACACTACCACTACCAAGGCAGTCAAAAAAATATAAAATGATAGGAATCACTTAAATAAGAAGTTCTGATGAAAGTTTTATGAAATAATTTTTATAGAGTTGCAGGTTGAAATTGAAAAAATCTCTGTGGCTGGTCAGCTCATAGCTATTTTAGAAATTATATAAACAAAGTATAACAAATAATATTATTTAAATTTAAGGCAAACTAAGTTTTTTCCACATTTTAAAAGAGCATCCATTATAAGCTTCTTGCCAGATTCTTCTCCATGAAGGGTAGGCTCCCCTTGGAACTGGCAACTAGAATCGCTCACATTTTATTTATTGTCATAAGTATTCATAAGTGTCTAAAGTGGTCTAAGTAGAAGTGCTCGTGGCAATGCTGACTCAGTGTTCTATAAACGACCTTAGCGTTAAGCAACATTCGCTATAGGTGGTCCTTGGATGGGTGACCACTTTGTGGAATTTACATTTGCGAGCGTTTCCATGCTTCGCAAGTCACGTTTAGCCGTTGATCCCGGTTGCCAGTAACATGGCAGTCGTTAAGCCTGGTTGAAGGCCTTATGAGCGGATTTAAAAATTTCAACAGCAGGTCGCCAATACCTGCGCCTATCCATTTCAAGACGGCAATGGGCTCACCACCCGTTACGTGGGACAAAAATGCATACGGTGAAATGTGGGCCTATAGCATATACTATATATACCTCTGCCTACCCCTTCGGGGATTAAGGCGTGACAATATGTATGTACGTAAAATAGTAGAAAAAAAATGACTTTGATGATTTCTCTCTTCACCTTAGTGTATTTTTAGTTGCTTCCAAGTCCTTCTTGGATTTTGAGATTGGACTTCATTTTTGTTTAGATGCTAGGCGCAGCTATCGCTTGGACATGGTTTTTCGGTATTGTTAGAAGCAACTGCCGTTTGAAATCCTATTTTGTTTGCCACTTTAGTTTAGATGGATGAATGTATCATCAAGCCAAATCGGATAGACTGATGATAAATGCCCGCAAAAAATCTCTCGAGCAAAGCAAAACGTGGTATACAAGATAAGTAATATATTTATTCAATATATAGGAAGTACAAGGTGCAGTAAATATAAAATTCTATTTCGGAACCTACCTCTACACTACTGTGTCTCTACGTTTCTCATCACAGACCCTACGGAAACTCTACGCAGACCCTACGGCACCTCTACGCAGAACATACATCACCGCTACGTAGACCCTACACCACCTCTACGCAGACCGTATATCATCGCTACGTGGACCCTACGGCCCCTCTACGCAGACCATAATTATATCATCGCTACATGGACCCTACGGCCCCTTTACGCAGTCCCTACGGCACCTCTACGCAGACTCGACGGCACCTCCACTTTGACCCTACGGCACCTTTACAGATCATTTTAGGGTCCTTTTCGCCATTACTACGTAATTTCTATCCTCGCTACAACTACCTATTTTCTACGGCACGGCACCTCTATAATAGACTTTTGTTCTACTGCACCAGGGGTAGAAACACATTACGATACAGAAACAGTAAACAATTGCATAGTATTTTTGTCGTTACGCCTTATCCCCGAAGGGGTGGTATAGGCATAATATACGTCCACTGTAGTGGTGAGCCTATTGCCGTGTAGAAACTAGAAATTGACAGACGCAGGATGTGGCTATCTGCGGTTGAAATTTTTCAAGCCACCGACAAGGCCTTCAACTTGGCTTAACGATTGCCATGTTTGCATAATTGCTTTCCGAAGCACGGAAACTCTCGCAAATGTAAATGCCACAAACTGGTCTCCTATCCGAGGGCCCGTCATAGCGAAAGTTGCTTAACGTAGTGATCGTTTACAGAACACTGATTTAGCGGGGCCACGGGCGCAAATTTTTTTCTTAAATTACATTTTATTTTTCTTGACGTGAAAACTTCTTTCGGCGTGTTGAGCATTTTGAGACGCGAAAAAATCAATTGCACCTCTGTATGTTTGGATGTACATATATTGCAGATATAAATTCATGTTGAGTAAAAAAACCATTGACGAAATACTCACGACATCCGTTACCATTACCGATACCCCATTTTCAACAAATAAAGGAATAGGTTGCACCTCTGTCAGCGTTCCCAGAGCGCCACTGTATTTTTAAATACACGGGCATTACCTACTACTGGGGTAAGTTCCTACTCATACATTATTTATATTTTTTACCTTACTTTGACCGACTTGACTAATTGCCATGGTTGCTCATATCTGCTCTACAGTATACCTTTACTATCTATCTGAACTGCCCAGGTTTCGATGGTAAACAAATGTTTGACCATGTCAGCCACGCCGGGTCCTGGTATGAGGGGAAGACCCAAGAAGTGCTGGCTTGACATCGTAAGGGGTGACATGAGTGCCAATGGTCTCACTACACGGGATGCCGACGACCGTGCGAAGTGGAAGAGAAAATGTAGGAAAGCGGACCCCGGGCGTCGCGAGACGCTAGTGGGACAAACGCTCGGATGATAATGAATGCGTTGCCGTCCCATCTTAATTTGTTTATGGTGGAGGAGTTAAAAGAGTTTGTCAGCTCTTAAAGACCTGAGTCGTGAGACGTAGTTCGGGAGTTATCGGGTTTATGTGACTGACCCATTATTTTTAGAATCGAGTGTAGTAGTTTGTATTATAAGCGAGCAAATATTATTTCCCTGCACTATTCAACCAACAAGTATAGCCTATTCACTGGCTGTACGTGTCGGTTGAATACTGTATTCATGAATACAGTTTTCTAAAACAACAATCATGTTCCAAACTAATATCTTGTTTCTACTCGCTAAAAAGTCTTCTTTGGGAAAGAGCTAGAGGAACCAAACGGCACTTTCGAATATAAGGGATGAAAGTAACTTACTCGTATATGACGCTCTACAACGAAATATATTCCCATACGAATAGCACGTCACTCTATTGTTTTTTTAAAAGAAGTATAGACAAACACACTTTCGTAGATACAATATAGCGACAAGACAACAAAAGAGCTACTCATTATCTTGTTTTGATAGGTAAGCCAGCGTATCACACACATGTTGTATGTAATTAATTAGATGTGATTGACGTATGTATTAATTAATTACATAAATAATGACATTAAGCCCAAAATTTTTAGATAAGTAATACCTCTTAATATTGTATTTTTAGTTTAACTCTCTATACAGGTTGATATATTAAAGTAGCCGTGTTGATCAAAGCCTAAGGCAAAGTACATAAATAATAATAATTTATATAAATATGTACTGTGCCTAAGGAGAGCAACCTGGCTCAAAGAAACCACGGTTTTATTTTTGATATATTAATATTCCTATGTAGGAATCGTCTAATTGTTTTTTTTTAATTCGGTCTATAATATTACGTAAGCAACGCACACTGATTCGATAGCATTATTAGAAAGCTAAACTTCCCAGGCTAGACGTATAGGGTATGCTGACCCCGTCACTATCCAACTGGAGTATAGTAGCAACCAGTCCTGCCACCCCGTGCGCCGACACAATATAAGCGGGCAAGCCCACATTCCGAGCACGCCGAACTCCAAGACCCCCACACCGAACCGGAGAGGACTCCTGAAGACTGCGACTCATCAAGGAAGACGTTAAGTATGGACTCCATTAAGCTCCTCAACAAGTCGTCGAACAACGAGACCTCTTCACTGCACAGTCATGTAGGTGCAGTTCGCATAAGGTAATTAATTTTGGGTAGTGCACAACACATACGCAACAAAACCAGGGCGACGTGCCTCAACAACGAGACGCTCCTGTGCGGTAAGAAGAAGCTGCCTCTGGGAAGCAATAGCACCTGGCACGGCACTGAGAAAGACAGAGGAGCCCAAAAGGAAAAAATAATTAAAAGAAAGGGATTTGAGGGCACAGGAGCACAGCACAGTGGGAGCTTCATCATCATCCGAGCGTCTGTCCCAGTTGCGTCTCGCGACGCCCGGGGTCCGCTTTCCTACATTTTCTCCTCCACTTCGCACGGTCGTCGGCATCCCCTGTGGTGAGACCATTGGCACGCATGTCATCCCTTACGACGTCAAGCCAGCACTTCTTGGGTCTTCCCCTCTTACCGGGACCCGGCGGGGCTGACATGGCCAGACATTTGTTACCTACGTAGCCCGGCGGTTGCCGCAAGACGTGACCATACCAACGAAGGCGACACTCTTGCAACTTGTCTGCAATGTCACGGACGTGAAGGCTGCCGCGGATGCGAGAGTTCCTCACGCGGTCCATCCGCGTGACTCCACACATCCACCGCAGCATCTTCATTTCCGTGACACGCAGCTCCTGCTTGTGTCGCTCCAATATCGGCCACGTCTCACTGCCATGTAAAAGGACAGGTCTAATAATGGTTTTGTAGACCTGTCCCTTCAACCGGATCGGCATTTTAGGGTCACAAATGACACCGGTCATCTCCCGCCATTTGGCCCACGCGGCAGCAATGCGTGACTTGACATCGCAATCGATGTCACTGGACGTGTGAAAAACAGATCCCAAGTATTTAACCTGGTCCGTGCGCTCGACCAAATCACCGCCTATGCAGACGGATGTGGGATCTGTCGAGTTTAGTGCCAAGTACTCGGTCTTCGCCACATTTAGTTTCAGACCGCCGTTCTCAAGCGTCTCCTTCCACGCCTTTACACGTCGCACCAATCTGCCCCTGTCCGCGTCTGCCAGCGCAATATCGTCAGCATACATGAGCAACCATGGAGGCTGCTCATGCGGGTTTCTGATGCTGTCCGACAATTCGTCTAATATTACACTGAACAGAAGCGGACTAAGGACAGAACCCTGGTGTACCCCGACGGTGATGGGGAAGGGTTTCGTGTCGCCAACAGCAGTCCGAACCATTGAGTCGGAGTCACAGTACATGTCCCGGATAGTGTCAATATAGACCTCTGGAACCCCTTTGGACCGCAGTGCCCACCAGATCATCGCACGAGGAACACAGTCGAAGGCCTTCTGCATATCTAGAAACAAACAGTGCAGAGGCGTGTTCTTCGACCTGTATTTCTCTGCGACAACCCTCAGGGCAAAAACAGGGTCCGTGGTCCCATGACCAGGGCGAAACCCATATTGACACTCCGAGAGAGTACACTCCTGCCGGATCCGAGAGTCTATAATCCTCTCGAAGATCTTCATGGTGTGGGACATCACCTTAATACCGCGGTAGCTCCCGCACTCCTGCACTGACCCCTTACCTTTGAAGACTGGAGTAATAATACTTAGTCTCCATTGGTTTGGGATCTGCCCGCTGAGGAGTATGCGGTTAAAAAGGTTTACTAAGATGCCCACACCGCGAGGACCCATCGCCTTCCAGGCTTCGATGGGGACTCCATCGGGTCCGACAGCTTTCCGATTCTTCATGCGGCGAAGCGCAGTCAGGACTTCTCCAGGCGTTACCGGTGGCACTAGTCCTTGATTCGGAGGGAGGTCCGGAGGCTGCACCTCTTTATGCTGCTTATTAAGCAGCTCGTGGAAGTACGAGCGCCATCTCTCCTTTACCGCGAGGTCTTCGCTTAACAGGTTGCCCTCAGGGTCTTTTACACAGCGACACTTGGATATATCCTGTGCCGCTTTGACCCTGGAGCGCGCCAGCTTATAGATGAGCTTCTGCCCCTCAGACGATTCCAGCTTATCATACAAAGGTTGTAAGTGGTCTCGTCTGGCTCTGGCTACAGCTCTCTTTGTGGCGCGCTTGGCAGCCCTGTACGCGTCGCGGTCTTCGGAAGATCCGGTCGCTTGCCACTTTTTAAAGAGGGCTTTCTTCTCCCTGGTCTCCCTCAGGACTGCGTCGTTCCACCACCAAGTTTCCTTGTCACATTTGCGTCCACCCTTAGACTCACCGAGCACCACCTTCGCCGCTCCAAGGATGGCCGCCTGAACTTTGTCCCAGTAATCTTGAACTGGTTCGCCTTCAGTGTCGGTGCACTTGTCACCGACAGCTGAGACGAACTCCTGGGACCTAGTTTCATCAAGCAGCCACCATCTGATGCGGCGCTGGCACCGCTCGATGCGTTTGCCTTTAGGCTTCACGCAGAGATCCATGACAAGGAGACGGTGTTGTGCAGTAAGACTCTCACCGGGTATGACCTTGCAGTTGGCCACCTTGCCGATGCTGTGTCGCCTAGTGAGTAGGAAATCGATCTGAGTTGTACGCCTCCCGCTCTTGTAGGTGATGAGATGTTCGGATTTCTTTTTGAAATACGTGTTCACAATGGCCAGATCGGCAGCCGCACACGTTCTGAGGATAGTTTCTCCTTCAGTGTTGCGGGTGCCGTATCCAAAACCACCATGAACACGTTCAAACTCCTCACACCTCTCACCCACATGACCGTTTAGGTCGCCGCCCAAAACGATTCCCTGTGACAACGGAATGCTCCGAAGCACTCCCTCGAGTTGGCCCCAAAACGACATCTTATCGGCGTCGCTACAACCGGCCTGTGGCGCGTAGGCACTTATCAGGTGGGTAATAATCCCATCGATAAGCACCCTCACGATCATAAGCCGGTCGCTACAGCGTTTCACCTCCAAGATGCCGCTCTGCAGCCCTTCGGAGAGCACCACGGCCACCCCGTTCTCCCCACCAGGCGCACCCGTGTAGTACAGCTTGTAGCCTTTCTGCAAAGGCCGGGCTCTGTTGCCCTTCCACCGAGTCTCCTGCAGGAACGCCACGTCCACCCTCCGCCTGGAGAGTACTTCGGCCAACTCTACCGCACGCCCAGTCAGCGTGCCAATGTTCCAAGATGCGAAGCGGATTCGGGTTGGGGCTAACTTCTTTAGCCGTGCTGGCCCGACACACGGCAGCCCTAGCCCACTTGCCACAGGAGTCGGGCGGGGCTCCTGCGCGCCGTTTTGCGGCGGCGCCCTATCCCTAGCAGCATTCCTTTTACTTCTTTTCATTATTTGTTTCGGCGGGTGGCTTTTATGGGAGCGACGCCCTCAGACCTCCCAACCCCAGAGGGGAAAGCCAGCGCCAGAGCCTCGTCCGTTAATCAGCAGGTGCACGCACTGGCACGGGAGGTTGACTTGGGCCCCGAAGATCTTGGTGGGGCCCCTTACACACACACCAGGAGCCCAAAAGGAAAAAATAATTAAAAGAAAGGGATTTGAGGGCACAGGAGCACAGCACAGTGGGAGCTTACCTCTGAGAATCATGGAAAGAATTCGCACTTTTATATCTCAGACCTAGTGCCCTAAACCAAAGTATGAGCACCTCCAGGTCCCCTTGAACGTCCTTCGGTTATCCTCCGATAGTGCCATCGTCCAGATACCACAGAATGAGGGAAGACTTCAGTTCCGTGATAACCTTGTGGATGGCCAAACTGAAGATTAATGAACCTAGAGGATCTCCCTGCTGCACTCCTACCTCAGAGGATATAAGCTCACTAAAATAAGTGTAAAATACAGGTATTAACGCGATCATGCTTATTTACCTTAAATAGCTTGACGTTTCGACTGGGTTGCACCAGCCGTGGTCACAAACAGACTGGCTGGTGCAACCCAGTCGAAACGTCAAGCTATTTAAGGTAAATAAGCATGATCGCGTTAATACCTGTATTTTACACTTATTTTAATCATGCAACGCAAAAGTTTTAAAGTTGATATAAGCTCACGTCCAAATAAAAGGTTAGAGGGAGAAAAATAAACCTGGTGCCAGAAGGGATCACAGTCTGGACCACCCTCGCTCCGGGAGCGCCATTGCCGAATACTCCTGCGGTCCAGCGATCCAGCGGTGGAGTGATGTCCTCGCCGAAAAAAATTATAGCTTGTTGGTGAATGGGGATGCGGGGGCGGACTTGGCCAGACTGCGGGCATGGCACAGCACGAGTCAGGGGCTTGGCTTGGCATATGGGAACTTTGCTGGACGATGACTCACTACGGGCGGCTGTCGCTCTCCACTTGGGCTGCAGAGTGTGTGAACCTCATGTATATAGGTGAATATTTCATTTCGTGCATATTGCATGGCGGACGATAAATAACAGATTAAAATTTTTTTTTAGTTTAATTAACATAGGCCTGCGTTAGGCGCAATCCTTAAAACATCTTGAGTTTTGTTGCAAATGCTTGAAATTTTGAAAATAAAAGCCAAATCTAATCACCATCCGTGTCCCTTTTCCCAGATTTTAATAAATTTATGTTTCCTTCTAGAAAGTCTATTGGGAGAACGAATTTTTTAAGACCTTTTCGGTTAATAAGTTAATTAATCCATATTATATTTCAGTAACGTTTACGAAAGAACAAATTTAAATGGTATCATACCACTTAGAAAAATGTCCTTACACTTACACATAATTACCATTCAAAGACATTCACAACCCAATATTTTCGTATTTAACGCACGGTTATGGACTAGATTAAACATAAAAGATTCGCTGACCATCACCGCATTACGTTTGTGAACAACACACACCTGAAAGTACATTTTTTTACTATGTAATTTAGAGTTCTCCTGCTCGAAAACTGGTTTGGTTTAAAATATGTCTAGATACCATGTAACACTTTTTTTTTGGGTGCTACCACCAGCTTCACTCCGGGCAGAGCAATGAAGAGACTCTAAAAAGAAATAATCCCAGGGCGCCTTGTATGAAGAGTGTGTGTGGTTGGGAGATAAATAATATGCTTGCACAATTGTTCTTTACAAGGTTTAATTAAAAAAAGGATTTGATTATTTTAAGGAAAAAAATCTACCTCACAATAAAAAATATAAATATTTAGCAATATAAGTTCATCACAGATATCAGTTATTACATAAATGCAATGCTAAGGGTATAAAGTTCATAGATAGGTATTCTTCACACACACACAAGAAAATATGCAGCAGATACAGGAGTAGAGAAATAAAAAGTACTCAGCTTTGTACAGGGGTGCGAACTTGCGGAGCGAGCTGACACTTCCGCTCACGCCAAGCCTCTGTGTGTCGACCCGCTGATGCCCAACACTGAGGAAGACCGCCCGAGGACCAGGATTGCCCTCAAGAACAGATGTAGTTGTCGATGACAGCCCACAGAGACCGTGAGCAGCGGCCCTTTGTGAGTGCATCTCACAAACAAGTAGCAGAATCTTACGAAGCCTCAGCGCCTTTCCTCCAAGGGAAACCACAACGCTTCCAGCAATCACGTGGATAGCGGGGTTTCTTATACACTCGTACGTGATTATGACTATAACGGCTATGGAATTAGGCTGGGTTGGCCAAAACTTGCACAAGAAAAATCACTATTAACGAATTTTGGAGAATCTCTCAGAAATCTGGAGAACTTCGGGTATCCTTTAACTATCTCATGTCGATAATCGATCTCGATCCTTCCACACACAACCTTTTTATCCCTTTTTTCACTCCGACCCCACTCTGGAGAACTGTCAAAAATATCCTTTTCTTATCGTTCAGTAATCAACATACTAATTTCTACCACCATAGACCAAGTTAAAGTTATTTTATATTTATGTTGAATTATTGATTTAAATACTAGTATTCCTTAAAAAAAACTGTTTATTCAATTTTAATGTTATATTTTTTAATTAAAATGGGATCTGTTGAAAATCAGACCCGGTAATGCCATCTATACGCAAATGCTAGGCACTAACATCCTATCCGTCAATATAGCTAGCGACGTCTGGCGGCAATATGGTCGCACTACCTCGCTAGTCAAAACTGCATGTTACAACCATTTGCCTTTTAAAAGGTAATTATTTTATGTTTTTTACTTAATTATTTGCTAGATATATCCCATATAAATCCCTCTATAAAGTGTTAAACTTAACAAATCGTTAATTATTTAAAATATCCTTTTATTTCTGAAATTATTGAAAATCTCATTGCCATTATTATAATTACCATTAATTCCCATTCGTTTTAAAATGGAATGGTAATTAAAGACACAAACGGTAATGATTTTTTATTGAGTTTGGATGACGTAGCAATGACAGAGGTGGTAATTTTCCCCATCGTGGAGGCCAGCGGCTGTCCCAGTGACCAGGCGAGAGCCTAAGCTAGACGCTTCGGCTTCGGTCACGATCTTCCGCTGCCCAGCGTGTAAAAAACAGCGGACTCCATTCCTCATCCAGCTCCTCATTGGGATTTCCGAAAGACCAAAGTGTATCTCCTACAGTCCTAGGAAACTAGGTGCTACAGGTCCCTGACCGGAGAGAGTGTGGAGGTACAGTGCACAGTGAAAGTTACCGTGAGGAACCATTACTTCCGCTGCAGTTGGGCTAAAGTACAGACCACCTCGAGATAGAGGCCCGTCAGATATAGTAGTGGTTGTTACCGGTCTAGAGCGGCCAAGTTCACGACAGGATGGGGGAATGGAGGTTCATTAATGGACATACTTTTCCGCATCCTACAGGTGAATCTAAACCACTGCTCTGCTGCTCAGGATCTCCTGTGCCAGAGCATTGCACAGTGGACATTCGCCTACCGCAAGTAGTTATCAAGGAAGAAGGAAAACTCTTCTTTTACAACTGGTTTTGTGACATGATTGCGATGACGAGATATCTATTAGGTTCTATAACGTGGTCACCGCTGCCAAGCCGTACTGGGTCTACCACGGGACCATAGACAGCTTAGCTTTTTTTAGCTTTGGGTGTTGACGTGGACACCTCGCGCCTTGAAATTATTGCTTCCTAGATCGACTCCTGCCGATACTGCGTTGCAGCTGATTGCAGCGGAGTGGTTATCGTGGCCGCTTATTTCTCGCCAACCTGTGAGCAATATCAATTCGAACTATGGCTTGCTGAGCAAGACGTCATTCTTACCGCATTTCGTCCCAGTCCTGGAAAATTTCAACACCTGTGGGTGATACTTGAGGCTCCCGAAACCACTGGTAGGGGGAGAACTTCGGCGGTCTGGGTGACAAATCCATGACGTGCGCGGTTCGACCGTAGATGTATCGTTTGCGACCTCTGATCGCATACGCCGCGTCCAGGGCTGGAATGTGTTGGCAGAAGGGGTCGTTATTTGTCCATAGTTATATTTAGTTAGACGTTTCTCCTCCAACTAGCCACCGACTGGCTATCCTAAATACTTCGGCACACATTGGGCTGTCAAACGCCTGAATCAAGGGCTATCCGGGATGCAGCTATCGTGCAGGCCTGATTCCCGGTGGAGATCGTAATGTGCACGCAGCGTGCATCTCCGCTATCGGTACACCAGGCACTAAGGCCCGAGAGAAGGAGCACACAAGTGTTACAATGGTGCCGAAAGGTCCCTCTAGGAGACCATTAAGCAGGCCAAGAAATTGGCCTGAAAATAGCTCCTAGAGAATCTGGAATGGTAAGGCCATCCGCTGGCCCAAACCCCAGCCAATGTTACAGATTATGTCGAGAACGACGTGCCCGTAGTCACCAAAGGTGAGCTAGAGGTGCTGCTGCTAAGCCCCGCAAGAGAACCACTCCGGACCCGATAGCATTCCGGGGTGAGTATGACTCCTAAATCTCTATGAATGTTGACTATTAAGGTTTTGGCTCATCCTTCAATAAAGACTGGTTTCCCAAGGTATCGTATACGGGGAAATTGGTATTGGTCCTTATCCAAAACGAGGGCGGCCAGGCCACGCCTTCTGGCTATTGGTCTTTGAGCGTATCATTGCAGAGCACTTCGTCGCATATGTCACAGTCATGAGGATCTGGTACAATAGCAGTTTGGTTTCCATCAGTTTGGTTTCAGTGCTCCTCCAATGATACGATTATGCGTGTCGGAGTCCTCGCGGAAGGAGCGTCATCACAGGTGAGGTAGTCATGGCGGTGTCTCATGACATAGTCAACGCCTTGCCCTGGAAATGCTTTAAGAAGATGCTTATTTTCATATAGTGCCTCCTAAAATAAGCCCCGACAATGCTCAAGAGGCAGTGAGCATTGTCGGGGCTTATCTTTCCGAGAGAGCCATAGCTTACCAAAGCTAGAGCTGGCATGGCGAGAAGCGTTGTGTTTGCCAGGGATCGGTCCTTGGACTACTTCTGTAGATTATCGGCTACGATTGGATGCTGCGCGGTCCGTTGCTGAGAGGTCACTCTCGTGATGGCGCGAGGAGGAATGCATCAAGATGCAATCCTAAGAACCATGTCAGGTGTTGCTCCAGTCCTGTGTCGAGGTTATTTTTCAAACCTTTGATTTTATTTCTAATTACCATTTCAATTTATTTCACTACCATATCTCTTACTACCGTATATGGGAAATATACTTACCGTTTTTTAAAAAAAAAGAATCGTCAATATCTCTTAGCAGAAAAGAGTCATTGCTGGGCCTTTCACAAAAATCAGTTACAATCATTAAAATTCTTTCCAAAAAATTCATAAAAAACATGAATGTGCAAGTATTTTTATTCTCCAAACCGTCAAATATGCTCGAAATAAAATATTCGCCCGTATGCATCTGCGGTACCTCGGTGGAGAGCAATGGTCATTACGCGCTGAATTACCGTCGCTGCACAGGTAGGCATCCGCGCTACCATGCCCTTAACGATTTAATCCGACGTGCACTGGTGTCGGCTTGTGTCCCCTGGGTGCTCGAGCCGCCGGGTCGGTCCCGCGTGGACGGCAAAAGACCGGATGGTTTGACCCTTGTGCCTTGGAAGAATGGCAAGTGCCTGGTATGAGATGCAACATGCGTCAGCACTTTTGCCGCCAGTCACCTGATTCGTACCGTGCACTCACCAGCGGCCGCTGCGGAAGATGCAGCTCACAAAATCTAGTCGTACCGGTGGCTGTGGAAACGATGGGCTGTTGGGGGAGTGAGGCTAAGGCTTTTGTTTTTGAGATTGGCTGTAGATTAAGGGATAAGACTCATGACTCCCACGTCCGGTCGTACCTGGAACAAAGGATAGACATTGCTATCCAACGAGGCAATGCCACGCGTGCATTTTTTTTTTATTTCAAAGGTTACAAACACAGTCAACAGTTTAAGTAGGAACAACATAAACTTCTTTCCATCACTTATCATGCTAAACCTGAAATCCAATTACATAAGTACCACAGCTTTTTTGAGATATTCGGTTTTGTCTAATTAGGTACTTATAAATACAATAAATATAATTTTAATTATACCTAAATAAAGATGCCTAGCATCTTTGTTTAGGCATACTAACAAAAGAAAAGAAAGAAGATACAAATTAGATATCTAATTGTGATACTCGCTGCAAGCCCTCATCACATACAATCTTTCTAAATTCATTTAGGTAGTCATGGAAAACGTCTACACGGGAGCATATAGAATTATAAAGCTTACACATTCTAAAAAGCGGACTATTTTGGGTTACATTGTTGTTGCTAGTAGGCACGACGAATACTTGTGGGATACGCACCGATCGTGTCGGTATTTTGAAGGCCAACCTGCTCACGAGATAACTATCGACTCCACCATTCGCAATTTTGTGCAAAATGCACAAGTCTGCAATCAACCTCCTGTCATCGAGGCTCACCATACGGAAGTGATGAAGTCTGTGATCGTATCGACTTAACGTTCTCCTCAGGCCTGATCGTGCACACAGAGTTCAGACAAATCTCTTCTGTATAGATTCTAATCTGTCTGTATGTATATCATATATGGGAGCCCAGACAGCCAAGCAGTACTCTAATATGGTCCTTACTAGGGAGCAGTACAAGGTGATTAGTGAATCAGCACGCTTAAATGGCTTGGAGATTCGAAGGATAAAAGACAACATTCGATTAGCTTTACTATAGATGTTGTCATAGTGTAGCCTAAATGATAAAGCTGTGTCAAAAATTACACCCAAGTCACGAATCTCGTCAACTTGGGCACCTTTGCATTTCAGTAGGGAATAGGTGGGTATTTTTACTTTGCACACTAATCAAAGACCGATGACAATGCAATAATTCTTATAACATGTAATAAAAAAATTAATAAACATATATTTTTGGGACATTCTCAAACAACGCATTCTAGCCCAAATTGAACTAATCACATTGTATTCGTTTTTATTAATTATAGCAGACAGGAATTTTAACCAGTGGTTGTAGAAATCCCGTGATGGCCGATTTTGACTCGACATCTTTATTTTACCACGTGAAC
Source organism: Thumatha senex (assembly GCA_948477245.1). NCBI lineage: Eukaryota > Metazoa > Arthropoda > Insecta > Lepidoptera > Erebidae > Thumatha > Thumatha senex. The sequence continues at coordinate 21,488,654 of OX419726.1, forward strand.
CGACAACTTTTTACCCCCATTTAAGTAAATAGCGCGAACGAATGAACTACAATTTAGACTCAATTAAAAATGATTTGGAAAAGAAGTATAGTATATGCAGCCATTTTATTAAATAAAATGCATTAGTTGAAACTTTAAAATCAAATTATGGTCTAAGTAATTTCGAACAATGGTCGGACGGCGGGGATGTATTTGTACGGAATATCATGAGTCAGATAATTACTCCATGTGAAAGAAGTAACAGGAATCTGACGAGGTGACAAACGGTAGTATGCTGATGCTCAGTTTATATTTATTTATTTATATCTGTCACACCCTTATCCCCGTAGGGGTGGCAGAGGCATATTATATGCCCACTTTTCACCCTTTGTATTCCTGTCACACGTAATAGGTGGTGAGCCCATTGCCGTGTTGAAATAGACAGACTCAGGTTGTGGCTACGTGCTGTTGAAATTTTTCAAGTCGCCCAAGGCCTTCAACTTGACTTAACGACTGCCATGTACTGGCAACCGGGACCAACGGCTTAACGTGCCTTCCGAAGCACGGAAACGCTCGCAAATGTAAATGCCACAAAGTGGTCACCCATCCGAGGACCAGCCATAGTGAAAGTTGCGTAACTCAGTGATCGTTTACAGAATACTGAGTCCGCGGGGCCACGAGCGCTTCTGATACTTAGGCCCGTATTCCAGAACGTTACTCAATACTCTATCGACGCTTGAGACTAGATTTTGCCATATAAAAGCTACTCTCAAGTGTTTCTTGAGCGTTGATAAACGTTCTGGAATACGGACCTTAGGGTCGTATTATAGAACCTTACTCAAGCCTCAAGTATTACTTAGAACTAGTTTTAAGCTGAGCTTTTATTATAGAACCTTACTCGATTCGTGAAACGTCAATCTAGAATCACCCGAGAGCTGTCACAGTGAAATGACGTTTGATTCATATTATAGAACAGTGCTCAAGTGTCATTTCAGTAATCCTTTATTTTTAAACCATATTCAGCTCAGATTCGCTACTTGATTCGAGATTTGCGAGCAGTTTTCGTAAGTTTAGTCGACACCACGCTCAAGTAGAGATTTTAGTTAACAGAAATAAAAGATGGCCTCCTTTATCTTTCTAAAATTGATATTTTTGAAGATAAATAGACTATTACTTACTTATCATTCACGTGATTATCCCAGAAAGGGTGGCAGAGTCATATTTACGCCCCTATTTCAGTGCCAGCACATTCTACCAAACAGCAGACCCGTACCAATCAATAACAATTACTTTACAAAGATATTAATTCAGTATTATATCAATACCGAAGACATATATATCTATATCTCCTGGGATCTCCCATTTTCGATGACGCCATTCCTCATCTCTTAGGAGAGTTGGTAACAAAATTCAATCAATATTCAGACCGCATTGTCAAAATTAGTAGTCACTGCGCTTTGTTTATCCTTAAATTCTGCTTATTTGTGCCCAAATTTACTTACTTGCTCCGTTGCTGCCCTATTTGGAAATTTCCTAATCTGATGTTACCCATTGAAAATGTATTAAAATCCCAAATCGAAACTATTCTGAATATTCATCTCAATGAGCAAGCATGGTCCCAAGCTTCCTTACCTATTAGGTTCGGTGGTTTGGGGACCCGAAAAATTTCTAGTATAGCTTTACCAGCATTCCTGTCTTCGATTTTCAGCACTCGTGACCTCATAGGTAAAGTCTTAAAGGCTCCTACAGCCTCAAACTGTGAGATTGCGAGTCTGGACGAAGCCTTGAATGCTTGGCTAGCTGGACCAAGTCCAAATTTACCCCCGATGCTCAAAAAGCAAAGGGCCTGGGACACAATAGCTTCTTCTGCTTTTCTCAATACTCTTATTGAAAACTCTTCCGGTACTAATCGAGCAAGGCTTTTAGCTGTATCTCGATCAGAGTCTGGGCAATGGCTTCACGCCTTTCCTTCTCCGAACACTGGCACCTTCATTGATCCCACTACACTCCGCATAGCAGTTTGTCTCCGGTTGGGTGCTGATGTGTGCATTGAACACTCTTGTGTTTCGTGCGGAGCTTATGTGAGCCACCTCGGACATCATGGGCTTGCCTGTTCTTTTGCCGCTGGCCGTCACTCCCGTCACGCTGCACTAAATGATATCCTGAGACGAGCCCTTGTCAGTATAAATGTCCCCGCGGTCTTAGAACCGCAAATTATACGAGATGATGGTAAGCGGCCCGACGGGATGTCTTTAGTACCCTGGAGAATGGGACGTGCACTAGTATGGGATGCCACTTGCACCGATACTCTTGCAACGTCCTATCTCCCGGCTACTAGCAAAAAAGCAAGCGCTGCGGCAAATCTTCGCGAGCGGCTGAAGGTTGGCAAGTACAGTTGTCTCGGTACCCAATATGAATTCATTCCATTTGGTGTCGAGACACTAGGTCCATGGGGTCGCGGCGCACATGGTCTTTTTATGGCTTTAAGTAAGCGTCTGAGGGAAGAAACTGGCGATCCTCGTGCAGGTAGTTTTCTCGCGCAAAGGCTTTCCATAGCTATTCAGCGTGGGAATGCTGCCTGCGTCATGGGTACCCTACCGAGGGGACCCAGTCTAAATTATAATAAATAGGTTAGGTAGTTTTTTTTTTTATTTAGATATAGTTTAATTGTTTTTTTAACTAAGATTAATGTTAAATCATATTATTAATAATTTTTTATAACAAACAAAAAAAAAAAAAATAATACCGAAGACAGTGTGATCTTGTATTGTGTGGCAGTGTGGATCGTATTGCTTCATTCTTTTATTTCTACTACCACACTTTTAATAGAAATGTGATAATAGAATAATACCTATGATAATAATGAGATATGTGGATATTAAAAAATAATGTCATTATATGGTTGTGTTGTAGAGTCAATGTCGCTTACGAGTAGTATAGCTATGTACCATCAAACACATAACATTAAACACAAGATAATACCTTAAATGATGGAACATTCGTTAAAGCAATACCAGCGTGGACATCCTTTTTATGCCACAGCATCCTTTCAGGATAGTACTGTAGCTTGTGCTGTACTGCACTATTGTGCCTATTATATTAATATCCCCATTGACTTCCAATACACTTTACCCCCTAAGAGAGTACTCCATATAATAAGAACATGATCATTCAATATGTAGGAGGAATAGGAATAGATAAAGGAGAGGTTTGGATAAACTTTCAAAGCAATTTGTAGATGCTGACTTTCATATAATTGTTATTAAAGTGAAAAACATGACTTGGTTTAGGATGGGGTTTGACCCGTAACCTATGTCTAACCAGGGCAATACTCTATGCCACTGAGGTACCATAACCATACCAAAATAAGATGAAATTATTCACTATATTTTCATTATCACTCGTTCAAGCCCCATCTTGAACTGAGTTATCTTTATCACTGTAATAACATTTATTGGAATGAGAGGTGTGTACACTACAACTTATAACAACCATCATCAATAGATAAATATTTATTTTAATGATTTATTTTTACTACCTATATTAATTAAATATATTAAACAATACAATTATATTTTATTTTATTTTTTTTAAATAAAGAAACTCAAAATGATTAATTATTATTATTATTATTTCTTAAGATAATGATTTCATGACAGATTCTTTGGTACTTTCTTGTGGTGAATATTGTGCACGACAGGCTCGGCAAGTTTTTGGATGCTTGCGTCACAGTCTACTATCTCAATAATAACAAAAGGACAAGAGTTTCAACTTCTGTTCTCTGAGATACTATTATTTCCACAGTATCTGTTTCAGCTTACAATATCACTGTAACAAAAAAAAATCTTCAGGTATGCATATATTACTGGCTCGGTGGTGTAGGTGATAGTGTATGTGACTGCTACTCATGTGAAGGTCCCAGATCCGAATAAATATTTGTGAGATCGCCAAATGTTTGTTTAGAAGTTTGGGTGTTTGCTCTATAACAATGTATATATTTAGATATACATAAGTATGTTTATCATGTGAGTAGTTCCCATAACCCAAGCTTAAAGGGTTAGATGGCGCTGTGTGAAAAGTGTCCTACAATGTTTATTTATAAACTCATTACCTACATACAACTTTGATTCACGGTGTTAAAACTTCTGTTCTACATGTGACTTTAAGCTCGATCTTTCTATCCTCTCAAGGTTGTTTATGACAGAGCCCCGAACCCTATGCAACCAATGTTACAAAGTGTTCAAAACTATAATATTTTCAACAAATAATAGGTAATTACCCGGTATGTGTCAATAGTCTCTGGTATTTAAATTCAGTGCATGTGTTAAATTAGATATCTGGATCCATATCGGCATCAGGACAAAGACCTCCACAGACAGTGGCTATATGGTACTGCCTTTCACGCATAAGTGCATCACGCTGTCTTGCTCTGAAATTTTACCACAAAGCGGCTCAACTGCTCTCCGGATGCCTAGAACAAAAATAGAATGAATCTTATTAAACAGTTATCATGAATTACTAGATGGTGTATATCTGCACAAATATATAAGACCATAAACCTCCAACACTTACCGTTTCGATAGTTTTTGTAGTAAATATACTTTTCTGAAATATTGGCCCAAGACGTTTATGGCATCGTTTTTTATTTTGTATACCTAATATTCTTGAAAGATTTTAATATTTCTAGTAATAGATTCCTTTGGACGATCGTAAAATTCTTCTTTTTTCAGATATGTACAGAATTAGAAGAATTTCAATTAATTTACAATGTAAACATAACACTGGTACGATAATATCAAATGTCAGTCAAGCAATGTTTATTAAACTCGCTATCCATTTAACGCAGACAAAAGGTTCATTTTATGAGTCCGGGACTTCCAATACAGCAGTTTATTGTTTGGTATTTTGAGGTAAGGATACTTTAAAGCAATCACAGTGGTGATTAAATCATTTCAATGTAAAAAGTAAATAAAAATTAGCTTTTGAAACATAAATATCAAATAGTAAGCTGCGTGGAATGAAAACAAAATATGTAAGGAATAAAAATGTAATAGAAAACAGACTGTTTTTAGGCTTGCAACATTCAAATGCGTATTCTGGTGATTGGAGATTTGGATATTTACTCAAGGTTACTTTTCACCGATCTGAGCTTGGGGATAGTTCTATAATAAACCACATGCTTATGTCTAGATTTAGCACTCAAGTGTCAATCTGCTAAATTCCGTTTATGTGTGACTTGAGTTAGTTTCTGTAATACGACCCTTAGTTATTTTATGATAAAATCTGCATCGCTTCACAAAATTATTTTCTTCCTGACTTTGTATCCAATAGACAAAACATAATATTGTTATTACTAATAACATATCCAATATTCTAACGAAGTTCATCATGATGGATTATGTTTTTATCATGTTTTATCAGAAGGACCTAAAGTTTATAGTACCAATACGTAATATAAAAACTACTAATATAAAACGCGTAAATTTTTATCAAATCATCAGTACTTAAGACTAAATTAAACAAATCCTTAAAAATCACAGCCGATAACTATTAAGCCAAATCCAAAGATTGTACAATAATTATGATTGATTTGATTGCAGATGTTCATATGAACAATATAAAAGCAAAGCAACAAAGTCAAAATTTATAATAACTACTTGATTATCGGTAAGGTACTCTTTATTTATAATCTCTTATTATATTTACTGTGAATATTGCATATTTTTTATCAATCTTATTCCTTGCAGAAAATGAAATTCCTGTTGGTGTTATCGTTCTGTGCGCTTGCACTGGGAGCTTATGAAGTGGAGCAGATTCCACCACCAGGTTCATATATTTCTACATAATTAAACTAATTAGTTTTAGGAGTTATAGATAAAAGTACGTCGATAGACCCAATTAAAAAAATACAGTTAGTTATAAAATTTTAATAAATATCAGATTAACCAGGAAGCATATTCAAAAATACATATTAATTATTGTGATATTATTTATGTTGGTATAAGATAGTGGTAATTTAATGCCCTATCTTAGCAAGATCTCCCGGGTTCAAGTAAACCTCCACAGCAAGCTGATACACTTGTTGAGATACCAGCTTCCTTTATAGAGATATATATACGAGCGTTTAAGCATTTGCCACGAAATTATTTTTTATTCATTTCTGATTCCAATGATCTAAATGTGTAAAGTACACATTTAAAAGTACGACGATAAGATGGTGACGTAGACTTAATTTTGGTTTCGTTAATTTAGTTTTATTATATATAGTTTTATTTAAGACCTAACGTCTTAAATAAAACTATATACCTGACGCAAACATAATACTATTAATTATATACTTAACTGAATTTTAAATAAAATCCATATTTCAAAAGCATACGAGTTGTAGCCCAAACAACAGAATCCGTCGCAATATAGAATTCTTACGTAGCAATTTTAAATTTATTTTAGTCTGTTTTGTGTGTCAATACTAAGGATGTTAAATTAAATGTATTTTTTTAAATCTTTAAGGCATCAGTGTGACCAAGGACTTGGGAAGGACCCAATATGAGCTGCAGTTTCTTGCGTCGAACCTTAATGAGTTGCAAGGGCCCGAATCGGATCAAGAAAGCATTCTATCCTACCCTGCCCGTGTAATCTCTGGTGCCATTCTGGAGATGCTGGAAGCTTTCAGGGACTTGGTGCTCAATGGCAATGAAAATATCGGCCCACTGGACCCATTGGTTATAGACTCAATTGGACCTTTCGAATTCCGCCCATCTTTAACGTAAGTAATCTATCGACATTAAATAGGGCAAGATATTTTCTGAAAACGGCTGTGAAAAATCGTGAACAACGGTTTCAGTCAACATTTTGACAGAGTTGTACTTGTCGTGGTCTCGAAATGACTGATGCATGTAGGCTGGAGAGACTGCTATGCGCTGAGTGTTGTTAATGTACCTTAGGATTGTTTATATTTGGAAACACATCACTATATGGGTACATTAATAAAATACCCTAACGTCCACTTTCCACTTAACGCCATCCACGCAACCGCTGAAAATGCCGTTGCTCTAACGTAAAAATGAGAAGAACCGGCAAGAAACTTAGGAAGGCTTTTTTTTTGATGGCCTATTTACAATTTAATATTTTAATTATGTATTTTATGACTATAATATTTTCTTTGCCAGCATATCATTTCCAGGCATCCCTGTCCTGTAAATAGTCTTTAATAGAGTAATAACCTTTTTCACAAAGCTTTCTTTTAATATACTTTTAAAATTTATTTAATGGTAAATTTCAATAATTCAGTAATTCAGCCCCATAGTTGTGACTGCTACCTACTTTGTTCTCTGGGAACATTTTTATTTTATGTTTACATCCTTGATGGAATATTGCAGGGTGGTCGCCAGAGGTACACTGAGCAATGTAAGGATGGAAGGTCTGCGTTGGTTCGTACCTGACCGCGTGACTGTCAATCCTGTTCGTCTCAGCTTAGGAATGACTTTGATTGTTCCAGCTTTGACTTTCACAGGCAAGTAATTTTATAAAAATAAATGAAATACCTTCCACTTTATTGAAGCGAAAATTCACCTAACTGATATATTTTACACTTAAGGCCTTAGTTCGGTCCTAGGTTAAGTCCTACGTTTTAAACGTTTCTCAATACTCAATCAACGCTTGACGCTAGATTTTGCCTTATAAAATTTACTTTAAAGCGTCGAGCGAGTATTGAGAAACGTTCTGGAATACGGCCCTTAGTGTTGGGAAAAATCTAATCTGAATTCATTTTTAGAGAGCGACTTATGAGTATCTAAAATATCTTACAGAAATATTTCTTTAACAGTATGTTACTTAGCAGCGCCTAGCATCTTTTGTGAAAATCAAAATATTTCTAAAACAGTATGTTACTTAGCAGAACCTTTTGTGAAAATCAAAATATTTCTAAAACCCAGATATCTCGAGGAAACAAACAATAATTAAATTGTCGTTTTTCTGTTTAATAGGCAGCTACGACGCCAATGCGAGGATCTTATTGATTAGACACAATGCTGCCGGTGACATAAGGTACGTAAACGTTAAATAAAATAGGTATGTATTACCTAACAGGAGTTTTTTTTGCGGTTAGAAAAGAATGGCCATTAGTTTTGTTGCCAGTTTCTTCTTCTACCTATGGCTTTTGCGAATCTGGCAGTAAATGTAAATGTAGAAGCAATAATCTCGACGTTTATAAGTGTTACATGAATAAAGATTTTTTCATTTTATTTCATCATTCTAACAAAAAAAGATTCGTTTAACTAATTTTAATAAAAAGCTGGTAGTGACTTCAAATTAAGATAAGGACTTCGATACACTCAGCAATAACGTTTAATGCTGATAAATTCTGCACAAGAGAACTGTAATATGTCTATGAAAAGTACTCAAAAGAGCTGCCTGCAGTAGGTAGTACTAATAGTCTACCTAACCCTTGATGAATGACCAGCTACCGGAGACATTTTGATGTTGCACATAAGTATGTGACTAAATGCTATGTTTCAGAATTTTCGCTCACCGTATTGACCTCAGTATAGACATGAGAATGGGAACTGGGATATTCGGAAATGGCAACTTATTCCTTCGCGAATTGCTTGTGAAATTCGATATATTCGACACTCACGTAAGTAGTCACAAAGCTCACCAATATTCATACTGTTATATAAAAAAGAAGTGTCCGTTTATAATTTTAATTAATAGCGTTTCACTAAATGCTTATGAAAACGTATACGTTACTAACAGTCATTAAGAAATCAATTCTTAAAATTTTAGACTGTCGATCTGTTTGTTCCGGCTAAGCTCTAGACCGATTTTATTAAGACTTTCAATGTCATATAGCGGATTTTATAAAAGTGTAGTTATGTAGTAACTTAGACTATATTTTATCACTATATTCCCACGGGAATGCCGGTGAAACCGCGAGTTGTCCGCTGGTATGTAAATTCAATAAAATGTAAACTCGCAAATATAATAACATTTAGGTTATAACCTATAATATAACCTACAATAATTATTGTTTTTTCAGGTCTCTGTAACGGGCATGACCGGTTCTTCCTATCTCAACAACCTAATCAGCTCCATGATCCAAAGCAGTACACAGGAAATGATCCAAAATGGACTTGAAAACGTGAGCCAAATGCTCAGCGAAGGGTTGTTCGATGTTATCAATGACATACTTAAGGATTACACCGTCAGCGACATTTTTGGTTAAAACTATGTATGTAACCCCCAATTAAAAGACTGTTAATTAAGAAATTGTGAATTTTTACTTTTATATTGCTTTGTATATATTTTATAGCCCGGTTAAATTAACTTCAAATATGTGCCTAATGGGCAACTCCCGCAACTCCTAATAAACTACCCGCCCCCCTCGTGCAATTGGATTACCTGCCGATAATAAGGCAGTACCTATTGATCACCGGTTAGTCATGGCTCAGGGTGCACCATCGGTCCTGCTTTCGTTTTTCCCAAAGAGAAGAAATCGGACCACCAGTGTGGAGTTCTCAGATCCGCATCTGTATTGATGCTTTATTAGCATAATGGTCATTTTAACACGCCACGATTATTTAATAATTAAAAAGAAACCCCTACAAAATAATTAAACTTATAGTTTAAGGAAAAATTCATAAAAGGTATGAGATTTTGAACAGTAGGGTTTTCTGGAGACCATTCTAATTGCAGCACCAAGTCAACGTGACCGTATTGCAAGATCATAACCGGAAAAGTACCTACTCATTGAAACTAATAAATTGAATTCAAATACGATATGTCTGCTGTGAGTTTTCGAAGAGTCGGGTTCTCTGGAGATTATTCTAGTTGCAGCATCAGGTCGAAGTTATCAATTAATTGTCATTTAACGATTATAATGGCACGCGATGGTCCCAGTTAGTAACATGGCAGTAGTTAAGTCTGGTTGAAGGCCATATAGGCAGCTTCAAAAATTTCAACAGAATGTCTACAACCTGTGCCGGTCCATTAAGACGTGGGACAAAAATGTATACGCTGAAGTGTAATTTAGGCGTATAGTTTTTATTATACCACTTTGTGGCAGACACGTTTACGGCCCACCTAGTGGAAGGTGGTCACCGTAGCCTATGGACATTTGTAACACCAGAGGTGCAGCACTCGCGCTGCCGCCGACCCTTTAAAAACCTTCTAAGACCCCTTTTGAATAGCCCCATCCTGTATGTGTTCTGAAAAACCCAGGCAGTTAATTTTATATGCATGTCTCTGCCTACCTCTTCGGGGATAAGGGCGCGGCAATAAGTATATAGGTATGTTGAAAAATAAGAATTGGATTAAAGGTAGGTAGAAACTTTCTCATTTATACTTAGTACCTACCTAGTTAGGTCATAAATTCTGTCACATGTTTAATGTAAAATAATTGAAACAAGTTTATTCATTGTGTAACCATTTATATACCAAAATGAACTTAACAAAACATAGATTCTTATGACAATAAAGTTTATTCAAAATGACCTCCGTGATTTTGAATACAGGCCTTCAATCTGCGCGGCCAGTCGTCTATCGCAGCACGAACGAGGTCCATGTCAATATCGGCGGCTGCCTTAATCAAGGATGTCTTGAGTGACTCCAAATTGGGATGAGGCTTTGAGCACGCCTTTTCCTCCAAGTGTTGCCATATCTTGTAATCTAACGGACTCAAATCTGGACTGGAGGAGGGCCAGTCTTCGTGCCGGATGAAGTCGAATTCACGCGCCGCCAGCCAGTCTTGTGTGCTCTTCGCTCTATGAGCTGGAGCCGAATCTTGTTGGAATACCCAGTGCCTGTTATTGAACATGGTATGAGAAACAGGTTCCACAAGGTTCGTCAGGACTGTATTTTGATACACAACTGCATTCGTTTTTACACCTTTCTCACAAAAATGTACCTCTGTTAAGCCCCAATAAGAAACTCCCAACCATACCATGAGCGAGGGTGGAAAATGACCTCATTGGACACGCGGAATACGGTTGCTCGCTTCTTCACTACTGTGCCTTATCATTTTGTTTGTTGTAGCTCTCTTCTACGGTAAATTGTTTTCCATCCGAAAATAGAATTTCCCGATATGTTTTTCCCGCGTGCCGCTTCAACAAATCGCGGCATCTCTTCATTCTCAGGTCCGTTAGACGAGCATTTAAACGATGTCCTGTTTTTCTTCGATATGACCGAAGCCCTAAGTCTTCATTTAACACGCTTAACCCCACCTGAAGGGCCAACAGTTTCTGCTTACGTTTGGGATTTCTTTGAATTCGCGCCTTCACAGCTTTTATCACTGCTGGAGTCCTAACAGACCGAGGGCGACCACTTCTTGACCTGTCATCTACACTAGAGTCTTCATTGTATCGTTTGATGGTACGATAAACGAATCTTTTGGTTATCTCAAATTTTTCAGTATGTCAAAAATTAGAATTGGCGCGCAACCGCAACGATGAACGCAATAACTGCAACACGGGTCTTCTATAATTTTTTTTTTGGTTGTCTTCTCCCATATTGGGCAGGCAAAGGAATCTTTGTCCATACAGCCTAGTCTTCGGTATTTATATTTTCTTAGTATTTAGTCCTGTCCAGTCTTTGTCGATGTCGAGTCCTCAGTCCTAGGTCCTTGGCCTTGCCCTCAGTATAATGGTACTTATACTGAGGTTTTCAGTGGACTTTTCGCGTCAAGAGTGAAAATAGCATTTCACTGCATATATATCATTGTCTATCACTATAGCACGTAAACACAACTTTTATGTCCAAGAAACCACCATTCCCACACATAAAACAAGATAAATGCACTAGTTTTAGAAAATAATATACAGAAAGCGTCCGCACTTTTAACTCTCCCGCGAAAAAGTCCGGTCTTCTTTAAGCGTCCACTCCATATATAAAAATGAGTAAAATTCTAAAAAGTATACATTTTTATTTTCATGAACAATTCGAAATTCGAATTCGATATTTTTTTTGTGGCCAGCATTCTAAAAGTAAAGTTTTTACTGTGTGACAATACTTATGACCTGACTAGGTATATCTTATTAGGAGTAGAAAATACACACGACAGCAAGCAATAGGGATTGCCCAAACTTTTTTATCCATATTTTAGTTTTGGGCAATGCAATCTGAGAATATTACTAATTTAAAATATTTTATTTATAATCACCGTATTAAACTTTTTAATTAAATATTTAACATTAAATTTCAATGGCATGAAATCTCTGGGTATTTAGCCTTCAAAACATAAAAAAGGAAAATATAATGACATTATCCATTTTTCCCTTTATTTACGTTCCTAGGTAAAGGCGTTAATGCCATAATACCAATGCTGTCGTCATTTGAGGGTTTTTCACATTTTGTCTAATATATTAACAATCATCAATCATGAATCATGATATTGAAGACAAACTGCAAGAGAATCGCTTCGGTCGGTATGATCTCGTTTTTGCATGTAAAACTTATACGGCATAATTGGTGTTCTAGTGTTTATAAATTGATATAATGATCAATAGATCAAAAACATGCATATGCGAAGCAAAACAAATAAAAAATTAAACGAACAAATATACTGATCAGCGTTACAATGTAAATTTAGATCATTAGATAACAAAGATCTAATCTTTCTTGCATCTAATCTATCTAGCATCGTCTCTAGCCTATTTTATGCGAAACGAATAAAACAAAAACAAAATGGATGTTATAGCGAGTTTGCTCTATTTTATGTAAAAAAAGGTACTTTTTTAGACTTAAACGTTGTGTAAAGTTGTGAAAGACAGTAATATATAAAGGTTGCCTGGTAGAAATCGTATTATGCGATAAAGCTGCCCATTGTACTATTCCTTTAACTTACAATCTCAATGTACAATTGTATTTTCCGGCGTACAACCGCTGGACCAAAGGTTTTAGTAACCAGGCCATATAATCAACAAAAAAGAACAATTGTTGCGCCGTAGCCTAGAGTAACTAGAGATGGCATACCTACGAAATATGCGTGTTTATATACCTACTACTCAAACTGAGAAACTAAAATGGCGCCTTTCCGTAGTGCTGCCAGGGGGGTGTCACTCCGCAGTTTAGGTATATTTGGGCAGCGCACCGCTCAGAGCGACTAATGACAGTGGGCTGCCGCTGCGGCTCGGCTCGCACGACAGTCGCACCTAAATAAAGCTACTAGGTACAGAAACTTCACAAGTGACAACACCGCGCGGACTTCGCAGCTCGGTCATAAAAATCTGGCGCGCAAAGAAATCTCAACGTTCGCGCGCAGTTATAAGTTTCAATATTGCTTGCAGACGGCGAGTCTAGGTATGTTTTCATACCTAAAACTGACTTTTGTTAGGGAGTGACACTTCTGTACGTAGTACTATTACTTATTCTGTGGTGCTGCCCTATTGTATATAGATATATTTAAAGATGAAATTATAATATAGTGTGAGGGTCCGGATCGCCTTGTACCGTTGTGTGCACGGGCCCTCCTAAGTTTCTCTCTGTGGTACACCCCGTACCACCGTCCGATACCTAACGCAAGTTGCGTCCAGCTTCCGACCTCGGATCACGCGTCGTGCCGCCTGGCTTTGGTTTCCCGGTCTGCCACCAGCGGCAAGCCCCGGGGACCGGGTCAGGAGGTATCGGCGTGCCGAGGCCGGGGTTAGGGCCGCACATGGTATCCACCCCCCTCCGCGTTTTCACCACCATCCGCCTGCAGCGGCCGCAATGCCGCCGCCGCAACCGCATCCACCTACTCGCCGTGCGACGCGCCCCCCCGCCCCTCGCGGGGGAAAGCGTACGTTCGTTCGCTCCCACGGACCTGCGCACGCCGCAATTGCGCACCTCACAAGAATGGCGTCCGAGAGCCAGCCCAGCCTGACCTTCGGCCGCCCAGTGACAGCCCGCCCCAGCACATCCGGGGGCGAGGAGTTCTTCCCGGGCAGTCCGCTGCCCAGGACGCCCACTCCAACCGCACCGTCGATGCCAAGGCTCGACGGGCCCGACGCCGCGCAGAGGCGCATACCACCAGTCGCCACCACTGCCCGGCCGACTCGGCCGGCCCCAGCTGCCGACGCTACTGCAGCCGTAGCCACTGCCGCTGCTGCTCCTGCACCCCCTGCAGCTGCAGCCGTTCGAGCCGCAACTCGGCCAACGGCGCCTCCATCGGGACACAGATGGCCCACCCCTGGGCAATCCGAAACGGCCTCGATTCCGGCGGAGAGGTTCCCCTCTCCCCCGCACAGGACGCTCGGGCAGGCGACCTTCTCGCCGCCACAGAACACGCAGCGCCCGATACTCGGGACATCTCCATCGTCACCGATGGATATGTCCTACGCCGCTGCGCTGAGCAGCCCGCCGCCGCCACCATTGAAGCCTCCAACTCCTCAACCGAGGAGATTGACGCCGCGATCATCGCAGGCGACCAACGACGCGCCTCCGACCGTAGCGTTGCCGACAACAGTGCCTAACACCTCTGACACCACGGCAAAAACACAAGCCCAAGCCCAAAAATACCCTCCGCTAGTGGTTGAAGTGCTCCCGGACTGGCCAACCCACTTCCTGGAGCTGAAAAAACTACTGGGTCACTCGCCGAACGGCCGCGCTTTTGGGAAAGGCGTCCGTTTTATTCCCAAATCGGACGCCGAATACCGTACCATCCAGAGGTACCTTTATAGTTTGGAGAAAGAGACCAAGATTTCTTGGTTCTCATACTCCTTGCCGCAAGACCGAAGCCTAAAGGTGGCCATCAGAGGGCTGCCACAAAACACCGACACCAAGGACATAGAACAGGATCTCACGGCCATGGGATATACGCCCGAGTTCGTGCGCGCCATTCGTGCACGCTCGGGCCGCCCAGGCTGCCTGTTTCTGGCGCAGCTGAAGAGGACTGAAAATATCACACCGGGCATATTTGACATCACAGAGATGCTCTGTATGCCCGGCATCAAGACTGAGGCGTGGCGCGGGAAGAAAGGCCCTGCACAGTGCCACAGGTGCCAACTATTCCGGCACTCATCTCACAACTGCCACAGGCCGCCCGCTTGCGTGCGCTGTGGCGGTGAACATGCTGCCAAAGATTGCCCGCGCCCTCTAGAGGACCCACCCACGTGTGCAAACTGTGGAGGTCCCCACACAGCTAACCACGTGGCATGCCCCGTGTTCCGCAAGGAGGCGCGGAACAAGAAGGCTGGCACCGTAGCACGCACCGCGTCCACGAAACCTGCCCCCTCCGTCGCAGCAGCAGCGGAAACCAATGCCCCAGGCTCCCTAATGGCAGCCGCAAACCCGGCTCCGGGGGGGGAACAAAAGCAAAAGGAAAAAGCACAAAAGAGGACCCAGCAGTAAGGCTGCAGCGGCATAGCAGCCTGCGCCAACGCCAGCAAAACCCGTGGTCGCCGCCCCCAAGGGAGGGACGAAGGCGAAGCGGGAAGAAGCTGAGCCGATGATCACCATGGTGATCGGAGTGCTGACCCAAGTGCTCTAAGCCATTCAGGAGGGACGGGACCCCGTCCAGCTCATCCTGCAATGCGTAGGGAAAATCTGTGCCTATGGCAGATAACTCCCTACGCATCATCTTCTGGAACGCCGACGGGATGTCCCCCGTGAAGACCAGGCTCCTGAGGCAGCTGCTCGCACAGCTGCAGGTCCACATTGCCCTCATCTGCGAGACGCGCCTCAGGAAGAGCTCAGCACTTCGAATGCCAGGGTATCAGGTGTACCGAGAGGAGCAACTCTCCCAGACCGACACTGCTTTCAGGGGATTGGCAGTCCTGGTGAAGAGAAATGTCGTCCACCAACCGCTGCCTACAGCTGCGCTGCAGACGTCCTACGCCCTGGGTATAGAAGTCTGCGTCGACCACCGCCCCATCCGTGTGTTTGCGTTCTACAAGCCGCCGGACGCGCGACTGGCAACGGCTGATGTCCACACCCTGATGGACTCACCGGACCCGGTCATAGTCGCGGGCGACTTCAACGCCAAGCACACGGCTTGGAACTCCACGCGCATCTGCCCCAACGGGCGTAGACTCTTCAAAATCGCGGAGCAGCAAGGGTACGAGGTGTTGGGGCCAGAGGTCCCGACACACTACCCATACCAAGCAGCGTTCCTGCCGGACGTGATCGACCTGTCGCTGGTCCGCGGCCTGCCAGCCGCGCCATCGTACGACGTCCTGGACGACCACCTCCTCTGGGATCACCAGCCAGTCCTTTTGACCCTGACGAGCAACCTTACTCGGTCATCGCCACCTTCGCCTCGCTTTCGCTAGGATTGGCATGCATTTGCCGATCTTATGGCGAAGCACTCGCCGCACCGCC
Source organism: Thumatha senex (assembly GCA_948477245.1). NCBI lineage: Eukaryota > Metazoa > Arthropoda > Insecta > Lepidoptera > Erebidae > Thumatha > Thumatha senex. Next base: position 21,504,923 of record OX419726.1, read on the forward strand.
GCATTGAGTCCGAGTCAGACGTCGACGCGCTCGCCGAAGATCTCAGCGCTGTTATTAACACAGCGCTACGAGACTCCAGGTTAGAAGCCCCGTCGACCCGGAAACCTCCTTAACTGCCGGCCTTCATCTTGGCGATGATCGAGTCGATGTCAGCTCAACGCGCTGGCTGCAAGGGTCTCGAGCGCCCTGGAAACAGAAGCGACCGAGTCCTGGCAGCGCACCATTGAGCGCGCCGGGGACGACTGGTCGGGCATCCACCGCCTGTGCCGCCAACTCTCCAGGAAACCGCCTCCGATTAGACCCCTCATGGCCGGTGACGTTACCGAGCCGAGGATCGAGCGGAGATCTTTGCGGAACACCTGGAGAAACAGTTCCAGCCGAATCCAGCTTCCGACGCAGTTCGAGTAGAAGCTATCAAGCAGCATCTGAAGTTTTACTTCGAGGCGCCGATAACCCCCACGGAAGAACCAGTCGTGTTTTCCCCGGGCCAAGTGCAGCGTATGATTCGCCGCACCCAACTGCGGAAAGCCCCAGGCCCCGACCGGATCCCGACCGCTACACACGCGGCGGTCAAAATGCAGCGTGCCCTGAATGTGCTCCCGCCTTGGCTGGATGAATGGAGACTGACGGTCAACGTGGCAAAGACCCAAGCGCTTGTTGTGGGGGGTGCGTGGCAACCCGCGCCCCTCGCTTCGTGAGGAACGAAACGATCGCCCGAGACCTACGCATGGAGAGCCTCGACGACTACATCGGTCGCTTGAGCGCCAACATGTTCGCACGCGCCGGGGAGTTGAACTTCCGCCACCTGCGGGAGATCGCTCCGTACCACCGGCGCCCCCCGGACAGACCTCACCCGCGTTACTTAATCCCCGCTGCAGCTCGACCGGACTAGACAACGTCACTCTGAGGCCGGCTGATGGGCGCCTGCCGAGAACCTTTCCCGCCAGGCTCGACCTAGCCGACGCCCCCAGGGTGACCCCCAGATGACGACCTCAGCTGCCGCTGGCTTGTAGACCGCCCATCGGAATCATCCGGTGGGGTCAGGGCTCGCTAGCGGCACGCTCCACCACCGGACTTGACGCCCGGATTTAACCCCACGGCTATTTACAGCCAACCCAACGACCCGCCTGTATCGACAGGCGGCGCTGAACGCTACTGCAAGAGGCCAATGCCTCGTACAGTCTCCCCCCAACTCCTCTAGGGGAGTTGTGAGATGACCAGTCGGAATATAGTGTATTTAAATCGACCGGAGACAATTTAAGGGCTTTACATTCATCCAGTTGTCTAACTGTCTCCTTCTTGAAATGCAGGTGTTTAATAATTAAAATAATTTTTAGTATAGGATGCTATAAGTACTATTTCTGGGGTAAATATGAGAGTAAGTTTCAAGTCAATAGATACGATATTTTTATTACGTGGGACAGGAATCCACACGGTGAAAAGTGGGCATATAATATGCCTCTGCTACCCCTTCGGGGATAAGGCGTGATGGATATTTATTTTATTTATTTATTCAATAGATATATTGACTTAAACTTAATAGTAAAATTTCAATACCATTGGTGCAATTAAAGGGGCAAGGTATATAAATCTACATGCTTTGGTATAATTGAAGTAAAATACTTCCTAAAAATGTTCGTATATACGGTATCGTCTCGTAATGTCGTAATTGAGTGAAGCGAAGCTCCCATGGAGCGACATCAATGGCGTTTGTAACACCGGGCAGAACTTCGCCATTTCTTATCCGTTTTCGGAATTTTTTTCTGCTACGGAAATCTATTCAGGTCGTGACGAAGCCCGATTTTCATAATTCGATCTAATAAAGAAGTTATCCGCAAAAATCATGTTGGCTATGGTAAAATACTTAGTTTGATTTAACGCTTCGCTCAAATTTATGCTGCTAGCATAGGTACACCTTTGCGACTGCGGCTACCTAGTATTTTGCGTTAGATGAAAAAAAGATTCTAAATGAAGAGAGCAAATAAAATAGATTTTATATGAGTTTTTAACTTTCCCATTCCTATTGTATCCAGTCACATTTCCCTTTTACTGTAATTTTTAAGTAACATAAAATAAAAAAAAAACCATTTTAAAATTATTACACTACAATTTACACTTGAAAAAAATGATATGGATAATGATTTAAAAAGCAGCTCTAAAGACTTCGACAGTTTACGGTCAGAAACTAAAATGGCGGACGGCCACGATCATGCATTGCTATGACGTCACGTTTTTATGTTGCCGAAACAAAGTCGAATAAATATATTGTTGTCTCTTTTCACATGGGGTATTACAACTAAGTTAAAGCAAGATGGCTATAAGTTTATGAGTACAATGTCGATTTAGATCATATTTGTAGTTCATATAGAACAACATGCTCACTCCATATATTTTATTCCCTCCTCAATGGCCGCAGCGTATTATGATTGTTGCAGTTAAACTATTTTTTTAAGCCTAGTTCAAAAATAGTGTAATGATAATGAACCAATGTCTTTAATTGTATATTGTTCTGGCATTTACATAGTGGGATCTACTATATCTGATTTGAAAGAGTAATTTTCTATAGGTACTTGGTTACTAGTTCAGTTGCCATGGCAGGCAATTTTTGGCAAAGTTCTCACCACCAACAATGGATATTAGATAAACAAGACTTAATACGTGATCGCCAACATGATTTGGGCATTCTAAGTGAAGAAGAATATCAGAAAATTTTCAATTTCTACGCAAGTATTATTCAGGTTTTAGGGGAGCAGTTAAAACTTCGTCAACAAGTTATCGCCACTGCGACTGTGTATTTCAAAAGATTTTACGCAAGAAACTCATTGAAATGTATTGATCCACTGCTTCTTGCTCCAACTTGTGTATTCCTTGCTTCTAAAGTCGAAGAATTTGGAGTGATATCTAACTCAAGACTGATAACTACATGCCAGACCGTAATTAAAAATAAATTTAGTTATGCATATGGGCAGCAAGAGTTTCCATATAGAACTAATCACATTCTTGAATGTGAATTTTATTTATTAGAAAACCTAGACTGTTGCCTGATTGTATACCAACCGTATCGGCCACTATTACTCTTTGTACAAGATATTGGACAAGATGACCAGTTGTTGACCTATGCTTGGAGAGTAGTCAATGATTCGTTAAGAACTGATGTTAGTTTGCTGTACCCACCTTATCAGGTAACTGTTAATATAGTTCTTATCACATTTTTGTACATAATTCCAAACCCATGTTGCAACGGGTCATTTCTCATGGTTTTCTCAGGGTAAAATGTATAAATAATGCTGATGAAAAATAAATTGAGTACTGCAGAAGTTTACAAGTTAAAATATTGCTTGCAGTATTTTTTACATTAGTCACTACTTATATATGCTATTTATTGTTCCAGATAGCGATAGCATCTCTACATATAGCATGTGTAATGCTCGGTAAAGAGAACCACAAACCTTGGTTTGCTGAACTCAATGTTGACATGGATAAGGTAAATATAACTATGCTTCACTATACTATAGCTAACGGGATTGTGGTTAGCTACTATATTTAAAATATTTATTTGTTTCAGATCCAAGAAATAGTAAGATCAATAATTAACTTATATGAAATGTGGAAGAGTTATGATGAGAAAAAAGAAATTCAGGCATTGTTAGGGAAAATGCCTAAGCCAAAGCCCGCTCCCCAAAGATAGTAGTAGTAAATAGGTAATAAGGAAACTAGCAAAGACATGAAATGGCCTAGACAGATACACAAAGCATTTGTGATCAGTCACATTTTGAAAGCATGTGTTGCCATGGTAAATTTGCCAGCAGCGGATACATACAATTTTGGTACTTGTAACACTATTGTATATGTGTTTAGTGCTAGTTTACATTGTAGTAGTGATCCTTAATTACTCGATCATGATCTTCACAGAACAGTGATAATTGTTTAATAAATGGAAAATCATATATTGATTCTTCACTACCTTTCTCTGTCACAGAATTAAATTGAGATTTCAAAGTGACGTGCTTGATCAGCGTATAATCCTAAGGTCGTTAAGTCACGCTAAGCCGTTAATTCTGACTTCCAGTAACATGGTAGTTATTAAGCCAAGTTGACTAGCTTGTGAATTTCGACGGTTAACAACATTCTGCGCCTGTTCTTTTCATTGTGGCAATACACTCTCGATCTTTACGTGTGTAATAATACACACGTAAAGATCGAGAGTTTTAAAAAGAGAGAGATTTTTAAAAAAAAATACACAACTTTAATCACATATTTTAAGGAAAAATTGGTTAAAAAGGTTTGATTAAAATGCCAATATAAATTATATGGAAACAACAAGGGCAGTAAAGGGTCATTGTACAATATTCTATTGCTGAAATTCGGTATGAGTATGTATGTGAGTGGTGTATATTAGTGTGTATGTGAGTGTGTGTGTGTGTACGTACGTATGTGCGTGTGGGGACGTGAATGTATGTATATTTAATATAATACGAAATAATTCTAGTAATGTATACTGGAATAATTCAGTTTTATAAACTATATAAATAAATGTTCATATCAAAGTATTCCAACATAATAAATGTGTGGGAAATAAAATAAATTAAGATGAGCTCTACTTAAAATTTCATAATGTATGTTTTAATTTATGACAGTCAAGCTTAGAACTCCGTTTAAGCTACTGAGGCCTTAATTTTTGAAGTTTCTTTATAAATATAAGAATAAAGAAAATAATGTCTATTAAACTGGTTTTATAATGAACTTTGTTCTTATTTTTATTTTATGCTTAAGCGGTCTTAACATTTGTAAAATTAATCCAAAGGCTAATAAAACTTACATAGTATATAATTTAATAATTACATAGTATTAAACTTACCCACAGTCCATGTGGTTTAATACTATGTAAGTATGTGGTTTAGTCTGGGATCAATTTAAACCTACCCACAGTCCATATTAGTTGAGTTTGATGCCGATTGTCATTCAAAACTGTGGAAAAAGAATAATAAGATACTTCGCTCTTGTAACATTCCTTTACCCAATTGGTTTGGGAATCGTCCTTTCGAGTATGTTGGAGTTCGGTAAGTATGCTTATACTTAGGGTCGGCAGCGCGAGTGCTGCACCTCTGGTGTTACAAACGTCCATAGGCTAAGAAGGAGACCACTTTCCATCAGGTGGGCCATATGCTTGTCTGCCACCTCAGTGGTATAAAAAAAATACTGCGATGGCCTCGCCGTCCAGGCCTTAATTACTTAGAACTTTAATATCAGTTTGACGAATTATCCTGAAGTGAAAAGTAGCCTGGATTTCATTCCCAGTAATTGTTCGGACTGTATTACAAAACTACCTATCCCTAAGTTTTTCGCATAGCAATTTTATAATATTGGTCCTGGTCTTACGTTTCATGAGTTTGAAAACTGTTCAAGAATATAGCGCTAATATAGTGTTTGGCAGATAGACATTCATAAATGCACCTCATAAAGCAACTGTGAGGAAATACGAACGTTACTTCTCCCTTTGTTTTTCGCATAGCAATTTCACGAATATGGGATTCCTGAAAGTAGTCTGCTGTATCCCTGACGGGGTAGTAGGCCAGATATCTGAGCACGGGCTTACCCACGGGTTATCCAGCATATTTGTGCGGGAGTTATCCTGGGCCGTCTTGGATCTCTTACTGTAGGGACGGTTAGAAAACCACTTGCCGTAACTACTTACTTTTAAAACAGTCAATCATTTAGGAATTTATTAAATAATTACCTGTTATAATTTATATTTATTTTGAATAGTATTTTAAAAAGAAGCGCTCCGAGCCTCGCTATCTTAGTGTTCTGTAAACAATTACTGTGTTAAGTGACTTTCTGACTGTCTCGGATAGGGGACCACTTTGTAGGGTTAGTCATTAGTTCCGGTTGCCAGAAACGTGAATCGTTAAGTCAGTTCAAGCCTTATCAGCAGCTTGAAAGACCTTGCAACAGCAGGTTGCCACAACCTGCACCTGTTCATTTCAACATGCCAATGGGTTCTCCAATTGATATGTAGGACAAAAATGCATGCGATGAAATGTGGGTATATAGTATACCTCTGCCTCTGGGATAAAAGCGTATGGTTTGAATTTCATATTTGCTAGAATCATTTTGAACAGGATGCCTTTATATTATTAACACTGACAGTAGTTACTATATTGAACCTAGTGGTTTTACAAAGAAATGCCTACCTAATAACCACAATAAAAGCTCCAATTATAGGAATCTGTCTATTGGTCTTGTTTAACCCGTATGTTCAGTGATGACAAAAATGTACAAGGAAAACCGGCGTATTGTTTTTGAAGCACAATTTAGGGTTCTGGAACTACTAATTGTTCTAAGAAAAATACCTACCTAAATAGTACCTATTACCTTTTTCTTGTTTAGATACGCGTAAAATTAAAATGCATTTTTTTTTCGTTTGTATCCTTGACTGGGTTGTCAGTGAGGACAGATTGCCTGGCTTCGCATTCATGCATAGGTGCTTTACTTATTTAAATGTCTATTTAAACCCAAAATATTTTGCTAAATTGAGGAAGTCGGAAAGCGGACTCTAGGCTACGGAGCGAAAATACTAAAGTGCCTATTACCTATTTATTTTCTCACTGAGGAGTTAATCCGATGAGGCATAATAGCTGATGCAGATAATCAACTTCATTTCGAATTGCCACAGGACCACTTGCTTTTTTATACCACCTAGATCGAATCGAATCTAATGGAAAGTGGTCATGTAGGCTATGGACTTTGTAGGAAATATAGAATTTAATTATTGGCAACTGTAAGAAAAAACTGAGTTGTCTACTTTTATATTAACCAGTTCTATCCTTTAGACAATATGTTCTTGAGTACCTTGCATGCCATAGAGTGCCAAATTTTCTTTATATTTGAAAACAGGTTTTCTAGCTGTGGTTCTTAGGCATAAGAAAAGAAAAAAAGAAAGTAGGGGAGAAGGGGGTAATGAGAGTCACTTAAGCAAGATATAGAATAAAAAACACAATTTATACTTTATCTTTATTTTCATCAACTTTTAAAGTATTTTAATCATTAAACTATCAGTCTCATACAGTTTCATTACCTCTGGAAACATATATTAATTAACATTCAACTTAAAAAAAAAAACATCTTTGACCACCATTGTCCATATCTGAGGGTAATTATAGTCACTATGGGGACAATGAGAGTCAGCCTAGTCTAACAATTGTCACATACGTAACCTTTTGGCGAGTCCCATCCTGTGCAACTAGCGTGTGCACATAAGCCACAAGAAGTGCATCTGTACCATAACTCATTGTTGCGACCAAATTCATCACATATCAAACATTTATTTAAGTCGTCGTCTTCATCATCGTCACATATCTCATTAAGACTAATATCTGATTCTGAAGAAGTATTTAGATCTTGAAGTACGCGCCTTTTGGCTTTATTCGCAATATCATTCTAAGGTTTATGCTTCTTGCTACCTTTGGGAATAAGGGTATTTCCTTTTGCTGCTCTAGATGCTTTCTTATTTTCTTTTTCAACAAGGCTATCTTTAACGGGTGTTGATGTCATAATTTTTGCGTGTTGCTTCATTCGTCCTTTTCTTATAGGCTTTTCAGGAATCATTTTGATAGGTAATGGAAGTAGATCTTCAATATTAGAATTCAATATTCCAGGAGCTAACGTTGCTGACGAAGTCGATGATATTGAATCAACGGCTATGGATGATATTGATGGCATATGATGTATTTCTGCAGACGATGTAGATAGAGTTAAATTTGTTGTAACCGATGAATTACACGGTATTGGATGTATTGTTGCAGAAGATGTAGATGGTATTGGAGCAGATGTAGATGGGATGACGATTGAGGTATCTTGAATAATTACTTCAGGTTGGGTTAAGACTACAGCTGCGATAAAATCTTCATCAGAAAATATATTCGGATTATATGGGACAATACCTAATGCCCGGAATCCTGATTCACCTTTGTTTATGGATGCCACCGTAGAATATGCTCTATTTAAAATTGCCGCCACGTCGTATGGAGTTATTTTCTCAGCAAGGTGATTTTTTAAAAATATATCGCACTCCTTTTTGTAAATAGCTTTAAGAGGACCAAAAAATGTGAGATCTAATGGCTGCATCCTGTGGGATGTGTGTGGAGGCAGTGACAGTATATGTATATTATTGTTTGCAAAAATCATAAATCATCAAAGAAGTATGACTGGCGTGATTGTCAAGTATTAATAAAACAGGCGCCTGTAACGATGGCTTGGTATACATGGCAAAGTGTTGCAGCCACTCAAAGAATAGATGTTCATTAATCCACCCATTATCTGAACATTTGTATATAGCACCTGCAGGACCGTCTTTCTCAAGCTGAGGAGTCATTCTTTTTCTCGGAAAGATGAACATTGGTGGGACAAAACTACCAACAGCGCTCATGGCACACAAGAGTGTAATATTTTTTCCTCTCTCCCAACTTGTTATGGAGCCAACTCTTTTCATGCCTTTGGGAGCTAATATTTGTTAATAATCATTATGTTTCTGTACACCGTACAATCTTAAATCTGGTAGTGTAAAGAACGCTTTAAAGTCTATGACAATATTGAATTATGAAATTCTATTATAGTCTATAGTTATAAAAAACAAGTGTTTCCGGATTCTCTTTACTCTCCTACACCGTACTGTTCAGACCTACCTAAGATAATGTAATCTGTTTCCATTTTGCCTACAATGTGATTTATAGTGAATTTGTATCCATGCCTATCTAAGTAATCATCGATTCTGTAAACACTAAAATGTGATTTGATTAATTGTGTTAATTGTGAAATATAGTTTGTGATTGAAGTTTACCGTAAATGGATTTTCATTCCTAGTATTTAACTTGCCACGCCGCACCTGTCGTTCCACACTCACATAATTCTACTGCTGCTAGATAGATACTTACTCTGCATCAGGTTATGGGCCCAGAAGAATAACGCAGGGGAGCGAAATCAAGTAAGTGGCAAAGTAAATCACACACACATTAATTATGGCCGATGATAATGCAAATGGCGGACACGTGCCTCATGTCCCGCAAATGTATAACTTTGAAAAATTGGATGGCATTGAATCATATTTGAACTGGAAGTATTATATGCGAATGCTTCTAATTATAGAAGGGTTGTGGCCCTGTATTGAAAATAGTGGAGAACCGAATCCGATATTAGATTCTCGAGCTCTTGCCAGGATTTGTCTTGCAGTAAAGCCTAATTGCATTCAATATTTGAGAAACGCTAAAACTGCCAAAGAAGCCTGGAATCGATTGGCAGATGCTTTTGAAGACAAAGGTCTTTATCGACGAGTTGTTCTATTAAGAAAATTACATCATGTGGAATATTCACAGTATTCATCTATGACTGATTATATCAATGGTGTGATGACGCTCGTGGCACAATTGGCTGATATTGGGCGTATCATCCTCTGCATCAATATTTTTCCAGGATCTTGCACTGTGGAAATACCTGTCTCGTCGCAGTTATAAATATTATTAGGAGCAAATTGAAAATGAAGAGTAGAAGCGTGCACGTCGCCATCCCTGCCAGCTACGGCTGCAATTCTACTCCAACACGAAAGCCACCAGGGCGATTACTGCTAGGGCGTGCCCCCGAGGCGACGCGCACCAGTTCGTCCCCGCTGGTGCGAAAAGTGTGAGCCAGAGCGGCGTAGGGGACCGCCACCCTACACGGCGGGAAGTGGAGGATGGAGTGCAGGGTAGCTGCGTGGAATGTTAGGGGAGGAATGACAGATAAGATGAATGAGTTGATGGATGTTATGAATGAGAGAAAGTTAGATGCAGTGTGCTTGACAGAGACCAAGCGCAAGGGCAGCGAAGTCTTGGAGCTCCCGGGTGGGATGCTCGCGCTTTGGTCTGGAGTACCAGAGAGCGAGCATGGCAGTCGGGGGGTTGGAATTTTGCTGTCCTCGCGATTGGCCTCCGGTATGTATGAGTACAAACTGATAGGTCCTAGAATCCTCTGGATCCGTGTAAAACTTGGTTTGACTTGGCTTACGCGCCAGTATCTTCGTCGAACGCGAGTGAGCTAGAGGACTTCTGGTAGAGTATGAGAGAAGCTCTAAATGTGATAGAAGGAAATGAAAGACTTATAGTATGTGGAGACTTGAATGGATAGGTGGGTACCGCTCGCGATGGTTTTGAGTCGGTACTCGGGAAGTATGGGGATAAAAGGGTGAACGACGCTGGCAAGCTAATACTGGCATTTTGTAAGGAAAAGGATTTGTTTGTGGCGAACACAATGTTCAACCACAAACAAATTCATATGTATACGAGGAGATGTAAGTCAAAGAGAAGCATGATAGATCTATTCCTAATGGATAGTCGGCTCCGTAAACAGGTGATGGACACAAGGGTTTATCGAGGCGCTGAGCTGGGATCAGACCACTACCTAGTCATAACAAGGATGTTCGCGGGTTGGCGTCATCGTACCGAGTGTCCTGAACCTGAGCCGACTTATAGCATCAAAAGCTGGAAGCTGCAGGATGCATCCATTAGGGATAAATATAATGAAAGGGTAGCCGAAAAGCTTGGCGATGTCAATGTAAGCAGTGAGAATGTGGAAAGTGTATGGCAGAACCTTAGGGATAGTATGATAAATGCCGCTGTGGAAGTGTGTGGAGAAACGAAAAGAGGCAGTAGTAATAAGCGTGATGCATGGTGGAATGAGGAAGTGAAAGAAGCAGTTCGAATGAAGAAGAAAGCATGGCTAGACTACTTAGCCTCGCGGAATGATTTTAATATGAAAGAGAGATACAAGCTGCAGAAAGTTAACACGAAGGCACTTATAGAAGAAGCTCGTGAAAGGTGCAGAATGAAAGCGGATGAAAGGTTGTCGTCCAATTTCCGGGATAATGCCAAGCTCTTCTGGAAAGAGGTAGGCAAGACCCGGAGTTGTTCGGCAATCTGCAGTATGAATAAAGTGCTTAGTGTTAACAATGACGTCCTAACAGACCAAAGTGACGTCCTGCAGAGATGGAGTGAATATTATGGAAAGATGTATGCAAGAAAAGACAGAGATGCCACATCGGGAAGGGGAGCTCACTTCGATGCTCCGGATCCCGATGTCATTGAAGTCATTAGTATGAAAGAAATAGAACAAGCGATAAGAAGTATGAAATGTGGTAAGGCTGCGGGAAAAGACAGAGTCACTGCTGAGATGATCAAGTACGGTGGGTCGCGTGTCTGGGACACACTATGTCTGTTATGCAACTTGTGCTGGCGGACGGGTGAGGTCTCAGATGACTAGCGAGTAGCAGTTGTAGTACCTATTTACAAAGGGAAAGGCTCGCGCCTAAACTGCTCCAGCTACAGGGCGATCAGCTTGGTCAGCTTAGCTAGTAAGGTGTATGCAAAGGTTATAACGGCACGAATGCAAGAAAAGTCTGAAAGGTATTTATGGGAGGCTCAATGCGGATTCCGACGTGGAAGAGGTTGCATGGATCAAGTGTTTTCTCTCCGCATGATCGCGGAAAAGTTTCTGGCTCTTAGCCAGAAGGTTTTCTGCGCTTTTGTGGATCTAGAGAAAGCATTTGATAACGTTGTGAGAGAAACGCTGTGGGACTTGCTGCCAGGATATGGTGTGGACGGCTCGCTACTGCGGGCAATACAGTCGCTTTATAGGGACTGTAAGGCTTGCGTGCGAGTAGGGGGGGATGTGTCACCTCTTTTTGATGTCTGTACAGGCGTCAAACAGGGATGTGTCATGTCCGCCTGGCTGTTCATAGTGTATCTGGACAGTTGCCTGCAGAAGTTGAAAGATTTTAATATGGGTGTGAATTTGGGTGACTTTACAGTAAACTGTCTGCTGTACGCTGATGATGCGGTGCTCATGGCCTCATCAGAAGCCGACCTTCAGGCATTAGTCACTAATATGAAAGAGGGGTGTGAAAGTAAGGGTCTCCGCTTGAATGCAAGTAAAACTAAGGTTCTAGTATTTGAAAGAGGTGACGTAAGAACTAAATGCGAGATTAGGGTAAACCAGGAACGTCTAGAGCAAGTGAATGAAATTGTGTATTTAGGAAGTATGTTTAGCGCGGATGGAAGATGTGATTCGGATGTGGAACGGCGAGTAGCTGCCGGAAACAAAGTTAACGGTGCTTTGTCCCAGTTAGTAAAGCGACAAAGCATCGTAAAAGAAGCACGACTGGCGATTCATAACGCAGTGCTAGTGCCAACTTTGCTTTACGGTAGTGAAACCTGGGTATGTCAGCAGATGCATGAAAGTAAATTGAATGCTGTGGAGATGCGATCACTTCGAAAGTTGTGCGGCGTTACCTTGGCTGGCCGAATACGTAACGAAGTGATACGCAATTTGGCAGGTTTGAATGAAAGTGTCAGCGTTAAGCTGGAAAAGGGCGTGCTCCGTTGGTTTGGACACGTCCAACGAATGAGTGAGGAACGATTGACGAAGAATATATATTGTTCAAAAGTAGAGGGTAGAAGGAGTCAGGGTAGGCCGAGACTTACATATGAAGACCACGTGAGCAGATTGCTCAAAAACGGAAAGGTCAAAAGTACTCGGATACCCAGACGTGCGTGTATGAAGCGATTGATGAATCTCGAAGAAGCGAAAGAAGTATGCATGGATCGCGAAGCCTGGCGATCTGTCCTCTCTGACTACCCCGTCAGGGATACAGCGTGAAGATAGTTAGTTAGTTAGTTAGTTAGCAAATTTATATTTGCCCATTAGATCTCCTAATAGTCTGTAGAACAGTTGGACTTCTTCTTTATTGAAAGCTGTTATTCTGTTGATACTTGTAGCTTCAGGTTTACGAACAGAGATGCTATTTCTTTTTAAACAGCCCTCTAGCCAATCGCGTCCAGCCATTTTAGCACTTTTGTCAAAACTGTGTGGAATTTTAAGCTCTTCTGCATACTGGTATGCTGCTTTCCTTATTTGAATCGCTGTGACTCCATAAAAAATAGAAGATTAATATTTTATCCGGTCTGACAAAACCTTTTCTACATCTGCTGTAAATACAGGAAGTCGTCCGAGACGTGGTTCCGATGAATTATTCTTCTTTAACCTCTTTTGGAGGCTTGAAAAAGGTATATTCATGGCTTTAGCAGCACTTCTCATAGAGTGGCCTTGACTCATGAGAGCCTCAGCTTTTGACAGTGTTTTGAGATTACCACTGAGCCTTATTTGTGGACCTGCGACGTATTTTCGGCATTTCTGGAAAAGTAATGAATGAGAATGATTTTTTTTAGTAATGATTGCGGGCAATGGGGGTCAACTCTCATTGCCCGCACTGCAGTGACTCTTATTACCCCTTCGTACTAAACGTGTAAAATATGAAAATAAAACTTTTATTTGCTATTAAAATACCAGAAATGTTTTTTAAATCGATAATGTAAGCTTAAAGACACACAATAATCTAATCTGAGTTTAGAAATTTAATGTATTGATGTACTTACCGCTTATTTTGTGCACACGTAAAATTACATCAAATGAGCGCGAAACTGCGCAACAGTTTTCCCATGCAAACGATGGTCGCGAACTGAACGGGCGACCGGGGGGCCGCGGGTTGTCACTTAGCGAGTCTTTAAGGACGATATTCGTTTGTTTAGCTACTTAGGTCTAGGAACTAGAACCCTGACCACCATTGCCCTCTGACTCCCATTGCCCCTTTTTCCCATAAATAGAAGTTGTATGTTAAACAGTTTTCTTTTTTTGTCTGAAGAACGCCAATCGACGGAGGTTCCGATGAATTACTCAAGGAATGTTTTATCGAAACGTTTATTCCCAGAACTTGTACGAAAGATCTCAGCGAGTGGTCTTTGAGATGGCGTTGGGTGCATAGCTAAGATTGCTATCACTTTATTTTGCGTAGTTACTAAATTACTTAGTCACTATTATATACTACTAACCTACTTACTTAGTCACCACTATCTATGAATACTTACTTGGTAAGAAGTATGCATGGATCGCAGAGCTTGGCAAGCGGTTAACTCTAACTACCCTGTCTGGGAAATAGCGTGCGTGAAGATAGTTAGTTAGTTAAGTTATTTACTTAGTTACTACTTAGGAAACGCTTGAGGTTAGATTTCGTCCTAAAAACTTTGTAGTGTTTTCAGCAACGTTCTGTTACACAGCCCTCAGTACCTATCTGAGAGCGAACACGAGTAGGGGCTTGTGTCGAGGAAAGGATTCAGGCAGGACATGGGCGTACCCAGGTTCTGGGCCAGGGGGGGGCAAATCCGATATGCCTAAGAGCATAAAGCGCTTGTAGTTCTGTAAACGATCACTGTTACGCAACACAACACGTTAAGCAACTATCGCTATGCTGGTTACGGATGGGTGACCGCTTTGTGGTATTTCCATTTACTAGCTTTTCCGTGCTTCAGAAGGCACGTTAAGCCGTTGGCCCCGGTTTCCAGTAATATGGCAGTCGTTAGCCAAGTTGAAGGTTATTATTTTAAAAAAATAAAAATTCAGCAGCAGGTAGTCACAACCTGCTTCTGTCTATTTCAACACGGCAATGGGCTCACCACCTGCGAGAAAAATGCTAACTGTGAAATGAGGGCATATATTATGCCTCCGCCACCGCATTGGGAATAAAGGCGTGACTGATGAGACTAAAATTACCAGAAACAGGCTCAAGACGACGCCTTGTCGTGAAAAATTCACGCACGGCTCATGATACAACAAGCGGAATAACACCTAAATCAACCTAGCAAACGGGATAACACCAAAACATCAAGCGAGGCCACGGTGGTAGCCACAAAATCTGGGACATCCTTCCGAGAAGTTCCCGGGGCGCCCGGTGATAAACGTCGTAATCACATAACACACAACATCCTTGGCGATTACATCATAACTAAAAGATATCTATAGGATTTCCATACGTAAAAAATGCTATTTTAAAAGTAACTTCTGAGAGCCTTCGGCAGAACGGTTTATGACGTGTTGGTGGGACAGAAGTATAGGACATAAACGGAATCCAGGGTGGGGCAGCTGCCCCCCTCTGCCCCCCCCCCCCCCTGGGAACGGCCATGGGCAGGAACCTGAAACATACCTGGCTGCATTATTTCCTAAATATGCACTAAAACCAAAAGCCCAAACGACGTCAAAATAAAAGTGAACCCCATATATCAGAAAGAGGGTTTGAAGGCTACTGGGAATACACTATAACATTAAAAGAAGAAAAGTTGTACATCCATACATAGCTTATACCAATTAACATAGACCTTTGAGTTGTATGGGCGCTTCCCTACAATTTGGAGGTCTAGCTTAATTGGCATTTTATAACTTTTGGTTCCACCACTACCAGACTGACTGACAGACTGACGGTCAAATCTGTTATGTACTGGTAAAGAACTATTAGTGTTATGAATATCAGCCGGTATGAAATTCATTGAGAAAATTAACCGTACTATTAAAGAGACTACAGTTTTACAAAATTGCAGTAGTCGAGGTTATCAAAACCTGCTGCAAAGCAGGAACGGTGTGTGGAAGTCCCGACTCTCAAGGGCCACTATCCACTAAACCCCACGGCATTCCGCCTTCTTCCCAACCGGGTCGCAGGATAGGCTTGCTACTCAGGCCTATCCTAGTTATACTAATTGTAGTCTTTACGCCCGAGGGCTATTCACCGCGGTCCGGCTAAGGGAATGCCCCAATATAGGGCTCTCCTCGGGGATAGGTACTTAGGTAGGTGATTAGCTAACATAACATAATTTTATAATTTCCGCTTCTTCAGGTGAAAATTATTGTCTGTATGCGTACAAGTCACTGCAGTGCAGTCCAAACGGCTTATTGTATAAGGAAACTACCATAACAAAACGGATCAGCTCATATCAAAACAAAGTTATATTACAACGGTGACCACACAGAATGGACACTGGCTCTCGAATCTTCGGAGCAATCCAAAATAGGATTCATATTCTTTTTCTACTGTCATGAGTGTGATCTTTTTTTGTAAATAATTTTTTCAACAGACTACAGATTGTAACCTTCACGAAGTTACAGCTGTATCTAGGTTCTAGATAGCAGATTTACAGCTCTTCTCATCATCTTAGTGTATTTCCAGTTGCTTCTAAACCCTACCAGAATTTAGAACTTTAATTAAAACTTACGAAACTTGAACGAAATTTGAATTAAAAACGGAGCACTGCTGGCACTTGTAATCACGAGCCGATGAACCACCAGTATCAATATATGCATTCTGGATCTCCCTTCGAGTCGAGTGTAGTAAATACCTAATGGCAATTGAGTTCCGAAGTGCGTCTATACCGAGTTAGGAAATTACATGCCAAAGTAGTTTCAGTACCTATACATACACTAAAAACCGTGATAAACCGAAACGTAATGTAAAAATAAAGTGGATTTTGACGGTCCAAGAGAACTTCGTGTGCATCTTGCTAGTCTCGGTTGCATTACAACTGTCCTTAATACAGCAACAAACGTTGTCAACCTACTGTATGTTCAGGCGAGTTCTACAAAATATGTGAGTATAAAAGCGAAGCCGGGTTCGGTAAAGTATCAGTTGAGTCGTCTGCAGTAACAATCAATATGTCGTCCTCAAGAGTATTACTGTGCGACCTCTGTATCTTGTTGCTGGTTGGTTTAACCTGTGGGATACCTGAGGACAGACCTCACACGTAAGTACATGTAATATTAATAATTTATTGTTGCATTTTTCTTTTTTTGATTCGTGGTTTCGCCGAGAGTGTTCTGTAAACGATCACTGTGTTAAAGAAACTTTCGCTATAGCTTGTCACGAATGGGTGACCACTTTGTGGCATTTATATTTGTGAGGGTTTCCGTGCTTCGGAAGGCACGTTAAGCCATTGGCCGCGGTTGCCAGTAACATGGCAGTCGTTAAGTCAAGTTGAAGGCCATATGGGCGGCTTGAAAAGTTTCAACAGCTGGTAGCCAAAACCTGTGTTTGTCTATTTCAACACGGCAATGGGCTCACCACCTATTACGTGGGGCAGGGATACACATGGTGAAAAGTCAGCATATATATGCCTCTGCCATCCCTTCGTGCATAAACCGTGATAGATAAATCTAGAAAAGCCAACATCCTAATAAGCTACCTTTATAATCTTCTGTCACTCCTTATCTAAGAATATTTATTTGCCTCATAATAATATCTAAAGAGTAGAGGTAGTTTTTTTTAACGTTATTTTTATGATAATTTTCAGATCTTCAGCGGCAGCCGCACCCGTCAATAATAATCAAGCAGATATCGGTAATAAAGGAAATTGTTCCTGTGGAGGGTTTCCAACCAGCAAGATTGACGCAAAAGACCTCCCAATGCTATCTCAATCTCCAGGGTTGCTGGTGAAGTGCGACGCAGAAGGAGAAACGACTTGCAAAAACCTTTGCAACGCTCTGGCTATTGCTACTAAAGCTAAAGGGCCCGAGGTCTTGTGCGTCAGATTGAAGACTGTAAATGAATTGAGGGTAAATTTATACCAGATTTATTTTTAATAATTCGCCTTCCCGATTACCCAAGGTTCTTCCTAGGTTCCGTCTTTTCTTTCCGGACTGCCGATAAATATTTGCAATGGCGACAAAAATGGTATCAAAGTTACTCTGAAATAAGGAATTTGTATGTACCTAACTATGCTAGAATGCTATATCTTTAGCACCATGTACCTAATGTGTATTGAACAGATTTTTATCACACCTTTTTAGAAGTGCTATTCCCAGCATCATTCATCTCGAAAACAGCTTCCTAACGTTTAATTTTCCACGTATGTCATTCTAGCGATGTCATGACTTTCGGACCTGCCCCTTTTTGCAAGACTGGCAAGCCTGTAACATGGAGCGAAGGTACTTATATACGAACGAGTCGAGGGATTCTGCCTTTTCAGGTTTTCCTATAGGTACGCGAAGCTGTGACTTCCAACTTTTCGCTAAAGAACCTTATTTCTTTATTGTTTCAGCTCTCAGCTTTTTACAAAATATGTGACTTTCCCTGGACGTATGCGAACTTGACTGCGGAAGAGACGCTCTGTTGTGAGGAATCTAAAGTGAAGATATGCCCGTCTATGGAAAAGCTGGTGAAAAAAGAAAAATTGGAGAAGCTGGACAAACTGGAGAAGCTGGATAAACCAGAGAAGAACAATGCCACAGAGACGATTGATGCCAAAACCGTCATGTAAAGGAGACTTCTGTAATAGGTACTTCGATTAGAAGATCGACAAGCATTTATTATTTTTGTTTAATAAATCTACTAATTTGATTAATTATTATCTTTTTTCCGTTATAATGCCGCCCTAAGTTATAACATTAAAAATGTCCGAATCGGAAACGGTTAGTAAGGTCAAATGGAATCATAGCTATATATACATAAATCTTCTAATTCTTAGTATTACGAACTAGAAGAAAAACTATCAAGATCAAGAGAAGCGTGGCCCCGCGGTCTCAGTGTTCGGTAAACGATCACTGAGGTACGCAACTTTCACTATGGCTGGTCGTCGGATGGGTGACCACTTTGTGGCATTTACATTTGCGAGCGTTTCCGTGCTTCGGAAGGCACGTTAAGCCGTTGGTCCCGGTTGCCAGTAAAATGGCGGTCGTTAAGCCTGGTTGAAGGCCTTATAGGCGGCTTAAAAAATTTCAACAGCAGGTCGCCACAACCTGCGTCTTTCTATTTTCAACACGGCAATGAGCTCACCACATATTACGTGGGACAGGGATCCACACGGTGAAAAGTGGGCATATAATATGCCTCTGCCACCCCTTCGGGGATAAGGCGTGATGGATATTTATTTTATTTTATAGAAAAACTATCACAGATAAGCTTCATACATTTTTAAGTAACAGTTCACCAAGTAAACAGTTGTAGGTAGGTACCTAGATAATTTTCGTAATGAAAACTTTTAAGTAAAAATTTCGAACAAATTTTAATGGTTTGGGCGTTATCCAGCTTCTTTGGAGTTTAGTTTGGATCCCGCTTTTTGAGGCGATTAGCTAGCGTGAAATTTTAAGGTCAAGCCGCCGCCTTGGACCTGCTTCTGTAAAAATAGTGGGTCATCCAGCGTACTAAACATAGTTATTTAAGAAATTATATAACAAATACCTGTTTTAATTTATATATATTTCTTATTTACTAGTAGACGCACAGCGGTTTATACTTTTGCGTTAATATTGAATGGGTTAATTTTTTTTAGTTATAGTTAGAATAATTATAAGTTATTAGTGTTATATATCGTTTTAATCGTTACCAGGAATTTAATTATGTAAAAAAAAAGTGTTTTATATTAGTTTTTCGTTTAAGTGGCAAATTTCTGAAAAATAACGTTTATTTATTTTTATACCGACTTTTTCGTGTTTATACCAATATATCAGTTAATTATGATTAAAATTCCAAATAATTATAGCTATAAGTTTTATCTTTATATATTTTACGATTTTTCAGTAGTTTAAAATTTTTGTCTAGATATTATAGTTTCCAAGATATCACGATTTTATGTAATTAGGTCATAGGTTAATTACAGAAAAAGGCGATGCTCCGGCAGCGCGAACGGTTAGCAAACGTTGGAGTACCAGAGTAATCACACGCCAAAAATGCCTAACATTATTATAAAAAAAAGCTGGACCGATATTAACCAAATAAACCTAAGAACCACCACCAAGATACAGGATTTCAAATGAAAAAGACCGCTTTAAAATCGGTCTGTCCGTTTAAGAGCTACGATGCCACAGACAGACACACTCACACACCGAAATCTACGTGTAACTTATAACATTAACACCCCTATTTTTGCGGGGTGGGGTTTAAAACAGGTAACATTATAAAAAATCTTAATTGCCCCCCCCTGACCCAGATCCTGGGTACGCCCATGAACACTTTCTATACACCACTAAGGTGGTAGGCAAGCATACGAGTCCATGTGTTCGATAGAAGTCGCTATAGAAATCAGGTATTCACAATCTAACCGTACGATAAATGAAACTGCTCTCGGACATTACCGTATACGAGCGCTCCTGTGGTGAGCGGTGGGATGATAGAAAGCACCTAGTTGTGGGCATCAATACGAATAGTTCCTCAGTGCATAAACCATTGTGTGCATGTCCTCGGGGCATAACCAACCAACACGCATGTGACGCATTAGTAAAACCTGTTCGCTAAAATAAAAATATTCTTGTACCGCAGTTTGAGTTATATGGCACTGTGTAAAAAATAAGTGTCTCATAATATGATTTATTTATTTGAATGTGGTAATCTCAGGAACTACTGCTTGGATTTAAAAAAATATTTTTGTTGGATAGCCCATTTATCGATGAAGGCTATATATCCTCACGCTACAACCTGCAGAGCGGAGCAGTAACCATAATAATCGACAAATCGGGCAAATTTTTATGCATTATTGTAGAATTGCTATGCGATGGGATAAAAAAGTGCAAAGGGAGTTCGAAGTATGTCACGGACGAAGCACAAATGAACCTAGTTCATATTTGTTAGATAGCGATGATATTGGTGAATGTCTCAAATATATACTAAATATATTTGAGACATTCACCAATACCATCGCTATCTAACCCAAATTAAGCTGATAAAAGCTTGTGCTGTAGGATCTATAAAACTGATAAACAAAATTACCTATGTTTTATTAAGTTTCTAGATGTTATAGTATAGGCACTGATAATATAATATAATTCTGTAAAAAAAAAGAAAAGCAAGTATGTTTTAGTAATATATGTATTCAAGTATATATTGCTATAAACATACTTATTTATTATACATAGAATACACCCAAACTAAGAAATAAACGCATCACAAAAAAAAATTTTTCGATCCAGTAGTGGAAACCAAGACCTCACTACCGCTAATGAGCTTAGGGCTCTTCCAAAGATCAACAAATTTGGGGAGTATTCTGCACCTTACTATACCACGCTGGGTTATATTGGTGGCTAGGTTAGTAGTTTATTTCGAGTTTTATACTCTACGTAATGAGTTTTTAATGCAAGTGTTAACTTACTCACATATCACGATACCCACGGGATGAATTGGGGTGTTGACATTTGACCTCTATCACCCCGCAGGTAACTTACTACAACAGATCCAGGAATGTTGCTTTTGCTGAATGAATATTGAATGTTGCAATAATAATACCGCGTGATAAGTTTACGTCAAACTAGGCGAAAGTCGCATACTCAACCTGTTAGTTGCTTGCCATTCGTATGTACTATGTGGTAATTAGTGTAAGTAATCGTATTAGTAATAAGTGACGCCCCTGACACGCATGTGTAAATCCAAGGAACCTCACCTGCAGGCACCTTTTTTTTAAATTGAGTATAATCCCACCCGCATTCCCATAACTGTGACTCATGTAAACCAGGATCTACAGCAATTACCAAGACCTCAAAAAGTAACACCGAGCTCTATCCCGGTGAAGTCAGAGGAAAAGATAGAATGTCTTGGAACCCGCCACGAAATTAATGAGAAGATAATTTGAGAACGTTGAAAAAAAACGTAACGCCTCTTCCCTCCTTTGCAAAGCCGGAGACCTGGAAAGCAACTAGGTCTAAATCCTATAGAAAAAGGGAAGCACCACGGTAAATTACAAGTCGAGCTGTTTAATTTCAGTAATATGTATGGCAGAATCGTTTAAAAGACTTTCAGTCCCAATACAACGAGATCCGCATAGTAAACTAGCCCTGATGTTACTTGTAATCTGTTTAGCATATTATATCGCTCGTTTCGACAAATTCTACACACCTGCTAACATATGCTGACTAACGAAACGAGGTAATGACTCAGGTCCCGCTATGGGGTTAGGAGATCAGATTCTCCTAACATAGCAAATAAAAGTGAACCCAGGCTCCAAATTTGGGTAGGGCTAGGAAGCGACTGGGAATACACTAAGGTGAAGAGAATAAAAAAAGGTAATACACAAAACAAGGAAATAATATTAAAACCGTATTTATTTACAAACTAACTTACAGTATAGGTTTATGTATAAATTTTGTACATAGTTCCAATATGACTCTTTAAGAGTTTCTATATTCAACCAGCCAAATATTATAATACTAATCAGTTATTATATTATGCCGTTTTCACGTGCTCTGTGTTAGAATGTGGCGCCCCAGAATGCTATTAGTTTCACGGGCGTAGCCGGGGGGATTTGGACCCCCTAACCCCCCCCCCCCCCCCCCAATGTTAACGATATTGACAATCAATGATGACATGACAATGGGCTCACCACCTATTACGTGGGACAGGAATACAAATGGTGAAAAGTGGGCATATAATATGCCTCTGCCACCCCTTCGGGGATAAGGCGTGACGGATATTGACAATCATCATCATCCGAGCGTCTGTCTGGGTTGTGTTCACTCCTGTTCCTACTACTCCTACTCCACTTCGCACGGTCATCGGTATCCCTAGTAGCGAGACCGCGGATGCTTGAGGTTCTCCAAACAACCACCGCAGTATTTTCATTGCTACGACACGCAGCACCTGCTTGTGTGTCTCTAACAAAGACCAATGGTGTTATAGAACTGTCCCTTCGAACCGGCATTTTTGGCTCACAAATTACACCAGGCATCTCTACGCAACTTGACTTACGCAGCAGCAATGTGTATCTCGATGTCACGGTCGATATCACTGGACGTAATACAGATCCCCGGTTTTTAACCTGGTCCGTGCGCTTGACTAAATCATCGCCTATGCTGACGAATGTTGGACCTGAAGAGTTTAGTGCCAAGTAGGTACTCGGTCTTGGCCATAATAAGTAACCATGGGGGCTGCTCATGTGAATCCCTGATTCTGAACTGAAAAAAAACGGACTAAGGACTAATTAAGGCACACCAGCAGACTGAAATGATTTTGAAGTTCCAATTAAATTTTTTCGGACCCGAAATCTATTCAGAGCGCAGTAGGTCAGAAAGTATGCTTCATAATTCAGGCCCTTTCGGTGCGGAAATTAAAATTTAGAGATGTTCGGTCAAGTCTTTGATCACTTCCGGTGTTAAACCTGTTTATCACACAAACATCTTTAAATATACACTCACTGTCCGTTATGAAGAAGTCTATCTCGTTCCTTGTGACCATGTCGGGGCTTCACCAAGCCCATTTTCTGTAGGGCTTTTCATTAAAGTTATAATTCAATAAGAAGAGCCTCTGCGACTCGATAGAGTTAATAAACTCTGTGCACCATACCATAAAGACCGATTTCACCCGAGGTCGGGGCATACACTGGAGGTGTTCAGGAATACCTATCGGTGAGCTTCAGTATTATTAGGCTTCCCGAGCTGACGCGCTGCTGCTTCCACAATGCCGCTAACAAGGTCATTCATCATAGATAGCGACCTCAGAGGATTGCCTTCCATCACCTTTTCGAAAGTAGAAAAGGTAGCTGGACACAAGGGTTAGTGTGTTCTTTCACTTTCTTCGGAGCTCGCATAAACTCAACATGGGCCAGATTATGCTTTCTTCCTCAAGGTCGACAAAAGGCGCTGGTCCATCCGTAGGCGGGTATTTCCATAGGTTGCCAGAGTCAATCGTGTATGATAGCCTTCTTCTTCTTGGTACAGGGTTTTGTCACGAATATTCTTTTTCTTCGCCATTAGGCATTACCTCGTTTTACATTCAGTCTCGTGTCGATCTATTTTACTGACACAGTATAAAATGCAGGTAGTACTACAACACTGCTTATATTTTGTTGGTGTTAATTATAAATTTTTATATTAATGGGGCTGATAGATTTTTGTAAAATAAATGACCCCTCTCCAGGACTCTCTACCTTGCAGCATGGTCTATGGACGCTGGAGACTGGTGTCTTTTTACCGTAGACCTTGGAGCTAAATCCTAACCCTGGATCTTGGACCCTGGGTCTTAGGCCCTGAAGTCTGGACTTCTCACTATCTGAGTGGAGTCCAGACTTCAGCCAGAAGTCCCTGGAGCCAAGATTTAGGGCCCTGGACGCCGATCCAGGATCTTGGACCTCTGAACACTGGGATCTCGATAATGAACTCTGGTGGCTGGACTCCGGACTCTCGGGCCCGGAACCTAGACTCTGGACCCTAGGCGTGGGAGACTGGATCCTGGAGCTTAGACACATGACCTACAACCCCAGACCCTCGACTATCGAAATGATGATTTGGAAAATGAAAAATATGATTGAAAAGAGGTCCGTCCGCAAAATGTTTACACCGTTCTTATACTATGTCTTTAAAATGAATCGACGAGACTAGACCGAGTTAAAATTGTTAGGAGAATTGGCCCTGTTAGTCAGCAGGTGTACTATTCGAAGGTGGGGCTGGCTTGGACTCCGAAGATGTGGGTAGGGTCCTATCGCATCTAAAATCTAGTTTAGAATGCTTAAATTATTTTGCGATACTCGTATATTCAAAAATTTACACATTATTACAAGTAATCGAAAAACCCCCCCAAAACGAAAACCTGGCTACGCCCGTGATTAGTTTCATAGTATCATTATTTTGTTATGTATAACCCCTTCTGTCGCTCTCTCTGCAGGCATCTTACTATTACAAATGTGACATTAAAAATTTTAGATATTTGATACATAGTCAATCACGACAAGCGCAGGAAGTACCATACCATACGGCCTTCAACTTATATTAACGACTGCCATGTTACTGGCAACCGGGACCAGAGCTTATAGTGCCTTCTGAAGCGCGAAGACGCTCCTAAATGAAATGTCACAAAGCAGTTTACCGAGGACCAGTTATAGCGAAAGTTGCTTAACGCAGTGATCGTTTACAGAACTCTAGTAACCGGGCTATGGGCTCTTCTTCCTGGGGACAAGTTCCTATGAGAAACTTAATGCAAACTAAGTTTAGTCGACTGTTCTCACATAACTCCAATCAACAATTTAAATTGATCATTGCAAGCCATACATACATTTTCAAAGAGCACCCATGAAGTTTCTTGCCAGATGAAGGGTAGGCTACCCTTGGAACTGGCAACTAGAAGCACTTTCATTTTAATTATTGTCACGACTATTCACTTTTTTGATTTGATTGAAACGAGTACAGGAAATCTTCACAAAGCTGGTGAAGTCACGGTCATAAGTTTGTACGAATTAAATGAAACGGATAGCATTCTGACGCACCACAGCACTCTAAATGTGAATCTTACTCACACATACGTACAAAATGTGACACGAGATTGTAAAACTAACAAACACATGAACGCAACTGAAACTGACACAGAATTCTTGGAACAACTTTAGAACGCTACAATGCTTTTAAGCAATTCATTTCATAAGAATAGGGCATTACACACAGCTAGGAATATTGCCCGCACTGTAATAGAGACGAAGTAATACCGCGTGCCAAGTTTACGTCCGGTTTTAAGCGAAAATCACATACGCAGCCTCTCAGTTGCCTACCATTCGAATGTATGTAGTAATTAGTGTAATATTATAAGTTAAGGGTAAAGCACACACGCTTGGTTGTATAAAATATCGTGCGTAAGGCGAATCTAGAAGAACGAATGATTCCTTTCTTTGTGGGGCATTCTATCCAAGAAGTGAGTCATCAACAAACATATTCATAATTATATGGTACGTAGGTACAAGCATTCTTTAAAAAAGTAAGTTTAAAAATACTTTAAAAACCACATCCGGTTTGAATCGTCATAGCCAATCATAATAAAAACGTCATCCTCGGGATAGTAATAAGTGGATAAAATCTGTACAAATAAATAAAATTAATTGTATATTTGTAATGTTCAAATAACAGCTTTTTACTAAATATAAGTGAATGTACACAAAAAAATTATATTTAAAAATATTTTTGGCAGCCTGTGTGTTTATTGTGGGTTTGCCGAACGGATAGAGCGATGTTGATGTGACTTAAACTGGTAGATAGCTGATGTTACACGGAGTAACTTAGGCTACTATTATTTTAGAAAAAGAAATGGAATTCCACGCAGAAATATAAAACCTATACAACAATCAGTTTTAAAAACATATCTACATACACAGGCATGTTCCAAAAACTTCATTATGTTGATCGACATGACCTTTTTAGTTTTAAGTTCATTCGTCTCTACGCAGTCACATGAAATCAAAATCAGTCCTTAATTATATAGTAACTAACTAACTATCTTCACGCTGTATCCCTAACGGGGTAGTCAGAGAGGACAGATCGCCAGGCTTCGCGATCCATACATACTTCTAATTATAAATATTATTATAATTATTATTTTTTCTAATTATATAGTAGATAGGTTTAATTTTCGATGCAATTCGCCCAAATAGCGACAGATATATTTCATTCAAGTAGTATGCTAACATTAAATATTGCCTAAATCTGCTGAGCAACATTGATGGCATAAAACGACAACACTCAGGACGGTTCCTTATATTTCATTACCAATAATCTGATTATTTTAAGTAGGAATATTCACAATCTAGTCGCAAGGTATCTATACAACTGTTTGCTTATATTAACCATAAAAATCGTAAGAATAGGGGGCCAAGTATACTAACTCAATCGTGTCAGAAGAGAATAGAAATCATCGCTCAATATATAGCCTACAGAAAAAAAATACAGTTTTCGTAGTCTACTATTCAATGCGCTCCAATAGAATACTATCGGCCGGCTGATAGAATGTTATTAACACGTGTAGCGCCTTAAGTAGCTCTTAATTTGCTAAAATCAGCTATTTTGTCTCTATTCTGCAAATTGAGAAGTGTGATTGTGAAATATATAATAGATTTAGTAGACTACTTAGTTTTGTCATAAATTTTTACGATTAAAATATGATGAAGAATTTCAACTTGATTCGATACGGTTCGGCTAGTTCAGTGGCTAAAACATTGCCCTGGTTAGGCAAAGGTCACAGGTTCAATACCCGTCTCGAATCGAATTATCTGCTTTCACTTTATTAAAAATTTAGCATAATAATTGCTTTATAAAACAAAACAAAAATAATTGCTTTAAAAAATTTATATTAAGTTTTGGACAAATCGCATTAGAACCGGAATAGAACTAGAACGGCTTTCTATTGGAAAATAGTAGACTCGGACCCCAGAGCAATGACATACGAGAATATTCGTGTGTCGTCGCGACATGCTCAACAATCATTTACGTATCAAATACGATTCAAACCTTCACTAGTCCAGAAATCGTGTACCGTGTATTTTGACCATGGCTTGCAAAGGTTTTAAACTTAGTTTTTACATTAAAATGTATTTTGAGCAAACTTCGCAGTGGGATCAAAAGAACACTGTCGGACGCGTCGTTTGTGAATAATCTAGAGCACATTGAATATGTAGCGGTGAAGCATGAATGTTCTCGCAAGGCAGTTCTCCTGCTTTACAATTTCCATGTACTAAACAGTTATTTAACATAGCTCTTAATCTTAAGCTCTCGAGACAGAATTATGGTGATAATATATATGACAGCATCGGTATTGCCAAATTCATTGTCAGATAAGTGATTGAATGTGATCGATTCCTTCTAGTGTATCCAGACGAATAAATAAATCATCTGTTAACAGACGATTAGTTAAGTGAACATCGAAAATCAGTTTGAATTTATTAATCTTAGGGCTTGTTAATGACATTATATAATCATACACCTTCATATGTTATACATTTTTCTTAGTGATACCACAGACCAGCTACTTTTAGCATCATCGGCAACAGAAGATTAGGTGGGACATGGGACATTTTTTTTACACAGTATCGTCTAGGCCCAAGTTAGCTTATATAGGATTGTTAGCTTATATGGGATCTACACGACCGATAAACATATATATACATATATGTATATTTCTAAAAACTTACATATTATACATAGTAAATACCCAAACTCCGAAACAAACATTTGTGGATCACATAAATATTTTTTCCGACCCGGGACCTCAGTCGCGGCAGTCGCATACACTACCACTGCACCACCGAGGCGTCGCTTCTTAGAAGCTAAAATGCAACGATCGAGCACTTTACATCGCACACTTAAAAACGTCAGTGGCTGCGATTGAGTCGCTAATCAAATTCACGATGCACCATCAAAAGTGCCTAAATCGCTCGATTCTGATCCGGAACGCCAGATAGTCGCCAAAACCCGATGCAGAATCGACACAGTAGCAAAATCGCGTGTCGCCTAGTTCAAAGTAGCTAGTCTGCGTTGTCCATTTCGTTTTGCACAATATTGCTAATAGCACAAACTTTATTGCTTTCGAACTCGCTTACAGCTTCATAAGGCTCGCTACACAATTGGTAAGGTTAAAAACACAATTAATTAACTGGTCGATTGAAGTTTGCGCCTGGCGTCGATGACGTCACATTGGCCAATAGTCCAATTTTTTAAAGGGTAGCCAAAGGAAAAAATGTGACCACACTTTATTAAATTTTATTCGGTTCACGTAATCAGAGTTAGCGGAACGTAGCGACTATATTGCCGTATTAAAAAGGACAGACAGGGGTTGTGGCTAACTGATGTTGAAATTTTTAAAGATGGCATGAAGGGTACTTTCTTCCGATGCATGGAAACCTCGTAAATAGAATTGTTACAAACGGTCAAACATGAGATGTATGTCGCTTAATACTGTTAACATTTAGGGCCACCACAGACTAGCGACTGTATCGATGTATTTTAGCTTCTAAAAACCGACCAAATCGCGCCGCTTGTGCCGATTCTATAAGTAGCTCGTCTTTGGTAGCCCTAACAGAACACTGAGCAAGCGCGGCTGCAAGGGTTTTAAAGATCAATGTGAAATATTCAGGCACAAACTTTGACCAAATTCACCCGAAAACTTCAGATTACCATTTTTTGTCTAACATAGGTATGTTAGAGTGACGTCATTGACGCCTCGTGAACTTGTCATATGACCACATTGGTTAGGTCAACTACACCAGTAGTAACCAAATATTAAACAGACATAGCTAAAATCTACAATTAATTTTCACAAATACTTCGCTTCTCCCCGACCAAACCTGGTATTTAAGTCTTGAGCTTTTTTGATAATGGATTTCTTTTGGGCTTCGTCGAAGCGGTTCACTTGGAGATCTGTATCGCGACTGAAAGGGCGACGTTCCTTTTTGCCCTCTTCTTTTTCTTCCTTCTATAGAAAGAGACAAAAACACTCCGGTTAATACCTACAGTAAAAACACTTTCATTTCAAACTGCTAAGTCCGGCAATAGATATCGAGATAATAGATACCCTTTTTATATTTCACTAGGTGACCCCTCACGGCTTCGCACGTAACATACTTTGAAGTCCCGTCGCATCTATTTAATCCTGTCGCTTATAAATCTTAATCTTAATAATATTATAAATGCGAAAGTTTGTATGGATGTTTGTTACTCTTTTATCCATTTGTCGTCATTAATTTGTCGACATTTATGATTACTGCTCTGCTCCTCAGGGTAGTATGGTATTGATCTATAGCCTATAGTCTTTTTCGATATATGTGCTATCCATCATGAAATAATTTTTAGAATACGTCCAGTAGTTCCTGAGAATAGCGCATTCAATCAAACAAAGAAACAAAACTCTTCAGCTTTATAATATTAGTATAGATGACGTACAGCTTCCGCATGGCTAGATTACCAACGACAGTGATTCTCATTGAGAAGCTAAAGTGATCAAAGCCAGTGGAGGATCCGGATCACCAATTTAGCCGTGAGAATTGCCCGGCTCAAGTGCTCAGCTCGAAAGGTCATAGGTGGAAAATGTAGCCTCCCGCAAGACAGCTTTTTATTATATCAATTAGCACTTAAATGTAGTCTATCATAGTGTATACTGTAGATGCCAGTAATTGGTCTACATATCAGAACTATACCTTGTAATGTAAGATGAGAATGTTGCATATGTATACTGTTGGTCTGTCTATAAATAAATAAATAAGACAGAATGGCGACCTCCCAAAGGTCGCCGGAATTGGCTGGATACGGGTGTCAAAAGACCAATTTATTGTGGTGATCTTTAGCGAAGGCCCAATACTTTACTTTAATCCAATTTTTCATGCCGCCCATAAGCCTTCAAATTAGTTTAACGACTGCCATGTTTACTGGTTTTTATATACACTCCCGGACTCTTGAATCGAGCCACCTTACATTCCCGGGCCTTAAAGCCCAATACACAAAAAATATACAATATAACAAAAAAGTTTTTATGCATTTTTAATGCTGGCATATTTCATCGTCTTTCCCGTATGCATTATTCCAAATTTGAATTTTAGAATTTAAAACAAAGAACAAAAGCCGAGCTTGGTCACTGATTTGAAAAAATAATGACAGTTGAAAGTTGCTTTTGAAGCAATTTAATGTCGATTTGGTTTGAATTTTCGCAATTGTTGTTAACCAAAGTTTAGTTTAGTTATTTTTCTATAATTTGAACCGTTTTGGCTATAAAATTATGGATACTTCACCTGAAGTAGCCGCGCAAGCTGTAGCACTTCTTCAATCTGGGCTAAGTCAGCGAGATGTGAGTTCACAACTTCACATAAGTCGTTCCACTGTTCAAAGAGTGTACCACCGATACCTGGAGACTGGCGGCTTCTTTCGGCGAACAGGAGGACCTCGTTACCGAGTGACAACGGCGAGACAAGATCAATACATTGTCACTACTAGCTTACGAAATCGACGCCTTAACTCTGTTCAGATATAAGAACAGCTCAGGGACTTTCACGGAGTGGCTGTAAGTGCTCGGACCGTTATAAGGCGACTCAATGAACGTGGTTTAAAGCCCCATAAGCCAGCCAATGGACCCAAATTGACACGAGCACACCGAATATCCCGTCTAGAGTTTGCGCGCGAACATCTAAATTGGACTCGACATCAATGGAGCCAGGTTCTCTTCACAGATGAGTCCAAGATAATGCTATACGGTAATGACGGAAGGAGTAATGATGCGTATACCAGCTCCAAAACTGCATCAAAACATTTTCCTTCTACATACATCTTTAATAAGTTACAGTACTCCAAACCAAAAAAATCAAGGTTGCTCGATTTTGGTGTCCGGGAGTGTATATTAACCATTCGATTAGTTCTGAAATGGGTAGGGCACCCAGGTATGTGCTAATTCCCTTTTAAAAGCATTTCTGTGCTTCGGAAGGTACGTTAAGCCGTTGGTGCTGGTTGCCAATAATATGTAAGTCGTTAAGCCAAGTAGTAGGTCTTACGGCTTGAAAAAAAATTCAACAGCAGGTAGCCACAACCTGCGTCTGTCCTTTTCAACACGGCAATGGGCTCACCACCTGTTACGTGGGACAAAAATGCATACGATGAAATGTGGGCGATTTAATATGCCTCTGCCTACAGCTTCGGGGATAAAGGCATGACAATATACATGTCTCTTGAAGGCGAGGTTGGCTTGGATCTCTGATCTTAGAGGGGACATTACATCCCAGGTACTTGTTAACACCTTATCAATTGCTATTACGAGTAAGAGTTGGTGTTATTGAGGTTCAGAAGGCTGAAGAAACTTGGTAAAAATTATTTATTTAATGAAAATAAATCTGTTTACCTTTTTCTTCTTCTTTAATTTTTTCTGGTGCATGTCTAGTAAGCTTTCATCTCTCTTGTGCTTCTTTTTGTGTTTTCTGGAAACAATAAGATTACAATTTACTGATGAGAACTAAGTCCGCACCATGTATACTACATGAAACTTGATATATAAACATAGTTATAGCACAGTATAAAGAGTAAACCTATCAGTAGCGTTACGCCTTTGAAGTTTACAAAAATGCCGACAACGTCTAGACAGTGATGCTTGTAGGGTTGTCACAAGTATACAAGGCTGATGTTATTTATAATTTATTTATTAACTAAAAAACTAACTAACTAACTATCTTCACGCTGTATCCCTGACGGGGTAGTCAGAGAGGACAGATCGCCAGGCTTCGCGATCCATGCATACTTCTTTCGCTTCTTCGAGATTCATCAATCGCTTCATACACGCACGTCTGGGTATCCGAGTACTTTTGACCTTTCCGTTTTTGAGCAATCTGCTCACGTGGTCTTCATATGTAAGTCTCGGCCTTCCCTGACTCCTTCTACCCTCTACTTTTGAACAATATATATTCTTCGTCAATCGTTCCTCACTCATTCGTTGGACGTGTCCAAACCAACGGAGCACGCCCTTTTCCAGCTTAACGCTGACACTTTCATTCAAACCTGCCATATTGCGTATCACTTCGTTACGTATTCGGTCGGCCAAGGTAACGCCGCACAATTTTCGAAGTGATCGCATCTCCACAGCATTCAATTTACTTTCATGCATCTGCTGACATACCCAGGTTTCACTACCGTAAAGCAAAGTTGGCACTAGCACTGCGTTATGAATCGCCATTCGTGCTTCTTTTACGATGCTTTGTCGCTATTAATTATTATTATTATTATTTATTAACTCGTACTCGCAATCAACTATCAACATTATAATATAATATCTTAATCTTAATAATATTATAAATGTTAAAGTTTGTAGAGATGTTTGTTACTCTTTCACGTAAAAACTACTAACTAGATTTTAATGAAACTTTATAATAATATAGCTTATACATCGGAATAACATATAATTTTTATCCCGGGAACAAGTTCTTATGGGAAACGGGAACGGGAAAACTTCTCTACGCGGGCGTCAACTAGTATGTTATATAATAAATCAATAATATAAATATCGGTTTAAAAAAAAACGATCTGACATTTCACCAATTGCCGCACACGGAAGTAAATAAGGTTCATTTCATGTCGAATCGATAGTTTTTTTTTATGAGAAAGCGTTTACGAAATTGCTGCCGCGTAGTAGATATAAAATTATGGGGTTTCTAGCAATCAATATGGCCGCCGAACTAGTCTTATAAAATTTCATGTTGGGTATCGTATAAAGGGGTTTTTGGTATGCCGAGTACGAATTTCGTGTTAATTTTGCAATCCAATATGGCCGCCGCTTCATGGTTTTCAAATTTCACGTTGGGTATCGTATAAGGGGTTTTTTGGTATGCTGAGTACGAATTTAGTGTTAATTTTGCAATCCAATATGGCCGCCGCGCCGTGGTTATAAAATTTCATTTTGGGTATCGTATAAGGGGCTTTTTGGTATGCTGAGCACGAATTTCGTGTTAATTTCGCAATCCACAATGGCCACCGTGTCGTTATAAAAAAAATCAAGGGAATGGGAGCATGAACCAGGAATGAGAATTGACGATGAGAACTAGGGATGAGAAATGTGAACGGGAAGCTGGGGATGGGAACTGGGAATTCAAACAAGGGTGAGCTGACATATGTAATCTCATATTATTACGTTTCTTCTTTTCACGGGTATCTTCTTTTTTTTTATCAAGTTTACCGGGCTTTTGGTAGGCGTACATGGGGACATACTGGTCCAAAACGCAGAGGCCCTTTGAGAATTGTAATCTAAAAGGAAATGGGACCCCCACTGCAGACAGTCCACGCCCGCCTTATGTAGAAGAACGATAATGGACCACATCCAATGGGAGTTAAACTATTGTAAAATATGCTAACTAAGAAATGGGCTATTGGGTTGGGGGTTTGATGAACTAGGTGATTATAACTATGGATAAAGGCGGCGTCTGCCATTTTATATCTGATTATCCTAATTTTGGCAGACGGTGACTCGCCAACTCACTAGATGGGCCCCCTATACAATCGCCATAGGCATGATAAGTCTGTAAGGCGACAGGAGAAAACACCGGTGTGAGCGGCTTGGGGTGACGAGCGATGCGGCGCCGGTTTCACTATCGCGGGTCAGACCTGGAGTGGTCTTCCCCGTAGTTATGCCCTTGAAAATGACACTTCCACCCCCGAGCATATAGCTCTGGCTCCCTCCCTCTGACCGGCCAATTAAGGCAAACCAGAGTTGAGATTTGCTGCACTCCCGGGAGTAGCACTCTCACTGCTCTCCCGTTAGGCCATTAAATCCTAACCAGTGCAGAAGGGCAACAAAACTCTGAGGAATCGGGCGATGTGTAGCCACGCACATTGTGATGATGTGAGCTTTTCAATAACTTTCTGATATTTTTTTTTGTTGATATTAGAAAGTGGATGACTCAAAAAGCGAATCTACTATACCCTCATAGGGTTGCGTTAATCCTATAAAAGATTACGATTGTCCTCGAGGGGTATATTATTATTATTATTAATTTGTTCAATTTGTCTCCGCCCCGTTGAGCACTCTAAAAAAAAAAACAAATTCTATGGATACGAAGTTCGCCGCGTATATTAGGCATATTTTTAGTAGTAAATGAGTTAATGATAAATATTTTCGGTTTTTGACTAACTGGACTTAATGCTACTGTTGTTTTCAACAAAAAAATATTGGTTACGCTTTGAACAAGTTTAAAAACTTGAACACAGGATAACATAGTATAGAGCATAGTTATAATCCCACATGTGTGGCTCCGCACACCATAATACTCTTATGCGATACCCAACATGAAATGTATAACAGTTGGCGCGGCGGCCATATTGGATTGCAAAATTAACACGAAATTCGTACTCAGCATACCAAAAAACCCCTTATACGATACCCAACACTAAATTTTATAACCACGGCGCAGCAGCCATATTGGATTGCAAAATTACCACGAAATTCGTACTCAGCATACCAAACAACCCCTTATATTATACCCAACATGAAATTTTATATCCACGGCGCGGCGGCCATATTGCATTGCAAAATGAACACGAAATTTGTATTTAGAATATTAAAAATCCCATGAATTAAAGAAATCTATACAAACATTCAAAAATCATAGCAAGCGGTCGTGAATGCGTCAACCCTGAAAGACTGTCCCGAGCTACTAACAACATTTTGTTCGCAGCTCGGGACAAACCCTCCCGCGTCTCGTCCCTTGTCCCCCGCACGATTGCTCTGTCTAGACAGCTTCGTCGACCGACTGTATGTCTTTCGGCTGTGGTTATAGTCACATATTTAAGCCTATTAAAATGCAATCCTTAGAGCAATAAGCAATGTGCTATGTTATACTACCAACTCGAAAATCCACAAACATCTACAGATGACAACAGTGAAAGAGGAAATAAAAATACAGATTGACAAATAAAGATCGGAAAAACATCCTAACTAATCAGCTTCACAGCTTCACATTGACAAGCCGTAGAATAGAACCAGAATCGCTGTTTTTGTCTGTCAAAATGTTAGTAGACTATCAAAAATGCAACTGACTAGCGGCCTCTGGCGCGGTATGTGTTAGTAGAATTCTATCGGTCGACCGATAGAAGTCTATTGTAGTACGATTGTAATAGTAGACTATGAAAAACTGTCAAAATTGTACCGGTGGCTTTCTATTGAGCGAGGATTTCGATTCTATTTCGACACGATTGAAATAGCTGACTTGGCCCTCTGATACTCTGCAGCTATGCTAATCGCCTGATGAGGACAGACATGCCCCCGTTGAAGGACACCGTCTAAACGTAAACTATAACCTCACATTTGCTAATAGTGCACAGCACTGATTGCAGATAAAATTTTCGAGTTGGTAGTATAACATAGCACATGCTATGTTATACTACCAACTCGAAAATCCACAAACATCTACAGATGACAACAGTGAAAGAGGAAATAAAAATACAGATTGACAAATAAAGATCGGAAAAACATCCTAACTAATCAGCTTCACAGCTTCACATTGACAAGCCGTAGAATAGAACCAGAATCGCTGTTTTTGTCTGTCAAAATGTTAGTAGACTATCAAAAATGCAACTGACTAGCGGCCTCTGGCGCGGTATGTGTTAGTAGAATTCTATCGGTCGACCGATAGAAGTCTATTGTAGTACGATTGTAATAGTAGACTATGAAAAACTGTCAAAATTGTAACGGTGGCTTTCTATTGAGCGAGGATTTCGATTCTATTTCGACACGATTGAAATAGCTGACTTGGCCCTCTGATACTCTGCAGCTATGCTAATCGCCTGATGAGGACAGACATGCCCCCGTTGAAGGACACCGTCTAAACGTAAACTATAACCTCACATTTGCTAATAGTGCACAGCACTGATTGCAGATAAAATTTGAAGTAATAAAAATATCCGTAAGCCCAAAAAAGGACATCCACTTTTGGCAGTTATTGGTCTCCTGTAATTGGTATAAGTCAATGGTCATGTTGTTATTTTATGTGTAAAAGTGGTAGTTTCTTTATATGTTTGTTTCTTTTAAATTTCTTTCTGCCCGGTGACGGCAATAGGGTTACCCTGTATTACGTGAGACCAACAAAACTATTGGCAAAGTGTGAGCGTGTAATTCACCTCTGCCTATCCCCTCGGAGATATAGATATGATTGTTTGTTAAATTATGTGATCTAAGATGTTTTCAAACCGCCAATAGTTTGCATCGCAGTGTAGCCTCCTTCTTGAGATAATTAGGTAAGCTTTTTTAAAATACATTACTCACTTAACAGCGGATTCTTGTTCATTGTCTCTGTTCGAGATATGACGCATCCTGGCTTCTTCCTTCAACTGCGTGTCCAGATCTTCTTCCTTCATCACGCCAGCTGCTTTCCTTGCCTTTTCTTCTGGAGTGTCTGTCCAACTAGACCTGTGTAAATAAAATCATATTGACAAACATTAGAAAAATAATCAATTTTAATCATTTTGGTCCATGTATTAATAAACTAGCTTTAATCTA
The DNA here is from genome assembly GCA_948477245.1 of Thumatha senex. Classification (NCBI taxonomy): domain Eukaryota; kingdom Metazoa; phylum Arthropoda; class Insecta; order Lepidoptera; family Erebidae; genus Thumatha; species Thumatha senex. The sequence continues at coordinate 21,541,509 of OX419726.1, forward strand.
GCAAAATACTGAATTTATATGCATGAATGTTATGAAATAAGTATGTTGTACACCATTAGTTGTAGGACATAGAGGACAGATAGATTTTAAGAAAATTGTAAGAACTTCTATAACCTATGCTTCACAAATAAATAAATGAAATAAATAATTTCCAAGTACTTACTGAAGTATATAATTGTGATATATAAAATTAACTCCAACGAGATAATGTAAAAGAACCCGGGAACTTTGCAAACGATAGCTGCTGCAAGTAGCCAAATATGACCCTACAAATTCAAGTAGGGTTTGAACGCAACTGGGAATACACTAAAATGAAGACGTGGAGATTGTGTCAATCTTACACACCACCATCGAAATATAGCTAAATAAGTATTTGCTACTTAATTACAAAATGCATAAATACATAGAAAAATTGAAACGCCGTAAATAATCATTTGCGGGATACGCAAATATTACTTTCGACATAGGATCGGAACCCAAAACCTCAGGCACGGTTTGCCCCGAATTAAATTTTATTATAAGTACATAATCCTGTAGAAAATAGGAATGAACATATTGGAATGGGACCGATTCATTAAATCTTCTGACAACTTACCTATCTGACATGTCAGGACCTTCTTTAGCTCTAAAACTCCTTGCTTCTAAGCCTATGTATTTCGCTTTTCCTTCAGGCAATTCCAACATCCATTTTTCTCGCGACTTTACTTTAACATCAGTATTTCCATCCAATTTTTTGATCTTGATGTCCAAAGCTCTTTCTTCTAGACGTCGATGTGCATCAGACCATTTCTCTTCAGAACCAGCAGGTAGTGGACCGATGGCACTGTCATCATCCGAACTTTCATATCTCTCGACTTCTTGTTCCCTCTCGGCTAGAACTTTGCGCATATCTTCAGGAATAGAAGGTCCTGAAAGATGTAAAATGTTATTAAATTAATATTTATTCAAGTAAATGAACGTGATTTTCTTAGATTTAAGTACTTCGAGGAATAAAGCAGGTGCTATATGGTTGTAATACTGAGTCCCGACAGACGTGACCTTTGCTTGGTCACACCAAAGGAAGAAAGGTCATGATATATTTTGAATTAAATCTGCCATCCACATGGATAGCAAATAAGTAACTAATAAGACCGCTAATAAGAGCGCTAGATTACAAACATCGGTCGCTTTGACACAATGTCTCATGTATTTTTGAGTAGATTTGATGTAGCTATCAAAAGGTCGTATTCCAGAACGTTTCTCAATACTCAAGAAACACTTAAGAGTAGTATTTATAAGGCAAAAACTAGCCACTAACTCTTAAGTCTTGAGAAACGTTCTGGAATACGGCCCTATTATGAATCTGAACTACGTAGCACCTACCATTACTTATTCTGTGCTATAAGTAAAGAAACACAGAGAATATGATGGCATATTAGATATAGAAGGGTTTGATGAACTACTTTTTTCCATTAAAGTGGGACGATTTTTATGATTCCTGATTTGTTGAATTTGTCTCTACCTCGAATAGAAGAATAGGTACGTGAAAAAACCGAACAAGTGCGCGTCGGACTCGCTTACCGAGGGATCCGTACCTACAAATTGTAATGAATATTTGTCATGATTTAATTACAAATTTAAGTTGTGTTTTCAGATTTAAATTGTGTAACGCTCCCGTACGGGGTTGGGAGGTCAGACGGCAGTCTCTCCAATCCTATGCAAGTAGAGGTTGGAAGTAAAGATGGAAGAGGTTTTCAGATATTTCCCTATACTTGTAGTGATGGTATTGCCAAATGGACAATAACCCTATTAATGTTGATTCTCTCGAGTTTAGTTTTTTTACGTAAAATGGTTTAATTTTTACACAATTTCAAGAGACTGTAGATTTAAATACTATTTATTACTAGCTGACGCCCGTGACTTCGCCCGCGTAGAGAAGTTTTCCCGTAACCGTTTCCCACAGGAACTTGTTCCTGGGATAAAAAGTAGCCTATATGTTACTCTGATGTATAAGCTATATTATTGTAGTTTCATTAAAATCCATTCAGTAGTTTTTACGTGAAAGAGTAACTAACATCCATACTTACAAACTTTCGCGTCTATATAATATTAGTAGGATAGTAGGAAAAAGTAAAATATTAAAAAGAAATTGGAAAAAAATGACAAAAAATAATGGAACCAGATTCTAAGTAGCTACAAAGCTCACTGGGACAACTAGTACCTATTAAATATATATTGGCTAATTTTTATTACACTGCGCTATCCAACCCAAAATGAGCTAATACAAGCTCGTGCTTTTAGATTACCCATTAGGTGTATGCAGCTGATCAAGAACAGTGACAAGTCCAAATGAGACACTCCGGAAAACTCGGTTGATGCACATGTAAGATTTTAGTCAATGCAATTTATATGCCTCAAGTCCCATGCGAGGAGTGGACGAACATAATGGTTGGTTAAATTACACTTGTCCTACACCTATGATCTTAAATCATAAGATCTAAAAATGGTTATAATTGCATGCAAAATTCATGGTTTCAATCGTCATATTCGCCGATTGTCTATTAACTTGATAAATAGGAGTGTATTCCTAAGTTTCAGTAATATGTCTCAACTTAGTGGAACTACTTTATAAGCATCTATTAGACATTGGATGGGCATTTGTAGCTAGAAGACTATCAACACAATACAATATACAGATTGCAACGAAAAGCTAAAAGGTACTATATTTCTGATGAAGAAACTCTACTCTTGATTGTAGACAATGTCGCTAAGTTAAGAAAATGCAACATTTGCCTTTTTCATTTCATCTATACTAATATATAAGCTGAAGAGTATGTTTGTTTGATTGGTTGAACGCGCTAATCTCAGGAACTACTGGTCGTTTTTGTGTTGGATAGCCCATTTATCGAGGAAGGCTATATATCATCATGCTACTACCCTGGAGAGCGGAGCAGTAATCATAAATGTCGACCAATTGGGCTATTTTTATACGTTTTTGTAGAATTTATAAGCGACGGGATTAAATAGGTACGACGGGAGTTCGAAGTATGTCACGGGCGGAGCCGTGAGGGTCACCGGGGGGCCAGTTTCAGTATATAAAAAGGCTAGGTTGCACAGGCCTTGTTCTGTCAAGGTTAATGTTGCCTCTATAAAGCTTCATTTAGTGGCTACCTTTATCTACTCTCAGATATGTAGTTAGATAGATTGTGTAGTACAGAGGTTCCCTAACTTATTTTGTCTACTGCCCACTTTGAGACTAAATAATTTTTTAGCGCCCCTATTTTTTCACCTACTTAAAAACCACTATAACTTCAAATTAAATTAATTAATTGTTGTGAGCTATATTAGCGGAGATTAAACATTCATTCTAAAATAGACTTTTACTATAATCCGCAAGAGTTCACTTTGAGACCTGAGCACAGTAGGTAGTACATAACGACGCTCAGGTCTCAAGTTAACTCTTACGGGCTACACCTGCCAATGAGAATGATTATTGAAACGCAACTTTATAGTATTCGGACAGAGTATCTTTTATTCAAAATAAAACAAACATAATCGATTCTTATATATTGTAATGTAATTGAAGGATGAATCTAATGCTGTTTAATAAGTTTGTTGATATCAGGTTCCAATTTGCTCAAGAACAGCAGCAAGTCGCCACGTTCGGTAACATGCAAACGATTTCTCTTTTTAGTAAGCAGCGTTGCCACAGCACTAAATCCACGTTCACACAAATATGACGATAGGAATGCTATCAAGAATCGTTAAACGATTGACCACAATCTAGGGTACAATTGCGAAATCAGTTTTTGTAGCCAAAATTCTTAATAGCCATTTTTGAACTTGATTTTTATATCCTCGTTTGTTGTCAATTCTATAAGTTCTTCTTCCAGCTGAGGTGAGATTGCTGTGTTGACATTTGAAGACGGATCTAACACCTATCCTAGTATTTCCTAAGTTCAAAATGTCCTGGTATCGTTCGGTGAAGTCAATGTGGAGGTTTTCCAAATGTTGGCAGTAGGCAAACAAGTCGTCGTTACTGCAGGATACTGATAAATTCGGAAAATTGTGAAACTCACGTCTGCCCATATTCTTTTTGTGTAGAAGCAGTTTGGCTGCGAAAGCAGCAACGAAATTTTTTGTTTTAATTATATTTAGTTCATCGCCTTGCAGTTGGAGATTCATGTCGTTGAACAATTTATACAGGTCTGTCATGTAAGCTATATCATTTTTTGATGTAATGAGCTTGTTGCGCAATTCTGTATCTTTAGTTTCCAAGAACTCTAACACAGAGTCAAACAGGTTGTAAAATCTAGTCAGACAATTGCCTCTTGAAAGCCAACGAACCTCAGTATGAAGCAACAAACGGTTGGAATCTTCGTCTTTAGTAACACAAAGCTGATGAAATAATCTATCATTTAAAGAGCTGGTACGGATTTTATTGACTGCTTTGATGACATATTGCAGTGATTGAAATTGTCGTTCACTTAGGTTTCTAGCAACCAAATGTTGTCTATGAATAACGCAATGTACAGCAAGTACATCTGGAATTTTATTTTTTAAGTACGCTATGAAGCCTTTATGGCACCCTGTCATAGCCGGAGCGCCATCCGTAGCAACTGATATAATATTTTTCAAGGGAATCTATTTCTCATCACAAAACTTTTCCAATGTATTGAATATGGTTTCGCCTTTTGTATCGGTCTCTAAATTTCCAGCAAACAATAGTTCTTCACATATTTTCTCATGTTTAATAAACCTCACGTAAGACAGCAACAATGCTTCATTAGTAGGTAAAGTGGACTCATCGAGCTGAATTGAGAATTGACTAGTCTTCAGATGATTGCACAATGAACCTTCAATATTTTCAGCCATTTCATCAATTCGTCTTTGCACAGAATTATTACTCGAAGGAATTTTTCGGATAATATCTGCGGCCGTTTTATGAAGCACAGTAGTTATTACTTCCTTTATTGCTGGCAAAATTAACTCTTCTCTGATGTTGTGTGGTTTGCCTTTTTGAGCAATTAACAAAGATATATTGTACGAAGTTCGAGCTTCGTACAATATATCTTTGTTAATTATACAGGTCTGTCATGTAAGCTATATCATTTTTTGATGTAATGAGCTTGTTGCGCAATTCTGTATCTTTAGTTTCCAAGAACTCTAACACAGAGTCAAACAGGTTGTAAAATCTAGTCAGACAATTGCCTCTTGAAAGCCAACGAACCTCAGTATGAAGCAACAAACGGTTGGAATCTTCGTCTTTAGTAACACAAAGTTGATGAAATAATCTATCATTTAAAGAGCTGGTACGGATTTTATTGACTGCTTTGATGACATATTGCAGTGATTGAAATTGTCGTTCACTTAAGTTTCTAGCAACCAAATGTTGTCTATGAATAACGCAATGTACAGCAAGTACATCTGGAATTTTATTTTTTAAGTACGCTATGAAGCCTTTATGGCACCCTGTCATAGCCGGAGCGCCATCCGTAGCAACTGATATAATATTTTTCAAGGGAATCTATTTCTCATCACAAAACTTTTCCAATGTATTGAATATGGTTTCGCCTTTTGTATCGGTCTCTAAATTTCCAGCAAACAATAGTTCTTCACATATTTTCTCATGTTTAATAAACCTCACGTAAGACAGCAACAATGCTTAATTAGTAGGTAAAGTGGACTCATCGAGCTGAATTGAGAATTGACTAGTCTTCAGATGATTGCACAATGAACCTTCAATATTTTCAGCCATTTCATCAATTCGTCTTTGCACAGAATTATTACTTAAAGGAATTTTTCGGATAATATCTGCGGCCGTTTTATGAAGTACAGTAGTTATTACTTCCTTTATTGCTGGCAAAATTAACTCTTCTCTGATGTTGTGTGGTTTGCCTTTTTGAGCAATTAACAAAGATATATTGTACGAAGCTCGAAGTCCGTCGTCATCTTTCTTAGCCACTGCCGAAAATAGTTTTGCTACACTTGGCTGAGTATTATGCTTCATCTAGGTCTTTAATCTCTATCTCGATCTAAAATATGCTACATTCTTGTCTTTCTTATCTGGATGCATTTTATTCAAATGATCTTGCAGTCTTGAAGGCTTCATTGCTTCATTCGAAAATGTTTTTAGACATAGAAGGCACTGAGGCGACGATGGGTTTGTGGGATTTTCAATGAATCCGAATTTAATTTGTATTGACATCTCTTCTTTTTTACTTTCGATATTGTTTTGTTTTAAGAAATACGTAAGTAAGTGTTGAACTTAAGTACTGCTTATCTATTACGCGCGAAACCGCAAATGAAAATAATATAAATATTCCGTTGTTTATATAGGATTGCATAAGCAGCACGCACCGACAGGAATAAGACAAACATTTATTAACTCGTTTATCTCATTCGACACTCAATTGTACTCAACAAGTAAGAACAAGTATTCTATGAATCAGCCGATTGATACAGGAATGCACACATCGGGTTATTTAACAAAAACTTGTTAAAATATGATTGCCCGCGGTCTATTATCTACGAAAATTACCTATCTAAGAATACTAATAACTATTAAAATGCGAAAGTGTCTATTGCCTTTTTATTTGTTTGTGTCTACTTTTATTTCGAAACGGAGCGACCGATTGACATGATTTTTCTTCTATTTATTGAATAAAACATGAACTACGCGGAGAGAAATATCGAACCGAGTTTGGGCAATCTCTTAATTAATATTAGTTGATGTTCACAAGTTGTAGCCGAGAGTCGAGAGCTCTGTCGGTGTCTAAGAGTCCTCCTAGCTAGATGAAATTACAAATCGCCCCCCGAAGCCTACACAACGCCCCCATTTTTTTTCTGGGTCTCATACCGATAACACCCCCTTGTAGGCCCGCAGCGCCTACAAGGGGGTGTTATCGCCCACTTTGGGAAACGTTGGTGTAGTACAAAATGTAAAGGGTATAATGGGGTTGATATTATCTGAACAGTAGACCACTAATAAAACTCCATATTTTAAAAATTATCACAAGACTATAATTGCAATACAGATCCAATAGTATATACTAATATTAAGTTTTCTACATTCCTGACAATTTAGTTACGGTTCGTGAGCTCCTTGTGTGTGATGTTGTTTTTACTACTAGCAACTTACCAATATTTTTGCTTCTCTGTAGATGAGGTGGCAATGCTGGGCCTTCTATCAATGACATACTTTCTGTTTGCAATTTGTCAAGATGAGGAGGCAAAGCTGGTCCACAGACATCATTATTAGGCTTCCTACCTCGTAATTTATGTCTCAAATCTGTAGGATCAATATCAATTTGAGACTCATCACTGGATATCTCGCCTTCCTCACAACTATCTTTCTGAGCATTCTTTTGAGTTGATGATACTTCTTCTACCACATTAGGCTCAATTTCAACTACCACATCAGGTTTTAAAGCTATATCAGTTGTACTGCTAACTTCAACTGTTTCACATAACTCACGTTCTTTGCTAGACTTTGAACTTTTTCTTTTATGTTTCTTCTTGTGCTTTTTTGATTTCTTAGTTCTGTGAAGCTCTTTTTCCAGATTCAAAAGTTTCGCCCTCAATCGTTCATCATCAGAAGAATCAATCTCACTAGATTCTTCAGATTTTTCCTTCACAACAGCTGGTATCATCTTATAGTAAGAACCGAGTTGCACTTCTTCATGATCACTATGATCAATTTCTTCAATTAGTATTGGACTTTCACTCCTCTTTGTATTAGGTGATCTCTTCTGAACAGCAGGTGGTGGTCTATAGATTTCAGATCTTTTTCCTTTATGAACAGGCGAAGGTGATTTGTCTTTTGACCTTTTGGCCCGTTTTTCAGGAGTTTTATCGAGAACTTCACTTCGCTGACTTCGTTCCCTTGTATCTTTTCTAATATCATGTAATACATAAGATTTGGATCTAGAACGCTTTTGTCGATCTTTACTATTACTTCTATGCTCTCTCACTTTTGCTTTATCAACAGATTCTCGGCGTTTATTTCTATCATGTGATCTCCATTTTGGACTTCGGTCTCTTGAAAATCTTCTTCTTGTAGGTGAATGTTGCCTAAACCTATCTCTATCTCTAGAATGCTTATTAAAATGGTCTCTGTCATCTCTTCTTTTATCAACATTTCTGTGGGATCTATTATTATCAGAATGTCTACTTCTCCCAGCATCTCTGTCTCGATGGTCAAATTTTTTATTTGATGTGTCCTCTTCTTTTTTAGTACTTTTGAATCTACCGGTTTCAGAATCGCTGCTGGACTCGTCTGAGAGCATATTGATACCTAAAAACAAATAAGAAAGGGTCATTAGCAAGAAAAGAAATCATATTTTACTTACTAGCTTTATTACATAAATACTATGCATGTTATCATAAATACAATGTTCCTATTTCTATGTCTTTAAAACATTTTTGCTATTTTCTTTGCACTATAACGAATTGACTTCACTAAACCAGCAGTAAGTATGCCTTTCAACGATTGTCTAATACTAGATTGCCAAACAATATCTTTAAGTATTTGTGTCAATATAATAGCACAATCAATGTCATAGGCAACAGCACGAAGGACATCTTCCATATCTTGTTGAGGCCCACCGTGATTCCAAAACTTCACAATCTTTTGTTGGGGCACCATAGGAAGCTGCATTAAATGATGCAATTTGGTTTCTGGGTGTATATCCTGGTGGCACGGAGCACCTCCTGCTGATATCTCTACATAAGCATGAAATTGTTGTAGAACTGGCCTGTATAGTTCACGAAAAGTTATCAGTTGAGGTTCAACTATATTCCTTACTTTATTTTTATTTTCTCCAAAGGTCATTCTAAAGTCGCCAGCATAGCTGAGATTAGATATAGCAAAATAAAAGTCATACTCAGAGAAAGTCTCAGGCAAAGTTAGGAGGGCTGCATGCACAGCAGAACGTAAATTTAACTGCAGGGCACTTTGCAACTGTGAACTATTGTTTTGCTTTATAATCTCTACTGGTTTGTGCAGTCTACCAGCAAGATATAAGTCATTCCAATCTAATAGATCTGCAATCAAATCTTTCTGTGACACAACTCCATATTTTATCATCACGTTTTCGTCTTTGATTTCTACTAGAGTATTAAAGTAGACTTTGGCACCCCAATTTTCCTGGAACCTTGCAACAAACCCTTTGCCCAAGAACCTGAGTGCAGAGTAATGTGATTTATTCTGTTCGATGTTCGCTCCGTGCCAACGATGCGAGTTATCCACACAGTAAATAAGATCGATCATGTTCAGCTTGGATTGGTTTCCTGCTTGAGGTTTCACAGCAGACCCATAAGCGAAACAAAAAGCAAAATTCTGAGGAAATTTTGACAATATCCTGTAGTACAACGGCGATATATCTTTGGCTACACCTGTCATAGCTTTCACAGCTGCTGTTGCCATTTTGGTGTTATTGAGGAATTATGATATCTGCTAACCTGATAAACACCACGGTGTAATCCCTCGAAGTCACAATAGCAGATGGACATTTAGCGACAAATAGATACTACAAAGATTGTGGCGTGGCGTAATTATATCCTACTATTATTACACTCTTTTAGATTTAAGTAATCGATATTTTTATTATATTGATAACTATCAAATACACAACATAACCATACAAATTAATAATTGGCTACATACTGCAACTAGCCCAGAAAATATGACGACGAGAGGGAACGCGAGAACGCGACCCCAGACCCCAGCGAGTTTACTTTTGACAAATATGACATTAAATTTGACAATGCATTTTTTTAGTAGTTTTTTTAACCTGGTCAGGCAAAGGAAACTCAGTCCATATAGTCTTTTCAATTACAAAATTTATTAGATTTGGTCATATAGTTTAAAAACACTTCGAGGAATGGGATTACTGATCACTATCAAATAAGTGTTTGACTTAGAAATTAAAGTAATGAAGAATAAATAGTGGATGTTCATCTTTGCGTATTCTCAGTTACTTACAAACCCAACCGATTTGAAGCCTAGGGTGAGCTTTTCGCTTTTATTGGTTGCTAGAAGCAGCTTTAACTTTGGCTTTATTTTTGCATCGTTTGGGAGCGACTGACCTCCCGACCCAGTAAAGGTTCCTGCGCGTGTGTAGTCGTTACCAGGAACAAGTTCCCATGGGAAACAGAAATGGGAAATCTTCACCACGAGTGCGTCAACTAGTAACAAATAACTTTAATTAGACGTAATACAATTTAATTATTTTCTATTAATAGTTTTACAACTAGTAAAATAAATAAATAGTAAATAGTTTTTGTGGAGATGCGATCACTTCGAAAATTGTGCGGCGTTACCTTGGCCGACCGAATACGTAACGAAGTGATACGCAATATGGCAGGTTTGAATGAAAGTGTCAGCGTTAAGCTGGAAAAGGGCGTGCTCCGTTGGTTTGGACACGTCCAACCAATGAGTGAGGAACGATTAACGAAGAATATATATTGTTCAAAAGTAGAGGGTAGAAGGAGTCAGGGAAGGCCGAGACTTACATATGAAGACCACGTGAGCAAATTGCTCAAAAACGGAAAGGTCAAAAGTACTCGGATACCCAGACGTGCGTGTATGAAGCGATTGATGAATCTCGACGAAGCGAAAGAAGTATGCATGGATCGCGAAGCCTGGCGATCTGTCCTCTCTGACTACCCCGTCAGGGATACAGCGTGAAGATAGATAGTTTTACAACTAACTTCATCCTTAGACCATTTAACATTTACGACTGGGTACATAAAACCAATGGACTTGCCTTACATGATCCATCGCATACAAAAATATTCAGTTAGTATTGAAGGCGTGCGGTGGGAATCACACACATTCACAATTCACTACATCCGCTTACTATCATCTCGTAATTACGAGTACAAACGTACACAATAAAAAATCTGCATCACACTACAATAATTTGCATTACACTATTTAAAAAATGCTGTCGTTGCTTGTGTTTCTATTCTCGCACACATTTTATTTTCATTTTCATTGATATTTGAAAAATTACGTCCGTCTCACATGTGATCAAATTAACTACTTAAAAAAAGATTGTAGGACACTTTCCTACTGTGGCTTGAACTATGGGGTCTGGATAACTGATAAACATACTTATATATTTATAAATACATGTATAATATACATGCGAACATTAAGACTACGTAGTACTGCATGTTAGCTAAAAAGTATAAGAATATCGGTCCTATCTGGCAGAAAGCACGAAACCAGGCATGCTGATAGCGTAAGGCAGGGCGACAGTGGTAGCACCACTCTCTAGGATGCAGAACGATGTAGAACGGCGGCAAGGAAATACATATCAAAACTTGGTAACATATATAATACTAGCAAATGGGTACAAATTAATAACTAACAGAAAAAATATTTTTCTCTAACATTTTTTTCTACATCTCCACTGACATTCTCTTTTGTCAATACAAAATTATACTTCCTTTTACATTAAAATGCTATGAGATTATAACTATGAAACAAACCTCTTTGCTTCAATACTCCTCCGTTGAATCTTATGCATCACTCACTCATCTCTCATTCACTCAATCCCATACCATTCACGCACCACTCAAAGTTGCCTCTTGGCAATGATTTGGTCAAGGCATCGGCAATCATTCTTTCAGTTTGTCTATACTTCAACCTGCTTCAACCTTATGATATCAGATTCGACTGCATCCCTCACAAAATGGTATCTGATTTCAATATGTTTAGTACGTTGATGATGCACCGGGTTGTTAGCAATAGCAATGGCTGATTGGCTATCTGAAAAAACTGTAATTGCGTTCTGTACCTCTTTACCAATCATCTCTGCTATAAATCTTCTAAGAAATACAGATTCTTTAGTTGCCTCAGATAGTGAGACATATTCTGCTTCAGCAGTACTAAGAGCTACTGAATGAATGAAATGAATGAATGAATGTAATGTAGGGGATGAAGAGTAGAAGCGTGCACGTCGCCATCCCTGCCAGCTACGGCTGCAATTCTACTCCAACACGAGTGCCACCAGGGCGAATACTGCTAGGGCGTGCCCCCGAGGCGACGCGCACCAGTTCGTCCCCGCTGGTGCGAAAGGTGTGAGCCAGAGCGGCGTAGGGGACCGCCACCCTACACGCGCGGTCCGACACGGCGGGAAGTGGAGGATGGAGTGCAGGGTAGCTGCGTGGAATGTTAGGGGAGGAATGACAGATAAGATGAATGAGTTGATGGATGTTATGAATGAGAGGAAGTTCGATGCAGTGTGCTTGACAGAGACCAAGCGCAAGGGCAGCGAAGTCTTGGAGCTCCCGGGTGGGATGCTCGCGCTTTGGTCTGGAGTACCAGAGAGCGAGCATAGCAGTCGGAGGGTTGGAATTTTGGTGTCCTCGCGATTGGCTTCCGGTATGTATGAGTACAAAATGGTAGGTCCTAGAATCCTCTGGATCCGTGTAAAACTTGGTTTGACGAAGATTTTCCTGGTAGCTGCTTACGCGCCAGTATCTTCGTCGAACGCGAGTGAGCTAGAGGACTTGTTTGTGGCGAACACAATGTTCAACCACAAACAAATTCATATGTATACGAGGAGATGTAAGTCAAAGAGAAGCATGATAGATCTATTCCTAATGGATAGTCGGCTCCGTAAACAGGTGATGGACACAAGGGTTTATCGAGGCGCTGAGCTGGGATCAGACCACTACCTAGTCATAACTAGGATTAGGAGTCTGTTCGCGGGTTGGCGTCATCGTACCGAGTGTCCTGAGCTTGAGCCGACTTATAGCATCAAAAGCTGGAAGCTGCAGGATGCATCCATTAGGGATAAATATAATGAAAGGGTAGCCGAAAAGCTTGGCGACGTCAATGTAAGCAGTGAGAATGTGGAAAGTGTATGGCAGAACCTTAGGGATAGTATGATAAATGCCGCTGTGGAAGTGTGCGGAGAAACGAAAAGAGGCAGTAGTAATAAGCGTGATGCATGGTGGAATGAGGAAGTGAAAGAAGCAGTTCGAATGAAGAAGAAAGAATGGCTAGACTACTTAGCCTCGCGAAATTATTTTAATATGAAAGAGAGATACAAGCTGCAGAAAGTTAACACGAAGACACTGATAGAAGAAGCTCGTGAAAGGTGCAGAATGAAAGCGGATGAAAGGTTGTCGTCCAATTTCCGGGATAATGCCAAGCTCTTATGGAAAGATGATAGTGTAAGTATGAATAAAGTGCTTAGTGTTAACAATGACGTCCTAACAGACAAAACTGACGTCCTGCAGAGATGGAGTGAATATTATGGAAAGATGTATGCAAGAAAAGACAGAGATGCCACATCAGGAAGTGGAGCTCACTTCGATGCTCCGGATCCCGATGTCATTGAAGTCATTAGTATGAAAGAAATAGAACAAGCGATAAGAAGTATGAAATGTGGTAAGGCTGCAGGAAAAGACAGAGTTACTGCTGAGATGATCAAGTACGGTGGGTCGCGTGTCTGGGACACACTATGTCTGTTATGCAACTTGTGCTGGCGGACGGGTGAGGTCCCGGATGACTGGCGAGTAGCAGTTGTAGTACCTATTTATAAACTGCTCCAGCTACAGGGCGATCAGGTTATAACGGCAAGAATGCAAGAAAAGTCTGAAAGGTATTTATGGGAGGCTCAATGCGGATTCCGACGTGGAAGAGGTTGCATGGATCAAGTGTTTTCTCTCCACATGATCGCGGAAAAGTTTCTGGCTGTTAGCCAGAAGGTTTTCTGCGCTTTTGTGGATCTAGAGAAAGCATTTGATAACGTTGTGAGAGAAACGCTGTGGGACTTGCTGCCCGGATATGGTGTGCACGGCTCGCTACTGCGGGCAATACAGTCGCTTTATAGGTACTGTAAGGCTTGTGTGCGAGTAGAGGGGGATGTGTCACCTCTTTTTGATGTCTGTACAGGCGTCAAATAGGGATGTGTCATGTCCGCCTGGCTGTTCATAGTGTATCTGGACAATTGCCTGCAGAAGTTGAAAGATTTTAATATGGGTGTGAATTTGGGTGACTTTACAGTAAACTGTCTGCTGTACGCTGATGATGCGGTGCTCATGGTCTCATCAGAAGCCGACCTTCAGGCATTAGTCACTAATATGAAAGAGGAGTGTGAAAGTAAGGGTCTTCGCTTGAATGCAAGTAAAACTAAGGTTCTAGTATTTGAAAGAGGTGACGTAAGAACTAAATGCGAGATTAGGGTAAACAAGGAACGTCTAGAGCAAGTGAATGAAGTTGTGTATTTAGGAAGTATGTTTAGCGCGGATGGAAGATGTGATTCGGATGTAGAACGGCGAGTAGCTGCCGGAAACAAAGTTAACGGTGCTTTGTCCCAGTTAGTAAAGCGACAAAACATCGTAAAAGAAGCACGAATGGCGATTCATAACGCAGTGCTAGTGCCAACTTTGCTTTACGGTAGTGAAACCTGGGTATGTCAGCAGATGCATGAAAGTAAATTGAATGCTGTGGAGATGCGATCACTTCGAAAATTGTGCGGCGTTACCTTGGCCGAACGAATACGTAACGAAGTGATACGCAATATGGCAGGTTTGAATGAAAGTGTCAGCGTTAAGCTGGAAAAGGGCGTGCTCCGTTGGTTTGGACACGTCCAACGAATGAGTGAGGAACGATTGACGAAGAATATATATTGTTCAAAAGTAAAGGGTAGAAGGAGTCAGGGTAGGCCGAGACTTACATATGAAGACCACGTGAGCAGATTGCTCAAAAACGGAAAGGTCAAAAGTACTCGGATACCCAGACGTGCGTGTATGAAGCGATTGATGAATCTCGAAGAAGTGAAAGAAGTATGCATGGATCGCGAAGCCTGGCGATCTGTCCTCTCTGACTACCCCGTCAGGGATACAGCATGAAGATAGTATTCATGTAGGTCACAAAGTAACACTTATGAACGTCAAGATTATTGCTTCTACATTTACATTTACTGCCAGATTCGCAAAGCAATAGGTAGAGCCTGAGGAAGAACCTGGCAATAAAACGTGTGGCTTACAACATAAAAATTACACTTATATTGTTCCTTTGGATTTATGTGAGAACAGTCGACTAAACTTAGTTTGCCTTAAATTTTAAATAATATTATTTGTAATAATTGCTATAACAGCTATGAGCTGACCAGTCCCAACAGACAGCACCCGTTCACGGATATGACGTATATATCAGATATCGCCCTACTCAACTGTATTATAGGGAATAAGGCGACCCGATACATACGCCACCACTGCCAGGACACTTAGGCGAGCATGACATACCCAAAACTGCACAGCAACTATCATGTCAATTTCAAAATAATAAATAAGTATACTTGGTGCTCACACAATAACAAACTCAAATTACATATTTGTATATAATTTATTACCGGAACTAAACGCAGCCAAATTAGAAACCTCTAGTGGTCTGACGTTTCAAATTATTCACAATGCAGAAATGTAAAAATACAACATACATGCAGATTCAAGACAAGTACAAAAAAATTTGGAATACCCAAAAGTGCACGCCTCACACGCTTGAATTTCATATATTACAGCTTACAAACTTTGCTATGAATTATCGCGTAGGGGTTATGAAATAAATAAAGTAAAGATAATAACAATTAAACCACATCGAATCAGACCGTGAAAAGTGAAAGGGTTCTATTCATAATTATACTATGTATTTCGGTCGTTATCGTGTTAACAAGAAAATATTCAGACGCACATACAGACACACGGACGTCCAAGACAAAACTTTTTTAACTAGTTTAAATAACAAAAATGGTATCAAAAATAGTGTTTTTTCTTGATATCTGTGTGTATATATTATTTTACAAGTGCAATATATGATAAATAGAGACATCAGATTCTTAATAGACAGCAAAACATCTGATTCTTAATGATTCACATCTTAAAGTTCAGAATCATTAAGAATCAGATGTTTTGCGCGAAGACAGTAGTACCCACCTCAACGCTTCGCTTATGAGGCGTGCAATAACACAAGATTCATTCGTATCCTAAATAGCTCGAGTGAAGAGCAAGCAACTCATTTCCATTTATTTTTATCATTTAAATAATCATTAATTGTGTAATAAGCCCTTTTGTGCTGTTTAGTGCTCTGCCATGAAACTGCTCCTCCTTGAATAAGACACACTGAGCCAGAATATGAACGACGATCGCTATCTCCTGCATAGTCGGCATCAGCGAAAACTTCTAGCAATTCGTCCTGTTTTCCTCTCATGTATCTCAAGCCAAATGCCTTTGTCACTTTGAGATATCGTAGTACACGCTTGGCTGCGATTCAATGTTGCTCCTCGTAACACTCATTAAATTGGCTTTAAGTAGTTACCCACATGAGCTATATCTGGTCTCGTGCAAACTGCTAGGTACATAAGTGAACCTATTAATCCTCGATAAGGAATGTTCTTATCTGGTTGTCTACCATGTACAGGCTTCTCTAGTCTTTGGCCTGGTACTGCTGATGTAACTACTGGTTTGCAGTCTTCCATGTGATATACTCTCAAACCCTGATTACTGATTACCCTTGTCTACATATTTCTCTTGATGTAGCTTAATCCCACTAGCATCTTGTACAATTTGGATTCCAAGCATTAACTCAGCTTTACCAAGATTTATGTCAAAGCTGGGTTTCAGTTGACTCTTCACCTTGAGCATTTCTTCCTCATTATTCCAGAAGATTAAAATGTCATCAACATACACAGCAATGATAATTATTTTACCATCCTGTGATTTTGTATAGACGCACGGCTTATTTTCTGATCTTTTAAAATTAAACTTAATAAGTACAGAATGAAGCTTTGAGTTCCATTCTCTTGGAGCCTGCTTCAGCCCATACAGTGACTTCTGTAAAAGACAGACACAATCCTCTTTGCCTTTTACCTCAAAGCCTTCTGGTTGCTTCATATAAACGGTTTCAGTTAGATCACCGTTTCAAAATGCTGTCTTTACGTCCATTTGATCAACTTTTAATCCCATTGGAGCCGCCAAAGCCATTAACACTCTCAAAGAACTGTGTCTTACTACAGGTGAAAATGTGTCAAAATAATCAATGCCTCTGCATTGACTGAAGCCAAGAGGCTTTAGTCAATGCCTTGAGAGTTGCAAGAGCAACGAGTCGTGCTTTTTAACGAATATTTCCCCCTGCCTCTTCTTTGATTTTAAATAACCATTTAGAATCAACGATGTTGCTTGCTCGTGGTGGCTTCAC
The DNA here is from genome assembly GCA_948477245.1 of Thumatha senex. Taxonomy (NCBI): domain Eukaryota; kingdom Metazoa; phylum Arthropoda; class Insecta; order Lepidoptera; family Erebidae; genus Thumatha; species Thumatha senex. Next base: position 21,558,706 of record OX419726.1, read on the forward strand.
AAGTGTCCACGTTTTGTTTTTGTTTAAAGCCTCTAGCTCCTCCTCAATTGCAACTTTCCACTTTGCTCCATCCTCTCTGGACACTGCTTCCTTGACAGTTAAAGGATCGTTGGACATAGTAGTTGCTTGATAAGTAACATAATCTGGAAACTGTTTTGCAGTCTTTTGACGCTGTGGGTATCTCCTAGCTGACTGACCATCATCATGATCTGCGTTCTGCTTCAACTTCTGATTCCTCTCTCTCATCAGATGTTGCCCGCTCGTCATCGTCAGCTTCAATAGCTTCACTTCCAGGTACGACCTTTCTAGTCTCAGGATCTCCCTGAATTGGCAAGTGTGTTATACCGTCTACAGAACCTAGTCCCTCCTGAGCTGTTTCTGAAACTCCATCCAGTTTATCGACCGTTTCCGTCAATGAGCTCAGTCGCGTCAGCTCGCTCTACACACGCTTTTTTTTGCGTCCATACATCTGATTCTCGAAAAATACAACATCTCTGCCTTTAAACAACTCGCCAGTTGCAGGATCAACTAAACGATAGCCTTTTGTTTCTACGCAGTAGCTAACATGAACCAAAGCTTAACTCTTAGGGTCCCATTTCTTGCGCTTTTGATCTGGAACATGAAGGATAGCCTTGCACCCGAAAACTTACGAAGTTAAGGTCTACCTTTCTACCAGTCCACGCTTCCTCTGGTACATTATTTTTTAGAGCAACTGTGGGTGAACGGTTTTTCAATTAAACTGCAGTACTAACTGCCTCTGACCACAATTTTCTGCTTAAACCAGCTTCTTCCAGAATAGTGCTAGCCTTTTCAGTTATAGTCCTGTTTGATCGTTCTGCTACGCCGTTTTGTGCCGTTTTGTTCAGGGGTATATTCAACTGTCAGCTGATGACGGATTCCCCTAGTTTTGCGGAATTCATCCATCCTCTTATTAATAAACACTTTGCCGTGGTCAGACCAGATAATTATTATCTGTTTTCCAGTTTGACGCTCTGTTAATTTCACAAATTCTGAAAATTTCTCAAATACCTCTCCTTTACTTCTTAAAAAATAAACAAAGGTTTTCCTGGTTAGGTCATCAATGAAAGTAAGAAAATACCTATATCCCTATAGGTACCAACATTCATTGGCCCACACACGTCTGTGTGAACTAACTCTAAGACCTCCTTTGCCCTGCGTATCTAACTTTTTCAAATGGCTTCTTTGTTTGTTTTCCCATAACACACGCTTCGCACTCAAGCTTAGATATGGTATCCCCTTTCGCCATCTTACTTTTTAACAGTTTAAGGTTTCGTACACCAAGGTGTCCTATTCGCCTATGCCAAAAAATCATTTTATCGGAAGTCGTTGAAGTTAACGCCACCTCCTGTGAACAGTATTGAATCTTATACACGCCATTCTCTACTGAACCTGAATGGGAAACATCACCATTTACACAGCATCCATCCGCTTTCGATATTTTAAAACCAGTTTTGTCAAAAAATATTTTCAGATTTCTACTTACTATTGTGCTCACACTTAATCAATTCGCTGCTAACCGAGGTACGTACAATACATCTCTTATTGACACGTCCATCTCCTTATTAACAACTTTACCAATAGCCACACCATATACTGTTTATCTGTCATTGTGTATGCCCATAAATCTTCATGGATTAAATAGAGTTCCATCATGAACTTCCATATATTATGATCAGCATTACCATCTAGCTTCTCAATCGCCGGTAGTACTGAGCTCATGTTACCTCCATGGGATGAATGTGATCTCTCACTCGAGCTTACTGTGCCAACAGAACTCCTATTCCCAGTGTTTAACATTATGATAGTAAACTCCTTTAGTGCTGGTTGACCATAACCTGATAGTGTAAGGCAGGGCGACAGTAGTAGCCCACTCTCTAGGATGCTTAAGCAAGGAAATACATATCAAATCTTGGTAACGTATATATTACTAGTAGATGGGTACAAATTAACAACTAGCAGAAAAAATATATTTATCTAACATTTTTTTCTTCATCTCCACTGACATTCTCTTTTGTCAATACAAAATTATACTTTCTTTTACATTTATGGGGGCTGGTAATAAACCACCATATATAATTATGTTATGCACTTGTCTATTTCTTCACAACAGAAGTTTACACTGTAGTACATAATTATGATTAACTTAGGTACACTAGGAGTAGACTACCGCGTGTCAATGGTACACTCAAGTCGTAATACGCAGGGAAGCGCGTGCGCGGCGCGGCCTCTCGGCGTCAAGGCACAGTCGGGACTGCGTATGCGCGAAACCCGAGTGTTCGCGAGGCGCGACGAAGCACACACGACTGAGCCCGATGAGCTTTATTACGTATATACGTATAGTATTTACTTATTATAATATATAGCACGGGCCAACACTGGAACATGCAGTTATGACAAAGGATCTACGCATCACCCCCCTACAGAGACAGTAAGGGTAGGTACATAAAACATTCTTATCTAAGCTTAAGTCCAAATAACAACGTTGATAAAAAAAAATATGTAAAAAGAAAAAAAAGGTACACAGTATATACAAAAATTAGGATTTTATAAATTCAATAGTTCCCTAAACTTAACCTTTCTACCAGCTCTAGTCGTGACGGGATGAGAAGTTGTAGGTACAGGCAAGGTAGTTGAAGTAAGTTTCAATGTATGATCTGACATTTGATGGACTGGAGGCTGAGGTGCTACCGTCGGTGCCTCCCCTGTAGTAGGCGGGGAAATGTCCGTGTCACTAGCGTCCGGAGATGACGCAGGTGTCGACGTTAACAGTTTGTGAGCAGTATCAAGTGGAGCTTGTACGTCAGAGTCTGCCATCACATAAGCTGGTTTGACGCGGTCCACGCTTACCTCTACTTTCCGACCTGAAACTTCAATACTTAGGGTTTTCTTTGTGCGATCCAAAACTTTATACGGACCTGTGTATGGTGGTTGTAGAGATCGACGAACAGAATCGTCGCGCAAGAAAACATGGGTAGCTTCTGCGAGGTCCCTGAAAATAAAAGTTTTAGGCGACGCATGACGCGAAACAGGCGTGGGGCGTACGTTAGCCATCGCCTTCTGCAACTGCGTTTCGAAATCGTCGCTGATTGGCTGAGCAGAGGCACTGGGAACCAGAAGCTCGCCTGGTAAACGCAGCGACTCTCCATAAACGAGATCTGCAACTGAGCATTTTAAATCCTCTTTCAGTGATGCTCTAATACCTAGCAGGACGAAAGGTAGTGCCTTATGCCACGTGTCACGATGACACATAAGTGCGGACTTCATATGGCGGTGGAAGCGCTCCAGAATGCCATTCGCCTGAGGGTGATAGCCTGTCGTCCTCACACGCTTCGTAGCGCCTAGGTACAACAGTCTATTGAATAACGACGATTCAAATTGGTGACCCTGGTCTGGGGGTCAGGGGTTTATGGTCCGTGTAGATTGTCGCATTTTGGACCTCTAAGATGTGTCTGAAGTGTTGAACACTTTCATAGACGGCTAGTAGTTCGCGGTAGTAGGTAGGCCATTCAACTTGTTTGTTTGAGAGTTTGCGACTAAAGTAAGCCAAGGGCTGCCAGTTTACCTTATCACTTAGGCGTTGTTGTAAGCAAGAGCCGATGTGAGTGGCGAAGCATCTGTAAAGAGACCAAGCTGAGCTACAGGGTCTGGAGGCACCAGCATTGTAGCTGAAGATAAGCTCTTTTTACAGGCCTCGAAACTCTCCTCCAGTTGCGGTGTCCACGGGAAAGGGTGTTTCCCTTTGCTTTGCGTAGCCGCAACAGCTTCGACTAGTGGAGCCTGGAATTTGGCAGCGTTGGGTAAGAATTGGCGGTAAAAATTAATCATACCTAAGAACCTCCTCATCCCTTCTACGGTTTTAGGCGCAGGAAACTCCATGAGGTCTTTTATGCGCTCGTTAGGAGGACGTATGCCTTTGGTGCTGACGCTATACCCCAAAAATGTTACCTCCTCAGCACCAAAAACGCATTTGGCGGGATTTATGACCACACCACATTTGTTAAGCCTGTCAAAGACTATGCGCAAATGGTCTGCATGAATAATGTGATTTTCTGAAAAAAATAGTATATCATCAATGTATGCGAAACAGAACTCGAGGCCTTGCACTACCTCATCAACAAACCGCTGGAACGTCTGCCCAGCATACCTCAATCCGTATCCCATAAATGGGAGCTCAAACAAACCGAATGGTGTTGTAATGGCCGTCTTGCAAATGTCTGGTGGGTCTCCTGGTTCGTCTTCCAGGAATCTGTTGGTAAGCCTTCACCAAATCCAGAGTACTAAACACTGACGATCCGGCCAGGTTGTGGTTGAAATCACCAAGCCAAGGAAGCCAAGTACTGTCCTTTTTGAGCGTCATCTGTAGAGGTGATGCCCACGGGCTCATAGTAGGTCTCGTTGTGCCTGACTGCACCATATCAGTGAAAACCTTCTGAGCGGCACGCAGCTTGTCAGGTGCTAGGCGGCGCGGTCGGGAACATACGGGAGGTCCATCCGTTGCATTAATGTAATGGACAGTGGAATGCTTTATCTCTCTGATAATGCCAGGCGGTTTACTGATGTTAGGGTATTCAGCGAGAATCTTGTGGTAGGGAGAGTTATCTGTATGTACAACAGTCTTAACACTAACCTGTGTGGAGTTGATGGCAGAGCAACTTGATTTCAAGTTGGTGGTGCCGTCAACCAGCTGATTATGTGCACAGTCAGATAGCAAGTTGTAATGTGCTAGGAAGTCAGAGCCTATTATGGCTACCTCCACGTCTGCTACTATAAAATTCCACTTGTAATCACGGCGCATGGCAAGATTGAGCTGGAGTTGTATCGTACCATATGTAGCTATACTAGTACCATTGACTGCCGTGAGTAGATAAGAGGCAGCTTGCCCTCGCTCTGTAAGATGACATTTAGGAAAACAACATATGTCTGAGCCAGTATCAATAAGGAACTTCTTATTTGAATACCGGTCAGTGATGAACAGTCGGCGACTGGTAGGGGGGCAATCGGTCGTCGCCATTATCGATTGCTTCCCTGGTTTCCCTTGGAGGACTGGGCAGAGAAGGTGCAAGGTGGGACGCACTTGGTGGCTTTATTGCCAAAGCGGTCATGATACCAATAAACTGTTTTGTCACGGGGACGTGAGCGGCTGCGATCCCGGCGCTGGTGCGAATGTGCACCCTTACAATTGCTAGCTCTGGCGGTAAGGGAGGCTACCATTCGAGTCAGTTCTTGCACTTGTGTTGCTAGAGCATGTAAGTCAGTTACTGGTGGGGTGCGTACTTCATGTATGGCCTTTGCGGGTTGATGGGAGTGTATTTCTATAAGTTGATCAGCTAGTTCCCATAACTCACCTGCAGCCCGTTGCTTCTGAGCTGCAAGCACTATCTGGATCTGCCTAGGGAGCCGTTTCGCCCAGATGGTCTTGAGCAATTGGTCAGAAAGGAAACAATTTAGCGCAGGTGCCTGAAAAAGGATGATGGCTTCCTGTCACTAATTGGTTCGTCTTCCAGGAGTGTGAAAAACGGGAAATGATTGTGTTTTTGAGAAAAGTGTAAGGTTCATAGTGGCAGGTGGGTGTGTTATTATGTCTTCTACCTCTCTTGTGCACTCAATGTCGAGATGTGCCACAGCATAATGAAACTTTGTAATTTCCTTTTTTATGCCGTTAATTAGAAATAGTGATTCTAAACTACAGAACCATAGTAAAGGACGGTCCTTGCAAAAAGGAGGAGTGCGAATAGAAACTTTGAAAAGGGAAGAAGCACCCACACTAGTGGCGTCACCGACAGTACCACCCAGATTCTCAGCATCAGCATAATCATCCATTATTATAGCTAATATAGTTCAATTTTAGTTTAGGCTATATGGGTTAGTACTATAAATACACACCAATATTTTTACAATTAAAGTTAGAGTCCGTAAATTTCTTAAGCGATGTTGTTGTTGCACAAATTTGTTAGTCCTTGTTTTATGCGTATTTGGTAATAGCGTTCGACATGCACATACATAAAATATTTTCATGCGATGATGGTCAAATCAATTTAAATTTGCATTGAACAGTAAACTTGATTACACAAATTGACATTCGAACTTGTCAATCAAATTTTTGGTGTGGCGCTAATTGGTTCACTCGTTCACTCCTGACAGAAACGGTAATGATCGTACCTGTTTCGTCCGGTTTACGGTTCCATAGGTTGCCGCACCGACGCACTGAGGGCGCCACCATCAATACAATATAATGTAATAAAAATGGTAGCCACTAGAAATAAACCGAAGAGAAACAAAAAGTCATGCGATAATATGCTGAAATTATTTCCGTAGGTCGCCGTATATTTTCACTTCGTCATTTGCGATGACATGCACTCGGAGACGGGAATGCGTTTTTCCACGATGCGTAGCCGGGTTCGCGGTCTGCGCCCCCGCACGGGCCTCGGAGTGCTGCAGGGCTTAGCCCTCGCGAACCGCTTATGTACTATGCCCGGTGATGCGGCCTGGCGTCTGTTGCGCTGGGGCGTCGGCTTGCCTATTTCAGTAGTTACTAGTGTAAGAAATATTAGCGTTAGCAATCATATTTAATTGCTAAGACTCCATTCGCATTAATTTAATGAACAGTACTTGTTAAAATAAATTATTGCTAAGAGACATCGATTACGTAACAATTGTCAATTCGTCACGAACCCACAATCTCCCTCCAATATGACTAAGCGCATCGATTTTTTGCACACATTTTAGTTTTTTTTTGACAATCTGTGAAAGCGATTGAGTTGAGTAAGAAGTCGAAATTCGTACGTATTTTTTACGAGTTGTAGATACTTTGTTTTTTTTTGTATTATTCTTTTATTGTGAATATACTGTTACGTTCGTAGGGTGGGTACTAATAGGAATTGCACTAATACCACATATTTAAAAGAAACACTTTAATAACTCTAAATAAAAACAGTAAAACCACTACTAATAATCGCCACTGAACACACTAAACACAAATTCTTCACTTAGATAATTGCTCTGTAACAGTATCGCACTATTTAGCTTCTTCGATCACTTCGATTCGCACTGTTCGCTTCCTCAAAGGAGACTGTCCAGTAGCCGCGAGCTCGACCCTTTATATACGCCTAGTAATGTTCTGGAATATTCGGAAGAATTCGTCCGGTACCTACAATCGGGTACATCTCTAGAATGTTCCACACGATACTAGTTGCTCCTTCGGTATGTGCCGGAAGGTTCTCGACCTATTGCTGTCCCTTCTGGTGCTATCTCTATCACATATTTCTAGAATGTTCTTAGTGTAGCTATCTCTTTTTATTAGTGCTATCCCTGTCTAATAGCTCTGGAATATTCTGAATGTAGGTCTCTCTTTCTAAAACTGCTATCCTTGTCACACTTTCATGAAATTACGCTATATACTGAGGTGGGCTTCAAAGGCCCATAAGGGGTCCCGAAAACGCCTGAAAAAGGGTTTTCAGGTTATGATGGCATGTGATAGGGGGTGGCCTGAAACGAACTGAAAACATGTTTCAGGCGCCTGAAAATAACGGCAACTGGGGTGAAATTCGGATAATTTGGTATGTGAAAGAGTCTCCTCGGAAACGGCCTGAAACCGCTTTTCAGCCTGCAAACGTTCCCAAGGCCCAGAAAATGATGTTTAAAGTTGTTCACTAGTCCGCCGGCGTAACAATACCTATAAACCCTAAAATCGTGTGAATGTACTTTATTGTGGAATAAATAATGTAATACAAAATGTATTTTTAGGGGTTCGTCTCTCGAAAGGAAAACAACGGAACAAAAGTTTTTTATTTTTAAAATAAAATAAATAAATATCCATCACGCCTTATCCCCGAAGGGGTGGCAGAGGCATATTGTGCCCACTTTTCACCGTGTGGATTCCTGTCCCACGTAATAGGTGGTGAGCCCATTGCCGTGTTGAAATAGACAGACGCAGGTTGTGGCTGCCTGCTGTTGAAATTTTTTAAGCCGCCTATAAGGCCTTCAACCAGGCTTAACGACTGCCATTTTACTGGCAACCGGGACCAACGGCTTAACGTGCCTTCCGAAGTACGAAAACGCTCGCAAATTTAAATGCCACAAAGTGGTCACCCATCCGACGACCAGCCATAGTGAAAGTTGCGTACCTCAGTGATCGTTTACCGAACACTGAGACCGCGGGGCCACGAGCGCTTCACACATTCATAATGACTAGTGGATGCAAAGAAACAGTATGCTGCATTACAGATGTATAAGGTTACAAAACTTTATGACCACGTACTCCTTAGCGGACAGATCTCAATCTAATGGGAGGCTAAGTATTATTAGGTACTCCAGTCTTGAAAGGTAAGGGGTCGGTGCAGGATTGCGGGAACTACCGTTCTATAAAGGTTTTGTCTTACACCGTGAAGATCTTCAAAATGATTATTAAATTCCGGATTCGACAAGACTGTACTCTCTCGGATTTTCAATATGGGTTTCACCGAGAGCACAGACCCTTTTTTTGCCCTAAGGATTGTCGCGGAGAAATACAGGACGAAGACTACGTCCTTGCACTGTCATTCCTGGTCATGCAGAAGACTTTCAACTGTGTTCCTCAAGTGATGTAGTAACTAAGGGCCGTATTACAGAACGTTTCTCAATACACAAGAAACGCTTAACGCCAGTTTTCGCCTTATAATACTACTCTCAAGTGTTTCTTGAATATTGAGAAATGTTCTTTAATACGGCCTTAAGATACTAAAATTAAAAAGATAGTTTCGAAACAAACATAATTTATATTTCAATAACGAATTCCCACGCTAGTTTGAAGTAGCGGAATACGGTGACGCTAAGATTAAATTTAAAAAGAAATATCATAAACAAATTAAAGTGTATATCTAAGAGTTGGGGCAACCTTTACTGTGTGTGTAACCGGCATTCGCGAGACTAGAAGTTATTGATGAATAATTTTGGACTTTGTTACATAATACAATTAAAGTCGAATATGGATTGAATAAAAACAACCGGAAGTACTTCGCGAGACTGGTAGTCATAATTTCATTGATGATTGAGACATGTGAATGCAACAAATAATGTGGGCAAATTCCATTTTCAAACAGATTATTTTTTGAGTGGCTGACAGCTGACAGTTTCATAGATTGACAGATGCAGATCTGTCAGTTGGTAAAAAATCATACTTGGCATCTCTGTTTTTTTGGATCTGTGGTCTAGTGCTTAGTACAAGTGTTCGGCTTTTCCAAAAATTATTTATAAAGAAACAAGTGTTGTTGTAGTATTTTTAGTGCTTTTGTGTTGTTTTATGTGTGCATTTTTACATTACACGTAAGTAGATGTAACTATGGATGACCATCCTCCCGACCCTGGTGGTGGTGATGTACCTAACCATAATCCTTCAACCCAATCTATTTCCAACCCTCATTCTAAAAAAAGAAATCATCCTCCTGATGACCCTTCATCCCCCGCTATTAAAAAGTCCATTACCGACCCATCACAATCATCCCCTTCCATTCAAACCTCTTATATCCATCCCGATTTTGAAAACAAGCCCACGAACTACACTGATACGGATGCAGGCCCGTACATAGTACATGTATCCAAAGCAGCAGACAATCCATCCGCTGGTACAGTATTTCGTCCTATTAAATTCGGCCATTTTATACATAACAACAAAATTCTTAATGTTACCGAAGATGGCATTAAGCGTGTAGGCCGTAACCGTGTATCAGTACAGTTCAAAACTGCCATAGATGCAAATAACTTCTTGACTCATCCATCACTGTCCAGGGCTAAGTATGAGGTATCCATTCCTTCTTATGCATGCTCCAGAATGGGGATCATTAGGGATGTCCCGGTGGAATGGACCCTTGAGGAAGTGGTCCAATCAATTCGGATCCCTGGTGGATCTGGTCGCATTATGAGAGCCAGAAGACTTAATCGCAGGAAATTAAATGAAAATAATATACCTTCTTATGTACCCACACAGACAGTTGTCCTTACATTCAGTGGCCAAATTCTTCCTTCATATATATACTGTTTTTATAACTCCCTTCCAGTTGAAACATATGTACTTCCACTAATACAATGCCTTAAATGCTGTAGGTTTGGGCATATTACATCACAATGTCGGTCTTCACCACGTTGCTTTATCTGCAGCCAGCCGCATGAAGGTATTTCTTGTACAAATCCTTCTCCGTCCTGTTTATTCTGCTCTGGTCCTCATTCTTCCAAAGACTCTTCTTGTCCAGAACACAGCAGACAAAAATCAATAAAATTAGTGATGTCCCAGGAGAACATTTCTTACATGGAGGCATCGGCAAGATTCCCTCATGTGCGAAAGTCTTTTGCGGATACTGCCAAATCTGCTACAACAGCTCGACCCTCTCTCCCCACATCCTCTATACATGTATCCCAAGAATCCCCTGCACCAGAGTCACCTTCACAAATATCATATAGGAAAACAATTCTATTACCCCATAGACCTCATAACCCAGCATCTAGTCCAGGGTTCGATAGGCTAACTCATAGCCTATTAACCCAATCTCCCCCCTCTTCACTTTCTAATGGCTGTGCTCTTTCACAACACAGTTCAACAGGTCAATCAAGCCCCAGCGATAATCTCCTTGAACTACTACTGTCCACTGTCATTAATATGCTTTCCCGGTTTAGTGACACTGAGCTTCCAGAGAAACTAAAATCTAAGATTACTCAGCTATCCTTTTTAACCAACAACATTCCCTCCAATTCTGCAATGGAACTGTAGGAGCTTAATAAAAAAAAAGAATGAATTAATTTTTCTTATAAATAAATATAAACCTTTAGTCCTTGCCATCCAGGAAACATGGTTTAAGCCTGCCTCTCGCTTTAGAGTGTCAGGTTATGCCTGTTTCCGGGATGATAGAGACGATGGTCATGCTGGAACCTGTATTCTGGTTTCCAGATCTTTAATTTTCTCCTTAATCCCACTACCTTCACACAGTGATAGCTTCCATATTGTAGCTGTAAGAGCTATGAATTCGTCTTTTGTATCTGTCTATGTCCCTTACCCAGACCGCTCCATTTTATATGAACTTAATAACATATTATCCTCCATTCCCCCGCCTGTTATAATATTAGGCGATTTCAATATCCATCATACATCATGGGGTTCATACAGGTGTGATGACATATCATACATATTTCTGGATATTGTAGACTCCTTGAACCTTAATATTTTAAATGATGGTGCTCCCACTCGTAGACCAACTCCTACTCAACCTGGTCCCAGCGCCGTTGACCTCTCACTTTGCTCACCGTCACTTTCTTCTAGCCTAGGTTGGCTGACATCAAGCAGTACCCACAGTAGCGACCACTACCCAATTATCATCCTCCCTTTTGACAGCCCTAGCCTTCAACTTCCCTTTAATCCTCTACTGAAATATAATATAGCAAGAGCAGACTGGGAAACATACTCTAGTTCCCTGACTCAAAATATTACCCATATTCCTACTCCAAATTTGTATAATGTCCAGGATACTTATAATCTCTTTAAGAAAGGTCTCCTAACAGCTGCTGATAAGGCGATTCCTTTAAAAAAACCTTCTAAACGTCTCCCATCCCCTCCATGGTGGGATCAATCTTGTTCAGAGGCCTGTAAAAAAAGAAAAGATGCTGAAAGAGTATATGCAGCCGTTATGTCAACGGAGAATTACCTAAAGTATAAGAAGGTGGCAGCTGAGACTGTCAGATTTCTGTCACAGAAGAAAAGGGAAGGATGGCGTATCTTCTGTGAGTCCCTCTCCCCCCGTACTCATTCCACTTTAGTTTGGAGAAATATAAGAAGATTTAAGACCTCAATGTCTGACATCCCCATTTCTTCAAATGATCCATCTGTATGGATTCAAGACTTTGAGCAGAAACTAGCCCCCCCCTCTGTACCCTCTGCTTTAGACTGTTCTACTTTTACTTCCTTGTCTACTCTTCCTAAACACACCTTTGACTCCCCTTTTACCCAAGAGGAGCTCCTGGCTGTTTTGGGATCCCTGAGGGATTCCTCACCAGGGATTGATGGAATACCATACTCTTTTATAGTCAATAGCAGCTTGGATACCAAAACCTATTTGCTCAAAATTTTAAACCTTGTATTCCATTCTGGCATTCCCCCTGAAGAGTGGAAACACCAAATCATCCTTCCCATATTGAAACCAGGGAAACCTAGTAATGACTGTTCAAGCTATCGTCCCATTGCGCTTTCCTGCACTATGGCCAAAATAATGGAGCACCTTATTAAGAACCGTCTGGAATGGTTCATAGAAAGTCAGGGACTTCTCTCAAAAACACAGTTTGGCTTTCGTAGGGGTCTGGGAACCATGGATAGTTTGGGCATCATTACAACCGATATCCGTACCGCAATGTCTAAAAATCAGTACTGTGTGGGCGTATTTCTGGACATAGCAGCCGCTTATGATAATGTACTTCTTCCTGTGCTCAGGCAAAAATTGCTAAAGCTGAGTGTTCCAGAGAAGATAGTAAATTACATATCCAATTTTTTCTCTGGCAGAAATATTTCGATCAAAGTTCAAAATTCAATCCTGCCTCCGAGAACTGTGTGGAGGGGCCTACCGCAGGGTTCTGTGCTTAGTCCCCTACTATACGGTATATATACTGCTGATTTGGACCTCTCTGTAAACTCCTTTTGCAATATCCTTCAATATGCAGATGATATTGCGCTGTATATATCTGTAGACGACATATCGGATGCTGTGTCTAGTCTTACGTCAGCCATCTATTATCTCCAATCCTGGCTTGCGGATCATGGATTATCTTTGTCAGTACCCAAGAGCTCGGTTGTAGTCTTCACTCGTCATAGAATTATAAATGATTGCCAGATCTCTTATGAAAATCAGGTCTTCCCAGTAAGAGAGTCTGTCAAATTTCTGGGTATGATTCTCGATAGCAAATTGTCTGGCGTTCCTCACATAAATCAAATACGCTCGAAATGTGAAAAAAATATAAATATTTTACGTTCCCTGTCTGGTACCTGGTGGGGAGCCCACCCTTATTGCCAAAAGCTACTATATAATGCAACTATCCGCAGCCATCTAGATTATGGTTGTTTCCTACTAGAACCATGTAATAGAGAAGCCCTTAAAGCCCTAGACAAGCTCCAAGCAAAATGTTTGCGTATGGTTATTGGTGCGATGAAGTCCTCACCAATAAATTCCCTTCAGGTTGAATGTGTGGAACCTCCCCTCGCTTTAAGGAGACAGTACCTGGCTGATAGGTATCTCTACAAAACTTCTCAATTAGCCCTCCATCCCCTTATCCCTAAACTACACACCCTTTCAGAATGTATCTCATCTGGTGGCTACTGGGCAAATAAAGTCCACCCTTGTTTATTTAATAGCTTTCTCAACTTTCTACGCTTTCCTTTCCCTTTCTCACAATCTAAAATCAATCCCCTATTTGAATCTCCATTCGAATCAATTATCCACACCCCGGACATTATTCTAAATTCAGGTATTAGCAAAGGTTCTGCAGAGGCTAACAAAGAACTACTTGCATTAATCGACCAAAAGTGGCAGGATAGATTGGTCTTTTATACAGATGCCTCTAAACTAGCGGACTCCTCATGTGTTGGGTCTGCTGTTTGGATACCTCTGTACAAAATTATTCTCTCATTTAAATCCCCTTCGGTGAACTCTATCTTTACAGGTGAAGCTATTGCCATACTTGAAGCTATTTTATATATAGAGTCGCACAATATAAGCAAGTCAGTAATTTTCACTGACTCTAAAAGCTGCTTAATGGCTATTCTGGCTAACCAATTCTCCAATAAAGCTAGATCTCCTTTGATCCTCCAAATTAAAAACTCACTTTTTAGATGCCAATCTAAGGGACTGTTAGTCTGCATGGTCTGGATTCCTGGACATAGTGGAATTGTTGGCAATACAATGGTTGACTCATTGGCCAAAAATGCTATTTATGGTGGCACTCTTGACCAATACAAGGCCTATCCTCAAGACCTCGCTTCTTTGGCTAGATCCACCCTATTTGCAAAATGGTCCATCCTTTGGAATAAATCCAATAAAGTTAAGGGCTTACACTATGCTTCCCTACAAAATGATATCCCAGCTAAACCTTGGTTTTTTAAATTCCGTGAAGCTAGCAAGAGAGCAACGTCCATTATTTGTCGTTTGCGGTTAGGTCATGTCTGCACTAATGTATTCTTAACTAAGATAAGGATTAGGGATAATTCTCTGTGTGAATGTGGTTTGGACGATGATACTACAAATCATATCTTTTTCGAATGCCTGAGAAGGAATGGATCCTTATATGACTCTCTTCCTACAGAACATTTCCCCCGTCCTATTAATTTTAACTCTCTCCTGACCTATGTTGATTCCTCTCATATATACCTTATATGTAACTACATTGACTCCAACAACATAAAACTCTAGAACTTTGTGTGTTTGCACTAAATCACTAACATAACTCGTGTGCTTCAATGTTGTCTTATTTTTTTTGTTCCATGTACTTCAACACATAACTTGCCTATTGGATACTTCGGCCTTTATCGTCTATTTTCTCCCTTTTTACCTTGTACACTCACAAAACTTGGATCCTATATAAGTGTGGACCGCCTTGCTAAACTCCTACCTAATCCACACTGAGTTATTGGCGGAGCAACAGTATCGCCAAAAGAACAAAAAAAAAAAAAAAATACTTGGCATCTGTCTACGCTTGGCATAGACGAAAATTAAATACACACACACAGTAAAAAATAAATTACTAGAAATTATTAATAAAATTAGAAATTACGAGTTTAATCATCTTTCGTTTACTGTTTGTTGTTAGAATATACCATGTCGAGTGCTGATCGAATTGATTTTGAAATGGAGGTAGAGGTTGAAAGCGCATCTTCAGGCCCGGCTGTAGATCCGCCAAACCCTACTTCTCCTGCACCTCCAACACCTGGTGGAGGAACTAAGAGCGTTGTAGTCACGACTGCTACCTCGGGCTCGGTTACTGTTTCTTTGCATCCACTTGTCATTATGAATGTGTCGGAACACTGGACTAGGTTAAGAGCACAAGAAGGTTCTCCTCAAACAGGTATGTACATCTCACGTTCAGTTCCTTTGAATCTGTTCAATAGAAGTAGTCAAAACTGGTAGGCTTTGAAGCATACAACGAGTCAAACTTATTTTATGTTTTTAAATGAAATCCTAGTATGTGTTAGTTACTGTATTATTTATAATTTGATTTGATATATATATATATTTCAGTTGTTGGTGCTCTCATTGGAAAACAAAAAGGACGCAACATTGAAGTAATGAATTCTTTTGAGCTCGTGTTTAGTGTGATTGAAGGTGATATCGTAATTGATAGAGACTATTACAATATGAAGGAAGAACAGTGTAAGTATTTGGTCTGTAAAACCATTTACACAAGATCAATTACCAAGAAAAATGTTGTTTATGCTGTGGTGCGGTGGGAGTGCATCTGAATGCTACACAAGAGGTTGCGGGTTCGATTCCCACCCAGGATAAAACTTTGTGTGTTGAGCACAATGGTTTATTTTGAGTCTGGGTGATATTTATCTATAATATGTATGATTGTATGTATTTAGAAATATATAAGTATGTTTATCAGTTATCTGGTTACCATAGTACAAGCTCTGCTTAGTATGGAATCAGATCACGTTGTGTGAGTTGTCCCAACAACAATAGATTAAAATCAATAAAAAATACTCTAAATATAGTATAGTAGCTCAATGCTCTATAAACAATTACTGCATTGAGCATCTTATGCTAAGGATGGTGTGACCACCTATGGAATGCAGCCTTAGCTTAGCTCAAGGAACAAAGTAGGCGGCAAACCATGCAGTCCAGCGTTCCCATCAAGAAAATAATATCTTAGCTGAAGGCTTAATTTCGGGACCTAATTAAAGTTGTGGGTTGTAAGTAACAAATAAGGTCTTTTTTTTCATATTGTGGACCAGACTACAATGAATGCCACACATATATTTATTTATTAAGTAGTAATTATATCACTTAACATATTTAAACATAAAAAGCTAATTAATAAGTATTATCATCTGATCTGGAACCCCTTTTTTACACCAAGATATACGTGTATTTTACATATTTGACAATATTTAAATTTTTTTTTCACACTTGTATATAAAACTTGTATTAAACTTCTTTAATCATTAAAATTCTTCACCTGCATAAAACAATGCTTGAAACAATTGCAATACATGTATATAACATTATTCTACAAGTTTGGTTTTTGACAAGGTATTCTACAAGTTTTGTATAAAACTAGCAGAATACTTGTTTCTTAGTGTAAAGAAGGTGTAAGGCAAACACAATGGTTACAGATAGACACAGCCTGTAACATGTCCTATGTAACATGGTGGTGCAATTGTCTATAAGCTAGTGTAATGTGTAAAAAAAATCTAGATAAGAAATATAGTCAGCAAATAGAAAAATATTTTAGAATGTCTTACCTGGCTTCCTGTAAATTATCCAGAAACATTTTCAAATGTCTGGTTACATATGTGATCATGAACTGAATATATTTTGCTCACATATTATTTTCTTTCATGTTATTTAAATAGTAGTACTGAATCGAGAAAGTGTCCCAAGTTTGATACACACATCAAGTTAGTGCAAATTGGTATGTCTTTACATTGGCTTTTATATCAAACTTGAGAATAAATAGATAATAGCGATTGATGAATCTCGAAGAAGCGAAAGAAGTATGTATGGATCGCGAAGCCTGGCGATCTGTCCTCTCTGACTACCCCGTCAGGGATACAGCGTGAAGATAGTTAGTTTTAGTTGTTAGAATAAATAGACAAACATTGAAGTAATTTTGGAGAAAATACAAATTTGAATACATTTTTAAGCTCAGCCTTACTCATAATGGCCCAATTTTGTCACATACTTAACTATCTATCTATAGGTAAGCTTTGCTCAAGCTGATGCATACATATCTGGCGCTGGCGACAATTTTTTGTTAATTATAAGTAATAAAAGTTAGTATTGTAACAAAGTAAAGTCCTTGGTTTGACAATAACATCTGGTATGACAATCAAATATATCATCAAAACAAGTGAATGATTTTTTTTAAAACCAGTAAATGGATTGAATCAAGAAGCTAAAGAAAGTTGCTAGTTAAATTATATTTGTATTTATTTTTATTACTAACTAAATGATTTCATCTTACAGTTAAACAAGTATTTTCTGAAATGGACTTCTTGGGGTGGTACACAACTGGCGACACTCCTACAGAGAGGGATATTGCAGTACATAGGCAAATATGTGACATAAATGAGTGCCCAGTTATGTTAATGCTGAATCCTGCCGGAGGGAATGGAGATGTGAGTGAACTGACTGTATTGTAACCCAGTTACTACTATTTTAAATAATATAAAATGATATGATTTTATGTGTTGACATAATGGCTGAAATAATTTGACTTTCATCCAGTATAATAGAAATACTAGCCTAACAGCACAGTTTAGACATTGAAGTTGGTTTTCACTACATTACAGATTTAGAGATTTAGTGTATTCCTAGTTGGTTCTTAACTATACCTGAATTTGGAGCCTGGGTCCACTTTTGTTTTGCCTTAAAGCGTTAGGAGCAATTGGGAGCAATTGTCGTCTAATCTCCCAACCCTGCAAGGCCCTGTCTGTTACTCAGTAAGGTCTGGTGAGGTTATTTAGGACCCAGATATACTGGTGGGACCTATCTAAGCCGAAAACATTAACATTCAAACAAAATAGCTTGTACGCAGAATGGAAGACCTCTGAGGTTACAACAAAAAATCAACACAGTGCTTGCTTTTCCTCTTTTATAAGTCAACTGGAAAAGTTTGCTGCTTGTGGTTAAGAAAGGAAATGATTATTCTGCATGTTTCTGAGTTAACTTCCTAGTTTATAATTTGTTGCCTTAAATAATAGTCATTTATAGTCTCTACTCAATATTTGAAGTGCTCGTGGCCTCGCGGTCTCAGTGTTCTGTAAACGATCACTGAGTTATGCAACTTTCACTATGGCTGGTCCTCGGATGGGTGACCACTTTGTGGCATTTACATTTGCGAGCGTTTCCGTGCTTCGGAAGGCACGTTAAGTTGTTGGTCCCGGTTGCCAGTAAAATAGCAGTCGTTAAGCCTGGTTGAAGGCCTTATGGGCGGCTTGAAAATTTCAACAGCAGGTAGCCACAACCTGCGTCTCTCTATTTCAACACGGCAATGGGCTCACTACCTATTACGTGGGACAGGAATCCACACGGTGAAAAGTGGGCATATAATATGCCTCTGCCAACCCTTCGGGGATAAGGCGTGATGGATATTTATTAATTTTTTATTTTACTCAATATTTCATATTTCAGCAACTTCCAGTAGTATTGTATGAATCAGTGATAGATGTAGTTAATGGAAGAGCCACAATGTTACTGGCACCACTCACATATACATTAGCAGCAGAGGAGGCTGAAAGAATTGGTGTTGACCATGTTGCTAGAGTTTCATCAGGAGAGGCTGCACTTAATAGTTTAGGTAAGATGTATAATTTAAGGATAAATTATATTGTTCATTTTGTTTGAAGTGTGACCGTTAGTTCTGTAGATATTGAAGGTTTTTTTTGGTACACGGCCAGCAACATAAGCTCAGGCATATTACTGAATAAAAAAAAATTACAGGAAACTGCTCTGCTGATAATTCGTACCATAACATTGGTTCACTGGTTTTTATTGTTTATTGCTAAAACCTACCTGGTCATCATCATCCGAGCGTCTGTCCCAGTTGCGTCTCGCGACGCCCGGGGTCCGCTTTCCTACATTTTCTCCTCCACTTCGCACGGTCGTTGGCATCCCCTGTAGTGAGACCTTTGGCACGCATGTCATCCCTTACGACGTCAAGCCAGCACTTCTTGGGCCTTCCCCTCTTACCGGGACCCGGCGGGGCTGACATGGCCAGAGATTTCTTTCCCACGTAGCCCGGCGGTTGCCGCAAGACGTGACCATACCAACGAAGGCGACACTCTTGCAACTTGTCTGCAATGTCACGGAAGTGAAGGCTGCCGCGGATGCCAGAGTTCCTTACGTGGTCCAACCGCGTGACTCAACACATCCACCGGAGCATCTTCATTTCCGTCACACGCAGCTCCTCCTTGTATCGCTCCAATATTGGCCACGTCTCACGACCATGTAAAAGTACAGGTCTAATGATGGTTATGTAGACCTGTCCTTTCAACCGGATCGACATCTTTGGGTCACAAATGACACCGGTCATCTCCCGCCATTTGGCTATGCGGCAGCAATGCGTGACTTGACATAGCAATCGATGTCACTGGACGTGTGAAATACAGATCCCAGGTATTTAACCTGGTCCGTGCGCTCGACCAAATCACCGCCTATGCGGACGGATGCGGGGGGATGTAGGGGCATTCTTCCATAAGTTTGCTGTATCTTCAATCTAGATTATTCGCTTGACACATATGAGTAGATCATTGCTGCTTTAGAAGGTTTACTCTGCGAGCCATATCAGCATCGCTTTGATTCTTTGACAAATAAGCTTATAATCAACAACTAAAGTGAGAAGTATACTTTGAATTGCACTACAAATAAGCATCTAATAGTATTTACATTATTACAAAGGCCGGAAAATAGGCAATTGCAGGTCGAGTATGTAGGCAAGGACTTCACTAATACGAGACAGGCAAATGCCATTTCCGCCGAGGCAGGCATATATAGTGCTTATCTTAAAAGAATTAGAGATAATCACTAGAATAAAAGAATTGCCTGTCTCGTTAATACGAATCACTAATGTGAAGTACGGCTCGGCGTTCAAACTCATACTCGAGCTGCAATTGCCTATTTCCCGGCATTTGCAATAATGTACTATTTTAATACTGCGTTGTATATTCTACAGTGGCGGAACACCTAACGGCTCAGCGGTCTGCCATCAAAATGTTAGTGTCTCGAGTGCGAGCCGTCCTGGCCACGGTACGCGCCATCCGAGACGGCACCTTACCTCCAAGGCCCGCGCTCCTGCGGGAAGCTCGGGCCCTCGCCAACAGACTACCGTTGCTCACGTCACAGCAGTTCCGCACGCACTTTTATAATGTAAGTTTATATTTCACTAGATGACCCCCCGGCTTCGCAATAATGGATTAAAATTTGCCCGATTTGTCGACATTTATAACAATTGCTCCGCTCTCCAGGGAAGTAGCATGATGATATAGAGCCTATAGCCTTCCTCGATAAATAGGCTATCCAATACAAAAATACTTTCTCAAATCCGACCAGTAGTTCCTGAGATTAGCGCGTTCAACCAAACAAACAAACAAACTCTTCAGCTTTATAATATTAGTATAGATTTATATTTCATAATACATACACGTCTATCCTACCAAAGACTTGGCTAGTTGCATATATTATGCACATAATAGGTTTACAAATTTGTCTTTTTTCTCAGCATCATTCCAATTGCAGGCTGACTTTCCTACTCCTCTATTTTTTTTATCTTAGCAAATCGGCTGTTATAAATCAAAACATTATAACTCGTGAAAATAAAAGTGTTCAGAGATTTTATAATTGAACCAATAAGTTTGACCTAGGACGATTTAACCAATGGACGCCTATTGTACTTAATAAAGTATGAAATCACGTTCAACCAACTTTCGTGCGGTGGGGAAACTACACACATATTGTTTTCTTACTCTTGCATGAAGTGTTGTCACTGTCTAACATCCAATAAAAGTACAACTACAAATAGAAAAATGTAAGTATGCAATACGAATTTGACACAATATTATTCGGCTAATTTGAAATGGTAACCCTTTGTATAATGTTTACAGAGAATTAAAGTATATTGAATATGGGCCGATTAAGTTGTTGGTATGTTTCAAAAATTAATGGTTTTTGTTGAAAATATTTATGTAAATGAAATAAATTTTTACTTACGAGTGAAAACAAACATTAATTGTTCGACCGCTATAACTTTTACACCATTTCACAGCACATTTCGTAATTTTTCTTTATAAATTACCCTCCGAACGTGTACGATAGACTGAGTCCGCCGAACAGCGACTTAGCTAAAAATGGTAAGCAAATGGCAAGCGGGGTATAGGCGCAAACGGTAAGATAGCTAATATATATATATGTATATGTATGTACTTGAATTTATATAATATTTAAGAATATTAGAAGCGCTCGTGGCCCCGCGGTCTCAGTGTTCGGTAAACGATCACTGAGGTACGCAACTTTCACTATGGCTGGTCGTCGGATGGGTGACCACTTTGTGCCATTTACATTTGCGAGCGTTTCCGTGCTTCGGAAGGCACGTTAAGCCGTTGGTCCCGGTTGCCAGTATAATGGCAGTCGTTAAGCCTGGTTGAAGGCCTTATAGGCGGCTTAAAAAATTTCGACATCAGGTAGCCACAACCTGCGTCTGTCTATTTCAACACGGCAATGGGCTTACCACCTATTACGTGGGACAGGAATCCACACGGTGAAAAGTGGGCATAAAATATGCCTCTGCCACCCCTTCGGGGATAAGGCGTGATGGATATTTATTATTATTTATTTATATATATGTATGTTATGTTGACAATGTGTGTGTGTGTTTGTATTTAAATATATATTTAATATATATTTCTCTTTTTTTATTTTATTAATTAGTACCTTTTAAGCCATTATAACTTTCATTAAGCACCTACCTTGACTTATTTCTAAAACGCCCAAAGGTTGACTGGTAGAGAATGCCTATGGCATTAAGTCCGCCTGTGTACATAACTGTGCAGAAAGTTTTAAATAAATAAATAAATAGCGCGTCCATTGGTTAAATCGTCCTAGAGTTTGACTTATAGGTATAGGTTGAATTTAGTTCTGCAAATAGAATCAGCTACAGTTGTTAATATTCTAAATTGCAATTTTAACCCTTAATTTGAAGTTTGGGGAGGCGAACACCTAACTTGAAAAAACTGGGTACGGTGATTTTAAAAATTCGTGCAAGATTTTCGATTATTATTATGTTAACAAATAAATTACACTTGTAGCAACTCTAAAGCGTCAGTATTATCAAAACAATGGTGCATAGAGCACTACAGCGCATAACTGGGTGTTTGCCACCGCCTCTTACATCAATATTATTTAAATATAATTGTAACTTGCCTGCATGTCGCTACTTGTTTTTTAACCGTATCAGCAGTTTTAAAATATTTCGAACGTTTATAAAATAGATGCTATATTTGTTTTGTTTTATTTCCAGCAATGTAACGACGTAGCACTAATGACGTATTTGGGCACAATCACCAAAGGCTGCAATGCCATCAATCAGCTAGTCAATAGGTTCAATGTACTCTACGACAGACAAGGCATGGGCCGTAGGATGAGAGGCCTCTTCTTCTAGGGTGCCAAGTAAATTAGATCTCGTGTACAGCGCATAAAAAGTATAGGGTCAGTGGAAAAAAATTACATTTTCAATTTTGTATCGCCATTTAGTATTATTTTTTCCATTTTTTCTATGCTTAATACGAATTTACATTGGTTTAATGCCAACACTTATATTTGTGATGTTAATTCCATGTTTTAAAAAGGGCTTTCCTTCTGTCATGCATTCTGATTTTACAAGTACTAAATGGAATAACTCAAAATACTGGCTATGTTTGTGATTAATAAAGTAATAGAGTGCTAAGATTTGAATACTATAGTTCTGTATGGTATCCAAAACTAAACTATGCAAATTAAAGACGCAGTTTAATTAACAATGGGCTGTGACCTACACCAAACTAATGACCCTACAAAGGGCTAGTGACCTTGTCGAGTACTGGTACCGTATGTTGTATTAGTGACCTTACCTTATACATACTAGTGACTCTACATATTACTAGGACCCGCACTAACTACTAAGTACGTGCTAGTTAGCTCACAGAACTAGTGACCCCTAGTACTAGTTACCCCCACCTAGTACTAGTGACCCCCAATTAGTACTAGTGACCCCACCTCGTACTAGTAACCCATTCATGTTCTTTGGCAACACTTCATATGCGTTTGTAGAATCAGCTAGCCGTAGTATGATAATATCGGTTTGTACTATTGCGGGCTCGCTCTATTACTTTATTACTCTAAGAAGAAGAAGGTGTGTCAGTTCATAGTATATCTGTACTGGTACCAGTAGATAGCCTTTGTCAAGACGATTCTATCGAAGATATATTTGAACTTAGGGCAGTGGGAGCTGGCAGGCGTCGGTCTAATGTAGGTACACTATTTTATACAATGGGAAATATACTGTTAATAAGATTAGTTAACATAATGAAATAAATATTAGACAAAATACTCGCTATATTATGATGTTTAAATCCTTACATATTTTTTTTTATATAAGCAGAATGCTTGTTTAATAATTTTTTTTTTGAAGAATGTGGTGTATCTTGAATTTACTTATCCTTCTGATCTTCCGATTAACTAGCATTTTGGTCTAGTGGTTAGTAGAATACCTGACAACGAAACCTCAACTCGTGGGTAACCTTTTTTTGTCAGAGTGTAATTTATCCATAATATGTATGTATTTAAAAATATAGTATGTTTAACAGTCGTCTAGGTCCCATAGCACAGTTTATAATTTACGTAATTTGGGCTAGATGGCGCTGTGTAATAATATCCCAAAATATTTATTGATCTATTTATTCTTCTTATTTTTATGGTTAGTTGTATAATTACTTTGTTTGTCTAGCTAATAAAATATAATAAGTAAATTCTGTCTCGAAAAATGTAAATTTGTTTACAGTCAACTATGTGATGGCTCCAGCTCTTGATAATTGTAGGTAGCCAAACTGAACTGATATAAAAACTGTGTAAACCATATGGGACATTAACTATTGTGAAAAAAGACAACTTGGATTGGGAGGGGACGCTGAGAGGCGGTTAAATATTAAAAAAAAATTATAGGTTTCAGTGCGGTTAGAGAGGTAACCCTATAAGGCTAAGGCCACAGTTTCGAGCCCCGATCAGAAGCACATGTAATTTTTCACTGGAAATAAATATATATGAAAATGTTGGCACACTAAATGCTCTAAAATGTAACTTAGGACTGATTAATAATGTACCTATTTCAATAAAAAAATACCATCCAAATTTAAAGATGCATTTCTATTTTCATCTTTTAATTTCCTATTTATTTGTTTTCATATTTTATTATTCTATTCACGAGTGACAGGTTCCTTCAACAATATTCGGTAAGTCTTACACGAGTTGGAAACAATGTACAGTAAGCATTTACTGCCTGGAATAATCATGTTTATTGATTACTAGCTGATGCCCACAGCTTCGCCCGCGATGTGAAGTTTTCCCATAAGAGATTTCCTACGGAACCCTAAACTTTTTGAAAATCCTAGCATATATTACTCACGAAGAATGTAGCATTTCTAATGGTGAAAGAATTTTTAAAATCGGCCCAGTAGTTTCTGAACCTATTCATTACAAAACAAACATAAATATTAGTAGGTATAGATTATTTCCAAATTTAACTATACCAGTTAAACTGTGAAAGGTCTTAGGGCAGATCAAAGAAGTTTCATAAAAATATTTTCGTGGTCGACAGAACTATAATATTTTTATTGGGATATTAACCATGCCTATTTATATTCGTGAGACTTATCCGATAAGTCGGGACTGTTGCAAGCGCTGTGAACACAGATGAACACTGGAGACACTGCCGTTGAAATAATTCTTGTTAGCATAGTAGTAACACGTTTCGTATAACTTCGTTCTGTTTCAAGTACAAGCTTCTAATTCTTGGGTAATTTTGTGGGTAGATTGAAATAATACACAAATTTTGCGACACATTATTTTATTTTGTATCCCATTTGGTTTCAAAATTAACAAGTTTGGACACATTGAGATTCATGCTATGGAAGACTTGTTCAAATCTAGTCTTTGCAACTGTAGACACCGTGGCATGAAAAAGATACAAAGAAACAGTAACACAGTAAGCTTTGAAAAAAAACCGTGTTTATAGGAAAATAGTGTAACCCAATATTTACAAATACATAAGTAAAAGTTACCAAATTTTGAAAATCTCTTATAAACAGCAAAAATAAGGTATAGGAAACAACCACGTATAGTCATACCCCACGTCACGGTCAATCTAAGAAGCTGAGCATAAGAGAGGGTTGAGGCGAATCATCGCAGGACGGGCTGACAACGTCGTTACTTTGCGAACGACAAGAGCGTCACTGGCTCACATTAGGGCCACCGTAGACTAGCTAGTTTAGTATCCTTAACCGGCATTTTGTCGCTTTTTAGAACCTAACGAATCAAAAGTATCTAGCTAGTCTGCGGTGTACCATATACTTCATTTTTTTTAAATGTTGCAACCCTGTGTTACGACCTTAAGCATCTGTTACACGGTTGCAATCTAGCTTCCTAACTAAAAACAAATAATCACCTTTAATTGTTACCATCCAATCCATCCATGTAGACATTGAAATTATATTATGAGCCGTCCTTGGTGTCTAATCAAGTCACCTCAGTTGGGAGGTTGGATGCACTATTGTACTTTGTAATAGTAGACGCATTAAAGTATAACTAAAGTATAGAGAGCTATTTAATTAAGAACAATACAGACTTGAGTGGTTGGTTGGCCGAAGAACATTAAATTGCGACACGCCACTGCGTTTGGCACTGGGACCGGGTGTTTATAGGCGCGATCTGTATTTTATATTTAGTCTAAGATTACAATTGTTACAAGGCAACTAGCAGGTGCAAAAGTCGCTTTAAATACTATCTGGCAGCTTTTGTACGACTAGAAGATTCTCTATTACGTAGTTAATTCCTATACTTATGACAGTACTTTTACAGTCTTAACATTAGCACTGTCCAATAAATGATGTATAATTACGTTAAAAATCATGTTTACAATGTTTTTATTTAACTATATTAACAATGAGTTGAAAATGCTTATAACTACATTTTTATAATTGTACTTTCATCGATAGTTTGGTATAAAAATATTTTTTAAATTTTTATTTTTATTTAAAATTGAATCAAACGCTAATATTGCTTTATGGTACTTTTTATTTGGTATAAAATGTCTAAAAAGTCTGCAAACATTATTTAAATGAAGAATAGCTGTTATCTAATAGCCGGTCCACACGACACAAACTTATAAAATTCATGTGCAGTGCACGACACAGTTATAAAAATAATAGTATATAAGATGCGAGCAACTCCTTTGATGGTATGTGAAGATATGTTAATACTATATTTTTATACAAAATATGAATTCCATCTTTTGAACCAATCTCAAAACTCACGTCCACACGCCCCATTTGAGTTAAATTGACGTTGTGTGGACCGGCTATAAGTATTGTTTAAAGTTATTACGGAATATGTAACATAAATGCACAAATGATATATGTGTGTGTGTGTGTGTGTGATGGGGGTTATGGAAATGATAAATAGAGTGATAGCAACACTATAGACTATAAGAGTGAGTGACAAACGCCGCCTAGTGTAAATGTGTGATCTGACAACTACAATTTGGCGTCTCTGTGAAAAAGACCTGGCATTTGAGGTAATTTATGTGGTAAAAGACATTTTGGATAATAAGTCTCAGTTTAATTTTAAACTACCTACTGAGGTGGTACCTAATCCAAAGTGGTCATCGTAGTCCAGGGAAGTTTGCAACACCAGAGGTTATACACGCAGACATACAAGCTTAGATGTCTGTGGTTATACAGAATATCTGGTACCTAGGTAAGGTAGTTTATAACGGATCTGGTACCTGTTGGTGGCCCATTTGGATGACAGGACGCTCCGTCACAGTGTCGTTCTAGGTCGATTCGGAGGTGATAGTTATTTTGTCATTGAGTTTTTTTTATATTGCCAAAGTAATTTTCGCTATCTGATTTTTACCCAATTTGTCAATTCCAAGAACTATTAGAAGCACCTATTCGTTCCAAAATTCCCTTCCAATTTAAATGCTATTTAAAAACGGGTGTTTACAATACAATTTCAATAACTATAGGATCAATCGCATTATACTTCGATATAGCTATATCGAGGTATCACGCTTCTCTTCTGCCAATTGTAGTCAATTTCTTTACCCCATAGTTGCTGGCCTGCCGCTAGAACTACTTAGGTACATCTACCTGATTATAGTTGTCAGGCAATTATTAGACATACATATAACCTCTCTAAAGCTGATTGCGCGATCGCTATGTATCGTCTGGTATCTTCTCGATGCCTATCAGCTCATCGAAGAGTGAATGGTTGTCAGGTATTACGTGTGGTTCGTGTAGAATCTGCCGCGCAAATTTGAGCACTGCGCGCGTTAGCTGGCCTACTGTCCATTTTCTGTCCACTAGCACCCGGACTAGAGTATCCAACTGAAAGAAAAAAATGTCGAAGTATAATAATATTTAGCTACTTTAATTTTGATGTATTAAATGTTTCTTTTAATTCTATTATAATAAGTATTAAAAAAATAATGAAATGCATTATTCGCGCGTAGTGACTGCGCCATCGTGTTTCGCTAATGCAGTCATTATCGGTTCACAATAGCTACTAATCGTTGTCAGTTCTAAATAAAGATGTTTTATATTAATGATATCTATGAACATCGGGACAACAAGTCCTATATGGCATAAGTGCCGTTACGGTCGACCGCTCCTACGGTGCGAAGCGGGTAGTCTTCAGCTTCCGGGGATAAGGCAGGGTGAAATACCACTATGATTTAGCCGGTACTAAATAATCTGTTAATAAACTGCCCACGTTACCAAACCTTATTTTCCTTTGGATATAGCCCAGGCTTCGGAGTGTAGGGGAGTCAAAACCTATACGTGATTAAATTAAATTCTGATAATCCATGCTTACCTTAAACAACTTTTCGTTTCCGAACGTATAATAAATAAGAGCTGGCACACCAGCCACGCTGGCCGCCAGCCATTGTAATAACAGCTTCAGTTGCGGATGACCTTGCAGTCTCTTGCCACAACCCCAGTTGCCAGTCGCCACGGGTCGACAAGACCCACCCGAAGTGATCTTGTGTGCAAGCTGCGTTAGCTGACGACATAGAGACAACAGTAAGAACACATATAAGATTTCGTCTGTGTGCACAACAAATAGCACTGCTACGCTTTAGTGGATTAGCATTTAATATTCTCGTAGGCTAATTTCTTTCGATGCGGCGATGGTTGAATCAGTTGTCGCTCTAGCCGAAGGATGCCCTTGGTGAGATGGAAGAGTTGATTTTAACAACAGACAGGGGACATCACAATGAATGACCAAGGCTGGTCATGGTCTCATGAATCTTCTTTAGAGGGTATACCACATCAGTCACGAGAGAGCACCGAGTGGTTTAACGGACTCAAAAGTTTGAGTCCGTTAAACTCATCTTGCCATTGGCTACGGTGGGGTTCCAAGGAAAGGATGTTAGACGTATGTAATATTTTCTAAGGTAGGTTAGCTGGTCGAAGGAAACGAGAGATAATACTGTTAAGAGTGTAGTTTAGAGACTTGATTTATCAAAAAACTAGATGCACAGTTCTCTACAAATGTCACAAAGCGTCCTCGAAAAAAATCTGTACATTGTATGATGGGATGGACTAAACACAAACTCTAATTAATAGAATCTACTAGAATGTTTTTTTAAAACGAGAACTGCACACAGACTTTAAGTTATGTGTTAATTTTTTAAGGTTATTTTGAGATGCTGGCTGTGTATGTGTGTGTGAGTTTTTCAATATTGAACTTAATATATACACTTCCGGACTCTTGAATCGAGCCACCTTACATTCCCGGGCCTAAAAGCCCACACAAAAAATATACAATATAACAAAAAAGTTTTTATGCATTTTTAATGCTGGCATATTTCATCGTCTTTCCCGTATGTATTATTCCAAAATTTTAAATTTAGAATTTAAAATAAAGAATAAAAGCCGAGCTTGGTCACTGATTTGAAAAAAATAATGACTTGAAAGTTGCTTTTGAAGCAATTTAATGTCGATTTGGTTTGAATTTTCGCAATTGTTGTTAACCAAAGTTTAGTTTAGTTATTTTTCTATAATTTGAACCATTTTTGGCTATAAAATTATGGATGCTTCACCTGAAGTAGCCGCGCAAGCTGTAGCACTTCTTCAATCTGGGCTAAGTCAGCGAGATGTGAGTTCACAACTTCACATAAGTCGTTCCGCTATTCAAAGAGTGTACCACCGATAGGTGGCGGCTTCGTTCGGCGAACAGGAGGACCTCGTTACCGAGTGACAACGGCGAGACAAGATCAATACATTGTCACTACTAGCTTACGAAATCGACGCCTTAACTCTGTCCAGATACAAGAACAGCTCAGGGACTTTCACGGAGTGGCTATAAGTGCTCGGACCGTTAGAAGGCGACTCAATGAACGTGGTTTAAAGCCCCATAAGCCAGCCAATGGACCCAAATTGACACGAGCACACCGAATAGCCCGTCTAGAGTTTGCGCGCGAACATCTAAATTGGACTCGACATCAATGAAGCCAGGTTCTCTTTACAGATGAGTCCAAGATAATGCTATACGGCAATGACGGAAGGAGTAAGGTGTACTCGGGTCCTTTGGTCATGTCAACAAAAGTATACAACAAACTGCCAGAGCTGATAAAAAATGATATTACAGTATTAAATATAAATGTTATTACAGTATTCAAGAATACCTTGACGATAAGAACACTGTACCTGTCTGAAAATGCACTATTTTGCTTTCATTTTCATTTTTTTTTCTTTTTTTATTAATTAATTATTTAAAATTAAATTCAAAATTAAATATTAGTAATAACTAATTATGAAATAGCCAGATGACTTTATGTTGAGTATATCAATTTAATTATATATAGACTATAATCATAATTCAGAATGGTAATAATTTATGCATATCCAATTTAACAGTATTACTAACTTTTAAATTAAACTAATAATTCATTAACTTTTAAATTAAACAGTATTATATTCAAATCATAAGAGACTATGGATTATCAAAGAACCCATAAATTTATATTGAAGTACTAGATTAGACAATTAAATTACATTTCTTGCATTCAATATAATAATAATAATATAAATAAGTAATGATCAGTAGGGGGAAGAGAAATAGTGCCTAATTTTAGATATTTGCATTCATGTTTTGAATGAGTATTATGGCAAAGAAAACACCTATAAATTAATATATGCTTCCTCTCTCCAACCATATTTTTGCTGTGCCCGACAGTGTCCATAATTGCTACATAGTTTATCTTAACATCTGTTTAAACACATTATGGAATGCAATAAACATATTGAGTATTGTACCGAAGACAGAACGAGCGTTTCGCGCAATGCTGTATTGACGAGAAAGTGAGTTATGGTGGAGGATCATGGACAGTCTGGGGAGGAATCTCTATGGAAGGCAAAACTGAGCTAGAGGTAGTGACGGGACCACGACTGCCGTCCCTAGATGGCAATAGATACATTCGCCAATGTTTAGAGAACCACGTGATGCCATATGTTGGATTTATTGGCCAAGATTTCGTTTTAATGCATGATAATGCAAGGGCCCATACTGCGGGAATCGTCAGGGAGTACTTAAATGACATTGGTATCACTGTTATAAGATGGCCAGCGCGAAGCCCTGATATGAATCCTATAGAGCATCTATGGGATGAGCTGAAGAGGCGTGTTTGAGCTCATCATCCTGCCCCGCAAACCATGCAGGAGCTCAAAAATGTAATTTTGGATGGATGGTAGGACATTCCTCAACATGTCCTAACGACATTGATTAATTCTATGCCAAACCGTATGAGAGCTGTCATAAATGTACTGGGAGGCAATACAAGTTACTAAATAAACATTTATTTTCATGTACAACATGTCTTTATTTAAAAATCGATTAGATTTTTTTCCTTGAAAAAAGCAAATATGGACTTATTTCAACGTAACTCGACTTTTTTAATAAACTGTAGTTCAAATTTAGAACAGTGACACTCTAGATGAATGATGAGTATACCAGCTCCAAAACTGCATCCAAACATTTTCCTTCTACATACATCTTTTATAAGTTACAGGACTCCAAACCAAAAAAATCACGGTGGCTCGATTTAGGTGTCGGGAGTGTATTTATAATACACGACATTTAATAATTGTTATTGCGTATATATTATTACAACATTAATGATAAAATAAGTACACATATTAATGCTGCTAGTACTTAATTGAAAAACAAAATCTTTCCTTATTTGTATATTGTATTATTGCTGAATAAAATAATCGGCCTAATGTACCAACTACTTCAGACAATGTGAAGGCGGTGTTCCCCTGGGGGTTTTGACATCACATTCATTTTAGCTGAGGTAGTATTCATTGCGCTAGCAATTGAACTACCAATATAATCATTATTTATAGGTTGTTTTATTGCTGAATAAAGTGTCCGACGTAATTTACTAACTACGTTGTGCGCCAAAACGGTGTTCCCTGAGTTCGATTTTCAGCCCACGTCAGATCTTATCTGGGACGCTGATTAGGCCCGTATTGGGTATCGTTTGTTGCAACGATCTTCGGCTTTCGATGACCTCTTCTCGAAGAACATTAACAGGTTTTATATTATAAATATTCTTAGTTGATCGGATAGGACAAGTGGATTTCTGGAGGACGTTGCATAGATACAATCTATGACTTTCATCACTGTCTTACCCAATAATCCTAGCTTGATTATCATGGAAAAAAGGTGACTCTTGAGGAACGCTTCCAATTGCCCATTCGAAGCTTATTAGTAGGTACTCCTCATCTTGTAGAGAGTTTTGGCGAACCTAGGTCAGTTAACCCACCCATTGCTTGCTGTAGACAGGTGTGTTCCATTAAGACTATGTGGTCAAACACGTTGCTCAAAGCAAATATCCTTCGTCCTCCCTTGAAATTTAAGGGTGGGATGACAGTGAACTGAGAATCAGGATTCAAAATGCACCAAGTGTTCGTGAATTGAAAGAACGTGGTTGTGCTGACTGGGCATTAGAAAAAGCCTCTCACTTTATTTGTAAAGCAATAAAGGCTTGATACATCGCTGCTTGTCAGTCAATATTAAATATAACAGGTCAAATGGTTAGAATTGGCGTCAGTAAGTGAATATCCAATGGCAGATCCACGACCTCAAATATTTTAAGTTATAGTTTTATAAGAACATCAGCTTTCCTTGAAACTTATTTTTTAAACTGGTCAATAAATTTAAATCGAAGGCAGGATCTACCGTTAATTCCATAATCACTGTGCAACATCTAAGTACATTGTTAAAGTGGCCACAGAACATGCTCGTTTACAGAAGAATATGTTTCGACAGAAAGCATTTAGACATCTTTATTATTCTTTACTAAGTCTGTTAGTGTGATAGATAACAGAGAGTTAGCGACAACTGGGTATTCGTCTACCTTCGGTTTCTTTAATCTGACAGTGACCGGTTCGCATTCGACAGTCTCCTCAATGGTTTCCACTATCATGTTTATAACCCAGTTCAACTTTTTCTTCCTGAGGTCGGGGGTGTCTGTAGGCTTGTTTTCTGCCCCTTCCCTCTTGTCGCCCACCTCGGTGCTCGGTAGCGTGGTGTTTATTATCTCCTCTGGTATAGATTCATTTACTGTACGTTTCTGTCAAAACATATCAGGTGTATCATTTTTCATTGTTGTTGCACTAGTTTTCGTTAGTGTTTAATGTTTTATGACTAGTTAGTCGAACTGTTTCTTGTTATGGTGAGTTATTTTTATTAATATTAGCCAGTAAGAAACTTGTATAGTGACGGATAGAGTAAAAATATCACCACCCTAATTCATCACGCAGTGTCGTAAAAGGTGGCGAAGCATTCAATTCTCAAAGCATCCATTGTGATGAGAAGAAGAACTCGAAATACAACGGTATATCAACTCGTTTGAACAGCTTGGTAAATATAGCCTTCAGAGAGGCTTCTGAATATCAGTATGAAAAACTCCCCATCGGTTAAATAGATCTTCGATGATTTGGCGTTGTAGACACATTTTTCGCAAAAATTACTTTCAAAAATATGTAGGTACATTATAATCCATGCTTGGTAAATAGTGAGCGTCCATGACTGAGATGATATTAAGAAATATGGATAAGAATGATGTAGAGACTGTCGTAGAGAATGACAGCTGTACTTGCCAATGATTCACCTTGGGAATACTGAAGATTGATAGGGGAGGAAAACTTGCAGCAGAAAACCGGACCTCGGGCTTTTAAAAAGGAGGCTTGTGATGCAACCGGGAATATAACAGGGATATACTTCCATTGTATGACGAATGTACAACATACAAAACTCTTTATCTTCTACAATTCTGGCATATCATCGTCACGTCACGGATCGTCAACTTGTCACCACTATCAATGGTCTTATGAACTTGGAATGCGACCCTCAATTCGATTGATAGCTATGCATCAGTCTGGCCAGACATCATTTTGTCCAGCTAACTAGGTATTTAAAAAGTACTTAGATTACATTTCTTTTCTCATAGATTAAACGTCATTCGGAAAGAGTAAGAAATCGGCCAGTAAGTACAGAAGTAGATAAAAGCCAAGGAAAACGTATGAACCGATTAATACTACATTTCTAGTAGTAACAATTACCTAGTTATAATGAATTACTTATGTGGCATATTGTTGATTATTGCAATGGATATGGTAGGTATAGGTGGGTATAGGTTAGATTGATGTAGGTAAATATGATTGATCCATGCAATCCATGCTGAATCTTGGAGTAGTGAAGTGTAACTGCGTATGAGAGGTTTTGGATTGTGTCAGTGTCATTTAGTTTCTGAGTTCCTTTTATACGTTTTGATTTTTTTAGGAACTTACAAACAAACATTTGTCTACAATGTACTATAGGTAATTATGTAACATAAACCCCATCCGATCCGCGAAAGGCACATAAGTATCTTATACTTTACAGATATAATCTCTGAAAATTCAAAAGATTGTTTGAAAATATATAAACTAAAATTCAAAAATTTCAGTCATAATATTAACCTCTAAAATCTCAGAATACGACAGATACGCGCGTGTGACATCACATTCAGCTAGCGGCGCGGATGTTGTTGTTTTGCCTGTTAAGGTTTTCTAATTTGAGTTAAGTTTTACATGATTTTGTGTGGGGTTATTTTTATTTTCCAAAACAGATTACATGAAAGGAATTTAATCAGAATACCTAAACATAAAGACACTTTCAGCGGTCGTACGGGGTTTTATTTCCATATTGTATATTATGAGTAGGTACGTACAAGATGGGCGGCCAGCCTATGTCGATGTCTCGCAAGTTCCAAGGACAGCGACCTTGCGGCGAGGGCCAAGGGTTTATGAGACAGACTCCTTGGTTCTCTTCCGTATAGTTCGGCAGCATCTGCCCCCTGGCCACTCATTGGGCCCACAGCTAACGATTCACTTAAAGTCCGTTTTAGAAGGGAGCCCGCGAACCTAGAAACAGTGTAGTATGATTTGAGATTACATTTGAAGTCTATTAGTACTTCAGTGATAAGAAGTCACTAGTTAGAATAAAATTCACCTTATCACAGCCAAGTCTCGAGAGTCTAACTCCCTGTTCTTGTGTTCGCCGCAGTTTGAGTCGCCGATGGGGTCATTGAGCCATTGGTTGAACTGCTCGTATACTTCTTCTAGTTCAGATCTGTGTGTGAAGTAATACATCTATTGTTTTATCTCGGGTCAAGAAAAGGGTGTAGATCCTGGTGATCCTGGTTAACTTAAATCTGGGTCTAAACCCCACCTGCGCGTGGTGTACCTGTTGGCCAACGGTCGAGGCTTTGATTTCGACTTTCAGAGGTGGGAGGTCAGACTGCATTCACAAACGAACGATATAAACCTATATACAATATTCTTTGGGTTGGATGTCATATTTATACAAAAATAAGTTTTGGGTTAAAGGTATTTTCCATCAGGTGGGCTCGTATGCTTGTCTGCCACCTCAGTGGTATAAAAAAAGATTGTTTGATTTATTGATTTGAATATTTCAGATGGGTACTACAATAGGAAGAGATAGGAAAGTTCAAGGTCGGAGAAGCGTCTTTGTCAAAATTTGCCGTACTCACGTATATTCCGTACTGAAGCTGTATTTGGAGCTGTTGCCAGTTTCTTTGCTGCCGAGTGGTTTGTGTCGACGTGATGGTCCACCATTGCTAATCGTCTCCTGTTCGGTTAGTACAAATCCTACAGAACCACCACGTTTCACCCTACAACAAATACATAGGATATGTACCATTTATGGAAATTTCACAGTGGAAAAAGTGGTCTAGATGTGCAGCCTATGCTGGGTGGCTTTTAATACCCAAGTGAGAAGCCCAGGAAAGAATCATTTCATTCAAATTCAATTCGTAAAATCGAAGCCAATACCTTGCTTATTTCACCTCTAGGTACTTACTGGGAGTTTAGACAGACGTAGAAATAAGAGTTGGTGAATGGAAGGGGATTCTATGCTCTAAAATATAAATTAATTAGGGTTCAATACTAGTATGGCAATATTCAATCCCACGAACCTTATATCAGGATCATGAACTTCAGCTCCAGAAATACTAATGCCGACGGCATAGCTCGAACTGTCAGTAGACCAGTCCCCAGTACTGGTGGAAGTAGAGTGTTCCACTTCTCTTCTCAACGCATCCCTCAGTCTGTCTGCGAAACTCAGACGTCGTTCTTCCGTCGATAGCTCTTTGAAATACTGGAATGAGTTTGGACGTGCACTTTCTCCACGACCTTCGTCTTCGCTACCTGTGGAAAAATCAGAAAAATTGAGGGTTCTTCAAAAGAGGCTATGTTCATTCCACAATGAACATAGCCTCTTTTGAAGAACCATAGACGTTTTCCCAAACGTCTATAGTTCTTCAAAAAAGGCATAGACGTTATACGACTTAGAATGTTTTAACTGGATCGGCAGATTGAGTGTAAATACCATGTAACCAACATCATAGCCTATGGCACCGACTTCAGTCAGTGTGACTATTGGCTTTAGATAAGGAGTGTCAGGAACTTACTGCAAAGTCGGTAAAGATACGGATCTAAAGATGAAATAGACAATATGTCGAACACGAATTAACTAAAACAACACGGTGCTGCTTCATGACTGTGTATGGTCAGGGAATCTGATATAGCCTGGAAATCCATAAGACCGTAAATCCCTGTCTATTGTTTTGGAGTGAATTCCACCTTCCCCGCAAAAAGGCACACGCCGGGACATGTAGCGGAGTCACCCTGGGGATATCAGATGGCCTCCTTGCCTTATTCTTCGTCTTGCAGTCACTGCACCAGATGGTAATATATAACTTTTACCTATCTATACTCACCGTAATCATAAGTTTCATTGGCACTATGATACTCTTCTGTGTCCGAGGAATTGCAGCTAGAGTAAAGGCTGTCTTCTTGCTGGTCTTCAATTTGGGCAGGAGACCGGGTCACCGGAAGACACTCGCCTGAGGAGCCCAGTACTATGAATCGACCGCGACGGTTGTTCAACATGCCCCCGTCTGGGGATAACCAGCATTTCTTCTTCGTTAGTTCTACACCTGGAATGTTTGAGGAACTTTTTAAAGAGCAGTACCACTGAGAGGATAATATTTATAGATTTTCACGCCTTATCCTCGAAGGGGAGGCAAAAGCATATTATATGCCCACTTTTCACCATGTGTATTCCTGTCCCACGTAATAGGTGGTGAGCCCATTACCGTGTTCATCATTATCAGAGCTATGGTGTCCTTGTTCGCTTGTCGCAAATTCACTCGATTGATACCAAAGATCGAAAAATGGCGGAGGTGGCC
The DNA here is from genome assembly GCA_948477245.1 of Thumatha senex. Taxonomy (NCBI): domain Eukaryota; kingdom Metazoa; phylum Arthropoda; class Insecta; order Lepidoptera; family Erebidae; genus Thumatha; species Thumatha senex. The sequence continues at coordinate 21,595,519 of OX419726.1, forward strand.
AGTGGGAGGCTACTATCCAAGCGAACAAAAATACTATCAAAGCTAATAAAAACTTCATTAAAATGCAACTACACTTAAGGAATGTACCCCGAATGACCATAATTGCATATCGATCGCACGCTTATTAGTATAAAATTTTAATAATACTTGGAAATTACTCACTAGGATCGTTAAGGCTGAGCGTGGCCATACAGTAGTTGTGTGGCGATGGGCTGCGACTATTGTAACTATTGAGCGTACTGCAGGACGATGCCTGCTTTATTATCACACTAGCTTCTACTTCCGGTGGCGTGTGGCCACATGATTCACCTGAAATGGACGTTTCATCATACAATTTAGGATCCGAAGTCCTTACTTCCCCAAGAATATACAGGGCCTTAAGCAACCTGTCAAAGATAAGGCGGTTAACCACGCTTTAGTCAATTAATACATTCACTCGCTTTGGTCTTTTATGCTATTTTCGTTAACTTGATCATTCAAAGTCCACGAAATGGTGTTTCTTAAAACAGCTGTCGTGTAAAACTATAGCTTTTATCGAGACAATCCCGAATGACGCAATATAAGATTTTATTCAGGTGTACCAAATCTGTCATGGTCGCCAAATTCAGTAACTTATTTTAAGAAAGTCATCATATTCATTAATAAGATTCCTAGAAAGTATAGTCCACTCACCTATAGGCGATAGTCTCCTCTCATGCCGAGGTCCATCTCTAGATTTCATAGGTGTTTGTTGGAACGCCAGCAGACATTTGTTTAACTCTCGAAGAACATTGTCCTCCTCCCATTGACCGATTGGTAACTTGCTGTAGTCCTCAGCATCCATGAGGCATACTGTCACCTGTTCAAGGACGTATTACATGATTAATTCATAGCGGAATCACTACAAATTGTTATTCTAAATACATACCTCCAACCTGTTGAAAAGTCAATAGCCTATGGATGTTTCTGTAATACAGCCCTTAATCTTATGGAATAAATGTTGTGTTTGTGTATCCACGAAATATATTTAAATGATATTCGTTAGTCGTAGTTACATTACTATAATAGTCCTAATGGGATATTATTACCAGTTTAAGGGAGGAAATTATTTAAAGAGAGCGATTACTACCTGGCCGCCTAACTGAGTGCATCTAGAAGTAGAAGTTCGTTCATCAATATGCAGCAAAATAAACACCAAACAATGTCGAATGAAGTGCTACGATGCTGGAAGAAGCGGGTTACCAAGAAGATTACTTTGATTGTAAGCGCGTTGTAGCCAAAAGAGAATGTATTCATACTGTTATCATGGATGTCAGTCAGTTTGAGCAACTTCACCACGCGGGTAAAACTGGACTTTGAACTACCATTTATATTAGGCAAATGGTTATGTCTTACCGTTTTAGGTTCGTCTAGTAAATCGATTTTGGTCTTCTGCCGCTTTTCACAAATTCTGCTAAACATTCTAACTCCTTCCACTTTCAACACCTCGTTGTCTTCAAGTGCTTCAACAGATAGCATTGCTGGTAGAAGATCAGGCATCATAAACATCGACAGAGATTCCTGGAAAAGAACATTCGTCACTAGATTATGCATTGTTTCTTATATTTAAGTTTTTTTTCAGATGACAAACGATCTCTCTCTCTTTCACCTTATTTTGTGATTTTTTTGGTATGTCGGGTACGAATAATTTACCTGTGAGTCTCCATCAACAAGCGTATCTCCGCCGACTCTGCTAGAAGCGAAGCACACTCTAATCGCTTCATCATTCTCACACCGCTCCGGCCGACCTTCGTGCCTCACCATGAGCTTACATAATGGTAAACTACACTCTAACCAGTCCTCTATGGTTAACCACTGTTTTGATGACATTACCTAAAATAAGAGTTTCTTTTCATTAACAGTTTCTTCTTCTACTTATACATACATATTTTTTATTTCTTTGCAACTGGAATTGTCACCGTTACATTCTTAGTGTCAATATTAGCTGACGATTCTATTCGCTGAGCTGTTCCAGGGTTTTTACGGAAAGCATACATACTTAGTGTTGAATCAACAACATATACATATAAGTTACCCCTCAGTGCGGCCTAAGGATTGACTCATATATTGGGGGTGCTAACTAAATCCTCAGAGCCCAAATCTATCTGGCCTGCTAGCGATAAACCTACTGACCAGTGGACAAAGTTCTGGTCTTAAAGGATTGGGTCAGTCACGGGCAGTCGCTTCTAATAATGCCTAAAATAGAAAGCAAATACATAGCTGCACCCAACAGATAGTAAAAGCAGACCCCAAGTTCCAAATCCAGTTAGGAGTAGGAAATAACTGGAATAGGCTAAGACAAAGAAAAGAAGTTACCCCTCAGACACCTTGTAGGTACGGCATGCAGGGCAAAAATATCCATATTTTGGCCTGACAATTGGAATACTTTTTAAGAGATATGGATGCTTACCTGTCTGCTTAACTTAATAGATCCCTCATTGCTATTCTTATCTAACCATTCGAAGTAGTGGAGCAAACTTTTTAATTTGTTTCTTTGTGATTTTCTGGAACAATAATTATTTCTGTTCAGAGTAGGCTTTAATAAATAAGTTGGAGTTGAATCAGAAATGTCGTAAGATGGCCAACAAAATATACAAAACCAGAAGTAGAGGTTGCCACTCAAACGTTAAGGCGACTAGAGCAGCCCCTTTTTTATAGGTACCTACCGACAGTGGCAAGTAGGTAGGTATAACGTTGTGCAAGGTAAAGTGATTTGCACCAGGTGATTTTGACTATAGCCTATAATCTGACCTTTTATACGAATTACTGAATCTACCGGGTTCGGTAAGATTAGGGTATAACAGTGATTATAACGATGGCGGACCCCCCTCCCCCCAACTAGTGTTCTGGAAACGTTACTGCGTTAAGTGTCTTTCGCTAAGACCGGTCTTAAGATGAGTGACAGCACGGTGGCCTTTTCGTTCAGCAGATGTATCATATTTATGACAGGTAGTGAACCTTATTTCGAAATGGAATAAGGCAAGTTTGTACTACCTGAAGTTGAATTTTGCAAGTCACAACTGTTACCATGATACAGGTAGTCGGGACTAACGTAACTGGAAATACCACAAACGGTCATCCATCTCAGGACTGACCTTAGCCGTTTAAAACAGTGATTGCTTAAAGGACTCTGAGCAAGAGTGGTTATGAGTGGTCGATGGGAGATAGAGCGAATGAGACGTACCTGTGTAAATTTTTAAAAAAATGTGTAAAATTAAAGTCTTGCAAGGTGGGGTGTGTCTTGAGCGTCCGCTTAGGGTATGTGGAGAAGAACGCGTGCGCCACCATCGAGGACACGAAGTTGTACTCCAGTTCTGTCACGTCGCCTGCGGATTGATTACAAAACTCTCAGTTATGCATCGTACCTCAAGGTGGTAGAAACATCTTCAAGAACGGTTAGCATCAGTATATAAAAGAGTAACATCTGGGCTGTAAGAAGTCACATTTCTTTAGCTCTCGTTTTAGCCAGTACAATTACGCCTGTTGATGGCTAGTTGAGTTGCCAGTGGAGAAATTTTTGTCAGTATTGGGAGCACAGAACAATATGTTTTTTAGTAATCCCAAAATCTTAGATAGATTGTTTTTCATTACATGAAATATTTATACAGGTATCGCTTCTTGGGAGAAAAAAGTAAACCTTTTCTTTCTCTTTTTAACCCAGGAGGTAAACATAAATATAGTTATTCCTTTCCATAGCGAGTAATAAAGGTGGACCAAGAACAAAAACTATGCTACTAGGAAGAATTTGGACAGGTTTAAAAACACATACCAATTAAGTAACAATAGGAGCTCAGAAATTGGTAACTGTTGGGCTTATGACTACTAATTAATGAGGGATAAAGACCATGGTGACATATCTACCATTAAACACCGATGCTCCAAGACATAACATTTTCAGCAGTGGGTGGATACCAACTCATTTATGGGCGAATGTTAAAATGCGTCATCTGTGATTGTAAGGTGCAAGATCTCCAGTGCCCAAGCGACGTCATTCGCTAATGGTCATCTGCTGACCAACGGATAAGGCAATGAGGCAGGCATCTTTTCGGGATTGCGTGGTCGGATAGCAATCAAAAACCTAATGATAGCTGCTCATGAGCCGAATAAAAATACTCGAGATACCATATCCAGGCAGGGTTTAAAAGCAATTTGGAATAAACTAAGACAAAGAAGATCGAAAGCTAAGAACCTCATTTCTCATCATGAATGCAGATGCAGGTGAGGATAGCGTAGGTTTCATTAATATTAATCAAACTATATGGTTAGTTGTTCATACGTACTTTGTTGCTGTAAGCTGAACATGAGGCCCTTAGGTGGTCGCCATCGTTTGAGGTGAAGTGCCTTGTTCACCATGATCCGTATAGTATTATCTAGAAAGTTCCGGCGTTCGTCCTCCGTCATTTCCTCTTCCATGAATTGTTCAAGGCCTCTCAACAGCTCAGGGTCTTTAATGTCGTCGTCGGGATCTATGCCTATGCTGTAGAAGAAGTGTTATAAGATACGTTTTAAATGTTGGGAAGATAAAGTAGTACAAAATCTGAACCTTTTTGTAAATAAGAATTAACCGTTTATTTAGACAATTATTGAAGAAATACACTAAGTAGGTACTTTGTATATTTTATTTTTTTAAAATTTATAAATAACGATTCTCGAAGCCGATTAGATTCCATAATAGGTAAACCGCAAGTAGCTCCGCTAAACCAGTCAAGATCGACTTTTGCTATGGTTGGTTCTTGGAGACCGTTTTTTTGGCATTTCGTAAATTACGGGGATCGAGCTTCGAAAGGCACGCTACGTCGTTGGTCCCGGTTGCCAGTAACATGGTAGTCAAATAAGCCAAGTTGGAGGCTTGAAAATTTCAACAGCAGGTCGCCACAATCTGCGTCTGTCCATTTCAACACGGCAATGGGATCACCACCGGTAAATTGACACAAAAATGCTTATGGTGAATTGTGGGCGCATGGTATGCCTCTGCCAGCTCTTCGAGGATAAACGCGTAAATGATAACTGACTAAATTGTAGTAAATGATATAGGGCTGAACTACTACTATTTGTTTTGTTTCCCAATTTGGTTACTTTCTAAAATTAGGTTTGAAGTTATTTACAATTTAAAATATATAAAGCTGAAGAGTTTGTTTGTTTGTTTGTTTGAACGCGCTTATCTCAGGAACTTCTGGTCGCAATTGAGATTAGCGCGTTCAAACAAACAAACAAACTCTTCAGCTTTATATATTAGTATAGATAATATGGTCTACTGGTCGGATTTGAAAAAATATTTTCGTGTTGGATAGCCCATTCAATTCGAGAAAGGCTATAGGCTATATATCACCACGCTACTGCCTTGGAGAGCAGAGCAGTAATCATATCGGTCATTTTTTTAGATTATGGTATAATTTACAAGCGACGGGATTAAATAGGTGCGACGGGAGTTCGTACATTTAGAAATACAGCGTCATTATTAGTTGTTTAGCCCCTATAGCACAAGTAACACAAGCTTATATCAGCTTAGTTTAGGCTAGATGGCGCTGTGTAAAAAAAGTTTCCCACAATCGTTAATCTTAATAATAGGTATTATAAATGCAAAAATTACTCTTTCACGTAAAAACTACTGAATAGATTTTAATGAAGCTTTACAATAATATAGTTTATACATCAGGTATATAGGTTCATATAATAACACATAGGCTACTTTTTTATCCCGGGAACAATTTTTCCTGTGGGAAACGGGAACGAGAAAACTTCTCTACGCGGGCGAAGCCGCTGGCGTCAACTAGTATAACATAAACAATAAAAAACAAGAATTGTAATACTTGTTATTGATAGAAAACTTACTTGCACATGTCGTGTATTTTCAGCATGCTTGCAGTAAGCTTAGATGATGAAGTAGCGAGGAGGTGTTTTAAGTGCCGCTGCACTGAAGTCCACCAGGGAAGATCACAGGGTAACATTACAAGCGCCATGCTGAAATGCAATAAAACGATTCAAATGTAAGGTAATATTAATATTTATTTTATTATTCTTATCTTAAAAAATATCAGGCCATAACGTCCAGAAAACTCCACTGAATGGCGACATTCAGTGGAGTTTTCTGGACGTTATGACGAAAAAGGTTTGGCTATATGAAAGTCGATCGATAGTCCGAATACTTGTTTGCCACCTTAGTAGTGTAAAATAACTTTATAAGCCTGCGTTTCATCTCGATATTGGCATGAAACTATTGATTTATTATATCAGAAGGTATTATAAATAATATAATCGTTATATTAACAAATTCACAAGAATAATACGGGTGCTTGTGAAATTCATAGAGTGCGTTTAGAATTAATTTACCAATATAAAGAACGTAGTAATTTATGTTCATTGAAACTTGAAACTATACTTTATTATTCTACCTGTTTACCTAATGTAATTATAGAATAATATATTACTTTATTATATTTATAGTACATTAAACCTAGTTGGCAACAAATCAATAGCCTGCGCGCTAACTGGTTACTCTGAAATGAATGCTACCGAAGCGATTTGACATTTCCATTTGAAGTTTCACAGCTGTGTTTTGTGATGAGTGCAGGTCTGTGGAAGTGGAGTGTCGTTGTGCATTAAAATAAATATTTATGTCTATTTTAAGTTAAATTTCTTAATGTTGTCATATAATATAAATAGGGAAATTTAACATCGTCACAACTGCATCTATATTAACTGTATTTTCATACATCAAGTGCAAGAATTATATGTTACAAAAAAAAGTGTATTGTAACCTAATTCTACCTAGTTTATAAACAGAGTATTGTCTGTTTCGCATTTTAATCAGTCGAGGTCACAACAACTGCTAGCTATGAGCTTATATTATCGATAACATTCAATTGCAGGCACGACACGAGCGTTGAGTAGTTGCTACGTATCAAAGTGCAAAGGTCGAGTTATAATGTCTTTAAAGAATAAACTGTTAAAATTATTAATTCTTGGTGCTCCAGCATCAGGTAAAGGAACGATATCATCACGAATAGTTAAGAAATATAGTGTAGCGCACGTGTCTTCTGGTGATAAATTAAGAGATCATATCGAGAAACAAACAGACTTAGGTAAGGCAGTGAAAACCTTTTTAAATGAAGGAAAGCTCGTTCCTGATGATGTGATGATAAAGTTTATGATAGCTGAACTTAAAAAAGTTGAACATAAACCGTGGTTACTGGACGGTTTTCCCCGAACAGTGGGACAAGCCAATGCCTTATGGAAAGTTCAACCTGTTGATGTTGTATTAAATTTAGATGTGCCCTTTGAGGTCATCATCGATAGGGTTAGGAATCGTTGGGTGCATCTACCATCAGGAAGAGTGTATAATATAGGATTTAATACCCCGAAAGTTGAAGGGAAAGATGATGTTACAGGCGAAGATCTTGTGCAAAGACCAGATGATAAACCAGAGGCTGTGCAGAAGAGACTGAAGATTTATGAGAGTGTGACAAGACCTGTCATTGACTTTTATAAAGAAAAAGGTATATTGAAAGAGTTCCATGGACGAACATCTGATGAAATCTGGCCAAAAGTCACGGAATATTTAGATCCTATATTAGATAAGGTTTAGTTTTAGATTTTTAAGTATAATTTATATTAAAATGGTGCTTGAAATTGAATCAGTAGAAGTAGGTTTAATGTAGATTAGATATTTTATATAATTTATACAATGTTTCAGATGTTTTACAACTATATCAATTGATGATGAATATTTCACATAGATAATGGTATGTGTTCTCTTATTTATCTGCTGATCAAATGTAGTTTACTTTATCAGCCACACCTTCATCCAGAGTGGCAGATGATTATGTATGAATACCACATAACAGGTTGTATCCTATTGCAGTGTAAATAATAGCATATCAATTATTATACGTTCAACAAAATTTACAAAACTTAGACACATTAAGAATGCAGTGAGCATAAGTATTAGTTGAGTAAAAATTCAAACATTATTAATATATTTCCATTGCTATCTGTAGAATCATGCACATTTCAATCATAAAGTACTTAAAAACATTGTAAGCAACTTTTCTTTCTCTGTTATAAATATCTAGCCACTCTTCTTACTAATAGATGGATTTCATATTTTAAATCTCAATTTACGAGTATGTAACACACAAAGGACTTAAGCATTCTGCAATACGTTATAATTGCTTTGGTAAATACTACTTGTTTAATATGAATCTTTCCTATAAATGTGTTTTGATACTTTCTAATAAATACTTGGTATAAAGCACACAATAATAAAATTGCAGCACAAACATTAGTAGCATAATATTTATATTTGATAAAATCATTAATATGTTTTATAACTACAGATTTTTTTAGAAACTGAGTAATATATATTTGGTACTTGATGATTTATGTATTAAAGAGCATGTAAAACTAAAATGGCAGCATAGCCTACACAGTTATGAATTTGTATGGAATTGTTAAAATAATAATAATGAAATCAAAAGTTGATCAAAGTTTGAATAATGAATTCTTCTAAGGGTCACTGTAGACTAGCTACATTTAGGTGATGACTTAGTTGCTAAAAAGTGGCTAGTCTGCGTTGGCCCAACATATAAATGCATTGGCACAGAATTGAATTAATAATAAGGAAGTACTGCTACATATAGGAGTTATAAATTATATTATGTAGCTAGGTACTCATATTAGAATATAGCAACGAATTAAGGCCGTCTATTTATAATATAAAACAAAACTTCTCCATCGCAGAGGCAAAAAGCTTTACGACGTGAAAAAGGCATACTTTCCTATTTATAATATTTGCATAGGGTTCAATGTAGGCAACTAGTGTTGTGTTGTGCGCCGAAATTGCACTTTATTAAGCTAACCAAAGAGACGTAATTTATCTATATAAATGATTTCTTAAGTGAGCCTTTTAGACCAGTACTATTACTATTTTCTGTACCCTTAGTACTGTACTCCAGTACCTACTAGCTCTAGACTCGCAAATTACGAGTCACAATGACAATTTAATTTCTGGAAGCGCTATATAACTTCTGTATAGCTTTAGCGAAATCAAAGAAGCACAACTTTCATTTTCAAAAACCCAAAGTAGATTATAGAGTGTCGCTATCTTCTGACTTCTATAAACTCGAGACATAGTTCTTCTCGGCTGACTCTTCATTACCTCAACCAAGTAACGCCCACTGTCATACCTACGCTTCCACTAAAGTTTGCCACAACATTCGGGCCTTTGCTACCCCTGATCTAACAGTTTTCCGCGACCTCTATGTCGGTCCACCTTGGGAGGTTTCTCCAATCTATATCTTCGAACTCAAGTCGAAAACCAAATGACATTAGTACTTTTAATAAGTTCTAAAAGGTAACTTACCTTTCTTTAAATATAAAATTAAATATAACCTTCATTAAGCATCTTTGACAGAATGCCTTTATAGGCAAAAGACCTTAAACCTACATAGCTTAACTACTATGTTTCTGCCCTGACCAACGGCTTAACGTGCCTTCTAAAGAACCGCTCGTAAATAGGAAAACCACAAACAGTCACCTTCTCAGGACTGGCCTTCGTGTATCATTCAAGTACAATGAAGTTCATAGCGTGTAGGTATAGCGTAGACGGAGAATAAGGTATAGTAATTTCGAAATAATATTTTTAGATAAGCATAATATGTATCTATGATAATTATAACAAAAAATAAAAGACATTAAAGAAACCTGTAGACTGTTCTAGTGATTTAATAGCGAATTACGATATTGTATAGATATTACATTTTACTATGGTATGTACTTATTTGTAGAGTAAGGGATTGTATCGATAATAGTGCCTTAACAGGGCTAACGTTCATTATCTATGCTATAATAGCCGATTTGACAAAATAATATGAAGCCTGCCCAATAGGTACCATAAAAATGCTGATATAATACAGTACGTTGGTTTCAAGCTAACACTCGTTCAACCCATACTATTTTTTTAAACCCTCAACCATGTCCTTGCCCGGACCACGACTTTGCTTTGTTAGTAATAAAGGTGACCACCTTTTATCATTTAAACAGTGCCGGAGCCCCAATGATTAATAAATATAAATATTTATTAACCAACAGGATTCCGACATTGTTTTTAATCAAATGTGGAATTCCGTTGATCTGTTAATTAATATACGTATAAATACTTATTAATCAACGGATCAACGAGTTTTCACAGATTATCGGCAAGGACCTATTACTTGGACATCGTCTTTATAGCGTGACGCTACTGTAGTTCCTTATTATAGTCAAAGAGCTCAAATAAAAACAAACTTTAATTTGGTTATATTTTATTAATTCTATTATTTTACTAATGTTATTTTATTATAGGTATACATATAGTATTTTTTTTGTGGTTTGTTGATTTTATAATATAAATTGTTTACAGTCATTTGCATATTTGTTTTATTTGTCTTGACTTTGATTATTCGATGGGCAGTTAATCGATACGTAAAGCATAATAGCTTCGATTAAAACATCAATTCGATAACGATAACGTTAACAAACAGTGTACAGTGAAGATGAACCTATATATCATAATAAATAAGATCATCGTTTGCTATAATTAGTCCCATCTAAAGGATAAATTCTAAGTAAAAAAAAACAAATTGAATAGATCATACTTTAAACAGAGTTTAAAGACATTTCAGTCACTCTTGCTATTGGAAAAACAACTTTATTTAAATGTCTCAAATGTTTATTTTTCAGGTATCTTTACTTTACGTATATATTGTAACTCATGTGCAGAAAGCCAGACTATTGTTTGTTTACGTTTATTAAGCATCAATACCATCAAATATCTACCCAGCAGATGTTCATTCGATCGGTTCCAGTTCCATCAAAACAGACAAGTTTCGAAACTCCTGGTAAATATTGTAGCTTTAAGTATAGAAGTAATAGACTACACTACACATTAACTACCATAGCCGTACGAAGTGTACTCTGGGTACACTAGGTGCACATCAGACATTCATCATGACAAAGGCAATTAGAGATGGTTAGGAATATCATAGATATATAACAGCTAATACTATTGAGTTTCTGTAAAAAAAGTAATAATGTAGGAAGTATATAATTACCTTACAGCGATTGCGTTGTAGTTGAGGCACAATATTTTTCATAAACTTTTCAAAAACACAGTAAGTCACTGCCGCATCGCGACTACCGGCTTCTTTTTACGCACTTTTCTCATTATCTACAACGGAACTGACCACTGTTATTCGTTTGCATGTAGAATATCCTATTGCTTTTCTATAAGACAGAAATAGTGTAGGGAGAAACGCGGGCCGGCTGCGGGCAGACACGAGCGCGCAAACCCCGACTATTTTTAGCTGCTTTCGTGCATCCGCGCTGAAATTAGATTGTAAATAAAAAGTTTGGGTTAACAGGAGTCGAAGGCCTGATTATTTGCTCTTGTAGGTCATCACTTAACTCAACACATATTGTTTTGAGTTTAACTTATTCATGAATCTTTACACACGCTGCTTTGCGGAGCTTCGACACATGAGTAGTTTCTTGCGGCTATATTGTTTCATGGCCACTGTATCTAGGTTATATAGAAATATTTATAGTATTTGCGATTTTGCAGGGACAAGCAGTAGAGTGAATATCGAAACGTACCGGCTATCGCACACTCGATGTAGCTTGTGTGTAAATCGCAAAGGAAAGCTCTTAAACTAAAAATATTCACATAGATTTCTTTTCCATCACTGGATTTATCACACTAATATCTCCTAGAATTAAAGTAATGAATATCTATTTTTTTTATGAAAGTCATTTAAGATACGCGAGAGATTCGGTGTAAATAGAAGTGCAGTGAATGAGGCGCACAAACCGAGTGACGAGACGGAGGAGCCAGGCTCTACTGACGTCGTTGACTCGACTTTCACTGGGGGGCGACTACCCTTGCCTAGTCGGCTGTCGCACCCACCACCCTACGAGTGACGTCACTCGAGCGCGTCACGACCTACGACGCCGTACGACGCCGCCGCACGGTGCTCGATACTACGCTTACTACTATTTGCTCCTGTACATCAACCATGAGATTTTCTCACGTTTTATTAGCAGTCTTCAGTCCTAGTCGATAAATTCGCTAAGTTTATCCACTACGTAGGATATTTCTATGGCTGAATTAAATTCCCGACGTAATCGCTAGAGGCGCTGGAGGTATGGTTCGTCATACAAATCTCTTACGTGGTCGGACAAGACGCTAGCGAGTAAAACGTGAGAAAATCTCATGGTTAAGGTATTACTTTGTTACGTAAAAGAAAATGTACTAAAGTACCAGCGACCTACGTCAGACAGAGTTGTAGATATGTCATTCTTGAACGGTTAAGGACAATCCGATTTAATAAAAAGGGTTTAAAACATACCTAATGACTTTTAATCTTGGTTGTTTATACTTGGTGGAACTTGCTACACATTTTGAATAAAAACACTAGTACATTTCCACAAATTTAACTTTTTAATCTAACCGGTCTCACCTTACAACATTATCAAGGGTTGAATAAAACTTTATATATTTCAGATGTCATTCGGTACAAACTGTGGGTAAATAAAAATAGTAAGATAACACTTTACAAAATTTCCCAAAATTTAGGGAGTATTGAAGTATAATGAACATATAAATTTTAATATCAAATAATTAAATAAACATCAAATAATTGAAATATAAACAATAAATAAAAACAATTAAATGCCAAATTATAACATAAATTAAAATTCTAAATATATTGATTAATTAATGGTAATAAATGTCAATGATTTTTATTGTACAAGTGTACTTATTAAAAAGAAATTGGTTGTTCATTTAAAACAAAGCTTTAAAACAGTATTGTCTGTACACTGTACACTGGAGATATTTAAAAAAAAACCTAAATTTATTTTAACGTTGATAATAAAACTAATGAATAAAGTTTGTTGCGACTTTTTTAATTCGTCGTCTTCATGTACCTACTGTGTCTTCGTCGTCGTATCGTCTTCGTATAACTTTCTTTGACTACCGTATGTTTGATTGCAATTGGTTTAGATATGAGCATGACCAAAAATATAGCTTGAATCGACGAGATAAATACAATTCGAGAAAGGGACATTATTGTTTTTTCACGGTATCACCGTAACCGACTACTAGTTTACAATAAAGTTCGAATACTTTACATTAATTATTTTCAAAAAAGTATCTACCTATCGTGTAGGTACTATCAGAACTTTTTTAAATGAGCTAAGAGTATCTGAGTGACACATACTCATATGGTACATAGGTACTCAGAGGTATATTTACATACTTAATACGTATTAAAGTAAAAGTCGTTTAAAGATGAACAATTTACTTGCACAAGGTCAATGGTCCAGACAATCCTAAGGTTAATCGCTACATTATCTTTGACTTAATCCAATTGGGTAGTTAAGACGTTAAGCCAATAATTAGACAACGTTTCATTTCAATAGGTAGATTGGCTTTAGTACGTAATGGTTTGACGACAATCCAATGTATTAATTACTCAGTCTGTCTCTTCATTCATTTAATGTTTTCCCAGTTGCTTATAAACTTACTTGGATTTGGAGCCTGGACACCACTTACATTTGGATGCTAAGAGCAGATATAGTTTGACTTTTAATGTTTAAATTTTTTCTGGACGCGATGGTCCGCTTGTGCCCCGAAGTTCTTTGTAAGGCCTTACATCCTTAAATACTTAGTCTATATTTAGTCATATACATACATATTGTCACGACCTTTTCCCCGAAAAGGAGAGGCATACTATACGCCCACATTCCACAGTATGCTTTTTGTCCCACGTAACAGGTGGTGAGCCCATTGGCGTGTCACATAGTCATTTAAATTTAGTCAATTTCATTTTGGATTGGATTAGTAGTGGTTTCGGTCATCCACCATATAACTAGTCGTCTATTACAGGGATTTTTAATGAATTTGAATGATTTGAATTTTGATTTTTAAGTATGGCAATCCTCATACCTGAGTCCTACTGACAAAAACCACAGAGTGCCGCTCCATCTGCTTTTGACCGGGAGTCCCGGGTGAGACCTCGAAAGGATAGCCCCAAGACAGGGGAAATATCTTTTGTCTCACGTTTTGGTCTTTCTAAGTATGATACAGAAATTTCAAATGTAAAATGTGCGTCTACACTATCCAGTCGTATGGTTCGGAATAGCCGTTCTGAAGTTTTTAGCTTATAGCTTAGATTGGGTTGTGAGATATACTAGCCACATCATACAATAGCATTGAAAATAGAATATCCTTTGCCTTTTTCAAAGTTCGTGATTATTATGAGAGCTGTATCGCAGTCTGCTTGCGACAACTGTCTGTCACGATGTGAAAGCATTTGACCTTTATAGTCTTTAAGGCATGCGCAGAAGGATCCTGTCTTTCGTCATATAGATACTTAGAAACAAATATATTTCCATTTCAACCTTTTACAGTTTTCTGTTACCCTAGTCCAAACGCCGCCCTTGGATAGTTGGTGACGCCTAACGTCGACGCCACTGGGTGGCTTTGGGCGGGTCAGCAATTTTCCGCCTTCAATGTTATGGGTATGATGATTTCGTGGCCTAAATGAAGAATTTTCAAACCAATAGTTTAAAACATGGTAGGTATGCTATCAAACTCATTACAATAAACAAAAAATCAATTCTTTGTATTTCTGATCACGTGGAAAAATTTAATTTGGTTCAATGAAAATACACCAAATGAGATGGCGCCAATACTGGACGGCTTAATTAATTTTCTTAGTTATTGGCCTCATTATGGTTCATTAAATTAATCTTAGATTTGGCGGAGACTACTTAGAGCCTGAGTCAAATTTTACGAACAAGAGTTTCTTAGTAGGTTGCAAATCTTCATTACCAGCGTCTGTGTACTTATAACAAGAGCATTTAGCTTATAACTCAGATGGGGGTTGTGAGAAATACTAGAAATTTCAATTAATGTTTAAAAAATATTAGAGCTAAGTTTCTCAAATCGTCTTGAGTTTCATATATGAGAGCAGCATCGCAGTCCGCTTAAGACAACTGTTCATCAGGATGTGAAAACATTTGACCTTTAGCTTTTAGAGCATGCGCAGTAGGACCTGTTATCCTATCTCTTTCTACAAATATTTTCATTTCTACCTCCTAAAGTTTTCTGTTATCCGAATCCAAGCGCCGTATGTGGAAAGTTGGCGACGCCTTACGACGTCGCCGCTGGGCGGTTTTGGGCGGACCGAATTTCTACGCCTTCAACATCGTAGTCTTTTCGTAATAGCCATATTTCGCAGTAGTATGTAGTACAATTATAGTATACTAGTGGATCCGGAGCTTTGCATCACCTTAATGTTCGAGAAAAGTAGATTATTTTTAATTTTAACTATGACCGTTACAATCGGCCTACCCGATAATTGGAACTTTTGAACATTTCTTTTATATATTAACAAGATTGTCTTTGACAATTGTAACTACTTTTTTTAAATTCTAATTGTAATATTACTGTACTGTAACCAGAAATTAAAAACTTTGTAGGATAAGAATAAAAAGATCTAGTGTTAAATTTCTATTTAAGGAGCTCTATGAGTATGTGGTAGCTTCGAATATACATATTTGTATATTACTTGGGACACTAGTTTCGAATATTAGTAACAATTTGAGGATAATTCAATACATTGAAATGTCTACATTTAGACGTTGGCTTAGTCAATTGTCTCGGTTATTGGCCTCATGTCAATGCAACATTAAATACATTCTGAAGTAGCGTCTGCTTCAAAGCGGTAACAGTAAATTCAAGTGTTTTGTTTGTAGTTTAGAATATTCATACTTTTTGAACTACTAGAGACATCAGTTTCGAATATTAGTAACGGTTTGAGGATAATTCACTCTGTTGAAATGTCTCCATTTAGACGTTTGCTTAGTAATTGTCTCGGTATGGCATTAGAGCATTAAATACATTCAGAATAGTGTCTCCTGCAGAGCTCATCTATTTGAACATCAGCCATTATCACAACCGAGGTTATAAAAACAAGCAATTAGTTTAGATGGTAGTCTTTTGTTTATACCACTTTTATACCATTTACCATTTATGAAGCGCTCGTGGCCTCGCGGTCTAAACAATCACTGAGTTACGCAACTTTTACTATGGCTGATTCTCGGATAGGTGATCACTTTGTGGCATTTACATTTGCGAGCGTTTCCGTGCTTCGGAAGGCATGTTAAGCCGTTGGTCCCGGTTACCAGTAAAATGGCAGTCGTTAAGCCTGGTTGAAGGCCTTATGGGCAGCTTGAAAAATTTCAACAGCAGGTAGCCAGAACCTGCGTCTGTCTATTACAACACGGCAGTGGGCTCACCACCTATTACGTGGACAGGAATACACACGCTGAAAAGTGGCCATATGATACGCCCTTTGCCACCCCTTCGGGGATAAGGCGTGATGGATAAATAAAGTTTTATACCACAGACAAGCATATTGACCACCTGATGCGGTCGAAAGCGGTCACCGTAGCCTATGGACGTTTGCAACACCAGAGGTGCGGCACTCGCGCTGCCGACCCTTTATAAACCTTCTAAGACCCCTTTTGAAGAACCCCATATTGTAGACGCTCGGGAAAACAACAATCTAAGCGTTCGCGGAATTAAGCTAAATTATGTAGTATATAATATATCATCTTAGGCCCCAGGAGGGCAACGCACTTGCAGTGTTAACCTTAATATTGCAAGTGTCTATAGGCGACGGTAACCACTTAACACCAGGTGGGCCGTAAGCTTGTTTGCCATGTCGTAGTATAAAAATAATAATAATAAACCCCTCGAGGACAGTCGTTATCTTTTATAGGATTAACGCAAACTCTATATATAGTATATAGTAGATTCGCTTTTTGAGTTATCTACTTTCTGATACCAACAAAAAAATGTATCAGTAAGTTATTGAAAGGCTCACATCCGCAGGGCAGCTTGTGGCGAGCTGAATGTGCGTGGCTACACATCATTCCCGATTCCTCAGAGTTTTGTTGCCCTTCTGCACCGGTTAGGATTTAATGGCCTAACGGGAGAGCAGTGAGAGTGCTACTCCCGGGAGTGCAGCAAATCTCAACTCTGGCTTGCCTTAATTGGCCGGTCAGAGGGAGGGAGCCAGAGCTATGTGCTCGGGGGTGGAAGTGTCATTTTCAAGGGCATAACTACGGGGTAGCCCGCTCCGAGCCTGTCCCGCGAAGGTGAAACCGAAGTCGCACCGCTCGACACCCCTAGCCGCTCACACCGGTGTTGCCCTCTGTCGCCTTACAGGCTTATCATGCCTATGGTGATTGTATAGGGGGCCCATCTAGTGAGTTGGCAAGTCTAGAGAATAATATATTAAAATGGCAGACGCCGTTTTTATCAATAGCTTAAATCACCCAATCCATTTAACCCCCAACCCAATAGCCCATTTCATAGTTAGCACATTTTAGAATAGTTTAACTCCTATGATCCATTACCGTTCTTCTACATAAAGCGGGCGTGGACTATCTGCAGTGGGGGTCCCATTTCCTATTAGATAAAAATTCTCAAATGGCCTCTGCGTGTTGGATCTATGTCTCCATGTAAGCCTACCAAAAGCATGGGTATCTTCATGAGAAATAAAAAGAAGATACCCGTGAAAAGAAGAGACCATAATAATAATTTAGGTAGTTGTGAGGAATTTTAGTAACTTCGACTATTTAACCTCAAAACAGTAAAAAGTAGTTAATTATCTGTTCCCAAATGGTGTTTTGAAGCGAAGCAGGTTCTATTAGAAACAACCATCACAAATTACATTACAATTACTTGATGGTCATTACTGATCGTAGTTTGGTGGATAGAAATAACTTTCACATTAATGTCATTATTGTGTCTGGACAGCTTGAGAAATTTTATGAGATCTACATCGTAGTCTGTCTGCCTGCGACAGCTGTTCATCATTACTGTTACTTTTGGGCATGCGCAGTAGGACCTGTTACATTCTCAATTCAATCTCCAACATTTCTCTGTTATCTTAGTCACATCGCCGCCCGTGAAAAGTTGGTGACGCCCTACATCGGCGGCGCTGGGCGGTTTTGGGCGGACCTGCAGTTTTCCTCCCTCTACGTAGTAGATATGACTTTTTCGCATTGTTTGAATGTTTTTCATTTGCCCATAGTTTCAGAAATGAGAGGATAATCCAAAACTTTGTTAGCTACAGATACAATATAGCAGAACTTTCCTTTTTTTCAGATGGGCTATAGGAATGGGTAGGTAATCGGTCTGAATTAACATAACTAATACAGTTGTGGTTGTAATGGGTGGACACCCTCTTAGCTAAGAAGTTCGCCATTATTCGACGTTTGCTGTGCGTTTTGGCTCAGGGCGGCGTGCCTAATAGCTGGAATAGTTTCTTGGGATGCTGAAACTGGAGTCCTGCAAAAGGACTACGCGGAGAGCACGTTGCACAATAAAAACAAGTGGGTTGCTTCCGGAGGATATCGATAACTGGAGGTAAGGCTAGCTATCTTTTCTGCAAACTTGGAGAACGAATATTGGAGAGCCCGTCAGTCTCCGGGCATGAATATTACGTCAAGTACTTGGGTATGCCACTGGGTATAGAGGGACCCCATGTGCCGTGACTAATCATCGGCCACAACGCTTGTCAAATCCTAGTAAGCAGAGATTTTAATGAATTTCAGTGTGCATTATCGTGTTTTACGCCACATTTTATTTTGCACAAGAATATTTATTACTTTTCTGCTGTGTAAATGTTATTTTCTAAATCTTTTGTATGGTTTCGGGGCAGTGGTCCACTGTAGATATAAATATGTAGGTATAACGTTAGTTGAAATTTTCTTAAAACCAGAAAAAAATATAAAATTCCACAACACACACACAAAAAATATAAAACTCCACGAAGTTGTCGCTTGGGTTGGTGATTAAGGGCCGTATTCCAGAACGTTTATCAATACTCAAGAAACACTTGAGAGTAAATTTTATAAGGCAAAATCTAGTCTCAAGCGTTGATTGAGTATTAAGAAACGTTCTGGAATTCGGACCTTAGACTAGTCAAGTTATTTTTTTTTTTTATATTTCTCCAAAGAACTACCCCATGTGGGTTCTATAACGATAAATATTCATCTAACTGTTGGCCCTGTGTAAACTTCGTAAGGGGACAGACGTAAAAATAATATTCTGCATCTTTTTTGATTCACTTCAACTCATTGCAACACTTTAAGCCCTCGTCTAAAACGAGAAGAGAACATTGAAATTTTGCTAATTTTTTTTATAAGTCACGCCTTTATCTCTGAAGTGGTGACGGAGACATATTATACGCCCATATTTCACAGTGTATTGCTCATATATATAGTTACATATGTAGACAGAATAACTGTGAACCTGTAATCAACCACGTAACTTTTATGCTATGGCAAATAAAAATACATTGTGAGCTATAAAAAGACTATCGCATAGACAAAGTGACAAAGTCTTATCGATCTCGAACATTGCATAACCTAAGAATACGACACTACTTCTACCTACGTTGTTCAGTCATTTGATATGCCAACAAACGAAAATCCTTTGTGCAAAAATTCCAGAGAAGCCTCCACAACTCCACACATCGTTTGGGAGTAAAATGTTACATCTTACAACATCCTGCCGTCCTAGTACATTCGACCTCTAGTGCCGACTCAGCACCCTTAAGAACTGTCATCCTTGAGTTAAGGTCATGTAAAATGAGGTTTTGAGAAACACTTAACGTTTTGAGAATTTGCAAGGCCATCTAACGGGGATAGTTAATGAGGAATGACCTTAGTATTATACTAGTCCAGGTATATGATATCGTTTCTGATTTGTTATGCTAAAATTACCGGTAAATAATGTCGAATTTCGCACAACTTACAGCTTACACAAACAAAGACAAATTATGGAGAACCTCTATTTTTATATACGAGTTTTTCTCTCTTTTTATTACAAAATGTATGTCTGCAAGATCCGCTCCAAAATAATAAATTACTGTGGAGACAGGAGATCAACAAAACTCACATATTTTATTTTTATTACTCGTATATAGATATTATATGTGAATGCGCCCCTCAGTATTCACCCCCATGAGTGGCTAGACGTCGTTCGATGCCGACGTCGCGTCGTGTCGCGACCCTTTGTACCAGGTGAACAGAAGACCTCAGTAGTGAAACATACCCCTATAGTTCTGAGTGATTTATTGATCAAACTTAATTGTCATAAGTTGTGACACTTGTGTCTTCTATGAACTAAGTGCAAACGTATATAAAAGTACTAAAAATAAAATTTATAATGGAGTGAAGTCCGTTTATTCTTATTGATATTGATGTTTATATTTTTATTGATCCATTATAGATTTTGACGATAAAATAATTTGAAGTCTTTATTAGAGCAATAGATGTTCAAAAAACTAGCATCACGCGGGACGCCATTACTGGTGACCCCGACTGAGCGTACAGACACGTCTTGACCTGTACTTCTGTACTTAGGACAATTTTTATGATACAAGTACCTTATTGGTGCATAATACAAGTACCTACTGTAGTCCACCTGCTTCCATGAGATAAGAATGAAAAATGAAAATGATTAAATTGTAGAAAGACAAGTACTTAAGTTACTTACGTTGTTGTACAAATTGGGCTTTTAACGCCTATTTATTTTAGCCACCTCTCTCCTACTCTTTAAGCATTTAAGTTTCGTTATTGTCGAAATCAAAATTTTAATTACATTCATGTCTTACATTTTTATTGTTAATTTAGACTTACATTCTTTAACTTAGGCTTTCTGATAAGAATTCATTTTGAGTTAATATGAAATGCCAAAGTTAAACTGCATAACACATTCTTATCAATACGTGTAATCATAATATTTCTTATCACACAACTGATAGCTAATAATTCCTATCTCTAAATGCGTATCAGTAACAGATTTCATATATCTCATATCAAAACTAAATATTGTTATCATTACAATACGTACCGAGTACTAACAACGGGGTGGGGTGTTTTGCAAATCGCCCCCTAGTGATATCGCGTGATACGTCACAACCCCTCGTGGCCCACCACCCGATAGTTAGACAAAACTATTCACACCTATTCACTATCCTGCTACCCTATTGTAGTGCACTAGCGAACGCGGGGCGCCCGCGTTAGTTCTCAACTCAAAGCATTTGATATTCTCTTGATATGAGATGCTACCCTGGTATAGTCGTAGTATCAGAGTTACGTCACTACGGAAAATGTTGAGCGTGGATTTTGTGGGCGTATTTGTAAAGCTTCGTAGCGGTCGTCTACACCCACGACGTAGCGATGCTAGCGGAAAGTTTGTTGAAAATGTAGTCAATGCTACGAGCGTAGACGTCAGCAAAGCTTTGAGTATTTATTGTTTAATTGTTACAAAGTTGCTCTTAGTTGAATGAATTGTTTTAATGCTTTTAACCTATCACGTAGATGTACACTATTTTATTAACCAGCGTCTATTTGTCCCTAAATTAGTATAATTATCAATGCTTCAATTGTTTCAATTTTGAATCATTGTTTATTTTAGTTTGCTCCTGGAAGGCTCATAATTTCAAGACCCATTCCAAACCAAGATGTCTTTACATTTATATATTTATCCAATGTTCTTTAAATTTAAATATGTACATTTAAAACAAAATCAGAACTTTCAGCCTAGAAATGACGATAATATTTCTAAAATATTATATTTATTAATTTTTTACAAAATCTGAAAGGTAAACTCAGTTTTTAAACCTACGAAGCTACGAAGTGAGTGCATCGTACATAAAGCTGCAGGAACTAACACATACATAACGACATATTAATATGTAGTTAGTTATCTAAACAGGATAAAATTGTCTAATTGACACTCCTCGTGATGGCTGGTTTCTTTTTCGCTTAAAGGCTTAGCATTGCCATACAACGTGGCAATGCTGCCAGTCTTCAGGGAACGCTACCACGTGATGTGGCGCATGTTAGGTTTTAGTTTAGAATTAATTTATTATAATATTAAACTGTTGTTTTCGTTTTTTATTTTCAATAATGTGCAAAATGATTATGTACACAGAAATAAATTTTATACAGGGATATTTTAATTTTCATAAATATTCTCTTTAAATTTTTGTATTAAAATCTATAATTTCAAAAGAACTCTGATATGAAAATGATTATTTTATTTTCTCATTGTTTTTATAGAGACTGATTTATAAATATGAATTGCTAATGAATAACATTTTAAATTCAAAATTTAAAACTGTGATAAATAGTTTTTCTTTAATATACTTAGTACTTTTAAACGTTAGCTGTGAAACTCTACGAGCAATCTGCATTTATGCAGAACGGTGAAACCGTAGCATCAGTCTTTGTAGGCGTCCGTAGCGATCGCAGTTGCTACGCCTACACATACTCGTATCAACTGAAATTCAGCTCGTTCACATTTTATGCAGCCTTAGTACACAAAGCCACAAAACCTTTAGGGTGCTATAATTTAAAGGCCTGTGTGCACTTGTTTGGCACGCGTGGTTGAGCGAAAAATGTGTGTGTCTGAACTGTGGGACCGTGCTCGTATTCCGCAAAATAAAATAGTATGTTTTAGTAATAGACTTGAAACAATTGTGAAACAAATCCGAAAACTTGTAAACAAATAAACTAAAAACTCGTTGGTATGGTCATGTATTGCTGCAACCGCTGGGTACGTGGGAAACAAATGTCTGGCTATGTCAGGGTCCCGGTAAGAGGGGAAGACCCAAGAAGTGCTGGCTTGACGTCGTAAGGGATGACACTGCGTGCTAATGGTCTGACTACAGGGGATGCCGATGACCGTGCGAAGTGGAGGAGAAAAAGTACGAAGGGGACCCCGGGCGTCGCGAGACGCAACTGGGACAAGCACTCGGATGATAATGATGATGAAAATAACCTAAAAACTACAGCCGAGTATGGCCTCACAGACCATCAGTGAGATCTCATTCGTCACAAAAATTGTAATCAATACGGGGTCAAAAGTTATCATAGTATTGTATTATCACGGGAACTCAATTAATCAATCTGTTTGGTTGTAGTAATTGAAAATATCATGGTAAGATATTACCGTGTCAATCCCTGTAGTATTATTACATTACGTAAACCTTTCTTGCTAAGTAAAATCGTTTAAAAGTGATCAAATAAAATAAATAATATTTGTTAAACAGGTCTGTTGTTAAGCAAGAACAGAAGGAATCTATACTAATATTATATACTTGAAGAGTTTGTTTGTTTGAATGCGCTAATCTCAGGAACTAGTCGTATTTAAAATAATAATTTTGTTTTAGATACTCCATTTATCAAGGAGGGCTTGCTATATACTCGTATCATCACGCTATTATCATCAATTCGACCAAGTGGTTTCTGAGATTAGCTCGTTCAACCAAACTCTTCAGCTTTATATTGTAATGTAACATTTTTTACTTACTTTTTTAATTAAATGTTTTATTATACGTTCTCTCCAAATTATTTGCATGGCCATTGTCTGTAGCATTCCTAGGCCTTAATATTTTAAAAGTCTTTATGCTCTCTTAATGTTTGTTTACCTTTTGTAATTTTTAATGTCAGTTAATGACAAGCCTAGGTTTTATTTTTAATTTATTGTTAGAGCTGCCAGAAGGTTAGCTTGTATAGATATTAGACCTTGTTATAAATTTATATTCTAAATAACTTAATTCTAAGCTTGTTTAAATTTTGAAATGCTCTGGAAAAGAAGGAAGCCGGGGCCGTCAAATCAGTCTACTTTTGGTGCTCACCTTGAGAGGAGGTGCTGGGAATAAGTGCTGAGTGTGAGGGTTGTGCTCTCCAGAAATAGTGAAGTGATGGTCTGCAGTGTTGTGTGTTATTAACCGGCTCTGTGAAAGACGCCGACCGCTCGTCAGTTTCAGCCCTCTACCTGCCTGAGTTCGCGACCAGCTTCTCCGAGGTTTGTGACGTGGAGGCCTTGAGGGGATTTGAGGCCCTCTTCTCAGCGACGTGGAGGCCTACTCGAGGCCCCCTCTTCTTAACAACGTGGAGGCCTACTCGAGGCCCCATCTTAGCGGCTGTTCTTGAAGAATCAAGACTTTCATTTACTCCCGGCTTTCCTTGGTTTTATTTTCTTAACATTTTTATATTATATTAAATCAACTTTACCTTTTCTCCTTTTTCTTTTACTTTACCTTTTAAGCCAGGACTCCTCCAGTCCTGGTGACAGTTTCCTCCTAAACTTTACTTTTTCCCCTCCCGGAAAATAGTAACGTTACAGTTTGGCGCCCAACTTCTTATTAACCCCCCCTTTTTAATTATTTTCAGGTTCTCTAAATTCTAAAACAAACTTGCTCAAGATATTTTTATTTGGTAAGCTTATATTTTCATCACCTCATCCACCTCAACCTATACAATACTTCTTTACACTCTACTTATACATCACTATACTGCATCCCACACACTTGCACACCACGGCGGTTACCCTATGGTAATTGTCATCCATTCTTCGCTTGCAAGTGTTTTTAAAACCATTCGTGGTCACTTACAAGTTGGGGTTTGGATTCTCTACGACGTACTAAGGACAATATCCTATAGTCGTTATCACCTAGGCACATTATAACTCTCTACTAATACATCATTATACTGCATCCTACACACTTGCCCACCTCTGCGGTTACCCTCTGGTAATCGTACCCAGTCTTCGCTAGTGAGTGTTCTTAAAACCATTCGTGGTCTCTTACTAGTTGGGGGCTGGGACTCTTCACGACGGCTGCAGGACAATATCCTGTGGTTGTTTATACAAAACTTATCATAAATTAACACTTTAAACATTATTTCATTTAGTTTGATTTGTTACTACGGCAAAATTGTTACCATGGTAACATGTGGTAATAAACTCGTTTAATATTTTAAAATCTTTACAAAATTTACAAAATTTATAAAATTTGTCTAATCCTTCTGGGAGATTAGCACGTTGAACTTTTCGCTTATCATGCTTTGATTTTGATCTGAAACATAAGAGAAACTGTCACCACTTTTTTTCATTTTGGAGCGGCTTAAGAGGAAAATGGCACGTTTTAGATTTTAAAGTTTAGTTTTATATCTGCTGTGTTTTTATATAAAATTGATTAATCTTATTTTTTTTAAACTTTAATGTTTCAACGGTTTTTTTTCCTTGATATCTCTAAAAATATTTTTTACTTATCATTTAACATTAAGTTCATTGTAAATACTTCACAAGGTTTACTTTCTCCAAACACTTTTGGCATTTTTCCTTTCTGTTTTTTCTTTTTTCTTCATAGAGCGGTACACAACTCTTAAAATAAGCCATTGTGTATCGTTTTTAATACTTCAACTTAGCTTCTTGAAAAGGCAATTTTGCTTTTAACCTTGACTACTTTTCTTAAGCTGGAAAGCTTTATTTTTAATATTTGAACTACTTGAAACTTGAAGGCTTTTCTTAAGCAATTATGCTTTCAAACCTTGACTGCTTTTCTTAAGCTGGGAAAGCTGTGTAAATATTTCTTTTAATTTTAACGGGTTTTAAAAAAGGTGCGGATTACGACACCTAATTTAAATAAATAAGCCATCGTAATTTAAAAAAAAAATGTTTATGTGTCATAGAATGTGAACCATATCCCCTAAGTATGTTAGTGATGTATGATTGAGGGAGTATGAAATGTGGGTTGATGAAAGGTGTATGAAAGAGCAAGGTTTTTCTTTTACAACATCGAAATTTTCACAGTTGTTAATTTTCAGGGGTTATCGGGTAACGTAATTTTTATCTTTTGTAAAACTCTCTGTACCACTGTAAATAGTCATATAGGTTATTTTTAACTGGTCAATGCCTTATCTTTCTTGTAAACAAAATTTTTTCATTATAATCAAAAATTTTCCGGGGTTGTCGGGGAAATGTAATGTAACATTATTTACTTACTTTTTTAATTAAATGTTTTATTATACGTTCTCTCCAAATTATTTGCATGGCCATTGTCTGTAGCATTCCTAGGCCTTTATATTTTAAAAGTCTTTATGCTCTCTTAATGTTTGTTTGCCTTTTGTAATTTTTAATGTCAGTTAATGACAAGCCTAGGTTTTATTTATAATTTATTGTTAGAGCTGCCAGAAGGTTAGGTTGTATAGATATTAGACCTTGTTATAAATTAATATTCTTAAATTATGTTTATTCCAAATTTGTTTAAATTTTGAAATGCTCTGTAAAAGAAGGAAACCGGGGCCGTGAGATCAGTCTTCTTTTGGTGCTCACTATGAGAGGAGGTGCTGGGAATAAGTGCTGAGTGTGAGGGTTGTGCTCTCCAGAAATAGTGAAGTGATGGTCTGCAGTGTTGTGTGTTATTAACCGGCTCTGTGAAAGACGCCGACCGCTCGTCAGTTTCAGCCCTCTACCTGCCTGAGTTCGCGAACAGTTTTCTCCTTAACTTTACCTTTTTCCCCTCCCGGAAAATAGTATCGTTACAATATATAACTTAGTATCGCTCGTGGCCTCGCGGACGTAGTGTTCTGTAAACGATCACTGCGTTAAGCAACTTTCACTATGACTGGTCCTCGGATGGGTGACCACTTTGTGGCATTTATATTTGCTAGCGTTTTCGTGCTTCGGAAGGCACGTTAAGCCGTTGGTCCCGGTTGCCAGTAACATGGCAGTCGTTAAGCCAGTTAAATGCCTTACGGGCGGCTTGAAAAAATTCACAGCAGGTCGCCACAACCTGCATCTGTCCATTTCAACACGGCAATGGGCTCACCACCTGTTACGTGGGACAAAAAGCAAAGCATACAGTGAAACGTGGGCGTATAGTACGCCTTTGCCTACCCCTTCAGGGATAAAGGCGTGAAAGTATGAAGTATGTTAGTATAGAAGTGTAGATGTAGAAAGATTACAGACACAGATATGTATGAAATATTTTTGTTATTCTCTTTTATTTATATGTTCAATGAATCTGCAGGAAGAGTAATAATCTTGAAGTTTGCTTGGATCGCAAAGCCTAGCGATCTCTCCTCTCTGACTATCCCGTCAGGAAAAAAATGTAAAGATGTTAGTTTAGTTCAGAATCTTATTTTTTATTGAATCATTGAGATTCACTTGGCACAATGGCTGGCTGATCTCAACCCGAGTTTCATTAAACGTTAGTTTAAATCTTACCGTTTTAGTAGTAGTAGTTTTAATCATCTCTAACCTTTTTGATCCGTGTCTAGGTAACTATCAATTAGTGTATAAAGCGAAATGCCTAATATTAAATAATACACAGCAAATTAACAAAGCTGTGGTTATCGATAGGTGATAGAGATATTAGGTATTAAGAAGCTCTTACGTTTTAAAATGTATATTTTTTTTATTTATTTAAATTAACATATTTTTAACTAATTAAAATTTAACATATTTACAGAAAACAATACAAAAAGAAGGGGGCGGGTGGTGGGAATTATTACAAGACTGACAATGAGACCCCGACTAGGTGTCGAAGAATTCCTCCCCATCAAAATCAACCGGTAAGGTTCTCATAAGGCTGGCCGCATTGCCACGTTGCTTGGCAATGCTTATTCTCTGAGCGAGAAAGAGGCCAGCCCTACGGTCACGAGGAGAATCGACCAGTTGCTTTGCGATATCACTATAAAGCGAACGAGCACTTGGGCCCCACGACCCCAGTGTCTCGACCCCAAACGGCTAAAAATATAATTACCTATTAAATTATTATATTTGCGCCGCTTGAGAGTCTCGGCGGATGCAGCGGCAGCACAAGCGCAACCCGCCGTGCTAAGAAGATGAGAAGGAGCCAGGGTGTCAACACAAGTTGCATCCCAAACTAAAGGCTTTCCCATCTTCCATGGCACTAATGACATACCGTCCGGTCTCTTGCCATCGTCACGCGCCAAACCATTAGGTTCTAGAACGGCTGGAAAACAGGCGGTGACAAGAGCCCGACGGATAAAATTGCAATAACATCGAAAAATGGATTAAATCAAAGCGATTGGAAGCGACTATGTGTGCACATAAGGCAGCACTTTTATCAAGCTTGCAAATATTACCAGCGTAGTCGTCTACGTCATAGATTTCGAT
This sequence comes from Thumatha senex, assembly GCA_948477245.1. NCBI lineage: Eukaryota > Metazoa > Arthropoda > Insecta > Lepidoptera > Erebidae > Thumatha > Thumatha senex. The sequence continues at coordinate 21,623,594 of OX419726.1, forward strand.
CCACATCCTTTATGTTTCTGTATTCCTGATACCAACAACCTCGAGTTTAACCATGGCGCATTACGTCATGGATTGTGCACCAATCACGTCTTACCACGTCAGAATACCATGTTATAATGAATATGAAGTAAATATGCATTATATTAAAAACCTAAAACTTGTATACGGCAATTAAAAAAAATGGAAGTCAATATCTTGGATTCTAAAAGCACTTAAAAAAGTTATTAATGTGTTTAACTTAAAAATTCTATAGAGCTATGTTAAATTTTAATCCCTTTTTATAAGTGTGTAAATTTTACAAAAAAATACTGCTGCACTTGCTATTATAATCACGAATCACAAACACAACATCTACATCTATAAACAGCATGTGTTACGATCAATACTGACGCACACACAAGCCACGTTGTCGTACAACACAATCGATTACCACCCTCAATGACGTCAGAGGGCTGTATTGATTTTCTTCAATCGCACATTCTAACGTTTCTGTTGTCTTAGTATCTAAGTATGCCGAGGAAAGCGGCAGCTCGTGGAAAACTTGAGAAATCGCTGGAAAATTATCTTGAGAAAAGCTCCTTTTACTTATTTTGACTGTCTTTATTTACGACTGTGGTAAAAAGTTGTGAATATTCCCATTATATTCTCAAGATGAAACGTTTTGAAACAAAGGAAAATGTTTGAAAAGCTGCTAGCATATAAAGTAGGTACTTATCTACTGACTATTTATGGTACATGAGGGGACCATCAACGCGTTCATAATGTTTGTTAAGGAGTATTAGTAAATTACCACACTGGTGAGACACTGCCAGTCGAGTGTTGCTCGTTCAGAGCCCGCCCACGCTCTAGCCACACAGACTTCACTCTTATAGCCGGGCTTATTCGTGAAACATCTCCTTTCTCAGATATTTCCCTAGTACTCCCGGTTCTTCTTATCCGAAAATTTTATCCAATATCTGGGTTATCATGGAGGTTAATCCGAAGTTGTATTATATTGCTGTTCTTATTTTGTTCACCATCCATTTAGTTCAATGTTACAGTCAATATAGTTTTGAAACTCATAAATACTGTGATGATTTATCGCCTCATTATGGAAATTTAAGTTTGGATCAGATAACTGGTGTTTGGTACGGTGTAGAAAAGATTCCTCACACGAAAGGAGAGTATAAAATAGAACATTCGCAAGAGTGTTTTTACATAGATATCAAGGAGCAACATCCTGAGGTGAGTGAATTTTAAAACCCATGTTAATGTAACGATTTCTTAGGTTGATATTGTAACGAAATTATTTCTCTAAGATTATAAATTTTGTGTAGGTATTCTCAGTACATTTCAGCGCTTCGTTTCGCTACATTTGCAGGCGAGTTTTGCAAACTAGTCTATCAAATTGATTCCACAAAAAAAAACTATAATTATTGTGTTTTAAATATTATTTTTGCAATATTCCGCTTTTTTTAAATGTCGTACGATGTCGACACGTGTTTCGCCTACACACGAGGCATAAAATTAGTTGAAATATGATTAATAGTTGCGGGCATGAGGCCCGCAATTATTAATCATATTGAAATATTAATAAATTTATTTATTAACTAGCTTCGCAGTACGCGTTTTCCCAGTTTTCATTTTATGAGTATTATACCATAGCGACATTTTCTGTAGGTTTACCACCAATTTACCACCATACATTATTTTTTTATATCTCATAGGGCTTAGGTAGCGTTTTCATTGAAAGCTCTCAGACGGCTTATTTTCTGTCGATACCCACAACAATTATCATTATATTTTAGACAATGCATATAAAATCTTAACAAATTATATACTCAAACCGTCCCCGATAGTCATTCTACCCATTGATGCAAACTGCATAGAAATAGATGCAGTAGTTTTTGAGAATACCGCGAACATACAGACAGACACTTGCGGCGGAGGACTTAGTTTTATTATATGTAGTGATAGTGAAGTATAACAACGAATCATTACGGTTAGTAACAGATGAAAATAAAACTATGTTAATAAACTATTAAACAAAGGTAATCTGATATTGTGGGACATTGTTGTTATACAATATAGGCTACCTACGGCTTCGCCCGTGAATTATTTTAAGCTTCCGTCGCACTATTTAAGTTTATAAATTCTACAATAATGTTTAAAATTGGCCCGATAAAAAAATATTCAATACAAAAAGATTTTTTCAAATCAATAGTTTCTGAGATTAGCGCGTTCAACCAACTAAACAAACAAACTCTTCAGCTTTATATATCGGTGAAACTTGCATAATAATCCTTAGTTTTTAAGTTAATCGTGAACAGACAGACTCATAGATATTTTATAATATGTGAGGATTTCAAATAATTACAGGATAATAACAAATAATTTCTTATGGAGGAACTAGAAACAATTTAGCATATTATTATTGATTTTCCTGCTTTAGAAATAGAATACCTACTTATATTGTTGGAGGTTAAATGATAAAGTATTGTATAACTGGCCTCAATCACTGTTAAGAGTAGCTATTGTTTGAATTTTAGATTGTCGGCATGTTGGGAGCAACAGCCGTCTGACAAACCAACCTCGAAGACCCTTACCTCGTTGCCTCGCCCATTAGTCAGTAGCTGCACCGCACCAGGTGAGGTCGCTTGGGCCCCGAATGTCTTTCTTGATGGGGCCCCACATCAGTCCTATATTAAACATGACATATATTTGAGGCGATCGCGTAGCCTCAGTGTTCAGTAAATGACAAATAAAAAAAATTGTAGGACTCTTTTCACACAGCGCCAACTAGCCCAAACTAAGCTTTAAGCTTGTGCTACGGGAACTAGACAAGTAATAAATATACTTATATATTTTTAAATACATACATATTGTATATAGGAAAACAAGCAAACCCCGAAAGAATCATTTGTAGATCTCACAAATATTTATTCCGACCCGGAATTGGAACTTAAGATATCAGCGCTGCGTTGATCACTGATGATCACTGCATAAAGCATCTTTCGTTATCGCTGGTCCTCTGATGGGTGACCTCTTTGACATTTTTATTCACGACCGTTTATGTGCTTCGAAAGGCACGTTAAGCCGTTGGTCCAGGTTGCCAGCAATCGTTAAGCTAAGTTGAAGGCCTACTTCGGCTTGAAAAATTTCAACAGCAGCTCGCCAAAACCTGCGTTTTTCCATTTCAACAGGGCAATGGGTCTCACCACCTGTTACGTGGGACAAAATGCACACGGTGAAATGTGGCCGTATAATGTGCCCCTGCCATCCCTTCGGGGATTACGGCGTTAGGATGTCTTAAAGTTGCAATAATATCCCATAGATACGCCCATGCATCCATGAGGTACACGTATAAAAAAAGTTTGTGTGTGTACCAGAGTACAAGGTAAGAATTGAAACTTTTTTACGACATTTTTCGATAAAGAAGTTTCACTAATGTTAAAGAAGTTTCACTTTAAAACAACATAGTGCGTAACCGAAAATCGTCACTTTTTCGGTTACACACTATGTCAATTAACAAAATATTTCAACGTTCAAACAAAGCGGACCATAGCTGAAAGGATAAAGGAACATATCGCCGCTGTAAAGAACCGACAAACCAACAAATCAGCGATTGCAGAACATTTATTACAATCAGGCACTAATCACTGGATTGAGTTTCACCGTCCCCAAGTCCTCGCCACTGACCGCCATTATTATTCGAGGATGGTGCGTGAAGCAATTGAAATCAAAAAACACACAAATTTCAATAGAGAGGAGGGCTTCAAATTATCTACGACGTGGAATCCAGTCATTGATATCACACTACCTCGTTGTTTTGCACAGTCGGGTAACGCTCGGAATACGGACGGCCTACAAAATAGGGACATTGTCAGTGTTGTGTGTACTGGTGTGTGGATAGACAATATGAGGGTAGATTCAGACGATTCTACCTCACAATCGGAGTGACACCGCCTCTTCAGCCTGCTTGTGACCACGTCTGGTACAACCCAGTCGAAACGTCAAGCTATTTAAGGTAAATAAGCATGATCGCGTTAATACCTGTATTTTACACTTATTTTAATCATGCAACGCGAAAGTTTAAAAGTTATTGTTGATAAAGAAGTCCGTGCTTCGGAAGGTACGTTAAACCGTTTGTCCCGGGTGCCAGTAAAATGGCAGTCGTTAAACCCAGTTGAAGGCCTTACGGGGGCTTCAAAATTTCAACAGCGGGTCGCCACAACCTGCCCCTGTATGCAATGGACTCACCACCTGTTACGTACACATAAATGTATACTGTAAAATGTGGGTGTACCTATAGTATGCTTCTGCCTACCCCTTCGGTGATAAAGGCGTGACAATATGTATGTATGTATGTCGATAAAGAAGTTTCACTTCAATAAAACGTTATTTCGTGTCTCAAATCTGACGTCACATGATTCTGATACAACGAGCATAACAGGATACAAAGATCGTTGTGTCAATTAGTAGGTTAATCACGCTCATCTAATTACATAACAAGATGCACGTAGTCGACAAAAGAAGTACATTCACACTACCTATACAAAGTGTCAAATTGATTTAATGAAAAAAAATTGCTTTAATATATTTGCTTAAATATATAAAATTTGCTAAAATATTCGAAAATCAGTCAAATATTCCAATAATACTAAAAAATAGGTAAATCACAGCTGTATATCCAATCTAAACGAAACGGCCTCCTAAGTGAAAAAGTTTGGATACAAACGGAAATTCACATCAAAGTGAGATTTTGAGTGTTGTTTGAGGGACACAACACAAAGTATGGTTACCGACTTCAGGTGTCCTTATGCGTAAACTCGATAATTATATGTTTTTTTCTCTGTCAAGCTCAGCTATTTTTGTTTTGAGGTGGCATACAAGCATACGGCCCACCTGATCGAAAGTGGTCACCGTAGCTTATGGACTTTTGGAACACCAGAGGTGGAGCACTCGCGCTGCGGACCCTTTAAAAACCTTCTAGAATCCGTTTTCGAATAACCCCATACTGTAGACGTTTCTAGGCAGGGACTTCATTCCACAATCTAATCGAGTATATACAGGTATAATACTTAACATTAATTACCTCAGTGGCGCAGTGGTAAGTGTATGCGATTGCAGTACTGATGTCTCGGGTTAGAATCCCAACGTCAATAAAAAATGTCATCAGCGAATGTTTGTTTCGGAGGTTAGGTGTTTGGGAGTTTGCTATGTAATTAAAAACATATAAGTATGTTTTTCAGTTGTCTAGATCCTGTAACACAAGCCTATATTATCTTTATTTCGGCTAGACGGCGCGCCGTTGTGTGAGAATCTCCTATAATATTTTTTAAAGAATTTAGTGATGTGTCAAATTGTGTGCAATCAAATTCTGCGTCACGCTATGAATAGCTTTGTTCAATACATCAAACTGATTCAACGAAGTAAGCACGAAATCTTAATAAATAAAATACAAAATAGTATATTTCGATACAAGTGCGGAATGCCTGTCTTGTTCCTTAACTTGTTCCGACTGTCAACCCTCACCTTCGGCTGCGCCTCGGCTCGGGTCGACATTTGTCGGAACTCGTTGAAATGACGGTTCTGCACGTGTATTGAACGACTATTTTTAATACAGTTGCGATAAAATGAAGCAATTTAATAAAATAATAAAAACACAATAAACTCAAGTAACTAATCATTTATTTCTTGTAAAAGTTATAGTTCACATATACATTGAAATTGGTACAGATTTTTATATTAACTGGTTAAGTTTTCGGTTGCATATTTACTGTTTGAGACAAACTATTATTAATTTCATATGATTGTTCATGTATATTTGTCAAAGGTGAAGGGCGTTTGCTAGTTGATGGAATTGGATCTGATGAATTATAATTATCAACGAAGGCAGGCGGACGAACGTTCTCTTCAGTATTGTCATGTGAAGGAGATGGACTGGACTTTAAATTAATGGATTGTGTGATTTTTTTCCCAGTTTCTAGTTTGTTGTTTAATGAATCAGCAAAATAGCCTTCTGCTACTTTGTCTGACTTCCAGCCTCCTAATCGCCTTTAACCGACGTCAAATTGGCTCCTGAATCTGCCAATAATGTAGCAGAGGTCCTCCTGAAGCTGTGCCCAGTGTAATACTCAGCATCCGGCAGACCAAGAAACGTAGCTATTTCTTTTGGCATATTACCAAATTTGTTTATACCGATTGCTTGAGCTGTACACTTCCCTTTTTGATAATTTTGGAAAAAACGGTCGGTTTTTGCTTTTTGGGACCGCTGATTCATATATTTTAACACTATTTTAAGAAAATCTCCTTCAACAATAAAGCTTCTCGGTATCTTATTTTTTGTATTCGGAATATTGATTAGTAGCATTTTTCCATGGATTTCAATATATTTTAAAGTGATATTAGCTAACTCCTCTCTGCGGCAAGCACCAGTTTGGGGTAGGTATTCACTGATATCCACATTATTCCTGATTTTTAGCACACTTTTTAACATTGAATACCTCGACCATAAGGTAGATGGTTTTAATTTTGTTGAAAGTTCAGAGAAGTATGCCAAAATAACATTTTCTGAAAAACTATTTGCCTTTTTCTCTTCTCTCCACACAATGAATTCGTCATATATGTAGATATGTAGCGACTTTTAGACTTGTCAGGTAAAATGTTCTCCGAAGCATTTTTTGCAATTAAACTGAGTTCCGGTGGCGTTAATTCAAATAATTTGTCGTCAAAATTACTCATTTTGTGCAACAAGCAACTAAACTCGAGAAGAAAATTTTTGGAAAATGGCGCCGACAGTAAAAGAATATAAGCAGAGGCTATGGCAGTGCACGTCATACAGCCAACTTTTTTATTTTTATAAATTTAATTTGGCCTATACATATATGTACTAATATTAAATTAATGTTTAAATTTGTACTTAATATTACTTTTAAATCGGATATTGAAATAAATTAGTAGCTTTTTATAGAAATATTTGCATGAATCATGAAAACTTTTATGATTTTTTTCGAGGAAAAACTTCGTGGTTGTTTTTTTTTTCTTTTTAATAGTCATTATTATGTCAGTTGGGAAAGAAAAAACACTAGTTCGGAATGGCAAAGAAAAAACACGCTTGTGTTATAGCCCACATCCCGAACGCTATACGTCCCTGCAATATGCCACTTTTTGAGCAACTGTATTAAAAAACCTTTTTAGTATTTATTATAGGTAGTAGGGCACTGAAAGGACGCCCACGGCTCGACCCACGCTAAGTCCCGCCAACGTATATTCCCACAGAATAAAATATTTTCCGGAATAAAAAGAAGCATTATTTCACTCCACTCACTCACATTATACACTCATATAAAAATCATTTTAACTCATTGCTTTTTTGCGAAATAAGAAGCGCTCCTAATTCCGCAAGCTCAGTGTCCTGTAAGCTATTACTGCGTTAAGCAACTTACGCTACGGTTAGCCCTGAGATGGGTGATATTTACATTTACGAACATTTCCGTGCTTCAGAAGCGACGTTAAGTCGATGGTCCTTGCTGCAAGAATATGGTAGTTGTTAAGTTGCTACCCCTTGGAGGAATAAGGCGTAATTATATATAATACATAAATATAAATTACCTATATATTGCCTTTTAATAAATCAACAACTTTTACATTTGTATATGCATGGTTCGGTATGGTATGATGTGTTGTGGTGTGGTATGGAATGGTATGACATTATATATACCTGTCAGGTCATAAGTATTGTCACACAGTAAAAACTTTTCTTTTAGAATGCTGGCCACAAAAAAGTTTATTGAATTCGAATTTCGAATTGTTCATGAAAATAAAAATGTATACTTTTTAGAATTTTACGCATTTTAAAATATGGAGTGGACGCTTAAAGAAGACCGTGTTGCAGTTATTGCGTTGCATCGTTGCGTTTACGCGCCAATTCAAATTGTTGACACACTGAAAAAATTGAATGTAACCAAAAAATTCGTTAATCGTACCATCAAACGATACAATGAAGACTCTAGTGTAGATGACAGGTCAAGAAGTGGTCGCCCTCGGTCTGTTAGGACTCCAACAGTGATAAAAGCTGTGAAGGCGCGAATTCAAAGAAATCCCAAACGTAAGCAGAAACTGTTGGCCCTTCAGATGGGGTTAAGCAGAACCACGGTGAAAAGGGTGTTAAATGAAGACTTAGGGCTTCGGTCATATCGAAGAAAAACAGGACATCGTTTAAATGCTCGTCTAATGGACCTGAGATTGAAGAGATGCCGCGCTTTGTTAAAGCGGTACGCGGGAAAAAAATATCGGGAAATTATTTTTTCGGATGAAAAAATTTTTGCCGTAGAAGAGAGCTACAATAAACAAAATGATAAGGTGTACGCACACAGTAGTGAAGAAGCGAGCAACCGTATTCCGCGTGTCCAACGAGGTCATTTTCCATCCTCGCTCATGGTATGGTTGGGAGTTACTTATTGGGGCTTAACAGAGGTACATTTTTGTGAGAAAGGTGTAAAAACGAATGCAGTTGTGTATCAAAATACAGTCCTCACGAACCTTGTGGAACCTGTTTCTCATACCATGTTCAATAACAGGCACTGGGTATTCCAACAATATTCGGCGCCAGCTCATAGAGCGAAGAGCACACAAGACTGGCTGGCGGCGGGTGAAATTGACTTCATCCGGCACGAAGACTGGCCCTCCTCCAGTCCAGATTTGAGTCCGTTAGATTACAAGATATGGCAACACTTGGAGGAAAAGGCGTGCTCAAAGCCTCATCCCAATTTGGAGTCACTCAAGACATCCTTGATTAAGGCAGTCGCCGATATTGACATGGAACTCGTTCGTGCTGCGATAGACGACTGGCCGCGCAGATTGAAGGCCTGTATTCAAAATCACGGAGGTCATTTTGAATAAACTTTATTGTCATAAGAATCTATGCTTTGTTAAGTTCATTTTGGCATATAAATGGTTACATAATGAATAAACTTGTTTCAATTATTTTATATTAAACATGTGACAGAATTTATGACCTGTCTAGGTATATATTGAAATCCTACCTACCTGGATGTGGAGGGTCCTCATTAATTCGACTGCTTGGAGATGTTATCAGCTAACTATTTCGGCATGCTTGTCAAATGCATGTCAAAACAATTAAAACTCTTTTTTTTCTGTTCCAGTTAAATCCACCCACCCCGTATCCCTTGACGAACTATCCGTACGTGAACAGTCAGTACGGCATGCAAGAGCAATACCGGGTTAGACACTTAGTGTTGGAGTGGCACGAGGGACCGTGGCAAGTCGATTACCACCTCAAAGTCAACACTTCACATAAGAGCTTTTGGATTTCCGATGTTCCGAGTCGGTGTAAGTATTTGTTGTAGGGATTAAAGGAACGTTATATAAAGCGCTATTTACTGCCTTTAGGAATGGTGAAAAGAGGAAAACTGGAACTTTATCAAAGTATTTATCTCTGATTCGAATTGAAGTACTAGCGAGTTATAAAATATTTTTTAAATTCGATCTACTTTTAGTAATTTTGAAGCCTCGTGGCCCCGCTGACTCAGTGTTCTCTAAACGATCACTGCGTTAAGCAACTTTAACTATGGCAGGTCACGAATGGGTGACCACTTTGTGGCATTTACATTTGCGAGTGTTTCCGTGCTTTAGAAAGCACGTTAAGCCGTTGGTCCTCGTTGCCAGTAACATGGCAGTCGTTAAGCCAAGTTGAAGGACTTATAGTTAGATTGAAAAATTTCAACACCTGGCCATTGACAAATGGAAGGGCACCGTGTGGTTTTAGTCGGTAAGAGTACGGCATAGCATCCATGAGGATTTCCACAGGTTAAAAAAAAAGCCGGTAACACCTAAATGGGCTCACCATTGTTAAGTACAACAGGAATACACACGGTTAAAATATAACATATAACATACTTTCACGCCTTTATCCCCGAAGGGGTAGGCAGAGGCGTACTATACGGTTAAAAGTAGGCGTGTAAAATGCCTCTGCCACCCCTTCGAGGATAAGGCTTGCTTGATAAACAAAAAATCTTTTCGATTTGGATAACTCGTTTACCGAGGATGGCTATATGCTGTATAATATCACGCTACGACCACTACGAGTGGATCACGGATACGTAGTTGCTTGTGTCAGCTTTATTTATTTAAGGATTTTGAACTCATACCGTCTGGGTATGCGTGCATGAAACGATTAATAAATCTGCAGCAAGCGAAGGACGTATGCATGGATCAAGAAGCCTGGCGATCTATCCTCTCTGACTAACCTGCAGGGATACAGCGTGAAGATTCTGAACTCACATCTACATCTTATATATTTATAGTATTATGTACCTAATACCACCGGTAACGCCTGGAGAAGTCCTGACTGCGCATCGCCGCATGAAGAATCGGAAAGCTGTCGGACCCGATGGAGTCCCCATCGAAGCCTGGAAGGCGATGGGTCCTCGCGGTGTGGGCATCTTAGTAAACCTTTTTAACCGCATACTCCTCAGCGGGCAGATCCCAAACCAATGGTGACTGAGTATTATTACTCCATTCTTCAAAGGTAAGGGGTCAGTGCAGGATTGCGGGAGATACCGCGGTATAAAGGTGATGTCCCACACCATGAAGATCTTCGAGAGGATTATAGACTCTCGGATCCGGCAGGAGTGTACTCTCTCGGAGTGTCAATATGGGTTTCGCCCTGGTCATGGGACCACGGACCCTGTTTTTGCCCTGAGGGTTGTCGCAGAGAAATACAGGTCGAAGAACACGCCTCTGCACTGTTTGTTTCTAGACATGCAGAAGGCCTTCGACTGTGTTCCTCGTGCGATGATCTGGTGGGCACTGCGGTCCAAAGGGGTTCCAGAGGTCTATATTGACACTATCTGGGACATGTACTGTGACTCCGATTCAATGGTTCGGACTGCTGTTGGCGACACGAATCCCTTCCCCATCACCGTCGGGGTACACCAGGGTTCTGTCCTTAGTCCGCTTCTGTTCAGTGTAATATTAGACGAATTGTCGGACAGCATCAGAAACCCGCATGAGCAGCCTCCATGGTTGCTCATGTATGCTGACGATATTGCGCTGGCAGACGCGGACAGGGGCAGATTGGTGCGACGTGTAAAGGCGTGGAAGGAGACGCTTGAGAACGGCGGTCTGAAACTAAATGTGGCGAAGACCGAGTACTTGGCACTAAACTCGACAGATCCCACATCCGTCCGCATAGGCGGTGATTTGGTCGAGCGCACGGACCAGGTTAAATACCTGGGATCTGTTTTTCACACGTCCAGTGACATCGATTGCGATGTCAAGTCACGCATTGCTGCCGCGTGGGCCAAATGGCGGGAGATGACCGGTGTCATTTGTGATCCTAAAATGCCGATCCGGTTGAAGGGACAGGTCTACAAAACCATTATTAGACCTGTCCTTTTACATGGCAGTGAGACGTGGCCGATATTGGAGCGAAACAAGCAGGTGCTGCTTGTCACGGAAATGAAGATGCTGCGGTGGATGTGTGGAGTCACGCAGATGGACCGCGTGAGGAACTCTCGCATCCGCGGCAGCCTTCACGTCCGTGACATTGCAGACAAGTTGCAAGAGTGTCGCCTTCGTTAGTATGGTCACGTCTTGCGGCAACCGCCGGGCTACGTAGGTAACAAATGTCTGGCCATGTCAGCCCCGCCCGGGTCCCGGTAAGAGGGGAAGACCCAAGAAGTGCTGGCTTGACGTCGTAAGGGATGACATGCGTGCCAATGGTCTCACTACAGGGGATGCCGACGACCGTGCGAAGTGGAGGAGAAAATGTAGGAAAGCGGACCCCGGGCGTCGCGAGACGCAACTGGGACAGACGCTCGGATGATGATGATGTACCTAATACCAAAACTATTATGTACATAATGTCAGTCAAGTACAAATTTAAAACTAAGTTTAAGATGACCTTTTGTAGATCAAAGTTCGCTGTGTGTTTCAAATATCGATTGTCAATAGAATATGGTAAATGTAATAGAAAACATTTTAGACTACCTCGGTGGCTTAGTGGTAGTGTATGCGACTGCCGCGACTGAGGTCCCGGGTTCGATCCCAGGGTCGGAAAAAGTATTTGTGTGCAGCACAAATGTTGATTTCGGAGTTTGGGTGTTTTCTATGTATAATATGTATGTATTTAGAAATATACCTATATAACTATATTTAACAGTTGTCTAGATCTCATAACAGTCATAACACAAGCTTATATTAGCTTACTTTGAGCAAGACAGCGGTGTGTAAAAATAAAGTCACATATGGAAATACATGATCTAGGTAATTAAACCAGAATATCGTACTTAGATTAAAAATAAGATTTATTTATTGATTCGTGTACCCAAAACCTCAGATTTTCCATTTTTGATTGCCTTCACATGCGACCTGCTACGGAAACTTCATAAAAACTTACATAACCTTTTTATTTTCAGCCGTTGAAGAACAATATCGTTTCTTCGGTGGTGTGATCCAAGTTCTAAAAGTTGCCAACAACCATTTGGTGCTCAACTTCTGCATGCGACTGCCACACTCACAATTGTTCAGCGTGGTACTGTCAAGAAACGAGAACCAGCTGACTGCAGAAGATATAGCCAATATACATAATGTATTTACACTAAAACATTTGTCTACTTCTGCTTTGAAAAGGGTCTGTGAAAGTTCTGCCTCAAACATAAAGATATCGGCATTACTGCTTATAGTTTTTACTTCAATTTGGGGATCTCGACTTTGAAATTGTAAAACAATAAATATTTAGAACAATTAGTTTGAAAACTTCTTCATATAAATTAAATTTATTTATACTTAGTAAAAAGTGTTGAAATTCAAATAATTGAGGTGCGGTTTGTGTACCCTTGTAAAGTAATTGCTGTTCAAGTCTCCGTTTTTAGATTAAAAACAATTTTATAAAACAAATTGGATGTTAACTAAATCCTAAATTTATATTTAAAGTGTAATATTTTTTTGTCTCGACCTAGACTCGAACCTACGTCTTCTGGTTTAACACAGCAGACGCGTTACCAACTACACCATCGAGACCTACTCGAAACTGACGAATTAATTGACCTTCTTCCATCTTAAAATGACGTATCACGTAAGGCCTTTTTAGATTGTCTTTGCCAACTATAAATAAATTTATACAACATAATTTGTGATGTACTTGTTAGAGGTATTTTATTATAAGGAGAAAAATACTTTATTTTGTATAAGTATTATTGAAACGAGATATTGAATGACATATTTTTATGAAATAAAACAAGATACTTTATAATGTAAAATTTTTGTTTAATTTTTCTACAATCAATCTTTGATCTCTTGTCGTACACATATAGTTATAGAGTAATGCAATGTAAAGTAAAGGCACAACTGATCTAAATTGCTCTCCATAGCCTATGGATGTTTGCAATACCAGGGGCAACTCTCGCAGTGCCGACCATAATTTTTTTGATACCGAGTCAAAAACTACAGATTCCTACAGAACGTGTTTCTGGACATTATCTAGGTTTAGGTTTATAGATCTTTATTATCACGAAAGACACTTGTCACTTATGTGATAACATTTTTACACAACAATAGAGGTATATCACTGTCAGTCATAGACAAACTACAAACAAATAAGTTTAAAATATTAGGTTAAATGTAGGTAAAACTAAAATACATTTATGCAAATATTTAAGAAAACAATACAATGCTAATATGGAGTTAGGTCAAATTACATATTGCACCTAACTCCAGTGAGTAGGTATATTGTGTTAAGAGTTTTTTTTTGTTACATCTAGTGCCTATTATCAGTGTTATTCATACCTGCATACATTGCCTCATATATTCATTCCTGCAACCTAAACCAGCTTACACTACTGCTACTGAGAAGAGAGACAACAACATTGTAACAGTGTCGTAAAAGTCGAATATTCTACTCGTAGCTGCAAATAGCAGCAAAATATAATGTGAATATTTTGGATGCAACAGAATTCACTCTAAGATGAGCTATTCTAAACTTCTATTTATTTTCTTACATGTTTATTAGCTTTTCGCTTCACATAGTAGGCAATGTTTAACCGGTCAGGTCTTTTTGGGACCAAGGGACAAATACTTTAGATACGATACGCTATCGCTTGCAAACTCGATGCGTTGTCAATTGTCATCCAGTTCACTGAAGATGGGTCGAGCCCAGTACACACGTAGTTCATACTTATAATAATATGGTTTTGAAGGAAGTTTTGTCTCTTACTTACTGTGTTGAGTAATCTGAGCTATGAAGAGATTCCCACCTCACCGCTTATAGTATGGGCAACACTTATAATAAAGAATGAGTACACTTTATTAAAAAGCCTATTCTCAGTCATAATTGCCGTCACTACCTAATGAATCTAAAAAAAAATCATAGTCTTACACAACAAGGAATATAGCTCGCTCCCTCCCGCTCGCACCTAATAGAGACGAATGCAATGACGCATGCCAAGTTTACGTCAAATCGCAAGCGAAAATTGCATACGGGACCCGTCAGTTGCCTAATATTCGTCTATAATTACTGTAATCGTATGAGAAACGGACGACGCTACGTGACTCGCTTGGTTGTATGAAATATTATGAAAAGTCTAATAGGACGAGTGCTAGTGACAAAGATTCCTTAGTGTAGTTGTCCTTATGTTATATATATGTAGGATGCTTTTAGTGAGTATATAGTGCCATGCACGCAAAGCATCGAGATGTGTCACAGAGCGACAGTAGATACCTAGTTAATTGGTTGTGAACATGGACTGCAACGACTGAGCTCATTATATTTGGTCTGTGTCAATACAATCATGTTCACTGTGTTATCTCAGAGCTTGCTTCTAGCTTCCACATTTCTCATAACTGTTGAAGGATTTTGCGGTGACAGTATTCGCTGGGCTCATCGCTTCGATATAGAAGATGTTTACGGCATGTGGTACGGAGTAGGTTACGCTCAACACAGTCCAGACATGACCAACAAACCGAACGTGGTTGGCTGCGTAACCCTTCATATAACGGATATTACAACTGAAGCTCAAAGTGGCGCGATTGATTGGTCTGTAAGTACAATTTAACAATAATTATTATGGTATTTTTTTATTGTTCTTGGTGGAATGAACACTTCGAAGTTTTACTGGGGGGATAAGGACAATTTTAGACTAGCCCCGGAGTATTTACTAAAGACTAAGTCAATCTTATCATCAATTTATTTTGAATCAGATCCACATTAGATTTTCACAATTTCACTATTAATTTGCGCTAGCAACTTCAAATTTTACTATTCATTTTTAATTAAAACTCTCTATAATTTTGTACTGGATTAATAAACATAGTGCATGACCCAATGTCTCGTGAGCCTTTTTTATTCTTCAATTTAAGTGTTTTCCCAGTTACTGCCCGAACCTAACTGGATTTGTAGCCTGAGGTCCACTTTTATTTGGCTGCTAAGAGCAGCTATCCTTTGATTTGAAATTTTCGGTATTGTGGGAGCAAATGCTGTCAGACCTCCCAACCCCTTGCCCTTTATACTCCAGGTGCACCACTAGATGTGAGGTCGTTCGGACCCCGGAGTTTTTCACCGGAGGTACCATACACCCAACCCAATGTCTCGTGGTGGTACCTGGAAACGCACTTTACACGACAAAACAATTTCAGAAGTCTCTCCTTGATGCCTTGTACACATTTCGTCATGAATACCAGCTGTTTTTTTACACTTTATAGCGCAAAATCATTTTTAATATACGTTTGTAGTTGCAAACATCCGCAGCGTACTACCATTTGCTAAAATATTCAATGAACAAACTTAACGTTATCATATTGGATTTGCATAATTGTAAGGTCTTGCTACAGAAAATTATAATAGCTTAGAGTAATTTAAGCGATTTCACACTTTCAGCCAGTAACTAATTTGTAACCGATAAAGATACCCAGAGGAACATTTAGGGTATTTTTGTACGATTATATAAATCAGCTAAGTGTTCTGACAACATTATAAATAAATAATAATTTATATTTTGGGACATTTTTTTACACACCGCCGTCTAGCCCAAAGTAAGCTAATATAAGCTTGTGTTATGGGATCTAGACAACTGATATACATACTTATATATTTCTAAATACATACATATTATACATAGGAAACACCCAAACTTCGAAACAAACATTTGTGGATCACACAAATATTTGTTCCGGACCCGGGAATCGAACCCGGGACCTCAGTCGCGGCAGTCCCATCCTCGCCACCGAGGTTTGGTATTTGGTATATTATTACCTACCACATTAGGTTGGGTATAGGTTCAGTTTACAAAGCTTTCGGTGTTTGTTCGTTAAATATTTTTTATTGTAAAGCGCTCGTAGCCCCGCTTCCTCAGTGTTCTGTAAACGATTTCTGGGTTAAGCAACTTTCGCTATGGTTGGTCCTCGGGTGGGTGTCCGCTTTGTGGGCATAGCTATTCACGAGCGTTTCCGTGTTTTGGAAAGCACGTTATGCCGTTGGTCCCGGTTGCAAGTAACATGGCAGTCGATAAGCCAACGGCAACGCGGCTCACCACCTGTTACGGATAAAAATACTTACTGTGAAATATGGGCGTATAGTATGCTTCTGCCACTCCTTCGGGGATAAAGTCTGGAATAAATTGGCCTAACCGTTCTCGAGTTATAACGGTGTAACAATTATAATGGTGTATATCGTCACTGTAGAGCGAAAAGCCACTAAGTCGAAAAAAGGCCAAAATGAGTTATTGATGCCACTAAAACTACTTTTTTTTCTCTAATGATCTGTTTAACAATCATTTTTGTATGTGCATTAGTTTCTGATTTATGAATTGCGAAAAGTAAGTAAATTTATCCTTTTGACCCATTTAAAAAAATGAGAGAAGTAACTAACATTGTTAATTATTTTATATTTATTGAAAATTTACGAAGCTTGAAAATAAAACGACTTAATTACTTCTTGTATTGAATTTTCAATGCATACGGTGGTCTTTTAGGAAAATAAAATAACTAAAATCATTTAGTGAGTTTTTAAAATCAGTAGTTTGCTAAAATACCCAAAAACGAAAATTAACTAAATCGAAATAGTGACTATTCACTCTTAAGTTTTAAATGATTTTGTAAAATACTGACAAAATGAATAGTCATCATTTCAATTTAATTACTGCTTTTATAATAAAAATGGATTAAAAACTTATTATGAATGATACTTTAAATCTCTTTTATAAATTCGACGTGCATCTTATGCACTTAGGTACATATCGATTGCGAGTTAGTGATTTTATCGCGACCGGAGCTACAAGAGTCGTGTGGTGATTTTCATTTGTGGCACTGGCGTCTTCCAACACATCGGTCTTGTGGCCAGCTTTGTCCTAGCACTACGATCCTTTTGGGTCTTTTATACTGTACCCCTCACTATCACTAATTCCCCCAGGCAGCGGCCTTCATTTTTGCCAGTAACTCAACAATACGGCACTTATTTCTCAGGATTTATCGTGGCTCTTTATATATACAATAAGTCGGCAGAAATCGCTCTAGCAAGAACTATGAAATGGCTTAGTGATTATCTCCTTACAATCAATGCACCTACTAAAAACAAAAAAATATCTGTTTCCAAAATTTCAAAGTTACGATATGAGTACCTTAACAGATATATTTTTATTTCATATAAACTTCAAAATTAAAAAGAAACTCAATATCTAGCGTTTGAATCTAAAAACTATAATTATTTTGTTTTTAAATGTTATTTTTGCAATATTCCGCTTTTTTAGAATGTCGTACGATGTCGACACGTGTTTCGCCTACACACGAGGCATTATCAAGACTGTTTGGCAGCCAAACAGAATAATTATAGTTTTTTAAAATGGATTTCCGCCATGTAACGCCTGATTCAATTAGTTATTTTGAATCTAAAGATAGGTATTATTTACAATGCATATTTCGTACATGTATCAGTTAGACACAAATTAACCAACTCGAGTTATTTTTCTTTGACATAATTTATAACTGAGTGAAAAATCACTAACTAAGGTCGAAAGTTAACTAATTCATCGCTAGACCAGACTATCTATAGGGAACAAATAATTAACTTACGATTTTCTGATTTTCTCAGTAAAAACATATTTATTCCTTGGAATAGCAATTACCATATCAGCTTGTTTTAATTTCCTTTAAAATAAAACCAAAATCGGAGAAATATGTTATAGTATGTTAAAGATATGACGATTTTTGTTTTTCAAAACTTTAAACCTCAATAACTTAAAACTTGATTTTTCGACTTAGTGACTTTTCGCTTTACAGGGACGATATATTCTATAGAAACTTAGGTGCAAAGTTAGCCGGGGCCACTAGTATCTAAATCAAGGTTTACTGACGCCCGCGACTGCGCCCGGATTTATGTTTGTAATCTTTTTAGATTAGACCGTTCTGTATTCCAAATTAAATTAAAATTTCTATTTTTAGATTCGACGACAGAACTACACAAAGATGGATTTACGAATTAAACGAAAAGTAAGGAGAGATATTTACAACGAGAGGAGACTGCGTGTAATATGGGATGAGGACGGGCAAACCGTGGAGCAGACCTATGTATACACACCGAACGAGCCTGGACTCTGGGTGGCGGAGCAACTCAGGCCTGTGGAGAGAGAAATGTTGCAAAGAGGAATAAGTGCGTATTTTTGATGATTGTTACATACATACATATTGTCACGCCTTTATCCCCGAAGGGGTAGGCAGAGGCATATTGAACGCCCACATTTCACCGTATGCATTTTTATCCCACGTAGGTAACAGGTGGTTAGCCCATTGCCGTGTTGATGATTGTTATGACATGTAATCGGTGAAATGTGGGCTTATATTATGCTTCTGCCTACCCCTTCGTGGATAATGACATGTCATTATCCAAGAAGGCGTAATACGTATCTATGTTTGTATGTTATGACATGTGCCACTATGTCGTTATGACCTATTTATAGCATCGTCTGTATCACAAAAGACGCGCCAATGGTGGAATGGTGGAAGATTTCGAGAAGCGGGTAAGTAAGAGGAGGATGTTACAGATGAAATCTGGAATAGTACTCAGATGATGATGATTTTTTTTAGGACTTTTACGCCCCGCTACTATAAGGCTATGAATATATATTATATAATACTCCTGTAAAATAGGATTAGCAGCATGTCCACGAATAGAAACGTTAAAGCTCGAATTCGGTAAGTCCCAGAAGTTGATGATGATGATAAGTAGATAAAACTGTTTGATATAAAGTATCATGAAGTTCTCGACGATCAAAAATCTACGCCTTGACAATGAGTAGACTTACAAATCCTGCACCAGCTGACTGACGGGACTATTGTTAGGATTATTAGCTGACTCCGAATACCACCGAAATCAAAACGGACTTCGGCATCCAGTGTACTGCAGACTTTTGGATGCAATGAAAATACATACATAGGGTACAGTATTAATGGGAAATTCTATATTCTTAATTTCGTTGTCGGAACGAAGGTATTTAATAGGTTAATGATCTTTTGGTAGTAGTGGGTAAATGGAGTCCAAAAGCTACTTTTTATCCCGGTAAAACATTTTATTCCCATGGCATACCTAACATTATTTTTTTTTTGATAATCAAATTAGACGCAGATGGACCCAAGAGCCTTCTCAAATGTATTTATATTAATCGTTTATGTTACAGGTATATGGAATCCAGATGATCCACCAAGGCATCCGCAGGTAATAAGAATGTTGAAAGTAACTCCTCACCTAATGATACTTAATCATTGTTCCGATGTCGGAGGCGGCATCTTCTCGTTGATTCTCCGACGGTCACCTTCCCGGGTTGAGAGCTGGGAATGGTACGACTATAAGAAGCAGTTCTACAATTTTGAGCTCCCTAATATTTATCGATACACGACAATATGTTCTGGCTGCGTGGAAACCAGCTCTTTGCTCATTGTTGTTTTGTGTATATCCGTGTTTATATATTTATGATTTGTTACTTATGGTGGACTTTTATTTGTGCAACCTGACAAAGAACTTACAACGTGATATTTCGGTAAATAACGATACTGATATTACGCTCTAATCCGAGAAACTACTCGATCGAATTTGTAGTTCCTTTAGTGTTACTTATTTATCATGTCTTATCCGCGAAGGGGTGGCAGAGGCATATTATATGCCAACTTTTCACCATGTGTGTTCCTGTCCCACGTAAGAGGTGATGAGCCCATTTCCGAGTTGAAATAGACAGACGGAGGTTGTGGCTACCTGCTGTTGAAATTTTTCAAGCCGCTCATAAGACCTTCAACTTGACTTAACGACTGCCATGTTACTGGCAACCGGGACCAATGGCTTAACTTGCTTTCCGAAGCACGGAAACGCCCGCAAATGTAAATACTACAAAGTGGTCACCCATCCATGACCAGCCATAGCGAAAGATTCTTAACGCAGTGACCGTTGACAGAACACTTGAGTGCTCGGGGCCACCAGCGCTTTTTGCTTCTAGGAGCGGGTATCGTTTGGTTTTCTGCATTGTTGGCGTAACTATCATATGACTTTAGAACTTCGTAAGCCTGCGATGGTGCAGTACTAGCTTGGTGAGGTCAATAGGGTCCCAGAAATCTTGGCAGGCGCCTTCCATCCACTAGTTGGACAATATACTCGTAATATATTATTTATTTATCTAACGAATGTCATAGAGCTCTATAAAGCTAATATACGATATTTATTTATTCATTACAAAATTCAGCACTGACTTACCTTGTTCTATCTAGCATTTTTACAACATCCGAGAGAGATGATGAAAGCTTTGGGAGAGATGTAACTAAAGAAATGATCTATATTAATAAAATTACGGGTCACTCACTCATCTTTCAGCGCCCAGCCGAAACCCTTACGCCTAGAAACTTGAAATTTTTAGGGTTAACTACCCTCACCGACTAAGAAAGGATTTCTCCCTGACGGGGAAGTCACTTTCTGACTTCCCCGTCAGGGATATAGCGTGAAGATAGGTAGTTAGTCATTTTAAGTCAAGTTCAAAGTTGCAGACATGAAATTACGTATACCTATTTCTGATTACAATTAAATGGACACGTGTATCTCCGTTTGGCAAAATTTTACATATAATAAATAAAATAATAAATATTGTGGGACACTTCACACAGCGCCATCTAGCCCAAAGTAAGCTAATATTAGCTTGTGTTATGGGATCTAGATAACTGATAAACATACTTATATATATCTAAATACATACATATTATAGATAAATAACACCCAGACACAGAATAAACCATCGTGCTCATCACACAAAGTTTTATCCTGGGTGGGAATCGAACCCACGACCCCTTGCGTAGCAGTCGGATGCACTCCCACCGCGCCACAGAGGCAGTCAGACATTTAAAGGTATAAAATAAGAGTTGTAAGTTTATATGTGAAATTCTTAATTTTCCAAGATAGCAACATCAAATTTCGTATATCTTTAAAAAAAAACACGTGTTTGTAGCGGAACACGCGAAACTATGTCACGCAACAAATTCGTGACTGATAAACAACATATTTTTACAAATTCATACACAGCAGGCGATTTGAACTCCGCATACAACTACTTACATGTAACTAGTTCCTTTGACACACACACATATACACAAAAGGAAAAAATCAATGACTACAAAATTGCATAACGATAAATATAGAGACACCTAACTTTTTTGGAAGATATGTTATATGTATAGTATATAGGGTGAATATCCCTACTAATATTACAAATGCGAAAATAACTCTGTCTGTCTGTTACGCTTTCACGCCTAAACCACTGAACCAATTTGGCTGAAAATTGGTGGAGAGGTAGCTTAGAGCCAGGAGACGGACATAGGCTACTTTTTATCCCGGGAACAAGTTCCTGTGGGAAACGGGAAGGGGAAAACGTCTCTACGCGGGCAAAGCCGCGGGCGTTAACTAGTTATATAAAAATATTCGCTATAGTTTTCAGCTATATGCATAGGTAATAGGTATAAAAGGTATAAAAGCTTTAGTACTATAAGAAGGTATACCGTCTGAGGTACAGGTCTACAATTAGTACAGAGGGTAGAGTTTATTTTTGTCAATCTCCGTTGCCGTCACAAAGTGTATACTATATACATACATACATACATACATACATATTGTTACACCTTTATCCCCGAAGGGGTAGGCAGAGGCATACTATGCGCCCACATTTCACCGTATGCATTGTTGTCCCACTTAACGGGTGGTGAGCATATTGCCGTGTTGAAACAGACTGGCGCAGGTTGTGGCAACCTGCTGTTGAAATTTTTCAACTTGGCTTAACGACTATACCATGTTACTAGCAACCGGGACCAACGGCTAAACGTGCCTTCCGAAGTACGGAAACGCTCGCACAAAGTGGTCACCCATCCGAGGACCAGTCACAGTGAAAGTTGCTTAACTCAGTGTTCGTTTACAGAACACTGAGACCTATCTGTCTGTGATAAGAAATAACTTATTTATATTATTTATATATTTACACACCTATATAATATATAAATAAGTTAAAAAATTGTTGAATGTTGTCTTGGTACATTATCTCAGGGCTTACGATTTAAGCCAAGTGGACTATTTTTTTTTAAATTAGGAGTGGCACTGAAGATAATAAACTCTTGAACCTTCCTCCGTAATACGAGTATATTTTGTACCATCAGCGAATGTAATTAGATCGCTGCATCTCGTAGTAAGATAAGAAGTCAAATTAGAATAGGCATGAACCTATTTCCTCGTTAATAATTGTCCGAGAAATTTAACTGGTCATCTTATAAGCTTGTTTATGAGTAAGGATGTACCATTGACCTGTGAACTGTGAAGCAGGAGACAGGGTCAGAGAGCCACGACTACAGGAGACTCAACGAATTATATCAATTAACAGGTCAGAACACCGGATTTCAGTGTGATTGCTCGACTCCGTGGGAAAGGCAATTAGCATATGTTATTCTGATTGGTGATTCATAACGTTATCAAATTTGCTCCAATAATATATGTCAGGTTACTCGTGACTCATGTCAGGGGGTCATTCGTTACTTCTCGGTATAATAAACAAGATAGATCTACATCGACGACACGTAAGTGTTTTCACGTGAAAATTCCATTTTATGTTGAGTTTCTGTGATTTTTCCCATACATTTACATCTGTCAATTTTGAACGGTACTGGTACGGAAGAGATTGTAAGATTTTCTTTAGTAGGTACTAAGGTACTTTCCTTACATGTATCAAAATATATATGTATAGGACTGACAGGAATTCTCTTATAAGCCTAGCCTTCTGAAGAATTGTTGAAAAATTCATTACAGGGCACAGTCACAGATAATACAAGTTTGTAGTGTCTGTGTTACATGAGAAAAATTCCTTGCCTTCCAAAATGGACCATTAATATGCGATGTGATAAAGCATAGCTTACTTCTTCTCTTTTAAATACCACTATGGTAGCATACAAGCATACGGCCCACCTGATCAAAAGTGGTCACCGTAGCCTATGAACGTTTGCAACACCAGAAGTGCGGCACTCGCGCTGCAGACCCTGTAAGAACCTTCTACGACTCATTTTGAAGAACCCCATACTGTAGACGTATTTCTGCTTACGGATTTTTTAACAAATCATATATAAGCCCCAGGCAATGCGGTATGGGGTGCAGATTGATACGTTTTTGGCAAACCCTCAGAAGATATTTCTTTAGAGAGATTAAAATGATTTAATATTAATAGGTATCTGCATTCATCTTTCCTTTGAAAAAAGCTTTTCGAAAATTTTCAGCCTCTCTCATTGGAGGTTAAATACACAATAGCTATATTTGTAAAATTTTCTTTATTATAAGAAGATTCCAAGTAGTCTTTGTAACTAAATAACGCTACAATTATTTTAATTAATAGCAACTTCTAAATTACATAGAGAGTTTTAAAATACTTATCCTCAACATTAGTTTAAATATATACACTGTCTATTACGGCGTAGCTTAGGAAAGTTTCAAATGCCCCTTGCAGCTTGTGAAATCTAGCGTACTAATCATTTCACAGTCTTCACTTACTATTATTTTTAAACGAGGCACATGTGTTTACTCCAACCCAGTTCTATCTATAATGGCTACGTTCCACCTAACGCTCGCAACGATTGTATCACCCTCTGTATAGTTCCACCTAAGGCTCATAGTCGTTGCGGGCGATCTCTTGACGTCATACATGACTTCACTGTTGGCGACCGTGTCGCGACCACTTCACCCTCAAAATATTGGTGGGTCCGAGTGGGCTAACAGCACTACACACACACATGTTTGTTCCACCTATAACTTTTGCTTACAACGTTCGCGGCCTTTTACATAAGTACGATGACCATGAGCCTTAGGTGGAACGATACAGAGGGTGTTACAATTGTTGCGGGCGTTAAATGCAATGTAGCCTATATATACCTATACCAAGCGTATAATGACGAATATTATGTCTATGAAGCTATACACTACAAACCGTAAGTGCAACCAACAAAACATTTATGCAACGTTTCACGAAAATCGGTTTTTAAATGCGACCTGTAAGAATATAGAGACAAATAAAATATACACATAAAAGAAAATTTTACCGTTAGGAAATTGATATTTTCACTCACTACTTTCGCTTGGCCAAAAAGTTGGGGCCTGCTTAAAATATAGAAGCGCTCCTGGCTCCGCTAAAGCAAATTTCGCTATGGCTGGTCACGGATGGGTGACCGCTTTGTGGCATTTACATCTACATACTTTTCCGTGCTTTGAAAGGCATGCTAAGCGTTGGTTCTGGTTGCCAGTAAAATGGCAATCGTTAAGCCAAATTGAAGGCCTTTAGCTTGTAAACTTTCAACAGCTGATTGCCATAACCTGCGCTTGTCTATTTCAACACGGCAATGGGCTCACCACCATGCTTACGATGAAAAGTAGGTGCATAACATTTCTCTGCCTCCCCTTCGGGAATAAAGACGTGATTGATAAAATATGATATGCCTTACCTGTGTAACATTCAATGGGTTTCACTTCACAAGAGTATGAAGGGGAGTCAATGTTGGGGCCGAATTAACTGAAACCACACACGGTATCCTTTCATACTCGTAACTTCATATGGCCCTGGATCAATCCTCTACAAACCCTAGCAACGGGAAGTTTCGGCTCAATTTGTCCTCAGCAGCCCTACAAAGAATCCCAATGTTCTCGTAAAAAAAACATATTTTGCTGTATTGCTACATGTGACGGGAAAAGAACATAACTCAATTACTGACCAAAATATACTTAGCTCGTAGCCATCGTACTTTTATGTCAACTCCAATCAGTTTCAGTATTTCAGCTGCAGTAATAATGTTACTTGTACAATTAACTTAATCCAATTCAATGCCTGGCCTTTGTAAGGCACAGGGAAGGGGAATTCAGAGAAAAAGTATCAAACGATTATCATCTCCGAAGAAAAAAAATACATTACCTTTATTACCATACATATTTTTTGGCATAGTCTTCGTTTCGCATAACGTTCATTCGGAATAAATCATTAGACACACTTTATTTTCCCATAACTTCTTTATAATAATGATATACCCGTATAAAATGTACACGCATATTTTTTTTTACAATAACGGTTATTAATCACAACATTTATTGGCATCTTACTCTAGGCATAAAGATTACAAGTCATACATATAGAATACCATAATGTTAACGAGTACGATGTATATATCTTGAACTGTCTATTTTTTTTTTTAATAATTATTTAATGGCCTGGTTTCTAAGACCTTTTAGCCAAATCTTATATTTAATATATTATTTCTTCAATCTTATCTTCTAATTAGTCCTGTCCAGTCGATGTCGTGTCCTCAGGCTACGCCCTGGTCCTTGCCCTCAGCATAATGGGTGATTCTTATACTAAGGTTGTCAGTCGACGTTTCGCGGCAAGAGAGAAAATAGCATTTCACTGCATATATATCATTGTCTTTCACTATACCACGTTAACACAACTTTTATGTCCAAGAAATCACCACTCCCGCACATAAAACAAGATAAATGCACTAGTTTAAGAAAATAATATAAAGCAAGCGTCCGCACTTGTCACTCTTCCCGCCAAATGTCCTTGAACTGTCTAAGATTGAAATGCCCACAGATTAAAAATGTCGATAGTCACAATACTGAAGTTCAAAATGTCAACACTTATATAAAGAATATATAAATAAAATACAAGAAGTAGGTAGATTAAAACGAGAGATTCAGTTCTATCATCGCCGGCCGTTGCCGCGGCACGCTCGCTTCGCTCGCTCGGCTCGCACGTTGTGGTCACAAGTGACCTAACACTCCTCCTCGCTTCGCTCGTCGTCGTACCTATTTACGACTTTGCTCAAGGCTAGTCTAAAATTTTAAAATAAAATTTCATATGTTACAGCTTACAAACTTGGCTATGAGTGAGATGATTATTTACAATGGTGTCTTATAATTTCTTAAATATTTTTAGTCAAATTTATTATTCATTTTATGATTTAAACGGTAATGCGTACCTCCATTATGCGTTTTGTATTTAATGATAAATCATCTTTAGGCGTAAAACAAATATACCCTTTACATGTATGCTGATTAAAATTATGATAATAAAATATTAGAGTAAGTTAAACTTATGCCAAGTAAACCATTCTGCGTTCATAACACTCTGCTTATCATAATTTATGCGAGAAAACTTTACGCTGAAACTGTTATGCCAAACTACATTATGCTGAAAAAAAGATTATGCGATCGAAAGAGCTTCCATTCAATTGTGATGTTGGAATCAAAACAAGCTAGTTGTTCTTTCTCTATGACCTACTTATGTGTTTGTTTTTCTTTCTTAGGAGCATTTTGACTACAATAGCAAAGCATGAAAATTTAAAAGGTCTGGTTCAAGACATGTTTTCCAAGTTTCAATGTCGAGTATTTTAGTTACGCATCGACAAACACGGGATCGAATCGAAATATAAGGGGGTACAAGATTTGTAACCCCTTAGATTACGATCGATAATTTGTACTAAAAACTATTTAACGCATGCAACAAAAAAAAGCATTAACTAAATAATAGTTACCTACTTACTTTTTGTCTGCATAAAAATTTAAACATGGATATGAGCTTTCGTTTGTGTGCTCCTGTAAGTTTTAAATTGATGTTAATTAGTTTACATCCCACTATTAAGAGGGACTGCAGCGAGTCACACGTCGTAAGTATTGTGGCCATAACCTAACTATCACGCAACGACTGCGCGAGTATTAAACCAGAAATGTATCAGATCATTGCGTTTTTAACTATTTTGTGTGCCTCAGTTCAGAGTGCGAGTTATCAACGATATGGTGATAACACCCAATATTCTACATATTCAAGTTACAGTACCGTATCAAACTCCTATAGCCAAAACCCATACAAAACTGGAGCCGGCAGTTACGGTACTGGTGACATTTCCAACTATCCCACTCAACGGTACCCAAGTTCTGGATATAGCACGAACAAGTACGACTCTTATACGACTCCGAGATCCAATGCATTGTACCCACCAGGAGGTTATAGTACGCAGAGATATGGAGATAGCTACAGCGGTGGATATGGCCAGGGATATGGCTCTAGTTATGGATCATCAAATTATGGATTACCAAGTTATGGATCATCAAATTATGGATCATCAAATTACGGATCACCAAATTATGGATCAACAAATTATGGATCATCAAATTATGGATCATCAAATTATGCACCTGGATTCGGCACTGGCTATAATAACGGATTCAGCACTTACGAAATGCCTTTTATGACAGACAGTAGAGGTTATTGTGTAAACCGAGCTCCCCAGACTAGTATTTGGGTTGACAATTTAATGGGTATGTGGTATGGCGTGGAGTTCATCGAGCATCTGGCTGGGGATTCAAGAATTGATTACACTAGGACTTGCATCGTCGTACATGTATCGGAACCAGTCGAGCAAGTAAGAACTTTTTTTTTATTCTGTTAAGAAACTTGCAGATATTTGTTTACCTCTTGTTTGATAAGGGTTTCATTGTTTTTCTGTCGCAACTTTCACGCGACCATAAGTAGGATCCTAATCTTGATCATAAGCTCCTTTAAGAAATATTACCATTTATCTTAAACTAATTTTTATCCTAATCCATCCTAAAGTCTCATGATGAATTGTTTTCCAACAAATATTTAAACCATATTTTTTGTGAGCAAATAAATTAGTTGATTTTTTTGGGGTATGACGTGCATGCCTACTAAACTCTTTAAAAATTAGTGAATTTCATCGTAATACGTTTATCGAGTACTCAACTAGGAAAGAACATATTTGCTTTCGTTATAAAAAATATTAAAATGGATTAGTAAACAACTCCCGGTGTTGCTTGTTTGCTATGCTATAGTATTGAATTTAACAATAGGAATTTGCTATATTTTACTAGTAGGCGCATAATAAGATTATATATACACTACTGAAACTAAACGGGGTCAACGATCATGAACGTTAGGTTCAATCCTAGTGTAGGAATGTTCAAAAAATAGTTTTAAAATAATATTTTCTTACTTCCTAACCATCTTATAAATACCTAAGATTCAATTGGGATTAATTTGACTGCCTCTGTGGCGCAGTGGGAGTGTATCCGACTACTACGCAGGTCGTGGGTTCGGATCCCACCCAGGATAAAACTGTGTGTGATGAGCACGATGGCTTATTCTGTGTCTGGGTGTTATTTATCTATAATATGTATGCATTTAACAATATATAAGTATATTTATCAGTTATCTGGCTACCATAGCACAAGCTCTGTTTAGTTTGGAATCAGATGGCGTTGTGTAAGTTGTTCCAACGATATTTATAATTTATATTTAGGTATATTTAATTAAATAATCAGATTTCTCTTTAAAGCACTATGATCTACGAAGCCCATCGAAAATAAGTTTAATATTTATGATTTTCTAGGCCTTTATTGGGATCACTTACTGCCTCCGATACACATACCTACATATTTTAACATTGCCGTTAGGATTTGTGTTAGTGAAGTCATAGATGACCTGCAAATGTCCGTTTCGTCGATGTCGTTGTTCACATCAATCGCTTATTATGATAATGTGTAGGTGTTTATGAGTCATAAGAGATGGGTCAACAGTTCAGGTCGAGTTACATGGGCGCTTTAGTCAGTTATAGAAATTTTCCAGATGACACAAATGTTTTGGACCGGGACGATACCACCAGGCAGACGCAGAAAGCCTAACTAACTCTTGGGTTATGTTTGGGGTTCAGCGGCTGCAGGTCGGACTTTTGTGAAAGAGCATATATCTGGTTCGTCAACCTGAATCATCAGTCGTCGTCTTTGCTTGCCATTAGGTGGAGAAAGCCATTTTAACGACTAAAAAAACCTGTTGGGACCAAATACAGCTTGTGACATGAGCATAATGCCCTTTACCTTCGGGGATAGGGACTTTCGTAATACATTTTTAGACAGCCCCATTGAACTCAACTTAATATAATAAGTATGAGCTTTTGCTATATAACCCAGGCCACGGATAAAATAATATAATACTTATTACCAATACTTATAAATCTTTATTACCAAATACGTACACCCAAATTCTAAACACAAATGTGCTGATCGCTCTATTATTCAAAACAATTGCACTCGATACCTCAGCACCGCAGTTGCATACAGTATAGGAATGCACTAATCAGTCAAAATTGTACTAGGTACTTACCTACGTACTAAGAGTTTCATGCCCGTTTTCACTAAACCTAATAGGAATCATCTAAAATGGATGCTTAGCTTTTTTAAAGTCGCTTATAGCAAATTTGCGTTTCACCAACCTCAAGACGATGCGTAACGTTGGTAAGCGTCATCCTAACCTGCAGGATCTATTTAGACAAGTTGCAAAACTGTTTTTGTGTACATAACGTGGTGTTTTCCTAATTCGGTACAGTGATAAATATTTACCATGAGTTTTCAAGAACTAATAGACTGAACTAATAGTACTGACGAACGGCGCTGGCGCGGCATTCGCTACAAGCTATTAGAAATATGCATAATTTAGAATATATTATAATATTAAACAAAATTATTATTGTTGACAATATCATAGCGTACGAAACAAGGAGATTGTCATTTTTTTCATCCGACCGAGGTACGAAAACTATCATGAAATGTCTGAACTGTCAAACGTCAAAGTCAAAACAGCAAGCTTACAACTGAACCAACATAATTCTTCGCCACAAGAACAAAAAAAATAAAAAAAAACATAATTCTTGTTTATGAATCATAAATCATAAGCAACTATACGCTAAGAAGTCGCCTTGTGCGAATTGGTTGGTGAAACGCAAGAACATGTTTGGGAGTATCTTAGCCCTAGTATTTTCCTAGTTAGGCTTTGACTTAAGCAATGTAAGTGAAAACGGGCATCATTCATTTTACTAAGAAGTTCTTAGTAACCCTAGTGGCCCTAACTGTGGCTATCCTGCTCGGCAGTAAGTAAAAAAAGAAATTACGTTGACAATATACATTTGTATAAATATAAGAGACTGAGGGAAAAATCGATATTTCAATCATTGGGGCACTGCTGGAACTTTGGAAGAGCATCGAGAGATCGTAATTAATGAATTGCCCTCGCATCATGATCTGAAGATTATCAATGAGCTTTATTACTCTGTAACATAGAGCGAACAAACTTAAGACTGGGCATTTTATAACCTGTACAGTAGTCTGATATCTATACCCATGACGGTAAACCCCATGAATTTAATGGTGAATGAATTAAATGGCTAGTGCAATGCTATTTTTTTGTTATTTTCCAAAATCCATAGAACGTTTAGGACGAGTGTAAACACAGTTTATGGTAGATTTTTATCGAGCTTGCGGCTCGTCTCGCAGCTCGTCTCGTGGTTCGTGCGAGAGTCAAAATGGGGTATCCGAATTCAAATTATTTATCTTTATTTAATTTGGCTATGCAAGACTCTAGAGCAAAAGCTCTGAACTTATAATAACGCTAAGAGGAATACAAGTGGACACTCTGGTATTATCTCAAACCAAATATAAAGAGTACTTACTGGGTAACATTGCTTGAAGTATAGAATATTGGCAAGAAAAATATTTCAAGGATCACCTTTATGCCGGGTCTGTACGTATAAAAGCATCAAGTCAACTATGATGATAACATCAAGGCGCACGAGTGCCGTGAACAGTGAGTCAACAGCGCGCGTCGTTTCTCTCAGTTGACTACTATCTTTTATAAGCGCGATATTGGCGCGCGCGCATTTTCGTACTTCGAATTATATTATTGAATTCCATTTTTACACAAAAAAGGTGCTGAATTGGTTTATTTGTGTCTTCGTAATGTGAATACAAGTTAAATATGGAATACGTTCAT
The DNA here is from genome assembly GCA_948477245.1 of Thumatha senex. Classification (NCBI taxonomy): domain Eukaryota; kingdom Metazoa; phylum Arthropoda; class Insecta; order Lepidoptera; family Erebidae; genus Thumatha; species Thumatha senex. The sequence goes on from OX419726.1 coordinate 21,654,967, forward strand.
AGAGTTTGGATTTTTTTATTATTTTCATCGGTGTTAGCATTGGAAAAATATGTTATCTATGACAATGGCCCTGAAAAAAATGCAACTGAAACACACGATGGGAATGAGACCGTGTCTTGTGTACGTGAACATTTATTTGATAGAATGAACATTGCAGAAGTGTTTGGCAAATGGAAAGTGCTTGAACTGTACATGCATATATCCAATGAGGGTATAAATATGTATAATAGCTGCCCTAAAGTGACTATCTGGGAGGCGAGCGAGTTTCCTAGCACGACATTTGGGGTAGGTAGGCTATTATTTATTACGGTATACTTAAGTTTTTTCGGTCAGTCGAATCGAGAAGGCAAGGCACATTTTAGTCAGAACACTTTAAAATTTTAATGATTAAGCTCATAGGCCGTACAAGAAGGACATTCTAGTAAAATACTCATAAAGCTTTGATGAAACGAAAGAGCATCGTGTGGATTTAGTCGATTCAAACTCGACTTTTAACTTTTTCATTTTAGGTTTGGATGGTGTGTAACACGTAGAAATGTCACAACGTTAAAAAAGTGTTGTTTGGAATAATTCTTTTTTTGCTTCGTAATTGGTCACCAAATTATTGAGAATCTTGTGTATTTCCCGACATAACAAATCTCAAAATTGTTGTTCATATCATTGTTATTGGTAGATTGTGACAATATGTGCTTAAAGTGTGTTATACTGTTTTACAGATAATGCGTACTTGATAGATAGCCTCATTGGGGTAGTGGTCAGTAGTGTATACGATTGCCGTGTGAGGTCCCGGGTTCCAATCTTGGTTCGTCACAAATGTTTGTGTGACCCGTAAATGATCAAAGAATTGTAAAAATATGTTTATCAGTTGACAAGATATTATATCACAACATTATATTTACTTAATTTAGTCTAAATGGCACCGTGTAAAATACTCTACAGTATTTATTTATTTATAGAGTTGTGAAGGTTATAGTTATTTTAAATTTCTTTATAGCCGTGCTTGTTGATCTAGAGCATGTGTTCTTGCCATGATAATATGAATACGAGTTGATTAATATTGTGTAACTTCTTCAATTGGCTAAATTTTATTTATTGTCTTACGCATGTACCCGCTGATAACTCCTTAATAGTTGATATTCTAGGTACGAAAAGTTTTATGTTTTAAACTGACATATGGAAGTTTTACTCAACTCCGTTGTATTTATTAAGATTAGTGCCTACGATCTTTGACTCATGTAAAATCGATCCGAAAAATCTTTTTCCAATTAAAGTTCTTTCTAAGCGTATCACGAAAAGGAAAATAATTTGGACATTATAATCATTAAATTTATTAATCACTAATAAATAATAAATTAATTTTGTAAATGTCCGTAATCAACTGATATACTTAAGTAGTTTGTAGGAATATGTAGGTATCTAATATTTGTGACTAAAAGTAAAATTTTAGCTGAGCAATCTAAAAATTATTTTCGTTGCACCTTGAAAATTCTGTGCCTTAGTCTATTACAATAGTTTATATGAGTACCGATTGCGGTTTCAGCAAAAAAATATAAGTAGGTACTATAAGCTGTATTTACAAAGAGGTACCTATTACAACGGTTACCGGAAGACTTCCAGGGTTACGCGTCTAAATATTTTGTCACGATTTTCCGCACCGAAGCATGATATCAGTTATTTGATCTGAGTGTCGCCGAATGCAAATTCATAAAACAACATGATAAACCTTGGATGTATATTTTTCTTGAATATATCAATCAAATCAGAATACCGCGATCCATTGCAAGATTAAAAACCAATATCATTAAGCTATTTTTTTTATTAGCCAGTCTGTATTTTGTAATTGTGCGTGTCGAATAAATATATATTATTCATTCGTTCATTCATTTTGGGAGGGTGATTGACCTTTACCGTACAGCGCTGGCGAAACGGGTTTGACGGATTCAAAAAGAGTTTTGTTCCGAACTCTCCTCATCATGGTGACCTTGTCTGTTAGCCAGCAGGGGTACCAATCGCAAGTGAGGCTGACTTTTGCCTGAAAGATCTCGGTAGGGCCTTATCGCACCCACTGTCTTCTAAATCGCATTTTTCAAAAGTTCTTGTAAAGTAGAATTAGCTGTTATGAGCGAGAATTGATAGCACATTCGTTTCCACAGGGTAATTCTCTGTACTAAATTGCTCTTAGATCCTGGACTTATTGAAACACGTTTTGCACAAGTGAGGAAAATTTTGTTCCTTATATTATGCAAATTCGTACGGCATTAGGTTTTGCTATAGACACCAGTGTCCTTAACCGTGAACTAGCCGTATCTCTGGCAGGCTTAGGTCCGTAGAGCCCGTCCAGAACGTTTATCAACACTCAAGAAACACTTGAGAGAATGATTTAATAAGGCAAAATCTGGTCTCAAGCGTCGATCGAGTATTAAGAAACGTTTTGGAATACGGGAATTAGTCCGTAATAACGGTTAGGGTCATATACGCGTATACCACACTGTGTCATCAAATTAAGACTGACATCACATTATTTTTCGAGCTATTCTAGGCTAGTCCTTTTATTTGAAAATCAATATTTGCCCATATTGTATTACTACAATAAAAAAAATTGTCTCATGGGTGTTCCATCATTTTGTATTTAGAATGACGTCACACAGTTTATCATGCAGTGTCATCCAAACTAAATGTGTATACAAAAGTTAAGTGTATAATTAAGTTGCCAGATTCTATTCGGACAAACATACAAACAGGGCAAGTTAAATATTGTGAAACTTGTACCTTTTTTTTTACACGCCGCCGTCTAGCCCGAAGTAAGCTAATATATAAGATTGTGTTATGGGATCTTGATGACTGATAAACTTACTTATATATTTCTAAATATATACATATAATAGGGAACACCCAAACACCGAAACAAATATTTGTGGATCACACAAATATTTTTTCCGACCTGGGAATCGAACCCAGGACCTGAGTCGGGACAGTCGCCACCACTGCGCCACCGAGGCAGTTAATAGAAAGCTTGTAAAAATAAGGCTTGGAAGCATATCGCGAGTAATGGCGAGTCAAGTGATAAATAATACATCTCAATAGCATACATTGTTCAACCGTGAGTTCGGTGACACTAGGTGTGTCATTTTGCAATAGTGTAACTGTAGGGAGATAGTTCCGGGATGACTGTGACCTCAATGCTCTATCCGGTCGATTGAACCGGCTTCCTATCCTCGCAGACATGGCTTCTGATTGCAAAATGTTTTAACTTTTTATTGTCGTTGTACATCTTTTGGCGCGTTAGGGAAAAATGATAGGAGTATTTTTTTACGAATCGCGCGCAGACCGTCGCGAACAACCGACACCATTAAGTGAGCTGTAAATTGTTTTCATGACAACTTATAACTAGAACTTTAACCATTGGGCGAGCACAATAGACCTCTTCAGGTCGAAGTGTCACAGGACCTTCCTAGATCCTCCAGGAGCAACCTGTCTTAGCCTCTGTGATAATAAAAAAAAACTTATAACTACATTCAAAGTAGTTTTCATCCTTTAGATTTTTTTTTCTCAATAATTTATGATTTCTGTTACAAAGAAAGAGTTTAGGTATATGTGTGATGAAATCTTATTAGACTAAAGCAGTATAACTTCTAACACGTGTACATAAGTAACACACACACTTTTTTTGCTATTATATTTATTATCTCGTGTACCTACATAACTTTCACATAAGAGCGATTGATTTATAAGTAGGTCCCTATATAAACCACGGATTTTATTGTCACCTTTTATCATTTTTTTGAAGTGCTCCTGACCCGGCCCACTCAGTGTTCTGTAAACGATCATTGTGTTTAGCAACATTCGCTAGCGCTGGTCCTTGGCACTGCACTTACACTTTGTCACTTGTCCCTTTGTGGCATTTACATTTGATAGCGTTTTCGTGCTTTGGAAGGCACGTTAGCACGTCTTGCTTGAAATTGCAGTGGCCAAATGGCAGTCGTTAAGCCTGGTTGAAGGCCTTATGGGCGGCTTGAAATATTTCAACAGCAGGTCCACAGCCTGTGCCTGTCCATTTCAACACGATGATGGGCTCACCACCCTTAACGATATGCATACGGTAAACTGTGAGCGCACAGTATGCCTCTGCCTACCTCTTCTGGCATTTAATTTGATATCTATCTGTCAACTTATAAAAAACTTTAAGAGTGTATTAAAATCGCAATCACCAGAATTTCCCAGTGGCGGCTTTTTGTATTTACTTCTTAATTTGCTGCCATACTTAAATTGTATACCATATACATATACGATCATAGTCTTTAATTTCGCGAAACGATGCAATCTATCTGTTAAAGTAATTTTTAAAATGTTGGTAGATCCGTATTTTTTGCTTATGCAAGAATTAGGGATCACCTAAATAACACTTTGAAGAAATAAAATTCACAGGTGATCCCTTGGCATCCTCTAGTTCTTAAAATGTTACGTGGGTTGGTATTGCGTAACATTAGTCTTTTATTTTTTATTTATCTATCACCCGAAGGGGTGGCAGAGGCATATTACATGCCCACTTTTCACATATGTATTCCTATCCCACGCAATAGGACAGCATTAGAGCCCATTGCCGTGTTGAAATAGACAGACGCAGGTTATGGTTACCTGCTGTTGAAATTATTCAAGCCGCACTTCATAAGGCATTAAACTTGACTTAACGACTGCCATGTTACTGGCATCATAACATTATAAAGACATTATAAGGAGCTAATTATTAAAATAGACATAAGTAGATAGTAGCACAGATAATATAATATAATTCTTATAGTAGGTACTAATTGGCTAGTGTCAAATAAGATTTAATGATATTGTCGTATACTATACAACTTTATAGAATATCGTATACAAGAGTTCTGTTGTACGTCGTATATATAACTCTGTACAATCATAAATGAAATTAGTTGGATTGTTCAAGGTTCTAAATGAGGCAGATAATTTATTACTGATTAAGAGATCGGTGCTACATTTAGCAACAGTGTGATGATTGATTAGAGATGGAAAATCTATAAATTATTTTATTGTCAAGTTAAATTCCTTGTTTTAGGAATGAGTCTAATCAAAAGTTGATAGCCAAGGTTTTAGGTGTAAGGGACCCCAGCAATACCTTCAAGGCACAAGCGACCACCCCTGCTGATGGTGTACTTGTTGACTAAATGACGAGGTAATGATGCAGTAGCCTTTATGGGGTTAGGAGATTGTACACCATTCTAACAATGACAAAAATCAAAAGTCACACGATAACTGCTGCACCCCAGGCTCCGAATTTTCTATTTGTCATTTTTCTATTTGCGTTGTATTTTGATTGATTGTTAGACAGTGACAACACTTCATGCAAGACTAAGAAAACAATATGTGTGTTGTTTCCCCACCGCACGAAAGTTGGTTGAACGTGATTTCATACTTTATTGAGTACATTACGCGTCCATTGGTTTAATCGTCCTAGGTTCGAACCCATGATGTCCTATCGCAACTCGTACAGTATATGTACTTTTTTTTACGTGGGGAGATCCCCTTAGATATCCAAGATCTTTATTTTATTCTTGAAGTATTAATTATTTAAGTATATTTATAAATTTATTAGCCACGAATTTATCCCCGAAGATGTGGCAGAAGCATATTGTGGTGAGCCCTATGCCTGTATTCAAATGGACAGGCTCAGATTGTGGCGACTTGCTGTTGTAATTTTTAAGTCGCTGAAAGGGTATTCAATTGACTTAACGAGTGCCGATTGCAACGTTACTAGCAACCGGGACAAACAGCTTAACGTGTCCTTCGAAGGACGAAATCGCTAGTAAATGAAAATGCTACAAAGCGGTCATCCATCCAAAGTCCGAGAGATTTTCTTAAACCAGTGATATTTTACAGAGAACTGAGTTAGTGGAGCTACCAGTGCTTTTATATTTATATTTTTACTTTATGTTAGTAGCCTTAAAAATGTATAACATTTAATGTAACTTATAATTAATAATTCCAACATTTTAACCCGAAGGTTTTCTGCGCTTTAGTGGATCTGGAGAAAGCATTTGATAACGTTGTGAGAGAAACTCTGTGGTACTCTTCCGTGTGGCCTGACTGGCCGTCCACACCATCTCCGGGCAGGATATGGTGTGGACGGCCAGCTGCTGCGGGCGATACAGTCACTTTATAGGCTTTATATGGACTGTAAAGCTTGCGTGCGACCAAGGGGGATGTTCACCTGGCGCCTTTTTTTGACGTCTGTTCGGGCGACAAACGGAGTTGTGTTATGTCCGCCTTGGTTGTGTTTTTCATAATGTATCTAATAGTTGGCTGCAAAAGTTATAAGATTAGGATGCGGTAGTGATGGTCTCATCAGAAGCCGACCTTCAGGCATTAGTCACTAATATGAAAGTACAAGTCTTCGCTGCATGTTAAACTAAGAATCGAGTATTTGAAAGAGAAAAACTAGGAGCTAATAGCAAGATTTGGGTAAACGGAAACGTTTAGAGCAATTAAATGAAGTTATATACTTAGGGAGAATGTTTAGCGCGAACGGAAGATGTATTCTGATGTACAACGGTGACTAGCTGCCTGAGACAGGGACATAACATTATGATTTTTTGATTTAGATATTATTTTTAAAAAAAAGATGAGTATAATGAGTACGGGAAATTTTATTTATTACTTGTACATAAAGCATAAATTTGTTATTAAATATATCATCATTAACTCCTACTAATATTATAAACTCGAAAGTTTGTAAGTATTAATGTTTGATGATACTTGCATATAAAAAATACTGAATGGAATTTAAATAAACTTTACAATAATATAGCTTATCTATCAGAATAACACATAGGCTACTTATCCCGGAAACAAGTTCCTTTAGATAACGGGAACGAGAAAGCTTCGTCAACTAGTATATCATAAACCTATAATAAAATCCAATACAATAACAGAGAAGTTCCATTTCGATTGCTACTGCCAATTATTTTTACTGTGGCGTGCCAACGGAAAATACATCGTCAATCTATCTTGGCTATTATATCTGAGGAAGCGTTTTGGTGCCTACGCAACTTGGCCTACCTGCCCTTAAGTTTTAATGTTTCCGGAATAAAAAGTGACTATGTATTAATCCAGTGGGTCAGGATTTAAAGATCAGAATTTAAACGTAGCAAGTAAGCAATTTCTTCCCAAATATCGAGTCATTTGTACTTCTTGTATATAGAATTCTCTTGATGGGACGTACCTTGTGTAATCTGCTCGATCTGACTCATGTACACTGCGTTAATTAAACGTCTCGTTACCTAAATGCGATATAAAATGGTTGTTCTACAAGTAATTTATAAAATTTAAGCACCAATTGCAATTAAGGCGACCTGTATACTCCACCTACGGCGGCTGACACATCCAATATAACTGTAAAGGTCAATCTATATGACCCTTTTAATCTTCTCATGCTTAATGCGTCTATGAGCAATAAGTAGGTACATGAGTAAATGAATCGAACGTTCTTGAAAACCGTGTAATTTTTTCGATGGTTATTTAGGTTATTGAAGATATACTATACATCTAATTTCCTTGGTTATATTAAGTGTCATATAATATGTTGGTCAGCCTAGTGCCGTGTGCTATGGTAATAGTGAAATGGGGGAGACAGTGGCTAACTGCTTCCGATTTTATTTAACTACTTACCATGTTACTTGCAACGGAGTGAAGTATGGGTCAGTATGGAATGTATATTACTGCAGTAATATTATTAGACGCTGCCCACGCGATAATTTAAATAAACAATGCTCATCCTACGATTGTCGATGTCAAAGTTCATTACAATTCGATATTTTTGGTGGTACAGGACCGTATGCTGTTCTGGTCCTTTAGTACCTAGCTAGTAATACTAGCTAGGTACTAAGGTCACTACTTATAGTCACTCGTACGAGAGAGGAAAATGGAACGTTTTATACTAGGCTAGTATAAACGTTCCATTTTCTTCTCTCGTACGATGGATACGCATTGAAAGTCTAACTACTCTAAAGGTCTAACTACTCTACAGTCTTATAACTTTAACGATTCGAATGGTTTTATAGTAACTTCAAAGAAATTGATACAGTTATACATATTCTGACGTTTAATTTCGACAGCCGTCGACAGAAAACCAGCTCTACCATGTTCAGCACATCAATGCGAAGTTTCGTCAAGAGTACAGACACCTGCGTCTGCTGTGGGACGAAGCAGGCAAGACCATCGAGTATTCGCTCTACTTCAGGAATGACTCCGCCGGGTACTGGCAGGTTCTCGATGGACAAAACGGTAGGTTTTTTTTTGTATATACATAAACATAATCACGGATATTTCTCAGAAAGGATAGGAAGGGGCATAATACATCAGTTTACCACTTGTATTTTGTACCACATAGGTGGTCGCTACATGCTAGTTTTGAAAAATAAATCCTGACTTAGTTAGAAAGAAGAGTAAGTAACTAAGTAGTCTGAGAGAGAAAACTTCGCTATTCTGTTTTCTTCTTTAATTATTTCGCGAACTTCGTGGTCAGAAAGAACAAATCCTTCGCGATCCATACATACTTCTTTCGCTTCCTGCAGATTCATTAATCGTTTCATATATGCACTTTTAGGTATTTGTGTACTTTTGACCTTTCCGTTCTTGAGCAATCTGTATACGTGGTCTTCGTATGTAAGGCAGTATGCCTCGGGCCGCCCTGACTCCTTATACTCATTACTTTCGCATAATACATTTAATACTCTTCGTCAATCGTTCCTCACTCATTCGTTGGACGTAAGTAGACCAACGGAGCACGCTCTTTTCCAGCTTAATGCTGATATATATTCAAACCTGCGATATTTCGTATTACTTCGTTACGTATTCGGTCGGCCCACTTTATGCCATACAATTTTCGAGCAAATAATTAATTAATTTAGGTAATAGTGCCCATAACGCTGGCTGCGTTGCCGCGCTGAATCGCAATGGCCATTCTTTGCACCAGGTACGAGCCGGAGTGGGAGTCCTGGGTCTTCTAGAGTATTCTACGCCCTATATCGGAAATTAGAGATTTAGCCTTATGACTCCCACAACCCATAGTCTCCACAGCCAATGGGACAACGAATATCCAGCGTTATGGGCACTTTTGCACCTGGTACTGTAAGGGGTGGGTTATTTACTGAAAAATAATGTATGTGTGTATATCAAGGAATTCTGTATTAATTTTCTTGTTGAATATTATAATTACTATTAATTAAATTTAAATTTCACAATAAATTTAGGTAATTTCAATATTTATAGGTACTATAGTAATCTAAACTAAAAATAACATTAGTTCTTTAACATTCCAGGAACTATGACGTCAATGTCCAAATATAGACAGTTCGCCGGTACCATACAAGTTCTGAAGGCAGTCAGCGACCACCTTGTGTTGAACTTCTGTCAAGAAGCGACAAGCGGAAGACCCGCACAATTATACTCTGTCCTTTTCTCCCGAGAACCTGGTGTTTTGGAGAAGTGGGAGATGGAGTCTGTACATACCTTGTTACAGAACAAGAAGTTGTCAATCGCATCAAGAAGAATGGTATGCGGAAATAGTGCTGACAGACCGCTCGTAGGTGTAGTGTCCTCGCTTATCATGTGTTTACTTGCGTACACAATAGGCTTGTCTTAAAGTCGTCTTCGTTGAATATTTAGAGACAATTATTCTATATATAAGATGCAATATCATTACCTATTACAACGATCTGACAAAGTGACATCACTAATAAATTGTTTCTCGCACACAACACCAGAAATCGAATAATGTAAATTTACGACCAATTTATTTTATGTATTAAAATACGGCTTAATAAAAAATTTGGATTTTGTAAAATTGCATTCTAAGTACGTTTGATTAGGTACACTTTGATCTTAGCCAAAAGGCCGAGAAGCGATTTCTAAGTACTTTTGTCAATATTATAACTATTTATGACATTTTTGTCAAAATTAAGTATATTGAAACTTGAAGCCAAAGACCTTATACTTATAACTTTGTGTTATAACGTTATAAGTTATAATGTTATAAGTATAAGGTCTTTGCGTGAAGCAAAGGAAACGTAAATATGAATAGTTGTCAACTATAGGGCCTCTGTTATTACCTTATCCAGCTATTTGTGATAGTGCTGCTCGATATTTGTACAACTGGATAAGTCTAGAACAGGCAGGCGACGTCTTTGACGTGCTGAATATTTTTAATCGTAGAAAATTTTACAAACTTTTTACTTCATGCACTTTTCTAGAATCGCTGCTAAGATGGCTCAGGTTGTGTGAAAAATGGTAGTAGAATTCTCTTTATTTTCGTTAGTATAACATTTTGATCTGCGAGTCCAAATTTTCAATTAGCTGTCAATCTAGCATACACAATCTCATATAAAATATAACGTTTAGCTTTAGAATGATCTTACTAATTAGCATTGCTGCTCTATTGGAGAGTGTCCGGGTTTCGTCTTATTACGAAATATTTGTATGATGACTTATATTTATAGAAGTTTTGGTCTTTTTCTTCGTTTTTATATGCAAAAAATATTTTATTACAATCTTGTCATGTTTCATAATGTTAAGGTATAGGTTTCAACAAACTTTTAGTTCTCTCTGAAGCTGCACTCGCGTACCCATTTATTTTTTCAACGTGATCTGTGGGCAACTTCAGAGCGAGTTAAAGTTTGACATAAGGAAATTTTGTCTAAAAAGTGATCTATCCAAATATTTTATTTGATTTCCGTCCTTATAATTTGTAAATGTATTTTATTATTTAATGAATCAAGATTTATATTGATCATAAACACTTATTAAAACATCGTGAGGAAGTTTTAAATTAATTGTTTTGATGGTATATAGTACGCCCGTTGTATCATAAATGCATAATTATATGTAATGTTTTATATCTAACGTAATAATATTGTCTTTATTTTATGACTGCTTTGCACTTTTTTAATGTAGTAGGCCACAGACAATCAGCTGTTTTTTTTATTAAGAGATTTTTTTATTAGTAATTTTTTTAAAAATCTGTTGTCTGTACTGCTACTTTTCAATCTTAAAGTAAAATTTTGAGACGAAATTTATTTCTTCTCCTAATTACACTATCTCTGACCCCTAATTTTATTGTTTTATTCTGTTAAGTAATTATTTAAATACCAAAGATTTAATATAAAATTATAATTAAAATAAACCATTTATTAAAATAAATCTGTTTATGTTGTTTTACTGAAACTGCCCTAAAGGCATAGATATACTTGTCTTTGTCTATGCCTAAAGGTATACCATATTGAAGACAGTCTATTAGTAATAATGGTAAATAATTAAATCTTCATACCTACATAGGTAATACTCTCTAATAATAGTACATTACGGGTCCTATGTAAATAAATATCCATCACGCCTTATCCCCGAAGGGGTGGCAGAGGCATATTATATGCCCACTTTTCACCGTGCGGATTCCTGTCCCACGTAATAGGTGGTGAGCCCATTGCCGTGTTGAAATAGACAGACGCAGGTTGTGGCTACCTACTGTTGAAATTTTCAAGCCGCTCATAAGGCCTTCAACCATTTTACTGGCAACCGGGACCAACGGCTTAACGTGCCTTCCGAAGCACGGAAACGCTCGCAAATGTAAATGCCACTAAGTGGTCACCCATCCGAAGACCAGCCATAGTAAAAGTTGCGTAACTCAGTGATCGTTTACAGAACACTGAGACCGCGGGGCCACGAGCCTTTTCTATGTAAGCTATTTTTAAATACTACTTTTTCCTATAGGATGAGTACCTAATTATCTTTACAAAGGAGGGAAGAGGGGTTACGTTTTTTTTCCAACACTCTAAAATTATATTCTTATTTATTTCTAAATCCTAACTTCTTCTAGGACTTCACCGAGATCGAGCTCGGTGAAGTAAGCTTTCTGGTCTTAGTCATTGCTGTAGATCGTTGTTTACAGGAGTCACACAGTAATGGGAATGCGTGTGGTACTAGTTTCATTAGTACTAAAAGGCTGCTTTCACTTGCGTTTCCGGTATTGTTATGAACGCATCAACTTGGTTAGAAGTTTGATCATTTATAAGCTGGATTAGATACTATTTATGTATTTAAGCTTTCATGTTTTTACTCATATCAATATGATATGTCGGCTTTTATTATAAGGTACAAAGCCTACCTTATACTTTCCAACACCTGAGTGGCAAGAGAGGTTAAACGCAGAACTTCATAGGTAATTTTTTCAGTGTATGAAGGCAAAATAAGCCGTTGGTCCCGGTTGCCAAATTGAAGGCCTATGGGCGTCTTGTAAATTTCCACAGCAGGTAGTCACCACCTGTGTCTGTCTATATCAACATGGCATGTGAGACAAAATGCACAAGGTGAAATGTGGGCGTATAATATACCCCTGCCACTCCTTCGGGGATGAGGACCTGACTTATAAATTTTCCCCTAGTGTCACAGGTGGACTCAAATCAAAGGCAGATTAGATCCTTTTTAAAATGTACTTAGTGATTATATAATCTTTGGTTTTAGCTCTCACCTCATATCCAAATGTATAGAGTTAGTGACGTCATACCATAAATTAGATCTGAATAAACTTATAGTTTACTCAACGATCCCAGTACTTGTAAAAATGGATCTACATTTTGGGATTGAAAGTCCAAAATCCTTTGCATCTTATCTACAATTTAATTTCCAGAAGTGGAAATGTATGTGTGGGAATTTATGGGATTTGATTATCAACTCTCATGTGGATAATCTAATGCATATTAGCTAAATAGCATGTTTTCTATTTAGCCAATATGCATAAATCTAACCTAATATGCATAATGCTAACTTGTCAGTAGTAGACTCGGCCCCCAGACCTGGGGGCCGAGTCTACTATTGACAAGTTGTAGAATAGAACCAGAATCGCTGTTTTTAGCTATCAAGATGTTAGTACACTATCAAAAATGCAACTAAGTAGCGGTCACTAGCGCGGTAGGTACGTGTTAGTAGAATTCTATTGGCCGACCGATAGAAGTTTGTGTGTGTAGCTTTCTATTGAGCGACGATTTCGGTTATTTTTCGACACGATTGAAATAGCAGACTTGGCCCTCTGGCTTTATAGTAGGTAAAGAATTTTGGTAGATTAAAAACAAACGATATCGATAATCTTATTACAAGTTTAGAATTATAACATTCAAAGTGTAGCCATACAGAACTACCGTCATCAGTTTAGCCCGTGTTCGTGACTCAATAATTAGATTTATTTTAGCATCTCACGTTCACAGAAGCCTTGTTAATTAGAATAGGCTTCAGTTTCAGTGGCCTTCGTCTATTTTCGAGCATATAATCGGCTTACTTGCTTGTGTTTACATTAAATATCACTGATTTCGTCGCATTTCAGAATTATTCAGTAAACTAGCGGACGTACTTCCCGTGGAAATAGGTAGATAAAATGTAGCCTAAGTTACTCCTTTTAATATCCGCAATCACCCAGCGAAAATTTCGATAAAATCGGTCCAACCGTTTCTGAGATTAGCCGGACAAACAAACAGAAATATTATTATAATTGTTTTCTTTATGTAAGTACTGTTTTAACTTTCATAGTCATTAAGTGAAATGATTTTGATAATTTGTAATTACAAATATTTATTTTTATTTATCTTTCACGCCTTATCCCTGAAGGGGTGGCTGAGGCATATTATATGCCCACTTTTCACCATGTGTATTTCTGTTCCACGTAATAGGTGGTGAGCCCATAAGCCCTTCAAATTGACTTCACGATTGCCAAGTTACTGGCAACCGGGACCAACGGCTCAACTTGCCTTCCGAAGCACGGAAACGCTCGCAAATGTAAATGCCACAAAGCAGTCAGCCATCCGTGACCAGCCATAGCGAAAGTTGTTTAACGCAGTGATCGTTTACAGAACACTGAGTCCGCGGGACCACGAGCGCTTCAATATAGAAATCGTAAACTTCTGAAAGAAGAGTGAGTCAGTTAACTCATGAGTACCATAGATTTTTTGTGAAAGTTCATATACTTTTTTATCATACATTGTCGATCATAAAACTCAAATAAATACGTATCTACCTGTATGTCCTATAATGTATAGACCAGCACATCCTATTGTGCATTTAGTATGTAGATCACAAACCAATAATTTGAAACATAAACACCTACATTCAGATTTTATCGTCAACGCCTCTAAATTGCCATTCATCAGACCTTATTCCCATTTGATTAATATGTGCCAGATAGGATACCATTTCATATTATCAAGTCGTATAAAATGTCACTGATTGAAATTAGTATTGAATGTATTTAGTAATAGAATAGACGGCCTTTTAAATGGAAATTATGAATCTATTAATAGTTCTTTTCTTTATATACTATATTGCTGTATCAACTAGCACAAGGACAGAAAGCCCTGAAAAGGTCACAAATGCGTTGGTTTGTGAAGGCGTTAAAGTTAATGGAAAGCTACATAAAAGAAGTGTTCTTATGAACGGCTTAAATCGGCCATACCAACTTGCTCTCTACGAAAAGGAACATCAACTGTTCTTTAGCCACAATGTCGGTCAAGATACACAGGACACTTTTGAAATCGCATACGTGAAGTTGAATGATACTACGCCGACTAAGGTAAGTGGTATACCAAACGGTTTTGCCTTAGCTATGAATCAAGCCGGAAAAAAAATATACTTCGGTGGCAGCAATGGTGTATACGAAGCTGATTTAACAAAATTTGAAGGTGTGAAATATATTGTTGAAAATCGTGATATATGGGATCTATTTTACCACAAAAATGAACTATACTTTTTACAATTTCCTTCTCAGCGTCTTCATAGATACGATTTCAAGAAGAACGTAACTGAACATGATCATATAAAAGAGAAAATATATCAGTTTGCTATAGACGGCGAAGAAGATACTTTTATAACAACTAAGGAGGGTCTATTCGAGATAAAAAATGGAACTAACGTCAGAATTCCTTACAGTGGTCCGAAAATATTTCGGGCTGTTGAAGTAAATCATAAGGGAGTGGCATATTTCTGCGCTAAAAACGGTATTTTTCTGGCGGACAAAAATAAGCATGAGTTAACCGAAATCGCTAGCATAAAAAACATTTTTGGGTTAACATTTGATGCTAACGATAATATTATATATTCAAACCCTCATGAAATCGTAAAATTGTTGCCTCGTGTGTGTAGTTAGTTCTAAAATTACATTAGAATAACAACTTTCCTGAGCGTTGTTCACAATTATTATATACTCAAGCGTCAATTACGTTATAGTGGGACATCCAAAAATTAAAGCTGGATACCCATTCGCAAAGCCCCCGACCATATGCCGCTTGCTTCAAATTGTGAGGACGCCCGGAGATCCAAAACTAGGTAAATGATTTGATTTGAATTTTATATATTTATATAATAGTACAAAATTCGTGTTTTAGCATGTTATTTGAAAATCTGACGCCACGAAATGTAGGACCCCTCTCATGCCCCCTTGTCACACAATGTCACACTTCTTAGACCCCCTCCCTTCCCCTGAACATATGACGTGTTATTCACCCCAGCCTACCACCTCGGGGATATAGACCACCTAATGATTGTATATAAGCGTATGTACTCAGAAAATAACATCACTACATATTATAGTACCTATAACATAGTCGCTTTTCTTGCCTGTCCCTATGTATGCTTAGATCTTTAAAACTACCTACACAATGAATTACGATGCAGATTTTTTTAATAGTTACACTTTAACTATAAAAGAAAATATGCATATGGAAGGTTTTTATGTATAATTTGTTAAGTTTTTGTATACATTGACTAAATTATAACAATATTTGTTGGGGATGTCGGAAAAATAGGCCATCTGGGAGCTTTCAATGAAAACGCTGCCTAAACATTTTGAGATATAACAAAATAATGTATGATGCAATTGTGTAACTTATGTAGAAAAGGTTTTATCTTTTAAGAATAACATACTATATCCATTTTAATACTTTAAAAACCATCAATTATATAGTGGTAATTGGAGGGTCATTTACACAAATACCTATATACTTCAGCATTTCATGAAGATTTTTTGTCCCTTATACCTTGAAAATTAAATGAATATCTTACGAGTTATAGCAAATTCAAAATAATGCGCAAAGAACGTAGGTACCTACTAAAGAGCGGAGAAGTTATCAACGACTTTAGAAAATGTTCATACATTATTGTGAAATTAATAAACGACAGGATTAAATGGGTGTCACGGGGTTCGAAGTATGTCACGGGCGAAGCCGGGCGGGACAGATAGTATTGTAAAAATCAAATTATTCCTACCTACTTTATAAAACTAATGTAGCTGCAACATTAGCCCTCTAATTATACATTAGTATAATATAAATAAGCACTCCTTTATGTTACGTGACTTTCGTGTTTCTTTTAATGTGACAATAAACTGTAATAATTATTATTAAAGGTACCTAATCATAATAACTTGCACTGTTTCTCTTACCTAACCTTTATGAAATATACCTAATCTAAAAATGTTATGTTATCAATCACGTCTTTATTCCGACGCATACTATACGCTCGCATTTTTTACCGTAAGCCATTTGTCACAAAAGGTGGTAAGTGTTGAAAATGGACAGGCGCAAGTTGTAGCGACCTGATTTGGAATTTTTCAAGCCGCCCATAAGGCTTTCAAATTGGCTTAACGACTGCCATATTAATGGCAACTGAGACCAATGGCTTAACGTGCCTTCCGAAGCACAGAAACGCTCGTAATTGGAAATGCCACAATACTTACAAGTTACCTATCGACGACCATGCAGCCATAACGAAAGTAGCGGTTCTATTGGTCTTTTGCGATTAGTCCAAAACTAGGTAGTCTACTAAAACTATTATATATTTCACAATCACACTTCTCAATCCGTAGAATAGAAACAAAATAGCTGTTTATAGCAATCACAATATTAATATAGACTACCAAAAATACAAATTAAGAACTACTTACAGGCGCTACACGTGTTAATAACATTCTATCAGCCGGCCGATAAAATTCTATTGGAGCGCAATTGTAATAGTAGACTACGAAACCTAACCTTTTTATTCTGTCGGCTCTCTATTGATTGAGCGACAATTTCTATTCTCTTGTGACGCGTTTGAATCAGTAGACTTGACCTCCAGAACACTGAGAACTACGAGCGCTTCAAAACTTTATACCTAATCCTACTATAGTTTGACCAAGACCGCTGTACCGCTCACTGCGTACATTTTTGTACGCAGTGAGCGGTACAGCGGTCTCTAAAACTTGAAAGTCAAATATATGGATGTAGCTTTGTTACTCTTTCATGCAAAAACTACTAAATGGATTTTGATGAAACCTTACAATAATACAGCTCACATCAGAATATCATAACAAAATAACATAGGCTACCTACTTTTTATGGATTTATGGACTGAGATCAAGTACCTGTGGGAAACGGGAACAGGAAAACATCGCAACGCGGGCGGAGCCGCGAGCGGCAACTAGTAAGTAACTATTATTACATTTTGAAATATTATTAAGCTGGAAATATTCTACAACATTGTTACCTAACTAAACCTCACAAAGTACTAGGGTAACAGCTAGTAAAAGATGTACGAATTTTACAGCGGCTCACTCCATCTCACTCTGACAACATGGAGGGTTGCATGTGTCCTTTACCGAGTTCCCCAACCCTTATTATCTGTAAACAATGCTGTGATAGTGTGCGTAACATAAATCGCTGATTATATTTTGGATGTGCGTATTTCATGGCCAAGGGTGACCTGGTTTGTGATTATTATTAATAGTGCTACGTGATAAGGCATATCTTGTCAATGTATGATTGCCTGGGGTTGTTGTTGGCTATCTATTCAACGTTCCATATTTGAAATTTATATCGCAAACATTTCAATTTAAAACAGATTGTCAATTAATTATCATCATAATAGCATCATCGAATTCCTATGAGTACTGAAACACTGAAACCGAATTCGCAATCCATACCTACACTAATTACAAAACACTGAAACCGAATTCGCAATCAATCAATACCTACAACAAATGACTATAATTCATGCATATTTCAATGATAAATTATTGAAAATTAACATGATATTTAACCAATGCAGTCTTAATCTTACTAAGAACATTTAAAACTGCTGATTTTTGTATTTTGTTTTTTTTTAAATTGAAACTTGTTAGCGAAATAATGCTTATTGAAAACTTACCTATGAAATGCGATTTCTGAGATTTCCACAGATCGTTTTTTAGATCTCAAGGAACAGAACACCGCAACACACGACATTACACGATGTTTTGATAATTTGCAATAGATATCTCTATCAGGGGATGCATAGAAAATAAGCTGTAACCGGCACCAAAACACAAAGATTGATCATCCTTTGGTTACAACAGTGTCCATGTGTATACTATTGATAAGCAACGTTAACAATTTTGTATTGACTAATTGTGCATCTTGATTGTGTTTTTAAATTAAAATATCACTGAAAAATATACATAAGTTACGTAGGTACCAATGAATAAATTAGATACTATGGTATGTACTTAACATAGTATTTGCAAGTTCCGAAGGAGACTATTCAAAGCCTAATATCATTGTGACGGATGAACGCCATCAGGGTAAAAAGTAATTGTCGGGAAGGATGGGCTAAAACTGACTTAACATTAACTGAAAGAGAGATTTTTAGCCTAACAAGTTCACTATATAAGTCAGAATTGTTTTGAGGACAAGAGAAGAAGATATGCTCTAAAGATCCTTCATCAAATCCACATTTACACAGTGATGAGTCTCTTACTCGGATTTTATGTAAAAACACAGGAGAGCAGCAATGGCCCAAGCGAAGACGGCAGATGACAGATATTACAGACTTAGGTGTTTTTTTAAAACGGTAAAACCATGGTTTTAGTGTAACGTTCGGATTTATAGAGTAATAATTTTTCCCTTTAATTTTGCCCGTTTCAGACCACTGGGCTTGCCATGATGCCAGTAGCATTTTACTTGGAAGATTTAATAAATCATATCCCTGGCAATTATGATGTCTAAGGTCAGTAGACGGTGAAGAGACAGCCCCTCTGGCTAGCTCATCCACCAACTTATTGCCCTTGATACCAGATGGACTGGGAATCCATACTAACTGAACAGTTTTTTGTTTTATGCGACAGTTAAAGAGATGTTGTTTTATATTATGGAGCTACGCAGCTTATCCGTGTACGGGTTTTGTTCTAGGGCTTTAAGAGAACTTAAAGAGTCAGTGAAAATGACCGCTTTATTGATATTATGGGAGTTTATATATATGCATGACTCTAGAATTGCTATACATTCACCCGTAAATACTGATGACTCTCTGGGGCATATGAATTTTAAGATTATCCTAGAGTTTTGGTAGTACACTGCCACCCCAGTTTCACTGTCGTGGGATAATTTTGAGGCATCTGTAAAAAATCGATGGAAATCATGCCATTGAGACTCTACCATTGAATTATAGATTGGTAATACCAATATCCAACAGAATATCCGGTTTTTAAACACAACACTTCGAATTTATAGTTGAATAGAGGGAGTCTGTTATAGGCTAAGATTTAGAGTATTCCGCAAAGCTTTTAGTATTAAGGGAATCTGCTTATGTTGCCAATATTGAACGGTATTGGTTAGGCAGTTTAATTCAGATATTTTTTGAATAAGTGGATGGGTATTTTTACTTATTAAGCGAAATATAAACCGATTTGCTAAATATTGTCTCCGAAGTTCCAAAGGGGCCTCCGCCGAGAGGATTTCATCCCTCCTGTGATAAGCCTAAGGCATTTTGATTGGATTTTATCTAGTCCGATTAAAGCACCTATGTTACAAGGAACTAATAGATAAAAATATAATATAGAATCCACACGGTGAAAAGTGGGCATTTAATATGCCTCAGCCACCCCTTCGGGGATAAGGCGTGATGGATATTTATTTTTATTTTAACTAATAGACAAGTACCATAATCCATTATACTGCGAACTAGTGCATTATAGACTAATTTAATAGTGTATGGATTGGCACCCCACTAGACACCTGTAAGAGCTTTTAAGATAGGGTATAACGGTTGACGGGCTTGGTAGGGGTGGTGCGCACTAGGTAGCAACAACACACCTACGTACACCCATCAGGTACGGTTGGTAATACCTGGAGATGTGTAAGTAGCACTATCTCAAACAATCACCGGTGCACCAGCTAGCAGAGCATGTGGATAGGGAGTGAGTATGGACCAACCTGGAGCAGAGAAATACCAGAATTTATAAAAAGAGGGCGCCAGGTATCTCTCCATCAAACGAATGATGCAATTAAAAAACTCACGCTACAACTTATTAATTATATTTATTTAAACTATATCCATATGTAGACATGAATATACATATATGAAAGTAAAAAGAAATGGCTTAGTTAAGCATAGTGGGATCACTTAAAAATAAGTTTATATTTAGTACAAATAAAAATTTTAACCAAAGTATGGAAATGGGCGTGGCCTAAAATGACAAATATTAAAGCAGTTGTCAGATGCCTTAAAAATATCTAAATTATATACAGACATACATTTAAACTATTTCTTAGTTTAGTTAAACACACAACGCCGCTTCCTATCATCATCATCATCGTACACTACAACATAACAAGGTAAAAATAAAGTTTCACATTAATATTCCTTTGTGGTAATAAAAAGATTATAAAATATGTGTAACTGGAACGTCACATCGGTAGTCCAGTAAATTAAAGTAGTTGAAAGCTACATATGTAATAGAAAAATGAATATTTAAAGTTAAAAGTTATTCCTTTTAAACTATCAACATCAGTCGGCCTTTACCGGGTTATTATACATAGAAACTAATTAAAGATTACTACTTATCTGATTATAAGTTTGGGGTACATCCAAATCCTTCACATCTCTTCCTATTCTAGAAGTCCAGGTAGTAGGTAATCAGAGTAGAGAAAAATATCTTCTTTGCACATTGTCTCAGCTTACTTTAAGTCTTCTTACAGACATTCAGGAGTAAAAAATGTAGAATGCAGAGAACGTGAAACACGTTAAACTCAATTATTATGTAGATATAAAATAAAGAACCAAAACGAAAAAGAACAAAAACGAAAAAAAAACTAAAACATAAAACTAAAACCCCTGTAGCAATAGAAAAGTTACAGACATTAGTAATTTGTAATAAAAATCACTTTCACCCTCAACATTCTGTTAAGGAATGCAGTCTAAGAGATTATATAGTTTTAACTTACCACTTATTTCTGTGGGTTTTAACTAGATCCTTCTATCATCAATCTTTTTCATATTTTTTGCTAAGTCTCTTGAAAAGCAGACTGAAATACAAAGTACAGCCATCGTAAGAACATATTATTCGCAAAGGCCAAGCAATCCCACCGATTACGAAGAAACAAATATAAACAAATATCCTCACCTCAGCAACAATTATTATGTCTACATATTTGCTAAAAAGACTTCGGATATTAATCCGAATTAAATCACCATGACAGGCATATTCTCATCACGCCATGTCGTCGCAAAAAGGGCTGAGCTCCTTTCTTTTTTCGTTCGATGCCGTAATCGGCCAAGTCATACGGCCTATACAGCCTTGACAAAACTTTAACAAGATAAACAAAACCAACATAAAAACCTTACTATTCCTGTTTGTCACACCGCACGCAATACATTATGTGTGGATGTGAGTCAGGACAGCCAATCTATCTAAGTTCAATGTCCAGCACCAAACTGAAAACCACCATAGACAGCACGCGTTAATTCTAGAACGCGCCCAGAAACTCGAAACGACCGTGACAGTTTTGACAACGTCAAACTCATGTCACTCAAAACAAAAACAAACGAGAATGAAATGTTTTAACATATTAAATAATTAGACAAATAGGTTTAGAGTTATAACTAAAGTATTGTGAAAATTGAGTTTGTTTCCACAAAAGGGATGTATACAGAAACAAGGTTAGTAAATCAATTCTTATGAATATGTAACCGACACTCAAAAGTGTAACAAGGGATGACTCGTTCACATCTCTTTACTGGGTAATTAATGTGGTGGCGACCTGTCAATTTTTGATCTAAATATACACCCAAAAATTTAGCATTTGAAGCCAGTGGAATACTTTGGTCTTAAACATTGATTTGGATTGTGGGGATTGATTTCTTTCTAGAGAAAATTACTGCTGTACTCTTTGATGCTGACAGCGACAGACCATGGTCTAGTAGCCATTCATTTAACGAGCACAGAGAAACAGTAAGAGATGTGGCTGCGTCTGATATAGAAAGGTCACTCACATATAAAGCTAGGTCGTGAGCATACTGGAGTAAGTGGCAGTTTACATTAAGACAGGAGTCAATGTCTGCAGTATATAAATTGTACAGCAAAGGACTCAGAACGGAGCCTTCAGGAAGCCTTTTTAAGTCCTTCGCTGTCCAAACTCCTCTCCCTGTACTCTTAAAAAAGTGAGCGGGTCATAGTTATATTGCTTATGCACTGGATGATCTTCGCCGGTATTTTTAGCTTTTGCAATTTTTGCATGAGAATGGGAAGCATCACATTATCATAAGCAGAAGCTATGTCGAGGAATGACACAACCACTGATAAATTACTAGAAAGAGAATTGCGTATGTCCGTGATAAGCGTCGCCACGCTGTCCATGGTGCCTATTCCTTTCCTAAACCCATACTATGTCGGAGGTAATAAATCTCTAGATTCGACAATCCATTCCAGTCTATTTATTAATAGGTGTTCCAGTATTTTTAGTAGAACAGACGACAAAGCAATCGGTTAGCAATCAGTATATCCATTTGGGTCATCAGACTGTTTACTTGGTTTTAAGATGGGAATTAAGGGGAGAAGCGCTCGTGGCCCCGCGGTCTCAGTGTTCGGTAAACGATCACTGAGGTACGCAACTTTCACTATGGCTGGTCCTCGGATGGGTGACCACTTTGTGGCATTTAAATTTGCGAGCGTTTCCGTGCTTCGGAAGGCACGTTAAGCCGTTGGTCCCGGTTGCCAGTAAAATGGCAGTCGTTAAGCCTGGTTGAAGGCCTTATAGGCGGCTTAAAAAATTTCAACAGCAGGTAGCCACAGCCTGCGTCTGTCTATTTCAACACGGCAATGGGCTCACCACCTATTACGTGGGACAGGAATCCACACAGTGAAAAGTGGGCATATAATATGCCTCTGCCACCCCTTCGGGGATAAGGCGTGATGGATATTTATTTTATTTATATTTTTAAGATGGGAATTATAATTTGGACCTTCCATTGCTCGGGAATCCAACTATTTTGGTAACAGAAATCGAGAATATTTAAGAAATATTCTCTAGCTTCGCCGCCTAAATGGGTAAGGAAGGAATATGGTATTCCGTCAAGTCCAGGCGCTGAGTCTCGGACATGGCCGAGCACCATATTTAGTTCCTGTGGGGTAAATGGTTTGTCCATAGGGTCAACGTCTTGATCCATAACCCGACACTCGCTCTCCTGTAAAGAAGGGACATAGGGTAGCAAAAACTGGACCAACCTGCCCGTTTATAGTTAATTATATTATCCATAGTCATTTCTCTGTTATATCTCTTCTCTGCCTCCTTTCTTTCTCTTACAGCTTTAGTGCAATCCTGATCCCACCAGAGTGGAGATGGGATTTCGCCCCGTGCAGAGTTTTTAATGGAAAACTCATTTCTGCACATGAGTTGATAGCACGTACAAGATTATCCAAACAATTCTGTACATGGCAGTGACCAAATGCACCCAGGTTTTGGCAAGCTAAATTTGGAAGGGTATTAATTTTGTTTTCTAAAAGGGAAGAATACATGTTCCAGGCTGAGTTATTTAAATTTAATTATTGCAGAGGGAGAGAAGTCTTTACCAGGTATGTTTTGTCTGTGATAGTAATAATTATTGGATACTGGTCGCTACCATGTGACAAATTTGTACAATGCCATTGTACAGATGCAGCTAGATCCGCCGAACAAAATGTGAGATCAATACAACTTTGGCACTGTCCGAGATTTGGCCGACGGGTAGGACTACCATCGTTCAAGATGACGAGGTTGAGTTCATCCAGTACCTCTATCAGGCTTTCTCCAAATGCATCACATCTTTCCGAACCCCATCTGAAATGGTGCCCATTGAAATCACCCATTACAATAATAGGCCCAATGAGGCTCATGAATATTTATCTCCGTACTGGTATGTGACTTTATTGAGGATACGCAATATAAATAGACATCAGTGTAATGTCTTCTATTTTACGCACAACAATACATATATCCTCCGAAAACGGATGAATAGGTACAGGAACTTGTAAAACCGTATTTTTAATGAGGAGGGCTGACCCTCCATAGCCGTCCTCTCTGTCACACCTAAAGGTGTTGTAGCGAGGGATACGGAAGCTGAGACCTGGTTCTAACCAAGTCTCTGCAATACAGCAGGCAATTGGGTTATACTTGTTCAGGATGAAAGTGAGATATTGCTTCTTATGAAGTACGCTCCTCAGATTCCACTGGAGAAACACAAGTTGTGAAGCCATTTTGAAGGTCTAATAAAATTGAAATAAGTTTGTACAAAGTTTTTCTGCAACGTTGGTCGGTGAAGAGGAGAGGTAGAAGATAGAACGGATTTTATTACTTGGATTACAATTTCAATAATAGCTGAGAAAGATTAGAATGATTCTTAAACTTGTTAGATTACTATGGGCGGTTTTGTCGTAGGATGGTGTGAGAGGGACACGAGAGCGTGGCTTAAGAGTCACAGTCATACGGTATGACTGTGTGGAAGAGCTCTTGGCTGATTCGTTTGTTCGTTGATTCGTATAATTTTAAGTATCTTGCCACAGCCTGGAGGAACTGAAATGAACGTTTTTGCTTCCTCTTCCGTAACGTCGGGTGCGATGCCACTAACGACGCCCATACGCGTGACATTGAAGGAGAGTATGGAGGCGATGTAATTATTTTTGGGAAGGACATTGTTGTTTAAAAAAATATTGGCGTCACGAGCTGACACAAATTCTACGGAAACACCATTTGCTCCCTACTCTTTTAATTCCATCCTTTGATATGTTGCCGACATTATGGTTGAGTAAGAACATACCAAAAGAAATAGGGTGAAGGACAGTGCAATAGTTAGGCTCTGGTTCTATACGTGAGACATGGACAAAGAATGGTGCCTTATCCTCTCCCGTATAATATTCCCGTGCAACCTGACTTTTTGGTTGTTTGGAAGGTGGGCTTACTGGGAAGTCTTCATTGACGTGTCGTTTTCGTGCATGGGTTTCCGAAAAGCTGCCGACTGTTTCGGCAGTTTGAAACTGTGAATTTACTGTGGTACAGGGTGCGTTCCTAAACAGGAGAAGGGAGAAAGTGGGAGTAACGGGACGATCGTCTGGGGGATCCGGAGGTTTAGTTCTATCCATTATTAATAACCACATAGAATTTCATGAAGATATAAGCAATTAAGGCACAGCACAATACCTTATACCGGTTAAAAACACAATACTAACAATATGCACAATAAGAAACACAAATTAGACTAGATTATTAAAAAAACCAAAAAAAATTCAAATCACACGGTCAATCCAGACAAACGTTATATTGACAGTACAACAGTGTTATTATTATTATTTTTTCTTTATGGCAAGCGGTGTCAACATGTCACTGATGACGACTCTGCCAATGTCAGATGTGTAATGGAAATACGTGTGATTACTTAAAAAACAACATCAAATAATTTTGCAGATACATATTATGTGTTTCTCCGTATGCATCAGATTTGTTACGTTTGGTTGAGAAATAGGTACCTTTTATGATACACTACAGTTGAGGCTAGGTTTTAGCCAAAACTTAAGTTACAGGAATGTTTTTGTTGAAAAGGAATGAGAGGTCATGCTTTTATAATGCATGCTCCGCACATTCAACCGAAGGAAGACCAGTGTTAGGGTCATTATTATGATTAGAGAGGAGAGATATTAATTGCGAGGCAGCGTTGGACGGTGATTGGGTGATATTATGAACTGAATGGGGGGATTGGGCAGAGTTAGAAGTAAGATAAGTAGTTAGAAGTTGAATTAAGAGGTCAATAATTGGATTTTTATTGTCTGTAGAGGGGATGGCATGGCCATTTGGTTGAGTGGGTTTTGGCTGAGCTACAATTTGGCTATGATTAACCCTGTCGTATGATGGACCAAGAGGAGCATGAGATTTCGGTTTTAACGAAATGGTCTTGTAGTAGGACTGAGTTTGTGGGATGGATTTTGTAGCTTGGGCATAGGAGGCAGATTTGGAGATGGATGGAGTGGACTTGCTTGCTTCAGCATAAGATAGAGACTGTTCAGCCATGATAGATTTTATCAACCTTTGCCTTATGTACTCTGGGCAATTTTTGCTATTGGCAAAATGATTGCCAGAGCAAAGAATGCAAAAGGCGTCATCTTCGGATGAATCACATCCACTGCCAGGATGGTCATGCCCACATTTTAAACATCTAGGTTTAGATCTACAAATTGACTCAACGTGACCAAAGCGACAGCATTTCCTTCACTGAATAGTGGGATAGATGTATTTCGAGACTGGAAGGGACGTATAGCATAGAAAAACTCGACTTGGAAGTACTTGACCATCAAATGTAAGGACGCATGTTTCTGTTGGCTTCCACTCCAGTAAACCGTCATTAATAACTTTCCTATTAATACGTCTGACTTTTATAACTGAACCACAGCCAGAAGGGGTAGATAAATAAGCCTTAGCTTCTTCTTCTGTCATTTCCGTAGGAATGCCAGATACAACACCCATACAGGTTACATTATATGATGGAATTGAAACGACATACTTATTGTTACTGAGTGTTTGGTTGATACGAAATGCATTGGCATCTTGGTATGTTAGAAATTCAACCGAAATGCGGTTGATACCACCTTTAACGATATTCGCAAAGTTATTCTTAATGAGAAAAGATCCAAAAGATATAGGGTGAAGAGTAGTACCCGCATTTGGTTGTGTTTCTAATCGAGAAACATGGACAAGGAATGGGCCTTTGTCATCAGACGTATATTTATCTCTTGCAACTTGACTCCTTAGCTGCTTTAATGGGCGCGGAACACTAATGTCATCATTACCGTGACGCTTTCGCGGCCGGGTTGAGTGAGGTGAGTTATATCAGAATTAGCAGGAAGGTTGGTAAGAGCAGCTTCCGCTAATTGAGAAAGGGGGCTAGATGGTATTAGAGACAGAAATATTGGGAGAGTCGAAAAAGTTGGCGTAGATGGTCTACTATTAGTGGCAGGGTCAGGAGGATCAGGAGGATCGGATGGTTTGTCGGCCATTATAGCCTATTAACGGATAGAAAATAAAATATTAACTCTTTTATTTTCCCAGTACCAGGGGCAACCCAAAACAACAAAAAAACACAGAAATAAAATCAGATGCACAAAATAATTATAAAAAGCTGTCACCATTACTATTCACACGTCTTGACCAAACAACACTCCGAATGACAGTCGTTTATTTTGTTGTTATAAAGCTTTATCGTTGTCTCAGTACAACAGTGGTTACACTTCAAACAGATGACGTTGCCAAACTTACACTTGCTATAACTGTCACTTTTATGACATTCATAACGATAGACAAAGAACAGCAACAGCACGGCTTATGTTTATGCTCGGTCCATTATGATACTTGGTCCTAAGGTGCAATAATTATAATTGTGAAAATATTTTCATATATTATTGTGAAATTAATAAACGACGGAATTAAATAGGTACCATGGGGTTCGAAGTAGATATGTCACGGGCGAAGCGGCGGGACTCAGCTAGTGTATTATGTATATTTACCTTACCTCTATTTAAACAAATAAATAGTATGTGGACATTTTACACAGCTAATAATGTATGTTACTAGGCTTACATAATCTCTGCTATAATTACTTTTTTACTATTCCCCCTCATACGTTAAGGCGACTAGAGCTGCCCCTTTTTTTTGTAACGTTCAAGTGGATATAATAAATGCGAAAGTAACTCTATTTGTCTGTCTCTTACGGTGTCACGTCTAAACTACCTTACCGGTTTAATGAGATTTGTGCAGAAATAGTTTCAAGCCCGAGAAAGGACATAAGCTAGGTACTTTTTTACCATGGTAATAACTTCCTGTGGAAAACGGAAACGGTAAAACTTAAAAATACGGACGAAGTCGCAAGCATCAACTAATAATAGATAAATTACATTGCATCCAGACTAAGACTCGGGGCAAATAAATGTGTTCATTTCACAGAGATTTCCCACCCAAGACATATCTTTTAGTTGGAAAAACTGGACTCACGTGCAGCTATAGTTTGGCTTATCATTTTCGGCATTATCAGGAGCGATTGCCATCCAACC
Source organism: Thumatha senex (assembly GCA_948477245.1). Lineage (NCBI taxonomy): Eukaryota > Metazoa > Arthropoda > Insecta > Lepidoptera > Erebidae > Thumatha > Thumatha senex. The sequence continues at coordinate 21,683,375 of OX419726.1, forward strand.
TCCCAATCCCATAAGGGTCCCTTCGTCGTTGCCTCGTCGGGTCCTTGCGAGGGATCTGGGTAAAAGGCGGCAGATGTATATTACATCATCATCCGAGCGTCTGTCCCAGTTGCGTCTCGCGACGCCCTGGGTCCGCTTTCCTACATTTTCTCCTCCACTTCGCACGGTCGTCGGCATCCCCTGTAGTGAGACCATTGGCGGGCATGTCATCCCTTACGACGTCAAGCCAGCACTTCTTGGGTCTTCCCCTCTTACCGGGACCCGGCGGGGCTGACATGGCCAGACATTTGTTACCTACGTAGCCCGGCGGTTGCCGTAAGACGTGACCAACGAAGGCGATACTCTTGCAACTTGTCTGCAATGTCACGGACGTGAAGGCTGATGCGGATGCGAGAGTTCCTCACGCGGTCCATCCGCGTGACTCCACACATCCACCGCAGTATCTTCATTTCCGTGACACGCAGCTCCTGCTTGTGTCGCTCCAATATCGGCCACGTCTCACTGCCATGTAAAAGGACAGGTCTAATAATGGTTTTGTAGACCTGTCCCTTCAACCGGATCGGCATTTTAGGATCACAAATGACACCGGTCATCTCCCGCCATTTGGCCCACGCGGCAGCAATGCGTGACTTGACATCGCAATCGATGTCACTGGACGTAGTAGCTGTATATTACATGGGGCACACTAGAAGTTTTGCACTTCTAGCTAATCGGAACTATTTAAATTTCGAACGTTATATTTTTTGAAACGTTGCAACGTTCTTAGTAATAATAAAAAAACAATTGGCGGGAAATCATTTGTCAATTGTTTTTTATGACACATCGAAGTTCTACGTAGGTACGAAACGAAAATGGAATTAAGTCGAAAAGATTTTAGAGCGATGATTTTTTATGATTTTAAAAGTTCTCTCTCTCTCCGCAAGACTGTGCCGCTCGTCTTCTAAATGCTTTTCGTAGAGAAGCACCTTGTTGGAGCACCGTGAGGCGATGGTTTTCTAAATTTAAGAGAGGTCGTGTTTCTTTACATGACGAATTTCGTTAAGGGCGGCCTTCAACTGCCGTCAACGAAAATAATGTGGCTACTGTTACGCGGCTAATTGAAGAAAACCCGCAGACAACCTATGAGACAATTCAAGGACTATTGGGGATTGGTATGAGCCAAATTCAGAAAATTTTACACGAAGAATTAAAACTTTGTTGTCGTTGGATCCCTCATGAACTGACAGCGGAGCAGAGGCGGTCTCGCGTGGAATGGTGCTCACAGATGCTACTGAAGTACGACCACGGACATTATAATGCTGTTGTAGCACCCTGTGATTTCTGTATTTTCCCCAAAATCAAAGATTTGATGAAAGGTTTCACTTTTACCAACTCCGAAGAGGCAGTGATAGCGTTCAATCAGCACGTAGAAATCATGCCTTCAGACCTGGGATCCTCCTTTTTTAATAAATGGTTCGATCGCATGAAAAAATGTTTAAAATCTAAAAGAGAGTATTTTGAAAAGCAATAAACATATGTTATAACATGTATTGTTGTTGTTTTAAGTTGCGCAAAACTTAGTGTGACCTACGTATTTTCCAAAATTAGTGCATTAAAACCTTGTTTTTTGTGTAATAATGGTAGTTTGTTAGACATAAAAGTTATAGCTATAGTGAAAGACAGTGATATATTGCAGTGAAATGATATATTACATCTTGTCGCGCATGTTCGACGGAAAGCCTCAATAACGCTCTACCGCGTTAATGTGGAAAGGACCTGGGACTGGACTTGACATCGACAAAGGACTGGACAGGGCTAAATTAAAATATAAGATTGAAGAAATATGATATAATAATATTTGGCTAAAAGGTCAAAAGGCCAGGTCATAAAAACATACAAAAAAAAATCGTTGCCTCGGCTGTAAATCAGCAGGTGCACCGCTATCAGGTGAGGCTGCTTGGGCTCCGGAGAATTTAATGGAGCCCCTTACACGCAAGCACAAGATTCAATACTTAGCTTAATTTGGGCTACACCTAGCCCAAATTAAGCGCCAACGCGCACTGTGTCCCTAATGGCTGAACCAAGTTTAAAAAAAAAACATGTCGGAGCCAACAATAATCACAGTCCAGTAGCGTATGCTTATCTACAAATTGAAAACATGACTGCACGCAACGATTTTTTCACTTAACTGCCCAGGACCAGCGCAACATCTTCATGCAGAAGTGTTACGAACACGCAAGTAATGCATAGAGCACGGGACTATACTCGTAGTACCGTGAACATGAAATTATATAGGTTCAAATACATTCCATTCATCTAATTAATTTGTTCGAAGCGTGAAAGTCACACGTGATAAACAACAGAAGCCGTTTTTTTTTAAATTATTTATTATCTGTTAGTCGAATTTTTGGTCGTAACCTTAGATAGAAAATATAACAATCGTCAAAAATAAGTTCGGGAACGAATGAAACCGAAGTACGAGTACGATATACTTATATGAAACTTCGTTGAATTAGAGTAGACCCCGTCTTGAGATGACTGTGCGCTATGTTACATTCGCATTTACGAGAGTTTCCGTGCTTTGGAAGGCAAGTTAAGCCGCTAGTCCCCATTGCTAGTAAAGTGGCAGTTGTTAAGTCAAGTTAAGGCCTTATAAGCAACTTATTTCTACTGCAGGTTGCACCAAAACCTACGCCTGTCCATTCCAACAGGGCAACCTGTTACGTGTTACGTATGCCTCTGCCACCCCTTCGTGGATAAAGGTGTGAAATGAAAACCATTAAATAACAGTTTGGTTGTTTATGAAAAAGTATTTATTTAAAACTTTATACACAATAACGGTACAAAGGTACTATACTATATACATAATTATTATATTTTCATAATTATTATATTATACATAATTATTATATTTTCTTATAAATAATAATACTTATTAATAAATACAGAACATCCCATACTTTTACTAAATTAAATAATTAAAAAATACATTGCATTATTCTAAAGGACTTGTCCAGTTATGGTATTTTATCATTGATCAATTCTAGCAACAGTGATGCACATATTTTTGGATGGACTTTCTAAGAACCAATATTATCTATACTAATATTATAATTGTTTGATGACACATCGAAGTTCTACGTAGGTACGAAACAAAAATGGAATTAAGTCGAAAAGATTTTAGAGCGATGATTTTTTATGATTTTAAAAGTTCTCTCTCTCTCCGCAAGACTGTGCCGCTCGTCTTCTAAATGCTTTTCGTAGAGAAGCACCTTGTTGGAGCACCGTGAGGCGATGGTTTTCTAAATTAGAGAGAGGTCGTGTTTCTTTACATGACGAATTTCGTTAAGGGCGGCCTTCAACTGCCGTCAACGAAAATAATGTGGCTACTGTTAAGCGGCTAATTGAAGAAAACCCGCGGATAACCTATGAGACAATTCAAGGACTATTGGGGATTGGTATGAGCCAAATTCAGAAAATTTTACACGAAGAATTAAAACTTTGTTGTCGTTGGATCCCTCATGAACTGACAGCGGAGCAGAGGCGGTCTCGCGTGGAATGGTGCTCACAGATGCTACTGAAGTACGACCACGGACATTTTATTGCTGTTGTAGCACCCTTCTGTATTTTCCCCAAAATCAAAGATTTGATGAGAGGTTTCACTTCTACCAACTCCGAAGAGGCAGTGATAGCGTTCAATCAGCACGTAGAAATCATGCCTTCAGACCTGGGATCCTCCTTTTTTAATAAATGGTTCGATCGCATGAAAAAATGTTTAAAATGTAAAAGAGAGTATTTTGAAAAGCAATAAACATATGTTATATGTTATAACATGTATTGTTGTTTTTTTAAGTTGCGCAAAACTTAGTGTGACCTACGTATTTTCCAAAATTAGTGCATTAACCTTGTTTTTTTGTGTAATAATGGTAGTTTGTTAGATATAAAAGTTATAGCTATAGTGAAAGACAGTGATATATTGCAGTGAAATGATATTTTACATCTTGTCGCGCATGTTCGACGGAAAGCCTCAATAACGCTCTACCGCGTTAATGGGGAAAGGACCTGGGACTAGACTTGACATCGACAAAGGACTGGACAGGGCTAAATTAAAATATAAGATTGAAGAAATATGATATAATAATATTTGGCTAAAAGGTCAAAAGGCCAGGTCATAAAACATACAAAAAAAATCGTTGCCTCGGCTGTAAATCAGCAGGTGCACCGCTATCAGGTGAGGCTGCTTGGGCTCCGGAGAATTTAATGGAGCCCCTTACACGCAAGCACAAGATTCAATACTTAGCTTAATTTGGGCTACACCTAGCCCAAATTAAGCGCCAACGCGCACTGTGTCCCAAATGACTGAACCAAGTTTAAAAAAAACATGTCGGAGCCAACAATAATCACAGTCTAGTAGCGTATGCTTATCTACAAATTGAAAACATGACTGCACTCAACGATTTTTTCACTTAACTGCCCAGGACCAGCGCAGCATCTTCATGCAGAAGTGTTACGGACACGCAAGTAATGCATAGAGCACGGGACTATACTCGTAGTACCGTGAACATGAAATTATATAGGTTCAAATACATTCCATTCATCTAATTAATTTGTTCGAAGCGTGAAAGTCACACGAGATAAACAACAGAAGCCGTTTTTTTTTTAAATTATTTATTATCTGTTAGTCGAATTTTCGGTCGTAACCTTAGTGAAATAGTCGGTTTCGATAGAAAATATAACAATCGTCAAAAATAAGTTCGGGAACGAATGAAACCGAAGTACGAATGTAACACTTCTGAGTGTCGGTATGTAACCGACACTCAGAAGTGTCGTTCATAAGATTTGATTTACTAACCTTATTTTTATATACATCCCTTTTGTGGAAACAAACTCAATTTTCACAATACTTTAGTTATAACTCTAAAGTCATTTGTCTAATTAGGTTTGTTGCACTTTTCATTGTAAAATACTTTTATTAAATAATGATTAAACAATGAAATAATAATTACATGGTTATTAACAAATTAAAATTTAACATATTTACAGAAAACAATACAAAAAGAAGGGGGCGGGTGGTGGGAATTATTACAAGACTGACAATGATGCCCCGACTAGGTGTCGAAGAATTCCTCCCCATCAAAATCAACCGGTAAGGTTCCCATAAGGCTGGCCGCATTGCCACGTTGTATGGCAATGCTTATTCTCTGAGCGAGAAAGAGGCCAGCCCTATGGTCACGAGAAGAATCGACCAGTCGCTTTGCGATATCACTATACAGTGAACGAGCACTTGGGCCCCACGAGCCCAGTGTCTCGACCCCAAACGGCTCAAAAATATAATTACCTATTAAATTATTATTTTTGCGCCGCTTGAGAGTCTCGGCGGATGCAGCAGCAGCACAAGCGCAACTCGCCGTGCTATGAAGATGAGAAGGAGCCAGGGTGTCAACACAAGTTGCATCCCAAACTAAAGGCTTTCCCATCTTCCATGGCACCAATGACATACCGTCTGGCCTCTTGCCATCGTCACGCGCCAAACCATTAGGTTCTAGAACGGCTGGAACACCGGCGGTGACAAGAGCCCGACGGATAATGTCATTAAGGTATGCATGACGTGACCTGCGACCTGCACTCCTGCTGCATGAGAGACCGTGATGCCCAAGGCTGTCGACTACTTCACCACATTGACAGCAATGCGGAGAAACGCAGGGAGCACCTAAACGAAGACAGACAGCAATTCTGAATGTAGTGTCGTCCAACATAGTACCTATGTTGGGCGATGGAAGAGCCTGAAGCCAAACACCTGACTCCCATTCTCCCACAGCCAATAGGCGAGCACGTTCTGCAACATTCGAACACATGTTCAATAAATTTTTTCTAACCTCGTTGCAGAGCGGCCTATCCCACTGCCTCTGGGAGCACGGGTTGGTCGGTAAAACAGTATCTGGGCACTTAAGTTTCCAAACATTGTAATGTAACAATTTTTACTTACTTTTTTAATTAAATGTTTTATTATACGTTCTCTCCAAATTATCTGCATGACCATTATCTGAATCATTCCTAGGCCTTTATATTTTATTTCTTTATGCTCTCTTAATGTTTGTTTACATTTTGTAATTTTTAATGTCAGTTAATGACAAGCCTAGATTTTATTCTTAATTTATTGATAGAGCTGTCAGTAGGTTAGGTTGTATAGGTATTAGACCTGGTTATAAATTTTTATTCTTATTTTATGTTCTAGAATCACATTGTTAAAATTTTGAAATGTCAACCAATCTATAAAAGGAAGGGAGCCGGGGCCGTGAGGACAGTCTACTTTTGGTGTTCGCCTTGGCAAGAAGTACTGAATAATAGCGCCGAGTGAGAGGGCTGTGCCCTCTGAAATAACAACGTCGTGGTCGGCAGTGGCTTGTGATGCCAACGGCTGGTGGCTTTCAGCCCTCTGCCGGCCCTCACAACCACGACCTACTCCTCTGCGGTCGGCGATGTGGAGGCCTTACTTGAGGCCCCTTCCTGGCAACGGGAGGCCTACTCGAGGCCCCCTTTTTAGCGACGTGTGCTGATAACCTGCTCAAGACCTTCAACTTTACCCCCGGTTTTCCTGGCCTTATACTTATACTTATATTTTAACATGTATAAAATTAATGTTACCTATTCCTTTTTCTTTTACTTTTCTTTTAAGCCAGGACTCCTCCAGTCCTGGTGACAGTTGTCTCCTTAACTTTACACTTTTTCCCCTCCCGGAAAATAGTAACGTTACAGTTTGGCGCCCAACTTCTTATTAACCCCCCCCCCTTTTTAATTATTTTCAGGTTCTCTAAATTCCAAAACAAACTTGCTCAAGAGATTTTTATTTGGTAAGCTTATATTTTCATCACCTCATCCACCTCGACCTTTACAATTCTTCTTTACACTCTACTTATACATCACTATACTGCATCCCACACACTTGCACACCACGGCGGTTACCCAATGGTAATTGTCATCCATTCTTCGCTTGCAAGTGTTCTTAAAACCATTCGTGGTCACTTACAAGTTGAGGTTTGGATTCTCTACGACGTACTAAGGACAATATCCTATAGTCGTTATCACCTAGGTACATTATAACACTCTACTAATACATCATTATACTGCATCCCACACACTTGCACACCTCTGCGGTTACCCTCTGGTAATCGTACCCAGTCTTCGCTAGTGAGTGTTCTTAAAACCATTCGTGGTCTCTTACTAGTTGGGGGCTGGGACACTTCACGACGGCTGCAGGACAATATCCTGTGGTTGTTTATACAAAACTTAACATAAATTAACACTTTAAACATTATTTCATTTAGTTTGATTTGTTACTACGGCAACATTGTTACCATGGTAACATGTGGTAATAAACTCGTTTAATATTTTAAAATCTTTACAAAATTTACAAAATTTATAAAATTCATCTAATTCTTCTGGGAAATTAGCACGTTGGACTCTTCGTTTATAATGCTTTGATTTTCATCTGAAACATAAGAGAAACTGTCACCATTTTATTTTTCATTTTGGAGCGGCTTAAAAGGAAAATGGAACGTTTTAGATTTTAAAGTTTAGTTTTATATCTGCTGTGTTTTTATATAAAATTGATTAATCTTATTTTTTTTAAACTTAAATGTTTCAACGGATTTTTTCTCCTTGATGTCTCTAAATATATTTTTTACTTTTCATTTAACAATAAGTTCATTGTAAATACTTCACAAGGCTTACTTTTTCCAAAAACATTTGGCATTTTTCCTTTCTGTTTCTTTTTTCTTTATAGAGCGGTACACAACTCTTTAAATAAGCCATTGTGTATCGTTTGTAATACTTCAACTTAGCTTCTTGAAAAAGCAATTTTGCTTTTAACCTTGACTACTTTTCTTAAGCTGGAAAGTTTTATTTTTAATACTTGAACTACTTGAAACTTGAAGGCTTTTCCTAAGCAATTATGCTTTCAAACCTTGACTGCTTTTCTTAAGCTGGGAAAGCTTTGTAAATATTTCTTTTAATTTTAACGGGTTTTAAAAAAGGTGCGGATTACGACACCTAATTTAAATAAATAATTCATCGTAATTTAAAAAAAAATTTTTTTTTTTTTCCTTGTGGAGTATGTGTCATAGAATGTGAACCATATCCCCTAAGTATGTAAGTGATGTATGATTGAGGGAGTATGAAATGTGGGTTGATGAAAGGTGTATGAAAGAGCAAGGTTTTTCTATTACAACATCGAAATTTTCTCAGTTGTTAATTTTCAAGGGTTATCGGGGAAACGTAATTTTTATCTTTTGTAAAACTTTCTGTACCACTGTAAATAGTCATATAGGTTAATTTTAGCTGGTCAATGCCTTCATTCTTATAAACAAAATTTTTTTCATTACAATCAAAAATTTTCCGGGGTTGTCGGGGAAATGTAATGTAACAATTTTTACTTACTTTTTTAATTAAATGTTTTATTATACGTTCTCTCCAAATTATCTGCATGACCATTATCTGAATCATTCCTAGGCCTTTATATTTTATTTCTTTATGCTCTCTTAATGTTTGTTTACATTTTGTAATTTTTAATGTCAGTTAATGACAAGCCTAGATATTATTTTTAATTTATTGATAGAGCTGTCAGTAGGTTAGGTTGTATAGGTATTAGACCTGGTTATAAATTTTTATTCTTATTTTATGTTCTAGAATCACATTGTTAAAATTTTGAAATGTCAACCAATCTATAAAAGGAAGGGAGCCGGGGCCGTGAGGACAGTCTACTTTTGGTGTTCGCCTTGGCAAGAAGTACTGAATAATAGCGCCGAGTGAGAGGGCTGTGCCCTCTGAAATAACAACGTCGTGGTCGGCAGTGGCTTGTGATGCCAACGGCTGGTGGCTTTCAGCCCTCTGCCGGCCCTCACAACCACGACCTACTCCTCTGCGGTCGGCGATGTGGAGGCCTTACTTGAGGCCCCTTCCTGGCAACGGGAGGCCTACTCGAGGCCCCCTTTTTAGCGACGTGTGCTGATAACCTGCTCTTTTAAAGAAACCGTCAAGACCTTCAACTTTACCCCCGGTTTTCCTGGCCTTATACTTATACTTATATTTTAACATGTATAAAATTAATGTTACCTATTCCTTTTTCTTTTACTTTTCCTTTTAAGCCGGAACTCCTCCAGTTCTGGTGATAGTTTTCTCCTTAACTTTACCTTTTTCTCCTCCCGGAAAATAGTAACGTTACAACATTTATGGCTTCAATCTTGCCTGGCACTTCAGAATTGACCAGTGTAGGAATTAAAATTTTCCTGGTCAATTCATCAGTGCCGTGTACTGAAGACAAAAATGCAGGTAAACTTATATCAGAGATGTTACGAACACCGAGGCCGCCCCAGCGTATTGGTAAAGACGCTTGGAGCCACGCTCGGTCGTCCAAATCTGCATTCAAAATTTTGGAAAGCGTGGTATGAATAATTTTGTCCATATTTTCCAAAAGGGTCAGATGTTTAAAAAATTGAGATGAGCGAAGGGCATGAGTTAATTTTGGGACGAAAAGACAATACCGAATAATTGTAAAGGCCGATTGTATATTTATTTGAAGGAGTCGATCCGAAACTTCACAAAAATTTTTGATCTTTTCCTCAATGAAAGATTCATAGGCATCTTCTAGAACGGGAGACCCTAGGAGGCGTAGAGAACAATTCTGAAGGATTTTCAAATTTGGAGCCAAAACATTGAATTTTGAAATAGTAGAAACACTATCAATATTGTCATTTAGAAAAATTTCACACTTTGAAGGATTCAGATCCAAACCAATTAATTTAAATTTATCTTTTATAAATGCCAAATCTCTGAAAACTGTGTCTACATCTCCTCCTAGAGTGCCGTCATCTAAATACCAGACGTTAAATTTGGAATTTAGCTGGCTAATTATTGGGTGTATTGATAAGCTGAAAATGAGTGGCCCGAGAGGGTCACCTTGTTGACAACCCACTGCAGAATCTAAAATATTTTCCTTATACATTAATTTTGATGGGTTTCTGTAGCACTGCCAAAGAAAATTAAAAATTTTGGGTGTTTCCAATTTGGCTTGTGTCAACAAAGTGTCCCTGTTTACTGAATTAAAGGCATTCTTCAAGTCAACTTTAAGAATGACCTCTCCTTTCCCGCAGCCAAGGTAAGTAGACAGGGCATGTATGGCAGCTTCACAACCCCCTTTTGATCCAAAACCGAGCTGTATGGGTTGGAATTTGCCAGACAGTTCTTCCTTATAAAACTGACAGCAAATTTTGGCTACCATACGCCTGAAAGTACATCCCACGGCAATGGGACGAATTCCACCCTCCTTCTTGCGAAGAGCACACAGATTGGCACCATAAAGGATGTCGATGATGCCTTCGTCCACATTGCCGGACAACATAAGGTTAGCCAAACCTGTTAGCTCCTTCAAGAGTGCCTCGCCGGCCTCCCCAGCGGCCGGACCCAATAGGTCCTTTAAATGTTGTGGAGTCAAACCATCAAGGCCACCAGCAGAACCACTACGGAAGGAGTTAACAGCTGTCAGAACTTCCTTGGCTGAAACAATCAAAAAGTCAGATTCAGAATTTGGAGGATCGGGAAAGGACAAGTCATCTATTGGCGCAGGATGCTTGCTCCTCAGATCAGCAAGAGTATCTGGAGAGCAAGGCGCCACCACGTCGCTACTAAATAATAACCTGGATGCTCCTCTTATGTCACCTTCTCTTAATTTAGATTCTACATAATGATAAATGGAATTCTTATGGAAGGTTGTGAATTTGGGGTCAAATAAACGCGACGAATTACAGTTTTCTTTAATTTGGCTAGTCAAAGATTTATTGGTTGTCTGATTTTTAGAAATATGTAGAATCCTATAAGAAAAGGTAAGTAGTTGCTCCCAAGCAAAAGTAGAATTCTCCCGTACTACAAGGCCAATACAGTGGGCTAGGTTTTGTGCCATTGCAGGTCTTGCAGCACGAGGAATCCTTTTTAAAACCGGAACAGAATTTTTATATTTAGAAATAGTTTGGGGTTTTATGTACCTTCCCAAAATGTACTTTCAAACCTCGCTGACCCTTAAAAAAACGAGCTTGGGAACAATTAGGACAGCGAACCAAGCAATTTAGAGACGAGGTTGGTTGACTACTTACATTCAAAATGCCACCATCACCGCAGTCTTGCAACATATATGGATAAACTTAAAACTTACACGTATAAATCAATAAAAAAATAAAATAATAAAAAATACACCACAAATACACTTATTGTTTGTAACGCCACGTGTAGTTGTTACCGTGGGATACGGATAATGCAGCCTCTTACAAACTGTTGCCGCTGATAAACTCTCCAAGAACAGACGGCGCTTTCCGCATCAGTTTGTCAGTGATGTGTTCAAGAGTGGTGGGATATATTGCGCTAAACATTTTCATGGCCTCGTGGAAATGACTGTACTCTATGCTCTCAGGCTGGAACTGCGAAACATGTACTCCTCCTGTCCGGTGCTGCTGTGTAACTTTGCGTTTTTCAAAACTTTTACAACACCATCAATGTTGTTATTTCCTAAAGCAGCTTTTCTTTAGCAGGGTAAAGATAGTTTCCATTCTTTTTGTAACCGTTGATATAAAATAATGATTTTATATTTACTAAATATAATAGTATATTCGTATATATATTATTAGTATATTATATTTGTCTAATTATTTAAAAGTTTATAATATTTCACATTGTTTGTTTATATTCTGAACGACATGAGTTTGACGTTGTCAAAACTGTCACGGTCGTTTCGACTCTTTTGGCGCGTTCTAAAATTAACGCGAGCGTCTATGGTGTCTTTCAGTTTGGTGCTGGACATTGAACATAGATAGATTGGCTGTCCTGACTCACATCCACCCATAATGTATTGCGTGAGGTGTGACGAACAGGAATAGTAAGGTTTTCATGTTGGTTTTGTTTATTTATTTTTTGATTATTTGTCAAGGCTGTATAGGCCGTATGACTTTAGCCTGCCGTAATCGAGCGGGAGAAAAAAAAAGGAGGAGAGCCAAAAGGGCTGATTTTGGCTACGACATGGCGTCATGAGAATATGCCTGTCATGGTGATTTAATTCGGATTAATATCCGAAGTCTTTTTAGCAAATATGTAGACATAATGGTTGTTGCTGAGGTGAGAATATTTGTTTATATTTGTTTCTTCGTTATCGGTAAGATTACTTGGTGTTTGCGAATGATATGTTCTTACGATGGCTGTACTTTGTATTTCAGTCTGCTTTTCAAGAGACTTAGCAAATAACATGAAAAAGATTGATGATAGAAGGATCTAGTTAAAACCCCACTGAAATAAGTGGTAAGTTAAAACTATATAATCTCTTAGACTGCATTCCTTAACAGAATGTTGAGGGTGAAAGTGATTTTTGTTACAAATTACTAATGTCTGTTACTTTTCTGTTGTTACAGGGGTTTTTTCGTTTTTGTTCTTTTTCGTTCTGGTTCTTTATTTCATATCTACATAATAATTGAGTTTAACGTGTTTCACGTTCTCTGCATTCTACATTTTTACTCCTGAATGTCTGTAAGAAGACTTAAAGTAAGCTGAGACATTGTGCAAAGAGGATATTTTTCCCTACTCTGGTTACCTACTACCTGGACTTCTAGAATAGGAAGAGATGTGAAGGACTTGGATGTTCCTCAACCTTATATAAAAGATAAGTAGTAATCTTTAATTAGTTTCTATGTATAATAACCCGGTAAAGGCCGACTGATGTTGATAGTTTAAAAGGAATAACTTTTAACATTAAATATTCATTTTTCTATTACATATGTAGCTTTCAACTACTTTAATTTACTGGACTACCGATGTGACGTTCCAGTTACACATATTTTATAATCTTTTTATTATCACAAAGGAATATTAATGTGAAACTTTATTTTTACCTTGTTATGTTGTAGTGTACGATGATGATGATGATAGGAAGCGGCGTTGTGTGTAACTAAACGTTTTAAACTAAGAAATAGTTTAAATGTATGTCTGTATATAATTTAGATATTTTTAAGGCATCTGACAACTGCTTTAATATTTGTTATTTTAGGCCACGCCCATTTCCATACTTTGGTTAAAATTTTTATTTGTACTAAATATAAACTTATTTTTAAGTGACCATATATATATGGATCCCATGACTAAGCCATTTCTTTTTACTTTCATTTATGTATATTCATGTCTGCGTATGGATATAGTTTAAATAAATATAATAAATAAGTAGATACTTGAGTTTTTTTAATTGCATCAATCGTTTGATGGAGAGATACCTGGCGCCCTCCTTTTTTTTATAAATTCTGGTATTTCTCTGCTCCAGGTTGGTCCATACTCACTCCCTATACACATGCTCTGCTAGCTGGTGCACCGGTGATTCTTTGAGATAGTTTACTTACACATCTCCAGGGATTACCAACCGTACCTGAAGGGTGTATGTAGGTGTGTTGTTGCTACCTAGTGCGCACCACCCCTACCAAGCCCGTAAACCGTTACACGAGTACGATATACTTATACGAAACTTCGTTGAATTAGAGTAGACCCCGTCTTGAGATGACTGTGCGCTATGTTACATTCGCATTTACGACAGTTTCCGTGCTTTGGAAGGCAAGTTAAGCCGCAGGTCCCGATTGCTAGTAAAGTGGCAGTTGTTAAGTCAAGTTAAGGCCTTATAAGCAACTTATTCCTACTGCAGGTTGCACCAAAACCTACGCCTGTCCATTCCAACAGGGCAACCTGTTACGTGCTACGTATGCCTCTGCCACCCCTTCGTGGATAAAGGTGTGAAATGAAAACCATTAAATAACAGTTTGTTTGTTTATGAAAAAGTATTTATTTAAAACTTTATACACAATAACGGTACAAAGGTACTATACTATACACATAATTATTATATTTTCATAATTATTATATTTTCTTATAAATAATAATACTTATTAATAAATACAGAACATCCCATACTTTTACTAAATTAAATAATTAAAAAATACATTGCATTATTCTAAAGGACTTGTCCAGTTATGGTATTTTATCATTGATCAATTCTAGCAACAGTGAAGCACATATTTTTGGATGGACTTTCTAAGAACCAATATTATCTATACTAATATTATAATTGTTTGTTACGCTTTCACGCGAAAACTACTTCATCGATCATTATGAAACTTTGTACACATATTCTTGGGAGTATTACAAGTAACATATGATACTTTTTAATGATGAACAAAAAAAATTAAAGACTATGGTCTGTTTCTCTAATGTGGCGCTAATGAAGTTGCACGGGTCGGTAAGTAATGTATAAAATTACATCACTATTAGTTTTAGGCTGAATGTTAAACAGTTGCGCATCGGACCTGCCCTTCTGCAAAGAAAGAATTGCATTTACTATCTTTCCGCCTCCTCTAATTCATCTTCTGATTAATACGTGAGTTCGTTTTAACTTCTTTTTTGCCAAAATCGAGCTTGGTTTTATTCATTTTAGTCATTGCTAAAGATACCGGTGCACAGAAGTTATAACAACGAGATTGGTGGGGGATAGTACGATTTTAAAACAGAAACGAGGATTCTCCGTAATCAAACTTCCTTGAAAAAAAGTAGCTTATGGCGTTCTCCAGACCTAAGACCCTCGTTAACTAGAAGCGGTTCCCTTATATTATAAGAACAACCGCGTGACATCAGCGCGGCTGTGGCACTGCTAGTTTGGGTTCTTGTGACCACTTTATTTCAAATTGATTCGGACGCGATACATTCAATTATGCAACTTTGACGTTCTCTGTAACGCTGATAAAGCTGTCTAAAGCTCTGCCCATAACAAACGTAACAATTCATTACTTACTTTCAAAATAAATTGAACTATAAAGTTGGTTCAATAACACTAGTAGATAGTTAAAAGATAATATCCACGAACAACATGGTGAGTTTACCTAATATTAACATTTATTGTGACTATTTATTGATTTGTGATTATTCCTTTTACTTTTTATCAGAATTTTTATCATGGCTAATATTTAATTATTTTAGGTTTTGAAGATGTAGTACTCTTTTCCGAAGTAAAGTTTTCATAGCATTTACTATTTGAGCTTGCTATGTTTTATTGTTTTATAATTGATGTTTGTATTTTTGTGTTCTGCGATTCATGCGTGGAGACCTGTAATTGGCTTTCGGGTATGTATAATATAAGTCTACTAGCTGTCCCGCTCGGCTTCGCCCGTGACATACTTCGAACTTTTTTTTTCTATTATTTGTGAACCATCCAGGGCGCCACCAAAACGCATACAAAACTAATCATTCAAATCGGTCCGGCCGTCTAGGAGGAGTTCAGTGACATACACACGCACACAAGAAATATATATATATAAAGATTGCTGTTGGTCTTCCAAAAATAAATAAATAAATTCCTGAACACAAACAGCTCCAGTATCAAACTTCGCAGGCCCCCGCTGAGGACATGGTGACTGTTCCTCGTACGTAAGTAACTCCGTCTCTACAACCACAGTTATCCTGCAAATAGAGATGGACTTATTATTATATCTCCATATGGACAAACGTCACAGAGAGTCGGACTGACTCTACTAGGGGAATTTTGTCGTACTCATGATAGACATAGCAGAGTGTGGAATGTTTTCCGTAAAAATACCAATTAGAGTTATGAAATGTTGCACAAACTATGATAAAAAAGTCAATAAACGAAAGAAATATACCTACGCAACATATAACTAATATAGGTAATTAGTGACTGAAGAGGCGAGCGAAGCGAGCCGACGAAAGTCTCCGTTTTAAGTCCACTGGTACGGGAAAAATGCTATCAATGTCCGACCGTTCGTCCGTTCGTCCGTCCATTCAGTCTACAGGTATAATTTTTATCGGATTTGCATGCAACTTGGCATGGACATTCCTTGATATTGTCAAAAACTTTTACCGGGTTTTTCGATCGGGGGAAATGGACGCAGGGGAGGGGAAATGGTCCCGTATAGTGTTTGGCAAGAGCGCTCAAAACGGTATGGGATGATATAGGCCTGAAGTATGCTGCTGAGCCAAGCGTTTTTTATTTTTATATTAAAGCCCACTACAAAAAAAAAATACATGGTACCTAAGGGTTCCCAACAGGAAAGCCATGCATGCTCTCTACTAATAATAATTAACACATTAACCAAAAATGTTTAGTCTTTTTCCTAAATTTACTCCGAAGTCTACTGTTCACAGAACCACTAGTAATGCAATTTGACGAATATACACACGCAATAAATAGTGCTTTCCTTCAGTATGTTTGGTAATGACTTTTTTCAGTTGCTTTCAAATCCTATCTGAATTTGGAGCTGGTTAACTTTTATTCTTCTAAGACTACGTTCGGGACACATTCCATCCAGAAAGTTTGCATACTTAATGAAAAAGTTTCGTCTTCTAATTGCTTTGAAAATTTGAATGTTTATTATCGGTATTGTGGGAACGTCTACTGTGACCTCCTAAACCTTGTCAGTTAGTCAGCATGTGTACCGCTAGTAGGTGACGTCACTTGGGTCCCGAATATCTTAAAATAAATAAATAAATATGCATCACGGCTTATCCCCGAAGGGGTGGCAGAGGCATTTTATGCCCACTTTTCACCGTGTGGATTCCTGTCCCACGTAATAGGTGGTGAGCCCATTGCCGTGTTGAAATAGACAGACGCAGGTTGTGGCTAGCTGCTGTTGAATTTTTTTAAGCCGCACGTAAGGCCTTCAACCAGGCTTAACGACTGCCACTTTACTGGCAACCGGGACCAACGGCTTAACGTGCCTTCCGAAGCACGGAAACGCTCGCAAATGTAAATGCCACAAAGTGGTCACCCATCCGACGACCAGCCATAGTGAAAGTTGCGTACCTTAGCGATCGTTTACCGAACACTGAGACCGCGGGGCCACGAGCGCTTCTCGTTATAAGGGTTTAGTTTATTTTTTTTATTTATCTTACACTAGGTATAAGGGTTTTTTTATCTTAGTGTAAGATAAAAAAACCCTTATACCTAGTGTAAGATAAATAACTAACGACTTCTAAGAAATTCTTTCCTTTCTGATAGTAAAATTGTAGGTATACTTACAAAAATGTCATCATAAGAAGGACATTCATCCTGCTCATAAAACTGGACTTTCTCAATATTGTGCTTTATAATTTCATTCGTTGAGTTTCTCTCCTTATCACAGACACCAGAACATCGATTCAAATCTCTATTGTTCTTTGGTGATGGCTTATCCATGGCAACATTTTTCTTAAGATCTGGACTCCCAAATATTACTTCGTCTAAATAATCACAATAGCTATCACCGTGTTTACTTCTTATGATATTATTATTACTGCGTATTGAACTTTCATTAGATGACCCCTGACCAGCATTCTCTAATGCATCTTCTCCTTTAATTTGTTCTTCGAGATAGTTCTGATAAAGCTGGTCAGGGTTGACCGCTGAAACTGTACTAAGGGACTTTTCTCTAGATTTTCGTATTCGGACGTACATGTTGACAATGTATTGAAACTTCAGAATATTAGCGATGACGTCAGCGACGCTAGCTGAACCGCTTTTGTTTCCCTTGTTGTGTTTTAGGCACACGTGCTTTGGTGGAGATGAGCCGTATGTCAAATCTGAGAACAGAAATAAATATATTTGCAAATTAAAAAGGATAGCAGATTGTTATCAGTTAATGGTTCTGCCAAAACAGCTAATGGTTCTGTCAAAACAGCTAACGCTTTAGTAAATCATTACGTTTTTAAAAAAAACTGCAGCTTAGCTACATTTGTAATAGTAATACTCGTTTATGTAGACTAGCTAATATTATTGTAAACGGCTAAAAATATTGTAAATCACCTGTAAAAAAGTTCCTAATTATTATTGTCAAACAGCTAAGGATATTGTAAAACAGCTATTACTTTTGTAAAACAACCAATTCTTTTGTAGAATAGTTAATTATACAGCAGAACTTACTATGTACATTATAACACGAGCACGGCGTCAACAAAGGCGAGTTTTCAACCACCATGTGTGGAGCACTTCTTGTACGACAGAACTCCTTGCTGTTCCATGTGGTATCGGTGTATGGAATGGAATCACATAAACTGCCAGAATTAGACGCTTCTTTCCTAGACTCGCGTATGGTGAAGAACATAAGAGTTACTATTGCCTGTGGAACGAACGAACAAACGCTTTTATTGTGAATTTAAACACAGTTAGTACTGGGTGTAAGGGGCTCGTCCAAAAACTCAGGGTGTAAACTCACCTCATCTGCATTTGGTGCCTCTGCTAATTAACAGACAAGGATATGCAGAAGAATGGAAGGGAAAAATGCCAGTCGCGTCCAGTGATATCAGAAATAATACGCCATCTTAAAGATTCTCCTCTTAGAATAACAAAGCGGACAGTAGTTCAAGATTGAGTTGTTGAAAGCTCAGAGTGCGTAGACTGCAAGATCATAACTTACTTACACGTTTGCGCATTACCGTTGTAGAAGTTTAGACGGGTTTCCGAGTTTGACACCCAGTTAGAGCTGTCTCAATTACACACTCGCATTAGCCACTGAATTTAAAAAAAATTACGTTTAAACTTTTTATATTCCAATATTTTTGTGACACGCCTTCGCCCGTGACATACTTCGAACTCCCGTCGCACCTATTTAATCCCGTAGCTTATAAATTCTACAACATTGCATAAAAATTTGCCCAATTTGTCGACATTTATGGGTACTGATCCACTCTCCAGGGTAGTAGCGTGATGATATATAGCCTATAGCCTTCCTGGATAAATGGGCTATCTAACACTAAAAGAATGATTCAAATCCGATCAGTAGTTCTGAGATTATCGCGTTCAACAAAACAAACAACTAAACTCTTCAGCTTTATAACATGTATTAGTATAGATGAATAGAAAACATTTAGAACATGTTACGGAATATCATACAAAACTTTCTAACAGATTGACAACTTATTTGATGCTGTGGAGTTCCTATTATTTTCTTCGATATTTTGCCATGTGGTGGGTACCTACTCACCATAGTAAAGCAAGCAGAGGCGCAAAGCGTGGCGCACAGAGGGAAGCCGTACTGCTGGGTAAGTGCAGCCCCTAATGACGGTCCTAGGACTTCGCCCAGAGAGTAGCAACATGACCACACTCCCGCCACAGCGCTGTACGTGGCCAAAGCCTCGGGACACCCGCCTTCATAGCTGGACGTAAACAAAGTGATTGTTTAAAAAAAGTTCGTGTGTGACCATGTACACGCGTTAGAAGTTATACTGAACTAACTAACTAACTATCTTCACGCTGTATCCCTGACGGGGTAGTCAGAGAGGACAGATCGCCAGGCTTCGCGATCTATGCATACTTCTTTCGCTTCTTCAAGATTCATCGATCGCTTCATACACACACGTCTGGGTATCCGAGTATTTTTGACCTTTCCGTTTATGAGCAATCTGCTCACGTGGAGTGAGCATAACCTTTTCAAAACCTTAAGGTGTAAGTGTTATTCTGGATCAGTAACACTAATAAAATAAATAAAATAAAATATATATCGTTGGGACGACTCACACAACGCCATCTAATTCCAAACTAAGCAGAGCTTGTCCTATGGTAACCAGATAACTGATAAACATACTTATATATTTCTAAATACATACATATTATAGATAAATAACACCCAGACACAGAATAAACCATCGTGCTCATCACACAAAGTTTAATCCTGGGTGGGAATCGAACGCACGACCTCTTGCGTAGCAGTCGGATACACTCCCACCGCGCCACAGAGGCAGTAATATTTTCATATCTAGGGAGTGAGTAGGTATAATATGACGTCACAAGGCCAACTAGATTTGAATAAATAAATAAATACTATGTGACATTTTTTACACAACGCTGTCTAGCTAAGCTAACGTAAGCTTGTGGTATGGGATCTAGACAACTAATAAACAAACTTGCCTACTACAGATTTTTTTTACAGACCCACTAATTGAACCCAACACGCCGCTAGTCAGTTGCATTTTTGATAGTCTACTAACATTTTTACAGCTAAAAACAGCGATTCTGGTTCCATTCTACGGCTTGCCAATTGTAGACACGGCCCCCTGGAAATGTTGACCTGTATCTACATTATTAAAAAAAACGAATTACTCACATGGAACTAGTAAGCACTCCTTGAAAGGTTGGCAGAAGCGTTAACGCAACGGATACACCCAAAATTGACAACGCTACTAAATCCAGCCAGAGGCCTCTGAAAATAATTACAAATAAATTACGTGGGACATTTTTTTTTACACAGCGCCGTCTAGCCCTAATTAAGCTAATGTAAGCTTATGTTATGGAATCTAGAAAATCGTCCTAGGATCTAGACGACTGATAAACATACTTCTATATTTCCAAATACATACATATTACACATAGGAAACACCCAAACTCCGAAATAAATATTTGTATATCACACGAATATTTTTCCGACCCGGGAATCGAACCCAGGACCTCAATCACAGCAGTCGCATACACAACCACTGCGTCACCGTGGCAGTCATATACTGATTATGTTCATCAGTCATACTTTAATAGGTGACCTATTGAGGGTTGAATATCTTAATAATATTATAAATGCGAAAGTTTGTATGGATGTTTGTTACTCTTTCACGTAAAATCTACTGAATGGATTTTAATGAAACTTTACAATAATATAGCTTCCACACAGCACAAGTTCCTGTGGGAATTGTGGGAAACGAGAACGGGAAAACTTCTCTACGCGGGCGAAGTCGCGGGCTAGTAAGCTCTAAGTATCTATACATATTAATAAAATTGAAGTGTCTGTAATTCCAAAGTAAACAGCCAGACCACAGATACCGTCACATGAGATATACTACAGTTTTTTTTGAGATTAATTCAACCTGTATTCTCAGTTCTGTAACTCCGGTGGACCTGAATCTACAATAATGACCAAGGTAAAAAAGTTACACCACGCTCAAACTCTGTAAAGTCCAGGAGTAGTTGAAATATTATGGAACCCGCGTCGAAATTAATCACAAGATAATTTGAGGAAGTTGGAAAAAGAAATTAAGTATACCTAGTACTAGAAAAACAGATATTAACAAATTTACCTTGTCAGTCCTGGTATGAAAGGACACGGGCCCAGAAGGAGTAGGCCTGCAGTAGACAGGAACAGACCCCAGACCATCATACACCAGTGATTATGGACTCTGAAATAGAATTTAAAATAAGTATACATAGGTGAATCTATATCCTTAATAAAAGAAACGAAAAGATTCGCTCGTGGCCTCGCTGACTCGGTGTTCTGTAAACGATCACTGCGACAAGCAACATTCGATGGTTCTTGGATGGCTGACCACTTTGTGGAATTAACATTTTTTTAAAGCAATTGCAAGCGTTTTCGTGCTTCGGAAGGCACGTTAAGCCGTTGGTCCTGGTTGCCAGTAAAATGACAGTCGTTAAGCCTGGTTGATAGCCTTGAAAAAATTTCAACAGCAGGTCACCACAGCCTGCTCCTGTCCATTTCAACACGGCAATGGGCTCACCACCTGTTACGTGGGACAAAAATGGATACGGTGAAATGTATGGGTATAGTATGCCTCTGACTGCCCCTTCGGGGATAAAGGCGTGACGATATGTATTTATGTACCTATGTAAAAAAAGAAGAATAATCGATGTTAGTTCTATCCGAGTTGTAGACATCATGATCATTTGTAGCTACTGCTCAGCTCTCCAGGGTAGTAGCGTGGTGATACATAGCCTTCCTCGATAAATGGGCTATCTAACACAAAATATTTTTTCAAACCCGACTAGTAGTTCCTGAGATTTGCGCGTTCAACCAAACAAACTAACTCTTCAGCTTTTTATTATTAGTATAGATATGCAGTATGGTTTACCTACGATGCCGAGACGAGGATGCGGAGCAGGGAGGGACTAGAATGCGGAAGGTAGGACCATATGTTGTGGTGTGAATTGGGAAATACTATATAATACTATACCTAGGTCTAACCTACTTTTATAACTATATTTAAGTCAGCTGTAAGTAAATACTACAGCTATTTCGTAAATAACTATATTGAATTATCTGTAGTTGATAAAACTAATTACATATTCACATTCACAATACATATTCACATATTGGGTAGGACTTTGGCGTGACTTTATCAAATCCATTTTAATCATAAATCATTCGGGTCTTATATAATCGCGATAATCCTTAAGAGTATGCATGATATGATTTGTTTATGTGTGCTGTCCAAGAAAATACAATAACCACACAGACCTAGTAAACAAACCATATTACGATGAAGTGTTAGTTCAAATTAACTATACCTTTTATTTTTGTTTTGCTTGATTTTTCATGATATTGTATGAGTAGAATCTTTTATTAATTTCAACATATAACTATTATTACACGTAGCCTTAATGTAAATTCAACTTTAAAAACACAGATTATTTATACTAAACCGTGTGGGGTGTGTAATTCACCTCTATCTAACCCTTTTCTATATACTCGTAGGCGGGATTATTAGATTGTGGTCTTTCTAAACATAAAGTCCTGTTAAGTACTTTTTGGTCCGTGCCAACCTCACCTCTTACCACCCAGCGGAGTCCAAGGCTCTATATTTAACTCCGTTCGAATTAATTACTTTCATAGATTAAAAAAAAGGACAAGTCAAAATAAAAAAATAGCGGACCCCGACAAAAAACACTTTTTTAGTCAAACAGGAATACGCTCTGTAAAAGAAAGTGAATCAAAAAGAAACTGTTTTTACATACCGATCAGCAACCCATCCCCAAATTGGACTGAAGATTCCATAGAGACTCGAAAATAGTAAAAATATAAGACCAATCTGCTCTGTCGAGAGGTTGAACTGCCGTAAATGTGGTTCCAGGGTGGGATCTAAGAACGCCCACGTGTTCGACATGATTACTATAACTAGTCCTGTTATAATTATCGATGGAATTTTGAATAGGCCGATGATAGAAGCTGTTTTTGAACCCGAAACGTATTCTGAAAGGTAGGAGAAACAGTAAAACTAATTATTGATTATATTATCTAAGAAGCGTATTTCAGAACACATGAAATGCTTGAATGTAGTTTTTTAAAGGGGAAAATTCGTCTCAAAAGTTTCATGAGTATCGATTATAATTTAGAGAATTGTAATATGATAACGTTGTGAGAGAAACGCTGTGGGACTTCCTGCCCGGATATGGTGTGGACGGCTCGCTACTGCGGGCAATACAGTCGCTTTATAGGGACTGTAAGGCTTGCGTGCGAGTAGGGGGGGGATGTGTCACCTCTTTTTGATGTCTGTACAGGCGTCAAACAGGGATGTGTCATGTCCGCCTGGCTGTTCATAGTGTATCTGGACAGTTGCCTGCAGAAGTTGAAAGATTTTAATATGGGTGTGTATTTGGGTGATTTTACAGTAAACTGTCTGCTGTACGCTGATGATGCGGTGCTCATGGCCTCATCAGAAGCTGACCTTCAGGCATTAGTCACTAATATGAAAGAGGGGTGTGAAAGTAAGGGTCTTCGCTTGAATGCAAGTAAAACTAAGGTTCTAGTATTTGAAAGAGGTGACGTAAGAACTAAATGCGAGATTAGGGTAAACCAGGAACGTCTAGAGCAAGTGAATGAAATTGTGTATTTAGGAAGTATGTTTAGCGCGGATGGAAGATGTGATTCGGATGTAAAACGGCGAGTAGCTGCAGGAAACAAAGTTAAAGGTGCTTTGTCCCAGTTAGTAAAGCGACAAAGCATCGTAAAAGAAGCACGAATGGCGATTCATAACGCAGTGCTAGTGCCAACTTTGCTTTACGGTAGTGAAACCTGGGTATGTCAGCAGATGCATGAAAGTAAATTGAATGCTGTGGAGATGCGATCACTTTGAAAATTGTGCGGCGTTACCTTGGCCGACCGAATACGTAACGAAGTGATACGCAATATGGCAGGTTTGAATGAAAGTGTCAGCGTTAAGCTGGAAAAGGGCGTGCTCCGTTGGTTTGGACACATCCAACGAATGAGTGAGAAACGATTGACGAAGAATATATATTGTTCAAAAGTAGAGGGTAGAAAGAGTCAGGGTAGGCCGAGACTTACCTATGAAGACCACGTGAGCAGATTGCTCAAAAACGGAAAGGTCAAAAGTACTCGGATACCCAGACGTGCGTGTATGAAGCGATTGATGAATCTCGAAGAAGCGAAAGAAGTATGCATGGATCGCGAAGCCTGGCGATCTGTCCTCTCTGACTACCCCGTCAGGGATACAGCGTGAAGATAGTAATATGGTCCTAAGACTTGCAATCGAGAAAATAATGGTTCAAATACACACGAGTGAAAGATAGAGAACTATTCTTTTTCATTGGAACGATCGAATGAATTCGCAATTAATAATACAAAACCGGAGTGCTAGTCGGACTCGTTTACCGAGGGTTACGTACAAATTTGTAGGTATTTTAAAAAAAGACTATATTTATTGTTTATATTTTTTTACATTTTACCCTATACTTGTTGTATAAGACGGTATTAGTTGCCAAATTTCATAGTTCTAGAAGGTCAACTGGAAATGCTCTAAAAAATTTGAAAAAAAAAAAAATATATAAATATCCATTACGCCTTATCCCCGAAGGGGTGGCAGAGGCATATTATATGCCCACTTTTCACCGTGTGGATTGTCCCACAAAAAATTTGATTCTTTGAAATTGTCGTTTTTTACGGAATACGACCGAATCTTCTTTTTAGATTAAGTTTGAAGTTTGATTGAAACAGAGCTTGAAAGTCTGAAAGCACGTTAAGCCGTTGTTCCCGGTTGCCAGTAACATGGCAGTCGTTAAGTCAAGTTAAAGGCCGAGCTTCAAAAAGTTTAACAGCAGGTAACAACAACCTGCGTCTGTCTATTTCAACACGGCAACGGCTCACCACCAATTACGTGGGACAGGAATACAGGATTAGATTTTTTTTTATAGATCTGTTTTTGAAATAAGTATATCTACATTAGTTTACCTTTGTATAGCTTGTCCTGTTAACATCATTGGTCTTATGTCTAATATGGTAGCAACATATATTTATTATTAGTTATTTATCTAAAAATATGTCCTCAACGTGATGTACCCTAAGATGCACAGAGCGGTGAGGCACCAATTCTCAAGATACGAGCCTGTCTCAGTTTGAGTTTGGTGTGTCACAGAACAAATTTGCTAATGTACAATTCATAATTGTTAAACCTACGTTTAATGCGAGCCTTTGTTTTGTCATTTGGTTTGTACTGTGTTATGAAATAAAGTTATTATTATTATTATACACATACTGAAAAGTGGGCATACAATATGTATGCCTTTGCCACCCCTTCGGGAATAAGGCGTGACAGATAAATAATAAATAATAATAATAATCATTTTTGTTCAGATGTGCGGCACCTCGATAACAAGTTAAATGGATATCATCTAACCTACCTTCACAGTCTGTAAGTAGGAAGAAGTTAATGGGCACAGTGAACACCATGATCACGCCAAGGGTGTAGAACGGTAGTCCGAAGCCTCCGATCTATCTGAAACATTTAGATATTTCAAGACTTAGGTACACTGTCAACCAAGCTAATGTCATGTAAATCAAACTAAGGTAATTACTGGCGGTTAGAAAAGAGTGGCCATGAGTTTTATTGCCAGGTTCTTCCTCAGGCTCTACCTAATGCTTTGCCAATCTGGTAGTAAATGTAAATGTAGAAGCAATAATCTTGACGTTCATAAGTGTTACTTTGTGACCTACATGAATTAAGATTTTTCATTTTCAACCAAAAATCTTGTAACTCTACAATATTAAATTAAAAATATACCTATATTATTTCAGCATTTGCTAAAATTCAAACCCTAGGTGGGTAAGTAAAGGTAAATAAGGATTGTTGACACAAAGTTTTACAAAAAAACTGTTTATTAAAATATTTGAAAACGTGTTTCAGAATTTGGCAAACATAAAACTCAAGGTTACAAGGGTTCCAAAGTTTGAATTGGGGATTAAAATAACTACTTTTATCTATCTAATATCACAAGAAGAAAGATTTGTTTGTTTATTGGCGATAAACTCAGGAACTACTAAACCGACTTTATATTTACCTATAGAAAGCCAAATTATTCAAAAGTAACATTGGTTAACGTATATTTATTTCACTATCTAAGACGGAGCGAAGCATAAACAAGTGTTACGAGGTCCGAAGAATATTTCAGATGAAACCGTGGGGCACAGCTAGTTAAAGATAATGAAATAGGTATTTATTTTTCAATAGTTACAACATCTTTTTTATTAAAATGACAGTTACAACTTGTCTTTTATTGTTGTCGGTTAAACACATTCGTTGGGAGCGTCTTCGTTGAATCAAATCGGTATACTAAAACTCATACACAATTACCGAGTATAAGAATCCTCCAATCGCTGGCCCGACTGACATACCGAGGCCTATAAACGTCTCGAGGATACCCAGCACTGACCCGATGCTGTCAGGGAAGGTATTCACCACGAACACGTAGCTGGCGGTGGAGTACGCGCTGGCACCTAATGCTTCAAGACCACGAACGACGAAGCACAGGATTGTAAATAGCACTGAATCTTCTATCATGGCCAGTGTTCTAGAAAAAAGGATGGTTATTTTTTTAATCATAGTGGTTACAAATCTCGCGTTTAACTGCTGTTCAAGCCAAGTTGTCATTTTCACTATGAATAAAATAAAATTCTTAATTAATAAACGAAAAGTTTATGAAAAATGTTCCCAAGTGCTTCCAAATTCTACTTGAATTTGCAGGGGCAAGGAGAAGGGGAGACGAGAAAAAAGAAAAGCCTAAGATCTTCAGGGCTCTCGCACAGTACAATTATATACAGTACTTATTCATGTACTTTGACTCATGCGACCTCACGTGCTAGGTCTTCTTACCCCTTGCTTTTCCCGGGAGCCCTTTCGATCGCATAATTTTTCTCAGCATAATGTAGTTTGGCATAACAGTTTCAGCATAAAGTTTTCTCGCATAAATTATGATAAGCAGAGTGTTATAAACGCATAATGGTTTTACGTTCTCTAATTTTTTTATCATTATTTTAATCAACATACATGTAAAGGGCATAATTGTTATACGCCTAAAGATAATTTATCATAAAATACAAAACGCATAATGGAGGTATGGATAACCGTTTTAATTATTAATGAACAATAATTTGACTAAGAATATTTAAGAAATGATAAGACACCATTGTAAATAATCATTTCACTCATAGCCATGTTTGTAAGCTGTAACGTATAAAACGATATTTTAAAAGTGTTATTTTTTAGACTAGTCTTGAGCAAAGCCGTAAATAGGTACGACGACGAGCGAAGCGAGGAGGAGTATTAGGTTTCTTGTGACCACAACGCGCGTCTTAATCAAATCGCTCGTTTTAATTAAAAATCTTCTTTTTGTATTTTATTTATATATTCTACGAGTATATATAAGTATTGACATTTTGAACTTCAGTATAGTGACTATCGACATTTTTAATCAGTGGGCATTTAATTTGTTAACATTATGGTATTCTATATGTATGACTTGTAATCTTTATGCGAGAGTGAGTGAGATGCCAATACATGTTATGATTAGTAATCGTTATGGTAAAAAGAAATATGCGTAAACATTTTATGCGGGTATATCATTATTATAAAGAAGTTATGGGAAAATAAAGTATGCCTAATGATTTATTCTGTTTGAACGTTAGGCGAAACGAAGAGTATGTCAAAAAACGTTATGCAGTTTTAAGTTATGCCTCTAAAATTTATGCAACCCAATACGGACCCGTTTTTCCCAAGGTTTTTGTTTATTGTTCTCACTCTAGAACTTGTTGTATACAAAACTTGTATTAAACTTGTTGAATCAATGATTCACCTGAACAAAACAATGTTTGAAACAATTGCAATACATGTATAGAACAACCATGCCTGTCCATTTCAACACGGCAATAGGCTCACCACCTGTTACGTGGGACAAAAATGTGGGCATAAGGCGAAATGTGGGTGTTTATTATGCCTCTGCCTACCCCTTCGGGGATAAAGGCGTGACAATATGCAGTATATGCAGTAATATGCAGTATAGAACAAATAATTCTACAATTTTAGTTTTTAACAAGTTTTCTACAAGTTTTGTATAAAACTACCAGAATATTTTGTTTCTTGGTGAAAACGACGTGTTACGGGGTTAGGAAGTCAGACGGTCGTCGCTCTCCACAATGCCGATAATCAAGAGCCAAACGATAGCAGCTCCTGCCTTCTAGCATCCACATAAAAGTGGACCCCAGGTTGGAATCCAGACTGTAACCCAGGTTGGAATTGAATTTGGAATCATGTTTGGAATACATGTTGAAATATTTGTTTTTAAGCAATTGTAAATAAGTAGGTGCACCAAGATGAGCCATATATTATTCACAGTGACAAAATAATAAACAAAATCTTTAAATCTTTTTTAGTGCCTTTAGCTCGCCTTAACCCAGACGTGCGTGTATGAAGCGATTGATGAATCTGCAGGAAGCGAAAGAAGTATGCATGGATCGCTAAGCCTAACGCATCTCAAAGTTATGATTTGGTTGTGTGCTCCTCACCATTTTACAGTGCAGGTCCTAGACGGTAGCGTGGGATAAGTGTCACACTCGCGCCCTTCAGCCCCAGTATTTTAGCTTGGGCAATAAAAATGTCATTAATTCGACAGCCCCTTATTTATATCCATTCTGTACCTACTCTTCTGTTAGTACCTACTATTATTCTGTGATATTAATATGGTTTCCTTAATAATATAATATGGTTTACAGTAATAATTACCCAAATATAACATTGCAGGCACCAGCGATGAACATTCCCGCAGTAAACAAAAATTTTGCACCCACTATTGGCAACTGAAATCAATTAAAGAAGGCATCAGAAACAGAACAGAAGAAATCATCAGAAATCTATGAAAGGCCGGGAAATGGGGTAGTGAGTGTCTCCTCTGTATACTTTGTTTTTCTTTGTAGTGAAAACTGCTTTTAGCGCGGTACAATATCCGAACTCGCATATATGCCTGTACATGCAGACCGCGAATGCGTCTAGATTTTTTTTATGGTCAATGGGTAGATTCAATACCTTGCTACTAAATAATTTAATCATCATCATCATTATCTAACGTCGATCCCGGTCAATTTTTGAAGTGAAAAGTTCTCTTACACATATTTATAGATGAGATAAAATCTTTGGACTCATAAATAAATCTATACTAATATTATAAAGCTGAAGAGTTTGTTTGTTTGGTTGAACGCGCTAATCTTAGGAACTACTAGTCGAATTTAAAAAAAATCTTTTTGTGTCAGATAGCCCATTTATTGAGGAAGGCTATAGGCTATATATCATTACGCTACTACACTGGAGAGCAGAGCAGTAGTCATCAGACAGACAGTATGCAGACAAATCGGGCATATTTTCATGCATCATTGTAGAATTTATATTTATACAACGATATTTATTATTATTAGTTTTTGATTTTATCGCAAACGGACAGATAAACAGACGCAGCGGAAGAATTTCTTTTATAATATGTAAGCAGCGATTTGATTAGCAATATTTTAATAGTATTGCCTTACTGTATCACAAAATGCAATGTCACAGCACATACCCTTAAATGGGTGCGACGTGAGTTTGAAGTATGACGCGGGCAAAGCCGCAGGGCTTAGCTAGTAAATTATAGTAGAAAAACTTACAAACTTTCCAAATATAGGTGATGTTAAAAACATTACGACTGCGTAAAAGCTGAAAACGACTCCAACCATAGTTTCTGATAATCCTTTGATAGCTGCTTCCTTTGGGAAGAAAGGTGCCATCACGCTCATGGAACAGAAGCTCATGAAGTCTACGAGGGCTAGTGAGGCGAGGGTCAGCCTCTGTCGCCTTGACAAGTTGCGGACAGCGCCTGGCTGCAACCGGGTCTGTGTACGGACCAACCTGTAAGTAAATCGTTTGATAAAATTATCTCTCATGGGTATACAGTTTTATGTAGATATTTTATTTTTATTATCTTCCCGGTTTGAATCCCGGGTCGGAACAAATATTTGTGTGATCCGCAAATGTTTGTTTCGGAGTTTTGGTGTACCTATTCTATGTATAATTTGTATGTATTTATAAATATGTAAGTATGTACATCAGTTGTCTAGATCCCATACCACAAGCTTATATTAGGTTAGTTTGGGCAAGTAACGCTGTCTAAAAAAAAATGTCTCACCATATTTATTTATTTACTACTTAGTTGGCGCCCGCGGCTCCGCAAGCGTGGTGAAGTTTTTCCGTTCCCGTTTCCCACAGGAACTTGTTCCCGGGATAAAATGTAGCCTGTGCGTTATTCTGATGTGTAAGGTATATTATTGTAAAGTTTTATCAAAATCCATTTAGTAGATTTTGCGTGAAAGAGTAACAAACATCCATACTTACAAACTTTCGCATTTATATATTAGTAGGATTATTTATTTACCTAAAAAACCTACACCTTGCACGAAGGTGCTCTACTAGATCTAAGGGATCAAGCGACCTCAGCTGCTAGCGGTACACCTGCTGACCAATTGATGAGGCAACGACACATACGTCTTTACGAGGTTGAGACGTCAGACGGCAGTCGCTGCAAACAATGCCGATAAAGCTAAACGATAGATTTTTCTAGCCGCCAAATGAAAGTGGATCCCAGCTCTAAATCCAGGTAGGATTTGGAAGCAACTAGGAAAACTCAAGACGAGATTTGTATGTAAACTTAATTCATCTTTTCTTAATTTGTTTATACTGTTGATTGATGGCACTTGGTGAAACTTGCTACACATTTTGAATAAAAACACTTTTACTTTTCCACAAAATTTACTTTTTAACCTGACCGGTTTCGCCTTACGGCATTTTCAAAGGCAAGGTAAGTTTGACGTACGGCGAAACCGGTCAGGTTTAAAAGTAAATTTTGTGGAAAAGTACAAGTTTTTTATTCAAAATCTAAACTTAATTTATTTTTTGCGAACAGCATACAACAGAAGTCATTGTTTAACCTGACCACAACGAAATTAGCATAGTAGGAAAGTTTTATTAAAACTCTCCTATCATAAACACCTTTTTAAACATAGCCCATTTAATTGGATTTTGAACAATTTGATGTTGAAATACCATTTTTTTTTTCAATTTGGCAAATAATGTGGAATTCCTTGACTGAATGAAATGTTAAACATTTTATCAATCTGTCTGTCACTCACGCCTTTATTCGCGAATGGGTAGGCAGAGGCATATTATACACCTACATTTCACCTTATAAATTTTTATCTCACGTAAAGGTAGTGAGCCCATTGCCATGTTGAAATGGACAGGCGGAAGCTGTGGCGTCCTTCTACTGATTTTTTTAAATCGCCCATTAGACCTTCAACTTGACGTAATGACTGTAATGTTACTGGCAACCGGGACCAACGCCTTACTTACCTTAACGTGCCTTCCGAAGCATCCGGATCAGCCATAGCGAATCAAGAGTCCGCTTTGAGCATATAGGCTTAACGCAGTGATCGTTTACAGAACACTGAATTAGCGGGTCTACGAGCGCTTCAATCAATCTGTATTATTAAACATGTTGTGATAGCCTACTACTGATAGCCAGTAGTGTAGGACTACCACAATTTATAACACTATCAAAATAAAGTAGCGATAAGACTATGTTAATAATAAAACTAATAAATATTGCTTCTGTCAGTAACAATTTTATTTATACATCCACTAGGTGATGCCCGCGAAAGAAGCTTTTGCGTTCCTGTTTCCCATCCGTGCAATTTTTTATTTTTTTTCAATAAACAAAAAAATACTCGTATTGTTCCAGCCGTCTTTGAGTGTTGCGCTTAGCAACATATTTTTCACGATTCATTTTTATTATATAGATATTATACACATACACAACCATATCTTTAAGGTGACCCCAATTCTATACTACAGACTGCAGATTATAAGTTCTTCCTTTTTATTTTTTTAACTATTTGGCCATTTTATCATGCCAGATTGTATATAACCGGTTAAGTGAGTATTGAATAATAATCATTATTTTATAATACCTACAAGTTAAAGCCAAAAAGCCTGTTGCTGTGCTGGTACTTTTCCGCGCACCTTAGGAACGAGCTGTGTTGGAAACCGCTTGTGGACATGTTAAAAACTTACTATTTTGATTGTTTTGTAGTCTTAATACGAATTTTATGATCATTGCCAAAAAAAACAAAAATAAAAGGATTTTTTTCCTAAAATCTGCACTGCTGCGTCCCACGTCCTATTGTATACCTACATAGGGGAAGGTTGCGATTAATGGACCGGCGCTTTAATTGGACCACTCAAATATTTCTATCACCATAATTCATTTAGATATGTAGTCTCAAGATTTTGTGGTCCAATCATAGCAACCTTCCCATATAGTTGGTAAATTCATTGCTCATGGCGTTGATAGTTGAAATAGACCCGGATACTGGGAGTGACCGCTGCTTGGTTGACGTCTCTCAAGCGCGACATCGGCTCGTGATCGCCCTTTCCAAACTCCAGAAGAGCCCCAGTGAATAAACCTCTGACCTATCCTGTCACCGAACGAGGAAGAACACCGCGGTGGTTTAGTGGATTTGAAGGACCCTCTCATTCGGGGCAGGGCGTCCCGCATAATGCCACCATGTTACTACCACAGGCCCCGACGCGAGTAATAGAATACTCTTCGTCAGAAGAAAAAAATCTAACTGTAAGTATCATCACTACATACGAGTATTATAAAACAAACTCGCTTTTCGCTGTCTGTCCCTATGTATGCTTAGATCTTTAAAACTACGCAACGGATTACGATACGGTTTTTTTTAATAGTTACAGTGATTCTCATAGAAGGTTTTTATGTATAATTTGTTAAGTTTTTGTATATATTGACCAAATTATAACGATATTTGTTGGGGATGTCGGAAAAAAGAAGCCGTCTGGGAGCTTTCAAAAAACGCTGCCTAAACCCTTTGAGATATAACAAAATAATGTATGTAATTGTGTATCTAATAAAGGTCTACAAAAAAGTCCGGGACGACATATGTCTATCTCTTAAGAATAACATACTATATCCATTTTAATACTTTAAAAAAACAGCAATTATTAAGCGGTAATTTGAAGGCTATTTACACAAATATGCTATTAATCCTTATCATTTTTACTACCTTAGTTGGCTTCAGCATTTCATGAAGATTATTTTGTCCCTTTGCACCTTGCAAATTAAATGAATATCTTACGAGTCGCAAATTCAAAATTAGGCGTAAAGAAATTTATTTAATTCGACCGGGCCGTGCGGGTAGGTAGGTACCTTGGTACTGGAGAGCGGAGAAGTAATCAATGAATTTGGAAAATGTTCATACATTATTGTGAATGTGAAATTATTAAACAACGGGATTAAATGGGTGCCACGGGGTTCGAAGTATGTCACGGGCGAAGCCGGGCGGGACAGTTAGTACCTCTAAAAGTTTGTAACTACGAACCGTTTTGATCAAACCATCCTACATCAACTTCATGCATGCCCAATAGGTTACCTGAATTTCATATGACAAACTGGAACTAGGTATATTCCTACCATGGTTAATACCAGTTTATACCTAAATGTTGAAATTAAAAACCATCTCCTCTTTCAAGTCAGTTATAAATGATAGCTTGCTTTTTTCAAGGACGAAACGATTGCATTTCCTGCCATTCATGTTTATTAACTAGAAATAGGTAGGTAACTACTTTATTTTTGTGTTTGTAATTTTCTGATAACTGCATTTGAAGTGGAATTTGATTTGCATAAAACTGTAGGTACGCATATGTGATCATTAACTTCTGATTGAATAGGCTAGGTAATCTATCTCACAACTTATACTTATAAAAACCATAGGTCAATTCGAGTTGAAAACTTTTAACAAGGGATATAATATGTACAATATTTTTTTTTGCGGACCGTGGAAGTTTGCTGTAACTATGTCAAAACTGAAATTGTAGGTTTTAAACAGCTTTGTTTTAAAAAATACCACTTTTATACACAACAACTAGGTATAGTACCTATGAGCGCACGGGCCTTATTAACTGAGTCGTCCTGCGTAAGTATCTAAACTGATGATGTAAATTTTCAGATCGTGAACAATAAAATTGTGATTCGAAAATACTCATATATAGTAAATCTATTCCTAGAATGTTTTTCAAAAAGAATGCTACATTGTAACATTAATATATTAGCCTAAAATGAAGATTTTTATTCAAAATGTTAAATCTTGGCCCATTGTAATCCTG
Organism: Thumatha senex; assembly: GCA_948477245.1. Classification (NCBI taxonomy): domain Eukaryota; kingdom Metazoa; phylum Arthropoda; class Insecta; order Lepidoptera; family Erebidae; genus Thumatha; species Thumatha senex. Next base: position 21,717,674 of record OX419726.1, read on the forward strand.
AAATTTGATTAACCTGCGTCCGTCTATTGCAACACGGCAATGGGCTCACCACCTATTACGTGGGACAGGAATACGCATGGTAAAAAGTGGGCATAAAATCCTAAAACCTCTACCACCCCTTCGGGGTTAAGGCGTGATAGATAAATAAATTATTTTTTTTATTTTAAATGTTTACAAGGGTCGGCTGATCGGCTGGAGAAGTTTATAGATTTAACACTGAACTTATCTGATTACAGGTACATACGATTATATATAGGTAGTCGCTTATTAATTACCTACAGTACAGAGATATGATAATGGTCCTTATCTTTATCACTTACAATTGTATTACGATCATTCACGTGTGTTTATTTAATTACCTATTTAAATAACGTATATCTATTCATGTATAAATAGGATGCATATAGTTTAAATATTGATACATGCAATAACTAATAATAACAAAATAAATGGGTAGGTAGTAATGAATAATGGTATTGATTAATGAATCTGCAGGAAGCGAAAGATGCATGCATGGATCGCGAAGCCTGACGATCTGTCGGCTCTGACTGCCCCGTCGGGGATATAGCGTGAATATAGTTAAGTTTTTTTTATTAACTGAAGAAAACTATATAATATGAAGTCATGTGTCAATTATCCATTTTTTTTTGTCATAAAATATTAAATACGTACCGTTCTCTAAGTATTCGGATTTCAGACGCACCGTCATCTTGAGGTATTCCTGACCATGAATGCACTCGTCGCAACCTTCCCGAGTCCTGAAAGGAACGACGGCCACCCCAAGTAGCGGCAAAATCTTCCACTTCAGTAGAAGTCTTCATCATATTACTATTAAACGCTACTGTTTCAATTGAACCGGTCTTATTCACGACCGCACTGTTCAAATTCAAATCACTTGTAGTTCTTACACGTTCAGTTTCACTTAACAGCGGTATGTTTTCTTCATTCTTTTCGTTTCTATTTTTATTAAAGGATTGCATATCATTTCAAAGAATAAATTGACGTTTAATTATTATTTCCTCTTATAACATTTAATAAACAAATCGACTTATCGCAAGTTAATAGACCGAGAGCTCTAACTACTAGATACGAACTGTTAACAATTAAAACCCATCGGCTATCACACAAATATAATTTATTATCGGTATCTTATCAAATACAAATAAAAATATCCTGGATAGAGGACATTTTCTAATGTGACACGGCATATTGATTCATGTCATGGAATCATTCGAGTAGTGGAATGTCATTGACATTTTATGTTTGTAGGTAGATTGAATCAAGTAGACATCATGTAGATTATAATTATTATTATTATTGTACATAAGCTATAGGTAAACTTAACTATATTCACGCTGTATCTCTAACGGGGTAGTCAGAGAGGACAGATAGAGGCTTCGCGATCCATGCATATTTCTTTCGCCTCTGGCGCTTCATTAATTGCTTCATACATGCACGTCTGGGTAACCGAGTACCTTTCCGTTTTTGAGCAATCAGCTCACGTGGCCTTTATATATTCGCACAATATATTTTATTTGTCAATCTTTCTTCACTCATTCTTTGGACGTGTCCAAACCAACGGTGTACGCCCTTTTCCAGCTCAACGCTGACACTTTAATTAGAACCTGCCAAGTTGCAAAGATTCTCTGCCTACACACCTCAATAAAACCTGCTTTTAAAGAATTTTAAGGTAAGCATTTGATTACGTCAAAAGATGCAGGAAAGTTGAATGCTGTGGAGATGCGATCACTCTTTTTTTTTAATCTTTGTTTTTTAGCGAGGGTTTGATCACAAAGTAAACATCAGTCACCCCCATAAATAAGAACTGCTCTTAGCGTCCAATAGAAGTGTACCTCAAGCTCAAAGTCCAGGTAGGGTTTTGATAGCAGCTGGTAATACACTACATGAAAATGAGAAGAAGAAAAAATAAATTCGCTACCACAGATCGTTTGACATGATGCCCACGGCTACCTTCTATCATCGCACCGCTTGCCATAGACACGGTGTTCACCCTCACACTTTGCGTCCGGAGCGCTCACATACGGTTAGATCCGATAGAGGCTTTATTTCGTGTACGCTTAGGTTGTGGAATGAGCTCCCTGCCTGGGTTTTCCCGAACGTTTACCGTATGGGGTTCTTCAAAAGGTTGCAAAAAAGGGCCGTATGCTTGCCTGCAACCTAAGTGGTATAAAAAAAAAATTCACCGCCAATAGTGATCTTGCACTGTGAATAATATTTTGAATTGGTTTAAGACCTTGTGCGACCGCTGTTTGCGATACCTACAATATGTATTGAAAACTAGATTGAAATAAAACTAGTTTTGAACATCCAATCAGCAACATAGCAACATAGTTATCGAGTTTGTTTGTTAGTTTGGTTGAAAGCGCTAATCTAAGGAACTACTAGTCAGATTTGAAAAAATATTTGTGTTGGATAGCCCCAATAGCCTATTTATTGAGTAAGGCTATAGGCTATATATCATCACGCTGCTACCCTGGAGAGCGGAGCAGTAATCACACATATCTTCAAATCGGGCAAATTTTTTTTCGTTATTGTAGAATTTATAAGCGACAGGATTAAATAGGTGCGACGGGAATTCAAAGTAAGTCGCGGGCAAAGCCGTGGGGTCACCTAGAGTTTATATAATGATAATAGATTATGATACCTAGAGTTTTATATAATGATAATAGATTATATAAATTCGTAAGCACAGCAAAGGGGTTCATAAATAGGTATGTACCTACAAAACATTCTACCTGCGCATTCGCGATGACACTTTAGAAAAAAATATAAGTACATTGAGAAATAAGTTAGTTAAAAATCTTATTTGAAGTAGTACTTAATTCTCCATAAAACCTTCCATTTGATAACCATATTGTAGGATTATACATTAGTGTAAAGGCCTTATTTTTTTTTTCGTGTGGAAATCCTACTGGATGCTATGCCGGACTCCTACCGACGAAAACCACACGTTACCCTTCTATCTGTCTATGGCCAGGAGCCCCGGGTAGTGTAAAGGCCCTACCAAGTTCTCGTGACCTAACCCTCTTACATGCTGACTAACGGACGAGGCAACATAACAATCGCTCTTACTGAGTTGGGAGGTCGAGCGGCAGTCGCTTCTAACAAATGCCGAAAAACTAAAATATATAGGATACGCTGTTCCTAGTGTGGCGACCAGAGCCACATACTACATCGATACTAAGATCCTTCATCACGCTATGAGAGTTCTCCTGCTGAAGAATGATAGAATGATACATACAACAGCCCAACATCAACAGTTGGGTCGCGGCCCGTCAGGCGTGATCACCTTGCCTAGTCGGAGGATTCTCCTTTTGCGTCGGACGAAAATCTCCACCCGTTCCTCCACACTAGCAAACTAATAAAAGTGGACCCAAGCTCCAAACCCAGGTAAAGCTGGAAAGAACTGAGAATCTACTCAGATGAAGAGCAGAGGTTATAAGAAAGCATTCCAAATCTTTAGTAGTAGCGCTCGTGGCCCCGCGGTCTCAGTGTTCTGTAAACGATCACCGAGTTACGCAACTTACACTATGGCTGGTCCTCGGATGGGTGACCACTTTGTGGCATTTATATTTGCGAGCGTTTCCGTGCTTCGGAAGGCACGTTAAGCCGTTGGTCCCGGTTGCCAGTAAAATGGCAGTCGTTAAGCCTGGTTGAAGGCCTTATGGGCGGCTTGAAAATTTCAACAGCAGGTAGCCACAACCTGCGTCTGTCTATTTTCAACACGGCAATGGGCTCACCACCTATTACGTGGGACAGGAATCCACACGGTGAAAAGTGGGCATATAATATACCTCTGCCACCCCTTCGGGGATAAGGCGTGATGGATATTTATTATTTATTTATCTTTAGTAGACGCCATGCCATATTGGATTTATATTGATGTTACTTCATTCTTCTTGATGTAAGTCCCTCATTTGATAACTTTATAGAAGTAGGTGGGTAGGTACATTGAAAATAATTAATCTGCCATCTTGCATATTTCCACCAAGTTAGGTTTAAAATGTCACACTGGTTACCTCATCATCAGTTTAGTTCATCTCAGTATTACTTCACACACTATTGATCCATCAATCCTAGTGCACAATACCTAATTGTAACGGAGAAATAACGAGTCGAACACGTCGGAAGGGGTATAGGTATCTACCTTACCCTGAGGATCGTTAGTAATGTGCAATAGTACGTCACTACCTAATGTGGTTTGGTGTAGCATAATATCTTACCGTAAGTCTCTTCGCCATTACTCCGGCCGTTGGCGCTGTTCCTAACGGTACATAAGCAATCTGTGAGTTTGCCTTTGATAAAATGAACTCCCTGCATGGGTTTTCCGAAGGTCTACAGTATAGGGTTCTTCAAAAGGGGTCTTAGTAGGTATATAAACGATCGGCAGCGCGAGTGCTGCACCTCTGGTGTTGCAAACGTGCACAGGCTACGGTGACCACTTCCCATCAGGCTAAAAAAAATCACAAATGCCTTCAAGCTCTGAGAACTCTTTACTTTTGCCCTTTTTATACCAATAAGGTAACAGAAACGCTCGTAGCCCCACTATTTCAATGTTCTGTAAACGGTTGTGTTAAGGATTTTTCGCTACGGCTGGTCTTCAGATGAGTGACCGCTTTGTGGATATTCCATTTAGGAGCGTTTCAATGCTTCGGAATGCATATTACGCCGTTGGTCCAAGATGCCAGTAACATGGCAGTAGTGAAACCAAGTTGGTGGCTCAACGGCAAGTAGCTACAACCTGCGCCTGTACATTTCAACACGGCAATAGCCTCACCACATGTTACGTGGAACAAAAACGCACATGGTGAAATCATCGTCAAATAAAAATGGTTATTACTGCGTGATTATCAAGTATCTACATAATATTATAGATAAATGCAGAACAATCATCGGGGACATCACACAGATTCGCTTTTCGGCTGGAATAAAACCCACGACCACCGATTTCAAAAGTAAGTGACGCCAATGAACTACCATGCCATTAAAAAGAAATCACAAATTTACAAAATAATTATTTTTATTGATGATCAATCAAAACGATATTAAGAAATAACAAACCAACAGTTAACTGTTAAAAAAACATATCAGGCTTTGATTTTTTTTATCCTTACACATTAACCAAAATAAAAAAAAATTACCATTGCTAACATATATAACTATATGTGAAAAAATATATATCTTCTTTCTTGTTCTGAAGAATAAATGCGCAATATAATTTTAACTACTTTTTTCTGTTTAATACAGGCGGCACAATGTAGCTAGGGTTGCCAACGGGAATAGCATCTCCCGTTTCTGTATTTTGGTAAATCTGATCCAGGTTACCATAAGTATGCGAAATACCTACAACATGTTAAAGAATAAAATATTGCTTAAATAACAATTCACACAATTTCATATCTTTCACTTTATTGGAAAAATATATATTATTTCAGAACATCAGCCAAAGACAAAACACATAAGGTTAATGAGTAAAAAAATATTACTGGGTGTCTATACTTCGAGACTAAAATCAACAATAAGTACCTACGATCTATTCGGTATAAGAATGGATTCTGTACCCTGCATTTTGCAAATTTGGGGATGTAGCCACAGTATATATAATATATGAGCAGTAAGGAAACTTCATACAAATGTGCGAAACGGCTTACTCACATAGACGCATGCTGTGCTGCGTGAGTAGACCAGTCGGATTTGTCGCAGTGCTCATGATATATTTATTAAGTATTGTTATATTATTATTGTCATAAATCGAGCGTGACAATCCTAATTCTTTAGATTTTATCATAAATATACAGGCAACCCTAACGCCTCAGTGAAGAAGGTACGTAATTTTGGATCTAGTTTCCTTACTGCTTTAGCTCATGTAACTACTGTGACAAATACTAATTTTTAATTTTGTGATTTAGTTTTAATCTGTAGGTTAATTTTAGTAAAATAAACTGTAAATTGGTTAAACTTATCGCACATCTCCTATATGTTCTAACTGAAGTATATGAAAAGCTGTGCAGTGTCAAGTATTTAACAAAATCTGGAAATTGATTTGAGTAGCATAGTCGCTGATTTCATCATTTTTATTTCATTTTACTTAACTATTCTGATTATTACGCATATAAAAAGATGTGTCAAGTAATCTCGCGAAAGTATATAGAAAAATATATAAATATATGCGAAAATTGTAATATATTTAATATATATTGTTAATATATTGTAATATGTTGAAATGAAAGTTATAGTTTTTCATTTTTATAGTATTAGATTTGAACAAAGTATGGGCAAAGCAAAACCGCAGAAACCTAATATTTATAGCACCTTTGGAAACAAAGCATTTTCCGTACATTCTCCCACACTCATGGTATAGTTCTCTAGTAAGAAAATAATATTTTAGCACATTTTTGTAACTATTGCTTTTACATTCTTATTCTTTAGAGGTCATTGTCACACTGTAGTTGCAAACTGCACATTTGTCCTTAAAACTATAACGACGCAAGAACGCTGATACTCAAGACGGATTCGAAACACTTTGCGCAAATCCACATGCGCAAATGGACAAAGTCGTTTGCAGGTGTTACGTGCAGTTTTATGAATATTTACGCAAAAGACTGTAATGGACTTATTTTTCAAAGGTTTAATAAAAAAACCATAAAGACGATGGCGGAATCTGATCACTCGCTTCGCTCTATCATTGGATCGTGCTATCCCTTTCTAACTTTACCTGTCCGAATTGGTTTACCTTTACATCCTCGCAGTCCATTCGGCTTTTGTCCAAAACATAGAAATCGAAAAATTAGGAGAAATCGCATGGGGTTCCACGTATCGCCGCAATATGCTCACAATCAAGTACGTATTAAGTATGATTAAATCCTTCACTAATCCTGGAATCGCGTACCATAGATTTTCTTTTAGTTGTCTTCGCCCATCTTGGGCAGGCTAAGGAAACTTAGTCCATGCAGCCTTGTCTTCAGTATTAATATTTTCTTATTCATTAGTTTTAGTCATGTCTAGTCGTTTGTCAATGTTAAGTCCTAGATCCTGGTCCTTGCACTAATAAGGCAGTGGATCCCTTTTTGTAGCTTGCTATGGAAATTTGGCACTAACACAAACAACACCGCTATTTTTTTGATATATTTCAATATATCACTTTCCTTCATTAATGCACATTTCTGAACTCTTTATGTATAATATTCCACCATTATTAAACACAAAAACACGAATTTTACACTAATATTGGAAAATAATATACGACAAACGTTTGTGATTGCTCATGTTGGCGCCAAAAGTCCAGACCATAGATATTATACATGACTTGCGAAGTTTAAATTTAGATTTACTTGAAAACGCTGAATTTTAAGCAAAATTCAAATTTGTCGCAGCAACACACAAGCATTCTTGGATGCAATCTCTCCTGTTTTTACGATTCCTATGGTCTTAAACTTGCTCAAGCATCCTGATACTCATTCAGACTTATGCTCAATATTGAGATCATAACCTGAGCTGAGCGAGCTCTTGGAGCAAGGCAGGCTCGTTTTCTATCTTAGCGAGTTGATTCAATTCTAGTGGTTTGCCCGCTGCCTTCTGTTGCTTCAATTTCTCTATGTCACTTAGTTTCTGAAAGAGAGTACAGAGTTTAAAAAATGTTAAATAAATTTTCATAATAAATACCCCAGTTGCTACCAAACCATACTTGCATTTGGACCCTGGGATTTACATTAGTTTTTATGTCACTTCAAAAGCAGCTGTAGTTTTTAGGATTTCAGCATTGCATGGAGCATCTGACCTCCCAATGTCTTATGAGTCTGACAAACGATTTTGACTTTAAATGCCAAATATATATACAAAAAAATACAAAAAAAACGGTGTTTTTACTTTTTTTATATATAAAATAATGGCTGAAGTATTTACGATCAAAGTGCGTATAACGCGGCTGACCGCATACGTCACAACCCTGCTCATTCGACTTCGACAGTCGCGCTCTCATTCGCACCCGAACGCCGCGCCGCGCCTTGTCGCAATCTGTGCGAGGCTGTGAGGTTATAATGGGCGCGCCTAATCTTGGAAATTCAAAAAGGACTAAAACTTCTCGTCGTTATAACTTCGGAAATACTGCATGTACTGAAGTGAAATAAAAACTAGTGTAATGTACATGAGCTACGCTCCAAATTTTGCTAATATTTTGACCCTTTTGTGTTCTCTATTGCGCAATGGAATCGATATTGAATAGAAATATAAGTGTTTTTTATTACTTAATAAAATAGTAGACTCATCGGCCCTCAGGTGCAACACTTGCAGGCATAGATATCTTAACTATAGAGATATGAACAGAGTGCGGCGCTGTCTCCCTGTTTAAAAAAAATCTATTAACATAAATAATTTGCTTTAATTTAATGTAAGTAGTACGTTCACTTCAGACAATGATTGATGTGTGAAAGTCAATGAGTGGCATTCGTTTTAAGTGTGAACATTAGTACAAAGGTTGCCTGTAAGCGATTGCTCTTTTGCGATAAGGCCGCCCTTTGTACATTTATGAAACTGTAATCTCTTGAGTGTTTTATATTTGTGTGCAATAAAGTTTATTCTATTAGTGTGCGAATTAACATTTGTATATGACCCGTATGTAGTAGTGTAGGGAGTAGCGGGAGAAACTTGTAGACACACGTTCGCATAGTAAACGCTGCGTTCGCGTATCTCTTTAGTTATCTATGCTTGCAGATCGGTGGGGGTGAGTTTCCTATTTCAATCGTGTCGAAATAGAATCAAAATCGTCGCTCAAAAGAACGCTACCGGTACAATTTTGACAGTTTTCGTAGTCCTCTATTACAATCGTACTCTAATAGACTTCTGTCAGTCGGCCGATAGAATTCTACTAACACGTACCGCGCCAGTGGCCGCTAGTCAGTGACATTTGTGATAGTCTAATAACACTTTGACAGCTAAAAATGGCGATTCTGATTCTATTCTACGGCTTGTCAATAGTAGACTTGGGCCCCTGGTCGCTTGGGGCCCAGAAATCTTGACGGGGCCACTTACTCCCAACTATTCTATACTAATATTATAAAAAGGAAATATTTGTATGTAAGTATGTTTGTTACTCTTTCACGTAAAAACTACTGAATAGATTTTGATGAAACTTTACAATAATATAGCTTACTAGCTGACCCGCCCGGCTTCGCTCGTGACATACTTCGAACTTCCCGTTCCCGTGGGAATATGGGCATAAAAAATAGATGTTGACCGATTCTCAGACCTACCCGATATGCACACAAAATTTCATGAGAATCGGTCAAGCCGTTTCGGCGGAGTTTAACCACAAACACTGCGACACGAGAATTTTATATATTAGAAGATACATCAGAATAACACATAGGCAAATTTTAATGCCGGGAAAAAAATCCTGTGAGAAACGGAAACAAGAAAGTTCATCACGCGAGCGGAGCCGCGGCCGTCATGTATTAGACTTAAAATTTCATGTAATAATAAAAAGGAATACCTTGTTCAAGTTTTTAATCTTCTTATCCTTTTCCAGGTCGCCAGTAGAGATGAAGGGTGCTTTCGGTGCAGCGGAAGACTCAGGAGCTGGCGGAGAATTGCTGTCGCCTTGAGCTTTCTCCTCAGCTTTACGCGCTTTTCGAGCTTCGCGCTTTTCCTTCTGTTTGATAGCTTGCTTTGATGGTGCGGCTAATATAAAACATAGTGTATATAAATAAAAATGAATCGCAAAATGTGTATATTTATTTTAGAGTAAAACGTAAAGACGGCTGGACCAATTCGAGTATTTTTTTTTTCATATTAATTCCTTGAACACTAAAGATGGTTGGAAAAATTGCATGGATGGTAAACGGGAACGGGAAAATTACATTACGCGGGCGGAGCCGCACGCATCAACTAGTTTATTATAAAGACATTATGTACATCACAGTGTCATCTTTTCTATCTCAAGTTGTCACAAAGTCTATCAGACACATACGTGTCCGATAGACTTTGTAGTACTAAATACATGCATACATATAGTCACGCCTTTATCCCCGAAGTGGTGACAGACAGGTGAAGTGGAGGCATACGGTACATCCACACTTTGACTGCCTCAGTGGCGTAGTGTATGCTACTGTCGCGCTGAGGTCCCGGTTCGATTCCCGGGTCGGAACGAATATTTGTATAACCAGCAAATTTTTGTTTGTGGAGTTTGGGTGTTTCCTATCTATACTAATATTATAAAGCTGAAGAGTTTGTTTGTTTGGTTGACGGCGCTAATCTCAAGAACTACTGGTCGGATTTGAAATATTCTTTTTGTGTTAGATAGCCCATTTATCGACGAAGGCTATAGGCTATATATCATTACGCTACTACACTGGGAAGCAGAGCAGTAGTCATAAATGTCGAAACATCGGGCAACTTTTTATGCATCATTGTAGAATTTATAAGCGACGGTATTAAATAGGTGCGACGGGAGGTCGATATATTCCACGGGCGAAGCTGTGGGGGTCAACTAGTGTATAATATGTACGTATTTAGCTATGTAAGTATTAGCAAACTTTGGGCTAAACGATGTTGTGAAAAAAATAATCCAACAATATTTATTTATTTATTTCATTGTATGCATTTTGTTGCACCTAACAAGATGTGTGTGTGCCCATTGCCGTGTTGTTTCACACACGGGCGCAGGATCGGGCAACTTTTACAATAAGGCCTTCAACTTGGCTTAATCACTGCCATTTTATTGGCAATGGGGGACCAACGGCTTATCGTGCTTAAAAAATAATACTAATAAGTAGATTATCATATACGTACACCATATTTATCATATACATACACGTCACATACATACATACATATATAATATACAGTCATAGCCATAGATGGTTAATGCAGTAATCGTTTACAGAACACATACCTCCAAGGTTACGTGCGACGAAAACACATGTGAGCGTACATGCCTTTACCTACTTCTTTGGGAGTAAATGCGCGACAGGAAGAAGACAGAAGCCTAAGGATACCCGTCTTGAAAAATCTTTCAAACGATTTGCTACAAGCAGCAGAGGAATAATCACATATACTATGTACTTGTTGTGATATTCAAAGTCGTATTCAAAGTCGAGAGAGGTGATGAGAGTGTTGTGGAGCCGAATAGGGTACTTAACATACTATCAAATTGGTTTTCAGCAAATAATTTGTTGCTAAATGCAGGAAAAACAAAATGTATAAGATTTTCAGCGCCCAATGTTACTCACATAAATACATACATTAAACTTGATAAAAATGCCCTAAGCCTTGTACAAACAACTGTCTTTCTCGGAATCACAATTGATTGCAAATTGCAATGGGGGCCCCATATAGAGAGTCTTGCTGGCAAATTAAGCTCAGCAGCTTATGCTGTTAGGAAAATTAGACAAGTTACCGATGAGGCAACTGCTAGATTAGTTTACTTTTCATACTTTCATGACCTATGACCTATGGATGAATATATATATGAATATATATATACATATATATATATATATGAATCAAAATTATGACCTATGGAATTCTCCTATGGGGTTCAGCAGCAGATTTTGATACAATATTTATTATACAGAAAAGAGCAGTTAGAGCTATATATAATCTTGGTTCTCGGGTTTCACTTCGTGAACGGTTTAAAGAGATAGATATACTTACTTTGCCATCGCAGTATATTTTCGAGAACATCTTATACATTCGCAAAAACATTTAAAAATTTTCAAAAAAATGTGTCAAACATGATATAAAAACACGTCACAAGAATAAAATTGTCGTGCCTGGCTTTAGACTTGCAACAACCAGTAAATCATTTATGGGTAATTGTGTGAAATTCTACAATAAAATTCCATCACAAACTTTTGACTTCCCCGATACAAAATTCAAACCTTAAGTTAAGCAAATACTCGTGTCCAAAGCTTATTACAATGTAAAACAGTATTTAGAAGATAATGACGCTTGGCATACGAGCCCCTCCTGCACACTGCGACCATCTAGCAATAATTGTTTTTTCTTTTAACCGGAAACCAGAAACATTAATTTTAATTATTGTCATCACTATTCATAAGTGCCTAAAATGGTCTACATGAATAAAAATATTTAAAAAAAACCAGACTATATATATAAATAAATATCCATCACGCCTTATCCCCGAAGGGGTGGCAGAGGCATATTATATGCCCACTTTTCACCGTGTGGATTCCTGTCCCACGTAATAGGTGGTGAGCCCATTGCCGTGTTGAAATAGACAGACGCAGGTTGTGGCTACCTGCTGTTGAAATTTTCAAGCCGCCCATAAGGCCTTCAACCAGGCTTAACGACTGCCACTTAACTGGCAACCGGGATCAACGGCTTAACGTGCCTTCCGAAGCACGGAAACGCTCGCAAATGTAAATACCACAAAGTGGTCACCCATCCGAAGACCAGCCATAGTGAAAGTTGCGTAACTCAGTGATCGTTTACAGAACACTGAGACCACGGGGCCACGAGCGCTTCTATATATATAATAACTATTTATCGCCAGTTGTGCATTCCATTGCGTGTTTGATTGGCAAAGGATATCTTGAAAGCATACAGAAAAAGTAAGTGATATTCTTTTGTTGTGCAACTGAGTGAATAATTCACATAGTAATCGAAATTTGGAACGATTGTTGCGGCTTTTTTGTTGAAGCGCTTGTTTCATATCTTTTTAGTTATCTATGGTCATTAGTTAAGAAAAAGTTACCTGAGGGCGTTTCACCAGGCTTATGGGGTTTCTCCTGTTCATGCAATGTGAATGTTGACGGTCGGTTCTTAGCGCCCGGCGGCCTATAGGCAGCTACCGGCTTAGGCGTAGAGTCCTCAATAGCCTTTGGTATCACCTTAGACAGTTCGCTTTTGGGGAAATTGCCCGGTTGCCAGCCCACAGCCAGTAAGTTCTCCTTGTCTTGGCAGGAGTGTTTGTGCATCAAAGTGCAGGTATAATGCCAGATCTTGTAGCTATCAAAAAAAGAACAAGTAAATTAATTTATAAATTTTACACTTATATATTTACTAAGTTTTTAAATAACACCGCTTGTACTATTCCACAACATTTACTTGATAAACCTAACCGGTTTCGCCTCACGGCATTCTCAAAGGCACACAATATGACCAACTAAAAAACAGTAAAAATGTTGTGGAATAGTACAAGTGGTGTTATTTAAAATGTGTAGCAAGTTCCACCAAGTGTGATAAATTATTTACTAACTGACAGCAGGGCTTAGCCCGTGACGTGCTTCAAACCACCGTCGTATCCAATTAATACCGTCGTTTATTACTTTTACAATAATGTATGAAAACTTGCCCGATTTGTTGACATTTATGACTACTGCTCAGCTCTCCAGGGTAGCAGCGTATTGATAAATAGCCTATAGCCTCACTCAATAAATAGGCTATAAAACACAAAAATATTTTTTCCATACGACCCTGTGGTTCCTGAGATATGCGCGTTCAACCAAACAAACATACAAACGAAGAAACAAACTCATCAAATTTAAATACTAAAAAAGTATAGATATGATCATTTGCCATATTAATTTAAAAGATATATAAATATACATTACAACATGCTGCAATAGTGCAATGAAAGCTACAAACATTTGTGACAACGAGAAGTAAAACTAAACTAACTAACTATCTTCACGCTGTATCCCTGACGAAGTAGTCAGAGAGGAGAGATCGTCAGGCATCGCGATCCATGCATACTTCTTTCGTTTCCTGTAGATTCATTAATAGCTTCATACAGGCACGTCTGGGTCAAAAGTACTCGGAGTACTTTTGACTTTTCCGTCAATAACGTACATAATTTCCGAGAAGTAATAACATACCCATTTCCAACAGTGAGCCTAGGATACGTGGTGGCAGTGATAAACGTCTCTCCTCTAGGGTCCCACTGTAGACTGGTGGTGTCTGGAGCGGCACAGGAGCCAATCTTCTTGTACCCTCGCAAGTCCCACGCTTCGATATGTCCAGACGCTATGTTCCCGAAACCGGCGATTAGCATTCGTGTGTCGAAGTTAAGGATATGTTTTAGAGTTGATTTGTATAGTTGCTATATCACTGAATCTTCACGCTGTATCCTTGATGGAGTAGTCACAGAGGACAGGTGGAATGGCTTAGCGATCCATGTTTACTCCTTTCGCTTTCTGCAGATTCATTAATTGTTTCATACTTTAACATTAATTTTACTGAATCCAAGGGCGGTGCAAAGTTAGCCGGTACAAACAGTTTTTAATGTATAATTTATTTATTTATCTATCACGTCTTATCCACGAAGGGGTAGCATAGGCATAAATATTGTATGCCCACTTTTTACCATGTGTATTCCTGTCCCACGTAATAGGTGGTGAGCGCATTGCCGTGTTGAAATAGACAGACGCAGGTTGTGGCTACCTGCTGTTGAAATTTTCAAGTCGCCCATAAGGCCTACAACTTGACTTAAAGACTGCCATGTTACTGGCAACCGGGACCTACGGCTTAACGTGCCTTCCCAAGCACGGAAACGCTCGCAAATATAAATGCCACAAAGTGGTCACCCATCCGAGGACCAGTCCTAGTGAAAGTTGCGTGTAACTCAGTGATCGTTTACAGAACACTGAGTCCGCGTGGCCACGAGCGCTTCAATGTATTTATTCGCTTTAATGTATAATAAATTAATATTTGAGGACATATTCATACAGCGGTATATGAATATGTCCTCAAATATTATTATACATCTAGTCTATATAAGCTTATGTTAGGGATTTAGACAACCAATAAACTTACTTACATATTTTTAGAAACATACATATTATACATCGGAAACATCAATTTTCGGAAACATGGATGTGGTCAGATAGATCTAAAAATGATATCCCTAGCAGTCAAATAATGGTGGATCCCATGCTTTAGAAGCAACTGGGAAAGCACTAATATAAAGAGATTAACTAAACTTAAGCATGTATAAGAACACTTCGAGTAGAGCCAGAACATTTTGATTGTAACTCTCCTCTGACACCAGTAAGAAGTGTTATTCATCTTCTATATGAAAAGGATATGATTTCCTTCAGGTGGGAAATATATGGAATTCCAAGGTCCCGTGCCGAATTCGAAAAGAGGTTCGCACTTAGTGTTAAAGACGGTGGCTTTTGCAGGAGCATGGCCGTATACTGCCACCCACTCGTTAGAGTTGCCAGGATTCCAAGCTATCGAGTGGATTGGACCCTCTTTACCTGTAAAAAAAGATTGAAGTTTATTTAGAAGAAATAAAACTTTTTAATTCTGTGTCAGGAAACAGTGCAAAGCATACAGTTGTCAAGAATTATATAAAAACTTTTAAAGCTAAATTATTTCATTGATATTTAATAATAATTTTGTTGCCTTTTTATGGCTTGGTAAAATTGTCATAAAACCGATTCAATGTTTTTGCGTGCTACATCGTCTTCTAAACGTAATTTTTGACATTGATTACCGACAAATATAGTCTCTATCACACTCTGATACAGCACAACAAATTATTTTGATCCCTACGCTTTATTTGCCATAATACTGTGTTATACCCCCAAAGAAATGTCTAACAAACAATAATACATGATTGTACATTGCTTATATGCTTATTATGTTTATTTTACGCGCGTTATGTAAGTATTACCTACAACTTACTGAATGTCATGTTCCCGGAGGCTCCTTTCACATCACCATAAGATAGAGACTGTTTGCCATAATAGGAACCGCCAGTTTTGTCCACCTGGAAGGTTACAACATTGATTTACATAAACTTAATACTAATATCATATGGAGGAAAAGTTATTCTGTAAATTTGGATTTAAGAGGGTAATCTCCAAAAAATATTGATTCGATTTTGAAAATTCGTTCTAATGAACTCAGAGATAATGTGGTTTGTTATTAGGATAAGAAATATGTTATACTAGCGGCACGCTATGATGGCCGATTTGACATATTACAATAGTGATGATATTTTACTTGTTTTACATAAGTACTCTGTTTTCTACCATAGTATAAATACCCTCTAATGTGGTCGTCTATTCACATATTTCTACAAATAAAATGTAATTAAAATGAATACGAAACTTCATGAAAGGACAAACGTCAAAACGGTCATCATGGCGTGCCGCTAGTATAGTCAAGAGTGCTAATAGGCAATATAAATATGTGTATATTGGGCAAGCTATTAAAGTAATGACGAAATAATTCAGCAAGACTGTCAACACTAAGTCCGATTCAACATGGCAACACCAACCATCTCTCATGTGAGACGGATAAAACACAATTACTGAAATGTGGGCATAATAGTATGCCTCTGCATACCCCTTCGGGCATAAAGGCGTGACTGATAAGTAAGTCAATAACTCACGGTAACTACTATTTCTATCTATTAAACTTTGATAAAAAATATGCATATTATTAAAGTCATTTTAGCAATGGTAGTATTCATATAGATCTTACGAATTAATTTTATTGTGGGGCACTTTTCACACAGCGCCATCTAGCAAATTAAGCTTCAAGCTTATGCAGTGGGATCTAGACAACTAATAAACATATTTATCTACTTTGAGTATTTTATTTGGAATACTCCATTGAAACATGGCATTGATTAGTTGCATCTACATTACGCTATACACTCAGTGTCTAAGCGACAAACAAACAGAAGTACACTTTGAATATAAAGTCAGTAAATATTAAACTTTAAAAAATAAAACAAAAAATTAATTTAAAATCAAGTAAAATATTGATGTCGGGGTATTTACGAGGGCGGCACTGAAAATTTCGGGAATCAAGGACGTGACACAACATTACAATTTAAAAATGTATTTATTGCTTTTCTAAGTATTCTCCGCGAAATTTGACACATTTTTCCAGACGATGGAACCAATCATTGAAGCAACCATTCCATTCGGAAGTTGGGGTATCCAAAATGGCCGTTTTGTAGGCGTCCACAGCTTCTTCAGGTGATGAAAATCTCTGACCACGCAATTTATTCTTTATTTTAGGGAAAGTACAGTAATCATTAGGGCTTAGGTCGGGGCTGTACGGAGGATGGTCTAATAATTCTATGTTTTCTTGCTCTAAAAACTCTTTTGTTCTGTGCGCGGTGTGAGAAATCGCATTGTCGTGATGGAGGATGATGCGACGGTTGCAGTTCTCTTTACGGAGTTCAGAAACGACCTGTGGCAAACAAATGCTAGCATACCATTCTGCATTAACCATTCTTTGTCCCTCAAGAGGAATAGTCGCAACATGGCCGGTTTTGGAGACAAACGTGGCCACCATTTTTTTTGCAACACTCCGTGAACGAACAATTTTTGTTGGCTTTAACTCATTTTCGAACACCCAAACTCGTGACTGGTTTTTTGTTTCGAGTTCGTACGCGTATATCCAGGATTCGTCACCTGATACGATGTTGTATACAGCATTTGAGGATCCTGCGTAGAATATTTCGAGAGTTCTGACGCACCAAGTAACGCGAGCCGCTTTTTGCTCTTCACAGAGCGAATGCGGTATCCATCGGGAAAACAACTTTTTTACACCTAATTGTTCATGCAAGATTATTTGTATTTGACTCATGCCAATGTCTAAAGTTGCCTGAATTTCGCGGTATGTCACATGTCGATCTTTCTCAATCAGCTTACGCACAGCATCAACGTTTTCTTGGGTGACTGCAGTTTTTGGACGACCTTGACGGGGATCATCACTGAGCTTGACACGTCCACGTTGAAATTCAGCAAACCAGCGATAAATTGTGGTTTTGGATGGGGCTTCATCACCAAATGCAGAAATCATCCGGTCAACACACTGTTTTTGTGTTAAACCACTTCGAAAGTCATAATAAATCATTGCTCTTGAATTTTCTCAAGTCAATTCCATTTTCTCAACGACTAAACAAGTTTGACAAAACTTGTGACAAGACCGAGAATCTTTTTTTTAATTAAATAAATATTCGATTTTTAAAACCAAAGAGCTTTCAATTAAAAAGATTTTCAAATGACAGGAACAGTGGAAATGTTCCATTCCCGATACTTTTAGTGCAGCCCTCGTACCATGTACACATTGCACACTTTTGTGTACATGATGCTAATGACCATGATAGTTAAAATTTTTAAATTCAGAAAAAGAGAAGTGCGGTTATCCTAAAGGACTTAAATACTTAGCTACTAACATCTGTCTGTGTTATAGTAAACACATTAGTGCCACGATTATTCCAGTGGAAGGTGGCCTTGTCTGCTTGGAACGAAGACCGGCTCACAACCGCCTGGTTTTGTGCAAAGTCGGGGTACTTGAACACTCGCCAGAATGATGGCTGTCCTTGTTTACCTGTGTGTATGTGATGTGTTTAGTGATAACATTAAAGTGAATGTTTTTAAGGATGACAGTCAAAACTTCATCCAATGATATCATTTTAGATACAGTAAATGAAATTTATATCACAGTGTGTTATATTAAACAGCTGTGGGTTTATGGATAATTTTTTTTAAAACAATTATTTTGCTTAATTATTTTCGTGCGTGTATGAAGCGATTGATGAATCTCGAAGAAGCGAAAGAAGTATGCATGGATCGCGAAGCCTGGCGATCTGTCCTCTCTGACTACCTCGTCAGGGATACAGCGTGAAGATAGTTAGTTAGTTAATTATTTTGCTAAATTTCTCATAAATTTTTAATAAAGTGGAAAAAGACAATTCGATTCGAGACGGGGATTGAACCCGTGACCTTTGCCTAACCAGGGCAATGTTCTAGCCACCTTAACTACCCGAAACGTATCGAATCAAGTTGAAATTCTTCACCATATTTTAACTGTCATTTTAAGAGTGTGACCAGAGCCATCTATCGAGCTAATGAACAACTCGATATCAATGAACAGGTGTAATAATAATGATATTTCAATTGTCTTATTATGGAGAGTCGAACAAACAAACAAACAAAAAGTTATAACTCGGTTCAGGCGCCAGGAGGATAAGTCCTACCAACTTTATGCACACGGATATCGGCGATAGAGATTGAGCTTCTAATCATAAGAGCAGGAACCAAAAAATAATAGAATACATCTCTAGAAAGTTTCTATATTCTTATAGGCGAATTGATTGAATATGCATTGTATACGTTATCACTATTGGTATAATCTATTCTAGTGATTTAGTAAGCTAAAGATTAACTATTCACAGGGTTAAGGCGTGAAATTTAGAATAGTGAATAGAACTAAGTGAGATCCAGCATAATGCCAGCTTATAAGTCAAAATATATATCGTAACATGATTCAAAACATGAGCCAAATCATTGAGTAGTAAATCATTGAGTCATTACATGGGCCTGATCATTGAGTCGTGCAACATTACTAGATTAATCTACACAAAACAATTCAAACTAAGTACCTGAAGGCGTGGTTACATTACCACGGGATTCGAAATCACATCTGCAGACCGCGACAGGTGCCGTCTCCACGAGAATGACGAGCCCGTAACCACATGGTCAGCATTTATGGCAAATTTCATCCAAGAATAAAGTTCATATAAAAAAAGTGCTTTTTCAGCTGCTCAGAAAAGAAATAGTTCCATTAGATTTGGAAAAACAATTGGAGATTTGTTCGTGATTTGAACACCTCGTTATGTGTTCAAATCACGAACCACTTTTTTAAAGAAAAACCAATAAATCTTGGAGAGCAGGCAATTATTCCATTAACGCTGCTCCAAGCATCGTAATAAGCTGTAAACAAACGAATCATCTTTCGTCAAAATACAAAAGATCACTAAGGTTAGAAACGTGGTTTTAAAAATCCAAAGTTCTTACCGAAATACATAGTTATTTTGGAATAACCATTTATAAGAATTCACAGGCGTGAACTTCCATATACAATTTATAAAAGATTACTTCTTTTTAGCGAAGTTTAAAAAATATATTTACAATCGACATCTTTTTGTCGATGTAGCTAGACGAATGCTTGTTCCGTCACCACAGACAAAAGACATTTTTCTTTCTTTTTTTTTCTTTTCAAGTTTACCCTATGGCATGGAAACTAAGGCAGGCAGCCTTACAGAAATCGCAATTTCTTTAAAATCGATGACATTCGGAGCGAAAGAGTCAACAATCTACTCACCTCTCTCTCTAAATCTCAAGACTAACAATGACATTCCAATGTGACGTTTTACAACGTTACATCACACCCCAACCAGCAATAAAAGAAAGGAACTTTCTTTTTCAAACAATAAAGCTCTAAGAAAGAAATGGAAATAATTCCAATAAAGGAAAACCAAAATCCCAAAAACAAAATTCTGTAACAAGAATAAATAACAAACTAACCATAAGTATAGTACCAATAAAAATCTAGTAAACAAGCCAGAATATTCACATTCCACGAGTTTAGAAAAACATCCGACTCTACCAACACTAAACTAAATACGAAAGTACGGTTGAGCACCATAGCCACCGACTCTATCATCCAACTCTTTACAAATAAGAATATCAAAATTGATACAACAAAAAACATAGTCAAAGCACCTAACCCAAGTATTAAAGAATAACAAATCCAACCAAGTTCTCAAACCAGAAGTTCAGTTAAGCTATCTAGCCACTGACTCTTTCATCCAATCTTATCCTTATATATACTGAAGATGCGGTTGAGCCCTATCGCCACCGACTTCTTTCACTTACAATCCCATATAAAAATCAAAATATCAGCAAAACTGTGTTGTAACTTGTAATAATTACAAAGTCAAACAGCAACTGTACAAAGTGTCGTGACAAACGAACAACTTCAATATCAAACAGCATCACCAACGTGGGTGTGACAAACAAAGACACAAAGTCAAACAGTAACTGCACGTGACAAGCAAAATATTCCAACTAAATTTATTGTGGAAAAATACACCAAGCAGATGTGATCGGCTCAACACCACCGAACTCCCGAGCACAAACGCTGTAACAAAACCAAACAGATGTGATCGGCCCAACACCACCGAACTTCCGAACACAAATGCTGTAACAAAACAATATGTCAAATGTGACCGGCACAACCCTACCGACTTTCCGAACACAAATGCATATATAAAGATGTGATCCTTTAGTCAAAAGAGACAGATATCAACATAAAAAGGTATTTCAAAAGTCATATCCGGGTAACTTTGAATTACTTAACAAATAAACAAAATATATACAATATGCGTGGGTCAGCCCTGGGATATGGCCTCGGGATCAGAAGAACTGAGATACAGCTACTTCTACCAACCCAGAAACGCAACATCAAAACTATTCTTAAGGATACATCATCCCAATATAAGAATACAATATGTACAAAATAAAATTTAGGAGTAACATACAAACAAAACTAGGAAAATTTCCTACAAAACAGAACAATATCATGCCATAATATAAGTGGAATAATAATGTTTTAATAACCAATTAAGGTTCCAACAAACAAAAAGATAAGATCTTTCGATGTGTATGACAGTTATTTGTTAGTGTTATTTCTATGTAAAAGTTAGTGTTATTTCTAAAAGGCTAATTTTAATAATTCCAAAAGGTAAATTGATAAATTTTTAATCATATTGTTATATCCTAAGTTCTATTTTTTTAAAGATTCAGAACTTGATTCAAATAAAAGTTGTGAAGTAACCTAACATACATCTCTTTCAAATGGCTATTTTCTCTCAAACATCATACTAACAAAAGCCAATTCCTTCCAAACCAGTACCAAAACCAAGACCAAAGTCTGTAATATTCAAAACAAAATAATTTAATATTTTATTATTTCTTTAACATGGTAGCGACCTGTGGTACCTTTATTCAGGTCCTCCAAAAGGTAAATATTAGGTGAAACTTTAGAAACTACTTTACACTTAACGAACTTGATGGTGCAAGATTAGCAGAAAAATATGCAGGAGCATTAGACTGCACAAAGCTTCTCCTCCACACAATATCATCAACACCGAAAGAAATGATTCGCCTCCCTACATTATAATAACTAGCATTTCGCTTATACGCTTTTAACAAACAAGATTGTACTTTAACAAAGACTTCACTAAGTGAATTGAGTGAAGTGGCAAAAGAACTTCTATCTCCTAT
Organism: Thumatha senex; assembly: GCA_948477245.1. Taxonomy (NCBI): domain Eukaryota; kingdom Metazoa; phylum Arthropoda; class Insecta; order Lepidoptera; family Erebidae; genus Thumatha; species Thumatha senex. The sequence goes on from OX419726.1 coordinate 21,739,753, forward strand.
CTCTAGTTGATCTAAATTATCAATAGAGGTACTAACACGGTGCAAAGATGCATCAAAAATAAGTTCTCTACCGAACATCAAAAAGTTATGAGTAAAATCTGTAGCAAGATTCACACTATTGTTCAAAGCTAGTTGAACATGAGATAAAAACTTCGACCACGTTCTATGATCATCTTTAACAAAACATGCTATACATGTCTCAACGGTTTTATTATATCTTTCAACTGGATTATTTTGAGGAGTATACAAGGAATTATTAAATATTTTATTTATATTATAAACTAAACTAACTAACTAACTATCTTCACGCTGTATCCCTGACGGGGTAGTCAGAGAGGACAGATCGCCAGGCTTCGCGATCCATACATACTTCTTTCGCTTCTTCGAGATTCATCAATCGCTTCATACACGCACGTCTGGGTATCCGAGTACTTTTGACCTTTCCGTTTTTGAGCAATCTGCTCACGTGAACCATTAAGAAATGTAACAAACTGTCTAGCAGTAAATTGAGTTCCATTATCACAAACAAATATTTTTGGAGTTCCATACATACATACATATTGTCACGCCTTTATCCCCGAAGGGGTAGGCAGAGGCATATTTAACGCCCACGTTTCACCGTATGCATTTCCGTCCCACGTAACAGGTGGTGAGCCCATTGCCGTGTTGAAATGGACAGGCGCAGGCTGCATCGACCTGCTGTTGAAATTTTTTAAGCCGCCCATAGGGTCTCCAACTTGGCTTAACGACTGCCATTTTATTGGCAACCGGGACCAACGGCTTAACGTGCGTTCCGAAGCACGGAACTGGGGTGGGTCTAAAGGGCCGAATAAATTTCATAAAATGTGTCTATTTTAGATGTTAAATTTGGAAGAAATTTTGAGCCCGTTGCCTTTTTAGTGAGGTGGTAACAAAAAGGCTAAAAGGACTTATGTGCTAGACACTAATTAGCACGACCAATTAAAGTCCTGGTAGTCTCAGTTCCATACTTAAGGAAAATCTCCTCAAGAAGTTTACAAATTACATTAGTAGTAGCATTTATCATTGGGAATAACCAACAGTATTTAGTAAAAACGTCTAAAATAAAATAAATAAAATAAAAATATCTTTATTTTGCATAGACCATTTTAACGGCGCTTACAAAATGTCATACACTATTTAAAATATTTAAAGCGACCACCGGTTCGGAACGCGGCCCACCTGAGAAGAACCGGCAAGAAACTTAAGAAGGCTTTTTTTTTGATGGCCTATTTACAATTTAATATTATTTCATTTTGCCAGCAGATCATTTCCAGGCGTCCCTGTCCTGCAAATAGTCTGTAACGGAGTAAAAACCTTTTTCACAAAGCTTGTTTTTAATAAACTTTTTAAATTTATTTAAAGGTAAATTTCTCAGGTCACAGGGAAGCTTGTTGTAAAAGCGTATACAGTTACCCTGGAAAGAATCGCCAATCTTATGTAGTCGACTGTGGTGGACTGAAAGATTATTTTTATTTCTAGTGTTTATATTATGTTTATCACAGAGTTTAGAAAACTGTGATAGATTTTTCTGGACATACATAAGATTGGCAAAAATGTATTGTGATGACTTCTTTGAATTTTTCTCGGAGAGAAACTCTGGGGCCCAAATTATAAATAGCGCGTACAGCCCGCTTTTGTAGAACAAAAATAATATTTAAATCTGCAGCACTCCCCCAAAGGAGAATACCGTAAGACATAATACTATGAAAATAGCTGAAGTAAACCATTCTAGCCGTATCCACATCTGTTAGAGTCCTGATCCTTTTTACAGCGTATGCAGCCGAACTTAATCTAGAGGCTGTCTTTTCTATGTGTGGGCCCCACTGCAAATTGGCATCAATAGTTATACCTAGGAACACAGTTGATTCTACAAACTCTAACACTTGTCCATTCAGTTGAACATTGGCCGCAACTTGTTTTACATTTGGTAGAGTAAATTTTATACATTTAGTTTTATTTTCATTAAGGCAAAGATTATTTGAGCTGAACCAATGAACTACTCTTGCAATTGCATTGTTTACATCGTCATAGTTATCTAATTGTCTTTTAATTTTAAAAATTAATGAGGTGTCATCTGCAAACAAAACAATCCTATTCCTGTCCCCTACATAAAATGGTAAATCATTAATATAAATGAGGAACAAGAATGGCCCAAGTATCGTTCCTTGCGGCACACCCATTGTAACCATGGATCCTACAGAACGTGTACCATTAATATCGACCCTCTGTATTCTATTGTTCAAATATGAAGACAGAAGGTCGAGAGCTTTGCCTCTTATTCCATAGTGGTGTAATTTTTTGCACAGCGTTTCATGTTGAACGCAATCAAAAGCCTTTGATAGATCGCAAAATATACCTAATGCATCGTGCTTGTCTTCCCATGCTTCATGAATACATTTTAATAACTCAACACCAGCATCGGAAGTTGAGCGCCCTTTCGTAAACCCAAATTGATTCGCATGGAGTATTTTATGACTATTAAAATGGGATAGCATTTGATTCAAGATTATTTTTTCAAATACTTTGCTCAAAGTTGGCAGCACTGACACTGGTCGGAAATTAGACGGCTCTGTAGCGCTGCCAGCCTTGAACAAGGGAACGACTTTGCTGTGTTTCATTAAATCAGGAAATGTACCACTAGAAACACAGTCATTAAACACAGTTGCTAGATGGGGCGCAATTACCTCAATTATACATGATGCAGTTTTGACCGATAACCACCAAATGTCCGCGGTTTTCTTAATTTCGATACATTTAAATGTTTTTACAATGTCCTGAGCACAAACAATTAGTACATAAACTAATTACTTTGTATTATTAAAAGTTAAGATTTAGGTTATTTTCAAGAAATCATAATTACTTCAGTTTAAGATTACTTCAGTTTTAGATATATATACCAGTAGAACAGTATTTTTTCATTTGTTGAGAATGTTTCAATAACAAAATAGTTTTATATTCTCTAAGCAAAATATACAAATATATATTTTGGAACAAAACAATGTAACAATAACAATACCACTATAAGATGCACGACTCACTCACTACAAGCAAATGTATATTCAAATCAATCCTTCAAGTCCCTGTTCGGGCGCCAATTGTAATAATAATGATATTTCAATTGTCTTATTATGGAGACATGAACTAACAAACAAACAAAAGTTATAACTCGGTTCAGGCGCCAGGAGGATAAGTCCTACCAACTTTATGCACACGGATATCGGCGATAGAGATTGAGTTTCTAATCATAAGAGCAGGAACCAAAAAATAATAGAATACATCTCTAGAAGAAAGTTTCTATATTCTTATAGGCGAATTGATTGAATATGCATTGTATACGTTATCACTATTGGTATAACCTATTCTAGTGATTTAGTAAGCTAAAGATTAACTATTCACAGGGTTGAGGCGTGAAATTTAGAATAGTGAGATCCAGCATACTGCCAGCTTATAAGTCAAAATATATATCGTAACATGATTCAAAACATGAGCCAAATCATTGAGTCGTAAATCGTTGAGTCTAATCATTGAGTCATTACATGGGCCTGATCATTGAGTCGTGCATCATTACTAGATTAATCTACACAAAACAATTCAAACTAGGTACCTGAAGGCGTGGTTACATTACCACGGGATTCGAAATCACAGGTGCCGTCTCCACGAAATGACGAGCCCGTAACCACATGGCCAGCATTTATGGCAAATTTCATCCAAGAATAAAGTTCATATAAAAAAGTGCTTATTCAGCTGCAAAGAAAAGAATTAGTTCCATTAGATTTGGAAAAACAATTGGAGATTTGTTCGTGATTTGAACACATAAAGAGAACTTGCCACTTTTTAAAAGAAAAACCAATAAATCTTGGAGAGCAGGCAAATATTCCATTAACGCTGCTCCAAGCTTCGTAATAAGCTGTAAACAAACGAATAATCTTTCGTCAAAATACTAAAGATCACTAAGGTTAGAAACGTGGTTTCAAAAATACAAAGTTCTTACCGAAATACTTAGTTATTTTGGAATAACCATTTATAAGAATTCACGGGCGTGAACTTCCATATACAATTTATAAAAGATTACTTCTTTTTAGCGAAGTTTAAAAAATATATTTACAATCGACATCTTTTTGTCGATGTAGCTAGACGAATGCTTGTTCCGTCACCACAGACAAAAGACATTTTTTCTTTTTTTTTTTTCTTTCCAAGTCTACCCTATGGCATGGAAACTAAGGCAGGCATACAGCCTTACAGAAATCGCAATTTGTTTAAAATCGATGAAACACGGAGGGAAAGAGTCGACAATCTACTCACCTCTCTCTCTAAATCTCAAGACTAACTGACTGACACTAAAAATGACATTCCAATGTGACGTTTTACAACGTTACACTGTGTTACAACCATTTTTAAACATTGATGCAATGGACTCCACTCAGTCCATGGATAGATTTTTTTAAAGCAATTATTTTGCAAAATTTCTCATACATTTTTAATAAAGTGGAAAAAGACAATTCTATTCGAGACGGGGATTGAACCCGTGACCTTTGCCTAACCAGGGCAATGTTGTAGCCACCTGAAGTACCCGAACCGTATCGAACCAAGTTGAAATTCTCCACCATATTTTAACCATCATTTTAAGAGTATGACCAGAGCCATCTATCAAGCTAATGAACAACTCGATACCAGTGAACAGTGTTACAACCATTTTTAAACATTGATGCAATGGACTTCACTCAGTCTATGGATAAATTTTTTTAAAGCAATTAATTTGCTAAGTTTCTCAATAAATAATGGACAAACCAAGCATGTGCTCTTTTTCTCTTTTAAAACACTGACGTTAAATATCTTTGGGCTGTATAGGTCAGGAATGCCAGGAACCCTCGGCTTCCTATGGCGTATAAATTTTATAAATAAAAAAAACTCTTTGCTCAGAAGGGTCGACAGCGCGAGTGCCGCACCTCTGGTGTTGCAAACGTCCATAGGCTACGGTGACCACTTTCCATCAGGTACGGTCCATACGCTTGTCCGCCATATCAGTGGTATAAAAAAAATCTTCCTTTTGAACTACTTTCTATGCTTTATTAATCTGTTTTTTATGACGGGTAGTTGTTTTTTATAGAATATTTACATTTAAGAGAATATCACCTGTGTGGTTAGTCCATCACACATGTTCATCCAGTCAGTTTGCATGTAATCCTACTAATATTTTAATTGCTAAAGTTTGTAAGTATGGATGTTTGTTACTCTTTCACATAAAAAGTACTGAATGGATTTTAGTGAAACATGATAATAATATAGCTTTTACATCGGAATAACACTCAAGCTACATTCTATCCCAGAAACAAGTTCCTGTGGGAAACGGGAATGGGAACTTCTCTACGCGGGCGAAGCCGCGGGCGTCAACTAGTATTTGATAAATCACTCACCTAAAGTAAATACTGAAAAATAATATGACGGAGCTGGGCTTGGTGAAATACTGAATGTTATTAGTTTCTCTGCATGCAACTGCTGCACATATTTCTCAAAATCACCATCATTGTATATTAACACTCTGTTAGTTATTTGTATAGAAAACAATTTCTCATCTGATGACCATCTTGGCTCCCTACAAAATAAAGCAATTAACAAATAAAATAAATATTTTGAAACATTTTTACACAGCACCATCTAGATGAAATTACCTAATATAAACTTGTGCAAGGATCTAGACAATTTATGAACTCCTTTGAATCTCTTTATAAGTATTCAGAATGTGTATTACTCTTACATGCCCTTAATGAAAGGGCACCATGTGGTTTTAGTCGGTACAAGTTCAAATTGGCTGGAGAAGTTCAACACATAAAAAAAGAATGTAAGGACTTCAAGTCAAGATGACAAAAATGAATTCAAAAGCTCTCATTATAATACTATTTGTCTGTATTGTAGTAGGTAACTATAAAAAAAATTTGGAAGAAAAAATTGGTTCCATTCAAATATCACACATAGGGTAAGAACATACCACAGAATATACACACATTAAGTGTAAAAAAAATGCATTAAGATAAATCAAATCAAACAATTAAATAGCCTATAGCAGTGCACTGCTTAATCATGAGGCAATAAAACTAAACAGAGGGAAATGTAGAGGAAGAATGTGTGAACAAATCTTAGTTTTCTAGCACACCTTCAAACTGATTAGTTAGTTTTTTAATGGAGAGAATCAATATAGTATTTTTTAAACATCTATGCTCATTAAAATGTTTACTTACCATCCAGTTTGGTTTTTTTGCACAAAACTTGCAGTTAGCTCTCCATTATTTGATTTATAAACATGAAGATTAGGTCTGCCCTGCAAATTGACAATACCATTGACACAATATTCTATCCATATGTTTCACAAGTTACTAGAACACTTAATAATTACCTGAGGATTTTCTTTAGTTGTTAAGAACATTTCCCATACAGTAAAATAGTTATCTAATGGTGAAAAAAACATGTCCTTGACATTGCCATTAATGGCTGCTGTTACCGACCAGTCGGCGCATTTCACTATTTCCACTCTAAAAACCAAATGAAGTTAAGTAAAATACTATGCTACTGCATGTTAAACTCACAAGATATAATTTTAATAAATATAATATATCAAATTCTCTTGTAAGCATATGTAACCAAACTCTGAAATTACTAGGCCAATTTTTAATGAATATATTTGTGTGTATTTTTGGTAAGGCTGAGAATGTGCCAAACTAATTTTTATACCCCAAAGTGATAAGGGTGACCCTTTAAATGGCAAAACAATGTTTGATAGTGTAGCTTGTAATACATAGGTACAAGTTAGAGAAGAAATGGACAGGCGCAGGCTATGGTGACCTGCTGTATTGACAGCAATGTTATTTTTACTATTCACACCTTCATTCCCGACTCATGCACATATTTTTGACTATGACTTCATAGATTAATTAATTTTATATAATAATACCAACTTTTTGTCCGTCCGGTACGCCAGATAGTTGCCTTTAGGGCTGAAAACAATACTACGAATGTTTGTTGTAGTTTCATCTCTGAGCGGTTTCTCTTCATATGGTTCTTTGAAGTCAATTAAAAATATATTTTTGCTGGTCAGACCTAAAAGTGCAACATTGTTATAACCTCTATAGACATGCTACTTAACATAAAAATTATCACAAATATCAATAAAACAATACCAGCAATATATGGTGTTATACTCATGGTTGATAGCTGCTAAATTAATTAATAATTTTAATTAGAAGCGTTTTAATATTAACATTGTACGTAGATTCTCGGCAAAAGTAAAATGTTAATTTTTTTTTTATTTCGTCTTTGACAGATTTGACACAATGACACTTGCTTGCCTTGCTTAAGTTTTTTTTTTTCGGGCCATAAGAAATAGAAAAAAAAACCTAACCTAACCACTCCGGGAGTGCCGACAGAAGTGAAAACTCAATTTATTAATAATTTATTTATCTAGACGCGTTGGTACATGCATATATGCACACACTATAGCTGCGTATCGTAACGGGGTGTAGCGAGTCCAGAGATTTATCTCATCTAAAAAATGGCGTACCGCGCTAAAAGAAGTTTTTCCTTCAAAAATTGACCGGGATCGACGTTAATGATGATGATGAAAAAAAATTGCGTACCGCGCTAAAAGAAGTTTTTCCTTCAAAAATTGACCGGGATCGACGTAAAGATGATGATGATGAAAAATAAATCTACACTGAAAGAGTCCCAATTGATTACACAGCATTATTTAATAAGACCTGTAGATGACCGGAATCAACGTTAGATGATGATGACGATTATGGTAGCGAGTCCAGAGATTTTATCTCATCTAAAAATATGCGTACCGCGCTAAAAGAAGTTTTTCCTTCAAAAATTGACCGGGATCGACGTAAAGATGATGATGATAAAAAATAATTCTACACTGAAAGAGTCCTAATTGATTTCACAGCATTATTTAATAAGACCTGTAGATGACCGGAATCAACGTTAGATGATGATGATGATTATGGTCGCGAGTCCAGAGATTTTATCTCATCTAAAAATATGCGTACCGCGCTAAAAGAAGTTTTTCCTTCAAAAATTGACCGGGATCGATGTAAAGATGATGATGATAAAAAATAATTCTACACTGAAAGAGTCCTAATTGATTACACAGCATTATTTAATAAGACCTGTAGATGACCGGAATCAACGTTTGATGATGATGATGATTATGGTCGCGAGTCCAGAGATTTTATCTCATCTAAAAATATGCGTACCGCGCTAAAAGAAGTTTTTCCTTCAAAAATTGACCGGGATCGACGTAAAGATGATGATGATAAAAAAAAATTCTACACTGAAAGAGTCCTAATTGATTACACAGCATTATTTAATAAGACCTGTAGATGACCGGAATCAACGTTAGATGATGATGATGATTATGGTCGCGAGTCCAGAGATTTTATCTCATCTAAAAATATGCGTACCGCGCTAAAAGAAGTTTTTCCTTAAAAAATTTACCGGGATCGACGTAAAGATGATGATGATAAAAAATCTTACGCTTTTTCGATCAGGTCACGTGTCCTGACGCGACTTTAAGATTTTATACCCATTACAGAAAAAGTGCTCAACGCCGCTAAAGAAGTTTTCACTTCAAAAAAAAAAGTTTTTTTTTGTAATTTTTTGACGTAAGACCTTTTAGCCAAAGCTTATTTTTTATATCATATTTCATCAATCTTATCTTTTAATTTAGTCCTGTGCAGTCCTTTGTCGATGTCAAGTCCAGTCTTGGGTCCTGTATCCTTACCCCATTAACGTAGTATAGAGGTATTCAGGCTTTCAGTGGAATTTGCACGACAGGTTGGAAAATCTGTAAAATAGCTTTTTACTGCCTTTCACTTTAGCACGTTTACACAACTTTTATGTCTAAGAAACTACCATTTTTACACATAAAATAAGGTTTATGCACTAGTATTGAAAAATAATATACAGCAAGCGGCCGCTATTCACCAAGATCCCGCGCAAATTCGCCTTGCTTGTGATATATAATATGGAGTGAGCATGTTGTTCTATATTAACAATCTGTTACACAAATATGATTTAATCGACATTGTACTCATAAACTTATAGCCATCATGTAAAAAGCCCTATGTAAAAAGAGACAAATATATATTTTTTTGACTTATTTTTGCTGACATAAAAACGTGACGTCATCGTCATAGCAATGCATGATCGTAGCCGGTCGCCATTTTAGTTTCTCACCTTAAACTGTCAAAGCGAGTCTTTAGAGCTGCCCTTAAAATCATTTTTCATATCGATTTTTCAAATGTGAATAGGCATGATGACACTAATTAAAAAAATACCAAAATCATGTATTAATTTAAGCAATCTTTAGTAGTGAAAACAAAACACGCCTTTATTTTAATATTAAAATTTGAGATTAATAATTATTTCGATAAATTAAAACTATAAAATACAGCAAGCCACCATGATTTGATGAACACCAATCAGAGCGAATGACGTCACTATCGAGTAAACAAACTACTTGCTAACTTGTTTTAGTTACATTCTTTATCATAACGGCATTCTAAATCCTGTGATTATTTTATTGTTTTATTTTGATTGAGTTTTGTGGCGTTATTAATACGAAAGTTAAATGACGCTAGCCATGGAAGGAGGAATTATTAAGCAAACAGCGATAATTTGCCAAGAATTGACTTGTTGTAGATGGGAGAGTTTTTGGCATTAAATAAAAACTTTTATTCTGCAGTATTTAGAAACTTTATGTAAGTATCGAACAATTCAAACATTATGTATATTATCAATATTCAGATCCTCTAAAACAAAGTACGAGTAGAACCTACACTTTTATTGTATTTCACAAATTAGTATGATGATGATATGATATTCCATGTAATTTTTCATTTTGGCAACTGAAATTTGCACAATACATAATTATTAACGGTGAGCAATGAAGCTGTGTCCACTGGACCACAAGCGCTTCATTGTTTTCTGTAAAAGATCAATGCGTTAAGCAATTTTCGCTATGGCTGGTCACGGAGGGGTGACCATTTTGTGGTATTTACATTTGCGAGCGTTTACGTGCTAGGGAAGGCACTTATAGCCGTTGGTCTCGGTTGCCAGTTGCCAGTAACATGGCTGTCGTTAAGTCAGTCGAAGGCCTTTTTTTTATACCACTGAGGTGGAGGAGGAGGCCCACCTGATGGAAAGTGGTCACCGTAGCCTTTGGACGTTGCAACACCAGAGGTGCAGCACTTGCACTGCCGACCCTTTATAAACCTTCTAAGACCCCTTTTGAAGAACCTCATACTGTAGACGTTCGTAAAAACCCAGGCAGTGACTACATTCCACAATCTAAGCACACGCGGAATAAGGATAAGCCTCAATAGGATGCGATGATAGAAGGTAGCCGTGGGCATCTTATGAAATATCACTAGCCTTTATGGGTGACTTGGAAAATTTCAACAGCAGGTAGCCACAACCTGCGTCTGACTATTTCAACACGGCAATGGGCTCACCACCTTTAAATAAATAAATAAAATAAAAATATCTTTATTTTGCATAGACCATTTTAACGGCGCTTACAAAATGTCATACACTATTTAAAATATTTAAAGCGACCACCGGTTCGGAACGCGGCCCACCTGAGAAGAACCGGCAAGAAACTTAGGAAGGCTTTTTTTTTGATGGCCTATTTACAATTTAATATTATTTCACTTTGCCAGCAGATCATTTCCAGGCGTCCCTGTCCTGCAAATAGTCTGTAACGGAGTAAAAACCTTTTTCACAAAGCTTGCTTTTAATAAACTTTTTAAATTTATTTAATGGTAAATTTCTCAGGTCACAGGGAAGCCTGTTGTAAAAGCGTATACAGTTACCCTGGAAAGAATCGCCAATCTTATGTAGTCGACTGTGGTGGACTGAAAGATTATTTTTATTTCTAGTGTTTATATTAATTACGTGGGACAGGAATATACATGGTGAAAAGTAGGCATATAATATGCCTCTGCCACCCCTTCAGGGATAAGGCGTGATAGATAAATAAAATAATTATTAACAATGGGGAATATTAAAGTTAACCTCAAACAATGCAAATAATTGAATTTATACTTCAAAGAAATCATTATACCACATTTTGAATGTACAAATCTACAAATTTATTTATTAAATCTTACGTCGAAATGATCGTAGATATATATATATCTTAACTAAATAGTTTAGTTATGATATTTATGAGCTGGATATATACTAGGCAATATCGCTGTTGTATCGCGCATGGTAAATTTAAGCCACTTGTATTGTATTGTTTTCTTTCGCGGCACCAACACAAATATATTATTTGGAGTTTTTATTCATAATGTTTTGGACTGCACACCACTCGTAGACTTTCTCATTCATATTTAATATTACAAACAACAAAATTACGAAAAGAGCGTCTAGTGTTTACTTGTAAACTACTGGACAATGACGTCACAACCAGTGACTTTTACACTGAGCAGCGTATAGGCACGCATTTCATCCCTTACGATGTTAAGCCAGCACTTCTTGGGTCTTCCCCTCTTACCGGGACCCGGCGGGGCTGACATGGCCAGACATTTGTTTACCACGTAGCCCGGTTGCCGCAAGACTTGACCATACCAACGCAGGCGACACTCTTGCAACTTGTCTGCAATGTCACGGACGTGAAGGCTGCCGCGAATGCGGGAGTTCCTCACGCGGTCCATCCGTGTGACTCCACACATCCATCGCAGCATTTTCATTTCCGTGACACGTAGCTCCTGCTTGTGTCGCCAATATTAGAGAATTGGTCACGTCTCACTGCCATGTAAAAGGACAGGTCTAATGATAGTATTGTAGACCTGTTCCTTCAACTGAATCGGTATTTTTGGGTCACAAATGACACCGGTCATCTCCCGCCATTTGGCCCTCGCGGCAGAAATGCGTGACTTGACATCGCAATCGCACTGGACGTGTGAAATACAAAAATATAAAAATCAAAAAATCAAAAATATCCTTATTTTGCATAGACCCTTTCAACGGCGCATACAAAATGTCATACACTAAAACTAAAGAAAAAATAATATATTTAAAGTGACCACCGGTTCGGAACGCGGCCCACCTGAGAAGAACCGGCAAGAAACTTAGGAAGGCTTTTTTTTTGATGGCTTATTTACAATTTAATATTTTAATTATGTATTTTATGACTATAATATATTATTTGCCAGCATATCATTTCCAGGCATCCCTGTCCTGTAAATAGTCTTTAATAGAGTAATAACCTTTTTCAGAAAGCTTTCTTTTAATATACTTTTTAAAATTATTTACGGTAAATTTCTCAGGTTTCAGGGAAGCTTGTTGTAAAAGCGTATACAGTTACCCTGGAAAGAATCGCCAATCTTATGCAGCAAACTGTGGTGAACTGAAAGATTGTTTTTATGTCTAGTATTTATATATTATGTATATCACAGAGTTTAGTAAACTGTGATAGATTTTTCTGAACATACATAAGATTGGCAAAAATGTATTGTGATGCTACGGTTAGAATATTTATTTCTTTGAATTTTTCTCGTAGGGAGACTCTGGGGCCCAAATTATATATAGCGCGTACAGCCCGCTTTTGAAGAACAAAAATGTTATTTACATCTGCAGCACTCCCCCAAAGGAGAATACCGTAAGGCATAATACTATGAAAATGGCTGAAGTAAACCATTCTAGCCGTATCCACATCTGTTAGAGTCCTGATCTTTTTAACAGTGTATGCAGCCGAACTTAACCTAGATGCCGTCTTTTCTATGTGTGGGCCCCACTGCAAATTGGCATCAATAGTTATACCAAGGAACACAGTTGATTCCACAAACTCTAACACTTGTCCATTCAGTTGAACATTGGCCGTAACTTGTTTTACATTTGGTAGAGTAAATTTAATACATTTCGTTTTGTTTTCATTTAGGCAAAGATTATTTGAGCTGAACCAATGAACTACTCTCGTGATTGCATTGTTTACATCGTCATAGTTATCTAATTGTCTTCTAATTTTAAAAATCAAAGAGGTATCGTCTGCAAACAAAACAATCCTATTCCTGTCCCCTACACAAAATGGTAAATCATTAATATAAATGAGGAACAAGAATGGCCCAAGTATCGAGCATTGTGGCACACCCATTGTAACCATGGATCCTACAGAACGTGTACCATTAATATCGAACCTTTGTATTCTATTGTTTAAATATGAAGACAGAAGGTCGAGAGCTTTGCCTCTTATTCCATAGTGATGTAATTTTTTGCACAGCGTTTCATGTTGAACGCAATCAAAAGCCTTGGATAGATCGCAGAATATACCTAATGCATCTTGCTTGTCTTCTCAGGCTTCATGAATACATTTTAATAACTCAACACCAGCATCGGAAGTTGAGCGCCCTTTCGTAAAACCAAACAGTTTCGTATGAAATATTTTATGAACATTAAAATGGGATAGCATTTGATTCAAGATATTTTTTTCTAATACTTTGCTCAAAGTTGGCAGCACTGACACTGGTCGGAAATTAGACGGGTCTGTAGCGCTGCCAGCCTTGAACAAGGGTATAACTTTGCTGTGTTTCATTAAATCTGGAAATATACCACTAGAACACAGTCATTAAACACAGTTGCTAGATGGGGCGCAATGACCTTAATTATACATGATGCAGTTTTGACTGATAATCCCCAAAGGTCCACGTTTTCTTAATTTCAATACATTTAAAAGTTTTTATAATATCCTGAGCGCAAATATCTGTGAATACAAATGCATCCCGGCAATAGGTGACAGATTCTTCTAATAAATGTCCAGAGGAACTGGAAGACGCTTGGAGTGATTTAGTCGTCAAAATAGGTACATTTTTGAAGAAATGTTCGAATTCCGTCGCCACTTCCATGTCCCCTGTAACATGACAATCATTTACTTTTAAGTGGAAATCCCTTTCTGTCACCATAGTTCTACCGCATTCAGAGTTAATGATATTCCAAGTCATTTTTATTTCACAGAATTAGAAATTTTATTTTTAATAAAGTTTGACTTTGCAATATAACATGTTTGTTTAATTATCTTAGAATAATTTTGAATCTTAGAAGAGTTTAGTGCCAATTACTCGGTCTTCGCAACATTTACTTTCAGACCGCCGTTCTCAAACGTCTCCTTCCACGCCTTCACACGTCGCACCAATCTGCCCTGTCCGCGTCTGCCAGCGCAATATCGTCAGCATACATGAGCAACAATGGAGGCTGCTCATGCGAGTTCCTGATGCTGTCCGACAATTCGTCTAATATCACACTGAACAGAAGCGGACTAAGTAACCAACCCTGGTGTACCCCGACTGTGATGAAGAAGGATGTCGTGTCGCCAACCGCAGTCCGAACCATGGAATCGGAGTCGCGGTACATGTCCCGAATAGTTTAGATATATAATTATATAGATTTTTTTTAGATAGATTTTGATACATAAAGTCTTAGGTCCACCTTTCATAACTCAAAAGTGGACCTAAGACTGAGGGCTAAAACTAAACGGACTGACTAAATGATATGAAAATATAAATACCTAAGACAAGGCTGTATAGACCAAGTTTCGTTTGTCTGCCCAAGAAGGGCGAAGACAACTAAAAAAATCAATTCAAGATGGCTGGCTGGATGTCTGTCAGTCTATATTGACTTTCATTCAAAGTTTCACGATAAAAATTTGAAGTGATGAATTTTGTGTGATGTGGATTGATATGATAACTTTAACACTTTTTTTATTCCTTGAGAACTGAACTGCAATAAATGTCTATATTTCGCTTTTTCAATGTTTAGTAGCAAGAATCAAATTCATAATCGCACTCCTGAGAATGGTACCGATCGTGAATCCTATTTATCGTTACTAGTGGATGAATATATACATTCTTCATCGTATGGTAAATATATAATTTTAAATAGCAAAATTATTTCAATGTGCTAAATATGCCTAAGTTTTCAAACAACTTTTGCAGATGCCAAATGTCAAGTGTTAGCGAATTTGTCGAATTTCGCTTACGATCCTATTAACTACCAATACATCAGAGATGTCGGCGTTTTAGATATATTTCTACATGTTATAAAGAACGAAAACAATCCTCAACTGTTACATTTTGCTGTAGCCGGCATATGCAATGTATGCTTTGGTGAGTACCATGCACCTATATTTATTTTAGGAACTGTTTCTGTTCTATAATATTTGAATATTACTCCTAAATAATCATACTTTTGGATATCTGTCATTTATCATGTTGCACATGTGGGTCTGAAGAAAGACACAAAAACTGTGTCTGAAGGACACAAAGACACAAAAACTATGTTGGAAGAATAAACTTTCAACTGCTGCCCTGTACTATACCTAACCCTAAACAAAATTCAGAGATATCTGTCATATGACCAAAGAGTCCTAAAAGATATTTTTTTAACCTGTTAAAAACTATATGGTTAATGGAGCTTTTTTAAGTTAGTTGAATCAGTTTATGGTTAGGTGTGACCAATGTGCCATACATAAGCAGTTAGGAATGGTAAAGTGTATGTATAAGCTATTTTATAATGCAGAAAGATAGGTAATATTGAGTATGTATAAGACACCTGACTATGTAACTACTAGGTTATAGATTTTAACAAAGTAACTTTATGGTTTCATAAAACTATCTGATAAATTTGAATTAGCTATAACATGTACAGTTTATTATACATTTATTTATTTATTTTTATTTATTTAGCATTGCATTTACTTTGGCATTAATGTAAGTTGTGTACAAAAATTTGCATCCATTTCAATACTACAAAATTATTTTTTACAGATCCATTGAATGCAGAATATATTTTATCACATTGTGGCTACAAACCCTTGATTGCTCTTCTAAGGTTTAATGAGAGCAACATATTAGCGGACACAATCACATCTTTAATCCAACTGAATGAATACCAGACCAGCACAGAACTAGCTATTGAAGAAGTGGTACAAAGTATTTGCAATATCCAGAAGTCGCAGGATAAACATCTAGCTAATTTAGCCACTATATATTTACAAGATGTCTGTAATACTAATGGTAATTCTTAAATAAATAATACTCACAAAAATGAACAAGATGTTGTCAAACAGATTCCCTTATATAGTTGTGAATAACAAAAATTACCAGAAGATATGTAAAATACACACACCAACATTCAGTAATACAGCATTCAAAGCTGGGGACAAAATAAGGATACAGAAAACGTTAACACAAAAAGATCTGGATGCATTCTCGAATCTCACAAGTGATCATAACCATTTGCATCAGAACAATGGTAACAAAAGACCTATAGTACATGGTGCGCTCCTGAACGGTTTGGTGGCAGGGCTGATTGGGACTCACTTGCCAGGCCCAGGAACAGTGCTTGTGTCACAAACAATGAAGTTTCCTAACAAGTGTTTTGTTGGTGAGAAGCTCACTATAAGTGTGGAACTTGTTGATGTGAGGAAGATACTCAAAGTTAAGTTTTATTGTATAGTTGAGGAAGAAAAGAAGGTTGTGTTTGAGGGTGAGGCTAAACTTGTGTTGGCCAAAGACTGTTAGTTTGATAAGTTAATTGTAACAATAATTTATTCCTTAGTATTAAGTATTTAGAATAAAGATATATTTCAAATTCTTTATGAAGTCTTTAAAAATATTTTAAGTGGAATATTAACAAAATTAAAATTAAATTCGAACATTAAAGATAGTCTGTTGTGTGCCAATAAATACAATTATATCAATAAAATTGAGTAAAGTACAATTACTTAAGTATAATTAGAATCCTCATGACCTTCAAGGTCTCATGAACATTATTTAGTCAAAACTGAGCAGAATATTATTCTTTGGTATTGTCTATAAATCTGTCCATGTAATATGTCCATTATTATACAAATTTCATAGTCTATAACTAAGTAAGACTGAATAGCAAATAGTACACTATTTAAATACATACACACAAAAGTAAATTTGCTAAAACATTAAACAATCTGCTCATGTATGTGATATTGTCTTAACTATAGCAAGAGACAAGATTTCCTTTATTGGAAAATTATTAGCATGTAAGTCACTTGCTAGCATTTTATATATTATTATGTATTTTCATCAGTATTTAAGTCAACCATACAATATAATGTAAGGAATCTTGAATGCTATGTTGCTGTGACTGCAGTTTGAAAAACAGCAGGTTGCCATAACCTGTATCTATTTCATTTAATTACTTCAATAGGCCATTGATTTGAGCCTAATCGCTGAGCAGACTATGTAGCCAGGCTTTATGGTATCCAGTCAAATAAAAAGAAATTGACATCCAGTGGCTCCTGAAGGTGATTACTGAATCTTCGGATCAAGACAAGCCAAATTAAATAGGTCAATACTCAATTCGAATGCCATACTTTTGGGAAAAGTAGGCAGTGTTAACTGCATAGCATATTTGAATTGCTCCATCTAATAAAATTTATTGTTATTCTTGTAACAATTATGCCTAAGTACACTTGTAGCAGCTAAATTCACATTTTGTGATAGCTATGATAGCTTAGTATTATGTACTTTTAATACATTACGATAATTATGTGAGTAATTTTAAATACTGAATAATGAAGAGCTCGTAGCCGTGCTGACTCAGTGTTCTGTAAACTATCCGTACGTTAAGCAACATTCGCCATTGCTGGTCCTTGGATGGGTGATCAATTTGTGGATTTTACAATTTACCTATTATGTGGTGCAGAAAATAGCTGTTGAAATATGGCCATATTGTATGCCCTGTCATATATATCTCTTTGATCATAATATTATGTATGAATACAGAATGTCATTTTAAGTACCAATGTCAATTGGACTGATCATGAATTGTGCTCCATTTATTGTCATGAGCCTATTCTAAATCTAGATCTGAATGTGGTTAAGTCTAAGGTAATTATATACCTTAATTTTACACACAATCAAGACCATGACTTTTTCATGTATGTACAAAATGTGACTGCTTTCAAGGAGTGAAAATTTAACACATACTAGAATCATTTGAATTGAACCACGAAAAATAGAATGTATAAGTAAATTTGAATTTCCATTGATATTACTTTTACTTAGCAAGTTTATGAAGATGTTAGGTACAGCACTTAACATTCCCAATGTCTTTTTAGTCTTCAATTTAAGGAAATTATTAATACCCCAAATTCGTAATGGCGGTGTACTAATGAATGATTATATTAAGCCATTGATTTGAGCCTAATCGCTGAGCAGACTATGTAGCCAGGCTTTATGGTATCCAGTCAAATAAAAAGAAATTGACATCCAGTGGCTCCTGAAGGTGATTACTGAATCTTCGGATCAAGACAAGCCAAATTAAATAGGTCAATACTCAATTCGAATGCTATACTTTTGGGAAAAGTAGGCAGTGTTAACTGCATAGCATATTTGAATTGCTCCATCTAATAAAATTTATTGTTATTCTTGTAACAATTATTCCTAAGTACACTTGTAGCAGCTAAATTCACATTTTGTGATAGCTATGATAGCTTAGTATTATGTACTTTTAATACATTACGATAATTATGTGAGTAATTTTAAATACTGAATAATGAAGAGCTCGTAGCCGCGCTGACTCAGTGTTCTGTAAACTATCCGTACGTTAAGCAAAATTCGCCATTGCTGGTCCTTGGATGGGTGATCAATTTGTAGAATTTACACTTGCGAGCGTTTCCGTGCTTCGGAAGGCACGTTAAGCCGTTGGTCCCGGTTGCCAGTAAAATGGCAGTCGTTAAGCCTGGTTGAAGGCTCATAGGTGGCTTGAAAAAATTCATCAGCAGGTCACCACAGCCTGCGCCTGTCCATTTCAACACGGCAATGGGCTCATCACCTGTTACGTGGGATAAAATTGCATAAGATGAAATGTGGGCGTATAGTATGCCTCTGCCTACCCCTTCGGGGATAAAAGGCGTGACAATATGTATGTATGTATATAATTTCAATACATTGTGGAAATTTTGATTTTTATTAAAAATAATTTCATGTCTAGAAATTAGATGTAAATAGGGACTTAGTACCTTTTGAACATGAGTGAGCAAGGTGTAGAGGCACCTTACCAAGTCGTCCTGGTTGTAAGTCAACCTGGCCTGCAACCTACAATGCCAACTGTAAATGTGAACTTGAGATCAGCTGACCTAGTGTAGCACTTCTAGGGCCGTATTCCAGAACGTTACTTAATACTCAATCGACGCTTGAGGCTAGTTTTTGCTACTCTCAAGTGTTGTTGAGTATTGATAAACGTTCTGGAATACGGCACCTAGTGTGTTGTAAACTTTCATAGGCTATAGTGACCACTTCCCATCAGGTAGGACGTATAGACCTTAGTGCTATAAAAAAAGACCCAATAATGGCTTAGAGTTGGTATAAAATGTATGTGTTCTACTAAAGTCAATGAGCCATTGTGTACATTTTATTTTGAGTGGGCAAAGGACACTGGTGACTCGACATACGCGAATAACTATTTACGTGAGTACCCAGTATTTACCCATTCGCACATGTGGACTCGTGTTTTTCGTCTAAGTGTACCGAATCCAAAAATGAGACTTGCGAATATGCCATTAGCCGCCTGTAAGTTAGATCCTTGGGCATTGTCCTAATTTAAAGCAAATGCACGATCATCGCAAGCACATACGATCTGACGATCAAACATGGATCTTACGAGGTGTCCTAATTTAATGGCCGCATCGTTTATTCGCGCGATGATCACGCATTTTATTAGGACAGCGCCTTAGAGAATATGGTGATCATTATTTAATAAGTTTTTAGTTATTTATTGATCATTTCGTTATTATTTACAATTTATGTTCTTTACCTACAGTATAGTACACATAAAATGTGGTAGGTTATCAATCAACCTAACCCAGTGTTAATTTTATATCAATGTTTTTATTATAAATGCATGTGGAATAAACATTTGTTTTTCCCTTTTTTTTATGTTATGTATATATGTTGGTTTTTATTAAAATTTAGCTTGTTTATGTGGTTTTATTTGGTTCAGATTTAAACCATCCTTTATTTTAAAATTAGGCTTAGGCTCATCATAGTTTTAGTCATCACATGTCACTTCGGGTTTTCTTAAAAAAATGTTTTTTATTAATTTAATATAGCTATCTACTTTGTCACTTAAAATAGATATACGTAGCGTTAGTACTTTCAGATTTTATTAAAGTAATTGCTAGATGATAGCTTCAGTATTTTCTAAAGTAAATTAATATTTTAATCAGAAGGCTGTGAGTTGTGTAATTTGGTTCTTGTTTTTGAAGACAATCTAATGCCACCGAAATTTGTTAGTCGAGGTGTAGGTATGTCAATTTTTTCGTCTTTAAAATTCTAGAAATAATATAGTAGAGAATAAAATGTGCCATGCATTGAATCACCTTTTTATTGAATTCCAATTTTTCGTCAGTTTTAATGCTACTGCTGTTAATTCGTTGAGCCTTCATTGATTACAGAAAGACGATGGGTTTAAAGCACACCTACTACACTAGCGGCACGCTATGATGGCCGTTTTGACGTTGTGTTTTTCAATGAAACATGGCCTAATGCTAATCATACTTTAAGCTATATGCTATATGGTGCAGAATTTCAAATTGATTCGATACGGTTCGGGTAGTTCAGGTGGCTAGAACATTGCCCTGGTTAGGCAAAGGTCACAGGTTCAATCCCTGTCTCGAATCGAATTGTCTTATTCCTCATTATCAAAAAAAATATGAGAAATTTAGCAAAATAATTGCTTTAAAAAATTTATCAAAACTTTAAGCTGTTCTTGGACAGATGACACTAGCATCTACGTCTAAAGTTCCTGTTGGAAAAGAATTCACAAAAGGATTTCACATCACTATTGTAATAAGTATGTCAAAATGGCCATCATAGCGTGCCGCTAGTATAGTCACTACGAACTTTATACTGAGAAGATTCTGAGCCAGTGCCCAGCGGCGGCTGAGTAAGGTCTTATTTTGGGTCATCATTCGTAGTAAACCTGTTGCACTTTGGCTGCTGCCGAACATTTTTGCGAATCAATAGCTATGCTAACATCGGCACACCGGGAGTGATTTCAGTCCCTACGGGTATTTATTAATATCCGTAGGTAGATTGTGAGTGGATATTAGTAGTCATAGTATGGTGTCTCTACTATTTGCAATTCAAAAACCTCGACTTATATTTACCCATTTTTACTATTTAGTAATTTTAATCCAAAAGTATTTACTTTTTCACTTTGTTACATGAGTCGAAGTTTACCGATATACCTACATATATATTTACTAGTTGACGCCCGCAGCTCCACTCGCGTGGAGAAGCTTTCCCGTTTTCCACAGGAACTTGTTTCCAAGATAAAACATGCGTTATTCTGATGCATAAGCTATATTATTCCGGGTCGGAGCAAATATTTGTGTGATCCACAAATGTGTTTCGGAGTTTGTGTGTTTCCTATGTATAATATGTATGTATTTAGAAATATATAAGTATGTTTATCAGTTATCTAGATCCCATAACACAAGCTAATATTAGCTTACTTTGGGCTAGATGGCGCTGTGCGAAAAGTGTCCCACAATATTTATATTAATTTATTCTAAATGAGAAAGAGTAACAAACCTAAATCTATACATTCTTTCAAAGTTTCGCATTAATTATATTAGTAAGAAGTATATCTGTGACTCAATTGTTTTTTTTTTATATAACAACAGGATTTCAATAAATAAAATCGATTTAAAAATATTTATAATTTTCCTTATCCTAAAATTGATATGAACATGTGGCCACCACGACACTCCACGGCACGGCGCCGACATGGCTGGTATCGGGCCTTTTTAATATAAAAAAGACAGTTCAAGCTTAGATATAAAAATATAAATATGTAGGTACTCGTTAACATTATGGTATTCTATATGTATGGCTTGTAATCTTTATGCGAAAGTGAGTGATATGCCAATAAATATTATGATTAGTAATCGTTATTGTAAATAAAATTATGCGTAAACATTTTATGCGGGTATATCATTATTATAAAAAAGTTATGGGAAAATAAAGCCTTATGATTTATTCTGTTTGAACGTTATGCGAAACGAAGAGTATGCCAAAAAACGTTATGCAGTTTTAAGTTATGCCTCTAAAATTTATGCAACCCAATACGAACCCGTTTTCCGAGGCGCTACCTTGAATCCAACCTGGGAAATCCTTCCTCCTTACCCGGGGCGGGCGTCCGGAACTAAATGGATAGGGCCGTGTGGTTTTGTAGAGCCGAGCCTGGCATTACCGCATAACATCCGTGGGGATTTCCTGCACCATCATTGAAGTCCGTAACATTGCAGATAAGTTGCAAGAGTGTCGCCTTCCCTGATATGGTCATGTATTGCGGCAACCGCCGGGCTAAGTGGGAAAGAAATGTCTGGCCATGTCAGCCCCGCCGGGTCCCGGTTAGAGGGGAAGACCCAAGAACTGCAGGGTTGACGTCGTAAGGGATCAAAGAGACGACGTGCGTGCCAACAATCTCACCATGGAAGATACCGATGACCGTACCGATGAAGGAAAAGAAGTAGGAAAGCGGACCCCATCGGGCGTCGCGAAACGCAACTAGGCGAGATGTACGGATGACAATTTAAAAATAAACCCTATTTCAGTCTCAAAGATAGAAACACTAGCCAATATTTGAGTCATGACACTCAAATATTGGCTAGAGTTTCTGTCTTTATCATAATTATCTAGAAGATCGCATAAAGAATTTCAAATAATCGTATAAGAAACATCTTATCGTTATGTGTACAAGCTATAATCACGTCTGTTATGTAGAACGATTATATTTCATTCACGTAAAATTTAGCACGTTTTGATATAGATAGATAAGAAATGATGCGTAAGCGATATTCATTTTCTCATGTATGTATTTGGACTAAACAGTTTATATAGTACGTTCATTCACAACTTGGTTACATTTAATAGAACGTAGTGATCAGTGAGTCAGCGTGATTTTTTTATGGTCACTACAGTAATTAGAAGTCAGAGAATTGGTAAGTAGAAAGTAATTTACCTTGTGTTTAATTTTATGTTTTAAATCCTTGTAGGGGAGAGCGGGGCTGAAAGTGCCGATTTTGACAAATCCTTATATGATTCGGATAAAACAAGTACTATCTCTGAAAGTAGTGGTTCATCCTAAGCCAAATTTAGTCTATAATACAAATTTACCTACAGATTTTGCACATTTTTAATAGTTTTTGAGAATAAGTATTTTTTTTATACAGCGACGGCAAGGCACTACCAACCCCACTTTGGGGCAAGTTGTGCCGTAGCTGAGGTCAGTTGTGCCGTTGAGAATGCTAGGTGTTTTACATGAATGAAAATTAATTTAGAATTTAAAAGACATAAATTTTATAATAATATATTTATTCGTTATACTTTTTACTATAAATCAACAGTTTTTAAAAGTTAGTTATTTATAATACTAAGTATTTTAATAAACAAAAAACAAATTACCTTTACTTATATAATTATTTCAAACATAAAAGCATATTTTTAATCAATAGTTTGTACTTATTTTTATGCGAATGAGATCAATTATTAAAAATATCAATCTCTATAAGGACTATATCACAAAATATAATAAAGCTTTCTCTTAAATTAGAAAGTAACAGAGTTCTTTTCAGAGTTATTATCTTATTGATCAGTCTCTTGAGTCTTTTTAAGAAATCAAAAAATATATCAAAATTAGTTATTCACTAGATGACTGATCAGAATAGCAATTAGGACCAAATGCTAGGATTTTTTCATCTTCAATACATTGCAAATGGGCCCAATTCTTACATTCTTTGCATTCAATCCATTTTTCTCCAGGGGCAGAGTTAGAATAGGCATCACAGCATATGATACAGTACCATTCTTGTTCGTCATCAGAACTGTCGTTATCTTGCAAAACTCTTCTCTTCGCGGAGTTTTTAGTTGGTTTTTTTGTTTGTTTACGTTTTCCCTTACCTTTTCCCTTAACCTTCTTTGTAGTTTCACTTTCTTTCTTCTTCTTTTTATTAGCCTGTTCTTCGGCCAAAGCATTTTTCTCTGGAGTGTCCGTAAGAACGGCTGTCTTTCTTTTACGTCCTTTATTATGTCCAATTAATCGGGGAGGTGCTTTAGGCAGTGGTATTAGCTCTGGTGAGAAAATTGCTGTATTTTTATCTCCTGTGTTGTTATCAGCTGATTGAGGAAGCTGGAAACTGCAGCAAGGGATAGGCTCCTGAGAGCACTGACGTGTCTCTTGTTCTTGATTACCTGATGGTTCACTTGTACAGTCAACGCTGCAGTCGCTTTGCCCAGGAACATGCTGTAGTATTGATGGACTAGTCTCAATCTCAACATTGCCCACATAATTTGACTCATCAAGATATTCAGAAGTCTTTTCTCGATTGTTTGGAGGGACAGGCAAGTTGTCTGTACCTTGTGAGGGTCGATTTTCTGGCATCGGGCGATCAGTGACAAAAGACGGTGCATAATCTTCGTCTGTAAATACGTTTGAATCATAGGGCCAAATGCCAGTCTTTTTAAATGCGTTGCATATATTTATAGGTGTTGCTGCCAACGGGAAAGCGTATTTTACTATACCTGGATTTTCATAAATGCTCATAATCTTCCCGGGATTAGTTCTCAGCCAGTTATTTTGAGCTTTAGAGCAGTATGTTTTAAAAGGGCCATTGATACCAACATCCAGGGGTTGCAGACGGTGAGTACAGTGTGGTGGGAACGATAATAATATAACAGAATTTCTCTTGGCCTTTTCAATCACATCAATATCAATGTGCGATGAATGATTGTCTAGGAGTAACAGCACTGGCTCTTCAGGTGTCGGCTTAGTGTGTTTTATGAAATGATCCATAAACACTAAGAACTCTGTGCTTGTCATCCAACCGGATTTATTACCAGCCCCCAGCTCACGAGGACCGTCGCGGATAAACAAGTCTTTATATTTTAAACGTGGAAATACAAACATCGGTGGAATCGAGTTTCCCAGAGCACTCACCGCTAGCTCAACAGTGACTAAAGTTCCACGCTCTGTTGAAACAATTGCTCCTACTTGCTTTGTTCCTTTTTCAGCCAAAATTTTCTTCGGTTTCAGCACAGTTTGGACACCAGTCTCGTCCAAGTTCCAGATACGTGAAGGAGTAAGATTATGCTTTGTAATCAAGTCGCCAAGTTTCTCGAAAAATTGATTCACGTTATGTCGGTTGAATGCGCTCGCGCGTCTTGCACTGGTAGCTTCGGGTGTTCCTATAGAAACTGTAGAGTTCCTCTTTATAAAGTTTGTCAACCAATCCTTGCCAGCCTCACCATTTGTATGCCAAGATGGTGGGATGTTTTGTACATTAAACTTCACGGCACACTGGTACGCAAGTTGTTGTACTTCTTCCGGTAGAAGACCGAAGTAAATAGAAGCGCTTTTTAAGATGTACTTCGAAAGTAGTGCCTCTTGTTCCTCATTAAACACTAGTCTTGGTTGGTATCCAACCGCAGGAGTTAGTCCACTTTTTATTTTTTTGACATAGCGTTGTAGTGTTGTGTGACAAATTTCTAATTCACGTGCAACAGTTTTTAATTTAAGTCCATCCTTGATGACTGCATCAGCAGCCCTTTGTAAAAGATCTTGAGATGTAGTTCCCCTTTGAGTTTTTCGCTTGTATGTCCTCATTCTGTCAAAGACAATAAATGCAGTATAAAGTATCATGTCAAAAAGTATTTTCATTCTTTCATAAGTGCTCGCGTAAACATAAACAATATTGAAACAATAAAGATTGCTTAGAGGTTGGTTGTGCCGCGGCACAATTAGCGGCACAAACAGCCCCACATGAACGGCACATTTTACCCCGCCTATGAGAGTTTGATATTTTGTCTCACATGTAAAAATCACTCTGCTCAAAGTATTAAAATTACGCTGCATAACAATCTAGGATAAATAACAAACATTTTACTAACACTCTCATATTAAAAGCGCGAAAAATGCTAGCTTGTGACCAAAAAGTATCGAAACAAAAATATTTACTTACGTGGCACTGGAGGACCCTCACATGCACTGCCACTCGGTCCGCGTCGCTGACGCAACTAAAATGGCAGCCGCGTATGCCCGACTGTTAGGCATTACTTGACACAATACGATCGTATATCTATCTCTTTCTGTTTTCGAGATATTCGCGTCGGCACAATTTACCCCCGGCACTTTCAGCCCCGCTCTCCCCTACTGCCCTTATAGGTTTAATCCCGTGTACATCTTATACTTTAGATAATTTGGGGTTTTAAAATTAGTGGCAACCAGTGTCTCCCGAATTTGTCCCTTTGAAAATAATTTATGACTGTGTTACCGTTCATGGATTATTTACAGAAAAACAGCTTCTCAAAACGCACACGTCTCTTGGACGCAAAAGCTTTATCATTAGTCCATCTTTAGATGCATCAGCCCACAGGTGTTCCTCGCCTGTTCTTTGAGATCTTGGTGTGGCTCGACTTAAGGATCGGTTTATATTCCTATCTTAGGGCAAATCAGCTACCTGGGTTTCGGCACTGGACATATAAGTAGATAGATTTCTTATGATTTTTGTCGGTTTGAGTCCGTCAATTTATCCGTGAGCTTTTCCATGCGTTAAAAATGGGTAAAATACCTAGATGTCGGCTGCTAACACAGATAACCAGACAGATCATTTATTGAAATACATGTCAAAAGATATTGCGGTACCGGATGAATACACAAGTCCGAAACGCCCTACAGTTAAAATTTTAATCTGTGAAAACGGGCTGTTCATGAATGCAATGAAAAGTGAACCGGGTTAACGCTTTGGTGAGGATGAGGCTGTTTATGTAGGACCTTTGAACTAAATAGAAAAAAAAATTCCTTTAAGGCATAAAATAATCGCTTAGATATATTATTACGCTTAAGGATTTTTTATTAAAATCCAAATTCTAAAATTTCTTGCACGTTGACGGTCACCCAGAGGCAACTAGCTTTTTCTTTGAGATCATACGCGCCCGTAAGTGCAATAGCATAACAGAGGACATTTTCTGTTAAAAGTGAGTCTGAATAGATATTTATGAATAACCTATAGCTAAGAATCATCTTGATCATATCAGTTTTTCTTAAAAAAAAATGTGTTTGTACCAGAGAAGGTACACAGGTAAGAAGTGAAACTTCTATACGACATTTTTTTGCAGCTACAAAACTTCTCTCATACGTCGATAAAGAAGTTTCACTTGTGATAAAGAAGTTTCACTTCTGAAAAATGTGAAGTTATTTTTTTACAGCTATAAAATTTCTCTAAACGTCGATAAAAAAGTTTCACTTTAAAACTATTTCAAAATCGGCTCTTCAGTTTAGGAGCTAAAACGCCAGAGACAGAACTATTAGGTGAACCTAGTAACAACACTTACATTATTCCTTAAACTGATATTTCAAAACATTTTCAGTTCACAACACTATCATTATACAGACAGTGTGTAGTGGCGTGAATTGGAAGAGGCCTACGCCCAGCAGTGGATTCTCTGATTAATTGAAATACCATTATATCGCGATGCAAGGGTTTCGATATTTACTTCTTATCACTATAACCATGGGGTTGGTCTTGGCTGCTGAGGGTATACGCAAATCTAAAAGAGAAGACTATGTGAGCGTGATGTCGGATGAAGAGGATGTTACTTATGATGAGGACAATGAGGAAGAGGTAAGATTTTTTTGTTTTTAATATCGTGGGACATTTTTTTTTACACATCACCGCCTAGCCCAAAGTAAGCTAATATAAGCTTGTTTTATGGGATCTAGACGACTGATAAACATACTTATATATTTCTAAGCACATAGGAAACACCCAAACTCCGAAACAAACATTTATTAGCGGCAGTCGCATACACTACCACTGCACCACCAAGGCAGGGCTCCGTATTGGGTTGCATAAATTTAAAAGGCATAACTTAAAACTGCGAAAAGTTTTTTTGCATACTCTTCGTTTCGCATAACGTTCAAACAGAAAAAAACATTTGGCATACTTTATTTTCCCATAATTTCTTTATAATAATGATATACCCGCATAAAATGTTTACGCATTTTTTTTTACAATAAAGATTACTAATCATAACATTTATTGGCATCACACTCTATGGCATAAAGATTACAAGTCATATATATATATATAGAATACCATAATGTTAACGAGTACATATTTTTATTTTTATATCTAAGATTGAAATGCCTACTGATTAAAAATGTCGATAGTCACTATACTGAAGTTCAAAATGTCAACACTTATATATAAATAAAATACAAAAAGAAGTAGGTTGATTAAAACGAGCGATTTAGTTCTGGCGCATCGCCGGTCGCTGCCGCGGCACGCTCGCTTCGCTCGCTCGGCTTGCGCGATGTGATCACAAGTAACCTAACACTCCTCCTAGCTTCGGTCGTCGTCGTTCCTATTTACGACTATGCTCAAGAGTAGTCTAAAATTTATAACACCTAAAATATCACTTCATATGTTACAGCTTACAAACTTGGCTATGAGTGAGATGATTATTTACAATGGTGTCTTATCATTTCTTAAATATTCTTAGTCAAATCTATTATTCATTTATGATTTAAACGATTATGTATTGTATTTTATGATAAATTATCTTTAGGCGTAAAACAATTATACCCTTTACATGTATGCTAATTAAATTTATGGTAAAAAATTAGAGTAAGTTAAAATTATGCCAATAAAACCATTATGCGTTTATAACACTCTGCCTATCATAATTTATGCGAGAAAACTTTATGCTGAAACTGTTATGCCAAACTACATTATGCTGAAAAAGATTATGCGATCGAAAGGGCTTCGCCAAGGCAGCTATTATTTATAATTATTCAGAAAGGGGGTGGGTCTGACAAATCTGTTTTTTTAATAGACCAATCAACACGGCAATGGGCTCACCACCTGTTACGTGGGACAAAAATGCACACAATGAAATGTGGTCGTATAGAATGCCTGCCTACCCCTTCGAAGATAAAGGGCGTGACAATATGTATGTATGTGTAATTTTGGAACTAGAGTTGCAAGTCTAAGAGAAGGAGGGTACTATCCATGCACTGCCACGATCGCCACGTCACGATGTCATATTGATCTGTGTGTTTCTATTTCATCAATATTGGCAGTCGACTCCAACAAATCGAAACGGTTTTGCAATTGCTTTCTCCTAGGCCCATGGATGAGTAATTTCAAAGATTAATGCGATTGAAAAAACTTTTCCCTTTATATTATGAGTGGGTATAGATAAATGCTTTGCTTTGTTTGGGTTGACTGAGAACGTTTTTGATAGTATTGACTAAGTTTTCACCAATATTTTTGTCCGAAAGCCGCAGTTTAGTGTTATTTGAGGTTTAGTTTCAAAATGTGCTTACTTATGCAAGTACCATTTTATGGTATTATGTAGAATTAAAATTTTATATTTTCTTTTTGATTTCAGCTTGAACCATGCCAGTGCGGTGTATTCTTGTCCCAGGACGTTGGTATTAAAGAAGGTAGACGAAGCAGGCCCCGAGGTCCTCCGACGGGTAACCCAGCTGTTACTTACGACACAGACTCGCCTAGTCTGCCCTGCGGCAGTGGATTTAAGAACTGCATCTCCAGATGTCTTGACGTGGTACGTAACTAGACCGTTCAAAGCACACTGGCTCAGTAAAGTCGCCTCTCGTAGCCCGCTAACAGTGTTATTTAAATAATTACTTTACTATTAAGCATCTTTCGTTATGGCTGGTCCTCAGATGGTCATTAAGCCACGTTGAACGCCTGGAAAAAGTTCTAACAGCAGGTATTAACTAACCTGCGCCTGTCCATTTCAATACAGCAAGACTCACTGCCTATTACTGGTGAAGTGTGGGCTTATAGAATGCCTCTCCCTACCCCTTCGAGGAGAAAGGCGTGACTATATATGTATGTTTGGCTAAATTAAGTTTAGTGTGACTATCCTATCCAGGACCTATTTTTACCTTAAAAAGCAAGAGTGTTTTTTGTAAGGATACCTCATGGCGATGCTCTATTGGTCCAGAAATTTTCAAAATGCTTGTTTGGAGGTTTTTCTCGGGCAGCTGTCACCAAAGCAGATCCACGGTAGTGCCTCTATATTAGGGATGGCAATTAACCTTCAAATAATACACTGCCGGGAATATAGAACCATAAGATATATATTAGGGTTAGATATATATTTGATTTTACGTCCGCAAGCTCTAATAATGTAAGTACCGTGGGCCTATTTTTTGTAGTGGCTCTATCCTTTTCTGTTATTTAGTGATGAGGGTGACCCTACATTAGTGGTCCTTCACTTCGTATATAGTTCCTATATAATTGGGTGTCGGTATTCATATGAAATATCAAACCTGAGTATGATATATAAATCAAGGTTGTTATTGTAACTTGTTTCCGAGTTGAGGTCACATAAAAACCCAATTTATTACAACAATAGGAGACCATGTGATGAGCATGCGAAGGTTAATTTTAAATGACCACCTATTACCTGTAGTTGCAAATGTAAGTAAGTTAAGCAGACCAATTTGAAAATATTTTTCTTAAATTGTAAAATTGTTTTAATCATCTTCTCAGTGTTGTCAAGTCTTGGTTGTTTTCAAAACTCTGGACACTTATGTAGTGTCCAGAGTGAAAACATGACTTTGACTTTTTTCACTATGCTACTTCTATAATATAGAGCTTTACAGGTGTCTGTGCTCGAACCTCGCGGGTGAAGAGGGTTTTGCAGTAGCCCCTGGACCCCTGAACTGATCTAACTAGACATATGAGTGAGACAAATAAGAGAGAATAAGACAAATGGTGTTGATTCACCGGCAGGACTGGAGGATCATGATAATCTATACTTTATACTTTAATATGTAAAGCTGAAGAGTTTGTTTGTATTTACATTTATTTGTTTGGTTGAACACGCTAATCTCAGGAACTAAAGATCCGAATTGTAAAAATATTTTTGTGTTGGATAGCGGATTCATCATTCATCATTCATTCATTCATCGAGGAAGCCTCTATAAAGGCTTCCTCGATGAATTTATACCTTATGGTATAATTCAATAATATCATCACGCTACAACCCTGGAGAGCGGAGCAGTAACCATAAATGTCAACAAATTGGGCTTATTTTCATACATTAATGTAAATGTAAGATACAACGGGATGAAATGGGTGCGACGGGGGTTTAAAAAAAAGGACACGGGTGAAGCTGCGGGGATCAGCTTGTCGCTTATATGAATGCTACCTACATCAGTGTAGTAATGAACTTTTTCAGATCCTCAATTATCTGCCTCGAGCTGGTCCTGTGATCTGTGGGGCGGTAGAACGAGATGTCCACAGAGAAAGAGCGTTCCTCTTCATACGCAACTGCGGTGGCGATTGGACACCCACCAGCTTCTCAGCCGGTAAGGAGTTCTGCTGCACTGACGGAGAACACCATAAATGCTGATGAAAATTTTGTAGTAAATACGTTTTGAACGGTGTAGGAATGTTTAAAGTGTGTCTTGTGACATTATTTTATTTTATATATACTAAGGTATGTGTTGCAAATTGAAACGGCACGTGAACGGCAATAACATTGATGGAATGGATGTTAGTTGTCTGTAAGTAGAATGAAGTTATAAAGTTTTCATTTCTCGCAAGGACTCTAATATCTACGCCCGATTTCAAATAGGAAACTAATAAAAAATGTAATTATATATGTATTCAGTATATTAGATAAAAATAGACAACTTACTGAAAGATATGCTTTTAATAAATTGTTGTTTAAGTTAAGTAATTTATTATGAAATCTCAAAAAAATGGCGGTGTTGTGTGAGGAGTACATAAATACGAATAAATTGTTATGTTCCTTTACGTGTAAAAATTTTATAAAATTTATTTATTATTTTTTTAAAATTTTATATATAACGTTATACCTATTCTAAATATTTTTTACTAATTATTGTAATATGAGTAAATATGTGTCTAGTTTACTTGTAATTTTTTAAGTAGAAATAAATAATTTTAAGATTTACGCTTACATCACATATTAGTTAATGTCTGTAAAGTATCATAATTAATTAGTTATATTATTTTTTTTACTACTATATTTGTAAGTAATCTAGCTATAATTTGGTGTACAAATAAAGTTTTATTCTATTCTATTCTATTCTATTCTATTCTTGGTGGTTTTTATGTATCTCGATTTATTATTACAGTAATTATTTTAATATATTTTTATCTTTTTCTCCGTTTCTTAATCTTTTAATATATTTTTTTACTGCATTTGGCCTCAGCATTTCAACCAACAATAACAGTCGTATAAAATACATATTATGAATGGGATAAGTGTGAAATGAACAGAATACGTTAGTATAATTATAGAGTTTCGGCATTATTCATGTCAGACGGCAGTCGGGAGGGACTTCCCATCATCGTTAATTGCCTGTGATCGTAGCTTTGTCCATTAGTTAGCCAGTGCACCGCTAGCAGGTAAGGTCGCGTGGGCCCCGGAGATCTTGGTGCAAGGGGCCCCTGTGAATAAAATCATATATGACAATAATTAGATAAGTACTTACCTTTGAAAGAAATTAAATCAAAGAGTTCTCTGGTCTCCATTCTATATTACTGACTGCCCAGTGCTATACGTGGTAGAATATGCGACTGCCGCGCTGAGGTCTCCAGTTCGAATCCCGGGTCGGAAGTAAAATATTTTTGTGTGATCCACAAATGCTTGTTTCGGAGCTTAGAACTGGCCACTAGAATCGCTCTCATTTTGTTTTAATTTTGTTTTTTTTTGTATAAACTCATTACTGTATAATTTGTTCAAATATCGTGTAAATAAAACTTATGTAGTAAATTAGTAGCGGTTAGAAAAGAGTGGCCATGAGTTGTATTGCTTGGTTCTTCCTCAGGCTCTAACTATTGCTTTGCGAATTTGGCAGTAAATGAAAATGTAGAGGCAATAATCTTGACGTTCATAAGTGTTACTAGCTATGTGACCTACACGAATAAATATATTTTATTTCATTTCATGGTGTTTAGAGATAGGCGGGTTTTTGTCCCACTTATCAGGTGTGTGTACTGTGTACCTAGTATAGAAAACCCCTCACGGTTTTCTATACTAGGTATCTAAAATACTATTTGACACTTAAATTTTATTTATACGTATAAATAATTTTATCAAAATATTTTGTGTTTATTTTCGTAAATTGCGAGATCAACAAGAAAAAAGTTATTTATGCCAAAATGTAAAGTTAACGCGTTACATTTGCGAGTAATGTACGCATGGTTTGTTGATATAGCGCATGGCGTGATCCTGTGCTAAGCGCCGGTGGGTGCGACAAGGAGTGCCTTATCCGTTGACCCGGTTACTCGCGATTATTGTGTCAATGAAGTTCTCTTATCAAGGACTAGTACACACACATCAAGTACATAGTTACTAGCCGCTGCGGGCGGAAAAGGAGTGGAGAAGGGGTTAGCGGGGGGCGAGGCGCCTGACCCGGATCGCGTAGGGTGAACAACCCCGACACGTGCCACTTTCTAAAAAGAAACGAGCGTCGCCCGCGCATCCTTGCGTGGACCGCTGGAACACTGGTTGCTTCTCTATTACATGACTAACATGTTTTGGCACCTAACAACTGTTTAAAAATAGAATGTCCCTTAGACGTCGAGTGTGAATTATTCCTAATTTAGATAACTTGGCCTGGAAATACGATGTAAGTTTATTTAGATACATTGACACTGACAGTTGAGTGGCTTCCTTGGTTCCCATATTCATCTCTAAGTTATGGTTATTGCCATTGACCTACTGGTATGCTATTCAAATTTTTAGATTAGGTACATGTACTTACCAAACTACTATTGGACGTGAGAATGTGAATTCTTTTTACAAAACTTTTGAAACTATCCGATTAAAAACAATAGCTAGTAGAGTCCGTAGGGGTATTGTTAACATTTAAAAACGTTAAAAGCGTTCTAAGTAAACGGCACTAATAAAATAAATCTCTTTCCAAAATAAGTATCAAATTTATCGAGAACCGCATCTTAGTACAATAAATCTACATTATTAAAATAAAATACAAACCTGGTTAACGAACAAATTCTGTAATTAACATACAGGAATACATATTGTCCTACTTGAATGGTATATCTTTACAGTTAAGTATAATATGAGTACTTAAATGACTTTATAGAATAACAAATCCCTTTCTACTTTTTGATTAATCTCGTATCCCAAGTCACATGACGAAATGGAACCTATGGATTTATAGTTTTTTTTGCACATTACACCCGGATCCTGTTTGCGCAATTGATAATAAATAAAATGAAAATGACTGTGCGAAATGATGTAAGGAGTTCGTGCGAATAAGATAAGTATGGATATTTGTTACGGTTGTAATAAGCTAGTAACGGCATGTATACTTACAGCAGTCAAACTGTATGTGAAAATCGTATACGCGACCTGTCGTCTATTATTCGTCTGTAGTAAAGTCTAAGGTAGTAGGTAATTAGTGTCATCGTATGAGAAAAGAGTGACGCCCCTTTACACGCTTGGTTGTATCTATACTAATATTATAAAGCTGAAGAGTTTGTTTGAGGTTTAAAAAATCAACTTAGAAATTTAAGCCAACCTACTACCCAACTGTCAATAAAAATCTGTAACAGTCTAGATAATGGGCTCACCACCTGTTACGTGGGACAAAAATGCATACGGTGAAATGTGGGCGTTTATTATGCCTCTGCCTACCCCTTCGGGGATAAAGGCGTGACAATATGTATGTATGTATGTATATGGCGCGAGCGAGAGTAAACGAGCAGCAATAGTTGTTCTGTGGTGTTAGCATTAGATCTCCTGACTGGTGTAAGATATCAATTCATCCTAATGACATTTTAAAAGGCAGTAATGACACGACACAACCCGTGACTACAGTTGATCCAACCTGGTCAAAACGTCAGGCCACTAAATAAGTATGACACATGACCGCGTTACTGTCGAAAACTAAATATAGGTACTTATACTTAGTATGGAGGAGTTATACCTACAAGGGCTCTTCAGAGACTCCCGGCTATTGACAGATGTAAGGACACGATGTGGTTTTAGTCGGTAGGAGTCCGGCACGGCATCTATGAGGATATCCTTTCTTTAAAATTTACTAGGATGGTTATGTAATCATGAGAGGATGAGCTCGGCTTCGCCCTTGTGGTTCGCGGTTTTACCATTACCGTTTTTAACAGGAACCTCATTTCCCAGGATAAAATGGAGCTTATGTGACAATCCACGGTGTCACCTAATTTTAACCAAATAGGTTTGTTTGGACGGGAGCCAGAATTAAATAACAAACATACCTACTCAAAGTACTGATTTTAACCTACTTTTATCACAGAAGGAGTAGTATTGTACATATAATGAAACCTTATACCCTATTCTACGCTTTTGTGTTAACCAAATTTTTTTTTATTTACTTTAATTAAGAAGTAGTATATTAATAAAAGGATTTAAATTAATTATAATCTACCAATATTCGTAACTGAACTGGATATTGTTCACGGTTTATAGTACGTTTACAGAACACTGAGTCCGCGGGGCCAGTTGCGCTTCGTTGCGTTAAGCATCTTTCACTATGGCTGGTCCTCGAATGGGTGACCACTTTGTGGCATTTACATTTTCGAGCGTTTCCGTGCTCCGGAAGGCACGTTAAGCAGTTGATCCCGGTTGCCAGTAACATGGCAGTCGTTAAGCCCAGTTGAAGGCCTTATAGGCTTAAAAATTTCAACAGCAGGGCGCTACAACCTGCGCCTGTCCATTTCAACACGGCACCACCTGTTACGTGGGACAAAAGTGCATACGGTGAAATGTGGGCGTATAGTATGCCTCTGCCTATCCCTTTGAGGATAAAGGCGTGGTAATAATATGACAATAATATTATAGTACGTGAGTGGGCAAAATTATTGTTTTTTTTTGACATTGGAAGTATTTATGAGCGACAACATTGACATTTAGTACGGTATTCTGTGCCAAACAATAAAGTGTCTATAACATAATAAATAAGCAATAGGTAAGTTTGTTTAATATGATCGTAAATTTTGATTACAATTTTACATTCATAATGAATGATAAATGAATGTTAAAATCAATCTAGTAGCCTAAAGTAACTGCACACCACACCCTTCCTGTGAGTGTCGTAAAACAGTTAATACCATAATTATACTAAAATAACATGGATAATTTTAGTCAAAAGAATAAATATAATTTTAAAAATAATTCTAGAAAGTTCGCCCGGGTTACTAATTATAATAATTAGTAACCCGGGCGAACTTTATACCGCCTTAGATTCCTGTTTCATAGAAAATGTATGACATCATTGTGTTTTGTTTTTTTACTTATTATTCGATTCCGCACGGACTAATACGGTTAACACACGACCGGATTTGATCCGACCAGACCGCGGATTTGATTTGCCGCCCGACCAAATCTTACCGTCTGTAAAGCAATCCGGCGGACATAATTATTATTAATTGAGCCCGTCTCGTTCCGCATCGGATATGATCAATGTTGTCGTTCTAGCTACTTCGTCGTAAATTTCCCCAGATTTAATTTAATTTTTCTCCAAATAGACACTTTTTCATAATTTGTTTCCCAATGTTGCCATCTTAGTTGGTTTGTCAAAAATGTCCCCAGTACCGATTTTACCTTTCCCCAAAAAATTACTTTTTCATACAATTTTCTCCAGAAAGAAATAAGAGCTACTTTAATACATAACGTAGTGTTTATTTACTCTATGTAGAGGAATACTATGCATACCAGTTATCTACATAGATAAGTAAAATTAAAATGTGTGTGTGTGTAATTTCAAATTTGCAGCTTTTCACTAAATGCATATAAAATAATATACTTTATTAGAAACTTTTCATTTCCACAAAAGTTCCTTAAAAAAAATAATTTTACACCCTTTTTGAACACCCTGTCTGGTCGTCTGGTCGTCCGGTGCGGTCTGATCCGGAGATCTGGAGATCTTGAGCATCTTCTTTTATTTACTCTATATATTTAATCTTTATTTACTCTAAGGTTGACTGAAAGAAAATTCCTACGGCATTAAATCCACCTTTTTTCACCTTTTATCACGAATTTGTACGAAGTTTTAAAATAAATAGTTACGGTATAAAATTATATTATTTCTTTATATATTTATGTCGCCATATTATATATAATATTAAATAATTGTTCTGTCCCATATCTATGTGTGCACAATGTCAATTATTCGGAAATCCGGAAGCGGGTGAAAGTTAAATTGCAATAGTCCGTTATTCTATGAAATAAAGACTATCTGAGTCACCACAAGCACAGTACTGAGATACTACTTTTAGACACTGTGCCAAATCTTTATACTGTGTGATTACATCAATACGAGCACGGTACAACCCTAGATATGTTCCCCGAATCAGTAACTGGTGACCCCGACGACGCGGGCGCAGTGGCCGCGGCACGTAGCCTAGCCGCGTGTTATTGTAATGCGTTGCGCAACTTAGCGCCTACCAGAAACCCCCCTCTCTGACCCTCTCCCCTCGTTGCTATGCCTTCCCGGGCTGCTGACTGCCCCAATAAGGGTATTTCAATGAACTCTATCTGTGACTTATTGGTGGGAAAGTAAAGGCTACTGAGTTTTACAGCGCATATGAGATGTCACAGAACATGGCTCGGTGTTAAATTTATTTATACTTTGTATTATAATTTATTGTACCTATACTAGCGAACCGGCCCAATTTTGCAAGTGTGCAATGTAGATACTAATATGTATATTATATTTAGATAATATTATATGTAGATATTATATCTATTGCTGAAAACTGCATTACATATCGTTGAATAGTTTAAAAGATCTAAGCGAATAAATCGAATATATAAAGATGTTGCTTATCATTATTTATGTATCTATATTTTATATGTAGTTGTCTAAAAAAAGATAAGGTCTTAAAAATGTCCAACATTATTTATTTATTTATCTCTAAACAACAAAGAAGTATACTTATGTATCGACTCGGTAGTGCAACTTTATTAAGGTGTAAAGGTCAAGATATTCAGGGATCAAGTCAACCTCACCTGTAAGTTCAGCAAGGTCAGCTAGTGTACCTACTGCTAGTGTACTGCTAGCAAATTATATTTATTTTTTACAAAAACAAACATATTGTTCATAGAAAACACCCAAACTCTAAAACAAGTATTTGCGGAGTACCTATGTAAATATTTGTTCCATCCTGGGACTATCGGTAGTCGCACTCACATGCAGATCGAAGATTGAATTGTTAGGTCCGATAAAGGCTTTATTCCGCGTACGCTTAGATTGTGGAATGAACTCCCTGCCTGGGTTTTCCCGAAGGTCTACAGTATGGGGGTTCTTCAAAAGAGGTCTTAGAAGGTTTATGAAGCGTCGGCAGCGCGAGTGCTGCAACTCCGGTGTTGGAAACGTACATATGCTACGGTGACCACTTTCCATCAGGTACGCTTGTCTGCCACCTCAGTGATATAAAAAAAATAGTTTTGCATTGAAGTCCCCCGTAACCGTAACGATGACCTATTGGGTTTTTGCATAGATCAAGGAATCAATGTCTCTCGCGCGCTCTCTACTAGAGACGCCTTACGCTATCTATATTATTTAATATATTATTAATATTCTATACGCGAAAGTTTGTAAGTATGGATGTTTGTTACTCTTTCACCTAAAATCTACCAATGGAATTTGATTTAACTTTACAGTAATATAGCTAGTCAGGAGGAGTCACTCTTTTTTCATACTAGTACACAAATTACTATAGGCGAAAGATATGCAACGCGATTTTCGCCTACAGTTTGACGTAAACTTGGTACACGGTATTATTGGTTCTGTCTCTATTAGGCGCGCGAGCGACATTCATTGGTCTGTGGATTTTTGCAGGGCTATACGTAGGTGTGTGTTGTGACTGATTTTTAAATTAAATTTAGTTTAGTAATAATTAATTTTAGTTTTTCTTTTGAATGTTGTTTTTTATTTATTTATTTTAATTTTAATTGTGATTTTAATTTGGTTAAATGTATTTAAATGTAATTGTAATGCACTTTAGTTATTTTGATTTTTTTCATAGAATTCAATGGACTGTCTGAAAATTAATATTTTTTTATTTTTGTTTTTTTTTAAACAAAGACGCTTTTCAAGATTGAGCGATGTTAATTTCAACGAATATCATTCAGATATCTTTTCTGATAATCAGCTTAGGTACACTACACGTTCGTAATCCCCTGTAGTGAGACCATGGCACGCATGTCATCCTGACGAAGTTAAGCCAGTACTTCTTGGGTCTTCCCCTCTTACTGGGACCCGGCGGGACCGACATTTACCGACATTTATTTCCCACGTAGCCCGGCCGGCGGTTGCCGCATGACGTGGCTTTACCAGTGAAGGCGACACTCTAATATTTTACTATTTTACCTCCTAAGAGTTGGAATTTGTAAAAAATCGTTCTCAGTAGGTGCCTACTGCCTACATTGGTCGCGTTTGCGATTTTCGCACACAGTTTGACGGAAACTTGGCACGCGGTATTATTATTACTTTCGTGTCAATTATGCTAGCTAGAGGGAACGAACAACATTCCTCCTTATTTTGTGTTTTAGACACACATAACTAGTCTAGGAGTTAGAGATATAAATGATGATAATTATGAATGAACTATAATTAATAATGATCAAATGCGACGATAGTATCTCATTCATATTCAGCGTGCTCATTCTGAAATTAGTCGATTGTAGGTGTTTTTTGAAGTTATACTTTTATTGGCGCGTTAGGGAAAAATGACGAGAGTAATTTTTTCGATGCCAGCGCAGACCGTCTCGAAAAACCGACACCATGAAGTTAGCTGATAAGTGTTTCCATGACAACTTATAAACACCCTGAAGTTAGCTGATATGTGTTTCCATGACAACGTATAATTAGTAGTTTTCATTCTTGTGATGTTTTCTTCTTACAAATGTATCATTTCTGTTACAAACAATGAGTTGTGGTATATGTGATAAAATCTTATTAGATTAAAGCAGTTTTTCTAACGCGTGTACGTAAGTACATACACACTTTTTTATTTTGATGCATACTCTTCCTTCCTACATCGCAATACCTACGCAATAATAATGTTAACAGTTTCACGGAAAACTATAAAATGCATACATGGCTGTTTTCATGCCAAGCGGGAGTGTATAGGTGCGGGGGACGCAGGCCCGCCCTGCGACACACTTTCTGAAGGGCTCTAAAACTCAGGCTTTTGTGGCCACCTTTATGGCCGTCTTTATTCGTAGACCTTTTGATTTATATGAACGCCAAAGATAGTGTTTGACCGAAAAGAAAATGTTTCTCAGAGTAGCGAACTTATGAAAACCTATTTTGATTTTTATCATGGTCCATTACAACAATTTTTTATATGTTATTATTAAATGAAATTTTCGGAGGAGAGAATTTCGGCAGAACTGAGTGATTCAATAGAACGTTTCTTTGTCAAACTACTGAAACCTGCAACACACCGACAGTGCCCGTGTTTCCTTCCTCTTAAAATCCCAAGCTTAAGTTCAAACTGTCGACCAAAATATACTAATGAGTGTTCCGCCATCTCACGTAATATCCAAAATTTGGCTTTCTCGGTTCATTTGCATTTCTAACCCGATTTTTCTGACGTAATGACTGGACTAATAGTCCAATAACTACCGTGGTTGTTTTTAGAATTCATACCTGTCGGATTTGAAAAAATCTTTTTGTGTTGGTTAGCCCATTTATCGAGAAAGGCTATGTTATATTATGCTAAGCTATATATCATCACGCTACTACCCTGGAGAGAAGAGCAGTAATCATAAATGTCGACAAATAGGGCAATTTTTTATACATTTTGGTTGAATTTATAAGCGACAGGATTAAATAGTTGCGACGGGAGTTCGAAGTATGTCACTGGCGAAGCCGTGGGGGTTATCACTTATGTGAGTATAAAAAATACAAATATAAATTCAATTTATCATGAGTGAAGTATGAAATTGTAAGTGTTATTTTAAGGTTATTTAATAATTTGTTGTAAATACAAGCTTTAATGTGATTCTAAAAAAAAAAAAAAAGTGCGTGTAATTAAAAAGAAATAGGCTACGAATCCTTGGCACTTCCACGCAATGTCTAATAGACGCAATTAGAGACACAGTTTTACCTGGGCGAGACAGACTACAGCTTTAATTATTCAAGAAATAAAACATGTATTAACTATCTTCACGCTGTATCCCTGACGGGGTAGTCAGAGAGGACAGATCGCCAGGCTTCGCGATCCATGCATACTTCTTTCGCTTCTTCGAGATTCATCAATCGCTTCATACACGCACGTCTGGGTATCCGAGTACTTTTGACCTTTCCGTTTTAAAGCAATCTGCTAACGTGGTCTTCATATGTAAGTCTCGGCCTACCCTGACTCCTTCTACCCTCTACTTTTGAACAATATATATTCTTCGTCAATCGTTCCTCACTCATTCGTTGGACGTATCCAAACAAACGGAGCACGCCCTTTTCCAGCTTAACGCTGACACTTTCATTCAAACCTGCCATATTGCGTATCACTTCGTTACGTATTCGGTCGGCCAAAGTTACGCCGCACAATTTTCGAAGTGATCGCATCTCCACAGCATTCAATTTACTTTCATGCATCTGCTGACATACCCAGGTTTTACTATCGTAAAGCAAAGTTGGCGGCACTAGCACTGCGTAATGAATCGCCATTCGTGCTTCTTTTACGATGCTTTGTCGCTGTACTAACTGGGACAAAGCACAGTTAACTTTGTTTCCGGCAGCTACTCGCCGTTCTACATCCGAATCACATCTTCCAGAAGCGCTCGTGGCCCCGCGGTCTCAGTGTTCGGTAAATGATCACTGAGGTACGCAACTTTCACTATGGCTGGTCGTCGGATGGGTGACCACTTTGTGGCATTTACATTTGCGAGCGTTTCCGTGCTTCGGAAGGCACGTTAAGCCGTTGGTCCTGGTTGCCAGTAAAATGGCAGTCGTTAAGCCTGGTTGAAGGCCTTAAAGGCGGCTTAAAAAATTTCAACAGCAGGTAGCCACAACCTGCCTCTGTCTATTTCAACACGGCAATGGGCTCACCACCTATTACGTGGGACAGGAATCCACACGGTGAAAAGTGGGCATATAATATGCCTCTGCCACCCCTTCGGGGATAAGGCGTGATGGATATTTATTTATTTATTTTATTTAAGTCGGCTGACATAGCAAATTTGACTTGAAAGTTACTATTAAGGCTCAACCTACATTTACACATATTAGAGATATACTACATTTATAGCATATAAATACAAGAACGCGATAGATATAGATATAGCATATAAGACAAGAACTGCATGAGAAACAGTACCAGTACAGTTAGATACTGACCACACACCACAAGGATAATTATAATATTCTTCTTGTCATACATAACACCATAGATGATATTAAAATTGTTATCCCCATTTTATCGTGAGTCATAGTTTCACAAACAAGTAACGGGCTTATAGTTAAAAACATCTTTAGGCATTCGTGTGAATCGTGCTTAATATACAACTTTTGTAATTCCCGTTGAACGGATTACACCTTTTAAAAGTGAGTGTATCGTTTATTGCATGCAATTTTGCATTTGAAATAATGTAAGACAGCTAGTTTCTAATACTAGGGTGAAACATACTCGTACATACCTTTTTTTCCCACTGAGTATTCGGGGCATATGCCCAGGGCCCACAATTGTCAGGGGCCCTTCAGTTAGACCCGTGCGTCGCATTAATGTTCATGAGAGTCAGAAATCACGGATGAAGTCGGAGCTCACAGCTGGTTTTCAATTAAATAATAATGAGTAAATGTCACTTTGGCGCGGTTTGCGCGGGAACTACTCGAATGGCAGACGCTTGTTGTATATTATTTTTCAAAACAAGTGCATTAACCTTGATTTATGTGTGAAAATGATAGTTTCTTAGTTATAAAAGTTGTGTAAACGTGCTATAGAGAAAGACGTGACATATTGCAGTGAAATGCTATTTTAATCCTGCCGAGCTAATTCCACGGAAAGCCTCAATAACGCTTCTACCACGTTTTTGGGGCATAGACACAGCAACTAAGACTGAAGTTGACATCGACAATAAAAATAAAGTGACTAAAAATGACTGGACTAAATTAAAACATAAGAGTAAAGAAATATGATATGATATAAATAAGATTTGGCTAAAAGGTCAAAATGGCGCAAAATATTTTGTCCATGGGAAATAAACTTAAATAAATAATATCCATCACGCCTTATCCCCGAAGGGGTGGCAGAGGCATATTATATGCCCACTTTTCACCGTGTGGATTCCTGTCCCACGTAATAGGTGG
Source organism: Thumatha senex (assembly GCA_948477245.1). Classification (NCBI taxonomy): domain Eukaryota; kingdom Metazoa; phylum Arthropoda; class Insecta; order Lepidoptera; family Erebidae; genus Thumatha; species Thumatha senex. The sequence continues at coordinate 21,783,199 of OX419726.1, forward strand.
TGAGCCCATTGCCGTGTTGAAATAGACAGAGGCAGGTTGTGGCTACCTGCTGTTGAAATTTTTTAAGCCGCCTTTAAGGCCTTCAACCAGGCTTAACGACTGCCATTTTACTGGCAACCAGGACCAACGGCTTAACGTGCCTTCCGAAGCACGGAAACGCTCGCAAATGTAAATGCCACAAAGTGGTCACCCATCCGACGACCAGCCATAGTGAAAGTTGCGTACCTCAGTGATCATTTACCGAACACTGAGACCGCGGGGCCACGAGCGCTTCAATATAAACTTTATATTTGTAATTATTTAATGGCCTTGTTTGTAAGACCTTCTAGCCAAATCTTATTTATTTCATATTTCTTCAATCTTTTTATTATCTAAAACGTCTTTGTCTTCTACACCTTGGTCAGGTTTAGTCTTAAGTCAGGGTGAGTCTTACCCCAGTATAGCAGTAGTTGCTATAATACTGAGGTTCATATCTAAATATCACGGTCTTTTACTATAGCACGTTAACACAACTTAAATGTCCACCACTCGTAGGCATAAAACAATATAAATGCACTAGTTTTATAAAATATTAAACATCAAGAGTATGCCGTCCACCATTTTCCGGCCTAATATCGGAAACAAGACAGAGGCATATTGTCACATCTTTACCCCCGAAGGGGTAGGCAGAGGCATACTACACGCCCGCATTTTACCGTCTACACTTTTGTCCTACGTAACAGGTTAAGCCCATTGCCGTGTTATCGACTCTTGTTTTTGACAACTATTGGGTACCTACGAATGGGACCTATTGGAAACAAACTACAAAAAAGCGAAGGAATCATCATCATTTCAGGATTTAAGTAATAATTAGAATTTAAATTGTGTAATATCCATTATGAATTTTATTTTATTGTAATTTACTTGGTAGGAGGAGGAGAATCGGCTACAATATTTGATTGAGGTAGGTATAAATCCATTCATAGCGCGATACAATATTATTAGTTCGACCGGTTCATACTAGATGGCGCTGAGTACTTGTGGATTTGTATAACCCAAACATTATTTAAAAAATAATAATTAAATAAGTTTAAATGTCACGGCAACTGAGGACAATACTACGCTACTATTACTACGTAACTAAGTATACATGTCTGTTTGACGTTAGTTTCAAATATTTATTCATCGCAATCAGCTTACACTACTGTTTACAAGACTTCTTTTAGCCCTACTTCGAATTGCTGTCAGGTATTGCCTTGTCAGCATATTTTGTACGTCAAACGCCTAGACTCTTGTCTTTGACAACTGTTGGGTACCTACGAGTAAAGTTTTTTTTTTACGTTACGTTAAACAAGTAGAGAGCTTATTCGTAGAACGAGAATGCATATTTCATAGCTGAGCTATCATTTCTCAACAGTATTTAAATCCTAATCGCTTAGTAACTGTAATTATTCATTTCATATATGCACGAAAGGTAACGGTCTGTGATTATTTCGCACCAATGTGATGCATGTCATAAAAACATTACGAATTCCATAGATACATAGCGAACAACATGAAATGCAATTCGTTGTTGTTTTGACACCGTTTCTTTAACTATCTCCCATAAACTGTAGCGATACATACAATCACAATGCACCGTATGTAAAGGAGGCGGAAATAGGATAACGGTGGATTGGTGTTGTTCACAAGAACTTCTCAATATCGCAAACCGTTCCCCTGTCTGCTACCAACAATGTATCATTAAAAGAACACCGTTATTGAGGCCTGCCCACCCCTGCGCGCGCTTCTACGCGGATGAACGCACCGTCAGCTTACCGCGGCTGTCGGTAATGTCGATGTCGACGCGCCCGACGCTCCTCCGTTCACAACTTTTTGCTATCACAAATGGAAACTACGGAGACAGTGGGGTGAATCGAGGCCGATACACCGCCACTGCTATGTAAGAAACATCAGCTGTGATTAGAAAACCATTCGTCTTGATGATCTATTAAGAATGTATAAATAATCTGTGGTAAAAGGTCATTCAAAGCGTGAGATTTCGTAATCTGACGTATGAAGAAGTAATGCTTTGTTTTTAGATTTGGAACTTCGCAAGCTCTAAACTCTTACAAATGTGATGCGTAATATCACATGCTAAATCACAGAAAAAAAATCTTAAAAAAAAACAATAGTTGTAACTCTTCACTTTGTTGTTTAAAAGATCATACTCGTCAAAAGAAGGATCTTAATTATCACTGGTGTTGTTTTGTTTCAAATGCAAATAGATTGCGCAAAGCCACGAGCATGAAGTTCTTGAGTTGACCTGTCAACTGACCTGTGGATTAACACGCCAATCAGGATTTGATTTCTGGAATTATAATTGTTGTACCCATTAGGCTTTTATCATGTAAGGTTGTTGGAGTAAAAACTAACTCCATCTGCTAGGGTGTACCTACCGACCAATGGAGAAAGGCCTATTGGGTATGTGTCCGTTGCCTGCATATTTAAAAAAATATAAAAAGGTCGCTAAATTAAATCTAAATATCTGAATAGCTTCAGTAGCTCAGTGCTCTGCTCTTTATACAAGACTAGTTGACGTGGTGAAGTTTCCCTGTTCCCGTTTTCCACAGGAACTTGTTCCCGGGAAAAAAAGTAGCCTATGTGTTATAGTAATATTAGTAGGATTCACATCTTTCGCTACGGCCAGCCCTTAGATGACTAACAGTAGGTAATACATTTACTAGTATTTCAGTACTTCCAAAAGCACTATAAGGCGTTGGTTCCGGTTGACAGTAACATAGGTAGCCAAGTTAAAGCCCCACGGTTTTATAGGCGGCTTGAACATATTCAACAGCAAGGTAACCACAGTTTATCCTTGTCCGTTTTAACACAATAATAGGGTATGTAGTTTGAGTGTAACTCGTCTGGTGTTGCCAACGTCCATGGGCTACGGCAAGTTTCGATCAGGTGGTCTGTATGCTGTAATAAATGTGCAATCATAAGAAATGGAACATCGGTACAAAGACACCGACGAAGTTGGTTATACAGCAAGTCCGTCCGTGTTTGTGCTTCAGGGCCCAAGTTACTAAAGTGGTGCACCTGCAGACTAACGAAGTAGGTAACAACGCAGTCGCACTACGGGGTTGGAAAGTCAGACGGAAATCGCTACCAACAATGCTGACAATCAAAAGCTGAACAAAACTGCTTCCAGTAGCCAACATAAAGTGGGTCCCGGGCTCCAAATCCGGGTAGGGTTTAAAAGTAACTGAGAATACACTCAGATGAAGAGAGAGAGAAAGAGAGACCTACCAACATAATCATGTAATTTCCATTTTTGTATCCTGATCGTTTAAATTGGTGTCCGACAATAAAAGTAGATCAAAACTGAAAGCAATCTCAAGCAATAATTGACTCCACCAGTAGGTACGTACTACTTGTTGACCACTAAAAAGTGTTGCCATAGGTATAATAATTTAGGTACGTACACCTTTTTAAGTAGTAATAGATTCATTAATGGCATGTTAGCGATTTAATAGTTTGGAAATTCAATTTTAAAAAGTAATTGAAGAAGTCTTGGGTAAAAGCAAGTAAGGTATAATTTGACTTAGCGGAACTAATTAATTTGGGACTTACTTTTTTATACTTTATCTATCAGTGATAGGCAAGTGATCTAGATAAGGATGTCACACGTAGGTTTAGGTACGATATTTAAACATACATTCGCAATTTTCCTAAGTATTTAACTATTTTACTTGAAGAGAACATGCAAACTTAATGTTATAGTTTTTCGAATAACAGGTTTTGCTCACCCTTTAAGATCATGCTGTGGGGAGAGCCGCATTTCCTCCTGCTATTTTGCAGGTACATCATAGACATTGAAAGTTCTTTGTGTGGGAGGCTTTTTGGAACGAAGTTCCTTACGGCAGACTTAGAGGAGATAGAGATTTTGCTGCGCGACCGAACTGAAAAAAATGTTATAGTAAAACCGTAAGAAAAAGTCCGTGGAATAAAAGCGTTAAATGAGACGTGCGCAAGCGCGACAGTCGTTTGTTTTGCAAATTGTGTCGATTTTCAAACTGTCTATTTACCTCAGTGAAGTGAACACTAATTTGGAAATTGCAGTAACGTAGCTTTGTGGTTTGGGTGGTATGCTGCTCGGCTGAGACGGAAGAGGCCCGAGTTCGAATCCTAGTACAAACGGTGACTTTTTGTATGATTAATTGAATCGTGAACTTGTTAACTTCGTTCCTACCTGGTGTCCCACGACACCACATTTTTTTTAAGTAAGTTTACATCTTTAGGTATTAGACTCATAAATCTGCCTTCAAACATAGTACATGACATTGATTAGGATTTGCAAATTTGTAAGTAATAAATACTAATCATGTTATGTACCATTTACCCTGCTTTACGAGCATCTGCCCGTGCCTGTCTCTAATTTATCTTTTTACAATAATACTGTTTATATTTCCGATTTATAAACACGTATCTATTTTTTGAAATCCGATGGTTGCTGAAGCTAGAAAAAGCAGTACAAAAACTGCTTTTTCAGCTCGGTTTGCCTATCTGCTCTAGTCTGACTCCTCTTCAGAGCTGGAAGTTCCACACAGAGTACAAAAGTAAGTTATCCACAGTTCGCTGCAATATCGGGTGTGACAGATAAGATTGACTTTTCTTGCAAACGGGTTCTAGAGTGGAGACCTCGACACGGTAAACGAAGTAGGTAGTAGGACGAACCCTCGCCAGATGGACAGACGACCGGGAAAAGGTCGCAGGGAGAGACTGGATGTAGAAGGCGCAGGACAGTGAAATGGGCCTAAATTGGGAGAGGCCTACGTCCAGCAGTGGACTGCCATAGGCTGATTTGATTTTAACATTTTCGTTTGATTTTTCATCTTTCTTCATTTCCATCTGATTCAACTGTATCATCATGTAACTTAGACTATCCTTTTCTTGATATATATTGGAGGTGGAGGCTTACCAAATCGATCCGGGTGACTTTATCGTGGGACAGAACCGAGCTGTCTTTACGTTTCGTCAAAAAAGATATGATTTCATACGTTATAAAATCTTTCGATGATTACTTAAATATAAGGGAGTATTTTCGAAAATAATGAAAAGGAATGAGTGAGAGGTATATTATATTTATTATAATAATAAAGTTAAGTACCTACTATTTATGCGTCTACATTTATAATTATATACTTTAATGACCTACCCTTTTAATTTAAAATTTAAATTAGTTTTAAAGGATTGCAACTCACTTTTGTTTTATTTATTTGTAAACGATTCAAGTAGCTTACTGATTTAAATAACTACATACATACAGTCACGTCTTATTCCTCACGTCTTTTTCTCCTCCACTTCACACGGTCTTCGGCATCCCCTGTAGTGAGACCGTTGTTATGTTTATTATTATTATTTTCTTGTTGGGGACGCCGGCACCGCCGAGCGAACGATCCGACCGCATCTCTTGCCGCCCACTTCGCTCATTTCCCCGAAATCTCCTCCTTGCGGTTTGGATTGGGTATCCCAGCAGTCTTCACGGCGCCCCGTCGAACCTTCTTGTTTCCTTGCAGAAGCTTACTATCTGATCCACATTCAGATGTTCTATGTCTTCTTCTTCTAGTCTGTCGGTGCCCATAATTTCCCATCTTGTTAACGAATACATGGGGCACTCAGCTAGTAGGTGGAAGCTGGTTTCTTCTTCCTCCATGCATTCTGGGCATAATGGGTCATCCATTACTCCTATCACTGTTAGGTGCCTGTTGAGGCGACAGTGTCCTGTGATGATCTCTATGACAAGCCTCATGTTTGCTCTGGTAAGTTTGACCAGTCGGCTTGTCCTTTTCGCATCCATTCCCCTGATGAAGATCTTCGACTGTCTCATGCCTATCGAGGACCTCCATCTCAGGTTGGTTTCTACTGTTATGCTTCTGGTAATTACTCCTTTCGTGATCTTATGAACGATTGGAAGCCATGGCTCCGGTCCGATCACACATTCGTCAGCCCCTTCCCGGGCTAGTTAGTCCGCTAGTTCATTGCCCGGGACTCCCTCATGTCCGGGGACCCAGGCAACGTGGACTTCAGTTCTTTCCGCCAGCTTTTCGAGTGATTTTTTGCACTCCTTGACTGTTGCTGACATTGTCTCTACTTTATTTAGGGCTTTCAATGCTGCTTGACTGTCACTGTAGATAGTCACCTTTTTTATGTCTGTATGGCGATGTATAGTTTGCGCACACTCTGTGATGGCGCATATTTCCGCCTGAAAGACACTTGCGAATTTGCCTAACCGTATTGATCTATTAATCTCCGTTCCATTTGCACATTGTATGTGCACTCCGGAGCCGGAGAGCTTAGTAGATTCTTTCTAGAGCCGTCAGTGTAGCAGATGACGCCTCCGGTGTCTTCCGTCTGCCAGCTCTCTCTTTGTCCTATATGTATTCTATACTTTTGTCAAAAACCCTCTCCTTCTTGATTAGGTCATTGTTAGAGAGAATCATTGACAATTTGTCTTCGTATTTCTTATTGATACTAGCATGTCCGCCATCTTGAGGATTACCTCTCCATAGGCCCACGCTTTTCAATTTAAACCATTGTTCAATTGCTTTCTTTTTAATTTCTAGAATCCAGAGGATGGAGTCCCAATACGATCTCTAGCGCAGCTGTGGGAGTTGTCCTCATAGCACCTGTTGTCATCAGGGCCGCCAGCCTCTGTACCTTGTCTAATTCTATTTTGTTTGTCTTGTTCGCTGCCTTGTGCCACCATACTATGGCCCCGTGCAGTATTCTGGGTAGGATAATTGATTTATATATCCTTATGTCTGTTGCTGGTTTCGTTCCCCAGGTTCTTCCTATTGCACTTTTACATTGCATCAACGCCATTTTGGCTTTTGTGCATGTGTTCTTTATGTGAGTCTTAAAAGTCAATTTGCTGTCCAGTGTGACTCCCAGGTATCTGATATTCTCAACCACCTCCAGGGTGTGGTTGTTCAGTCTCACCGGTCCAAAATTGTCTTTCTTCCTTTTATTCGTAAATGTCACTACCTTTGTCTTGTCGGGATTAAAGTTTAACCCTTTGCTTTTGCACCATGTTAGAGCTACCTTCAGTCCTCTGTTCATGATGTCGCACATAACACTTGGCACCTTGCCGGTGACCAGGAGCACGCCGTCGTCGGAATATGCCTGTGTGTATATGTGCAAGCTGTTAATTTTCTTGATAAGTTCATCTATTAGCAGGCACCATAGTAAAGGCGATAGGCATCCTCCCTGTGGGAAGCCTCTGCTTGCCTCTACTTTTAGGGTCACGTCTGCCATCTCTGCCTGTATCAGTCGGTGCCTCAGCATTAGTTTCACCCATTCTGATATGTCTTTATCTATTCCTTCGCGGTCGAGGGTAGCTTCTATCGATTCGGGAGTGGCCATGTCGAAGGCTCCCTCGACGTCAAAGAAGCATCCTAGTGCATATTCTTTATTTTCTATCGATCTCTGCACCCTGTTCACCAGGTTGTGGAGGGCTGTATCCGTTGATCTGCCCTCCATGTACGCATGTTGATTTAGGTGCAGAGGTGATTCACTTTTATCTATTTGTTCTCTTATTATCCTGTCTAGTATTTTTTCCAGTGTCTTGAGTAGGAAAGAGGAGAGACTGATACACCTAAAGGCCTTTGCCTCCTGGTAAGATGATTTACCAGGTTTCGGTATGAAGACTGCTCTGACCTCTCTCCATTTCTTTGGGATGTATCTTGACTTAATGCTGCTGTTGTACAGAGCAAGTAGGTCTTCGCTTATGTGGTTTATTACCGTCTGCAGCATCTTCGGAAGTATCCCATCTGGTCCAGCAGCCTTATAAGGCTGAAACGATTTGACACTCTATCTCAGATGTTCCTCTGTTATACAACTATCCAGCATTACGCTCTCGATGTTAACTGAGTCGACTGGCGTTGTGTTATCTGTGTGTCTCTTGCATTCGGGGAAGTGAGTTTTGAGCATGATCTCCAGAATCTTTTCGGGATCAGTCACTAATTCTTTCCCGTTCTTTATGCTGCCTAGTTTGCAGGAGTTGACCTTGGAGAGCGTTTTCATCAGTCGTGCAGCATCTGGTTGCTTTTCGACCCCCTCACAAAACGCTCTCCAACAGTTCCTACTTTCCTTTCTGCATTCTTTTTTGAACGAATTTCTTTCTTCCCTATATACTCGCCAGCTTTCCTCATCCCCTTTTTTGAGGGCTTGTCTAAGGGCCCGGCGAGCTTTTTTCCTTTTCTTACCTAGTGTTTTTGTCCACCATGGTTGTCCTTTGCCCGGTTTGATCTCCCTTAGAGGACATGCCTTGTGATATGCCTCTCTCAGGGTTTCGTCCAGCCTATTGGCTTCCCGTTCTATATCACTGGTGCTTCTTATCGGGATTTTCTGACTAGGGTTCCAGTTTTCCTTCACATAGCTTTCGAACTTAACCCAATCAGTTTTCCTCGCGTTTCTAATCATTACATTTTCAATATTGCTCTCCAAACTGAAAGTGATTCTCCTATGGTCTGACATAGAGTCACTTTCGTCCACTTTCCAGTCACTAATGTGTCGGCTTATTCTATCAGTTGCAACAGATCCAACACCTCTCGCCTCGTTCGTGTAACAAAAGTGGGTGTGTTTCCCATATTTATTATTCCAAAATCTGAGGCACTTATGAAGTCTAAAAGTAAGTCTCCCTTTTTGTTGCAGTCCGTGCTGCCCCAGGCAACATGATGTGCGTTGGCATCACAGCCTACAACAATAGGTATGCACTTACCTTGGTATTTTTCTGTTAATTCTCGAAGTTCTTGAGTTGGCGGCTCGAAGTCTCTCTCGCTTGGTAGATAGGCTGAGACTAGGAGTACCCTTTCCTTCTCCTTTTGCGTTTGTAGCGTTAATTCAACGCTCGCGAGGTCACTGTAACAATCTGCCCTTATTAGTCCTAATGTTCTCGTCCTGCTGCTGGCATAAATGCACGCTCTCGGGGTTGACTCACCATTTTCATGATATATGATGTCTCCTCCCAGAGAGCCGAGCCCAACTATACGTTTGGTTTAGTACGTATGGCTCCTGCAGTAGGGCGATATCTATTGTCTCATCCACCACATAGCGGCAAAGTTCGATGGTAGCCTCGCGGCAGTGGTGAAGGTTTAGTTGAACTACTTTTATTTTATTGTGTTTTTGTGTAGTGTTTCTGTGTGTTGACATCTGAGTGTTGAGTGTGAATGTATGCTTGTGTGAGTGTTTGTGTGTCCTCCTACTTACGATCTGCGTCTGCGGCCCGCCCCCCACACCAGTACGGCTGCAAAAGCGCCATGCTCGGCGGGGGGGTCAGGTCCATCCGCGGACTAGGAGGGGTGTGTATGGTGGTGTGTGTTGGCGTATGTAGGTTGGGTGTCGCCTGCTGTTCACTCAGTGCGTCACGATTATCAGAGGGTGATTCCTTACGGATCTCCCCCTGCATTTCGCCCACGCCATCCCGGGGTACAGCCCTACCCGTTGTGTGTTGTGGTGTACTGTGTGTTGGGATAGCACTCCGATGACCCGGCGAACGCCCCCCAGTGGCACCTCCTGTAGAGGTTCCAGGCTGGGTGACGTCCCCGCCGCCAGCGAGCGCATTTCCCTGTGTTGTGCTCCCTATTCTTTCTGGTGGTGCCTTTGTATTGAGTGGTCGTGCGAGCACCCGTGTGGCCTGGTAATTCAGCCACACATTACCCGCCTCCACTGCCTCCTTAGGAACGCCCACCACAAGCCGCACTCCCAGGGGTAGTGTTTCCTTCCTGATGGACGTCCACTGCGAAACTTTTAGGTCCTCTTCCCTGTTGTCGTTTTGGGCCTTAATAAAGTCCAAAGGCTCTATAGTAAGGCCCTCCGCGCTTCCAGGTAGCCAGATCATCATCCTGTGACGCTCCAGCCTTTTCGCCTTGAGTGGCACTCCGTTCTGCTCGCCGAACTCGCAGCTTAGGAGCCACCTCATCGACTCCTCGGTGCCCGGTGTCACGAGATAGAACCCCTCGGCCACCAGGCCCGAGGCGACGAAGGTCAGGCTTCCACTGCGCAGTCCGGCGATGATGCCTTTTTCTATTGGCAGCGTAAGTCTGCGCCTGATTTCAGCAGCCGTCGCCTCATCCACCGAGACTCCGTCCTCCCGCTGGATAATGACCGAGAGATCACTGTGACCTGCATGTGGTCGCCTTGATCCCTCGTCCCAACCAGTCTGGTGGTGTTTGGGGCGCTTCGGTGGCTGCTGCTGCGTCTGCTCACCAGGGTCAGTTCCCTGCCTTCTTACTTTGGCAGGCCTGGAACCTGCAGGCCCCGCAGTCGCATTGGCCTGGTTAGCCATTGCCACGCCGGGTCGAGCTTGGCCCTGTCCTGACTCCATTTTCCTTCTGCAAGCCTTCTTGAGGCGCTTCCATTTGGAATTGGAGACCCAAGCTTCTTCGTCTCCAATCCTAACTCTAGACAGATCGTCCCCGAGAGTCTCCGAAAGAGACCTACCGGGACGCATCTGTCCGCGACTACCTTGTTCCTTTGTAATTGTTATGTTTCGCGCAAGTTGCTCATCCACAGATACGGAGCTGCCTGCGCCACCAGCTGCAGCACTGTTCGATACTGCTGGTGGCGCAGGGAGGGGTTCTCCGGCTCCGCCGGTACCCTCCTGTGGTAGATACGTTGGCTTTTTGGACATTGCGCATTGTTTGTTTTTTTTTCCGGGGCTGCCGGTTTGTGGGGGGAGGGGTTGGGTGGATTAGGGGGAGGGAAAGGAAGGGGATGACCAGGAATGGGATGTGGGATAGTAACTTACCGTCGCGCGCGCCAGCTCGCAGGCGTTCACCTCTTCGTGTTCGCCAGTCCGCCAGCGCGCCCGCCCGGGTGGAGAGATTGGGAGTGGAAAAGGTAGTGAAAGGGGGGGGGGGGGGGAGGGCGGCCAGAGGTTTTGGTTGCGTCAATTACTGATGGTAATTGACCAAGAACGGGCAGCAACCTCGAGAAGGATAGTCCTCTGGTCTTGTCTGGGGGATCTTTGCGACCTGCGCTACTCCCTAGACCGTTCGCCAAACCCAACATCGGACAGATGTTGGGAGTAGGAGGACGACCAACCACTCATTTAGTTGGTTGATCTTCCCCCCGCCCGTTGTTATGTTTATGTATTAACTTATTTTGTAATAAATAAATAATAACAATAACTTTATTCCAAACTAGTTGACGCCTGCGGCTTCGGCTGCGTAGAGAAGTTTCCCGTTCCCATTTCCCACAGGAACTTGTTACCGGGATAAAGTAGCCTATGTGTTATTCTGATGTATAGCTTATACATCAGAATAACACATAGGCTACTTTCATTAAAATCCATTCAGTAGTTATTACGTGAAAGAGTAACAAACATCCACACAAACTTTCGCATTTATAATATTATTAAGATTTAAAATGGAATTTTTTTTCAATCTCAAATGTCTCAAGTAATGATAAAATTTAATATTTGTTCTAAAACTTATAAGTGGTTCAGCTATATCCCGCGCACCCCGCTGCTGAAATACTTGCTGTTAATAATGCTTACACATATATATCGGAAGAAGCAGCAATATGTTTTGAGATCAATACTCCTTAATAAGAACACTAAATTTATTGTCTCTGAGTGTAAATTGCTTAATAAATTTTTATATGAACTATAGCCTAACGGAATCTTGTGTTCGAATTTCAAATTAGGAACCACCCAAGTGGAAAGTACCTTCACCCTACGGCGAACTCTTTAAAACATTGCATCACTCACCTAGTACAAAAAATAACTAATTGTAACTTTATTTTGGCTAGCTTGATCTTGTTTACTGGTGAATAAGGTTCGAAAAAAAAGTACGAGGAATTTTTAGGATCACAAATAATCAAAATTAAATTGCTATACAAAATTTATTTTATTAAGTATTTGAATAGAGTTCTATTTATACACTCATAATATGCATATAATTTCTAAATATGTGGGGTACCGAAGCTAGTCTAACTAAAGATCAACAGAGGCTATTATATTTATTCTGTAGCGTTACGTCTTATTTGCATGCATAATTTTCCCAATGGAACCCCACAGACATATAAGACCCAACATAGCAGACCCAACGTTAACGAAAAATAGCGTAGCCTATTACACACACATAGACAGGTAGGTTTTTTTTTTTTTGTTTTCGCGGGGAATGCCTTTACGCACTGTCATCCCTGTTGCGGGGGCAGCAGGGACGGTGTGTGGGGCTCCCGGCCCGTGAGAGAGGGCCGTCCTACCCACTAAACCCCGCGGTGTTCCGCCTCACCTTAAAACCGACTCGCAGGGTAGGCCTGAGGTTAAATCACTGCGAGCCGGCAAGGGGCACCCCAGAACGGAGGGGTCCGTCTCGGGGCGGTCGATAAGCGACCACCCCGGAGCTCCCTAAGGAGCTGAAGAACTAGCCCGCACCTCCACCGCTCTCGAGCGCTCCTCTGTAAGCAGAGGAGGTGAGAACGGCCGGTACGGGCGTGCGCAAGAATTGGGCACCCCCTGGAACACAGAAAGGGTGCCCGTCGCCAAGTGGCCAGATGGGCGGGGTCCCCCGACCTTCCGTCCACGGCCAGACACTATTCGGGGGCGCGCATGTATTGAGCACGTCGACGCCCCCGAACAGGACGGCGGGGCGGGAGCGTCTGTCCCGTACGCTCCCGCACCCGCAACTCCTCACGTTTCGCCGCCATCACCTCGCTAGCAAACGAGGCGACGGCGGCCCAACACTGTTGGCTGCCGACCATGGCTTGCACCACAGCCGGCAGCGACAAATTTCCACCGACAAGGCCCGTAAGGGCGATACGCGGCCCGTCCCACGCCGGGCACACGGCGAATGTGTGCTCCGCCGTGTCCACGACGCCACTCGAGCAGTGACGACACACGGGGTCCGGCTCCACCCCAGCCACCTCCCACAGGTACTTGGCGAATACGCCATGCCCTGTGAGGAGCTGACTGAGGTGAAATGTCGGCGCTCCGTGTGCCCTCTCCACCCAAGCCCGCAGGACGGGCCGGACAGCCCCCACGAGGGCTAACTGAGGGGCCTACCAACCTCTCGGCCCACTTCCGGAAGAGATCGTCGCGAGCCGACTGTCTCCAGCGGTCGATCTCGTCCGGAAGGATAGACAGGTAGGTTAGCTTAGTTATTTCTGGTTTATTTCTTGATAATGAAACTTCATCAATCTATGCATAAAACTGTTTTGTATATTTTTGTCTATTTTTTTTTTGTATTTTTTAATTTTATGTAAAATTTTCACTTCGACACATAAATCTTTGATTTAAAGATGACAGCCGCGGTTGTCATTACAAGTTTGTAGTTTATTTGTAGTGGAAAAATTGGCTACGCGCTGTTCGCTGTCAATGTGTGAGTTTGATGTAAGACATAAAAAAAACAAAGTAGCTTTATACAACAAATGGCAACAGTGAAAAGGATGAAGTATTGCTCCGAGCAAAGAAATCTGTTTGATTTGTACGTCTGTGTGGAACCCAAAGTTTAGGCTATCTTATGAGTAACTTTCTGATACTGCAGACCTTCGGAACTCGTTGGACTCCTGGGCCAGAATCTCGCACGAAAGTACAACTTTACAGGTAATGTACAGAAGCCGCATGGCTGCAGGATAAGCAAAGCATCTACGTCTTGGACTCTCTGCTTGGTGAGATGCCAGACTACCCTCTATACCACTACGATGTCCGCCTCCCCACCTACCGAGTTGCAGGACAGTTTAAACGTGAGGTCATTTCAGCGTCCAGGTTGCATCTAAAGTGGGTGACAAGAGAATGGAACAAATAAGAAAAGGAGTGAAGGCTCCACTTCCTATTTATATACAACAAAACGGTAGGGAGTAGGGACCCTTTTAATATTTTCTAGTGGGGAACGCCGGCACCGCCGAGCGAGCGATCCGAACGCGTATTCTGCCGCCTACTTCGCTCATTTCCCCAGACTTCCTCCTAGCGGATGGGTTTGGGTATCCCAGCAGATTTATGGCGCCCCGTTGAATCTTTTTGTTTTTTTGCAGAATCTTACTATCTGATCCACCTTCAGATACTCCAGGTCCTCTTCTTTGTGTTTGTCCGTACCCATAACTTCCCACCTGATTAAATAATACATAGGGCACTCAGCTAGTAGGTGGAAGCTGGTCTCCTCTTCCTCCAAGCATTCCGGGCATTTTGGGTCGTCCAGTACTCCTATCACTGTCAAGTGCCTGTTCAGGCGACAGTGTCCTGTGATCATCTCTATAACCAGCCTCATGTTTCCTCTGGTTAGTTTGACCAGTTGGCTAGTTCTTTTTGAATCCATTCCTTTGACAAAGATCTTTGACTGTCTCATGCATGTCGAAGTCCTCCATCTAAGGTTGGTTTCTACCACTGTCCTCCTGCCGATTACTCCCGTGATTTTGTGAGCAATCGGTAGGCATGGCTCTAGTCCCACCAAGCTTTCATCAGCTCCTTTACGGGCTAGTTCATCCGCTAGTTCGTTGCCTGGGATTCCTTCATGTCCAGGTACCCATGCAACACTTACTTTTATTTTTCTTGCCAGCCGGTCAAGTGACTTCTTACACTCTTTAACCATTGCTGACGTTGTCTCCTCCTTATTTAGGGCTTTCAGTGCTGCTTGACTGTCGCTATATATAGTTGCCTTTCTTGTTTCAATTTCGTTGTGGATAATTTGCGCACATTCTGTTATGGCGCAAATTTCCGTCTGAAAGACACTAGCGAACTTACCTAATCTTATGGACCTGTTAAGTTGTGCAGCTTCTATAGAATTTCATGAACCTCGAAGACCGCCGCGGATATAACTATTCTCACAATCATAACACCAAACAAAATATAATATGGATGTAGGTACATTTCTATTATATTTGGTTTTATTCCTATTAATTGTAGGTAAATACTTTTAAAATAAGCTTTGAATTCACTTCTGACTCTAGAGTTGGTTTGGACTCAGGATGGATTGGCCAGTATCGCTTCTTGTAGACATCACATCAGCACAGTTTGGGCTAAACTTTCTTATTATAAAAAAAAATTAGATAGTTAATTCGTTAGTTACTACAGAAAATGGCGATCATTTAACAACATGAAATACGTAACAGGTTTCCAAGGAATTTTGATAAATATCTACATAGGTAGCTCATTTTAGAAGCTGTTTCTTCTATGATTATAAACGTTCAATCAATTATACTCATTATATATAAAAAGTAAAAGTGAGAATCGTCTCTAATAGTTGGTACCTAGTCCCCATAATGTCCTTCATATTTAAAATTGGAATGTACTCTGAGGCGGACACCGATCACTTTCAATTGACAACATTACTGTTTTCTTTTTTTTTTCAACCATTTCTTTTTTTTTCTCCGGTAACAACAAGCATTCTAAGTACAACACCGTCAATAATAACGATATTACTTAGTTAAATGCTCAAGAATCTGTACGCAACAGCCAGTTCATTTTTATAACATGTGCATTCTAAAAAGGAACGTATCCAAATTTAAAAAAAAGACACCAACCTTGAACTAACTTGCAAAGCTATGAATACTAGAATATTATTAACATATAAACGGGTATAACAGGCAGATACCGAGAGGTTTTGGTGCGGTGACCGGCGACGTGACCGAATCTACGGAAACACGGAATGCACCGCGTCGCTTACGCAACGCCTTGGCCACAAACGTGTTGGACTGAGAAGACATAAAAAGAAGTATTTTATTAGTGAGCCACACCGGTAACACTAAAGTTTGGGGCTTTAGATTAGAACGGTACAGCGGCGTGGGTGCAAATGAAATACGTTCGTCACTTAAAACTATATTAAAGTTGTGTTTGATCGCAAAAACACTATTTTAGGTTTAACATTGTTGTCATTAAAAATGTCCATACTTACAATTTCTTAATTTCATAAAATATACTTACTAAAATGAAGTTGTCGACATTCATGAATTCTATCTACCAAGGATTTTTATCATTATACCTGCCTGATATAAACTGCCTTAAGTGGTAGTGTTTGCGACCACCGCGCTGAGATTGCGGGTTCGATTCCCTGGTCGGATCAAAAAAATGTATAATACACAAATGTTTGTTTCGGAGTTTGGATGTTTTGAAGATAAATATGTATGTATTTAGAAATATATAAGTATGTTTATCAGTTGTCCAAATCCTATACAACAATCTTATTTTAGTTGACTTTGGGCTAGATGACGCTGTATAAAAATATCTCACAATACTTATTAATATCGTACTTATCATTCATTCACGCTTTACTTCCCGAAGAGGTGGCAGAGGCATATTATACGCCCACATTTCACCGTAAATATCTTTGTCCCACGTAATAGATGGTGAGCACATTGCTGTGTTGAATTGTGGGACATTTTTTTTTGGACAGGTGAAAGGTGACGACCGTGATCTACTATTGAAAATTTTCAAACCGCCTTAAGGCCTTCAACTGGGCTAACGACCATTATGTCACTGGCAACGGGGACCGACGGCTTAACGTGCCTTCTGAAACACGGAAACGCTCTTATATAGAAATACCACAAAGTGCATGGTCACTCATCCGATGAGCCACCATACCGAAAGTTGCTTAACGCAGTGATCGTTTACAGAACAGCACTTCTATTATATCATTATAACTGACATTTATTCCTTGTTAATCTAAACTTCACACATAATAGTAATAACTTCACCGAAATTAATGTATAAGACCCACTTCAGGAATGCCAAAATAGATAAATAACAATAAAACTAAAAAAAACTCTCTCAAATTATCTCAAAAACTAAAGTAGTTTAACTGTGAAAATAAATGATTTCATTAAATAGTTAGGGACATCTTTTTTCTCCCTGGTTGCGGTAGGAGAAGCAGACCAAGAGTCGTGACTTAACACGGTGGAGATTGAGATACAGTTATATAGTGATGGAAATTAATGCTATATATTTATTAATTTCATAAGCATGCTCATTTTTAGCTCTTTGCATGCGGCGTGCTATTGCTATGCTGAATACTAATATGAACTTCAACAATGAACTAAAAAAAAGTACCTACAACTCGTAAAAAGTTTGTACTGGATTCATGTTACCCTGGATCCAGTACAAGCTTTGAAGATGTAGATTTTAATTTTAGCTTTTAAAGTCTCAATATTGTTATATGTTAAAGAAATAAGCGAAACAAACAACCCCAATAAAATTATTATTAATTACTTAGAGGGGATGTTTCATTCATATCGGTAAATATAACCGCTTCAGACAAATAAAAAAAAAGATTCATTATAGTGTAACACCGTCCATAGCTACTCCTTTAAGGCTCACAATAATGTAATAGCAGGTACTAAAGTTCAAGTACAAGATCAGCAGTATCTCAATGTCCTGTCAGCAATGATATACAATATCGTTCATTTATGAACAAGCGCCCTGTCATTTTTAGTTCTGCTGTATTAGCCATATTACTGTAAAGTTTCATTAAAATATATCTACTTTATTTATTTATTTATCGACACACTAGGTAACAGATGGTAACAGTTTAAGAAAACATAGGTACTGCTTATTTCTAAAAGAAATATCTCCCAGCAGATCGACGATAGGAGAACGTGAAGTAGGAAAATAACAAGTAAAAGTGTGTAAGTAAGAGAGTAAAGATAGAAAATACAATTAACACACATACAAAAGAGCTATCTACTAGTTTTTGCGTGAAAGAGTAACAGTAACATCCATCCATTCATACAAACTTTCACATTTTATAATATTAGTAGGATCCTCTGTGCATAAGATCCCAATCGTTGAAGTTATTTTAAAGTTCACACGATCGAGAACGGATACGAACAACGATTAATAACTATAATAAAGATTGTACACACATAAGTATTAAACCCATTATATATTAAAAGATTCATTAGATTTTTATCTTACTTTTCCTTTTCTCCAGGTATTTATTGATTTAAAACTACTTATTTTTACATTACGCAATCATAGTCTTACATCGTGAAAACCTTTAAAAGATAATAAATACAAAGAGTCTGTTTATTTCTTGACCGTAGGCTAATAAGTTGAAAATAAAAAAATAAAGTTCGTAGAGAGGCTAATTAATGTCTCTAATAGTATATTTATTTTATTTTATTTATTTTTTTGTTTTCTGTTTTGGTATGGGCATGCGATGAGAGTGGATGAAAGTCATGTCACTATAAGAATTATAAATATGAAAGTTGATGGATGGAGAGCCAGAGGAAGGACAAAGTATGGATGGACTTTGTAAGGAGTGATTTGAATATAAAAGGAGTGAATGATCAAATGACGAATAACAGGGATGAATGGAAGAGGAAGACATACTGTATCGATCCTAAGTAAATTGGGACAAGGGCAAGAGTATGAATAGTATATTTACTTAAATGTTTGTACGTGAACCAATTTCTTTTTTTTTAGTGAAGACATGTTTCAATAATTATAATATTGAATTAAGACTCATCGCGGTGTGCAATAATATTTATTTTGGGTAGAAATTTAACTCCTTAGTTCCGCATTAACACCTTAAAAAAATATGGTGAGAAAAAGGGGTTGCTCATTACCATGTTGAATAGAGGCGACACTGCACGAGCGCTTTACCTAAATACGAAAGAGCATACATATATTTTATACCTACTGTATTACGAGTATTTCAACAGCTTTATGGAAACCTTACCATTGGAGATCAATGGGAAGGAATGCTTCGTTGCCTAGGCAAGGTTTCTATAGTCTTGTACACTTCAACTTCTTCCCCCTTTTTACGGTTTCCTACCTCAAAAGGACAAAACGGAATCCTTATGGGATCACTTTGTTGTCCGTCTGTACACATAAGTATATTATAGTTTTAATTTCAAATAATATAAATCCAACGCTGTAAAACAGTGTGTGTGTACTTATGTACACGCGTTAAAAGTTATACTACTTTAGTCTAATAAGATTTCATTACATATACCACAACTCCTTGCTTGTAACAGGAATAATAAATTAGTAAGAAAAAAACATCAAAAGAATGAAAACTACTTTGAATGTAGTTAATCATGGAATATAAAGCAAATAAGTTGTTACAGAAACACTTATCAGCTAACTTCAGGGTGTTTATAAGTTGTCATGGAAACACTTTAGCCAACTTCATGGTGTCGGTTTTACGTGACGGTCTGTGCGCGCATCGTAAAAAATTACTATCATCATTTTTCCCTAACGCGCCAAAAAACCAACTTTTAAGTTACCTAACGTAAAAAAAGTAACTCTAAAAACGTATTGTTACGGAACCATTGGTGGACGAGTCCGGCACACACTTGTCCGGTTTGTTCTCTAAATATATTATCTTTATGATATTTGTGAAGATGGTTAAGACTTGTGTTTAATTACTTAAAATATCCTTCTAGGAAACTATTATTAATTGTTACGAGATAATTACGAACATTTTCTAGTCATCAGAAATGATTATGTTTAGAAAATGGAGAAATTTCGATATGACTTACGTTCATCAAATAGAAAATTCGCATTAACAATTAACAGGCCGCCCATACTTACGGACTCTACGTAATTTAATAATGGATTTACGATAATTTAAGACCTATTTGAGAGAAACATTACGCTGTATCCCTGACGGAGTAGTCAGAGAGGGCAGATCGCCAGGCTTCGCGATCCATGCACACTGTTTTCGCTTCTTGTAGATATGAATCTACAAGAATATTATTTATTTATTTATTTATATGATATAATGGTGATATAATGAGTAATGATTGATGACAATCATTACTCATTATATCACCTATTTACTTCTTTAACAGTTGACCTTTGATTGGCTGCAAGAAGCGACTACCGCCTGATAGTCCAAACCTACTATCGGCGCCTACTCTATTCCCCTATACCTTCATCCGTCAAACAAAGGCTCCACTAACCGGTGAATTAACTATATGGATACATTTCAACTCAATTTTTCAAAAAAACACAAGCAAATATTTGAATTTGGAATTCTTCAGCAATTCAATTTTTCTTTTGACGCCGCTTTTGACGAATGGCCAAGGCTCCGACTTTAGACTCATAGAGAACCGGTTTTTTGGGGTTGAGAATTGTCAAATCATTTTGCGAGTGTGGATATTCAAATTTAGGCTTTAGCTGCAACCTTAAATAACGAGAAACATATTATATACATACATTCAGGACCAAGCGGAGACACACATGCATCTACTGACTAACTGACGAGGCAACGACGGCGCAGACTGCAATCGCTCCCAAAAATTCGAATATCAAAAGTCAAACGATAGCTGCTCCTAGCCAAATAACGTAGATCCCTGGCTCCAAATAAGGCATTTAGGATTCAGAAGCTACTGGGAACACACTAACCAGAAGATAATCAGTGACCCATAATAGGTGGAGAGCCTATTGCCATCGTACGCATTATCATAAGCTACGAGACGGCTGGTTTCAAGAACATATTTACCTAGAAACAGTATCAACGTATAGAAGTGAATGAGTTTCCACACAATGCCATATGTACTTGCAGTGTAATTACCAAGTTAGCAGAGTTATGTTATGCTCGATCAACGCCTCTCCTGGTATTTACATATTGAAGTATTGATGAACAGGATGCGAAAGATAACTTGGCTGTTCAAGGCCCTGAGACATATACCTAACTCCCGAACCAATGCGGAATCAGATATATTTATCTTTGGTCCAATCTGTTCTAACTTATTGTATTCCGGTCTGGGGAGGAGCATCAAAAACACGGTTTCTTAATCTCGAAAGAGCTTAAAGATCTTTGCTCAATGTTTGTTATTTCAAGCCTTACAGATTTGCTACTGAAAACCTTTACTCGTACTGTAATCTTTTGAGCGTTAGGAAACTGTATGTCTTACACGCTGCGTTGTTTTGCAAAAAGCTTAAGTGTGATCCCCATATTTTTAAATAGAGACGTAAACACTCTGTATCCAAGGTCAAGGCAGTCAACACTAAATACGCACAAAGACAATTTGAATGGCTATCATCATATATTTATAATAAACTAAATAAGTCACTAAGCATCTATTCTTTGACCAAACGAAACTGTAAAAAGATTGTATCAGAATGGCTTAAGGCCCAGAACTACGATCAAATCGAGGCACTCCTTGCACCCCTTTCCTAAGGCACGTATTCTAAATACACTCCAAACACACACACACACACACACACACACCTTTTTATATTTTACTATGGTAAAAATTACATGTAGTAAGTTAATATCTATGCACATATTATTATGCTTAAAAATAAAGGAAAAAAAATGTTTTATATATTTAAACTAATAGGGTCTCCTGACACAAGTATTTTTATACTTAAAAGGATGACTATGATCAAAAAAGAATACTGTAAACTATTTGGTTTCTAAATAAACAATTATTT
Organism: Thumatha senex; assembly: GCA_948477245.1. NCBI lineage: Eukaryota > Metazoa > Arthropoda > Insecta > Lepidoptera > Erebidae > Thumatha > Thumatha senex. The sequence goes on from OX419726.1 coordinate 21,804,542, forward strand.
TTATTATAGAAAGGTTGTGGATTCCTCCTGTTAAATTTCTAAGACGCCGATAAAGTCAACTGGAGTTAACGGCTTAATATGCCTTCCGGTCAACCCGGTCGTTATGCACTTAAACTATTTGTAAAATATCGATGTGCTGAGTCATAATAAAATCAGATGCTGTGACACCTTTATCAATAACTATTAGAACTATTTTTACCAAAGTATTCCTTTTTAAATAGATTTTTATTATTCTTTTATGTAAATAAACATTTTGTTACCAACCGTTCGATAAAAAGGAACCACTACATCCCTGCACATTTTTATTATTATTTTTAATGTGATGTACCTGGATGGTTATTAAAAATGTTCTCTTTATCTATCTAATCTAACATTTTCGTTAGTTCCTTCATTTGGGACGAATAGGTCCTTCAGCCGTACACCGTCAACAGAGTAATGTGCAAACGAGTGTTTTGTATATTACATTATTTAAATAAAATAACGACAAAAAACGAATAAAATTCTATCAGATATAATTAACTTTGCATTAGTTTTTAGATTAATTAGTATGCTAACTTTTTCATACATGTTATTTAGTGTTTAAATAAAAAAGGTCAGTTTTGTTTTGTTTTCTGTTAAATGGCCTAGTGACTAATTTCTGACGAGTTTCTGTAGCTAGCAGTGGTTAGAGCATTGCTCTAGGCAAAGGTCACAGGTTGCAATGAACAGCGTTTTTTGTGTTACCCCTAAATCTTCATAGAAAGCTTCGGTAAAGTTTCTAGGGCGTCGAATTTGAGAGTAAGGACTAGACGAAGACTTTAACATTTAGCATACTAATGGCTAGGCATCATGGCTTGGCATCAGACCTTAGCATGTTCTATGTGAAAGAAATAATACAAAAAAATCATTGCACAGTCAATGTGATGTAAGACCAGCTAACTAACCTTACAAAATAAAATGGGTTATTAAAGAATACACTTTATTGAATATTGAATACATTATGTGATAGGTATGAATAAGCATACCTATCACATAATTATGTACAATATTAAGTACTTACAATAAATATTACGATAAATAAAAAAATAAATAGATATCGTTGGGACAACTCACACAACGCCATCTGATTCCAAACTAAGCAGAGCTTGTACTATGGTAACCAGATAACTGATAAACATACTTATATATTTCTAAATACATACATATTATAGATAAATTACACCCAGACACAGAATAAACCATCGTGCCCATCACACAAAATTTTATCCTGGGTGGGATCGAACCCACGACTTCTTGCGTAGCAGTCGGATACACTCCCACCATTTCATCCAGGAAACAATAAAAAATCTGAGGCTGTGTTAGTTGTAATGTGTTGTATTGTGTTGATTTGCATATACATCCGAAGTGATTGTGTAAGCAATTGGAAAACGATATGTGAGTACAGGACACGCGAAGGTCACGACACCCACAGATTAAACTGTAGATGTCAGTTTAATCGGTGGGCTAAGGCTACCTGTGTTTTCTGCCTCCTTAGTACATGTACCTACTAATTACGTCTTTATAAGGCTCCGTCTCCTGTACTATAGTTATCCTCATCATTATTAGATAATTTCCTGAGATATAATCGGTGTTATGTTCTTGCGGAGTTCCGTTCTCAAAAAATAAAACTACTTTGTAGATGTTTTTACCGTGTTTTATGCTTTTTTATGTTATATAATGTATTTTTTGAAGATTTGAAAGGAGTGCCGAAGTCTTGTTTTGTCTACGAGGTTTGTCTCGCTTGAATGAGTAACTATTGTTTTCTAATCAAGTAATGTTAACCGCTGTTCAAGTCTGGAACTATCTCGGTGGAGTAGCTACTTATTTTAAAATCTTCTAGAGCAATACAAATAATGTTGTATTTAATATATTCTAAACAGTGAGACACTCTCTAGACCCGCGAGAAAGAAACGTAAGCGTTTTAAAGGACTTTTAAGTTGAATTGCACTTTTAGGAAGTCCCGCTCACAGCGTGTATTATTACTTTAAAACACGGCCACAAGTGTTAGTCATCGGTTTGGTATAAAAGAATAAGAAAAAAACTTGTCCCAGTCAATATTATTCATTGATGCTTTTTTGCATTACTTCGCGTTTGTTTACGTACGAATTAAATGCAAATAACATGCATCCATTAAGTCACGTGAAGGTCGTTTTCCGTAATAACGCGGCATAGCAAGTTTTAAATTATGTAATAAGTGACCATAGAGGCAAGAAATAATAAGTAACAACCATAGAGTAGCTGATTTTTCTCTATGGTTGTTACTAGTGCCTTTATCTTGTTTTATGTGCGGGAGAGGTGGTTTCTTGAACATTAAAGTTGTGTTAACGTGCTTTAGTGAAAGACAGTAATAAGTATATATGCAGTGAAATGCGATTTTCGCTTGTTCAGTATAACAACCACTAGGGTGAGACTGCCAATTGTTGTATAAAGCTATCTTTGTTATTCCTGTCTAGCTACATCTAACTCACACTTTGACAGCCAACAGCGCGTACCCCATTTTTCTATAACTAAGCTATAAACTTGTAATAACAACCGCCACTCTCATCTTTAAATCAAAGATTTATAATAACAATAATAATAATAATTATAATACCCCTCGAGGACAGTCGTTATCTTTTATAGGATTAACGCAACCCTATGAGGGCATAGTAGATTCGCTTTTTGAGTTATCCACTTTCTGATATCTACAAAAAATGTATCAGAAAGTTATTGAAAAGCTCACATCCGCAGGGCAGCTTGTGGTGAGCTGAATGTGCGTGGCTACACATCGGTCCTGATTCCACAGAGCTTTATTGCCCTTCTGCACCGGTTAGCATTTAATGGGCTAACGGGAGAGCAGTAAGAGTGCTACTGCCGGGAGTGCAGCAAATCTCAACTCTGGCTTGCCTTAATTGGCCGGTCAGAAGAAGGGAGCCAGAGCTATATGCTCGGGGGTGGAAGTGTCATTTTCAAGGGCATAACTACGGGGAAGCCCGCTCCGGGCCTGTCCCGCGAAGGTGAAACCGGCGCCGCACCACTCGACACCCCAAGCCGCTCACACCGGTGTTGCCCTCTGTCGCCTTACAGGCTTATCGTGCCTATGGCGATTGTATAGGGGACCCATCTAGTGAGTTGGCAAGTCATCGTCTGCCAGTATTTTGATAATAATATATTAAAATGGCAGACGCCGTCTTAAACCATAGTTTTAGTTACATACTCCATTTTACCTTCAACTCAATAGCCCATTTAGTAGTTAGCATATTGTACAATATTTTAACTCCCATTGGAGGTGGTCCATTACTGTTCTTCTACATAAGGCGGGCGTGGACTATCTGCAGCGGGGGTCCCATTCCCTATGAGATTAAAATTCTCAATTGTCTCTGCGTGTTGGACCTATGTCCCCATGAAAGCCTACCAAAAGTCCGGGTATCTTCATGAGAAAAAAAAGAAGATACCCGTGTAAAAAGAACAGACATAATAATACAAGACATATATATTTATACATCAAGACGTTTTACAAGTATAAAATAGAATTTACTCGTACCATTACAATATAACATACAATAGAAAAATTAAACCAAAGAATAAATATGCACAATTCAAGAAATTTATGAATAAATAAATAAAAAAAAAAAATATCCATCACGCCTTATCCCCGAAGGGGTGGCAGAGGCATATTATATGCCCACTTTTCACCGTGTGGATTCCTGTCCCACGTAATAGGTGGTGAGCCCATTGCCGTGTTGAAATAGACAGACGCAGGCTGTGGCTACCTGCTGTTGAAATTTTTTAAGCCGCCTATAAGGCCTTCAACCAGGCTTAACGACTGCCATTTTACTGGCAACCGGGCCCAACGGCTTAACGTGCCTTCCGAAGCACGGAAACGCTCGCAAATTTAAATGCCACAAAGTGGTCACCCATCCGAGGACCAGCCATAGTGAAAGTTGCGTACCTCAGTGATCGTTTACCGAACACTGAGACCGCGGGGCCACGAGCGCTTCAAATTTATGATGAAATTTATGATAAGAAATTTATGATGTTGGAGAATGACATGACGTCTAAAGTCATGTCAAACAGAAAATATTACAATACGAAAATTATGTAAATATATTATGCTAACAAGAGTCAGAACACGAAATGCACAGATAACACCACCGGACTCGTCGCAAAGCTCCTCCTCGCAGCACATGGAAATATTAACTTTTAATGTTGCTGAGGCGTTGAGCTCGTCATCGAGCGACGAGTATTTCTCCCCCCCGACGTCGCCAACACCTGTACGTCGGCAGGGGAGACGCCGGCTACCGACGTGCTTGGAGCCCAGAGGCCCTCCTTGATTAGGGCCCCCGCTGCCGGTGGTAATGTGCACCGCATACGATGGACTTCATCTATGAATGAAAACGTTATGTAGGCATATTTTGCGGCTACAGAGGGAGGAATTAATCTCACTGCGTACCGTGTTCGCATGCTGCCTTTGTTTCAGGTACTAGAACCAACTGTCAACGTTTCGGCACAACGGCTGTCGGATCAGGTGCGAGCCATTCAACGCTGTCACATGTTGGATGACGCCGCACTTGAGAGGCTTCGCTCTGAAGTACAATGTAACCACATCATTCCTACTTCGTCTCAACCTAGTGAAATAAATAAAATACCTAATGACGTACAGCATGTTGAATCAATTGATGAAGTACTGGATGATGTCGTTACTAGAGTAAGTACCCAGTACAGTGATGAATTAAGGAGTACTTTGGAACGAACGATTAATGAGTATAGGTTTTCTGATCCTAAGCATCGTCCACGTCTGCCGCGTTTGCCTACGCATAAAAAGAACATAGCGCTAGTGTGTGCCCTCGACTCGGTTTTATCAAGTTATTTTGACAATTGTGTAGAAATAAGTGATGCGCACTCAATTCTGTATTGTGCGGCTGTTACAGTTTGTCGGGTAGCTGGTGTTAAATTTACACAATATGAATCAGCTATTCGATCAAAATCTGTCCCAGCCTGGCAATGCAGAATTGAGCGTCGTATCGCCGAGACTAGGGTGCTCATTGGCAAGCTGTGTTGCTTCAGGGCGGGTAATACACGCCCGAGAGTAATGCGTTTTGTGACCCGGGCGTTCGCAGGGACTGATATTGGTCCTTGCATATATTCTTTTCGGGTCACAGAACGTATTGACGACCTGAAGCAGAAAGTTTATGCGTGGGCAAATCGTATACGACGATAAAGAAAGAGAGTCGCTATGCTCAAAATCGTTCGTTCCAAAAAGATGAGAGGTGGGTGTATAGAAGATGGGAGCAACCTGATCATGGTGTGACTGACATGTGCCTGCCCGATGCTGAAGCCACATATTCATTTTGGCGAAGCATTTGGTCGGAGCCTGTTAGTCATACAGAGGATGAGTGGATGCGGGATGTCGGATTGTCATGTGAGTCCATCCAATCTATAGAACCAATTCTAATAACGTCTAATGACATCGCCAGTGCAGTTCGTTCGTTACCCAATTGGAATCACCTGGGCCGGACGGACTGCACAATTTTTGGCTTAAATGGTTCCATAGCTCACATGATTGTTTGGCATCTTGCTTTCAAACATCACTTGAGTCTGGGTCGCTTCCATCTTTTATGACCTCAGGCATTACTCACCTTCTCTATAAATCAGGTAGTACCACGGACCCTAAAAATTATAGACCGATAACTTGTTTACCTACGTGTCTATAAGCTTCTTACATCTATTTTAAGAGTAAAATTAACAACTCATATTGATAATAATTCCAAAATGTCCAACTCTCAAAATGGATGTAGAAGCAGGTCACGTGGTACTAAAGAACTCCTTATTCTTGACATGGCCATTAATCAGCAGGTCCGCCGTAACCGGAGAAATCTGGCGACATGCTGGATTGATTATAAGAAAGCCTATGACTCTGTGCCTCATACATGGTTGTTGAGGGTGCTAGAGTTGTATAAAGTTGATACAACTGTATGCACCTTCTTGAAGGCATGTATGGGGCAATGAAGAACGGCTCTTGTTTATCCAGGATGTCGTCGGGTTCTTGGGAATGGAGAACCTGTAAAGATCGAGAGGGGCATATTCTAGGGTGTCAGTTTGAGTCCCTTGTGGTTTTGTCTAGCGCTGAATCCTCTCAGTACTTTACTGGGGAATTCAGGGCTGGCGAATCAGTTTCGGAGAGTAGGTCAAGTTGTGTCGCACCTTCATTACATGGATGACTTGAAATTATTTGCCTCCACCGAACCCCACTTGACTGAGTTACTAAAGGTCACTGAAACTTTTAGTAATTCGATCAAAATGGAGTTTGGTGTAGATAAATGTGCTGTCATGCATGTTAAGAAGGGGCGGATTGTGGAATCTGAAGGAGTACAACTTTCAGATTTCACAAAACTTAGGTCCCTTTCCGCGACTGAAACCTAAAAATATCTTGGTATGTCGCAGGCGTTGGGTATTACTGAGACTGACATGAAACGAACGTTACAGGATCGTTTCTTGGGTCGCCTGAAAAAAGTACTCAAAAGTCTTTTATCAGGCGGCAACAAGGTGCGCGCTATCAACGGGTGGGCCATGCCAGTCTTAGTATACTCCTTCGGCATACTTAGATGGACTCAAACTGAGTTAGACACCCTGGATAGGAAAGACCGTTCTTTATTGACCACATATCGGATGCATCACCGACGTTCGTCTGTAATGAGGTTGTATATCCCACGGAAGTGTGGAGGTCGTGGCTTTTTAAACGCCAAGACTTTGCTTAACCGTGAGATATGCAACCTTAGAGAATATTTTATTCATACTAGCGTGGGTGTGCATAGGGATGTGATAGCAGTAGATAACGGACTGACCCCACTTGCTCTTGCCAAAGAGAACTGGCGCAAACCTGTAATACTTAGTACTGACGATCGCAAGAAGATATAGCAGAGTAAAGAGCTGCATGGACGATTTTATGGGGCCTTACATGGGCCTGATGTAGATTTATTAACATCTGTATCCTGGCTACGTTTCGGTGATCTATTTGGAGAAACCGAGGGTTTTGTATGTGCAATTACAGACAAAGTTGTTATGACGAATAACTATCGAAAGTATATTCTGAGAGATGGTACGGTTGACATATGTCGGCATGCCACCTACCTGGCGAATCTCTTAGACATATTATTTCTGGTTGTTCTCGTCTTGCCAACGGCGAGTATTTGCATAGGCACAACCAAGTGGCCAGGATAGTCCATCAGCAACTTGCACTAAAATATAATCTTGTCGATTCAGAGGTACCGTATTATAGGTATGCGCCCGACCCAGTTCTAGATAAATGGTCGCGTCACATTGTACTGGGACCGATCCATTATCACTGACAGGACTATTGTAGCCAATAAGCCTGATATAGTGGTAATAGATCGGTCAGAGCGCCTTGCATTAATCGTTGATATAACCATACCACATGACGAGAATCTTGTAAAAGCAGAAAAGGACAAACAAATAAAATATTTGGACCTTGCTCACGAGGTTGTCGACATGTGGGATGTGGATTCAGCGATTATTATTCCGATAGTTGTAACAGCACAGGGCCTAATCGCCAAGAGCCTCGACCAACATCTCAAGAGACTTGCGTTAGGCAGTTGGGTCAAGGGCTTGATGCAAAAGGTGGTTCTTCTGGGCACGGCACGTATTGTGCGGAAATTTCTGTCTCTGCAGTCCTGACCACCGGTAGCTTGGTCCCTGTACCCGATGCCGGTGGGATACTATATTTTATTTTTTAAATAGATTTTTTTTATATCATTTATTTAAAAATGTAATTGATATGTGTAATTAATGAATAAAGGAAATAATAATAATACACCCCTCGAGGACAGTCGTTATCTTTTATAGGATTAACGCAACCCTATGAGGGCATAGTAGATTCGCTTTTTGAGTGATCCACTTTTGATATCAACAAAAAAAATTATCAGAAAGTTATTGAAAAGATCATATCCGCAGGGCAGCTTGAGGCGAGCTGAATGTGCGTGGCTACACATCGGTCCCGATTTCTCAGAGTTTTGTTGCCCCTTCTGCACCGGTTAGCATGTAATGGGCTAACGGGAGAGTAGTGAGAGTGCTACTCACGGGAGTGCAGCTAATCTCAACTCTGGCTTGCCTTAATTGGCCGGTCAGAGGGAGGGAGCCAGAGCTATATGCTCGGGGGTGGAAGTGTCATTTTCAAGGGTATAACTACGGGGAAACCCGCTCCGGGTCTGACTCGCGATGGCACCCCAAGCCGCTCACACCGGTGTTGCCCTCTGTTGCCTTACAGGCTTATCATGCTTATGGCGATTGTATAGAGGGCCCATCCACTAGATGGCGAGTCACCGTCTGCCAAAATTTTGATAATCAGATATTAAAATGGCAGACGCCGCCTTCATACATAGTTATAATCACCTAGTTCATCAAACCCCCAACCCAATAGCCCATTTCTTAGTTAGCATATTTTACAATAGTTTAACTCCGATTGGAGGTGGTCCATTATCGTTCTTCTACATAAGGCGGGCGTGGACTGTCTGCAGTGGTGTTCCCATTTCCTTTTAGATTAAAATTCTTAAAGGGCCTCTGCGTGTTAGACCAGTATGTCCCCATGTACGCCTACCAAAAGCCCGGGTATCTTCATAAAAAAAAGAAGATACCCGTGAAAAGAACAAACATAATAATAATACTCATTTATTTCAGGCAACATTAGAAAAGTAACAGATGTTATTAACTTAAGTTATATGCCGAAGTGAAAATATTACATAAAATTATTGTAAAATGTTACAAAAGTAGACAAAAAATATATAAAAAGGTGTTGTGCATAGAGTGATGAAGTTTCATTATCAAGAAATCACCAGAAATAACTAAGCATAAACTGGTCACTGTAAATTTGTTATTACCTGAATGAATTATAAATTTATGTTGAATCTCACTATCAAATCAAGTACAGTACTGACATAATAGAAGCACTGTAACACCGCCCAGTGATCGGTAAACGATAATTGTGTTTTGCGTAATAAACTAACTTCAGGGGGGCTACTACTACCTACTAACCATCTCTTAAAGCAATATGATTTCAATATTATTTATTATAACTTTCACAGTGTGAATCGGACCGTGTTGTCGTCCGTTAGGATATTTTGCATAGGTACAGAACACTAATATGACTAGCTGAGCCGCGCTGTTTTATCATCATCATCCAAGCGTCTGTCCCAGTTGCGTCTCACGACACCCGGGGTCCGCTTTCATACATTTTCTCCTCCACTTCGCACGGTCGTCGGCATTCCCTGTAGTGAGACCATTGGCACGCATGTCATCCCTTACGACGTCAAGCCAGCACTTCTTGGGTCTTCCCCTCTTACCGGGACCCGGCGGGGCTGACATGGCCAGACATTTGTAACCTACGTAGCCCGGCGGTTGCCACAAGACGTGACCATACCAACGACACGAAAAAGGCGACACTCTTGCAACTTGTCTGCAATGTCACGGACGTGAAGGCTGCCGCGGATGCGAGAGTTCCTCACGCGGTCCATCCGCGTGACTCCACACATCCACCGCAGCATCTTCATTTCCGTGACACGCAGCTCCTGCTTGTGTCGCTCCAATATCGGCCACGTCTCACTGCCACACTGCTACACATATTAAATAACACCACTTGTACTATTCCACAACATTTACTTTGTAAACCTGACCGGTTTCGCCTCACGGCATTCTCAAAGGTACACAATTTGACGTCGACGTCATATTGTATTGTTGTTCATGCGTAGACACGATTCTCTCCCGATCCTCGCGCCCTAGGCTGCAGCCTAATTAGCCTAAGGGTTAACCAGGCCCTGCATCTAACTCACACTTTGACAGCCAACAGCGCGTAGTCAATTTTTCTACTACAAATTCCCGATTTTTGACATTTATGATTACTGCTTTACTCCCCTGGGTAGTAGCGTGATGCCAATATAGCCTTCTTCGATAAATGAGCTATCCAACATAAACATAATTTTACAATTCGATACCAGCAATTTCCGAGATTAGCGCATTCAAAATAACAAACAAACTCTTTAGATTTATGTATAAGTATAGAGTATTGATAATATAATTGCACTACTACATTCTAATATCTTGTCAGACGGACGCCGACTATCCTATTCATAATGTGAAAGTTAAGTATTTATAATTTTATTGCTTTTAGAGATGGTGGTAAGCCCTAGGTGTTTGTATGGCTGTGGTTAGTGCAGAAAGAAACCACGGTTACTCTTACTGTTTTACTGAACTACTACTTTAGTTACTGTTTTATTCTTGTTCTTCAAATTTCTATTATAAATAAAAGTAAAATAATTATTAATTAAACTTCGTAAAATAAAAATGCCTTTTTTGCATAGATCATTTTAACGACGCTTACTAAATACAAAAAACTAACAAAAGGTAAAGTATTATATTATTTCTAACATAACCACCGGCTCGGAACGCGACCCACCTCAGAACCGACAAGGAACTGGGAATCCGTCTTTTATTATATTTCGCACGTCAACATGGCGTCGCTCACCCGGTGGAAAGCAAAGACGACGACCCGTGATCCTGGCCCTCAACCGCGATCTCAACCCGCAGGGCTCCTACAGCGATCCTCATTTTGACGGCCCAGAAATATGCCTTTTCACGCTTCTCTTAAAGGACCCAGGATTGTAAAAGGACGTGTGCCGGCAGAGCCATTTATGGTGCGGCATAAAAAAAAACCTGCGAAATCTTTTGGTTCTTGGCACGATTGTATCCACATTGTAAGAATCTCTGCCCCGCCCGTGTTGTTCGGGAACAGAAGAGGGAGGCTGGGATCAATTGGAAGAGTTCTTCAGAACACTCACCGTGGTAGATGCGGTAAAATGCAGCTAAGCTGGCGACCGTTCTGCGCCTCTCCAACAGTTCAAGACTGCCAGTGACCTCTGGACAATCTATGATGCGAGATGGCACGTCGCTGCAACGCGTCGAGAGCTCCAAGTAAGTACTTGGCAAAGCTATCCCAGAGATGTGAGCAGTATTCCACGCACGGACGAATATGACACTTATATAATAAACATCTTTTGTTTGATGGCCTATTATCCAATAATAGTATTTCACGCAGCCAGTAGATTAATTTCAGTTTAAAATATTCTTCAATAGTCTTCAATATATTACGCCGTTAAAGATTATTACACAAGCATTTTTTGAATTAACCTTTAATATTTTTAGTGGTAAATCTCGAAGTTCACAGGAAAGTTTATCGCTTATTCACCAATCTTATATGTTGTCGACTGAGGTTCTTAGTATTTATATTATACTTATCACTAGATAGTCTAAAAACAAGGGTGTAAGGGGCCCCACCAAGATCTTCGGGGCCCAAGTCAACCTCCTGTGCTAGTGCGTGCACCTGCTGATTAACGGACGAGGCTCTGGCGCTGGCTTTCCCCTCTGGGGTTGGGAGGTCTGAGGGCGTCGCTCCCATAAAAGCCACCCGCCAAAACTAAATGGAAATGTACAATCGGAATGTAGCTAGGGATAGGGCGCCGCCGCAAAACGGCGCGCAGGAGCCCCGCCCTACTCCTGTGGCAAGTGGGCTAGGGCTGCCGTGTGTCGGGCCAGCACGGCTAAAGAAGTTAGCCCCAACCCGTATCCGCTTCGCAACGTGGAACATTGGCACGCTGACTGGGCGTGCGGTAGAGTTGGCCGAAGTACTCTCCAGGCGGAGGGTGGACGTGGCGTTCCTGCAGGAGACTCGGTGGAAGGGCAACAGAGCCCGGCCTTTGCAGAACGGCTACAAGCTGTATTACACGGGTGCGCCTGGTGGGGAGAACGGGGTGGCCGTGGTGCTCTCCGAGGGGCTGCAGAGCGGCATCTTGGAGGTGAAACACTGTAGCGACCGGCTTATGATCGTGAGGGTGCTTATCGATGGGATTATAACCCACCTGGTAAGTGCCTACGCGCCACAGGCCGGTTGTAGCGACGCCGATATGATGTCGTTTTGGGGCCAACTCGAGGGAGTGCTTCGGAGCATTCCGTTGTCACAGGGATTCGTTTTGGGCGGCGACCTAAACGGCCATGTGGGTGAGAGGCGTGGGGAGTTTGAGCGTGTTCATGGTGGTTTTGGATACGGCACCCGCAACGCTGAAGGAGAAACTATCCTCAGAACGTGTGCGGCTGCCGATCTGGACATTGTGAACACGTATTTCAAAAACAAATCCGAACATCTCATCACCTACAAGAGCGGGAGGCGTACAACTCAGATCGATTTCCTACTCACTAGGCGACACAGCATCGGCAAGGTGGCCAACTGCAAGGTCATACCCGGAGAGAGTCTTACTGCACAACACCGTCTCCTTGTCATGGACCTCTGCGTGAAGCCCAAAGGCAAACGCATCGAGCGGTGCCAGCGTCGCATCAGATGGTGGTTGCTTGATGAAACTAGGTCCCAGGAGTTCGTCTCAGCTGTCGGTGACAAGTGCACCGACACTGAAGGCGAACCAGTTCAAGATTACTGGGACAAAGTTCAGGCGGCCATCCTTGGAGCGGCGAAGGTGGTGCTCGGTGAGTCTAAGGGTGGACGCAAATGTGACAAGGAAACTTGGTGGTGGAACGACGAAGTCCAGAGGGAGACTAGGGAGAAGAAAGCTCTCTTTAAAAAGTGGCAAGCGACCGGATCTCCCGAAGACCGCGACGCGTACAGGGCTGCCAAGCGCGCCACAAAGAGAGCTGTAGCCAGAGCCAGACGAGACCACTTACAACCTCTGTATGATAAGCTGGAATCGTCTGAGGGGCAGAAGCTCATCTATAAGCTGGCGCGCTCCAGGGTCAAAGCGGCACAGGATATATCCAAGTGTCGCTGTGTAAAAGACCCTGAGGGCAACCTGTTAAGCGAAGACCTCGCGGTGAAGGAGAGATGGCGCTCGTATTTTCACGAGCTGCTTAATAAACAGCATAAAGAGGTGCAGCCTCCGGACCTCCCTCCGAATCAGGGACTAGTGCCACCGGTAACGCCTGGAGAAATCCTGACTGCGCTTCACCGCATGAAGAATCGGAAAGCTGTCGGACCCGATGTAGTCCCCATCGAAGCCTGGAAGGCGATGGGTCCTCGCGGTGTGGGCATCTTAGTAAACCTTTTTAACCGCATACTCCTCAGCGGGCAGATCCCAAACCAATGGAGACTGAGTATTATTACTCCAGTTTTCAAAAATAAGGGGTCAGTGCAGGAGTGCGGAAGCTACCGCGGTATAAAGGTGATGTCCCACACCATGAAGATCTTCGAGAGGATTATAGACGTGTACTCTCTCGGGGTGTCAATATGGGTTTCGCCCTGGTCATGGGACCACGGACCCTGTTTTTGCCCTGAGGGTTGTCGCAGAGAAATACAGGTCGAAGAACACGCCTCTGCACTGTATGTTTCTAGACATGCAGAAGGCCTTCGACTGTGTTCCTCGCGCGATGATCTGGTGGGCACTGCGGTCCAAAGGGGTTCCTTAGGTCTATATTGACACTATCCGGGACATGTACTGTGACTCCGATTCCATGGTTCGGACTGCTGTTGGCGACACGAAATCCTTCCCCATCACCGTCGGTGTACACCAGGGTTCGGTCATGCGAGTTCCTGATGCTGTCCGACAATTCGTCTAATATTACGCGTAACAGAAGCGGACTAAGCTGTTCAGCGTAATATTAGACGAATTGTCGGACAGCATCAGGAACTCGCATGAGCAGCCTCCATGGTTGCTCATGTATGCTGACGATATTGCGCTGGCAGACGCGGACAGGAGCAGATTGGTGCGACGTGTGAAGGTGTGGAAGGAGAAGCTTGAGAACGGCGGTCTAAAACTAAATGTGGCGAAGACCGAGTACTTGGCACTAAACTCGACAGATCCCACATCCGTCCGCATTGGCGGTGATTTGGTCGAGCGGACGGACCAGGTTAAATGCCTGGGATCTGTTTTTCACACGTCTAGTGACATCGATTGCGATGTCAAGTCACGCATTGCTGCCGCGTGGGCCAAATGGCGGGAGATGACCGGTGTCATTTGTGATCCTAAAATGCGTATCCGGTTGAAGGGACAGGTCTACAAAACCATCATTAGACCTGTCCTTTTACATGGCAGTGAGACGTGGCCAATATTGGAGCGACACAAGCAGGAGCTGCGTGTTACGGAAATGAAGATGCTGCGGTGGATGTGTGGAGTCACGCGGATGGATCACGTGAGGAATTCTCGCATCCGTGGCAGCCTTCATGTCCGTGACATTGCAGACAAGTTGCAAGAATGTCGCCTTCGTTGGTATGGTCATGTCTTGCGGCAACCGCCGGGCTACGTAGGAAACAAATGTCTGGCCATGTCAGCCCCGCCGGGTCCCGGTAAGAGGGGCAGACCCAAGAAGTGCTGGCTTGACGTCGTAAGGGATGACATGCGTGCCAATGGTCTCACTACAGGGGATGCCGACGACCGTGTGAAATGGAGGAGAAAATGTAGGAAAGCGGACCCCGGGCGTCGCGAGACGCAGCTGGGACAGACGCTCGGATGATGATGAGTCTAAAAACAATTATTAAAGCTTATTACCGCAGTGAACTGTAGTGAATTGCATCACTATAACATATTGGTCGATTTTTTATGATAGTCCATCATCATTCCCGTTGTCAGCTCTACGACATCATAAGGGTTCAGTTGTAAACAATGTCTGTCTCTCAGCTGTACGTAATTTAGTTTAGAGATCCTTAGCATTACAAGGTACAGCGTACAAGGCACGGATAGACTGATAAAGTATTAAAATAAAACATCGAAACGAAAATTAAGGTATCACTCAAGTGGAAAATAAACAATAGTTTCGACCAGGGAGTCGAATCTGGGACCTCTTTAGGGCTGCATACGCTACTACTGCATCTAAGCATTAAAATGTCTCGGTAGGCTGATTAATATATAGAAACGATTGATAAAAATAGATTGCTAATGCAGTTGCTTTTTCTATTGTAATACTGCAATTACTATTGCTTTAATTGTGGTATTTGGACAATATTTCTTATTAAAATAATTATTATTCAGTCGTAGGCCAAATTTAAAGGTTGAATGCCTATCTCTCACACAAAAGTACTAGCTGAGCTCTATGTCTTTGCACGTGACATACTTTGAACCCCCGTAACACTCATTTAATTTCATCTTATTTTCACTTTACAATAATGTATGAAATTTTGCCCATTTTGTGTGATTATATATAGTCCCGGCTTCGTCCGTGACATACTTCCAACCCCGTGGCACCCATTTAATCCCGTCTCTTATAATTTTTCCAAAAATGTATGAAAGTTTTCTCCATTTGTTGACATTTACGATTACTGCTCCGCTCCTCTGTGTAGTGTGCGTGATGATATATAGCTTAGAACCTTCCTCAATAAATTAGCTATCCATTACAAAAAGAATTTTCAAATCGGTCCAGCCGTTCAAGCGTGATGGCGTAACCAAGGTAAATAGGGATTAATTTCATATATATATAGATTAGTATAGTTACACAGGAAACGCGCGGACTTCGCAGAACTCGCTCGCTATTGGCTAGTCGCGACGTCGCGCATGCGTAAATCGCAAATCATCGGCCATACTTATCAAACAATTTTTTTCACAATAAAATGATTATAATAAGTTAACCTTAAAAGATAGACATATGCTGTCGCGAACTTTATTTTAGAACTATTAAAGGGGAATAATAATGTCATAGTCATACATAGTTTTTGCGTTACTTTAATCGTTTACGCAGCGTTCGCAACGGAAGCTATCAAAAGGAATATTTTGTCCCCGATTTTGCCACATTTATCATTGCTGTTCGGCATCTATTGGTTGTAGCGTGATGCTATATAGTCTATAGCCTTCCTCGATAAATGGACTATTCAACACAAAAAGAATTTTGCAAATTAAACCTGTAGTCCCAGAGATTAGCGCGTTCAACCAAACAAACAAACTGTTCAGGTTTATAATATTAGTATAGACATAAACTGTACTTAGTGATGAAATCATTTATTTTGAGAAGGATTATTAGCATGAGTAAAACAAACGCGTTAAAATGTAGTCCAAAAAACATTCAAGATTTTTAAATAAAAAAGTGGTTGTTGTGCCTCTAGAGATCTACAATTAATTAGAATATTTTATGGATCTATCTTTTATAGTTTAGGCAGCGTACGCAAAATAAGTAACTTTTCTGGTTATTTTTTTACACTTTGTGTCCGAAAAGCCCAAATATTTTACGGAACCCTACTTTTTTCCAAAATAAAATATAGCCTATGTTACTCGTGGATAATGTAGCTTTCAAATGGTGAAAGAATTATTAAAATCGGTCCAGTAGTTTTTGAGCCTATTCATTACAAACAAACAAACAAAGTTTTTCTCTTTATAATATTAGTGTAGATATAGTAGTATATGGCATTACTAGACATCAAAAGCAAAAAAAAAAAATTCGAACCAATTATTCACAAAAAAGCTCTTCAGTAAATATTAGTACATTATTGCAAACGCCGGGAAATAGGCAATTGCAAGTCGAGTATGAGTTTGAAGGCCAAGCCGTAGGCGAGGACTTTACTAATACGAGACAGGCAATTGCCATTCCGGCCGAGGCATTTATAGTGCTTTTCTCAAAAGAGTGCATGGAAATAAAAAATACTTTTTATATTTTCTCTTAATTAATATCAAAAGTTACAGAAGCCATATTGGGCAATTACCTACTAAATGAAAATATTTTTCATTTCCTTTCAGTGGACTATATGCAGCAAAATGGAATATCTATAAAAATATAGTAAAGGCGACTGCCGCGCTGAGATCTAGGGTTCGATTCCCGGGTCAGATTTTTTTTTGTGTGATCCATTAATGTTTGTTTCGGAGTTTGGGTGTTTCTTATGTATAATAAAAGTATGTATTAGGAAATATTTAAGTTTCTTTATTAGTTGTCTAGACACACAGCACAAGCTTATAGCTTAGTTTGGGCTAGATTTTGCTGTGTGAAAATGCGTCATAGAATATTTATTTATTATTTCACGTTGACACAACTTTTATTTCCCAAAATCCAACACTCCCACACATAAAACAAGATAAAGGCACTTATTTTAGAATATAAGTACTATACTTACAGTAAGCGTCTGCTAAAGAAGAATGATAAAAGAGATTCAATCAAAGACTATCTAATAGCCGCAGCGCGCCGTTTCATACAACATCGCTGGAGCGTTGTAATGTTCCAAATTCAAAAAGCTGTCCAGCAATGAATTTTATTTTCTCTGTCTGTAAATGTGGTACTTCACGTATTCTTTTTTCGAGAGAATGACAGCATTTCCATGCATGTTTGAGAAAAAGCTATTGGTATAGATAACTCTAACCTACTTATTCTCCAACTCTTTATACAACATTCTAAGTTATAAAACGAGTATTTTTTCAAGGTACAGGATGTTCAATGCAAAGAGTTTGTAATAGAGAGTTTTGATTATGTCTGAAGAGCCGACGGCCGTCACGATAATATCCATGGTTGCCTAACGCAAAAAATGACCTATAACCTCATTATTTCTTTTAAATTTATAGATAAGTAGCTTGAAATTGTATTTTCTATAGACTTGTGCCGTTTCTACTATTAAAATAAACGAGAATACGAGAATTAGTATTGAGAAATCCGTGATTATATAATGTGTGGCATCAGAATTGGATGCGTAAAGTCAATATTGGGCCACTACGCTATCGACTTGAACTTATTCCTAACACAAGTAATAAGGTCTAAGCCAACTACTTGTAAAAGTATTGACTATTTTTTAAGTACCTATACCCATGTTTATTTCTTAACGTAAGAGGTTGTAAGTCAATTTCATTGTCTCAAAGAGAAATTTGTTTTTAGTTTTGGCAATTTTTTTTACTTTATTGTAAATTTATAAACGACGGTATTAAATGTTAAATGTTACGGTTATAAAACCATTATCCGTTTATAACACTCTGCTTATCATAATTTATGCGAGAAAACTTTATGCTGAATCTGTTATGCCAAACTACATTATGCTGAAAAAAAATATGCGATCGAAAGGGCACCCCTCCTGAACACCTCCAAGATAGTTGCTACCGGAAGACAGACACTCGTTCCACTTTCTATTAAGTGATACGAAACGTACGTGTGCTGGTAGAACGACCCCCGTCTGTTGTTCCGACGACCTAGGAAAGGTAGAAAAAGGCCCACCCTGCGACCTTTTCTAACTTGTCGTAGAAGGTCTAGGGACTGAATGTCTATGGAAAGAGGCCTACATCCAGCATTGGACTACCATATTCTGATTTGATTGGTTGAACTGTAGCTTATAGCTCGATTAAATCACCAGAGGTGTACACTTGCTCCGTCGAACCTATTGCTGTGTTAAACGATCAGAGGTTGTGGCTATCTGCTGTTGAATTTTTTCAAATCCCTTATAAAGCCTTCAATTTGACTGATTTTAGTGTTCTTGTTTAACGTGTCTGCCGAAGCACGGAAACACTCGTGAATAGAAATTTAACAAACGGCACCCATCTCAGGACTGATCATTTTTAATATTTTCAACGCAGCGATCATTTACAGAACACTGAGCAAGCGTGACTACAAGCAGAGTAGTTAGAATCTAGTAGGGCTTGTCTAACTACTATATTTTTTATCTACTTCTATGATAAAGACTCATTAGAATAATGAAACCATTATTGATTCTGAATAAAAACCTTTCTAATTGCGGAATCTATTATTCGTTGTGGAAATAAACGCAGACTGCCTTGGTGGAGCAGTGGTAAGTGTATGCGACTGCTGTGCTGCGGTTTCGGGTTTGAATCTACTTCGAAACTAATACTTGTATGATCCACAAATGTTTGTTTCGGAGTTTGGGTGTTTTCTACGTATAGTGTGTATGTCTTTGAAATTCATAAGTATGTTTGTAAGTTGTCTAGATCACATAGCTTATTTTAATATACATAGTTTGGGCTAGATGTCATTGTGTGAGAATTTCTTAAAAAGTTATATAAGAACATAATAATTCATGAAGAGAATAGGTACCTTATCTACGTATTAGCTGACCACATGGTTATAATGTCTGTTAATTAGAGTACAGTCAAAACAGAAAGAAAATTTAGTAATGAGATTAGTACCTGTTTATGTTCCTAGAGACTATAACTTTTACTGGGACTTTACGTAGTTCGAAATCAGTGTATCTTTTCTGATCTTGGTCATTGCGGCAGTCATATTAGTGGCAGCTAGCGTGGGAATGTTTTCATCTTTAAAGTTTTATTGATGTTGTTATAACTGACAATGTCAGCTTTTTACCTCAAATTGGGCACTCCTTATATATACTCAGTCGAAATGATAACAGCTCCACGCCTTATGATAAGAAAAGATATGAAATAACTATACCTGTATTACTCTTCTGGGTTATTGGTAAGGATTTCTCGTAGTATTTATAGGAAATAGTCGTAAGCTTTGGGATTGAGGAAAGAGTTTTGGGCCTCAGTTCTTCCAAACGTCTGCAATATCCATTACTATCAACTGTTAATTTCAGTGATATCAAAACAGAAAGAACATTTACAAATGAGAGTAGTACCTGTTTATGTTCCTAGCCACTCTAACTTCTAATGCGACTTTAGCTAGTTCGAAATCAGTGTATATTTTCTGATCTTGGCCATATACTCGTAAATATAAAAGAAATGACCCACAATAAATGTCCCATAATATCGACCTTTAAAAGATCGTATATGCTTACATTTTACCACCTGATCTCACGTAATAGATGAGAACCCTATAACCATGTTAAAGATGATGGCTGAACAATCTGGTATATGACGTGTCATTTAACAAACACTCCGACAATTTTAACCTTCAGTAACGCAGTACACGACGAAATGAATGTAATTTAGAGTTTACCAGAGAAGGAGGTTGTACGTTAAGAGCAAGTTAAAGAGAATGTGACACAAATGAAGGAAGTAAACCTTCATGTAGGTACTTGACGAAATAATTACTACCTAAGTAAGTATAAAGCTCTTTTACACAAAAGATGAGAGGGCAGTTGAACTCAGCAAAGGATTAGAGTAGGTAGATCGATCGATTGATACATAGTCTATGATGAAAGATACTTTCATCTCATAAAAATCAAGAATTTAAAGTTAATAGAAGGTATTCAATATTTTCAATTCAAAATTCGATATTTGTTTTCAACAGGTGGTCGACAAATTTAAACCTTGGTGCACATAGGTTTTAGAAAACGAGCAATAGGTAGCTAATCATATCAAAAACTAAAACATTTACAATCTTAACGGTTTAGTTATATTTATCAGACAGTTCTTTATAAATGACTTCGTAAAGTCACGTATTTTATTAAACGACTAGATAGTGATACCAATAGTGTACCAGCTAGTCAACCATTTATACAAATTGTCCCTGTTCTGAGAGGACCGGTCTAATTGTCGCGCATTAACGAGATCGTGTCCTCAATACCAGGTCGCGGCGCGCCACCCCTAAGGATGCTCATTTCCTTGTAGCTGATTACGGCTCACAGACTAAAAAAGTACAATCATAGAGCTCTCCGGCGCGGAACGCACTGTCCTCATTTGAATACAAACGCAAAGCGCGTGCGCACACACCCTTAACTGTACACAGATCTAACCCAACATATCAATCACGACTCTAACAATAAAAACTAAAAGCTTCAAATTGATTAACCACACCGGCTTCGTGCCCTCTTTTCAAAGTCGAAAGAAGAGGGACTCTCGTGTGCGAGAACGAGAAAGCAATACGCACGAGGAGGACGGAGGACGTTAAGGGCATTCACCCCGTACCCCG
Source organism: Thumatha senex (assembly GCA_948477245.1). Taxonomy (NCBI): domain Eukaryota; kingdom Metazoa; phylum Arthropoda; class Insecta; order Lepidoptera; family Erebidae; genus Thumatha; species Thumatha senex. The sequence goes on from OX419726.1 coordinate 21,825,326, forward strand.
TGGGTTGCGACTAGCGGCTCTACAAATGATGTACAAGCACATAGATGCCTTTCTCTATTTAGGTGCGCACGAGTTTCGAAATAGTGGCCGTGGAACTTTTTGTTGGGAGGTGGATCCTGTTTTGGTTGCGTAACCGTATGGCGATAAGTTCGGCTATTGCTGCGCATAGAATGTCCGTTGCACAGGTGTGCGTCTGTGGTGCGGTGCCGCCACCGAGCTGACCATCTCGTGGGTAAATCTTTCGAAACAACCATCTCCGTTACTTATCACTATTCTTAACATATATTAGAGGAGGGTATCTTAATCTTTCGACTCAACTATTACTATAAATTCATTTGATTATTTAGATTGATTATGCAATTCGTTCTTTTACATTTTACGGTAAAAATGCTCCTGCTTGCTGGACTTTAATTGGTAAATGCGTTATACATGGATGACTATTTCAAAATATTTTTTAAAGCAAGCTAAATAGTTGTATAATATAGGGGTGACAGTTAAACATAATGTTATTGTTTTGGGTGGAATCCTAGTCTCTATTCGATTTTGTTTGCTTAGTTGCATTGAGGTTATGTCAGAAGCTACAGATTCTAATTGGAACATTCTTTTAGTAATACATACGTACAAACATATTGTGACGCCTTTATCCTTTATCCTATTAAACGCCCACATTTCATCATATGCATTTTTGTCCAACGTAACCGGTGGTGAGCCCATTTATTGACGAAGGTTTTATATCATCACGCTGCTACTCAGAGAAGCAGGTTAGTAATCATTTATGTCAAGAGATCGGGCAGATTGCTATACAATATTGTAAAAATAAATTAATTTAATGCATATGCATATCACGGTGCAACGGTGCTTCGAAATATCTCACGAGCAAAGTTGTGAGGTACAGTTAGTATGATAATATTATATGTCCCCGATAGTAATCGAAACGGGTCCGTATTGGGTTGCATAAATTTTAGAGGCATAACTTAAAACTGCATAACGTTTTTTGGCATACTCTTCGTTTCGCATAACGTTGAAACAGAATAAATCATTAGGCATACTTTATTTTCCCATAACTTTTTTATAATAATGATATACCCGCATAAAATGCTTCCGCATAATTTTTTTTACAATAACGATTACTAATCATAACATTTATTGGCATATCACTCACTCTCACATAAAGATTACAAGCCATACATATAGAATACCATAATGTTAACGAGTAAATATTTTTATTTTTATATCTAAGCTTGAACTGTCTAAGATTGAAATGCCCACTGATTAAAAATGTCGATTGTCACTATACTGAAGTTCAAAATTTCGACACTTATATATAGAATATATAAATTATATACAAAAAGAAAGTAGGTAGATTAAAACGAGCGATTCTATTCTGGCGCATTGTCGGCCGCTGCCGTGGCCCGCTCGCTACGCTCGCTCGGCTCGCACGTTGTGGTCACAATTGACCTAACACTCCTCCTCGCTTTGCTCGTCGTCGTACCTATTTACGACTTTGCTCAAGACTAGTCTCAAAAAATAACACTTAAAATATCCTTTTATATGTTACAGCTTAAAAACTTGGCTATGAGTGAGATAATTATTTACAATGGTGTATTTTCATTTCTTAAATATTCTTAGTCAAATTATTATTAATTTATGATTTAAACGGTTATCCATACCTCCATCATGCGTTTTGTATTTTATGATAAATTATCTCTAGGCGTATAACAATTTTAAACAAAACCTTTCCATTTATGCTGATTAAAATTATGATAAAAAAATTAGAGAAAGTTAATGTTAAAAATAAAACCATTATGCGTTTATAACACTCTACTTATCGTAATTTATGCGAGAAAACTTTATGCTGAAACTGTTATGCCAAACTACATTATGCTGAAAAAAATTATGCGATCGAAAGGGCACCCAATCGAAACGAAGGGTTTCGTCTGTGTGAACAAATGCATATTTAAAATTAATCTTAATTTGGAATCCCATACATAACACTTTTGTCACATCTCAACATATAAAAAAAAACTAATAGGCACAATTTGTTCTAGCCCTCAACAATTTTTTTTTTAATAGACACTTATAAATCGTTTTTCATCATTTCAATCTCTATAAAAATCAAAAAATCGAAAACTATAAACTGCATCGTACAAATGACAATCGAGAACGCTTTTCGTTATTGTTATCGCAATATTGATTGGTCTCTATGGGTTACTGAAATCGAGGTTAATAAGGTCTCCAAATACACTGGTGTGGATTCGAGGACCGAATTTCATACGACTGACAATAACTCAATTAAAATACATGAATTTTATTTTACAGGGAAGCTCGTCATGCTCATTTTTTATTATTACCGTTTTGTATTATAATATTTCGTAAGTATAATATTTGTAAACCTTGGCTATTCCTGGTTACTTCCTAACTTTTCCTGTTGACTCGTTTACAAATCTCTAGTTCTCAGCTTCTTCTAGAATGAGATCATTGGGAAGCAGTGCCTATTCCTATTGTGCCTAGGCCCAAGACGAAGGCGTCCAGGGATAATCTCACGCAGGCCTCACGCCCCAGAAGCGTGATTACCCCCGAACCAACCCCCAAAGAAGCGGGATAACACCAGAACCAACCCTCAAAGAAGCGGTATAGCACCCGAACTCTTAGGCGAGGCCGCGGTGGAAGCCAAAGTCTGTCGGGAACCCTGGGACATTCTTCCGAGGAGTTACCCGGGTGCCCGGCGATGGACAGATGTGAGATGAGAGGTAGGGATAGTGTGGTTTTAGTAGGTTCGAGTTCGGCAGGCCTCCGAGGGGATTTCCACACGAAAAAAAGAAACAAGCGCCTAATCCACTACGATGCTGGTCTTTTGTGTGTGAATGTCAAAAGAACAAGAAAAAGAAAAGTGTGTTGGTTGAAATTAATCCCCGGATAAGTAAGAATCCTCGGGTCGGAACAAATATTTGTGTGATCCGCTAATATTTTCTGCGGAGTGTGGGTATTACTGCGTATAAATGTATGTATTTACAAATATATACTTGTTAAGATCCTATACCACATGCAATATTAGCTTAATTTGGGCCACACGACGTTGTGTAAAAAAATCTAACAATATTATTATACTCTGCTTATAGGGCAGGGACATCATGGTTAACAAGAGTACATATTTACTCCTTCTTCAATTCCGGATTCTTTAAAAAGGTCGTGGCAGGAGTTTATGCCGTCGACTTGACAATACTATTTGATTCTTGTTAGTTACAAGTGCGAGTGGGTAACAAGTGGCTGTAAGGGGCCTAACAAGGTCTCTGGAGTCCAAGCAACCTTACCTGCTAGCGGTGCACCTGTCGTCTGAAGGATGAGGCAACGACACAGGCACCCTTACCCTCTTAGGAGGTCAAACGGCAGTTGCACCTTACAGAGCTGAGAAACAAAATTAAAACGATAATTGCTTGTAAGAAACCAAATAAAAGTAAACTCCAGGCTCGTAATTCAGGCAAAGCTTGGAAACACCACTAAGATGAAGAGAGAGAGAGCGAATGAAAATGAAGCACCTGTTGACTAACTGACGAGCAAATGGCGTACATGCCCTTACAATGGTTTTAAAGACAGGTGACAGTCGTTTTAGGAAAACCCAAAAATATGCTATAAATAAATAAATATTTTGAGATACACAACACTGTGTAGAACAAATTAAGCTATTAGAAGTTTGTGCTATGGGATCTAGACAACAGATAATTATACATATACGTATTATACATAACCAGGGTAGGCTGTGGCAGACATAAAAAGACCACGTGAGCTGTTTGTTAAAAAACGGAAATGTCAAAAGTAGGTACTCAGATATCCAGACGTGCGTGTATGAAGCATTTTTATCTATCACGCCTTATCCTCGAAGGGGTGGCAGAGGCATACATATTGTATGCACATTTTTCACCATGTGTATTCCTGTCCCACGTAATAGGTGGTGAGCCTATTGCCGTGTTGAAATAGACAGACGCAAGCCTACCTGCTGTTGAAATTTTTCAAGTCGCCCAGAAGGCCTTCAACTTGACTTAACGACTGCCATGTTACTGGCAACCGGGACCAACGGCTTAACGTGCCTTTCGAAGCACGGAAACGCTCGCAAATGTAAATGCCACAATGTGGTCACCCATCCGAAGACCAGCCATAGTGAAAGTTGCGTAACTCAGTGATCGTTTGCAGAACACTGAGACCGCGGGGCCACGAGCGCTTCGGCCACGAGTCAGGAATCCAGCTTGAAGATAGTTAGATATACATAATAGGTAAACATTAAAACTTTGAAACAAACATTATGCGTTTCACCACATTTTTGTTCCGACTCTGGATTAGAACCAGCGTGGCAGTCGCATTCACTACCTTATACGTTACTGAGGTAGTCATATTCCAATAACAGTTTTATTTGGTCGCCGTGGTTAAACGGGCAGGGGCAGATTGTTGCTATCTGATGTTGAAATTTTCAAACCGTTTAGTCAAATTATGGACAATAAGAAACGACCACCATACACTATGTTACTGGCAACCGGGAAAAATGCACACATATTTTTTTTAAATAACCAAAACCTTCTATATTCAAACTGTTACAGTACAAATCGAATACGAATATACCGTTGTACATTTATCTCCCTCCCACCTCAAAAAATTCCATAAGTAAGTTATGTGTTTACGAAATATCCTATTTCCAGAAACATATTTGACAAATAGATTTAGAATTTCAATGGCGGGTATAATATTTTAATACATGTTTTTAAATCGAAAGTTGTGACACGTGTATTTTATTCAGTTTGTGATGTATTGTGTTGATTCTAAGGAGGCAAACAACTTGGTATCCCGTATGATAAGAATTCACAACCAAGGTAATAGGTATCTGGGGGCCGAGTCAAATATTTTACAATAGAAAAAGCCGTTCTATTTCTATTCTATATCGATACTATTGAGGTTGTTTCAATACTAGGTAGTCTACTAAATCTATTACATATAAACATATATCACAATCGTACTTCACATGCCGCAGAATACAACCAGAATAGTTTTTTTAGCTATCCAAATATTAGTAGACTACTAAAAATTCAACCTACGAGCGGCCACTAGTGCGTCACGTGTTAGAAAAATTCTATCGGACGGCCGATAGAAGTTTATTTGAGCGCGATTGTACCTATACAGAAACTGTCAAAATTGGATCATCGGCTTTCTATTGAGCAACGACATCGATTCTATTCTGTACGATTGAAATAGTAGACATGGCCCCCAGGCCTACGAATGTGCATTTTTGTAAAGTGGTAGAAGGTATAAAAGCGACTTGATGTTCAAAATTAACCTAAAAATTTTAAAAAATAATGCTACCATTTTAAAGGAATGTTTTAGAATAAACAAAGTATTTAAGGCAGCTGTATTTAAATGAGATTGTTTTTCGTATATTTTGAGCATAATAATTGTCTCTAAATTATTGGCAGTTGTCAGCTGTAGGTACCTCAAATGTAAAAAATAGCAAAAATGTGTAAACAAGTATAAGATAAAGCTCTAAGTATAGTCTAAAATCTAAATCGTAAACGGCCTACAATAAACGTGGACTTATTAATGTAGTGTTTTTGATTTCAATTCAATCGGGAGTCATCAGGATAAAAGGAAAAAGCTTATTCTCTTTGGGGTCTTGTCCATATCTTATAAGTCTAAGTGCTATCATCTCAGTGGACTGCTGTACTGGGGTCTCTAGTTCCGATCCCGGGTTGTATTCAAATTATTGTGTGATCCGCAAATGTTTGTTTCATTATTTGGAATTACTTACGTATGTTTATGAGTTGTCTAAATTTATATATTGTGGGACATTTATATATTGTGGAACATTTTTTTACAGACCGCCATCTAGCCCGAAGTAAGCTAATAGAAGCTTGTGTTATGGGATCTAGACGACTGATAAACATACTTATATATTTCTAAAAACATACATATTATGCATAGGAAACACCGAAATTTCGAAACAAACATTTGTGGATCACACAAATATTTTTTCCGACCGGGAATCGAACCCGGGCCTCAGTGGTGACAATCCCATACACTACCATTGCGCCACAGTCACAATTCTATAGCATAAGCTTAAATTAACTTAATTTGCGCTAGATAGCGCTGTGTAAAATAAAAAGTCCACAACGTTATAAGGTTAACAGAAGTATTTTGTCCTCAAATCCGAATATAGTAGCAACTGTCTGTATCTAAATAAATATAGATGGGTGAATATAGATTTTCATATATGCACGTAGTTTTCCATGGCTTTTATCGATCGGCGCAGATAACTAGCTGGTGTCCTGAGGGTGGGGTCCTCCCACCCCCCTACCGATATGTAGCCGATATAGCCCGCATCATGCACTCGCTAATTGCCGGAGGGTGTGCTACTCTCCCGTCTAACTTATAAATTGTTTTAAATGTTTAAGTAATAATATAGTCAAACAGGATCTATCCTGTCTTACTTATATGACAAATATTTAAATTAAAAATAAATGTGTGTGTGTGTACCAGAGTACACAGGTATGAAGTAAAACTTCTTTACGACATTTTTTTAACAGCTATAATGTTTCTCTCATACGTCGATTCGATATAGATAAATTTCACTTATGATAATGAAGTATCACTTCAAAACAACATGGCGCGTAAACGAAAAACGTGATGATTTTTATTATTACAGCTGTGAATTTCTCTCAACGTCGATAAAGAAGTTTCACTTCCAAAATCTTCTTTTATTTGAGATTGCTGGATGTAGGGGCTTTGAATGTACGGGACTCCACCAAAAGCTCTGGGGTCTAAGCGGCCTCACCTACTAACGGTGCACCTGCTGATTAATGGAAGAGGCTACAACGCAGGGTCCTTGCGGGGTTAGGAGGTCAGACGACATTTGCTTCTAACAATGACGAAAATTAAAAGTCAAATAACAGTAAACCCCAGATTTGAATCTATATAGATATGGACTCTTTTTTTTTACACATCGCCGTCTATCCCAATGTAAGCTTATATTATGGGTTCTAGACGATTGATAAACATACTTATATGTTTCTAAATACATACATATTATACATACATACATATTGTTACGCCTATATCCCCGAAGGGGTAGGCAGAGACATACTGTACTATCAAATAAATAATATCAAAAATGTAATGGTGGGCATATTATACATAGGAAACACCCAAACTCCGAAACAAACATTTGTGGATCACACTAATATTTATTCGACCCGGGAATCGAACCCTGGACCTCAGTCGCGGCAGTCGCATACACTACCACTGCGCCACCGTGGCAGTCAAAAGAAGATAGGATTTGGTAGCAACTGGGAAAACACATAAGATAAAGAATTTTGGAGATGGAAGATAGCAATCTTCATCTCCAAAATTATTTATTTATATTATAGCAAACGATGGCCTCTCCCAATTCATATTCCATATCTAGTTCCTTCCTGTGAACTTTTCTACGTCGCGGTTGTAGGTTCCTACGATACGTCCTGCCTTAGGTTTTGCCAAGCCTATGATTGGATGGTAAAGATTGGTGTCCAAAGAACTGTAAGCTAACCATGCGAGAATATACCTAGCTCATTGTAAAATCTGCTTCTTTATAATAATAACATTTATTTCAGAAATTGCTTTCCATAGAGAGGGTTAGTAACAAATTGAAAACTTATAAGCTAGTGTTAGTTTAATCTATAATTGACATATAACATCTATTTAACATTAACCATTTATGTAAAAGCAAATCATCCAAACTTATTATAAAACCAAGTAGGCATACTGACTATACTGTGACCTTTTAGGGCTCCTGTATTTGGTATCTTTTATATAAACTAGGTTCATTTGAAATGAATAATTGTTAGTAATGTTCATTCCTTCTTATACTGGTTTGTACATACATAAATACATATTGTAACGCCTTTATCCCCGAAGATGCCTACCGGCGGAGGCATATACTATACGCCTAAATTTCACAGTATGCATTTTTGTCCCATGTAACAGGTAGTGAGCCCATTGCCGTGTTGAAATAGACAAGGCGCAGGCTGTGGCGACCTGCTGTTGAAATTTTTCAAGCCGCCCATAATGCCTTCAACCAGGTTTAACGACTGCCATTTTACGGGCAACCGGGACCAACGGCTTAACGTTAACGTGCCTTCCGAAGCACGGTTTACACAAAGTGGTCATCCATCCAAGGACCACCTATAGCGAATGTTGCTTAACGCAGAGATCGTTTACAGAAATCTAAGTCGCTGACTTAGATTTCTGTAAACGAGCGCTTGGTTTGTGGTTTGTTAAAACGCATTGTACTACTTTACCTAGACAGTGTGTTCATTCGCACATTGTGCTCAAATTTTACATGGAGCAATCTTCAAAACTGGGCACAAATATCAACTACAAAAGAGGAGAAGGGGAAGCTAGCATAAGTTGGCATTGGTTATAACACCACTGGCCACATGTGTGGATGCTTGTTCGTCTCCTTGTTGGTATAAAAACATTAACAACATGATGATGCCCACGGCTCCACCTGCGTTTAGAAGTTTGAATCATGTTTCCGGGATAAAAAAGTAGCTTTTGTCCTTTATTGGGCGTCAGACTATCTTTAAGCCAAATCCTTCTAATATTATAAACGCGAAAGTTTGTGAGTATGGATGGGTGTTTGTTACTTTTTTACGCAAAATCCACTCAATGGATTTTGATGAAACTTTACAATAATATAGCTTAAACATCAGAATAACACATAGGCTACTATTTATCCCGGGAACAAGTTCCTGTGAGAAACGGTAAAATGTCACCACGCGAGCGGAGCCGAATCAGTTAAGTAGTTTAGGTGTGAAAGTGTAACTTACTGACAGAGTTACTTTCGCATTTATAATATTAGAATGAATAATAAGTCACCATACATGCTCAAGCTTGCAATGTAATTATAAATCTATGAAGTAATAAAGTGCATAAGAAAAATAAAACTAGAAAGGCTTTGTAGAATGACCATGAGAGTACCTTAAAATAAGAGTAATAAACGTTCGAACAAAAACAGCCGGTCATCCCCCTCTGGACGGCGGCAAAAAGTACAAAAGTGGGCCACCTCCCGCCGTTCCCAGGAATGTTTTACGTCCCCTTCCCCTGAGGGACAGAGTCGACCTCATCACGTGGGAGACTTCACGATCATCCTACTTTTTGTGCGCTTAAAGTCCTTGTCTTTGTTGTTTTAAAAAAAGTTTGATGTTACCAAAAAGTCAATAGTCAAGTCAAATTAGAGAACAGATTTCTATTCCAAAAAAGCAAACTTTTTAAAACTATTTCTTTACACGCAATAGCAATGATTGGTCAGCAATGTGTTGGTATTCTAAATTTAAAATCACGGCCGTAAAAATATTAAAAAGGGTGCATAAAATTTATGGATAGGTATGTCATGTTAGCTTTTGATTGTTAAAAGAGTACCTACTTACCATTTTAGTTTTATAGTTATACCGGGCATTAGAGCGAATAAAAGTTATGAATGAACGCCCTCCCCATGTGAGGTGCGTCCGTGTGACGGAATTGTCACGTGACATACCGTGACTGTACTTTCGGTAAACTAATTTACACTGGAAGTGACATAAACAATTTACGTCATTTATTTTTAGGTAAAAATGCACAATTGCACACCAGCACCAGCTCTTTATTCTTGACAGCTGTAATACTAAAATATCGCATAAACATTACAGAGATGAATGATTACGAACTTAGAAATCAACCATAGGATCAAGATTTCTTGGTATTTTGACGATTATAAATGACATATAATACTAAACACGATCATGTAACTACTAACATTATACTTGTAGATATTTATTTATTTATTTAAGATATGGAGGACTTACAGCTTACATTATTAGTGTTAACACATTCATAGAATCAGACAGCCAATTACAAGTCCTCGCTTGTAGCGATACATTACATAACAGTAAGTGAGCAAAATAAGTTGTAATAATGACTATAACAGAAAGCAAGAAACACTTTAAATGATAGACAGTTAAATGGTTCATAAGTAAGTTAGTTGTACAATACTAGTTAGTTCCCTTGAAAAAGTCTAGGCTCATAATCTTTCTCATTGACGTCACATCTAATGAGAATAGATCCAAATCATGCTGCCTACTGATCTCATTAATACTCCTGCTCATGCGCACAATATAACTGCTCTGTCTATAGTCTGTAGAAGCCTAAGGGATACTTAAGGGAGGATAGTGTCGAAATGACTTACTAGGTACACTAAAATAGAATTTCTCTAGGAGGCCGGGGCAATCGATTTCATTATTAATTATTTTCACTAAGAACAATAAGTCGGATATCATTCGACGATTAATTAGTGGAAGTATGTGAAATTTCCTACACAATGACATATAATTTTCCGATCTGTATGGCATTCTTTGGTGAAAGCACAGGTACTTAATGAATCGTTTTTGAACATTCTCAATCATCAATCAATCACAAATCAAGATGCATATTCCAAGTGACTTCGCATGTATGTACAGTACCTATAATATTTTTAAGATCTTAGCTTCAGTGAAGCACTTGGAGATACGCATCACAAACCCAAGCGCCTTGGAAGCTCTTTTGACTATTTTATCTATATGTTCGTCAAATAGTAGACAGCTGTCATGGTGTACTGAAGGTGACTTCCGTACTGAAGGTGTCACCGTCAAGACTTCGATTGTAACATTTAAAAATAAAGCGGGCACCTCAAATTGAGCACGTTAAGTTAACAAATATATTATTGTTTTTAGATTTTCCTTGGCATGTCAAGTCAATGCTTGTTTTGCATGCTAGCCTTCAAATACGATTATATCCTACAGGAACCTCTGATCTACGAAGATGGCTATGCTAAGCTAGTCCGGTCTTACACATTTCATATTAATATAAAACTAGAACTAGAATGATATCGAGATTTCTTTGTCAACTTGGAATGGAACTAATGATCTTAAAATTAACGCTTTATAATAGATATTCATAAACTTATAGCTAAGAACTACTTATTTGGATTTCAGTAGCTTTAACAAAACAGCGTATCGAAATCTGTTCATACATTTGACTGGGAGGCATGATGCCACACCTATGCACATCTATAATAGTATAACAAGAAAAGCGCTTCCGCGTCTTCTTGCATTAAGGTCTAAAACGTGTCCCAATGCATAAACAAATTATCAATATTATTTTTATAGCACTTCTAGCACGGTACAACATCTTCGTCAAAACGTGGAAACCACGAACACTTGTCGTTTGACACGGAGCTAGAACCCTTGGTTCCAATGATAAGTGGTGATGTGGTGAGGGGCGCTTACAGGTTATTAAACTGACTCCACATGTAAGTGAGTACTTATAAACCTACTCTGGTTTGATATTAATCAAGATAAATATTAATATAGCAGATCAACTGTACGCGTGGGATGACACATTTGGAAACCCAAATAGTACACAGTTGGCATGATCTCTTCTCCTAAAAGTAAAGTTGAGTGTAAAAGTTGGAGTTGCTTTCACATATCAACCTTAGAACTTGGGATCTGCTTTTTGACAGTGATATTTTTTCCCGCATATGTTGGATACGAATGCCATTTTAGCACCCAAACCTTTTACGAGTGCCAACAATCAGCAGATGCATTAGTTGCAGGTAGCCTTTTACTCCATACCTTAGCTCATACGCTTTCCTGATATTGGATAGTATAATGTGTCTACTTTTCAGGCTGTACTTGCATAACCATGTCTATAAATAACAATAAATATTGTGGGACATTTTTTTTACACACTGCCATCTAGTCCACAGTAATAGCAGCTCATATAAGCTTGTGTTATGGTATCTAGACAACTGATAAACATACTTATATATTTTTAAATACATACATATTATACATAGTAAATACCCAAATTCCGTAACAAACATTTGTGGGTCACACAAATATTTTTTCCGACCCGGGACCTCAATCGCGGCAGTCGCATACACTACCACTGCGCCACCGAGACAGTCAATACTTATTTAATATTATATAATACTAATATAAAATGTTCCCGCAAATTTCGAGGGTAATTTACGAGGTTCTTTGGTTTTTTACCTGCCTCAAGATAGTGTACTGACGTTGCATCTGTTGACCGATTATAATGAGTATAGAAAGACACCAAAATCGCTCTCAAAGCAGATTTTATGAACTGATGACTGCAAGCTTTGTATTAAATATATGTACTTCATTTACTGTAAAAAATTGTGCCCGTGGACCCGCTTGCTCAGTTTTCTTTAAACCATTACTGCGTTAAGTATATCCTAGTCCTGACCTAAGATGAGTGACAGTTTGTGACAATTCCGTTTCAAAATGGTGACAAACATGGTAGCCCTTAAGTGAAATGAAAAATGATAATGAAATGAATGAAATTGAACAGCTGGTAACCACAGCCTTTCCATCTCAGTTTTAACACGTCATAGGGTCCGGAATACGAGCATAATACCTCTGGCGTTAAAAACAAAAACGTCTATAGACTAAGATCACAATTTGCTATAAAGTATGATCGACTGCCAACTCAGTAGTGCAAAAAATTACACGAATGTGCTGTACAGTGTATGCAGGTAAGTAGATACCTATTTGAATAGCACGATGTTCGTTCTTATTAGCTCATTGTATATCATATGTAGATAGTAGATGTTTACCTCCAGCGTGGGAGAAACTGTAATGTCAACATAAGTGCATCGGTACCGTTCGCTTGAGCATAAACGATTACCTGTTAGACGTAGCAGTTATTAATGTCGATTTAATTTGCGTCATATAAACCGTACTTTTATGTTATTTTCCCGTCTGAAGTACTCATAACTTTTAAGTCAACTGCTTGTAGAACGATAATAACGGAGGGGAGGGACATAAGAAAATCGAGTCTCGATTTGTTAATCCCAATAAAACTCAAGTTCAAATAATTATACCTAAGGAATGATGGAGCGAACTTCTCGAAGAAAGGGAATTAGGACAGGTAATAAGTTACCTTCAGATCATCAGCAATGTGTGCAACTCTGCTTTACAACGCGACATTTAGTCGACACGTGTTAGATCTACACACGAGGCATCCTTAAAACTTCTTGAACCACAAATACTATTGACTGTGGCTCTCGAGTTGGTAGCCCAATGATGTGCATCTTTTTGGTCAGCTTGAAAAACCCGGAGTTGTAAGAGAAAGAAACACGTGCGCGGGCAGAGCGATCATATTCTTTACGTGCCGACAGAAAAACGATTTTGTCAGATACTCCCGAAATATTTATTTATTTATTTATCTATCACATTGCCGTCTTGAAATAGACAGACGCAGGTAGTGGCTACCTGCTGTTGAATTTTTCAAGCCCGCCGATATTGGCTTCAACTAGACTTAAAGACTGGCATCCGGGACCGACAGCCATACGTACCTTACGAAGCACGAAAACGCTCGCAAATGTAAATGCCACAAAGTGGTCATCTATCCGTGACCAGCCATGGCGAAAGTTGCTTAACGCTGTGATCGTTTACTTCTGTAATAGGACCATTAATATTACTAGAAAGCATTTCAAAGATAGCACTGACATCGCTAAGCATTTGAATGGTTTCTATGTGTGGGATCAACGTACTCGTATTACTAATAACAATTTTCCGCTCAACTGATTGTGCGTTTTAAAATAGCGTTGAAAATAATAAAACCATTGATAGAAACAAACTACCCTCATCGTTCACCCTCGCATAGCATATTGTATCAATCACCATCAAGATAAACATAGCCTTTATGTAGTTGTGAGCAAGGGCTAGAATGGTTTATTTCAAATGTCCATGTTAATACGAATGTAATGCTGTAAATTCAGTTCAATTTGATACGATGGAGTCCGTCTGCGCGTAGGCATGCGGGTAGGGTGCGTGTTTTGTTTTTATTTAGAAGAAACGGGAGGGTGCAGGGTGATTTAGTTTTTTTATCGGTGGTAGTATTTATAAGTGTACTTTGAATTAAGTGCTTATAATAGGGGTTACAATTTGAGGGATAAATATAATTGTTGAAGTAGAGTAATTGTTGTAGTATGAATCGTACACATTAGTTTAGAAGAAAATGAACCAGTTAATTGGTAATATATGTAAAAAGATTTTATACACTTTGAACATACCTATGCGATTCAAATTACATAGAAGATGAATTTATTATATAACCTTTAATTCGATATATTTCTTGTCTTAGAAATCATATTTTCGCTATTACAAATGTAACAAAACTGAATTCTATAAAAAAGTGACATATTTAGTTATTTATTTTATTTATGAGTAAAGTCGAGTCACAAAGATGGCAATTTTATTTATTAAAACTCTATGTTTAATAAGAAATACGTTGGATGACTTAATGTCAAAAGAATTTTCTTGATGATGCAGAGCTGAAGGTGAGATAGTTGCACTTAATGCGTGTGTTTTGAAGAGAGAGTTACTGCACTCTGGCCAAAGATAAGAGTAAGTTACGATTTGTGTATACTGACTTGAAAGAGAAGTCCACCTAGACAGAGCCCCGCTTATCTAGGAAAGGCTAGCCTTGTTCTGGGGTCGCCCGATCCCAGGGCAATAAGGCGCGTTCAGACTAGGCTCGCCCCTAACCACGCAACACATAGGCACGGCTTGGCAGAAGGAAGATTGGAAGAGGATGAGGTAGTAAAAGGATTTAGGGATGAGACAAGGACGAGGAAGGAGAGGGGCTAAGATAGGGTATATCGAACATTACCTTCTATCTTTCAAAACTAATAATTTAACAAAACTACATATATGTATGATGTATGAAAGAGTAGTGCGCTCCACAGAAATGCAGATTAAACTATAAAGAAAAAGGTTTTACATCGATAACATTTGAATACAAAAAATAGTATCTAAAAAGGTAACATAAACTGGAAACTATAAAAGTCATATGTATTATCGAAGTCACACATTTATGCAGTATTCATACAAGTCTAACATTTCCTTCCACAAACACGCACATCACATTACCGTACGGCGGTTAGAGTGTTTAACATCTTTTTAAAATGTACAACCACTAAAATATCGTAGGGTGTCTTCATGGGAGAATGGTTTGGATTTAACTAGGCATATGCCCCGTTGAGTTTTTTTGGGGAAGCGAGGGTACCTCCATGATTTAATTAAGGAAGTGAGAGTCATTTAAACGATTGATTTTATATTAACTTTCATACCTGTAACTGTTTGTTAAATAACTTTTAATTTTGCCTATTTTGTTGTGATTCCGTAGGTTGTGATTATTAAACACATTGCCGTGTTGAAATATACAGACGCAGGTTGTGGCTATCTGCTGTTGAAACTTTTCAAGCCGTCCATAGGCCTTCAACTTGACTTAACAACTGCCATGTTACTGGCAACCGGGACCAACATCTTAACGTACCTTTCAAAGCACAGAAACGCTCGTAAATGGAAATACTACAGCGGTCACCCATCCGTAACCAAATCGTTTACAGAAAACTGAGTCAGCGGGGCCACGTGCGCTTCTTTTCCTCAGCGTCGTTTCAGTATATTAGCTATCCCCAGCAGTGGGTACAACTGGGCATAGGTCTCTCAAGTTTAGTTTAGTCTTGTGCAGACCCGTATCCAGAAGTTAAAATAAAAATATGATTTCAATATTTCTATATTTCTTTCTTTCAAATATGAAATTTGGAGTGTATACTTAATGTTCAATATTTAATAGACTTACAGCAATTGCTCGTTTTTTTTTATTTTACAGCTGGGCAAAAAAGTGGATAATAATTCTGAGCTGATACGTATATTAGTCCCGTATAAAGCAGTTTTTGTCAAACTATAACTCATACAAGACGCCCCTTTACCTATGTAGAAATATACGTGTAGGAAGGAACCTTTCTCGTCACAGTTCATGAAAATCGCGTAGAAATTCTGTCGCTACTTATTGAGTTTATCACGTTCAGACAGATAGACAGGCTAGCTCATAATTAAGGAAGTGGATATTATACACGTAGACAGGTAAGTTTTACATCAGCCCCTTTGGTCGACCCCGAACCCTTATGTGATAGACAAAGTCTGCCGGGACCTCTGGGACATATTTCCAAGGAGTTACTCGGAGCGTCCGGCAATAGACAGTTAGGCAGGTTTTAGCCGGTTCGAGTCCGGCATGACATCCGAGAAGATTTCCACAGGTAAAAAAGCCCGCTTGATCATACATAGTGTCAAGACAACTCGGGTTGGATTAAGGTTTTGTGCTCTAAATTGTTAAAGCCTGTGGGTTAATAGGAATAACGTGTCACTCAGAGTGTAAACACTTCTATTCTCCTCATTTTTGATCTAATTATCAATCATGCCTTTATCCCAAAGGAGTGGCAGAAGCCACTCAGAGAATTACACGCCCATATATCACTGTGTGCATTTTTGTCTCAACTAATTAACTGAATGAATTATTAGATTCATAATTACAAGGTTCTGTGTTGATTACAATCTAAATCTAATTTATTTTCCTTGTCCATAGTAGCGATATAACATACACCTCGATGTAACAAAATCTCAAAATTTCATTGCCTCCCCTCAGAAAAATAAAACGAGTTACGTCGTGTCTCATAATAAGTACATACGCACCTACCTGTTGAACAAGCCCTCTCGAAGTTAGAAGGCATTTCAAAACAAAGAAATGAACTCCTTGCCCTCGGTGAGGACCGAATAGCCCTCGCTCACGGTTGCTTACAAAGGGCTGTGATTGCGAGGGACGCGGCTGCGCGGGCGCGGGATGCGGGTGAATGACCGCACGCCGGGGTGGCCGCCCCCGACGTCTGCGCACGCTTGGCCGACGGCCTGTAACGTCCCTCATTCCAATACTAAGTATTTTTATTAAAATCTAGAGTTCCGGCCGCATAAATCGCAGCTCAAAATATCCTTGTGGGGTGGGCATAATGTTATCGGTATAATTTTCATAAACAGCCCCACGTTAATGTAACGTGAAACGTTATAACTGAGATTCCATTATAGTTGTACGTGGGAAAATGGATAGGTGCAGTAAAAAGGGCATTGTTAGTTTTATAGGGAGAATATAATTATAAATACAATTAGTTCGCTGCTTCCTATCAAGTACAATTATGCTGTAAGCATTTGTTACTAGTTCAATGAACGGCAGATCACACATTTTCATTAAAATAAATTTCTTGTAAGAGCATTATAAAACTTTGCGGATCGATGGTCCAAGTGACTGCAATAGTTTAGCCCTCTATTGATACTGAAACATGACTAGCAAAAATAGAAGAGTGTTGTAATACAGTACCTGTTTAAACCAAACAAAACAAGTAATACGATAGTAAATCGTAGGGAAGGAGTCAGACAACTCCTAAACCGCAATCAGTTTCAAAACCGGAAGTGGTAGAAACTTCGAAATCACTTATGCACGTATGACATATGTCCTGAATCGAATGCCGCAGACCGTTTGTCTCTATCTCATAAGGGTCCTGATAAATATATGCGTACATACGGACGGACAGACTGAGCCGTTTTATAAGCCTTTTCTAAGCTTTAGAAGTCTAAAATAGTAAAACTAAAAATAGTAGAACTATGTAGCGATAGCTTCTTTTGCTGCATTTTACTGAGTCTAAACCACGGCGAGTGTTCTGAAGAGCTCTTCAAATTATCCCAGCCTCTGCTTTTCGTTCCTGAGCAACGCGTGCCGGGCAGCGGTGCCACTCTCATACAGATAGATAACTTAAAAAACAAACGAAGTATAAAAGATTGAAAATTTCGTGCCTCGGCGATGAAACATATGTGCACGGTGATGAAACATGCGTGCACGACAATGAAAGAACTGTGCCACGGGAATGAACGTACTTATCCACGGAAATGAAATGAAATGATTATTGACTCCAGGATCCAGTAGGAGTTCGACTCCGTTTTCATGGTTCAGACCGCTGTTGGTGACACGAAACCCTTCCCCATCACCGTGGTAATCACCGGGTACATCAGGGTTCGGTCCTTAGTCCATTTCTATTCAGTGTGATATTAGACGTATTGTCATACAGCATCAAGGACTCTCATGAGCAGCCTCCGTGGTTGCTCATGTATGCTGACGTTATCATGCTGGCAGACGTGGACAGGGGCCAATTGGTGCGACGTGTGAAGGCGTGGAAGAAGGCGCTTGAGAACGGTGGTCTGATACTTAATGTGGCGAAGATTGAGTACTTGGCACTTAAATCGACAGATCCCACATCCGTCCGCATATGCGGTGATTTGGTCAAGCGTACGGACCAGGTTAAATACCTGGGCTCTGTATCACACACCTCCAGTGACATCGATTGCGATGCAGGAACTGTGTGTCACGGAAATGAAGATGCTGCGGTGGATGATAGGAGTCACGCAGATGTACCGCGTGAGAAACTAATGCATTTGCGGCAGCCATCACGTCCGTGACATTGCAGATAAGTTGTAAGAGTGTCGCCTTCGTTGGTATGGTCATGTCCGCCGAGCTACATGGGAAATAAATATCTGGTCATGTCCACCCCGCCGGATCTCAGTAAGAGGGGATAACCCATAAGGTGATGGCTAGACGTCGTAAGGGATGACATGCGTGCCAATGCTCTCACTACACAAGGGGATGCCGACGAGCGTGCGAAGTGGAGGAGAAAAAGTACGAAGGACTGATGATGATGTTTTTCTTTTGCCTAATCTTACCATGGCAATGAAAACATAAGCCATGGAAATGTAAGACCTGGCCACGACAATGAAACTAAATTGTGTAACAAGGCATGGCGATGTTTTATTAACGTGTTTTAACGAATTTTTATTACCGTGTCTTTTTTTTCATTACCATAGCAAATTTTGGCCACGGAAACCACGGCAATAATTAAATAAATAAAATAAACCTAAGATGAACGGTATTCTATTGATTGCTCAATTAAGAAGACAAACTTCTTCAAATAGAAGTTATACCTATCCACGGCGATAAAAGAAAAAACGTCCATAACTTAAAAAATAATAATATTTAAATTGGCGCCAAAACGCATGCACTAATGTACGTCCTTCCACGTCATTATGCAACGTTTAGCGCACAAGGTGTGGGACCACAAGTCTTTAGATTAAGGGCGGCCGGTAGGCCAAGTCGCGTAGGCACCACAACGCTTCCTCAGCCCCCGCCAAGATAGATCGACGATGTATTTTCTGCTGGCACGCCACAGTAAAAATGATTGGCAGTAGCAATTAAAGTGGAACATCTCTGTTATTGTGTTGGATTTTATTTTAGGTTTATGATATACTAGTTGACGCCCGCGGCTCCGCCCGCGTGATGAAGATTTTCCGTTCCCGTTTTCAAAAGGAACTTGTTCCCGGGATAAAAAGTAGCCTATGTGTTATTCTGATAGATAAGCTATTATATATAATATATAGTTATGGTAAAGGACGAAATTATAAACAGTTTGCTATGCTATCACCGGCGACTGCGACATCGGGTCCGTATTGGGTTGCATAAATTTTCGAGGCATAACTTTAAACTGCATAACGTTTTTTGGCATACTCTTCGTTTCGCATAACGTTCAAACAGAATAAATCATTAGGCATACTGTATTTTCCCATAACTTTTTTATAATAATGATATACCCGCATAAAATGTTTACGCATAATTTTTTTTACAATAACGATTACTAATCATAACATTTATTGGCATATCACTCACTCTCGCATAAAGATTACAAGCCATACATATAGAATACCATAATATTAACGAGTAAATATTTTTATTAAGCTATTGCATAATTTTTATCGCGGATTTGAGTGGGCTTTAATCAAGAAATTCCGTAAGGAAAAAAACCTAAGACGAAGGTCGAGACGAGGTCACACGAAGTTCACCGAGCACGGCCGAGCGTTGGCTTAACGTGTATGTACATATATTATATGGTACGATTGTACGAAGCTCGCACGGATCGAGACGTAATGATAGTAAGTGTGAGTGTGAGGCTGAGGATGAGGGTGACTGTGAGAGTGAGGGTGAGGGTTTTTTTTTTTGGATATCTTTTTGTTTTTTTTTGTGTAACTTGAATTAATATCAAAGAAAAACAAAGGTATGCTATAAAATAGCTTTACCGCGGCAGTCTCCGAGTGCCACACGTCTTTTTTTATATCTAAGCTTGAACTGTCTAAGATTGAAATGCCCACTGATTAAAAATGTCGATAGTCACTTTACTGAAGTTCAAAATTTAAACACATATATAGAATATATAAATAAAATACAAAAAGAAAGTAGGTAGATTAAAACGAGAGATTCTATTCTGGAGCATCGCCGGCCGCTGCCGCGGCCCGCTCGCGCGTTGTGGTTACAAGTGACCTAACAATCCTCCTCGCTTCGCTCGTCGTCGTACCTATTTACGACTTTGCTCAAGACTAGTCTCAAAAAATAACACTTAAAATATCCTTTTATATGTTACAGCTTAAAAACTTGGCTATGAGTGAGATGATTATTTACAATGGTGTCTTTTCATTTCTTAAATATTCTTAGTCAAATTATTATGAATTTATGATTTAAACGGTTATCCATACCTCCATAATGCGTTTTGTATTTTATGATAAATTATCTTTAGGCGTATAACAATTATACCCTTTCCATTTATGCTGATTAAAATTATGATAAAAAAATTACAGAAAGTTAATGTTATGCCAATAAAACCATTATGCGTTTATAACACTCTACTTATCGTAATTTATGCGAGAAAACTTTATGCTAAAACTGTTATGCCAAACAAAATTATGCTGAAAAATAATGCGATCGAAAGGGCACCCGCGACATCACCCCAATGGCCTTACAATTAACGCATCGAGGTTATAACAAAAGATTAAAAAGGAAAGACATAATCAGTGACGACTGAGCCCATTGGAAATAAACGAGGAGATGTGCCCACTGGACAGCACACTCACTCACCTAATTACCCTCACACAATCTGCTTATAGTAGAACTGATCGTAGATAACAGAACACAGAAAAAAAAGGTTAAGTTTATTTAAACTCCATTCAGCAGTTTTACGTGCAAGTAACAAACATCCATACTTACAAACTTTCGCGTTTATAATATTAGTAGGAGTTAATGATGATATATTTAGTAACAAATTTAGGCTTTATGTACAAGTACCAAATAACATGTCCCGTACTCATTATACTCTTTTTTCTTAAATAATATTAAAATCAAAAAATCATAATGTTATGTTCCTGTCTTCGGCAGCTAGTCACCGTTGTTCTTCAGAACATATCTTCCGTCCGCGCTAAACATTCTCCTTAAGTGCACAATTTCATTCAATTGCTCTAAACGTTGCCGGTTAACCCAAATCTTGCTTTTAGTTCTTACTTTTTCTTTTTCAAATACCCGATTCTTAGTTTAACATGCACCGAAGACCTTTACTTTTATATTAGTGACTAATGCCTGAAGGTCGGCTTCTGATGAGACCATCACTACCGCATCATCAGCGTACACACAGACAGACAGACAATGTACTGTAAAATTTCCAATTTTACAACACATCATAATCTTTTAACTTTTGCAGCCACACTTTTGCACAACTATCCAGATACACTATGAAAAGCCAGGCGGACCGTCGACGGTCCGTTTGACGCCCGAACAGAAGTCAAAAAGAGGCGCCATGTGAACCTCCCCCTTGGTCGCACGCAAGCTTTACAGTCCGTATAAAGAGACTGTATCGCCAGTAGCAACTAGCCGTCCACACCATATTCTGCCCGGATATGGTGTAGACGGCCAGACAGGCCACACGGACGAGTACCACAGAGTTTCTCTCACAACTTTATCAAATGCTTTCTCCAGATCCACTAAAGCGCAAAAAACCTTCGCGTTAAAATGTTGGGATTATTAATTGAATGAATGAATAAAAAATCTTTATTCATGTAGGTCACAATGTAACACTTATGAACGTCAAGATTATTGCTTCTACATTTACATTTACTGCCAGATTCGCAAAGCAATAGGTAGAGGCTGAGGAAGAACCTGGCAATAAAACTCATGGCCACTCTTTTCTAACCACCAGTAATTACATTAGTTTGAGTTACATGATGTTTGACCAATTATATAGTAATGAATTTATACAAAACCAAAAAAACATAATCAATGTTGTGTTTAAAATCATATCAAAATTAGAGCTATTCTAGTTGCCAGTTCTAAGGGCAGCCTACACTTTAAGAAGAAGAATCTAGCAAGAAAAACAATGGATGCTCTTTTAAAATGTAGGTATGGCTTACAATATTAAAATTACCCTTACATTGTTCCTTTGGATTTATGTGAGAACAGTCGACTAAACTTAGTTTGCCTTAAATTTAAATTATATTATTTGTAATAATTGCTATATTATTATGAATTAATTAATTATTAGTTACATGAAATGTCATACATTGTTTAAGGCTACTAACATAAATTAAAAACATATATAAAAAGCGCTCGTAGCCCTACTAACTCGGTTTCTGTAAAAGATCACTGATTTAAGAAACTCTCTCGGATTTTGGATGGATGACCGCTTTGTAGCATTTTCATTTACCAGCGTTTTCATGCTTCGTAGTACACGTTAACGTTGCAATTGACATTCGTTGAGTCAAGTGAATAACTTTTGAGCGACTTAAAAATTACAACAGCGAGTCGCTACAATCTGAGCCTGTCCATTTGAACACAGGCATTGGGCTCACAACAATATGCCTCTGCCACACCTTCGGAGATACAGTCGTGGCTAATAAATTTATAAATATACTTAAATAATTAATACTGAAAGCATAAAACAAAGGTCTTGAATACAATTTTTATAATTTATGCGAAGCGAAGCTTCAATATAACAACTGCACTGATTACTTCAGCCAGTGGCAGTCGGTATGTTTAAGCTTCAGAATCTATTGATCAAATTTGTTTATAGGTAAACATACATTGACCGGCTCACTGGCTCAGTTGGTTATATAACTGTTTTCTAACCTGTGGGTACCGGGTTCATTTTTATACTACTTACAGGGATAATTCTAACGCTTCTGTGAAGTGTAGGTACTTTATTTTATATTAAAACTCTCATATATTTTATTTATTTATCACGCCTTATCCCCGAAAGGATGGCAGAGGCATATTATTATATATGCCCACTTTTCACCATGTGTATTCCTGTCCCTCGTAATGGGTGGTGAGTCCATTGCCGTATATAAATCTCATATATATACACTATATAAAGCTAACACCGGGCGTCGCGAGAAGCAACTGGGACAGACGCTCGGAAGATGATGGAATGCTTACTGTTCTCATAAATATACTGTGCCATTGCGAAAAAAATAGCAAGGGGAGCGCAACGAAAAAACCTAACACAGATCCTACCTCAGTAAGCGCTAGCGCGCGACTGATCAGGCCTCAGCGTCGCGAATCTGATAAAATTAAAACATATGTTCTTTAAAAATCACTGTATATAGTCAAAGTAAGCCATTATGTCTATAAATATATAGTAGCTATAGCCATTATGTCTATAAAATTATCTGGAGTTTTGGGATGTTTTTCTATCAAGTGAAGTTTATTAGATTTTGTAACAGAAAGCCATTTTGACTAGCTTAAATCCTTAACTAACATATATCTCTTTTTCAGAATCAAAAACCCTTTCTTCTACGATTCGCATTGTTCTAAAAAACTCAAAAGCGTGGCTACGGCAGGAATACTAAGCCTTAAACAATATTCTTAAAACATGTTTAGGACACGGCGATGCAAGGTGGTTCTGGGACAAATGATTTTTTATTAACCATTCGTTGTATTCTTTAAATATTTGATAAACTATATTCCGTAACTATGATTTAGCTATTCACGTATCAAAAAAGCTAAGTTTCAATATAAAAAATAAATATTTTATTATCAATGAGGTTAAATATACATCAAGGTGACGTGTGGACAAACACGGCAATGAAGATTAACTAACTAACTAACTAACTAACTATCTTCACGCTGTATCCCTGACGGGGTAGTCAGAGAGGACAGATCGCCAGGCTTCGCGATCCATGCATACTTCTGTCGCTTCTTCGAGATTCATCAATCGTTTCATACACGCACGTCTGGGTATCCGAGTACTTTTGACCTTTCCGTTTTTGAGCAATCTGCTCACGTGGTCTTCATATGTAAGTCTCGGCCTACCCTGACCTCTTCTACCCTCTGCTTGCGCACAATATATATTCTTCGTTAATCGTTCCTCACTCATTCGTTGGACGTCTCCAAACCAACGGAGCACGCCCTTTTCCAGCTTAACGCTGACACTTTCATTCAAACCTGCAATATTGCGTATCACTTCGTTACGTATTCAGTCGGCCAAGGTAACGCCGCACAATTTTCGAAGTGATCGCATCTCCACAGCATTCAATTTACTTTCATGCATCTGCTGACATACCCAGGTTTCACTACCGTAAAGCAAAGTTGGCACTAGCACTGCATTATGAATCGCCATCGTGCTTCTTTTACGATGCTTTGTCGCTTTTCTAATTGGGACAAAGCACCGTTAACTCTTGTTTTAAACTAACACGCGTTGAACACATAATTTTGTATTGAACGGGATTTCGCGCGGCACTATATTACAACTAAAAGGTTAGTATACCTTTTTTATTCCAAATATTGGAATATACATATGAAGACAAATATTGCAATTAAAAAAGGTATACTAACCTTTTAGTTGTAATATAGTGCCGCGCGAAATCCCGTTCAATACAAAATTATGTAACCGTTAACTCTGTTTCCGGCAGCTACTCGCCGTTCTTCATCCGAATCACATCTCCATCCGCGCTAAACATACTCCCTAAATACACAATTTCATTCACTTGCTCTAGACGTTCCTGGTTACCCTAATCTCGCATTTAGTTCTTATGTCATCTCTTTCAAATACTAGAACCTTAGTCTTACTTGCATTCAAGCGAAGACCCTTACTTTCACACTCCTCTTTCATATTAGTGACTAATGCCTGAAGGTCGGCTTCTGATGAGGCCATGAGCACCGCATCATCAGCGTACAGCAGACAGTTTACTTTAAAGTCACCCAAATTCACACCCATATCACAATCTTTCAACTTCTGCAGGCAACTGTCCAGATACACTATGAACAGCCAGGCGGACATGACACAACCCTTTTTGACGCCTGTACAGACATCAAAAAGAGGTGACACATCCCCCCCTACTCGCACGCAAGCCTTACAGTCCTTATAAAGCGACTGTATTGCCCGCAGCAGCGAGCCGTCCACACCATATCCGGGCAGCAAATCCCGCAGAGTTTCCCTCACAACGTTATCAAATGCTTTCTCCAGATCCACAAAAGCGCAGAAAACCCTCTGGCTAATAGCCAGAAACTTCTTCTCGATCATGCGGAGAGAAAACACTTGATCCATGCAGCCTCTTCCACGTCGGAATCCGCATTGAGCCTCCCATAAATACCTTTCAGACTTTTCTTGCATTCTTGCCGTTATAATCTTTGCATACACCTTACTAGCTAAGCTGACCAAGCTGATCGCCCTGTAGCTGGAGCAGTTTGTGCGCGAGCCTTTTCCTTTGTAGATAGGTACTACAACTGCTATTCGCAAGTCATCTGGGACATCACCCGTCCGCCAGCACAAGTTGCATAACAGACATAGAGTGTCCCAGACGCGCGACCCACCGTACTTGATCATCTCAGCAGTAACTCTGTCTTTTCCCTCAGCCTTACCACATTTCATACTTCTTATCGCTTGTTCATTTTCTTTCATACTAATGACTTCAATGACATCGGGATCCGGAGCATCGAAGTGAGCTCCACTTCCCGATGTGGCATCTCTGTCTTTTCTTGCATACATCTTTCCATAATATTCACTCCATCTCTGCAGGACGTCAGTTTGGTCTGTTAGGACGTCATTGTTAACACTAAGCACTTTATTCATACTGCAGATTGCCGAACAACTCCGGGTCTTGCCTACCTCTTTCCAGAAGAGCCTGGCATTATCCAAATTGAAATTGGACGACACCCTTTCATCCGCTTTCATTCTGCACCTTTCACGAGCTTCTTCTATCAGTGCCTTCGTGTTAACTTTTTGCAGCTTGTATCTCTCTTTCATATTAAAATCATTCCGCGAGGCTAAGTAGTCTAACCATGCTTTCTTCTTCATTCGAACTGCTTCTTTCACTTCCTCATTTTTTTTTAATAATATATATTTTAATAATATATTTATTTGCATTATACAGGTTAAAAGTAGGATCTTACAATTAAATTTGGATCACTGTATACTACCTTTTCAGGTGTGCAAATTATTTTTTAAATATGTCTATAATTCAAACTAATATTTAATATGTTATAAAAATCAATCAAATAAAATTATCTTAGCAATCAAAATATAACTAGGCACATAAAACACATATTTATACATTATCTAATAAAAATTCATTTACACTATAATATATTTTATCAGTCAGGAAAGCTTTTAATTCGCGTTTAAAAACATGGATATCACTTAATTTCCGAATGTGTTTTGGAAGTTTATGAAATATTCTGGGAGCCATGCCATTGATGTTTTTATCAAACAAAGCACTTGTGTGTGGGGTGGCATGGATTCTATCCTGATGCCGTTTGCTGTTAAGGGAGTGAAAATGCTCTGGATGCCGTTTTACAAACACAGCCACCTCAAAAATGTACAACGAAAGTTAAAATTTGCAAGTTTTTAAAACGAGGTCTACAGCTGTCGGGTAATCGTAGCTTGCAGACGGCTCTGACACAGTGTTTTTGGGCACGAAATGCATCATCGCTGTGTACAGAGTTCCCCCAAAAGATTACTCCATTTCTCAATGTAGCCGTAACATAAACATTGTACGACGTTAATACCACTCTTTGACTTGCTACTTTAGAGAGCGAATACAATGCATATGCGAATTTGTTGAGCTTTTTACAAATTTCTTTTACTTGAGTCTTCCATGATATATCCTCATTAATCCAAAGACCGAGAAACTTCTGAGAAGTGGTTTCCGCAATGTTCAGACCATTATAAATAACATTCACGTCATAAATCATTGTCCCATGTCTATAATACATAATTTTAGTTTTGTCCAAATTTATCTTCAAATTGTTCAAATCAAGCCATTCTATTACTCTTCTAACTGAATTATTTATGTCATCCTTATATGTATCCAAGTCAAGTTTTTCTAACCTAGAGAAAGTCATAGTACATTCCACCATGCGTCACGCTTATTACTACTGCCTCTTCTCATTTCTCCACACACTTCTACAGCGGCATTTACCATACTATCCCTAAGGTTCTGCCATACACTTTCCACATTCTCACTACTAACATTGCCAAGCTTTTCGGCTACCCTTTCTTTATATTTATCCCTAATGGATGCATCCTGCAGCTTCCAGCTTTTAATGCTATGAGTCGGCTCAGGTTGGCGTCATCGCACCGAGTGTCCTGAACACTCGGTGCGATGACGCCAACCCGCGAACAGACCCCTTATCCTAGTTATTACTAGGTAGTGGTCTGATCCTAGTTCAGCGCCTCGATAAACCCTTGTGTCCATCACCTGTTTACGGAGCCGACTATCCATTAGGAATAGATCTATCATGCTTCTCTTTGACTTACATCTCCTCGTATACATATGAATTTGTTTGTGGTTGAACATTGTGTTCGCCACAAACAAATCCTTTTCCTTACAAAATGCCAGTATAAGATTGCCAGCGTCATTCACCCTTTTATCCCCATACTTCCCGAGTACCGACTCAAAACCATCGCGAGCGGTACCCACCCAACCATTACACATACTATAAGTTTTTCATTTCCCTCTATCACATTTAGAGCTTCTCTCATACTCTCCCAGCTCACTCGCGTTCGACGAAGATACTGGCGCGTAAGCAGCTACCAGGAAAATCTTCGTCAAACCAAGTTTTAGACGGATCCAGAGGATTCTCGGACCTACCAGTTTGTACTCATACATACCGGAGGCCAATCGCGAGGACAACAAAATTCTAACCCCCCGACTGCCATGCTCGCTCTCTTGTACTCCAGACCATAGCGCGAGCACCCCACCCGGGAGCTCCACGACTTCGCTGCCCTTGCGCTTGGTCTCTGTCAAGCACACTATATCTAACTTTCTCTCATTCATAACATCCATCAACTCATTCATCTTATCTGCCATTCCTCCCCTAACATTCCACGCAGCTACCCTGCACTCCATCCTCCACTTCCCGCCGTGTCGGGCCGCGCGTGTAGTGTAGCGGTCCCCTACGCCGCTCTGGCTCACACTTTTCGCACCAGATGGGACGAACTGGTGCACGTCGCCTCGGGGGCACGCCCTAGCATAATTCGCCCTGGTGCTGGAGTAGAATTGCAGCCGTAGCTGGCAGG
Source organism: Thumatha senex (assembly GCA_948477245.1). NCBI lineage: Eukaryota > Metazoa > Arthropoda > Insecta > Lepidoptera > Erebidae > Thumatha > Thumatha senex. The sequence goes on from OX419726.1 coordinate 21,853,650, forward strand.
GATGGCGACGTGCACGCTTCTACTCTTCATTCCTCAAGGCAATGAAGATTTAGGGGATTAATATTTTTTTGAAGTACTTATTATTCCTATTATTAAAATATTTTGTGCTACACATAGATAACTATTTCATGTAACTAGAAAAAAATAGACTATGTTTTTTAGTATCGATGCCACGCAATTTTTGGGCCCGGGAAATTCACCCACTTGTATCACGCTGGTCCCATGAGTTATTCCAGGGTTTTGTTTCGAGTTTACCATCTCCTCGCAATGACTGGTCTGTTAATCAGCATAATGCGGGTGAGACATGGAGATATCGGTAGGGATCTATCGCACCACATATATCTTTTGAATCACCAATTCTACTTACTTAAAAAGCGAGACCGGAGGAACGGGTGGAGATGTTCTTTTAACACAAAGGGAGGAGATCCTTCGACCAGGCAAAGTGAGCATGCCTGTAGGTTGATTTTGGGCTCTTGTTTTTCATTTTTTCATTAATTATTCAGCGCGAGAACTCTCACCGCGCGATGTAGGATTCTTAGAATCGATGTAGTTAGATAGCTCTTCGCTATGTGACGCTGGTCGCCACAAAAGTATCAAGTAGATAGGTATATCAGTTTTAAAAACTCTTCAAGGATCTTCTTGATCACCTGGTTGTTTTCCTTGTCGCACTCAACCGTGAAAAAGTATTGTGTTTAGTTGTTTCCACAGGTAAAAATATAGAACAGGTATATAAAGGGGAACCTATCTATTAATATTATGTAGATCGGTAAATATTAACGTGTATCCCTGACGGGATAGTCAGAGAGGTCAGTTCGCCAGATAAATACGACATTTCACGATCCATTCTTACTTCTTTCGCTTCCTGTAAATTCATTGATCATTTCATACATACATACATGGGTCTCCGAATACTTTAGATCTTCCTGATTTAGAGCGATCCGCTCATGTGGTCTTTGTATTTAAACTTCGGTCTACTCTGACTCCATCTACGCTCTTCTTTCGCATAATAAATTTTATTCAACACCACACAATACTTATAAATTAAACGATACAATTTTGTACATTGAAGACATTTTGATAATTTCTATAATTGACACTGAAGCCGTCATTTTTTCTATTTGTGTGTCTGTTTGTTTGAAATAGTATCAAACAAAAACTACTGAATTGCATGGACTTTAAAATGGCATCTATGGACTTTAAAATATATACGTTCTTCATATCTTGAGTTAATATATAATCTTGATTTGATTAAAATCAATCCACTCTACCGATAGTTATTAGGATTAGTAGCCCGAGATAGCTTTTCTTATGACGGGCAAGGGTTAGAGAAGTGGGGTGCTACGGGAGTTTGAAAAATATCACAGTCTAAGCTAGGGGGCACAAGTAATTCCTCAATAATATAGTCTATTAACAAATAACTGCTTAAACTTCATTATCTATGGTACTAAATCGGATAGTGCATATCCGTGACATTTGGTAACTTATTACTTTTATAATAATGTATGAAAAATTGCCCGATTTGGTCAACTATCGCACCCTTTTGACTGACCAATAATCATAAATGTCAAACTTATGATTACTACCCTGCTCTCCAGGGTAGTACCGTAATCGTTATCATATACCATGGAAGTGCAGCACGTCTGGGATGTTTCCCATGAACACGGTGGATGACTGCTATGCTGTTATGCGAAAAAGACACGCCTCATTTATGTCTTTTATCAGGGACTCAAAGTTTGTGATAAAGGCCGTGTATGATGCGTGTGGGATTAGTCTATGCGGCCTCTAAAAATTATTAATCATTTTGTATTTTCTTTTAACCTCGTATGGTCCGTTTAAACAAATTAGGCTTTCAAAGTCCGTTGGACGTAAATTTTCGTGTCTTTTGTTTTCGAGACAATTTCATCCTATTATATTGAAATTTTCGTTCATCGTGGTTCAATCCTAGAACCTTTTCCTAGCTCAGGTTTCAACAATATCCCTCGCCCAAAAATATTAAATTGTACAATAAATATCATATAATTCCTCAATCAATGGACCAATACAATGGGAATCAAGATTCACCATCAGTCATGTGATAAAAGGAAAATATTTGAAAGTGTATCATGCTTTTTTATTTTTTAATCCTGTGGAAATACTCATGGATGCAATGCCGGACTAAAACCACACGTTACCCCGTCTATCTGTCTATGGCCTGGAGCCCCGGGTGAGCCCTCGGAAGGATAGCCCCAGGGCTCCCGACGGAAAGTGTATCATCCTGTAGATATACAATTATTACTATCCAATCACATAGCCGTTTGCCACCACTTACGGTCACCGGACGTATCGGGGTAGGGTAATTTATTCTTAGCTGACGCCGTATAACTCAATCTAAAATCTCTATACAGATAAATAAAATTTATATGTCTGTTTGTAATTCCAAATAAACAACATTGCACTAAATGCATATCTATACTTAATATTATAAAGCTGAACTCTTCAGCTTTATAACTTTATACTAATATTATAAAGCTGAAGAGTTCTAGAGAGATATAGATAATATTTGTTTGTTTGTATGTTTGAACGTGCTAATCTCAGAAACTACTGGTCGGATTTGCAAAATTCTTTTTGTGTTAGATAGCCCATTTATCGAGGAAGGCTATATATCATCACACTACTACCCTGGGGGTGGACCAGTAGCAATAAATATTGTAGAAATTATAAGCGACGGGATTAATATAGGTGCAACGGGAGTTCGAAGTATGTCACGGATGAAGCCGGGGAGTCACCTAGTGAAAGTTTATACGGAACTTACATAAAAAAAGATTTTATAAAATTTTTCTTAGTTTTTCTGTTTGTTTCGGCTAATCTTTGAAACATAATCGATTATCAAGAGATTTTCACTGGCAGATGGCTGATGTGATAAGAGTAACTTAAGCTACATTTTATTCCCGTATTCCTAAAGGAACGGCACTATGTGGTTAAAATCGCGGGGCGACCGTTAGTTGGAAAATATAATTTCGGTATCCTCACATGCTTTTGAAGAAATTAATAAATAAACTAAAACTAAACTAAACTATCTTCACGCTGTACCCCTGACGGGGTAGTCAGAGAGGACAGGTCACCAGGCTTTCGCTTCTTCAAGATTCATGAATCGCTTCATACACGCACATCTGGGTATCCGAGTACTTTTGACTTTTCCGTGTTTGAGCAATCTGCTCACGTACATATGTAAGGCTCGGCCTACCCTGACTCAAATAAATCTTTACACTTATAATATTAAGATTGCATCTCATCTTAGACCTCAAAAATTATGAAACGAGCACTTAGCCCCTTTCTATGCTATGTAGAGTCTTTTCTACGCAGTGTAGAGTTCGTTTAGCCTATTCATAAACTGCTTAATATACCACACTATTCGGGTTACATCAAGGGAAGGCATATCCGCTATCGTTAGGGTACTTTTGTTAGTGTAAAGTGGTAGCCAATATCATTATTGTCTAATAGTACTATGAACCAACAGGTCCTTACTATAATCTATGTACTGGACGCACGGCATACCTAAAAGATACCTTTTGTAGTACCATGGAAACATTTTTAGACCTGTGGCATCCCCCCTTTTGTCGTTATTTACGACCTATATGGCTGCCCCAATTACACGCGACCAAATATATTTTATATTTACCCTTAATCGTGAAAAAAGTGCTTTTCAATCATTTTAGAGCAAGTCCACAGCCGCAGTTAAGGCTCTCTAGTCTGGTCAAATTGATTGGTATGGGGCGCATATTTGTTCTAATTTGCCTTCCATACAATAGCAGGATATCACAAAAAAATCACCCCGTTGCGGTTGATACACTCTAGGAATTTGTTATCGGCATATCTAGCTGTGATTGTAAGTGCATGAACGATCCTCATTGCGACCCCTACCTGTTGCGACGCGTGACCCCTCGCCGGAAGTAAGGAATTTGCATCACAATCGAACGTACCCCTGTCATACGCCCCGTCGCATCACTCGTTCTGACTCATTCTGACCCCAGTAATCTTTCTAGCGTAAATATTCATTTCCGTTTAATTTTCCATTCATTTTTTTTCTGTTTTTCATTAATGGGGTTGTAGATAAATAGTTAGTTGTTGAAGACCCTGCGAAGTGTAGGGAGAAAAAAAAGTGTGTGTGTACTTCTGTACACGCGTTCGAAGTTATACTGCTTTAGTCTAATAAGATTTTATCACATATAAAAAATAACATCAAAAGAATGAAAACTACTTTTAATGTAGTTATAAGTTGAAGTTTTCATGGAAACACTTATCGGCTAACTTCATGGGGTCGGTTTTTCGTGACGGTCTGCGCGCGCAACGTAAAAATTTACTCTCATCATTTTTCCCTAACGCGCCAAAACAAGTATAACTTCAAAAAGGAAAGCAAACTCAGAGATTCGAAGGTACGGTTATGGACGCAACCGAGATTAGCACTCGGATACTAGTGGGTCACAAAATAATATATTAATTTATGAAATTTTTACTTAGGATTAGAGAGAAATAATTTAAGGTAGTATAGTTTAGAGATATAATATAGATAGAGACATAAGATGAGAGTATAATTTAAGGGTTCTTCTTTTAAAGGTTTCGTAATAAAATATGGAAACTTTTTAGTTTCACCATTTCCGTCCCTCAGTTCGTTTGTCCAACCATAGGTCCGCAGTGCAACTCAAATACTTTAAGTACTGGAAAGGTGAAATTTGTTAAGGATATACATTATTCACGCTGACAAAGTTGCCTTTTATTGTAAATATTAAGGTATAAATGGGCTTGTTTTTTATAAAAGCAAATTGCAGGTTTGCTCCATTATGGATCAAGGAATATTTTTGTGTAATATTAAGCATTTAAATCACAGTTTAGTTTTTGAGCATTTTCCAAGAATATATAACATACAAGCTGACCCGCGCAACTTCGTTAGCGCCACCAAAAATGTGATAAATGAAGAACCGGTCGATCGATTTTGAGCAAACTTCGGATAAACTATCTTCTAAATACTCCGAACAAAGCTTAAACATTTGGTTTGGATAGGTGAGCCCGTTCTTGAGATATAAAATTAAACGATCGGCACGTGTCCTGTGCCCGTTTTAGTACGTTATTGCAAAGTAAACAGCTAAAAAATAGTAGATTTTACAACAAGTGCACAAAACGAATCATTTTGTTGATATTACTGTCGAGGATAAAATGGTGTTCTGGACGAGTTTTAAACTCTGCTTTTCACTTCGATTACGAGGAAATAAATAGTAGTTTAACATAACTTTTCTTTAATTAAAATTCACAGTAAAATTTGTACAGTTTTGAATACTGAAGACAATTATTTTATGTCTCAAAACACATAAGGCAAATAAATTAAAGTAAATATAATAACAAACAAATTCTATCTATAACCTTTTTATTGTGTTAGTCTGTATGGCTCATTTTCTTTGCCCTAATATAGATAATGCACGTTAATGCACTTGGACTTTTGGCGGGAAGAGAGCACCATCACCAAGATTCACCATAATACTGAGGGCAAGGACCAGGACCTAGGAATGAGGACACGACATCGACAAAGACTGGACAGGACTAATTAGAAGATAAGATTGAAGAAATATGATATAAAAAAATTAGATTTGGCTAAAAGGTCTTCGTAACCAGGTCATAAAATAGTTAAAAAATAGGTAATGCACTTGTGCACAAAATTCGATTCTGTAAGAGCCTATATCATGCACAAATAAGCACATTCAGAGCATGAGAAATGAAAAAAAATATATAAAACTCTTCTTTTCAGTTTATTCTTTACTAGCGTGAAGTATTTCGAACCCCGTGGCAACCATTTTAATCCTGTCGCTTATTAATTTAACAATAGTGTAGAAAATTTGACTTTAATGAATACGCTCTCCTGGGTAGCACCTAGTGTATAAAATATAGTAAATGATATATAGCTTTAGAACCAGTAATTCCTGAGATTAGCGCGTTCAACCAAATAAATAACCTCTTTAGGTCTATAATGTTAATGTAGACAATTTAAAAGATTCATTTTACTTAGTATGATACCTGTTCCGTCCGTCAAGTAAAACTCCTACTCATAATATAGATGTTTTCAAGCTCTATGAGGTAAGTAGAATGGACTGTCGTTAATCGTGACGCGCGGAGACCCTGTCATGACCTTCTGATTATTGTAGGACACGTTCGCCCCTCGCGTCCTGCTGCGTGATCTTTGTTCTATTACGATACTAATACAAACCTTGGCGCAAATATTCGTCTGCCAATTCAAACAATATACGCGGAATAGATGTAGCAGGCTTTGAACAAATATTGGTACAAATATTGGTGCCTAGTCTACAATAACATACACGGGGCGCGCTGTTACGACCTGGGTATGAGTCAGGTATTTCTGTACGCGAAATGTGTTGCGTAGAGTCCAGATTTTATTAAAAGTAGCTTCAGAATACATGCATACATATAGTCATATATTATTATTATGGAGTAGGCAGAGGCAATTTAACATCCACATTCATCAGTTAAATTTCATTCCACATAATAAGTGGTGAGGCGAGCCAATTGCAATATTGGACCAGGACAGGCCGTGACTTCCAATTATAGGTACAATATATTATTATTACGTCTGTCTATTGTAACACGGCAATGGGCTCACCACCTATTACTGGGACAGGAATCCACACGGTGAGAAGTGGGCATATAATATGCCTCTGCCCACACCTTCGGGAATAACGTGTTAAAGATAAATAATAATAATAATATATTATTTTATAGAACGTTTATAGGAAAGTTAACAGAATTGTTTTCAAATAGGAAACACCTAAACTCAGAATCACACATGTGTGGATCACACAAATTGTTTTTCTATCGAATGAGGTTTCAAACTAGAGACCTCAGCGAGTAGTAGGTAGTATACACTACCTAACACTTGTTTGAAAAGTTAATAAAAAAAGCTTTCTTGAAAAAACTTATTAGGTACTCTGTTTAAAACTATTTTCAGGACAGCGACGCCTAAAAATTATCTGCTGGCAAAGTTAAAATAATAATAAATTGTAGCCAGCAAAAAAAAGCCTTCCTAAGTTGCTTGCCGGTTCTTTTCAGGTGGGCCACGTTCCGAACCTAAGTAACTTTAGATATTTTAAATAGTGTAGTATATTTTGTAAACGCAGTTAAAATGGTCTATTCAAAATAAAGATATTTTCATTTTTTTTTATTTTATTTACTTGCGCCATCAAGGCAATCGTATCTATATTTGTTTGCAAACAGTTTTTAATTCAGTAAGACTTATAGTGCCCTACTTTATATCAGGTAGGTAACTTAGACAGCTCAATCAATCAATCAAACTATGGCAGTCCTTTGCTGGAAGAAGGCATCTCCTAATTTTCATCATATTGGAGGTGGCCTTATATACAATGTGTTAAGAAAACCCTGTCCGACCCGATAGGAATAGGCACTTCAATAACATAACCAAAAATAAAATAAAAATCATATTATTAATAAGTATGAATTAGTTAACATTTTTTTAAATGCGTGTTTTTAGAATCAGAATTAGTCCTATTTCCTTAAAATATAGCAAATATTCAAAAACTGACAACACCTTTTCTGACATGCGGCGACGAGTGTATGTTATGTCAAAAGAAACTGCCGGCAGGTGTAAGCTGATCTTTTGACCTTGCATTTCTGAATAGCCCTTTCCCTGTGTTGCCTTGTAAGCTACCACATTAAATTAATTTTTAATTTATTTTACACGAGGTAAATTTTTGGGATAAATTTTTTGGGGTCATTTTTTTGGGGTAATTTCTAAAAAGGATTACACGAAAAAAAATCACATCTCGATACCTACCAATACCTTCACGGATCGGACAGGGTTTTCTTAACACATTGTATAGGTGGAGGACGAGACGAGTTGGTACAGGTCGCGCGGCGAATGATGAGCTCTGACAAAAAATAGTGGGGATAGTTTGCGCATGTATAATCGCGCACAATATTATTACACAAAGAATCAAGTTTAATACGACTCTGCTTTGAACCATTAAACATTTTCTTTTATTTTATAACGTAGGTAGGTGGGTACGTAAGTAAGTATATATTGTTTACAACAAGTGAGTTCAAAGTGTTTTGCGTGAAAATATTAAACCATGACACATCATGACCACACTGACCATACTTATTAAAGTAAAAGAAGTGGAAGAAGTCTCTGCTTACTCCGGAGAATGATAGGCGTGATTTTTTTTTTGTATTAAACAAAGAAATTGTCGAAAATTTATAACTAAACTAACTATCTTCACGCAGTATCCCTTACGGGGTAGTCAGAGAGGACAGATTGCAAGGCTTCGCGATCCATGCACACTTATTTCGCTTCCTTAAGATCCATCAACCGCTTCATACACGCACGTCTGTGTATCCGAGTACTTTAGAGTTATCCGTTTTTGAGCAATCTGCTCACGTGGTCTTCATATGCAAGTCTCGGCCTACCCTGATTCCTTCTACCCTCTACTTTCGCACAATATATATTCTTCGTCAATCGTTCCCCACTCTTTCGTTGGACGTGTCCAAACCAACGAAGCACGCCCTTTTCCAGCTTAATGCTGACACATTCATTCAAACCAGCCATATTGCGTATCACTTCGTTACGTATTCGGTCGGCCAAAGTTTCGCCGCACAATTTTTGAAGTGATCGCATCTCCACAGCATACAATTTACTTTCATGCATCTGCTGACATACCCAGGTTTCGCTACCGTAAATATCACTGCATTATGTTTCGCCAATAATAATAATTATAATTGGTTTAAATATTTGATCAAACAAATTACATAATAAACCATTTTTATTTGTTGTCCAGATTGGAGAGACAATTTTATCGGGGCATCAAAACCTCAATACGCTATTAAAATATTTGCCAAAAAGAGTAGAATATTTTATGTGCGGGACAGTACCGAGACTAGTGACAACACGTGCCGACATATCACGGAGTAGTGTACGGCTGTGCCCTAGTGTGCGTGTAGGATTTCGACCATTCCTGCGTCCACTTTCCTACTCTCCCGCCCTTCACCCCCTGTCACCCCGCCAATTAGACCTAATTTATGAGTTCTGCGCATTCCCCTTCCACTTTCTTACAGAGCTCATCATTCGCCGCGCGACCTTTACAGCGTTTTTTTTTAAGTTTTCCTTCGCTTAGCCATGACCTCGTCCATTAATCAGCAGCTACACCTTTCAAGGTCATTCTGGCTCAGGAATATTTTTATTAAGCAAATTTAAAAAATATGAGATCTCGATCCGTAAGTTTTCTTTTAACTTTATGACTTTATTCTCATAAATAAGAATGATATCCTAGGACGGAAAGGATCATTTTAATTCTCAAGTCTAATAAGTAGTACCTAATAATAGCGAATAATCAAGGTCCCTGAGTTGCCATCGCAACGTTATGGTAGGTATAGGTAACCTATTACCTACCTATTTTAAGTAATTTTAAGGATATTTTAATTTACAAATGTCATCTTGTAGATAAAACAATACCGATAAAATAACAATAGTATCTATTTTATTATATTACTATAACAATACTAAGCTATTATATCAAAACCGAGACTCCAATCTACTTTATAAAAACAAGATTCCATAAATAACCATGCGTAATACAGTAGCGCGGAGGTTCGTACCAGACGCTATCCTTATTTAATAAAGCAATAACTATTTTCTCGACGATTTTGTCCACGTCAAATCACATGCGTCGACGTCGGCACCATCAAGTAGGTACCTAGTTTAAAATTTTCCTGCGCACGATTGTCTGAGGGAGGCCCGGGCGGGGTGGGGGACAGTGGTAGCTAGCGGGTGTGGCGGGGAGGGGGGAAGGGAGGGGGAGTCTCAACTCAAGGCGCAGAGGGCGCGGCGGGCGATGTTCACCCGCTTGGGCCTCTCGATCACCGCCCGCGCAGCCGCTGATTTGCCTCTACAGACACCGGCGTCGTAGCGAGGGCAACTCTCCGGGTGAACTTTTGATTATTCGCTATTACTACTACATTTATAAGATTTACAACAAACATTCATTCATCAACTAACTTCCCTTCAAATCATTTCTAATGGTCACTTGAATACCGTGAAGCCCTTTCACTAATTAAGCATTCCTACTTTTACGATCCGAGTGACGCTATACCTGCTGTGAAGTAGGAAAATCTAACGGTGCAAAGAATGATGAGTGTGCCTTTCGGATGCACACACGTGTGGGATGCGTTTGCGCATTGCGCAAGGCGACTCCCAAACAGCGGCGGGTGAGGGCCATCGCGGTCACGGAGCTAAGCGAAGCGATAAGAGCTATTGTAAAATATTAACTTAGAAAATTTGAAATTTATGTTCATTATTTAAAAAAGTATTTAATAGTGATTAAATACATTGAAATGAGCAATCTATGTGACCTCGTTCGAACTCTACATAAGTAATTTATTATAATTTTGTAATATACGCATCAGATGATTTTTAGATATTACTTGTTATATTAAAACAATATAAAGAGTACTGTGGTATACATGTATTACCAACTTGTCAAATTGTAGTATCTGCGTAACAACGGATAAATTTAGGTAATCTATTCAAACCATCATGTGGCACGTGCTCAATTGTCATAGTTAAACCACAGACTAATCAATTCAGTAAAACTACAGACTAAATAAAACAGCTATCAATGTACACAGAGTCATGAAATTTGTTTCTAACTATCATAAGTAGTATAAGTTATATCCCATAAATCACCGAGGAGGTAACATTCATGGTAGCGTCGCGTCGCCTTACTCGTGGGACTGCGTCAAACGAATACACGTGGAATCGAATCTTGCGCAATGCGTGCCTGCGCCGGCACACAATGTTACTTTTCTTACGGTCACTACCCTTCGGCGAGGGACATTCAATGTTTCGTTAGTAATCAAATTCCAACGGCTTTTGTGTAGGACTGTACTTATCTGGTTAGATTTTTTTTAAGAACAGTCATTTGAATTTGGACAGTAACTTATTTTATTGATGCATTTTTTTTTGGAATCTGTCTCAGTGTGTACAGAGCCGGTGTATTAGCTTTATTACATACCTAGTTTAAAAATTAACATCACTTTCAGATGAAAAAAATAGAGTAAAATTCAAATTACAAGATAGATAATGCCTGTCCAGGTGTCGAAAAATTCCTCCCCGTCGAATTTTTTTAAGAGTATGGATAAATCCCATATCGGAGGAATAGGGACTAAAACTACTTAGAGGACACTCATTTCTGAATTTGGTGAAAATTCAAATTGGATTTAAAAAAAAAACCACAAATCAGTAATGATTGAATGATGAACAGGTTGATTTTAAAAAAAGAATAACATACACTGTATCATATTGTATCATTCAAGTGTCACAAATAATTAATTCTGCGAAGTGATGATGACATACGACAACCTCAAGGAAAGTATTGGATATTTACAAATTGATTTAAGTATTAAGTAATTTTTTTAATAATGATACTTACATTATCTTTTCCTGATTGGTTAAAAAATATGCTATTTTTTTTCACGGCTTACATGTCACAATCATTTTCACAGTACAATTTTTTCGATTTTTCTGTAGATGATGGTGATGTAGAGAAAAACAAGAGTTTTATTAAAATGAGGGTGCGAGTGAATGATTCTAAGTTCACCGTAGTCATTACTTCTTAAAACACATTCGTCCCTTGTTATTAGTGATACTAATTAATGGTGCAATAATATTGGCAGTGTTTTTTTTTCTTAATCAACTGGTACATTTAAAATTTTAATCTTTTTGATTAAGTAGTTTCATCAAAATTAAGTTTCATTAACATCGCGCTTGCATACCTATTTATAATTAACTAGCTGCCCAAACAGCCCTCCCACCAATCACTTCCAAAAACATTCCTTATAGCACATTTGGGCCATTTTGCGATTAATTTCTTTATTAATTACCGGTGACTCATACCTACACCTAATAACGTCCAGTTGAAACCTTTACACCAAGAACTTATTTTTTTAAATGTTTTATATGTTAAAAAATAGGGGTACTGGGTGCCGACGTTATATGAATACGTTTACACCACCGTGACCTGCTCAAAATTGACGAATTAATCCACCTCTTTACGTCTTAAGACGACGTTGAACCAGAAGACGCTGGTTCGAGTCCAGCTCATGATTGAAAAACTTTAAAATTTTAATTTAGAAAAAGTTAGCATACTATTTGCTTTTCTAAATTGTTTCTAATTATATGGATAGCCATAATTTCAGCACCCACTACCACTATTTTTTGAATTTCACCTCCAATAGTTTATCGACGTTTGTCACAGGCGATACGGGGTTCCTAGACTATTTTTTTTGTCCCTTGACATTAAGTAGATTAAAATAAGATAAAATTTGCATCATGATCCACTGCTGGACGTAGGCTTCTCCGCATCATTTTGGGAGAGCGTGATAGGCTTTATTGCATCATACCCGCCAGATCAGTTGGTATAGGGTTTTGTTGAGTGATCCCATCTCTAGCCATGAACTAGTCAACCACTACACTGACGGACTAGGTCATGGCTTCCAGGCTGTCTTGGGTCGAGAATGGCTTGGGCCCTGTCATTTTTCATTTTCATTTTCATAAACAAACCCTTCACCTTTATAATATTCGAATAGATATGGTTATGAATGTAAGTACCCACGAAGTCAGTGCATGGTCGGCAGGGACGGGCGCGAATTCCGCACCTCTGGTTTTGCAAATATCTATAGGTTAGGGTGACCACTCTCCATCAGGTGAGAAGTATGCTTGCCACCTCATTTGTATAAAAAGAAAGCTAAGTAAAATACAAAATAGTGAAATAGATATTTTTTATAAATATTATAGAAAATATCTATTTCACTATTTGGGTGGCAAAAAGCAGGCGGTCATAAAGTGAAGGTCACAATTATCATACAATGGCAACAAAGTACGTCGTGCGACGTCCGCGGTGACAGAATACTTGTTATGCAACATATTCAAATACGACACCTCTCGCTTGCTTTATTTTTATTCCATTTTTAGGTTATTTTATATAAGTACTAGGTACTACGCATTTAGATTAGTCTGAACATTTTCTATATAGCTTTAGCTCATAAAAAAAATACCAACCCAAAATGTTCTGTTTTTAAATCGAATAGAAACACGTGTGCTATTTTGTTGAGGTGAATTTATAATCATGTCTGGGTACTACAAACGAACACATTATTATTATAAAAAATGGAAGTAAAACATATCTAGATGGCAATAATGGACAGAGCAATGTACTCACCTTAGATATATATATATCTAATATGTTAAGTCAGATAGTATGTTATGTCTTATCTCATATCTGTTTCACTTTTCGGAGTTATATTCAAACCTCATACATCATTATCTAGAGAGCCCAGTCGTCTACTAGATGTAGACGAGTTGTCTCTACTTCCTCGCTTTTAAGTTTTGTCTAACACTTTGAAAATGAAGAACTTTTTCATAAAAAAAAAAATCTCTTTATTTTGCATAGACCATTTCAACGGCGCTTACAAAATGTCATACACTAAAACTAATGAAAAAAATTGTATATTTAAAGTGACCACCTGTTCGGAACGCGGCCTACCTGAGAAGAACCGGCAAGAAACTTAGGAAGGCTTTTTTTTTAAGGCCTATTTACAATTTAATATATTATGACTATAATATTTTATTTGCCAGCAGATCATTTCCAGGCATCCCTGTCCTGTAAATAGTCTTGAATAGAATAATAACCTTTTCCTTTTCTTTTAAATTTATTTAATGGTAAATTTCTCAGGTCACAGGGAAGCTTGTTGTAAAAGCGTATACAGTTACCCTGGAAAGAATCGCCAATCTTATGCAGCCGACTGTGGTGAACTAAAAGATTGTTTTTATGTCTAGTGTTTATATTATGTATATCACAGAGTTTAGTAAACTGTGATAGATTTTTCTGGACATACATAAGATTGGCAAAAATGTATTGTGATGCTACGGTTAGAATATTTACTTCTTTGAATTTTTCTCGGAGGGAGACTCTGGGGCCCAAATTATATATAGCGCGTACAGCCCGCTTTTGAAGAACAAAAATGTTATTTACATCTGCAGCACTCCCCCAAAGGAGAATACCGTAAGACGTATTACTATGAAAATAGCTGAAGTAAACCATTCTAGCCGTATCTACATCTGTTAGAGTCCTGTTCTTTTTTACAGCATATGCAGCCGAACTTAACCTAGAGGCCGTCTTTTCTATGTGCGGGCCCCACTGCAAATTGGCATCAATAGTTATACCAAGGAACACAGTTGATTCCACCAACTCTAACACTTGTCCTTTAAGTTGAACATTGGCCGTAACTTGTTTTACATTTGGTAGAGTAAATTTAATACAATTAGTTTTGTTTTCATTTAGGCAAAGATTATTTGAGCTGAACCAATGAACTACTCTCGTGATTGCATTGTTTACATCGTCATAATTCTAATTGTCTTCTAATTTTAAAAATAAATGAGGTAATAAAATAAATAATAAAAAAATAATAATAAAATAAATCTGCAAACAAAACAATCCTATTCCTGTCCCCTACATAAAATGATAAATCATTAATATAAATGTGGAACAAGAATGGCCCAAGTATCGAGCCTTGTGGCACACCCATTGTAACCATGGATCCTAAAGAACGTGTACCATTAATATCGACCCTTTGTATTCTACTGTTCAAATATGAAGACAGAAGGTCGAGAGATTTGCCTCTTATTCCATAGTGATGTAATTTCTTGCACAATGTTTCATGTTGAACGCAATCAAAAGCCTTGGATAGATCGCAGAATATACCTAATGCATCATGCTTGTCATCCCAGGCTTCATGAATACATTTTAATAACTCAACACCAGCATCGGAAGTTGAGCGCCCTTTCGTAAAACCAAACTGTTTTGTATGAAATATTTTATGAATATCAAAATGGGATAGCATTTGATTCAAAATTATTTTTTCAAATACTTTGCTCAAAGTTGGCAGCACTGACACTGGTCGGAAATTAAACGGGTCTGTAGCGCTGCCAGACTTGAACAAGGGTACGACTTTGCTGTGTTTCATTAAATTAGGAAATATACCACTGGAAACACAGTCATTAAACACATTTGCGGCGCAATGACCTCAATGATACATGATGCAGTTTTTGACTGATAATCCCCAAAGGCCCGCGGTTTTCTTAATTTAAATACATTTAAAAGTTTTTATAAGAAACATAAAACATATATCTCTCATTTTGATAAACCTTTCTTAGGTCCGTATTCCAGAACGTTTCTCAATACTCAATCTACGCTTGAGGCTAGTTTTTACCTTATAAAATCTATTCTCAAACGTCGATTGAGCATTGAGAAACGTTCTGGAATACGGCCCTTAGTCTAGGAACTTTAAATTTTTAGAGTAACCATAAATAGCTTACTCTTGTTTAATTTGTACGTATTGTACCTATTATGTATACTTATAATACAATTGGTTGTCTTCAAGACTTATTATCTATACTAATATTATAAAACTGAAGAGTTTGTATGTATGTTTGTATCTTCGGTTTAACGCGCTAATCTCAGGAACTACTGGTCGGATTTGAAAAAAAAATGTTTGTGTTAGATAGCCCATTTATCGAGGAAGGCTATAGGCTATATATCATTACGCTACTATATTGGGGAGCAGAGCAGTAGTCATAAATGTCAACAAATCGGGCAAATTTTTATGCATCATTGTACAATTTATAAGCGACGGGATTAAATAGGTGCGACGGGAGGTCGAAATATTCCACGGGTGAAGCTGTGGGGGTCATTTTTATGAATAAAACTACAGGTGACTTACTCATCTATCAACGCCCAACCGAAACCCTTGCACCTAGGAACTTAAAATTTTGAGGGTAAGCTACCTTTATAATGTAGGTACCCACTAAGAAAGGAATTTTCAAAATTCCACCCCTAAGAGTGTAAAATAAAAAAAGTTCGTATTTTTTTAAGTTAGAGACATGAAATTACGTCCACATATTCCTATTCTACCGCGCTTTTGAAAAAATTACCTAAAAGAGGGGTAAAATAAAGGTTGTCTTTATTGAAATTTCTCGGTGACTTATTCTTATAATCAACGTAGAGCAGAAGTCTAGGCATCTACAAACTTTTCTTTTTAATTTGATATATAAAAAGGAGCATTTGTAAAATGCGTAAGGTTCAATTGGTGTTCGAAGTATATCACGAACGAAGCCGAGGGCACAGCTAGTATCAACTAAACAGATTTATATTTAAATAGCATGCTCCATCCTACACCGCCTTACAAGATTACCATATACTAGAGCACATTTTATACATATAAAAAATAGAAACATTCATACACTAGAAATGTGAGGGTCGGAGGTGAAACGGCAGTCCTAATAACGATAAAAAAATAGCCAATGACTTGTTTGTTTATCAATCACGCCTTATCCCGAAGAGATGCCAGAGGCCCGGAAATAGTTGCAAATGCAAATACCACAAAGCGATCATCCATCCGTGACCAAGCAAAATGAAAGTTGCTTAACGCAGGGATCGTTTACAGAATACTGAGTCAGAGGGCCACGAGTGCTTCAAGTCAATGACTTGTTTCACAAAACACTTATAACAACCTTTCATTTCATTCATTCATTTCACACAATCGTCATGTCTATTAAATAGGACCAAAAAGCAGCTTCAGAAGATAGAGTTTTCCCAATCCGATTACGAATGACGGTAAAGTTACAAGCAAACATATGTACATGAGAACCTCCTCATTTTGGCAGTCAGTAGAAATAGTTTAACGGTACCTAATTTGGCTTTCAGAAGGGTGAATCTCTGGATTTTATTGGTATTAAATTAAAATACTCCAGCTCGGCCCTCACCCCCTTTATGAATTTCATACTTCTTTTGGCGCGTTAGGGAAAAATTATGAGAGTACATTTTTACGCGAAAACCCGTGAAGTTAGCTGATAAGTGTTTCCATGACAACTTATAACTACATTCAAAGTAGTTTTCATTCTTTTGGTGTTTTTTTTCTTACTAATTTATCATTCCTGTTACAAACAATTAGTTATGGTATATGTGACGAAATATTAACAGGCTAAAGCAGTATAACTTATAACGCGTGTACATACACACACTTTTTTTGTAAATATCTTAATGCAGTCAACATAATGTTAATTTTCATCATGTGTAAAAGGTAAAACTGCAATTAATAATAAGGTAATTTTGTTCCAAAAAGAAATTATAATATCAAAATAGGCCTTTAAGTAATTATATGTGTTAAACGTCGCGTGTGAATATGTACATATTTATAGTCATACGAGTAGAATATGTTTTGTTCATATTTGTGATTAAACTAAGAAAAAGTTTATACATCTTTCCAGAAGAAGCAACCAGCCCCAGAAGAAGAAACTGACTGAAAAGTTGTGGTAGAACATAGTGGAGTTCGGTAAGTTCACGCCTGACCTCCAGTGGTAGAGAAGCTAGATAATGATTATGAAATTATGCTTTAGAAACAATTTTGAAAACATATTAGTATGATAACTAAATCAGATATTAATTTATTTATTTGTAGATAAATTTATCAGTTTCCAATGGGTCTCGATAGCCTAGTTGGTACAGCGTCTGGCGAGAGAAGCCAGAAGACGCTAGTTTGAATCCAGCTCTAACCTGAAAAAATTAAATTACACTTTGTCCATTATTCAAGTATTACAGATTGACTCACCAGTGCATTTATGAGTTATGCTCACATTTTACTCGCTAGAGATTACAGGCAACTAGATATTTGTATACCAGACCAATTTAATTCATTCATACAATTATCACACGTAGTCTGTAAATAAAAGTAAAACTCTGAGACATTGTACTTAGCTTTTATCTTATTCTTTTAGATCTAAACTAATTTTGAATTAACTAGGTATAGGTAGGTATTTAGTATATTTGTGAAGTGTACAAAATATAGTCTAGAATTTCTTTGTTATGCTGGAATTATTTTTTTTATGTTAAGCAAAGTTTGATGGTAAGCAAAGACGATGATCCGTGATTGAGGGCAGCTATCTCAACCCACAGGGCTCCGATAGCGACCCTCAATTCGACGGCCCAGAAATATGCCTATTCACGCTTCTCTTAAGGGACCCAGGATTGTAAGAGGAGGGAAACACGTGCGCCGGCAGAAAGTTCCATGCTAATATCAAAATGTAAAACTAAATCTTTAATAACTGACGAGATATCCAAGAACAGAACAGAAATAGTATAATACACGCTTTCGTTACATACCTAGATGAGAATAAATATTTTATATACCGTTACTAAAGAGGGGCGAACACTATCGAACTTAGATGCCATATCGCAAGCGATTACATTACTCTGAAGAAGTTGTCTCTTCCGGGCATTAAGGTGGAAATTTTGTCCCAAAATCCAAATTATAAAAATCACCGATACGCGTGTCGCTTATGGTTCATTGACCCCATGCGGAACCACCCTGATTTCACGTCATTCGTCTCTTTCTAACTAGAGATTTTGTAGTATTGTTATACTGTTCTCACCGCTCATTCTCACGTGCGCGCACGATGCACTATGTCGCACGCGGTGCCTATCAAAAAGTTCTATTCTGTTTCTAGGATAAAATATGTTACTAATTTTATCATAATATTATTTAACGTATAGAATTGATTTCAAAATATTTTTTTATGGCATGTAGTTGTGTTGATCCAATCATAGGCAAATAAAGGGATATAATACTATAAAATTATAAGTACCTTCATTTGCGTTAACACCAAGCGCGTACTTTATATTCTTTGACATTGCTTGTATGAATGTAAACAATGAGTGTTTAATTTAATGTATTTGTAACACATTAATTACGCAAATATAAATATTATACATCAGCACTAGCAAGTCTGTGTATGTAATGCGCCAAATTTAACAATGGATACATAATTTTTATAATGTATATTACCTAGAAAGATCAGACGTTGTTCTAAGCGCTCGGGCTGTGATTTAGGTGTAATTATAAAATGTCGAATTTTCAGAGCGTATTGTTTCGAGTTTATGAGCTGCAAATTACAGCTACACTTTATGAACACTAAAAGACAATGTACACAAAAAATACTTATTCATGAGTTTAAAATTCACATGCACTTACATTTTTGTGCGTCCTTTGTTTGTGAATGGCCTGCTATTATTTTAACGTTACCTAGTTGTCTATGATTACTATTAATACTTCTTTTACTTTTTTAAGCTGATGGCTTAAAAGTCAAAGCCTCTAATGAAAAAAAAGTATTACTTCTTTTTTTTAAATTCCAATTTTCAATTAAGAGTTTTCGGGTGTTTTAGCGATAAGCATGTTTTAACTAATTTATTAAATATTTGTTAGATATTGAACCTTTATGGTTTATAATTGTAAACTAAATATATTTTTTAATAATAATTATAAATTTTGGCGTAAGAACATACTTAAAACTCATCAGTAACTCATAACATGACTGAGAGCTAAGCATTAAAGAATGGCAGTTGTTGTCTATTATTGGGAGAAGCAAGATCCTATAAAATATAGGACACGTTCCTTATCAATACACCACGAGTGAAATAATCTACGGCTAACTCGAAAGGGCATTCACCTTTCAAGTGTACTAATAATTTATTTAAATATTATTCTTATATCCAAAACGATACCATTAAAAAAAAGCTTTTTTTAAAATTTCTGACCTATATACATCAACATAACACTAACACGTCAAGTCCGTAAGACTTATTTCATCTCTATATTTCTGTAGAATAACAAATATATTGTGGGACATTATTTTACACAACGACGCCGTCTAGCCCATAGTAAGCTATTAGCTTGTGATATGGGATTTAGACACCCGGTAACTTATATATTTCTCTTTCTTTTTTATCACACAGATATTTGTTTTAACCCAGAAATCGAACCCGGGACAATTACGCTACCGAGGCAGTAAAATTTCAAGTTAGATGAAATTAAGTCGAAGTTTATAGTTATTTTTTAAACGAAAGCTAGCCAAAATACGGTCTATTCTTATAGTAGTTAACTCCTCAGCTTTATATGGTGTCTCTTAGTAACATTGTGCCATCTTTTCAGCTTGGTGGGAATTTATTTAGAAGGTTGTACATTTTGGTCTAATTTGACCGGACTAATCGTGATATCTTGATTATATTACTTACACTTTTATCTTACTTCTAGTGTAAAATTTTCATCCAAATTAATAGATTAAATCTATGGGGTTGCCACTACTGGTTGTAGAACCCTCCTAATTTAAATTGCTCTTCTGTAACACTCTGGGCAGACGGGTTGATATAGGGTTTTGTTTTAAGTTTTCCTTGTCTTCACCATGGCCTGGTTTGAGCACTGAAGGTCTCGTCAGGGCTCTTTCGCACATTCTTCTGATTATATACCTACTATTAGCAGAAGCCTTGCGGTTTCACCCGCGCGTAGTACTTCCTACTTTAAAAAGTAGCCAAGAAGTTACTCATATTTGCCAGTTAAAGCCCCTTTAAGTCGGTTCAATCGTTTCAGAGATTACCCAGAAAAAACAAACAGAATGATCGATTTTTTACACTCATACTTTCATATGATTAAGTTAAAAGTGTTAATTGTGGTATTACTAATTTACACTATATTTTTTCATCTTTAAAGATAATAAACTAGCCATAACTGAATATTTTTAGTAAGTATACGGTGTGTACCTTTAAGGAAGCCATTATTATTAATTTATTCATATACACGTTTAGGTCTTCCCTTTGAATTTCAAATATAACGGTGTTAACCCCGCCATTTTACATTTTCATTGAGTGTGTCGCGTGAAGCATGCTATGTTTCTATTAATTGAATCTCGGTTAGCTCGAATATAATTACAAAATAACTCTGTACAGAAAACATTTTGTCTTACATACAGTAAGTTCAGTTACATGCCTTCCAACCAATATAGTTATAAATTGTTATTGTTCATGCTGCATCCCTAACGGGAAAATTATAGAGGACAGACAGAGAGCATTTTAACTTTTATTGTTCAAAATGTGAGAATTTACCTAAAAACATAAGTTAACATTTTTGAACTCTAAAGGTAGGTTTGGCCCCAGCGGTGCAGTGGCAAGTTCTGACATAGGCTTTTGTAGAAGAATCGGTAGGTTTAAAGGCATATGTGTTCCACAATTCCGAAAAAACAGCAAATCGTGGTTACTCCGAGCGTGACACATAACCTACTAGGCTCTGGAGTAGAGATGATGGATATAACCGATACGTTATATAACACGTAAGGGAAATGCTAAGATGAGAGGACGATTGATTACTAGGAGTATTAAAATAGGGTATTCATCCTTGACGTAAGTATGTAGCAGTATTAATATACCCCAAACCAATTCATTCAAGATTTTACGATTTAGATGATTGACTTATACCATGCCCCGAGCGTTAAAAAAAGAGCATTTTAAATTGAGAATGTTTGCAATAATTTTAATTTACTAGTGAAGCGCTCGTGGCCCCGCGGTCTCAGTGTTCGGTAAACGATCACTGAGGTACGCAACTTTCACTATGGCTGGTCGTCGGATGGGTGACCACTTTGTGGCATTTACATTTGCGAGCGTTTCCGTGCTTCGGAAGGCACGCTAAGCCGTTGGTCCCGGTTGCCAGTAAAATGGCAGTCGTTAAGCCTGGTTGAAGGCCTTATAGGCGGCTTAAAAAATTTCAACAGCATGTAGCCACAACCTGCGTCTGTCTATTTCAACACGGCAATGGGCTCACCACCTATTACCTGGGACAGGAATCCACACGGTGAAAAGTGGGCATATAATATGCCTCTGCCACCCCTTCGGGGATAAGGCGTGATAGATATTTATTTATTTATTTTATTAATTTACTACGTGCGTGGAGTTGTGAAATTACCAAATAAGTA
Organism: Thumatha senex; assembly: GCA_948477245.1. Classification (NCBI taxonomy): domain Eukaryota; kingdom Metazoa; phylum Arthropoda; class Insecta; order Lepidoptera; family Erebidae; genus Thumatha; species Thumatha senex. The sequence continues at coordinate 21,875,551 of OX419726.1, forward strand.
ATCTAGTTTACAAGAGTTTATTAGATTTAACTTTTTTACTAGAGAAAATTTGATTTTACTTTTTTTAGAAGAAGTAGAAAGCGTGGAAGGCCGCGTGAGAAAGAGAGTGTAGAAGACGAGCATGAAGAAAAAGGGAGCGTGCTTGCATAAGAAAATTAATTAAGACATTAGATATGAAAATTAAGGTAGTAAAATATTCCAGTACTTAAGGGTTGGATTCTCGTAAATGAACAAAAAAGGTCTTAAAATTTTTGTTGCGATGTTTTTACTCAATTGTTTGTAAACGTTTGCCATTTATGAGAGCGGTATTTAAATTTTTCAAAAATCATCTACATGATATATTATGATTGAAATATTATTCAATTCGGATCGAATGATATTACAATCATAATTTTCTAAGACTGAGAAAAAAAAAAAGCACTAAGAAAATTAAAATACATAACATGATCACTGTAAACAAACCATAGCTGGTACTGACATCAATGATATACAGGGAGGTAGTTAGGTGATCTACAGGTATAATACATAAAAGTATATGTTAAAGCGAAATCTGAACAAAAAAAAATTGTGACGAATTGTATAGAAAGACTACAAGAAGCTCTTCCATTTTTCCTTCAATAAAAATATCTTCAACTGCAACCAATGAACACTTAAATTCAAGATTATAAAAATCTATTTAGAAATGCGTCCCTTCACCTTTTATTAGAAAGTTTTTACTTCCTTATAATTTTCACGTATGACAATAAAACAAACAAATACACATTCAGATTTATATTATTAGTATGAAATTTATGTATTGCTTACTGAAGGTTCGTAGTTATGATAAATCCTACACTTATACAAACCTTTCTACATAGCCTGTAGAAAGGTAGTCTCGGAATTTTCTCCTATCTCTTCACGTGTATAAAGTACACAAGTTATGAAATTTTAAGACACATAGCGCTGCTTTAAGTAATAAATTATGATGGTTGCAAGGTTAAAAGGCAGTTTCTTCCATCAATACTGAAAAAAATATATCTGATCTGCAAGACAATCAAATCAACGATGGTACGTAATTATGAAAAGCTAGTTGAAGCGAATAATGGCACTGTTATATTAAGATATGTAGTATATTTTTTTAAATACTCTTTGCTTGTCTCAAACGTTTAATTATTTACTTTAATAACTTCTCATAATCACATTTGTATTCGTATCATTACGCTTTTATCCCCGAAGAGCCGGCAGAGGTATATTATATGTCCACTTTTTACCGCGTACATTTATTGTCTTACATAACAGGTAGTGAGCCCTTTGTCATGTAGAAATGGACAGATGCAGGTTTTGGCGACCTACTGTTGAAATTCAAGGCGCCCATAAGACCTTCAACTTGGCTTAACGACTGCCATGTTACTGGCAACGGCTTAATGTGCCTACCAAAGCACGGAACAGCTGATAAAAGGAAGTGCCACGATTAAAAATTTGATTATATGCCAACTAGCTGTGCGCTTGTCTTCGTCCTTGACATAGTTCTATAAACTTTCAACCTCTATTTTCCCCGCAATTAAGGAACAATTAAAAATTTAGAAATTTTAAGTACTAAGGCTTTTTTGTCTAAAGGCTTGGGCATTGATAGGTAAGTGAGTGATTTCGAGATATCTGAAAATATTTCTTTCTTAACTTTAGTATATATAACATAAAAAAGATTGGGATTCCCATGTAAATTGTCAATCTACCAACCTTACTTACCTATTTTGACAAAATAATCCAAGCAATTGGGAAAAACAGAAATCGAGAAAACCAAACATCGCAAAAACTTTCTTGCTATATTTTTGGACCTTATTGTTAGTTATTGTTGACTGCCTCTGTGGCGCGGTGGGAGTGCATCCGACTGCTACGCAAGAGGTCGTGGGTTCGATTCCTACCCAGGATAAAAATTTGTGTGATGAGCACGATGGTTTATTCTGTGTCTGGGTGTTATTTACCTATAATATGTATGTATTTGGAAATAATATAAGTATGTTTATCAGTTATCTGGTTACCATAGTACAAGCTCTGCCTAATGTGGAATCAGATGGCGTTGTGTGAGCAATGACTCTACATCATAAAAGGAACCTCTGTGCAAAATTTTAAGTAAGTATCTGGTTCAAGAGTATGGGCTGGTAGTTGTGAGCCAGCCAGTGAGCCAGGGCTTATATTTACATACTAAGTTGACGATCTGGATAAAGTAAAACATTTAGAGTAAAATTTTACCCATGTAGCTAAAAGGATTTTGAATTTTATTTTATTTAAATGACCATATATTAATCACATCAAGAGCATTCAATTTATCTCACTTAAGATAAGTTTTGGCTCAAGTAATACAACATTATAAATATGTTTTGTTTAATGTTTTGACGCCTTACGTTCCAATTATAAAGTTTTTTTTCGATAACTGATTCAGTTATATCCGTAGTTCATGGTCATTGATAAACCAGCTATAATATTTTGATTTACTTAAATCAATAATGTTTTGTAGAGGGTAGAAGGAGTCAGGATAGGCCACGACTTACATATGAAAACCACGTGAGCAGATTGCTCAAAAATGGAAAAGTCAAAAGTACTCGGATACCCAGACGTGCATGTATGAAGCGATTGATGAATCTGCAGCAAGCAAAAGAAGTATGCATGGATCGCGAAGCCTGGCGATCTGTGCTTTTCGACAACCCCGTCACGGATACAGCGTGAAGATAGTTATTAAATAATGTTTTTAGACTTGAAAGATGGTACAGAAGGGTTAGGAACAACCCAAAATAAGTTAATAGTTAATAAAACTTTATTTTAAAAACAAGCTTTAAATTTAATACGCTAAAAGTAATACCTAATTCTCAGCAATTCCTTTCATTTGAAACCCATATTATAGGAAGACATAAAAAAATTGTATTACATTTAGACTGACGTCACATTATTTTTCGAGTTATTGTCAGCATGGGAGGAATGATGAATCGAGCTCTTCAAGAATAGGGATTTATAAATTAGCTTAAAGAATGTCGAAAATCAAATTCCAAATGATAGCTGCTCCAAGTAACCGAATAAGGATCAAAGTCCAGGTCGGTTTAGAAGCAAGTGGAAATACTCTAAGATGACGAAGAATAATTATGACTAATATATGATGATGACTGCCTCTGTGGCGCGATGGGAGTGTATCCGACTGCTACGCAAGAGGTCGTGGGTTCGATTCCTACCCAGGATAAAACTGTATGATGAGCACGATGTTTTATTCTGTGTCTGGGTGTAATTTACCTATAAAATGTATGTATTTAAAAATTTATAAGTATGTTTATCAGTTATCTGGTTAGCATACAAAAACTCTGCTTAGTTTGGAATCGGATGGCGTTGTGTGAGTTATCCCAACAAATATTTATTATTATTATATTAACATTAAGGCCTCCCCTCATCACCGCTTTTAAGTAACATCGTTCTGCGATGGATTTCCGTCATGTACATAATTAGTCTTTAAATTTGTAAGTTTATTTATAGATAGACGCCTGATTGATATTCGGTTATATAGTAGAACTACACAATTAGATAATGTATGACCGAATCCTACTAATATTATAAACGCGAATGTTTGTAAATACTTACAAACATTCGCGTTTATCCATCCATACGGATGTGTGTTACTCTTTCACGCAAAATCTACTGAATGGATTTTGATGAAACTTTACAAAAACATAGCTTCTACATCAGAATAATACATAGGGTACTTTTCATCCCGGGAATAAGCTCCTGTGGGAAACGGGAAACGCGTGCGGAGCCGCGGGCATCAACTAGTTTAGAAAATAAAAAAACAGCATAAAAATTAGATATTGCGATTTTAGTCCGCTTATATTTAATTATGGAAAAATTACGATTCAACACCCGAAGTCTTCACACTTCACCTTCACTTCATATTACTCAGGATCCAAGTTATTGTACTTAACCGACGTCAGACAGTCTACAGATTGCGATTTTTTATTTCTTATAATTAGTCTGTTTATACATTTTAAGCAGATTAAATGGATTTGTTAAAAAAGGGTGTGAAAAAAATAAAAGGTGTGAAAAAAATAAAGGTAGATTTTTTTTTTCATAAATCGTGGCGCCTTATAGAAAAGAAAAAAAAAACTCTGGTCAAAAACTTTTTGGGCATGGATAATAGAATCCTTTTGTAAACCTTCTCAAGGTAACAGTTTAAGGAGTTTTGGCGGGAGAGTGACAAGTGCGGACGCTTGCTGTAAATTATTTTCTAAAACTAGTGCATTTATCTTGTTTTATGTGTGGGAGTGGTGGTTTCTTGTACATAAAAGTTGTGTTAACGTGCTATAGTGATAGACAATGATATATATGCAGTGAATTGCTATTTTCTCTCTTGACGCGAAAAGTCCACTGAAAACCTCAGTATAAGAATCACCATTATACTGAGGGCAAGGACAAGGACCTAGGACTGAGGACTCGACATCGACAAAGACTGGACAGGACTATATACTAAGAAAATATAAATACCGAAGACTAGGCTGTATGGACAAAGTTTCCTTTGCCTGCCCAATATGGGCGAAGACTACAAAAAAAAAAGGTAACAGTTTAAAAATATTCTTCAGAAAAAAAGAAATAGGCAAATGATATCTATCATCAACTGAAGACATTTCCGCAAGTTCTATTTTTAAATTATCGTCTACCTACCTACTTACACACGTTTTAGCATCTATAAGTATATACTCTAAGCGCTTCATTCGCAAGGCTACAGATTCGTTAGTCTTTAGCTATTATACAAATCAAGCGCTTTGTGCTAGATAGACAACATACTCTAGCAACAAATGAGGTAGGTAAGCGTCATCGCCGTTCAAGGTCTCGCCTCGATGGTGGTGGCGCAGATTATATCTGTTTACACATCCATATGTATAATAAACCATACGGTGCTGTACTGTATAGACTCATACTAGGTTATATAACGTTTTATTTGCCGGTAAGTACATCACTAGCATCGACAGTACCTAATGTATCGTCCAGCCCTTTGATCAACACGCCGAATCGTAAAATAGCAATAAAACCTTACTATAATCACATTGCTCAGGCTCACCTAGAGCTATGTCCAGTTTACAAGAGAAATTAAGGTTCCGTACGGAGCTTTTAGTGGCTCTAAGAAAATTCATATGCACATGAAAGTCATATAAAATGTTAAGAAATTAACGTTCCTTGTCAGACGTTACTACATCAAGAAAGTTTGTGAAATTAAAGGTTAAGTAATTACAAAAGATTATAAATATTATTTATTTAGTTTTTAGATTAATTTCCAGGTTAGAAGAAGTATTTGGACGATTATATACCTTTAGTTTTAATACATAGGATTAAAAAAATCTATTTTAGGCGTGAAACCAATATTTAGAACACAGACTAGAGATGGTAGGTAAACGGTATACGCTGAAAATTGAGAAATGGTATAGAGATAATCTTGTCTTGGTCCTTAAAAAGTACCTAGGTAGAGAAATGTAGAAATACTTTATGTTCCATAGCAAGTATGTTTATCGTATTTCAAAAATAAACTCTTTCTACTAGGGTTGACTCATACAATGTACCTTTAAGTTTAAAAATTAATTTAGGTACTCATCGAAATATTTTATAGCATTTTTATTCGCATCGAAATATCTTAATCTTAATAATGGTCACTTTAAATATACAATTTTTTTTCTTTAGTTTTAGTGTACGACATTTTGTAAGCGCCGTTGAAATGGTCTATGCAAAATAAAGACATTTTTATTTTATTTTATTTATTTTGTGGGAAACGGGAACGAGAAAATTTCTCCACGCGGGCGAAGCCGCGGGCGTCAACTGGTATTACATAAACACATTTAATTTGTATTTTTTTGAAGGCAATAGACCTGTTACGTGGGACAATAAATGCATACAGTGGAATGTGTGCGTATAGTATGCCTCTGCCTACCCCTTCGGGGATAAAAGGCTTGACAATATGTATGTATGTATGTTTTGTTGGGGTAGACATTGTGAACTGAAACATAAAAAATAATATCCACGACATTTTTATCGATAATCGTATTTGTAGTTTCAATATGGCCCCGCAGATAAGTTTAAGGTCTTACTTTAAAACAGTTTAGAGCATGTGGGTTAAACTGCGAGATGCCAACTGGGGTGTGTTAAAGCGTAGCCAAACGTGCCAACCTTGATAGCTACATTACAATATTCAAGTGTTCACGGCATAATATTTTTACATCGATGGCGGGCACGGCGGCAAGTGGGAGCAATCCTCCGAAGCGCTGACCTTGCCGCGTGGGAGCCGTGCGCTAGAAATCGGCCCCGTGCGCTTACGCAATCTCAACCACTCGGCATCGGGCGCGCGCCTCCGCGTTTACAGTTCACACCAGTGCACACCAAGCGACACGCTCCATGGTCGCCCAACCTGTAATTTAACTGATCCACCTCTGCTTCTCATCTCTGAACATTCTTTAGTATCTCACCTGTAAAATATATCATGGGCCTCTAAGTAAACACGAAACCAATAAGCTATGCGCATGCCATAGCTATGTATCTGATATGTGTGTAGGACAAAAAATTGTACCATAAGTTTTATGAGTCTGTATAGACAGGTAAATACTTATATAGACGCTTACATTTCCCGTGGAGAATCACTGATATCAACATCTGCTTTAGCAACATTTCAATCAACAATAGATCTACAGAAAAATTATTAGGATAAAGTTTCATTGGCATATTTAAAACACTAGGACTGCAAGCTTCTTGTATCTATACTAATTAATTGAATTTTACCTAGTAATACTAAGTAAATCAATAATTTCTACGTCCGGTGCAGCCAACAGTTTCTAGATATATTCAAATAGTATTTATGATATCATTAAAACGAACTTCGATATAAATTATTATGGTAGTGCGATTAGATTAATCTACAAAGCTAACACTCTACTGCACATCTGAAATACCAGTGGCGGTGCCGGATATCATTTAGGGTTAATTGATTCACCGTCAAAAGTTGAGCTTTTGTGAGATAGAATTAGTGATGAGACTAGTGTTAACGGGACACTGCTCGCTTACGGCTGCTGTATTGGAGATTGCACGGCCGCTGCCGCCCTATTCACAGCATTAGAAAAAATCATTCCAGTCAAATGATACGATATTCTACTCACACTCGCTTTAAGTACAAAAGGAAGAGCATTATAAGAAATGTACACGTTATGATAGAGATTTGAGGCGCGCGCGTCACATTGCACATCGACAGGTGTCCCTGATTGTGTGACTGCGATCCGATAAGTTGAAAGAGAACTTGACATATCAAGATAATATCAGAATGCTCGTTGCTAACAATAAAAGTAAGTGATAAGAAACTTCATGCTTCCTCGGATCATTATTGTAAGTAAAATTAAGTCTCTTGGATGACTTACTAATGCTCGCAACTTATAACGCGTTATCCGCCTTTTAATATATTTATATTTTGTGCGCCGAACCCAACCCTGTTTCTAAAGTTAATAAATATATAGATTAAGTTACTTTCTGTAACTCCTGCTACATCAGCTATCTATTAGTAGAAAGCAAGTCAACATCGGTAAATTCTTTTTGGAGATTACCCGCATCAATTAGAATTTTTTTTGCTTTTAGTAGTTAGTAACATGAAGGTACCGACAACATTAACATGTATTTATTAAACACTGTCACTTAAACATTATAAACAGACACTTTTATTGTGTTTATTTGTATCTACAGATGGTAAACTTGTGGTTGCGGTAGTAACGTACAACATGAGTCATAAATACAGGAAATATAACATTAAAGTACAACATGCATAATACTAACATTACACAAACTTAGTAATTAATGACAATACCTACAGGTATAATTATTACACCATCGGAATTTTTGAATCGAATAATTTATTTCCATAATTAATTACATATTAATTTGCGATTGTAGGAATCACATTAAAACTAGAAGTCATTAAATGTACATTTACTGCGCACTCGGATGTTTAACGAAAATGTGGAACATTAAATAACAAATATATTGGGATATTATCATATATTGCCATGTAGCCCATATCAAATATAAAAACTTGTACTATGGAATTTAGACAATTCATAAATACTTAACTACTTCTAAAAATATACATATAAAAAATTAAAAACAAACATTGCGGATCAAACAATTATCGGGTTAGATCCAGGTTAAAAAAATTAATAAAAATGGTTTCGATCCGGGGATTAAACCCGAAACCTCAACAAACAGCAGGGGTGCATACTTACACTATCATTGTACCACAGTTTTTTTTTTTGTACGGTTTTATCGCAGTTAATATGTAAGTAGGTATAATATACGAGTATGTATATATTATTTTAAATTGATCGCTTCAATCCTTTTTTTTGGATTTTGGAATGAATAGGTTCAATCATAGGTCTTTATAGGTCAAAGGACAGTTTTTTTCAAAAATAGGGTCAAAATGGCTAATTCACAGCTGTCTTTATTAAATAAACAATACGATACAAGATTTTCGGCGCGCTTACAAGTTAAAATCAGAGACTGTTTAGAAAGGTGTCGTTAATCTACAACTAAGGAACTGTTTTAGTACCTAATCAAACACATCTCTGAGAGTGGCGGTTAAATAAGTTAGTATGTGAATTAAGGTCAGCCTTAGCAGCATTCTTAACCACTAGCCCTTCTCAGAAATGGGAGTTGGTCGGGCAGAAATCAGCCGCTCCCTTCGCTTGACGAGGTTGACACACTTGTCAAGAATCTGTCGATTTCAAATATGACTAACGACTGAGTATTTTGCTTTTTGTAATAATCCTTATGTTGTTTATTGTAAGTTCTTGCTTTTGTTGTTTTAGTAACGTAATATCTTTTTATGAAATATGAGTTGAGGAAATAATTTCTAATATAAAGTACTTAGTTGTCCTTACGAGCTTTGCACCTTAGAGTCGGTTTCCATATAAAATGTAAGAGATTTTTTTATAATTCCCTACTGCTATTTGTGCTAGAGATATAAGCAACAAATGAAGTACTAATAAAACTCCGTTCACCCATTGTTTGTTAAAGTGAAAACTAACGTGAAATACACATGAGATAAATAAATAATTATTTTTGAACATTATTATTAAATTATTTGACCCAAATTAAATTTATATGCTCCGCTGGTGGCGTAAGTGGTAGTATATGCGACTGCCACGCTGAAGTCCTAAGTTTGATTCTCGGGTCGGAACAAACAATTGGGAAATCGACCTTAGCTGCTAGCGGTGCACCTGCTGACTAAAAGAGGAAGCATGGCAATGGAGGAATTTTGACCGCACTATCTCGTCAACAGTGGCCGAAAATTACCCAAAAATTTTTTTCCTAAAAAAAGCCGAAAGATAGCTGCTCGTAACAGCCAAATAAAAAGATGACACCAAATTCAGGTAAAGTTTGTAAGCAATTGGAAAAGTAACTTAACATGATAAAACTAAAAAATATAACAACAAAACAACATCAATTAATTTCCAAATATTAAACTTAAAAAAGATTACAACATTATTTTTTTTGAATATCTAAAAGGCACTGACAATAAATTTTCGACGCAAGTTAATACTGAGCTTATCTTACGTAAGAAATATTTAAACTATGTACAGTATTGTAGAATAGGTACATTCACCTCGAATCTATAACTATGTTCGTTCTAAAAAAATGAAAGTCTTACTAATTTTAATTAATCGAAGCTTAAACCAGTAATGAAAAACCACAGGCGATGAACTTCTATAGCGAACCTAGCATCATTGCTATTGTGTGTACTGTTTAAAATAATGACATTATCTGTAGACAACGAAGTAATGTCAGTAATATATACCTAAGTATGTTCGTCTATTTCTTAATACATAAATATACTAAGTCAAGTTAATATTAGCTTACTGGGGGCTGGATGGAGCTTTGTAAAAAATAATAATCCACAATATTTATTTATATTGATTTCATTATTACCGTCTAGGTCAAATCTGTCAATTTTGGACATTGTCTGTAGGTAAGCAGTTATATAATCTACAACTGACATATTGATTATCACCGAATGTCATTCACCTAATGTTTGAAATTCGAACATAATAATTTTTGTTCGTGGAAAACCGCCAAAGAAAATAATCTCTGTTCTTTTTTTCTTTATTTTTTATACACTTAAGCTCATCGGATTTGAACGAAAGGTAATTGTTCGAATAAAGCGACGGTGACAAAACTTTTATTTGCTTTTGCCTTATTGTATTTTATAAATAGTAAGGAGGTTCTGGGACTTGTATATCTAAATAGCTAACACTTGCGTGTTTGAATTATTCAAAAATTACGAGTAATTTTCAAAAAAACTGACAAATATCTAGAATAGGTGATCAACATGATATTCCTAAGTCAAATAAATGCTATGTAAACCGTAAATGTAAAATGTGTGTTCTATTTTAACTTCAGGACACTTTCAAATTCAATTCATGGCAATATTATGTAGTCTGTGATGTAGTAGCTGTGAGATGTCTAACAGTACACAGCAAAAATTGAGCGTCCGAATCGAGTCATTGAACCGAGACCCGACCGTTAGACGCACCGATTCTAGCAGGACGGGCCCTTACACACACCTACTTACAAATGCACACTTAAATTTTAGGAATCCATAAAAGCATTATCGTAACTTTGACTTCCGTTGAAATACACATTCCATTTTATACATAATAATATTTGTAAACCAGTTATCTTAAGACTGCATAATTATTTAATCTATATACAAATCTGTTTAAAAATATAACATCGCTGATTGGTAGAGGCCACAATAAATTCTATAAATCTAGATTTAATAGTTCTTATAAGCTTGTTTAAAATCTAAAAATGAATAAATATATATGTCTTAAACATACTCATTTGGAATCAAATAGACAATAGAGTTTCAAAAATCTTTGGCTTTGCCCGTGGTATACTTCGAACTCTACCTATAGCCTTCCTCGATAAATGGGCAGTCCAACACAAAAACAAATCATTTCTAACCAGTATTCCCCGAGATTAAAATAAATAAATAAATATCCATCACGCCTTATCCCCGAAGGGGTGGCAGAGGCATATTATATGCCCACTTTTCACCGTGTGGATTTATCTGTCCCACGTAATAGGTGGTGAGCCCATTGCCGTGTTGAAATAGACAGACGCAGGTTGTGGCTACCTGCTGTTGAAATTTTTCAAGCCGCCCATAAGGCATTCAACCAGGCTTAACGACTGCCATTTTACTGGCAACCGGGACCAACGGCTTAACGTGCCTTCCGAAGCACGGAAACGCTCGCAAATGTAAATGCCACAAAGTGGTCACCCATCCGAGGACCAGCCATAGTGAAAGTTGCGTAACTCAGTGATCGTTTACAGAACACTGAGACCGCGGAGCCACGAGCGCTTCTGGTGATTAGTTGGTAGTCTATCCCGTTTTTGAGGGTTGGGGATCCCAGATAAACCCTGAAGAGTGGTTATAATGTACTTAGATTATTTCTACCACGCCCATTAAAACCCTATACATACCTATGACACGGTATACACACCTATCTGTGTTAGAAAGCTAAAGGATTTTTTTTGTTCGTAGCTTTTACCACTAGCGCAGTTTTAACAGTTATCATACTGACCGTTCTCTGTTGCCGTTAAAGCAAATCTGCTTATTCATTGAACACTCGAAAACCCAAACTTGAGAAAAGAGGCTACATCGCAGCAATAGAACTTATACACTATTTCGGCACCGTTATTTACGGCATACCCTACTAGTTATATAGTATTTATTTACGCCAAAGAATCAGCTAGTTACATACACATATATAAGTTTACTAGAAGTGTAGCTACTAATAGATACATTCATCCATCAATAGTATCATTGTACGAAATTTTGAATGAAATGAAATAAGTTTAAAAATAGAACTCGTAGAAGTTTTTTTAAATGTTGTTAATTTATTCCATTTCCTATATAATGTCGCAGTGACGTAATCTCTGACCTCTTTAGTTACAAACTAGGGAGATCGTGGTGGTTTTTTTTTTATTTGGGACTAATCCTACCCGTAATCCCATAACTGTGATTCCTGTAAACCTGGATCTACAGCAATGACCAAGACTAGAAAAGTCACACCGAGCTCGATCTCGATGATGTCCCAGAAGAAGTTAGAATGTCTTGAAATTATTAAACAGACGATAATTTTAGGCAGTTGGAAAAAGAATAAGGAAACACTACGGTAATACATAGTGTATTACTGGTCCTATGTGAACTGTTTGGAAAGTGGTTGTTTAGTGTGCAGTCTGTCGTCTCTTCTGGCATGGGAGTCACACTCGAAGCCAGTGATATGCCTAAATACATTGGAACATACCCAAAAAACTATATATTGACAAGCAGCACCCAAAATACTATATAAATTGAAAATATTATTAAGTAACAGACATTATTTATACTTGAAAAAAAAAACTCACTTGTATTTAACAAATACATATTACTACATAGTGAACAAGGAATTTAAACTCCGTATGTTAATTATTATACCTATTTATTGTGGGGGTTTTAAAAATACGATGAATACCGAAAGCAGTTCTTACATAACAAAGAATTTACAGTAAAACTAATCCACGTTCGCTTAAAGGTTTTTTTACAAATTCGGAAATGAAGCTAAAGCTATGCTTTGGAATGTTAGGTATAGATACTATATGTTAATTTAGTTAACACTAAAATAGAATTTCTTAATAATAGAACAGATTTATGCTTACTCAAAATCAGCTTAATCTAATTGGAAAAAGAAATTACCGCAACAGTACATCTTTACTGTATTTCTACTGAATGATAAGCAGTTATAAGCTCAAATCAAAGGGCAATCAGAAACTTATTTTTTCTGAATTTAAGACAGACAGTAAATATTAAATAATAGTTAAAAAAAAATTATAAACCAATACTGGTACTGGTATGTCATCCCTTACGACGTCAAGCCATTCATTTATTTCCCGCGTAGCCCAGCGGTTGCCGCAAGACATGACCATTCCAGCAAAGTCGACGCAACTTATCTGCAATGTCACGGACGTTGTTGGTTGAGGATATATTTATTTATTTTATTTATATGCTTAAAAATTGAGTTACTAGTAAATAGTTTAAATATTCCTCCCGAAAAAACATAAATAAATACAACTAAATACATTGCAAGTTAATAAAAAACTTGTAAAAGTGACGTATACTATTTCCCCAAATTATAAAATAAGCTCACCTATCATGAGTAGCCAATGTGAATTACGATAAGTAGTTACTTACTCGCCGTGATTAATAAGTAGAAATAACATGAAAAAGAATTAAGTAGAATAAAATAATTTTATTTATAAGTAGGTATTTCTATTTATTACGAGCAGTCGTAGCGAGACGAGGGCGACACCGTTTTGACTTTTTTTATTTAACTCTTATTTATTAATAAAATTATTCTACCTTTATGCTATATAGTTAGTTATTTACTACTTATTTACAGAGAATAAATTCATAATAAGGAGGAGTAAAACAAGAAAAAGTAATATAACATAAATTAATTCACAACACCTTAAGCTTTTTTACTTGTGGAAACCATCATAAAAATCACCCCACTGCACCGTATAGTTTAAATTATCATATGGGTCTCGTAAGTACAGACTAAAGTTCAAGATTCCAGATACACGGGGCTACATTAAAGTGAAATGACTCCTGCCTACCTCACCTGCTGACTGACGGATGAGGATCTGACGAAGACACCCATACAGAGATTTTGGATGCAACTTAAAGACCTGGGGGCCGAGTCTACTATTGACAAGCCGTAGAACAGAACCAGAATCGCTGTTTTTAACTGTCAAAATGCTGTAACTAGCGGCCACTGGCGCGGTAAATGTTAGTATAATTCTATCGGTCGACCGATAGAAGTCTATTGGAGTACGATTGTAATAGTAGACTACGAAAAACTGTCAAAATTGTACCCGTCGCTTTCTATTGAGCGACGATTTCGATTCTATTTCGAGACGATTGAAATAGTAGACTCGGCGCCCTGAGTCAACGTAAGTGTTTGGCCTTTGGACCACTCGTTGGAGCTGTCTGTCTGTGTTTAGGTAAGGTGTACTTTGTGAGTTCTGTAAGGAGTTAGAAAGTGCTATATTTCAAAAAATTGTTATACCACAACTACCTTTAGCAATCAATCAAAACGGCCTTGATATCAAACGTTTCGAAAAGCACGCAGCTGGGATTTTACTTTGATGAAGAAGATGGTATTAATATTAGTTATATTAAACGGTATATTTCAATTGACGGTTTTTATCACAATACTCATGATACCATAATATAAAGATCTAAAATCCATTTCAAGTTGTGAAATTCTCAAGAAATCCGAAGCACTCTGTCCGTCTTAACTACTTACACATGATGCCACTGCATAAACATGCAGCGAAAACTGTGATCCCCTATCTTGAGAAAATTGGAGAGGCTAGATTAACGTGAAATTTGACACAGTTAAGTTTATATGGAGAATTAGTAGTATCATCACAGCTTGTATTAAATTTAATACTTCAATTTTAAAATTTATGGTGAAATTTCGATTTTGATGGTCAAAGTTAGAAGGGAAACATTCACTTTACACAGAACAGATATATTAGTTCCGATATGATAGTTCTCCTAGTCTAAAAGATTGCTGACTCAGCTAATTGCTATACATATTACTAGACTGCGCCCACTTACTTATTTAATGCCGTCGCTTATTCATTCTACATAAATGAATAAAAATTTCCCCGAATTGTCAACATTTACGATTACTGCTCCGCTCTCTAGGGTAGTAGCGTGATGATATATAGCCTATAGCCTTTCTCGATCAATGAACTATTAAATACAAAAATATTTTTTCAAATCCGACTAGTAGTTCCTGAGATTAGCATGTTCAAACAAACAAACTCTTCAGCTTTATACATTGTTTTAAATAATAAATTATAAGAGTTTGACACAACACTTGTCTGATGACTTGGGTGATATCACACACTTATCTAAGTAGTAATCACAGTATCTAATAATATTATAATGCTATTAAAATATCTATGCTAACTCACACACCAATAAAGAACGTTATCTGCCCATTTGTAGTATTAAGTAGTTTAAAATTAATTTAAGGCTTTTCAAAAATGTCTGGAAATGTATCTAATATATTTATATAGTTGGCTAAAATATAAAACGCTTTCAAAATATCAGCTATATCGTTGAATACAATAATGAAGACAATCAACGGAGAACATGCATATTCGAAATAACGATATTTTCCAACGGATTGCCATATAAATAACATCTATTGTTGCACTACTTTTTTTGCCGTATTGTGTTTTTTAGGTAAATATGAAAAAGAAGTGTGAAAGTAGACTTGAGGTTTTAGCTTGAATGTAAGTAAAACTAAGGTTCCGGTATTTGAAAGAGATGAAGTACTAAGTGCAAGATTTAGGTAAGCCAGGAGCATCTAGAGCAAGAAACCTGGATATATCAGGAAACCAATGAGAATAAATTAAATTATGTGGTGGAGATGCGATCACTCCGAAAATTGTGGGTCATTTTTATACAACGCGCATTTAGCTCAAATTTATGCGAATATAGAGGGTAGAAGGAGTCAGGGTAGATTGAGACTAAGGGCCGTATTTTAGAACGTTACTTAATACTCAAGAAACACTTGAGAGTAGTATTTATATGGCAAAACTAGCCTCAAGCGTTTCTTGAGTATTGAGTAACGTTCTAAAATACGGCCCTTACATACCTAATAAAACTCTAGCAACAGCTCAATAACGGAAAAAAAGTACTCGTATAACCTGAGGTGGATGTATGAAACGCTATTGAATCTGCAGGAACCGGAAGCGGATGAAATATAATGTATGCCTGGCGATCTGTCCTCTCTGACTACCCTGTCGGGGATACAGCTTGAAGTAACTTCTATTTTAGAGGTCCTTAACGATTTACTCTAAGGATCTATTAAACGAAAAATGTTACTAACTTTCCTCACCCTAATTATCACCAAGAATGTAAACATCCGGAACAAAAGATAACACCTTAGTTAAAAAAAAGAAATAGTAATGTTTTCTGTTATAATAAATAGGTAATGGACATTGGCTGTAAACGTTAAACATTTTCACCCCACCCCCATAACTCTTCACGGGAGAAGCGTGTCACCTGTATTCCAGGCCGGGTTTGTTATTTAAAGGGAAAGTGTGTTGGCAAGCTTTTATGCATCAACCTCGCCGCCTGAAACTGGGTCAGCCGGCTGTAAGGACTTCAGCTAACACTGGCACGATGACCTAGGTCAGGTCAGTACTGAATTATAAGCTCTCGTTTGGTACAATCGATATACCTAGCTCATCATCCAGGTAAATATCTAGACAGATAAAATAGTACATTAGATTACATTACGTTAATAGATCTGTGTGTCAGTATGTAATTCTAAATGAACAGCTCTTTAAAAAGTGTAATTGTATTCACGGTAGTACATCTCTGAAACGGCTGGACCGATTTTAACGGGACTTTCACTTGCAGTTAGCTGATGTTATAAGGAGTATCGTAAGCTATATTTTATCCCTGTGATCCGCGAGAATGGGTTGTAATCGTGGGGTTAGTTAGTTGGTCATTTTTTTAAAAAGCAATAGAAATAGGGATTTGAAACTCCAATATAAAAAATCTTGGCGAGTCGTGTAATATGTACAACTCTACAATGCGTGTGTAGGCATTGTAGACACACGCATTGTAGAGTTGTACGTATATCTAGTAGGTATGTACGAAATTTTTACTTGAAACGGACGTTACGAGCCAATAGTGAACCGAATAAGAAAATATATTTTTGAGGTTAACAAATTGAGGTAAAATCACATCCAAAGCATTAGCTACAGACCCTAGTTTCATGACTAATAACTGTTAAACCTCTTTATTATCCTGCTAATATTATAAATGAAAGAGGGGTGTGAAAGTAAGGGTCTCCGCTTGAATGCAAGTAAAACTAAGGTTCTAGTATTTGAAAGAGGTGACGCAAGAACTAAATGCGAGTTTAGGGTAAACCAGGAACGTCTAGAGCAAGTGAATGAAATTGTGTATTTAGGAAGTATGTTTAGCGCGGATGGAGGATGTGATTCGGATGTAGAACGGCGAGTAGCTGCCGGAAACAAAGTTAACGGTGCTTTGTCCCAGTTAGTAAAGCGACAAAGCATCGTAAAAGAAGCACGAATGGCGATTCATAACGCAGTGCTAGTGCCAACTTTGCTTTACGGTAGTGAAACCTGGGTATGTCAGCAGATGCATGAAAGTAAATTGAAAGCTGTGGAGATGCGATCACTTCAAAAATTGTGCGGCGTTACCTTGGCCGACCGAATACGTAACGAAGTGATACGCAATATGGCAGGTTTGAATATTATGGTATGAAGCGATTGATGAATCTCGAAGAAGCGAAAGAAGTATGCATGGATCGCGAAGCCTGGCGATCTGTCCTCTCTGACTACCCCGTCAGGGATACAGCGTGAAGATAGTTAGTTAGTTAGTTTTTTTAATATTATAAACGCGAAAGCTTGTAAGTTTGGATGGATGTTTGTTACTCTTTCACGCTAAATCTACTGAATGGATTTTGATGAAACTGTACAATAATATAGCTTACACATCAGATTTACACATAGGCTACGGCATCAACTAGTTTAATATATTAGTTTTATATAAAAGGATTTACACTTATACTGAACAATCCACAATAAATCTTTAGATACGGTTTAGATATGCGGAAGATATCTGTCGCCATAATATAGTGATGGGAATCAGTCGGGGTGGATGTTACTATAATAACTTTGCGGTAAGTGTCACAATAACAAATAAGATGGCGATGTATATTGTAACGTTACTACTTTCCGGGAGGGGAAAAAGTAAAGTTTAGGAGGAAACTGTCACCAGGACTGGAGGAGTCCTGGCTTAAAAGGAAAAGTAAAAGAAAAAGGAGAAAAGGTAAAGTTGATTTAATATAATATAAAAATGTTAAGAAAATAAAAGCAAGGAAAGCCGGGAGTAAATTAAAGTCTTGATTCTTCAAGAACAGCCGCTAAGGTGGGGCCTCGAGTAGGCCTCCACGTTGTTAAGAAGAGGGGGCCTCGAGTAGGCCTCCACGTCGCTGAGAAGAGGGCCTCAAATCCCCTCAAGGCCTCCACGTCACCGACCTCGGAGAAGCTGGTCGCGAACTCAGGCAGGTAGAGGGCTGAAACTGACGAGCGGTCGGCGTCTTTCACAGAGCCGGTTAATAACACAACACTGCAGACCATCACTTCACTATTTCTGGAGAGCACAACCCTCACACTCAGCACTTATTCCCAGCACCTCTCAAGGTGAGCACCAAAAGTAGACTGATCTGACGGCCCCGGCTTCCTTCTTGTACAGAGCATTTCAAAATTTAAACATTAGATTCTAAACATATTTTAGAATTTTAGAATATAATTTATAAGAAAGTCTAATATCTATACAACCTAACCTACTGGCAGCTCTAGCAATAAATTAAAAATAAAATCTAGGCTTGTCATTAACTGACATTAGAAATTACAAAAGGTAAACAAACATTAAAAACTTTCGAAATATAAAGGCCTAGGAATGCTACAAATAATAGCCATGCAAATAATTTGAGAGAATGAATAATGAAAGATTTAATTAAAAAAGTAAGTAAAAAATGATACATTACATTTCCCCGACAACCCCGGAAAATTTTTGATTGTAATGAAAAAATTTTGTTTATAAGAAAGAAGGCATTGACCAGCTAAAATTAACCTATATGACTTTACAGTGGTACAGAAAGTTTTACAAAAGATAAAAATTACGTTACCCGATAACCCCTGAAAATTAACAACTGAGAAAATTTCGATGTTGTAAAAGAAAAACCTTGCTCTTTCATACACCTTTCATCAACCCACATTTCATACTCCCTCAATCATACATCACTAACATACTTAGGGGATATGGTTCACATTCTATGACACATACTCCACAAGGAAAAAAAAACACGTTTTTTTAAAATTACGATGGCTTATTTATTTAAATTAGGTGTCGTAATCCGCACCTTTTTTAAAACCCGTTAAAATTAAAAGAAATATTTACAAAGCTTTCCCAGCTTATGAAAAGCAGTCAAGGTTTGAAAGCATAATTGCTTAAGAAAAGCCTTCAAGTTTCAAGTAGTTCAAGTATTAAAAATAAAGCTTTCCAGCTTAAGAAAAGTAGTCAAGGTTAAAGTAGTCAACCAAAAAGCAAAATTGCCTTTTCAAGAAGCTAAGTTGAACTATTAAAAACGATACACAATGACTTATTTTAAGAGTTGTGTACCGCTCTAAGAAGAAAAAAGAAAAAAACAGAAAGGAAAAATGCCAAAAGTTTTTGGAAAAAGTAAACCTTGTGAAGTATTTACAATGGACTTAATGTTAAATGATAAGTAAAAATATTTTTAAAGACATCAAGGAAAACAAAACCGATAAAACATTCAAGTTTAAAAAAAATAAGATTAAACAATTTTATATAAAAACACAGCAGATAAAAAACTAAACTTTAAAATCTAAAACGTGCAATTTTCCTCTTAAGCCGCTCCAAAATGAAAAAAAGTGGTGACAGTGTCTCTTATGTTTCAGATCAAAATCAAAACATGATAAACGAAGAGTTAAACGTGCAAATCTCTCAAAAGGATTAGATAAATTCTGTAAATTATGTAAAGATTTTATAATATTAAACGAGTTTATTACCACATGTTACCATGGTAACAATGTTGCCGTAGTAACAAATCAAACTAAATGAAATAATGATTAAAGTGTTAATTTATGTTAAGTTTTGTATAAACAACCACAGGATATTGTCCTGCAGCCGTCGTGAAGTGTCCCAGCCCCCAACTAGTAAGAGACCACGAATGGTTTTAAGAACACTCACTAGCGAAGACTGGGTACGATTACCAGAGGGTAACCGCAGAGGTGTGCAAGTGTGTGGGATGCAGTATAATGATGTATTAGTAGAGTGTTATAATGTGCCTAGGTGATAACGACTATAGGATATTGTCCTTAGTACGTCGTAGAGAATCCAAACCCCAACTTGTAAGTGACCACGAATGGTTTTAAGAACACTTGCAAGCGAAGAATGGATGACAATTACCATTGGGTAACCGCCGTGGTGTGCAAGTGTGTGGGATGCAGTATAGTGATGTATAAGTAGAGTGTAAAGAAGTATTGTAAAGGTTGAGGTGGATGAGGTGATGAAAATATAAGCTTACCAAATAAAAATCTCTTGAGCAAGTTTGTTTTAGAATTTAGAGAACCTGAAATAATTAAAAAGGGGGGGGGGGGTTAGTAAGAAGTTGGGCGCCAAACTGTAACGTTACTACTTTCCGGGAGGGGAAAAAGTAAAGTTTAGGAGGAAACTGTCACCAGGACTGGAGGAGTCCTGGCTTAAAAGGAAAAGTAAAAGAAAAAGGAGAAAAGGTAAAGTTGATTTAATATAATATAAAAATGTTAAGAAAATAAAAGCAAGGAAAGCCGGGAGTAAATTAAAGTCTTGATTCTTCAAGAACAGCCGCTAAGGTGGGGCCTCGAGTAGGCCTCCACGTTGTTAAGAAGAGGGGGCCTCGAGTAGGCCTCCACGTCGCTGAGAAGAGGGCCTCAAATCCCCTCAAGGCCTCCACGTCACCGACCTCGGAGAAGCTGGTCGCGAACTCAGGCAGGTAGAGGGCTGAAACTGACGAGCGGTCGGCGTCTTTCACAGAGCCGGTTAATAACACAACACTGCAGACCATCACTTCACTATTTCTGGAGAGCACAACCCTCACACTCAGCACTTATTCCCAGCACCTCTCAAGGTGAGCACCAAAAGTAGACTGATCTGACGGCCCCGGCTTCCTTCTTGTACAGAGCATTTCAAAATTTAAACATTAGATTCTAAACATATTTTAGAATTTTAGAATATAATTTATAAGAAAGTCTAATATCTATACAACCTAACCTACTGGCAGCTCTAGCAATAAATTAAAAATAAAATCTAGGCTTGTCATTAACTGACATTAGAAATTACAAAAGGTAAACAAACATTAAAAACTTTCGAAATATAAAGGCCTAGGAATGCTACAAATAATAGCCATGCAAATAATTTGAGAGAATGAATAATGAAAGATTTAATTAAAAAAGTAAGTAAAAAATGATACATTACAATATCAAAACACAAACTGTATGCATATTTTATTAACTTAATTCTACAGGATCTAAGTACTATTGATATTTAGTTTATTTTGAGAATATTTAGGGCCGGTAGCGCGATTATAACATCTCTGGGGTCCAAATCTCGACCATACGACTTGAAAGCGTAGACGGAAATTTGCTGCTGAAATGTCATTTGTTTCGCATTTAAAAACGGCGAAGCAAGAGACTAAAGACACTACACCAGTAGGTAAATTTACGTGTACCAAACATCCACAGGCTACATTACCAGTTCAGTTTAAGTGGGCTGTATGTTTGTGTGATAACTTAGTGGAATAATAAAAACTTTCTCTCCAACATCAACTATCATATTTGTTATGATAGTCGAAGTTGTAAAGAAAGATTATGAAAAAAAAATTTGAAAAGACCAAATATGGTTATCTAGTTGAAGCCTCTGTGGCGCGGTGGGAGTTAATCCGACTACTACGCAAGAGGTCGTGGGTTCGATTCCCACCCAGGATAAAACTTTGTGTGATGAGCACGATGGTTTATTCTGTGTCTGGGTGTTATTTATCTATAATATGTATGTATTTATATATATATTAGTATGTTTATCAGTTATCTGGTTACCATAATACAAGCTCTGCTTAGTGTGGAATCAGATGGCGCTGTGTGAGTTGTCCCAACAATATTTATATATTTTTATTTATTTATAACCCGCTAACTCAGTGAACGATGAGTTAGCGGGGGCTACTAGCGCTTTTCATTTTTTTATAGTTGAACGAGTTCAGTGAACGATCACTGGCTATGGCTGGTCCTTAGAAGGGAAACCGATTTTTGATGTTTCCAATTACAAGGGTTTTCATGCTTTGGAACGCATGTTAAGCTGTTGATCTTTAATGCCAGTAACATGGCGGTCGTTAAACCAAGTTGAAAGCCTTATGGACAGCTTGAAAAAAATCTGCAGCAGGTAGTCACAACTTGCGCATTTCAACACCTATTACGTGGGACAAAATATAAATGGGGAAGTGTGTGCGTATAGTATGCCTCAGCCTTTTCATTCGAAGATAAAGGCTGTGGCTGTATTTATATTGTCTTGACTTGTACTTAATTATATTGACTTGGTCTATTTGAATGAGCAATTATTGTAAATATATGTTTCACTGAGCATGTTTACCTTCTACTTTTTTTGGTTATTCTCGGAAAACAACATATTAGAAAAAATATATTAAACAATTCTTACAACACCATGTCGTACACGTTTCTTCATTTGAACTAAATGTTAGCAGTCTATAGTTGTTCATGGGCCAACTTCGTGGGATCGTAATCAACCCGCCTAGAGTCAAGTCTGTCGTGGACAAAACTTGTTGGGTTGCAGAAGTTGAACCACTGCCTTTCCTGTGACCCAATACCAGTGATAAGAAGGAACACTCTAGGGTTTTAGTGTGTATACCAATTTTGGGGATTACTACATAACCACACTGCCCCAAATACAGGGTGGTATATATAAAAGATTTCCCTGGATAAACAAACAAAACTGCTAATACTAAGGGATGAAAAAAAAGCGAAACTCGATTATCTTGCTCATAACAATCTATTTATCAAATTAAAGTCAAATCTGTTCAGCCGTTTGAGCTGTGCAATAGGTCAAAAAATCACGGTCAAGGGCCATAGAGGTATATTTGAAGTATCATCATAATAAAAAAGTAGGCATCTGTCTATGAACAGAATATTCAATGGGTACTGCAATTGTTTAAGACTCAGCAAAAATTATGACTAACAAAAGAAACAAAACAATCCGTTTATTCATTTAGATCCTCCTTTTTAAAGAAGATCGAACATAAAGATATATTAAAAATATACATTAATCCAATTATTATGTAGGTATTTACGTCAATTATAAAACATGAAAGCGCTTTTTATACTTACCTCATTTTATTTAAATGGTATCGCAAAAAATATGAAAAACAAAAGATATAAAACAATCTGTTAATTCATTTAGATCCTCCTTTTTAAAGATCGAACATAAAAATATTTTAAAAATATTTATAAGCCAGTTATTATTATATAGGTATTTACGTCAATTATGAGACATGAAAACGCTTTTGATACTTACTTACTCATAATTTTTAAACGATATCGCAAAATTGATATTAGGGCTCTACGAGAAAGTGCCCAACATCTACGTTCGTAGAGCAGCGGCGCAGCAAACTTTGCGACACTAAACTTACATTTTCATACGAAACAATTACAGTAAGTCTAAATTAAATTCAGTACATAACTAAGGATGTATGTCTATGATAACTGCTAGCTTAGAAATAGATTGCGTCTACTTATTTATAAATATAAACTATGATTGGTAATATTCTAGAGTTCAAAATTTTTTCTCAGAAACGTAGCGCGTTGACTTTATATAACGTATTGTAACTAAATTACTTAACTAAAAAAAATATGGCATCAATAAATGTAAGGGTGTAAAAATAGTTAATATTTTTTTTTTAATTTATGTTTTACTCCAAAAAGGTTTTAGCTCACTTTTAAATTAACCTGTTCTGTCGTACTTTTTTTTTATGAGATAAAAGCGGAATACAGTTTTTGTTGCCTAGCGTTTATAACTGGTTTCACCCTTCTGATTCGAAGACAGTATCATAATATTGCTACATATTAGTAGTAATTGATATGTATGGCATACCTACATATTGATAAAATGTTGATTGACAGAGTACAGCTCTAATGCAATGTGACGTGACTCAAATTGTAATAGGAAGATAATATAATAACATAATTATTGTTAACACCAAATTTTGTTAATAATGTATAATAATTTGAGCACCATTAAACTTTTTTTTTCGTGTGGAAATCCTCATGAATGCTATGCCGGACTCCTAGCGACTAAAAACACACGTTTCCCTTCCTCTGTCTATAGCCAGGAGTCCCGGGTGAGCCCTCGGAAGGATAGCCCCAGGGCACCATTAAACCTATACTATTTTATTAAACCTATAATATTTTATTTTATTTTTAACATCACTATAATAAATTTTAGAAGATGTAGATAATGTTATAGAACGTCCTGTTGTACCCTAACATAGCTTGGTTAGTATTCCCTTCCTGTCTCCTCTGCCTATTAATATGTTACGCTCAGGAATCATGTTCGTGATTTCCACGATTCACTTTTGAAACTTTCTAACCCTGTGCCGGAGTGTAGCGGCAGGGAGGGGCGCGCGCGGGTGCCAGAGAGAGGGTACCGACCTCATTGCCCATTGCCACTCCTCCCGCCGAGGCGGCAGGCCATTTTTATTAAAAATACTTCCGAGTAACATCGCGCGCGGATTTTTTCATGTCCTGTTATCCCTCGCTATTAACCTATCGGACGCTTCTAAAAAAAGCAAGTGGTCAATCGCCAAATAAAATTAACTAAAAATATTTTTCGGAAATAATCCAAAAAAAAATAATGTGTTTGTTCAAGTGAATTTCAAACTTAAAAAATACAAGTGCTCCCCGCGATCTATTTTCCGTGTAGACTCGGGTGGGTTCGGTTGCGAAAAGTGGCGGCGCTCGGCCAACATCGGCGGCTGTCGCCGCTAAGAGGGCGTCCATACAACCCCGCCCGTGAAGAACAGAGACAGAATACATTGCTGACATGGCGACAACACGAATGGATTAATGTTTTTCACGTGGAAAACTCATCCCTTCGACATATCTATGATAAGGTAGGTTTCTATAGAGAGATTGTTACATTGAAATCAGATATCTTTGAAATTATTCTCGCTATCATAACCAAAATTTTAGGTTTTATTTCAAAATGCAATAGGATTATTTATTTGAGACAAATAAATAATCCTATTGCAGTAATAACACAAATAAACTGTAAAATCTTTAGGAGATATCTAGGTAATATGTAGCTCCTAAATATTTCACAGTATGTTTTAGAGTATAAAGTGTCGATATCTTATCAGGAAGAGATTGCCTTTGGAAAAAAATATAACAGTAAAAATCGTTTTATTAATCGTAGGTAGATAATTCGGGTCTACCGGCTGTGCTGGCTTTGCCCCTATTTTCATACTTAGCCTAAATTTATTATACATAATAAATCAATAGGTAGGTACATACATGTTGTATACAAGTAGGACTTAAGATTAACCAATGACAAATTAATGAAAAGGGTAGGCTGCTGGGGCTGATATCTGTGTTCAGAGAGGAAATCAATATATTTCAATAAATCAATATTTTACCGTGCACCCTGCGCTGAATATATCCGCTGCCGCCATTTCGATGATGACGGCGTATTTTTTGTGAGAGATATTCGAGTCGCGGAGCGAGTCGGTGTTCGTCGCGCGGGGTTGCGGGCTGCAGCCGTCACGTCAGTCGTCGGGTGAGCGGGGTGCGACGTAAACGCGGTCTCGGACTATGGCGGAAGGGCTGATTCTCATTCCCATAAAAGGGTCGAGTTGATTGTGGTGCAGATACGTGTGGTACGTTCCCTTACATTAGTGCAGTGATATAATTATTCTCAAACGGTGCTTATCGCGACGTATCGGTTGAATTAATGTGGATATCCGAGGTAATAATGCCATTGTGATGACGTAATGTAACGCGCTCGACTGGGTGCGTAGTAATAATTCGAGCGCCCGTGTATACCGCGATAACATTTTGTGGTCAGCACCTGTGGATGTGGAACAAATGTATATGTTTTCACAGATTAAAATTTATTTCCAGACAATTCCAATTTGAATCTGATTGGACCGTGGTGGGTTGATTATGAAAATATTAGTCTGAGAATGCGATGAAATTGATTCCTGTTTAGATTATATGTACAGAGTAACGATGTATTATTTATATTATTCCACTGCTTATTTGATTGGCACTTGGCAGAAAACGGTTGAGTATCGTACTGCAGTGCGCTCTGAGATGCGATGCACGAAGTTGAGCTCCTTTACGGCGGCGCGGTTCTAGACGCGCCCTCGATTTTTTAACCTTGATTGATTGTGTTATTCTATTAGATTCATTTATTGCCTGGTAGAATTACTTTACATATACCATCACAATCAATAATTTCTTAAAAATATCTAGACAGAATTTGTTTATGCCTAACATCTTCCGATATATTAAAAACGTGGAGAAAAGTTAGGACGAACAATTAAAAAAGAAAATATTTCTTATGTTTCAAATATTTGAAATAATTAACAGTGACGTAGCTATTATTAACCAATTAACTAATTCAATCAATTAAGGTAGGGATACCTAAAACTGTCTGATAGGTAACGACTTATAGGTAGTTTATAATAGTTTATTATCATCGAAGCATTGTAGAAAGCAATTGAAAAAACCAAACCAAAATTTAATAACAGCAGAAACAATAATAATTAGTACATAAAAGGTTTAACTTGGGCTACGATTACTATTAAAGTGTTCGAATATAATACTGATGAAGATGTACAACACGTTAAAATGTCACAACTTTATAATAGGTACATTAAAATAAATCTAGATAATATAAAAAGTACATGTTGTCATTCAGTGAAAAGTAATCAGCTAAGGTATTGGAATACAACGTAACAGAAACAATCATCAAGCCACACGAGTAATATAATCAATTGGACAGCCTTACTAATTACTGTTAATAGATACGAAAGCAGAGAAGCTATTACGATTTTCAGTTTTTACAATAAATTAAAATGATATAGCTGAAACCAATCATTGTATTTCAAATCTGATCGCATGTGATGTAATACTAAACAATGTTTATTGTTATCTCGTTACAGGTCCCCCTGCGCCCGTCACACAAACTATACTAAAACACTATGAAACATACAAATTGAAAATGACTTTTAAAAAGTAAACATTATCTATTGTTGATGTTTGTTGTATTGTTCATGAAACAAGAGAGAATACTTATGTATACAGGATTGAATAGTTGTTGATAAAATTAGATTTTAAGCTTGGACTGGTAAAATTCATAGCTTCCAAAGACAGATACAAATAGAAAGAAAAATGGCGACGCAAAGATTTTGCCTGAGGTGGAACAACCACCAGTCCAATATGTTATCTGTGTTTGATCAACTATTGCACGCAGAGACGTTCACAGATGTTACATTAGCGGTTGATGGCCAACTACTGAAAGCACACAAGATGGTCTTATCTGCTTGCAGCCCTTACTTCCAAGCACTCTTCGTTAATCACCAAGAGAAACATCCTATCGTTATTTTAAAGGATGTTCCATACGCTGACATGAAAAGTTTATTAGACTTCATGTACCGAGGCGAAGTTAGTGTTGATCAAGAACGTTTAACGGCATTTTTAAAAGTTGCCGAAAGCCTTAGAATAAAGGGCCTTACCGAAGTGAACGAAGAGAAGTGTGATATTCCTGCATTAACAAATTCGTTAATTCAGCAACAGGGTAATGTACACACACCTCCCCCTCAGTTGCATAGAATACATCCGTACATGCATCAAAAACGGCCAGCATCAGGAATGCCAACAGGTGGGGCACCTCCTAACTTATTAATGCCCCTACTCGGTAACGCACTAATGCAACCGAAGAGAAAACGAGGTCGACCAAGAAAACTCAGTGGTAGTTCAAGTGATGCACTTAATACTGCCGCCAGTCCTCCTGGAGAGTTTATTTCGGAGGCGGCTTCTCATGCATCTACAAATAGACCTGGCGATCAGTTGATAAGAGGTTCTCCCGAAATGCTAGAAGTTAAAATGTCAATGGATGGATTCAACGCAGAAGATGGCGCTACGTCAGGAGGTGAGGATGGGGGTGAGGCGCTACTCATCGATGAAGGTGAAGATGCCCAGTCGACCGAAGCTCCCGTGACTGGCAAAGACTCCGAGTCCGCAGGTTTGTGTCATATTTTATACATCTATACTTCAGCAACATTATTCAATCTATTTACTAATTTACGGTACCAATAAATATTTTTTTGAAAATAATGCTGATATCAATACTCTTAAAAATAGTAATTTTACGTAAAAAGTGTACAAATTTATAGTAAAACGCGCAGGAGTTGAAAAATAGAATATTTGCTTTCTTTTTGTAAATACCTATATTAATCTTCCTTTCTAAATATCTAACATTGTTTAGAATAAATAGTGAAATTTAAATTATACAGGGAAAAGCTAATGGGACATAAGCTTTGATGTTAGGATATCACAAGTGAGAAGTGAAGTGTATTACGAATGAATACCTTATTATTTAATTATTTAAAGTTTATTGAAAAGGGGTAAGTGATTATCTATGAAATTTATTGACATACACAAGTAACAGATGCTTTCTTCTATAAATCGACAATTTTAACTATTGCTTGCTTTTCTGCTTTTGGGGAGAGCTATTAGAGGAATGGCCAGGGGCAAACTCGGTGGTTTGGTTTCAAAAAATGGTTTGATTTATACATTTATTTATATGTTAATTAACTTCTTCAAACATAAATATTTCACAATACGAATATAAAGAAAAGGGTACATAAACAAGGCTTATTCCCAATAGCTTTCCTTAGTAAAGAAGCAATTGGAAATATTGAAGTGGGCAGCCACATAAACTTAAAGTTAGATTTATAGGTCACATTTATTACAAATCAGCCAGCCAGCAACGTTCACTACAATATTTCCAAATATGATAATGAATAAAATAAGTATTTAATGAAATAACTGTTTCATTACTTATTACCGATTCAGAACTGAAATAAATTTTCAGATCCTGAAAAGCCACCAAAAGAGGAAACACAACAAAATTATTCAACTAACGGGCCCGTACTAGCTATAGAAAATGGATCCATTAAGCAAGAACCCACCACTGATATTAACGACGCTTACAATGAACCAATCGAATATAAATACAACCCCGACAGGAGCCGAGAAAATTCTAACTCGCGTGAAGGTCCTATCAAAGACATAGAAGACAAAAATAGACTACCAGGTCGTAACTTAAAACCAAAGAATAGTAAAAAATTACTACCCCATATGTCTAAAATTAGAGCTCGAAACTTGTTCAATCAGCTTTCCAGTTTGTCTAATTTGAATCCTGCGCTGAATACATTTGACAAATTTCCCCCAGACCCAGTTCTCATGCCAGCACTTGCTACGCAGCTTTTTGCCGCAGAACTAGAACAAAATAACCTTAACTTGGTTAATAATGAAGTAACAGATTTAGCACCGACAAATTGGGAACATCGCATCTTCCCGTCACCTATAAGAAAGGCTAACATGGGGAGTGTGGGTAACTATCACGAGGAGACTAATGAGTCCGTGCGAGATTATTGCATCAAAGAAGGGGAAAATGTTTTTCGATGTAAAATTTGCGCCAGAGTCTACACTCATATAAGTAATTTCTGTAGGCACTATGTCACTTCTCACAAGAAAGATGTCAAAGTGTTTCCATGTCCTATTTGTTTCAAGGAGTTCACTCGAAAAGATAATATGATCGCTCATTTAAAGATCATACACAAGAACCAACCGAATGCTAATGAGCAAATGGCCAAACAGGAATCTTAATTTATTTACAAATCGGACAATTTAGCAGTCGGGGTAACACTCAGTAGGTATTCTTCGTCGCAGACATAAAAGATCTGATTAGCCAGAATAGAGTTTATTCATGTCAAGCGTTAATTAAAATTTGGAAGATAGTTTATAAAAACGTAGATTGCGTATTGAGTAAGCGTTCGAGCTCTATGTCTCATGAGTATATCAATAAGTTTATTGATATTAATTTTGACGACATGTGTCGTTTGTTGTTAATATTTATCTATTTATTTATATTGTTCCATTTGTTTCACAGAACGCTGATTTCAAAGAGATTTATAAAATTTTCTATGATTTACTTGTTATTTTGCACTTATTTGTTACTTAATTTTATTAATTACAACATTTTCAGGGTACAAAATATCTACTCATGGTGATTATAAATTGAAAAATAGTGTAATGGTTTACATACTGAATATTTAATGCAATTCTCATTGAACTGAATTAGTTAGTTTAAGTTTAGTTTATGTTTATGA
This sequence comes from Thumatha senex, assembly GCA_948477245.1. NCBI lineage: Eukaryota > Metazoa > Arthropoda > Insecta > Lepidoptera > Erebidae > Thumatha > Thumatha senex. Next base: position 21,905,712 of record OX419726.1, read on the forward strand.
ATATAACAATGGCATAGTCTTTTTATAAATTGAGTTTTAGTTGGCTGGCTGCAAATGCCGAACTAACGTGGACTGTATACTAAGTATTTATAATACGAGAGGCTAAACGTACTCTTTATAAAAAGACTTCAAAGCTAAATGCCATTGTTTAATCAGTAGAAAAATGCATTTTCATTTAACTTGCCTTAATAGTGATCTTAGTTATAGACGACGATTTAGGTTCTTCGAAGTGAAACTCAACACAGGCTATGATTTTATTTTCTAGAATTGTTAAGATTAGTTTAAAATAGTTTATCAATGTTGAAATATTTGGTTGTACATGTTATTATACTATGAAATACTTAGTTAACTCACATAAATTAAACAAGATTAAAACTAAAATCGATCATACACTTTAAAACAACAGGTTGCTAAACCGCTAGACAGCTAATATTTTAGTATGCTCTCCTACAATTATGAGTAAACATTCAGTTCCTGATTAATTAACAGAGCCCCAAATATATTTAATATATTAGTAGACATTTTCTAGCTAAAAATAATTCATATTTATTTATTTGTTAATTTATTGAATTATGTACGTAGATCAAACATCTGCAATGTTTCTAGTAAAGAGAATATAAAAAAATAATACAATATTAAAATCTATATTGTGAAGTTTTTTGGTATTGCGAATTGTATCGAATTGTTCATATAAATGTATCAAGAATAGCACAAACTTAGAGGGTGTATTTTCATGATACAAACTCTTGTTGAGCTGAATGTGGTCGTATTGTTATAAAAGCTTCACAAACACATCTACCTTATTCAATTTCAGTTACTATTGAAAACCTATATGAAAAGTAATATAATAATTATATATTTGAAAGTTTAAATGTACATATATGTGGACATACAACAAAGCGTTGTTGTTAAAGTGATCTTAGCAAGGTGCTTTGAATGAAGTTATATGTAATTGGAATCATGAGATGATTTGTAAATTATATTTTAGTAGAAAACAAAATGCCTTAAATGTAAAGTAAGGAACAGTACTTATATATTATTTACTTAGATAAATTTAGAGGCAAAAGTAGTCTTCCATCTAACGATAGTTACACAACTTCACTCACTATTACTAAACTATAAAAGAACTAAATTGTTTTAAATAATATTGTACGAATTGTTAATATTTCCTTAGTAAATATTATTATGTTGTCGACCCTTAAACCAAATTTTCCCATGTAATGTACGTAGGTCCAGGAAACGCTTGCCTATTAGTGTGCCTTTATGTATATTAATAAGTTAAATGTTTATTGACTACTAGACCACTAAGAAAATTTCAAAAATATTATCTATTATTTATTTTCATTATTCAGAGTTTACACTATATAGGTACTTTAAGGAGCTTCCTTAGGAGTTTAGAAACCTCTTAGGCCCAAGTAGTTAAATAAAAATTATCTATTTAATTAAGAAAATATCATCTCATGTTTTCCATTTTGTTTGGAAATTGGAACCATTAGTGAATGTTATTGTTTACAAAATGAAGAAAAAATTCGTGATTTTCGAGGCGTTTGGTCTTGATAATCAATATTAAGACTGTTAAAATTCATAAAAACGAATTTATTGTACCTACCTTTCATAAATCTTTATACGAAATTTACCTTGAGCATTAATAGGTACTTAAAGAGGAAATTTAGACTTAATTACGGTGAGGCTATATTGATCGGTTAAACAATCACTTAAATTATATTAGTCAATTTAGCCAGTGCCTAAGCCTTAGCGGTTCGTAATTTATTTACGTACCTTCGTAAATTATATTTCAATATTTATTATGTTTCTTGGCTGTCGTTTATTTGTTTACTACTTATAACTTCTATAAATATTATTACACATATAATGTTGGAAATGCTTTTATAAATATCAGTAATAAATAATTTTATTATTTGTTGATGTTACTTATATCATAATTGGTGCTAAATTATACTTAAGAAAGTGTTACATGTGATGTGACAAAAAACGGCTTGTCCCTAAAATATACATAAATTATATATTGTTTGTTGATATTGTTGTTTTAAAAGCATCAATGCGAGTACATACTATAGACGTTATATCGTATCCCTTGACAAAGTTATTATGGAATTAAATGTTCGCATTACATAAATACTTATATATTTTAATTCATATGTTAATATGTATTCTCTAATGATTGAAACAAAATAATAAGACAATTACATTTTACTAGCAAAATTAACAGAAAATAGTAGTTTCTATACATACCAAAATAATCAAGAGATTAATTTATCATCAATCAGATATATCAACGATTGTTTTATCGTGCGAGGTTTCATTGAATAAGTTAATTACGTGAATAAGCTTTATTCTCTATATAAATGTTCAAATTAAATACCTAAGTAGTCGCGCTTTTATTTGAGGGATTGATACGATCGTAATAAATACCCGATATTGTAATTTACAGTGTGTAAAATATTTGTCTTTCTATGCATAAATATTTCCACTATTCTCAATTTTGACAGAAAGTAGTCGACAATTCTATAAACGGTAATTCATAGATCATGTTTTCTGGGACTATAACACACTAAAAGTGTATTGTGACTAACTGAAAGAAGTAAGACGTGTTCATGAAAGTACTTATTTCATGAAACTCGACTAATGCAAATATTCAACTGATGGCAATATGCTGTTTGTGGACCGAGTAACAAAAGACGTGGTCTTCTAGCGCCCAATTTGCAGTACGTACTAGAACTACTGAATACTTAGTTTAGACTTGGTTTCCAAATATGGTATTTAATAAAAACAGTTCAAATATATAAATTGTATACCGATTTCAATTCACAGAACAATATAATATTATATGTAATAGACATTAGCCAAGTGATAAGCAAATCCATATTTTTCTGTTATTTGCACATAGACAATAGAAATGCAAAGAGTAATGTTTAGATGAATATAGAATTGGAAGTTACACGACATAGACTATTGTTAATGATACAAAATACAATGGTATACAATAAGGTGTTAATTACTATTTTTAGAAACTTTAAAGAAAATAATAAAAGTTACACCAAAATGATTAATATTTTTAATATCTCTCACTTATTATTTTGTTTTGATTTGTTTTCTTGTTAATTTTGCGTTGTCCTCTTTGAGTTTATTTATTAAGACATTAAGTAATTTAATGTCTGTCTTGTCTGTTTTCTGTTATTACATTGACTTTATTATTGTTAAAATTTATTGTATCTTATAATTGTACCGTACCTATAGGTACATTTCAAGCGTACAACGTTGAAATATATTCAACGCATAATTCGAGTATCTTGCCGATTGGTTATAGACAATACTTAGATGTGATTTACACAGCAACGATAACGAACATAAACGATTTCAACAATATTGAATTATTTTTATATGTTAATAGTAGCAAAGTAACAACACGGGTTATTAGTAAAAAGTAGTTTAAAATTTAAGTTATTTATAATATTTTAGACATAAATAGTGTTGTTGACAATGGATTTATCATTGGATACGCTGTATAGAATGTTACATTAGTCACGACGAGAGGACTGATCAGGTATGTTATTCTATGACGCTACTCTCATGTTTTGTAGATGGTGTGGTTAGAGCTAGATTATGTTTAATGCTTTCTATGTTGCTCAAATTGATGCTCTGCAATGAACAAAGTGTTGATTTGTTGGTCCAGTACAAATTGTTGCTTTTTTATCTTTTATTATACCATTCTCTAGATATCTCTGATGCAATATTATTCAGTTATTATTTAATGAGGCTATTGATATGTTCCTGATATCCAATAATCGTCTTTCCTTTTTTTTCTGTATCTTATGATATATTGGCAACTATTTGATTTAAATAAGTATCATGTGTATAGTTATTTCTATACACATCTACTGTACATTTAATATTATTTTCAACTATAAACCCACCTTATGTGATCTTAAGAACTTAAGTTAACTGAAGTGTTATTTTTATAATTATGTACCTACTACTGAACTTGCCGAAATAGTTCCAAATGCAAACACTTGAGTCCTATTATATCATAGTGAAATCTATTCTTTTTTGTTATTATTTTATAATTTATTAATTTATGATTATTTTTAAATAGTTTAAGAAGTTTGTCTTGACTATACGCTCACAGTTGTAGTGAAATATCAATATTGATTTTCACAAAATTTTACCCTCTGTTATCTATTCAAATTTCTTTTCTTATCGAGTTTTAATTTATAGGACTGATGATTTTTGGTAAATATAAATTCACTTAGTAAAAGTAGTCCAAAATTGATATTATTTTACATTTTTTCTAGTTATTAATGTTTTCGTTTTGGTGATGTTCCGTGAATAAGTTTATCATACTGAATTCATAGTCTTGTAGTGGTGCTATTATTTTATATCAAATCATTGAACTGGACACGGCAGCTCGTTTTAAAACTGATAAACCTGTTCATGGAGTGATCCCAGCAATCGTGGTTTTCATTTTTAATCATGGTGTAAAAATAAATCATTCATTCAATTTGAACAAATAAAGTTAATATATTTTCTATTATTGTTTTAATTTTGTTTACTACACACATTTGCTTCACGACCCTGTAGCATCCTACACCTTTAATTTTAATTTGCAAGAAACAAGGATTTTTTGTTAAATTTTATAATGAAGTAACTTAGCTTGTACGACTCTTAAGGGTAATGCCCATCTCCATATTAAACTGTCTACACCCTGCAGATGTTATTTATACAATTAACAATAAGACGAAATCTTCCGAAGGGTCGTCAAAAAGAAATTAAAATACTATTAATTCTTTAAATCTTAACACTTGGAATATGGCATTGTCCTTATCAAAAACATAATATTTAATAAAATAATGTGTAATTGACTTATTACAGGACGAGGTAGCCCTGATTTGGACAATAAAGACATGAAATACTCCCTGCAGTCACCTTTGAATGATGGATCAGGGAAAATTCGTTTCAATCCTACTGCACAGGCTTCCACTTCGGAATATCAAAACGATTCTTTAAATAACAACACTCTACAGACGGGAAGTAATCAAATGCAGAGGCCATCTGTCAGAAGAAGAATAAGAAGAAGGGCTAATTCTGCTTCCAATGATCCAGCCGAGCAGTTGACAGAAATGTCAGTCCGTGGACTCAACTTGTTCAGGTACGCATCTGTCAACGAGGGTGTATATCAGTGCACTGAATGTGCCAAAGAAAATATACAAAAAACCTTCAAAAATAAGTATTCATTCCAAAGGCACGCTTTCTTGTACCACGAAGGTCACCAAAGGAAAGTATTTCCGTGTCCTGTGTGTTGCAAAGAATTCTCTAGACCGGATAAAATGAAGAATCACATGAAAACTACACATGATTGCTATGTACCAAAAGATTGTGTGTATCCACCAAATGCTTTCTTCATGTTGCCCGGTATGGAGGGCCAATTACCGCCTGGCATCAAGCTGGAGCCGATGGGTTCAGGTTCACCGCGTGGTTCAACGCCTTCGCACTCCTCGCCAGACCCCACACAAGTATGAATAAGAGATATTCTGTGGCAGGGTGGAGATTCCACGTAAAGTGTAAACATTTACTTTGGCTAGTTTCTAGATTGTCTAGATATTGAAGTGTTGGTTATAGTATTCATTCTATTTTTGGAGTTAAATTTTCGTATACATTTTTACATTGTACGTATTACCTACATATTTCCAAGATACTGTTATGCATTTAATAACGAATGTTTGTTACATAATATAAAGCTCATAATGTTATCATGTTTAAAAGTATGGTTGTGCAAATATTAGACAATAATGATATACAATTTAATAACCGAGGCCAGTTCCTGCGTGTAGAATTTAGCGTGTTATATTGAAATCAGAGCATTTTTGTAAATGCTACAAAAGTCTGACATGTGCCTTCCATTTACGCAGTTAATTAAAGATTAATACTGAAAACGTTATCGCCTTAATATGCCTAAAGATACTTATAGTTATTCGAGATACCGCAAGACACCAACCAAAGACTGTATTACAAATAAAACATAAGATAATGTCGTCTACTCGCAAATTGGAAGAAAGCTGTGTGATAGGAACTGTGATCCTTTGCTAACATTGCCTGTAGAGAAGATAAGGCAAGGCAGTGAGGAGCGACGGAGACATGGCTCGGATCATACCGCGACATTTAGTTTAGAGATCATATAAAAGCATTATTAAAATAAATAATATTAACTATATTAAAAATATCTTTTCTATCGTATTAAAGACTTTTATAAATAGATTATAAAATACATATTTGAATATTAGTGAGCCTACTGTTATGTACGATATGTACGTATTTGATGAATCTATTTTAACAAGAGAAGTATAGTGGAAAAAATGATTATTTTAACATTTATTTAAGTGCCATAGCACAACTACTATTCATTTTGTAGAATGTTTAATAATTATTAAAGTTTCCATCGCTTTATTATTTCACTCGTAGAATATATTTAACTAGAGAATAGCGAAGAAGTTCTAGGCCTAGTTGCCTAGAACCTATAACAAAATCAACAGTTCTTCCATTGATAAGGAAAATAATATTTGTTAGGTAATAAATATTAAAATAACGCCTAATTTTTATCTATCTTGTTAAGTTCAAGTTCGGAATGATTACGCCTAATCTACGTTAAGTTCACGTTCTGAAAGAATGACGTCAATTAACTTCTATTGGATAGAGACAAAATGTTTAGTGTTAATTTTATTGTCTACTTAAATCATTATCGGTTATAAATTGAGTTTTCGTATATTAAATTTAGCGCACAACTTTGATTAATATTTTAATTACGTTAAGTTTATAAATAAGAGATTTTTCTTAGTTCACATTATTGTATATAGTTTAACTATGTATTATTAAATATTTAGCTATATATTATATATATAGTCGTCGACAAGGTATTAACAATTTGCAGTGTGATTTTGATATAAGTAGTAACGTCAGCGCCAGTCAATCGCACAAACTATTAACTCAACGTTATTTAACGTTAGTTCTATGTTAACGAAGATAATTTTATGTTCTTTTTTAATTTCTTTTGTCATCACTTTTGTTTACTTTGTCTATTTTATTTTGTTGAGTATTTGAGTCCATTTCTTTTCAAACTTGGGACTAAAATTCTTTATTATTTTGAAGCTTTCTATTATCCAGAGTGGTGAAATGTTATGACTATCTTTTTTTATCTTTTTGTAGTATTTTATTTTGTGATATTAGTGCTAACTAAGTTGGCAAACATGTTCATTGTTGAGTTATTGTAATACTTTCTCATTTCTAAACACACGCTGCAAGGCAGCGTAATATTAATTTAGAAGCATCATAAAATATATTTTACATATTGAATAGAGTATTATAGAAACGGTGTGTTATTCCGTAAATATGATTTTGGCGATATAATATTTTGTTAGTTGTATTAGTGATACAAAATATGACGTTTTGCACATAAATTCATTAGTAACCATTAGTTGATAATTGTAAAATATTAATTTTCATATTAACTTCACTCGATTTCATTTTTTAAACATCCATTTTCTACTATGATAAAAGTTTAAATAGGTCAGCACAAAAGGTTATAACTTATACATAACAGAATAGAATTAGGTCAGAATTGTTATATATAACCTCATAACGTTTTAGCCTGTTGGCAATAATAATTATAAAACAATATTTTATGGAAATCTAAAATTATATAATATTATTAACGAATAGTGCAAGAAAAGATTTACTATATAAGATAATACATGTCATGTGCAATGATTTATATATGCAAGTGTTGATTTTTTCTATATTCTATTGAATCTTACTCCATGCTAACAGCTCATTAATGCCGAATCATTTTATGGTCACAATGTTGAGAGACCTGACAATACAAGTTGGACATTATAAGCTATTGGCAAAGAGTATTAAGTATACTATCGTTCTATAAAAAGATGATACTTATTTCACGTTTTCAGTCAGTTTTTATAGTATTAACTATAAATTCTGTTTAAAATGTTAACGTTTTAAAATTATTTCATTAACTTACTGTAAAAGATTCCTTCAAAAACATCTACGGTGTATATCTAAGTAACATATCGCATATTATGTAAATAAATTAAAGAATTTGGTAAATAAACCTCGTTTGTTTATAAGGTGGGCCATACTAAAATATGTTTAATTCTTTGAGTACTTCTACAAATATTATAATGATTATGTTGATTAAGAAACGTTAGTTATTCAATAGTCTAATAATAACAATAGCTATTAACGAAATTACTACCAGCCTAACTGATAATTTTAATAGAAAACTGTCGTAGGTAATTATCGCGGCGAACATCAAAGCTTTAACAATAAATCAATGAGAGCGAGACAAAAATATTTTTTAACCAGAAAATAGTAGAGGTATTTGAAAGGAGAATTTTACCGACACGTATTGAGTAATTATTGTGAAACGTTTACCTACAATTACAATTAAAATTATTAAAATAATAATGCCTTTGATTTACCCTCCTTACCCCAGACACACACAAAACAGACAATTTTGATATTGACGTAATAATATTGCAATTTGTTAATATGATTACAGCTGAAATTCCAGAATTACATTACACATACGAAGACGATGGCAACAGTATGCCAATTATATCACTTGAAGTAATGTCAGAATGTTCAAATATAGATATCACAGAAAGTAATTATGTCAACGATCCAGCAACTAATCCCAACACTGAGTCTACAACGAGAGATGTAGCGACCGGAGTACATTTCTTAGTAGAACCAAGTCCCGAAGAAACAGAACCAAAAGTTGAAACTGGCCGGAATGAAGTCACGCCTAAAGGAAGAAACGAATTTCTAGAATATATGACACGAAGCAACGGTAGTGTAATTTGTAAGATGTGCGGGGAGATATTACAGAGTCGGACACACTGGTATCGACATAAGTATAAGGTCCATATGGTACAACCGCTAAATCCTGCGCCGCTTTTCCAGTGTGAACAATGCCTCGTTTATTTTAAAAGTAGAAAAGGTACCTACATTTCTTTTATCTATATTAATTATTACGAGACTTTGTATTATTGGGCAAACCGATGACCATGTAACAGTTAAAGTTTAGGTGTTTATACACCACAATAATGAGGAAGTGCTGGGTTCCACAGTTTGGAGGTGTTTTTTGTGTATTCCCAAAATATTTTTAATGTTAGCATAAGTAATTGATGACGGCTGAGCACTTCTAGCACTTGTCAGCTGCTGCCCCGGCATGGTCACTTCGCTCAATCGGCCGTGTATTTTGAGTCCCATTTCTAACTTAACCTAACCCGATCAAATCAGTCCAGTTGCCTCGTTGCTTAAATAAGTAAACTTGCAACCGCTATTATAACCTTTGTCACTGCACTAATAATTTCTCCTTTTAAAGAACTCCATACTGTTGGCAATTGGGAAACCATAGGCAGAGAGTTCATTCCACGATCTAAGCGTACGCGGAAGAAACTCGAATAAAGTAACGGGCCTTACCGTATGCGAGCGCTTCATAGTGAAATTGTGAGAATGAATACACTGTCTATTGCGAGCGGTGGAATGATGAAAGTAACCGTTGGCATCATAATAAACAACTCCTCAGAGCACAGATAGAACTCGTAGTATGGGCGATAAAACACGCATAAGGAGCTGAAGTCTACTGTCACGAAGGGGCTCAACGCCGCTTACAAGTATCGGATCTCTGATAATTCTCATAGCCTTTCTCCATCCACCTCTTTTCTACCGGGTCCTAAGGTCGAAGCAGGTATTAAAGTGCAACAGCCCAAAAGTGGCACCAGTACCTACTCCATGTTTGTCCTGACTTGCTACTTATAGAGTAGCAGTGTTTGCACCACAATTGCCACGCTCTGTTCTGCTCTCCAAGTTTTTTTGGACTTTAGCTTGGCCTTATCCTCCATACATACACGTCTGAGTACCCGAGTACTTTTGACCTTTTCTTTTTTGAACAATCTGCTCACGTGGTCTTCGTATATAAGTAATATACGTAGTCTTCTACCCTCTACTTTCGCACAATAAATATTCTACGTTATCCCTTCTTCACTCATTCGTTAATTACATTACCACTAGAATAACTATCCAAACAGTATTAAAAATTAAAGGTACTCTAAAAATCCTTACCTCAACATTTTCAGGATACATTGGACACTTAGCAAGCAAACATAGCGAGGTATTATCAGATGCAAGTCCAGTACTATGTAACTCACAAATAGAGGTTAATATTAAGGATAAAGAGCCAATATTACCAGAAGTAAAAGAGGAGCCAGATCTTGAAACCGTGATACCAATATCTAGCGTGCCAAATTATCAAACAACGGTCACGAAACCAGTAACGAAATCAACAGAAACAAAAAAGCCTTACCGAGTCAAAGGTATGTATTTTTTTAAATAACCAGTAAACTTATAACTTATTACGTTTCTGTTAACAAAGAAACGTTAACAAAAAAAATCGAGTGTAGGTACTGTAAAGTGGGATTTCTTTAGGTCTAGATGGACCTAAAGAAGTCCCACTTTACTCGTATCTATGATAGTTTTATCCTAATTCTTCTGACTCAAATATACTTTCATTGCATATTGCATACTCATTCATGAAATGGCTATAAGAGGAAGAGAGAAAGAAAAGGATGCGCGCGTACTGCTCTCTCTTATTCAAACAGTAATATACGACACGTAACTTTCTCTCTTTCTATCTTCTTCAACTTCAACTTCTGTTTGCCTTGCCCGATCACACTTTTCGTAACGCTCTCGTCACGCATTCTCCAGCTTACTCCCCAATACAGCGTGCTTAAAAAGTTTTACTAAAAATATTTAACCTTGCAGAACAAATTCCACTACCAAGACCAGCTGATTGGGAAGAGCGTCGTTCGCGGGAAGACAAAATGGTAATTGATATAATAGACCGAGTTAGACGAGAATGCGAGGCACAGCAAGGAGCCGGCGTTGGGGGAGGGCCAGCGCGTCGTGGCTACACGCGTAGAACTACCATAATGCATACGTAGAACAATTTGACAAAAAAAAACCTAATGTTCCTCTAAAAAAGTGATTCTCGTAATATGAAAAATGGCGGTAGAATGAAAGTACATTTATTTTATTTCGGTATAATGAAAGAAGGAGCCATATACATAGTACAATTATTTTGATAACTATTCGCTGACATACGACAAAAGTAACATAGAGATTCAAGCATTGCTGATCGGAAATTCGCAGCTTCGCGTACATAATGTATCAAGATTGTAATTTCTCCTTGTTCTTCATCTAATACATACCACGATTCTTACAAACTTTACCTGAATTGGAAGCCTGCTGGGGTACACTTTTATATGGCTGCTAAATGCAGCGACTGTAGCCCACCGATATCACTGAGTAATAGACGATACATCGACGTAGGTGCTGTTTACAGGATTGGCCTCCCAATCCTGTAAACGTCAGTCGGTACAGACGGTAGTCACTCCCAACAATGCCAAAAATGAGGTGTAAAAAAAATCTCTAAGGCAATTGGTTACTCTGTCTACGAAAGTAACATACATTTTGACAATCATAATTTTATCTGTGCAAGTGTAAACTGTGTTACAGACACTGGCGCCGCCAACTTTCAGACCAAACCAATTTAAAAAAATAAAAGTGGCCCTGGGCTCCAAAAAAAAGAAGATTATTTAACTTAGCTTGAGTAAGCCCATTTTTATCTTAAAAGCTTACAATAGCCAAGCTATATTTGGCTACGGATGCAACGGCTTTATAGAGAATTACCTACTCCCCAAATGTAATGTACCTAAGTGGTTTTATTTTTGCATTAAATTGCGATTATCTCTTCTTAATATATCCATTTTTGGAAATAATGTAAATAAAATTCATATATACACTCATTTCTATTTGCTCATGTAAAAAGTATAGGTAAAGAAGTACTTTATCTAAATTATAACTTAAAAAAAGAATTGTCAAACATGTCGGCCTATCTAAACGGCGAAGCGTGCTCATATATGTGCCAATTTATTATCTGTAAATAAATGATTCAATAGTGTATAATAAATTAATGTGCCAATATTGTCCATTTGTAAATAGTAAGATAAATTTATATGCCTACAAAATAAATGTCTACCCCTATTATATGAAGTTGCATTGACTTCTATTAATCTTAAGGACAATCATGCCAATTTAAGAGGTTAAAGTTATAAAAAATATGAATAAAAGTTAATAAACAAAGGTGAGACGAAATTAAGTAAAATTATACATAAACAATCTGACTGTTTACACTGTTGATTGATGGCACTTGGTGGAACTTGCTACGAGTACACATCTTGAACAAAAACACTTGTACTTTGTGTGTATACTTGTAATTTTAGATAATAAATAAGTGGAACAGTACAAGTGTTTTTGTTCAAAATAAATAATCTGGTTTATCCAGTTATTTTGATAATGGAAATACTGCCCTACTAACTTCTATCTCTTTGAATACAGTGAACTAATATAAATCAAAATTAGTTTAAATTCTAATCTGAAATATATTAAATTAAACCTAACGCTATTTAGTCCAGTCATTATATACATTTGGAAATGCAAATGAACCGAGAAAGCCAAATTTTGAATATTACGTGGGGGAGGGGAGCCTGAAAAGCTTAAGTTCAAATTGTCGACGAAAATAGCCTGATGGGTTTACCGCCATCTTGAAAAAACTAAAAAAAAAAAATCAAATTCTTGGTTCATTTGCATTTCTAACCCGATGTTTCCGACGTAATGACTGGACTAATTTCGATTAACTATTTAAAATATAATAATGTACTACGAATTATCTGATTTCTACGATCACTCATAGTAAGTATACTTATATCTGTATATTTATATCTCTATCTAATTCTATAACATACGGTCGTACATAGGTAAATAAAAAAACGTGCCAAAGAAAAAAAATTAAAAGTGTGCTTATTTAAGACCGCACGGCAGAAGTGAAAACTTCATTGGCAATCGCAATCAATAATTACGTATGAATTGAATATACTAAACACAGCGACACAACAGCGAAGAGCAGCTACTGTATCTATTTCGCTCGGGTACCCGATCGAGCCTTTCACCTCAGAGCGTGACGGATCAACCTAACTTACTACCTACGGAAAATTTGTGTGCGGTGAGCTAAAGGAGTTATTACTTCAACAACGCGTTGCACTCCGGGAGTGCCGGCAGAAGTGAAAACTTGAACATTAACATTTGTGCATTTTTTAATAATTTCGCTCGAATTGCAGTTATCAGTATAAACGTACTAAAATTTATGTCATAAAATACAATAATCATTTATTGCGCTATCGTACACATAAATGACAATTTATATTATTCGCCGCACGGTGGAAAGAGAGGGGGATATTACTTCCTCTCCTACGCCGCGCCGGCGGTCTACTCTCAGTTTACTCGCGTTGTCCTGATGCGAGTTTAACATTTTGTACCCGTCCCAAAAAGTGCACAACATCGCTAAAGACGTTTTCACTTCAAAAAATATTGAGTAGATTAGTTTACCTTATTGTAACAAATTCTGTCCTGTTAAGTAACCTATAGATAGGATCCTAAATGTATATAGATCGAAAGTGAGACTGAAGTAGGAAAATATTTAGTTACTTTCTGTCCCCGTACCGTAACCACTCGTAAAGTTTCCGACGAACATCTCATCCAAATATCTATCGGATTGGGATACATAAATTATATCTCGAAGGGTAATTATATTTAACGCCCAAATTTCAACTGTAATGTTTCTAACCAACTTAATAAGTGGTGAGTCTATTGTCATGTTGAAATAGATCGGGGCAGGTCGATGATTCCTGCAGTTGAAATTGTTTAAACCACCTATGAGCCTTTAACTTGGCAATCATGTAACAGCGAAACGTGCCTTCCGAACCAAGGAAACGCTCGTAAATGGTTATGCCACAAACGGTCATTTCAATCATCTCAGAAAAAACCGTAGCGTAAGATTAACTTAACGCAGTGATCGTTTACAGAACTAGATAGATAATATCTTAAAGCTAGCTAGCTCATTTTATTTTTATCTTACTTCCCACAGGATCATTGAATCGCGTTGTCTAATATATCTCGAAGACGTTGAATGTTTGTCGTAAGCTTTCCAAATGGTTATAAATAACGGGTTGAAAGCCTATGTTACTATTAAAATTTAATGAGTCGAGAAGTAAGTAAGTAAGCAAGCCTATTGTATAAATAACGTGTAAATATTCCAAACTTATTTTGTTACATATTCTTAATTATTGGATACAATTCAATACCCAAATATTATGCTTAGTGAAACAACCCAAAATGAAAATATACCTTGTTCGTAAGAGAAAAGTTCGTGGAAAATCACATGGGTGCATGTATCGAACAAGTAGTACCTACTAATTAGTATTTAAAACTCTAATTTTACTCCACGCAGAATCTATATCTTTACTAATAAAATAAAATTGAACGCGCTAATCTCAGTAACTACTGGTTGGAGTTGAACATTAATTTTTGTGTTGGATAGCCCATTTATCGGTGAAGGGTATTGGCTAAATGTATTATGTATATCATAACGCTACTACCCTGCATAGCGGACTGAGCGGGCAATAATCATAAATTTCAACAAATTGGGCAAATTTTCATACATTTTTGTAAAACGATTGTAAACGACTTGATTAAATAAGTGCTACGGGGTTACGAAGTAAACATGGGCGAAGTCACGGCGGGGAAAACCTAGTGACATTTAATTTTTAAAGAAATTTGACACTGTTAAAGTAAATATAGAAAAGAAGAATGCCAGTGCGTTATGGTGGTAAAACGCACAAGGCGGATTTTCAGCCCGAGCCGAGTTTAATCTATATACGCTCTTACGAGTATATCGTACGACCTTTTTTATAACACACTTGCGAGGAAACAGTAAATAATATTTTTGTAACTACTGGACGGATTAGAATTTTTTTTTATGTTGGATAGCCCATTTTCCGAGAAAGGCTATATATCATCACGCTACTACCCTAAGGAGCGGAGTAGTAATCATAAATGTCGACAAATCGGGCAAGTTTTTGTGAATTACGAGTATTGTAGAATTTATAAGCGACGGGGTTAAATAGGTGCGACGGGAGTTCAAAGTATGTCATGGGCGAAACAGTGGGAGTCACCTAGTGTTTTATAATTTTATCTCTTCATCCTAATAGGCCTACTCTGGCCTGCAGTGATTTTTAGGTATATTTGTGAATTCATTTTAGAGGAATGTCTAGCATTTTTCTAACGTGTTTCACGGACGGCACACCGGATGACCGTCGACGGAGGTTGTCACATCGAACCGACTAAACCACACGGGCCCTGCCTATCCTGTCTTACGTGAGTTACGTCGTAGCACTGTCCTTGATCGTGTCGTGAAAATTCATTATTCTTTTTTTTTGACATCATAGCTAAAATTTTATACCTAGGTATATAAGTATTATTGTAAACATTTTAAGTTAATAACCAATAAATCCTGCATCAGGATTCAAATGTTTAAGTAACGCTTGGTTATACACCAATATAAATTTTTGATGATTTTCTTTTGTCATTAATTACATAAATTAACATGATAAAAACTGAATCCGGTTATTTACAGTGTATAGATCCTACATAATATACCTACTTACATTGTATGTGATTATTAAATGTGACAAAATTGTATATAATTATTATTAATACGAAAACTGTGATGAATGTGACTCGTAAAAATATATGTTATGAAAATGAACTTTTATTTATATGTAGCCCACGTGACGAGTAGTCCACACGCGAAATAATATGTTCGGTCAGCCAAACAAACGACTGAACTGCTTGACAATAAAGGAAATTTCTTAATAGGTTTTGAAATCCATTGTAGTGAGCCCTACTATTAGTCCATTGAAATGTTACAATTTTTAGGCCTTACCATGCGTTTTTTAGATGACGCAATTTAATTTTTTTGATGTGTAGGGGGGGTCAGTGTAAAGCTAAAACCAAGTTTGTGGGGTCGCCACCCTTGTTCCACGGCCGCCATCTTGAAAATAGGGGTTGAAATGGTTTTTACGATATATCTCTTAAACTATTAATCTGATAAAAAAAATGTAAACATTTTTTGTTGCAAATTAAATTAAAGACCCACATCAAGAAACACATCAAAAATATATAATTGCGTCCTCTAAAAAACGCAACCCCAGATGTAACTTTTCAATGGACTATATAGACTTCAAAACCTATGGATTCTGCTTATTATTGATGCTGATGCAAAGATAAGGCAGACACATTTCTCTAAGGGTCTTAGAGATAACCCATTAAACTTCAGTTGACAAGAAAGAATCTACTTTGTTTTCGAGATTAGGTTTATAAAGGTGAGGTTTGCGTCCATCCAATCAAATAAAATACCATACACGCTTGGGGCATTAAGTACTGGGTTCGTTTCCTTTCAGGGTTCACACAGACGAAAGAAAAAGAGACAGTGTTATAAATTGTGAGGTAAAACACTCAAGGTTTGTAGTACAGTCCGCTGTGTTTCGGATTGAAGGGAAAGGTAGCCAGTGTAATTGCTGGGCATGGAAGGCATATCATCTTAGGCCCCAGGATGGCAACGCACTTGCAGTGTTAACCTTAATACTGTAAGTGTCTATAGGCGACGGTAACCACTTAACACCAGGTAAGCTTGTTTGCCATGTCGTAGTATTAAAAAAAAAGTACGCGAATTTGCAACTGAGGTGCCTTCTATTTAATAATATTCCGCACTCATCATTAGTTGATGATAATTATAACTACCTACTGTTCAAACTTTCATGGGCATACCAGGATCTAGGCCAGGAGGGTGGGCAACTCAGTTTTTTTACAAGCTTTTAGTTACCTGTTTTTAACCAACGACGCAATAAGAGGGGTATAATAAGTTTGACGTCGATATCGGTGTGTATCTGTCTGTGTCATCGTAGCTCTTAAACGGAGGGACCGATTTCAATGCGTTTTTTTTATTTAAAAGTCCGTTTCTTGGTGGTAGTTCTTAGCTATTTTTGTTAATAGATATCGATCCACTAGTGAACAAAAACAGAATAAATAATAATTAATAGTAAGTAATTAACAGAAGAAGAAATTTGAAGACAGAAGGTCTAGAGCTTTCTTTTCCAAATAGCCTCTTATTCCATAGTGATGTAATTTTCTGCACAGCGTTTCATGCTGAATGCAACTAACGGCCTTGGATAGATCGAATATACAGAAACCATCTTCTTTGTCTTCAAATTTTGATAATTTCAAATACGAAACCTAAAGGACAGGAATACACATAGTGCAAAGTGCGCATATAATATTGCTCTGCCACCCTTTTTTTATCACCTGGGGCACAATTGAACCCATTTTAACTTGACTTTCACTGGGATTCTTATAATATCTATAAGAAGTAGGTAACTTATGCTACATTTTATCCAGTTCTTTAGTTTAAACCGCTGTGCGTCCACTAGTAAATCTAAATAAATTAAAATGAATCGCAAAATATGTTGTTTAGCGCTAAATGTTATTTATATCTTGAATTCTAAGGAAGGTTTTTGTGGAGAGAAAATTTAAAATTTAATATAGTTTCTTAAATAACTATGTTTAAAGTATGCTGGATGACCCGCTGTTTTTACAGAAGCAGGCCCAAGACCAGGGCTTGAGCTTAAAATTTCACGCTTGCCCCACCGCCCCAAAAAGTGGGAATCAAACAAAACTCTAAAGAAGCTGGATAACACCCTTATCATTAGGAGATGCCGCAGTGGTAGCAAAAGTTCCTTTCCTCCTAGAGATCGTGTGGTTTTCTTGTCGTTTCAAGTCCAGCTTAACGCTGCTAACAAATAGCTAGAAGGGGCGTGCCTAACGATTTTTAAAAGATGTATAGTGTATCGCAAATGGCAAAAAGTTATTTTTCTACTTTTATCGACAAAAGTAGGAGACGAAACCAAATCCAGGGGAGGGGCAACCCCCACCCCTGGATTTGGTGGCCACTGGGTGGGATAATATTTCCCCGCAATTTTTAAAGAGATATGCTGTAACTCTGGCGCCCATATTGTGTCATATATTTAATCTGTGTTTCGAAACTTCTATATTTGCCACATCCATGAAAAGAGCTATAATTCATCCAGTTTTCAAGTAGTGTTTTATTATTTTATCTCTCCATCCTAGTAGAGCTATGGTAATTTTTAGGTATATTCGTAAATTAATTTTAGAGGAATGTCTAGCCTTTTTCTAACGTGTTTCAATCCCCACGGATGGCACACCGGATGACCATCGACGGAGGATGTCACATAGAACCGACTAAAATCACACGGTCCCTGCCTACCCTGTCTTACGCCGGGCGCCCCGGGTAATTCATCACTGGCTATATGAGATACGTCGTAGCACTGTCCTTAGTAGTTCAATTTTTTTTTTACATTATAGCTAAAATAATGTACCTAGGTGTAAGTATTATTGTAAACATTTTGTTAATAAGCTATTAAATTCTGCAACTGGATTCAAATGTTTAATTAACGTAAAAAACTGAATCCGGTTATGTACAATGTATAGATCTTACATAATATACCTACTTAAATTGTATGTGATTATTAAATGTGACAAAATCGTACATAATTATTATTAATACGAAAACTGTGATGAATGTGACTCGTAAAAATATTTGTTATGAGAATGAACTTTTATTTATTATGTGGCCCACGTGACGAGACACGCGAAATAATATGTTCGGTCAGTCAAACTGACGACTGAACTGCTTGACAAAAAGGAAATTACTTAATAGGTTTTGAAATCCATTGTAGTGAGCCCTACTATAGACTTCAAATCCGATGAATTCTGCTTATTATTGATGCTGATGCAAAGATATGGCAGACACATTTCTCTAAGGGTCTTAGAGATAACCCAGATAACTTCAGTTGATACGACACAAGAAAGAAACTTTGTTTTCAAGAAAGTACATAAAGATCCTGAAATGAACCATAGTGAGGTGTGGGTCCATCCATTCAAATAAAATACCCGAGATACGATTCGGGCATTAAGTACAGGGGGCAGAGTCTGCTTTTTCAATTGTGTCGAAATTGTCGCTTAATTGAAAATCACAGGTACTATATTGACAGATTTTCGTAGTCTACTATTGCAATCGTAATCCAATAGACTACCTACCACGCCAGTGGCCACAAATCAGTTGCATTTTTGATATTCTACTAACATTTTGACGCTAAAAACAGCGATTCTGGTTCTATTCTACGGCTTGTCAATAGTAGACTCGGCCCCCTGGATTAGTTTCCTTCGTTAATGGTTCACACCTAGGACGATGTAACCACGTGGTTAAATCGTCCTAGGTTCACACAGATGAAGGAAAACGAGACAGTGTTATAAATTGTGAGGTACTAGGTTTGTAGTAGGGCAATTTGCAACTGAGGTGCCTTCTATTAAATAATACTCCGCACTCATCATTAGGTGATGATAATTATTCCTACGTACTGTTCAAATCTTTAAAAAAAAAAAAAACCTACATGTTCATAATGTTTTCAGCAGTTAGACTTGTGTTAGGGTCTAAGGTTTTGTCATTGCCCGTACTTCGCTCTTTGGCCCGAGTATCATAAAAATCGCAGTCATATTCAAGTCGCAGAGTAGTAGGATTCATGGGCGAACCCATGAGGACAGGGAGGGGCAGCTACCCCCCCAGGATTTGGTTTCGTCTCCTACTTTTGTCGATAAAAGTAGAAAAAAAAAACGATTTTATCACCGGGCGCCCCGGGTAACTCCTCGTAAGAAAGAAACTCCCTGGGTTCCCGGTAGACTATGGCTACCACCGCGGCCTCTCCTAATGGTTTTGGTGATATCCAGCAGACTATTTGCAGGACAAGGATGGCAGGAAATTATCTGCTGGCAAAATGAAATAATATTAAATTGTAAAAAGGCCATCAAAACTGGCACGCGTTAAGCACGTAGCTGATACTCTTACCCTGATGAATCGATATTAACCAAAAATAGCTAAGAACCACCACCAAGAAACGGCCTTTCAAATGAAAAACACCGCATTGAAATCGGTCCCTCCTTTTGAGCTTTTAGCTACGATGCCACAGATAGACACTCACACACCGATATTGACGTCAATCTTATAACACAGTTAGAAACAGGTTACTTGAAACTTGTAAAAAATCTGGGTTGCCCCCCCTGGCCCAGATCCTGGGTACGCCCATGGTAGGATTTCTACTCACTGGCGCTCACAAAGTCTCTTGGTGACCACTCAGAAGAAACCCTTTCTAGACCTAACTGCTTACAACCCACGCATTTAACCCAACTGGAGCTAATAATAGTATATGGGTACCTTTTCTAGCAGTCGGCAAGTCAGCAGTCACTTCGTCACTTACAGTGTTATTAAATGGTATTTTTCTGTTACCTACTTCACAAACTTGTGAGAAGTTTAAATAACGTTTCCACCAGTATACCTACTAAGGCAGCATTAAATTTAACTTATGACAGTACTTTACTAAGATGTAGAAGACTAAAACTTTGATTTGGAATATAAGGGGCTTGGAAGAAATAATGAATGTTATTCAAATACTGATAAAAGTCAAAGCTTAATTTAAAAAAATCTTTGCAGTTTACACGTGGTTGACACTGATGAGTGAGATTCTACGCGGGAAAATTGACAAGTGACGACGCTTGATGTATATTATTTTCTAAAACTAGTGCATTTATCTTGTTTTATGTGCGGGAGTGGTGGTTTATTGGACATAAAAGTTGTGTTAAAGTGCTATAGTGAAAGACAATGATATATATGCAGTGAAATGCTATTTTCTCTCTTGCCGCGAAAAGTCCTCTGAAAACCTCAGTATAAGAATCACCATTATACTGAACGCAAGAACCAGGACCTAGGACTAAGGACACGACATCAACAAAGACTGAACAGGACTAATTAGACGATAAGATTGAAGAAATATGATAAAAAGAATAAGATTTAGCTAAAAGGTCTTTGTAACCAGGCCATAAAATAATTATAAAAAACTGATGACTGACATTGACATAATTACATTGTTCACATAGGCTCGTTTGTGGTTTTTTGGCGCCAACGCGAGCGGTGACGCACGTTTGTGGTATATTATTTTTAAAAACTAGTGTAAAATTCGTGTTTTTGTGTTTAATAATGGTGGAATATTATACATAAAGAGTTCGGAAAAGTGCATTAGTGAACGAAAGTGATATATTGCAAAGAATAGCGGTGTTGTTTGTGTTAGTGCCAAATTTCCAAAGAGAGCTGCAATAAGGGATCCACTGCCTTATTGGGGCATGGACTAGGACCTAGGACTGAGGACTTGACATCGACAAACGACTAGACTAGACTATTAACAAGAAAATAAATACTGAAGACTAGGCTGTATGGACTAAGTTTCCTTTGCCTGCCCAAGATGGGCGAAGACAACAAAAAATAAAAAAAAATAAAAAAAGGCTCGTTTGTTGTTGTTTTGTTTGTAATTTCAATTAATTATTAATTGCATTTAAATTGTGACAATAACTTTTAGTAAACTTGTAAAATATCTATGCAATGCCGCAAATATTTCAAGTATTACGATGCTACAAATGTGCGGCTTTTCAGGTAAAATATACAATAAATAAAACCGTCAATTCTTTACATTTTAAATTGGCAGTATTTCAACTTATGTTTGTAGCATTGAGTTCTAGGTACGTTTGAAACTACTATAAAGGTATAATAAAAACATATTTAAAACCTTAATGTTTAAGACAGGTACACCAAGCCAAGAAATCAAATAAATTTGAATGCAAGCTGTGTGGTGAGAAACAATCCATCAAAAGACACTATGGAATAGGAATAGCAAAGGATTGTAGATTACACGTTCAGAAACTAAATAGCATGAGAGGAGAAATAGATGAATTAAAATGTGATCTGATGGCTGTGAACATAAAGTCTGAAGTTAGTGAAGATGAGGAATTAGATTCTAAAGAAATAAAGAAAAAAGTAAATTGTAAGCAAGTTAATAGCAAATGGTCAGACTATGTTGAAGAACAAGAACCTAAAGAAGACACTGCTAATGAACCTATGTGTCATGGTGATGCAAAAGTAGTTTTAGAGATACATAAGAAGCATAGAAAACAGTTTAGTAACTGTTCTAAGAGTAATAATGTTACTAAGCCTGTAGAGTGTTCCCTATCTACAGGTCGCAGTGGATTATATAATACTTGTTCTATTACTAACAGATTTCAACCTCCTGCTAATAAATCGCAAGAAATAAATCTTACTTATCATTTAAATGTAGACAGTACTGAAGCAACAAATATAGATGTTTCAAATGAAAGGCTGGATAAAGAAAATTCAAAATCAAATGTGCCCTGTAAGAAATTTGTACCACCCATAATTCATAAAAACTCTAAATGGGCAGAATTTGTAGATGAGGAGTCAGAAGTACCTTTAACTAGCCCAGTAATGTCACAAAATGATCACATATTTTCGTTATGTGATGACAATGAACTCGATAGTGTTTTAGATATATGATTTTGTTTTCAAGACCCATTTCTAACAGTGGTAACTTGGTAAGATTAAACTTTTTTTACTTAACTATAATTTAACTATATACATACATACAATTATGCATATTCCTCTGTAAAGGGTATGCAAAAGCATGAAAGATGCCCACACTACACAAGTTATATTTCGTTTAGCAACACAGATTAAAGATGAGCTAACACAGATCCCATCTCAAAGCACATGGATTTTGCAATACTTTACAAATACAAGATTTATTTCCTAATGTGACAGCTGTTATTGACAAATATTTATTTTTATACCCTCGATCACATATATATATGACAAGATAGGCCAACTACCCATTGAGCAATCGCCTCTATCAGGTAGTGATCAGGTAGATCTACCTAGCTGTTGTGCGAATAGTAATGCCCTGTATAACCCTAAAACTCCCTCAATCGATAATAATTTACCCACAATAAAAAACAGCTGTTTTTCTCTCATTCTCTGTTGGTAAAAGAAAACCAAATAAGTTATACAATAATTTTATTATTACAACCAATACACATTATCATCACAAAATGGCAACAGTTTAATATCACTTTCATTAATTTAATGTCTACTAGATAAATAGCAAGTGTACTACTACAGGCATACTTTTAATTTATAACATCTATAACAAATTTCAATGACGATTACATATCCAACACAACAAATCATTATCTATATCATATTTACACATCACTTCCACTGTCCCATTGGGGTGGCAGCATCCTGAACAACGCATTTTGATTTGGTCTTTGACTACACTTATTTTGAAGTGCTTTTTTACACAGCGCTATTTAGCCCAAATTAAGCTAATACAATCTAGTGCTTTAGATAACCGAAAAACAATTTTACGAGTAAAAACATACACATTATAGACAAATTATACATATACGCAGACAAATCATTGTGTTCATTACACTAATAGATTTGTTCTGAGTGAGAATCAAACCCACAACCTCTGTATTCATAGTCAGATACACTAACCACTAAACTATACCAAGAGGCCAGAGAACAAAACTAAAGAATAGATATTAGAATGTCGACTATAACTGAATACCACCCAATTAATACATAATTTCTGCCGTCTTATATGCCACCACCCTTAGGGCCCCTAACCTGCACATTCAGAATATGATGTTCATTTTGAATATATGAATAACAATAGAATGTAGATAATCATACTGCGGAATATTATTTACATTCAGAATATGATGTTCATTTTGAATATATGAATAACAATAGAATGTAGATAATCATACTGCGGAATATTATTTAAAGCTCACTTTACACAGACTTATGGAACATAGGTTTATACTATCCGTGCGCAATAGCTGGAGACAGTGTAACAGAAACAGAGTCATAATCAGCTGAGAAAGTACAATCCGGTACCACTCTCGAAATGCGGCGGGGAGGCTCGTTGTACGGTGGTCACAACATATTGCGCACGTGTAGAATACTTATTGTACATATTGATTATTGTTACTTAATACCTAAGGCTAGTTTTAGTTAAACATTTCAGCAAAAATCTAAAATATATAGGTACTACTTATTTATCAATTTATTTCAACGACTTATCTTACTTTAGGCAGTAGAGATTTAAGTGTCGCAACTTCCTGGCCCACTTCCCCGCAATATTCTCCTGTCACGTCCTCTTTAATGGAAGACAATCGAAAATAGGAAAATGTAGGTAGTTTGATATTTTAGTGAATAAAATTTTCAAAGCAGATATAACTATGAAGTTAATACAATACGTTACGAAATACATACAGGAAGCCCTACTTTCGATGTATATGTATACCTTAGAATGTAATAAAATAGATACCTATGTTTAATTATTTGTATTGAATCCTACTGTTAAAACAATTCTCTTTTTTTTTTCTGTTTGTTCTGTCATTAATCGTTCTCACTGGAAAAGCCCAACTTTACACATTTTTTTCATCAATAAATTATACGACAGTATCGATCAGACCACGTGCAGCCTCTTTTCAAAAGTCGAGCAGAAAGTCTGCTAAGAATTAATTTCCAGAATAACTAGCAAAATAGTGACTAGTAAGGCGTCATGTGCCTCCGTCTGTGGAGTTCTCGTGCTCTCGTATATCGTCTCCCGTAGTTCCAACGCCATGTTCTGGAAAAAAATAATTGTTTGGTATAAATGAAGCTGCAATTTTATTGCGAAAAGTCAGCGATTAAACAATGTGGATCAGACATTCTGTAAACATGATATTTTTTCAAATGTGGCAACTTGCACCATTGTGACATCGTGTATGTGACATGATCCGGGAAGGGGAAATAACGTATATCTACCTAATGTTTTGAGTTTGGTGTTGCAAATTTTTATAGCCTATTCCTTTGGCCGCTCGTTCACACGCTCTGTTTTAATTGCCTATACATATCTAAAGTGTAGCGAAAACATTGTACTTTTTTGCACTAACGGATAAATAGGAAATTTGTCATAGTGCAAGTTTATAAGGAGAATAACTGCAAAAACAAAAAGTGCAAAAAAAAGGCCAACCTCTCGATATATCCGACATTTTCACCCCTGTGCACGGGATCTTCAAAGCGGTTGTCAAAACGCCGGCTTGCTATATCTGCGGTACCACCTGCAAAATTTATATTCGTCGTAAGAATTACAACGTTGAGTTCACTTTTATAAAATAATTTTACTACGTTTGGATCTTACCAAGAGGATTGGAATGTGCGAACCGTCGGCACGAAGGACCTCTACACCCAAGTAGTTGTTGTAACTGGTTGTGGTAGTAATCTTTTTCGGCTGATGTTAAGTATTTAATCCTGTTCTGCGTTTCGAATGGATCTAAAAAGAAACATTAGTAAAATTATTTGCATCCAAAAGAAAAAAAATGGCGGGTAGTTTGATATTAGTTTTCAAATTTTGCCACGCTTACAAGTCAACGCGATTTTCAACGAATTTCTTTTGGTACTTAGTCGTTTTTTGCAACATCTACATGTTAAATTAGGGTGGTGACATGTGTACTTTTTCCCATTAATAGTAGTTTGGTCATGCCCAGCCGTGGACATTTTTCAGCTGAGATTGTAAATAAACATAATATTTTAAAACAATTTTAGTTTTTTATTAACCTTTTCTAATAAAAAAATGGCTTTCCATTGTAACACCCTTTTGTTATCTGAATTATTTCAGATTGGGATTCGATCGCTTAAATAACTAACCAAAATTATTAACTTCACGCAAATTAGAACATCACTCTGATAATTAGGTAGCAAATATTTTATCAGTTTGATACTAACCAATCCTCAAATTGTAGTAAGTCACTAGCCCAGTAATGAACTCGCAGTACAGAATGTTGTGCGTCGCGTTGATAGTACGGACACAGTTGTACGTATTATTAGAGGTGCTCATGCAGAAACAGAATGGCCCCGCTGTCCAGAAAGGAGCCGTTCGCCAATGGTCGTTGTCGTGACGGTAGCAGTTCATTCGTTCGGATTCGCACAGTTTTTCTAGTTCCGCCTGTAAACATCACATCATTACTAAAATGTAAATGAAACAGTAACTCTGTCTGTCTGTTACGCTTATTCAAGCGTAACAGCGGTAATTCTACTGAACCGAAACTATTCGAATTTGTTGGTTACAGAGATAGAATAGAGCTTGGGACAAGACATAGGCACTTATTTCAGGAAAAGTTTCTGTTGGAAAGCTCAAAGCGGGCGCAGCAGCGAGCTAGTCTCTAACAAAAACTGTAAAATAAAAAGGCAAATACCGTCTAAAAAAGGGAAACTCCACAAGTAGTCACAAAATGTTATCAGTTTAATGCGTATAAACGCAAGGAAATTGATTTTTTAGATATTATTTCACAGTAGGTACCTACATTACGTCAGGTTGAAATTTTAACTTTTTTACAACAACTTACCCTTTTTCTAGCTTTTCTTAGCTTCTTCTGAAGTAACTGAGCTTTCTTTTTCCTTTGTTCATCTCTGGCTTTTTGTGCTGCTTCCATGTAGCTGTGCGCAGGACCTCTCGATTTTCTATTGTGAAAAATACAAACATTACTTACGATTATTGACCCCAGGATTTACTAACAAAGCTTAGCACTTAATATAATTTACTTGCGTACCTATTTTCTTCGCAGTAACAAACGTGCTTATCTTCATTTTCAATGAAAAGGGGATGCAAACGTCTTTGGAAAACGTCAACGGGTTTATCAAAAATACCCATAGCTTTAGAATTTCCTCTATTTGGGTTACTTTGCTCATATTGTGAAGCATCGAGTCGGGCTGGACCAAGGTTTAGTGATGTTACTGTTGTATGCTTTGTCACATTTGATTCACCGGTCGTAGTACTCGTTACTCTGTCAACAGAGCTACTAGTTGCAGTAAATGTGCTAGTAATAGGTTTCATAGTCGTCAGAATTTTATCAATCGCGGTACTGAGTCCCCGTACATTTAGATCGATGTATCCAGTGGTAATCGCTTCTGATGAAGGAACGATAGTTACATCTACTTTTTTTGGTACTTCTGTCGTTATTTCTGAATCAGTAGTTATACTTTGTATTGTGCTTTTACTATCTTCTGTAGTGTTTGTGTCTAAATAGTTTGCTTCAATAACAGTAGTGGTGATTTGGGGTTTTGGTTGATCTGTATTATAACTAGTATCATTTAATTGTAATTTAACTTCATCTATGATATCTGTAGTTGATTTTATTGTATTTACTTGTAAACTAACCACGTCATCTTTGGTTTTAATATGACTCGTAGGTACAACATACTCATTTGAGTGTCTAGATTTCTTTTCTTGTATCGTACTGTTTCTATGTTTAGGTTTTACTCTATGCAATCTATTATTTCTCCTTACATTTTCTTTTAAGTTATTACGTTCATGTGAAATGGTCTTATTCAAAATATGATTATTATTGAAAACAAAAGGCTGTAGTGTATGAATTTCAGTAACGGGTTTGGTTGTTTTCAAGTGACGTTTTATTTCCTTTAAATCTTCTAGTTTAGTCCTCAACTGTCTTATTTGATCTTCCAAACTCAACCTATTTGAGTGCCACGCTTTTAGATCATTGTAAATAATTTCTGAACAATTTACAGTTCCATGTTTATCTATTTTACACTCCAATGATGATTCATTATTATTAATTACTGCATGATTCCTTTTATGTTTGTTATGATTCCAATTGTGCTGAGCCCTCCGTTTTATTCTTTTATGATCTAAATTTTCTTTGGTACGTTCATAAGCCTCTAAGAATGCTTCAGTTTCCTGTATTAATTTATCTATTTTATACTTAGTATCTATACTCGCCTGTTCATCGATATCTTCGTTTCTAAAACTTAAATGCCCAATACTGGGGTTTTCTTCAAGAATGCCGTCTACTGTATTGGGTTCGAAGACATCATTCTCTGTAGACCTTCGAATACGGGTTGCATTCTCTTTAAAAATTTCTCCGGGCCGCCGTGCTATCGTTCCATCAGTTTCAAGTCGAGTATAAACGAGCCCGCTGGGAGTGAAACACGCACACTTCTTTGTACTCATTTTCGGTTGTACCGTAACCGCCTCAACCTGTAAATTTGAAACATAGGACTTAGTCAACGAATCACGAATATATTTTAGTTATATTCGATTGATATTCACCTCGTGTCTACATTTATGCTTTCGCCATCGTCCGTTTACCAGCACACATTTCCATTTCCTTCCAGCAGAACATGGAGCCCGCAACTCTGTTTTGGAGCAGTCAGCGGCAATGCGTGTTGCTTTACTTTCGATACTAGATTCAGCTGCTTCTGTAAATATAAGTTTATATTCATAAAGGAATAGGTACTACAAAATGTTATGTCAAAATTCATTTAACCTAAATGATTTTTGTCATAACACTAGTCACTCCAAAACGATCAAGGATTTTTGAACCATGCAATTTGCACTAGGGTTATAATGTATTATGGTCACGTTTTGTTTATTGAGTATTGTTTATTGAGAGTGACCATCCTATCTCTAGTCTAAACATATACATTTAACTTTTATGTTACTAATTTTATCAATCTCAGATAAAGCATAATTATTTATATAGAAAAACTTTTGATTTAATTACACAGACAACCTTAACACTTACGTGGAGAATAGGTATGTAATTTTAAATTTTGGCCTAGTTTCTTTACTGTTTGTACTGTGTGCCTCAATCCACACATTGTTCCAATCCTGGCATAAGATATGCTTAATATGGCATAAGATGCTGGCATAACATGGCTTAGATATCATCCATCCAAAGTATTTTCGAAAATCCGAATAAAACCGCAAGACATAACTCCACAAAAAAAAAGAGACTTACGGTCACTCCCTGGTGATAACAAGTTAGGTTGCTCCTCAGCATCAAGAACCCTTTCGAGGCTCGCTTCAAGCAAAGGGTTGTGACTCTCATTGGTGATTAGCGGCTCCAAAGATTTCTTCGTTGTATCGCTGGTGTCACTCTCCGAGCTGTCCTTTACAATAAAAATATAAAAGAAAATTTAGTAGGTAGCCTACTTAGATGTTCTAAATACTTAATCTAATTAAGGCAGGTAGTTAGCTAGATTATTTAAAGCATCTATATTTCCTAGCATCAGTTCAGCTTGTTACCATGCTTATAAAGGATCTTAGCTTGGCCTGTTTGTTAATTATTAACTTGCTTTCCTTGTTTTGTTTTTGTAATTGATTTTAAACCAGATGAGCTAGATAATCGATTTTAAATCATTTGTGCTTGAAAAACGATAGTACTAACCCAGAACAGGGATGTGGCTTTTAAATACGAAATTAAAACTCAAGTAAAGTAAGTGAAGTGAAAATCGGTAAAAAATAAATAAACATCAAGGAAAACAATGGAATATACTTAAACGAACAACCACCACCATACCACGTAAAGACGAATGAAGATCGGAAAACCAAAAGAACATCTTCAAAAAATAAGTAAACACATTAACAACACGACTTTGAATCTTCTAATTTTTGCCGTAAAGTGTTCAGTAAACAGTTCGATTTAGCTATCGATTATGACCAAAATACTTTCTCGATTAGAGTAGACTATCTAATAACAATAATGTGTATGATAATGGATCCAGCGGTGCCCTACTTCGATCTTCTAGACCCAAAGCCAGCCTCAACTGTAAGTGGTGCACCTGCTGACTAACAGACTGAAAATTGACAGAATGGATGACCTTCGTAACAGTAAGGTCAACTATCCCCACAAAACGATAATGTGTGGCTCACGTCCAGCTGTGAACTGTTATAGACTGCTTGATTCAAAATAATGGCGCCTATAGCTTGGTACTTTTTTTTTCGTGTTGATATCCTCATGGATGCTATGCCGGACTCTTACCGACTGAAACCACACGTATCCCTTCCATCTGTAGAAATACTGCACACATCTATCCTTACTAGATAAAAAAAAAAACTGTCTATAGCCGAAAGTACCGGATGAGCCCTCGGAAGGATAGCCCCAGGGCTCCCCACAGGTGCTTATGATAGCTTGGTACTAATCATGAAAAAATCATCCCTATCAATCCTCACATCGTCATCATCCTCGTCGGGGACAAGGAAGCCGTCATCGTCGGTGTCCTCCTCAAAGTCTCCGCTCTCCGAAGACTGGGGAAGTGACGTAGTCGGTTTGTTCTCGTTCATCTCCCGGCTGTACTTATTCTCACGCATGCGGTGGCCCAGACCCATTATATCTCGACGCCCAGAACTGAAAAATCACACTGTTCATCACTTTACCGTAAGGGACTTCTTAAAAAAAGTAAGGCAGTACGCAATTGGTGACTGAATATAGAATACAGATCATCAACTCAGATCCAGAGGTTGTTCGTTTTGTGTAAGAACACTTTCGCAAAATTATCTAAAACGTAAAGAAGATAAACTTATACTTATAAAACCCTACACTAACTCGTCTGCTCGTCGTGGTATCGTAAGGTCAATGACCTTCCCAAATATGAATATCTGATCTTTGCTTATCCCCAGAAGCGGGCGTCAATTACCTAAGATGATAAAACAACAAGCAGGATCCAACTATAACTAGTGTCGGTCTTCTGACGGCAAACAGCTCGACACTATTAGCTACGTTCGTGGAGGCCAACTGGAGGAGTATAAGTAATAAGGAAATAGGTACAGTACTTTAAATTACCTACCTCTCTACAAGGAACGTGTCAGGCCAGTGCGAAGCTCCATGTCTCCTGCGTCTTGGTTGTAGCAGTGGTAATAGAGAACGTCCGTCCATATGCGCTGGTGGTTCCACACCACCCATGTCCAGGAATGTTGGAGCTAAATCGATGTTCAGAACTATGTCGTCCACACTACACAATGAGATAAGAAATACAAAATTAAATTTTGAATTACTTACAAAATAAAGATTATCAACAGATGAGCTACCTCAGTATTTAAAATATTAACTGCCTCGTTGGAAAGAAGTATGCATGGATCGCGAAGCCTGGCGATCTGTCCTCTCTGACTACCCCGTCAGGGATACAGCGTGAAGATAGTTAGTTAGTTGATGCAATGTTAGGGAAATGTCTGGGACATGTCTTATAACTCAATCGGAGTCAATATAACACGATCTGCAATATAAAAAAAGCTTCCTGCTAGGTCGTCCTTGCGTCACTAGCTTATTCTGAAAGTCTGTGAAAATCACATTGAAAAAGAAACGTACGGTGTTCCATCGTTCTCGGACCCTAGGAAGGAAAAAGCCCCTGCTTACCTCCGCTACTAATAAGAGAAACACTGCACGCACCTATTCTTACTAGGTAGGTACTTTCAAGATAAGTGTTTGCTCTAGATATTGAAGATCAGTTGATGCCCACGGCTCCGCACGCGCAATCAAACTTTCCGGTTCCCGTTTTCAACAAGAACTTGTTCCCGAGACAAAGAGTAGCCTATTTCCTTTCTCGGGCACTAGATTTCATTTAAATTGGTTCAGTAGTTTTGGCCTGAAAGTGCGACAGACAGTTGCTTTCGCATTTATAATATTAGTAAGGGAATGGAATAGAATAAACTTTATTGCACACCAATATAAAAATAAATCATAGTTAGTAAATGATAAGTAAAATACTAAGAGATAGGGGGAAAGGATTGAGGCGTCGAATCCGTTTCATTAAGTCTGTCAGTGTTAAAATAATGAAATTAACTTCAAAGAAGAAACTTCAAAGAAGCGCTCGTGGCCTCGCGGTATCAGTGTTCGGTAAAACGATCACTGAGGTACGCAACTTTCACTATGGCTGGTCGTCGGATGGGTGACCACTTTGTGGCATTTACATTTGCGAGCGTTTCCGTGCTTCGGAAGGCACGTTAAGCCGTTGGTCCCGGTTGCCAGTAAAATGGCAGTCGTTAAGCCTGGTTGAAGGCCTTATAGGCGGCTTAAAAAAAAATTTCAACAGCAGGTAGCCACAGCCTGCATCTGTCTATTTCAACACGGCAATGGGCTCACCACCTATTACGTGGGACAGGAATCCACACGGTGAAAAGTGGGCATATAATATGCCTCTGCCACCCCTTCGGGGATAAGGCGTGATGGATATTTATTTATTTATTATTTTAAATTAACTTACACAGTGCCAGGTTCAACTCCAGGTCCTCGTACCAGGAAAGGTACTCTGATATCAAATTCAAAAGGAAAACTCTTTCCTTTGACCAAGCCAAATTGTCCTAAATGGTATCCATGATCAGATGTATACACTAGATATGTGTTGTCTAGTTCTCCTAGCGACTTTAGCTCTTGATAGACACGTTCAACAGCCTGGAAGACGAATAATATGAAAAGAATAAGTAATACTATAAGGATAGTTTACGAATAATCGTCGAAGGACGCGTATTTAAATGGCGGCCGGTACAGGAGCAATGGTGACAGCCAGTATTATGATGCAATGCATTCATATAGTAAATAAATGAATGTCCACTTAGACATCACTTCATTATCAAATCTGTAATACGGCAATACGTAAGAACACCTGATTCGCGGCATAGCCGAAAGAAGGACGCGTCGGTTTTGAACCAAAGCGACGGGCAGAACAGGAGCACTGGCGATAGACAGTGCGATGATACAATGCATTTATTTATTACAGAACTGAATACGTGATTCCGTAAAGAGGAAAGACAAGTCACCGACATAGTTGAAAAATAAACGTCCGGCTCAAGTGGCAGTGGGCGGGGACACATTTGGCCGTGGAACTGATGGCCGATAGTGACCCGGAAAGTGCAGCGTGGTACGTCTCCCAAAAGGTAGTTGAAATACGACTTTATAAAGGTCCGCGGAAGCCCGCTGGATACGGGCGGCACCAGAACAAAACTTGTAGCGATTAGTGAAGACGTGTCCCCAGCAGTAGAAATCTTTTGGTTGAGCATCATCTCTCTAACTAGTATAATGATCATTAAAGAAACATCCTTAACGACTTTGGAAGTTGTGCGGCAGGAATAGTGATGCACCAGTTACCAACATCAGTGGATCTAGCGATTTTGAGATAGTAACCCTCATTCGTAGGACATATCCATTCGCTGGGTGATGTCATTTTAATTACTTGAAATTATCATCGATGCTGCAAATTGACTTCATGCCAACCGAAATCGGTATGTACTACTCGTATTTAGGTATCCAAAATACGAAATAGGTACTCTTTCAACTACAGGCTCTCTTTAGTTCAGTAACGTGAAAATAAATTCCTCTAAATCTTGACGTACCATATCAACACTCTGCAGCGTTTGTAGGCGTTTAGTCATCAACAAGTCGGTAAACTGACGATGGATTGGCTTCATCTTGTCCGTCACTCGCAGAATCCATTGCTTGTCTGGATTCGGAGCCATGTCGTATGTTGGTGTACTGAAAATGGCAAGTAACTTATTTTAATTATCAAGTTGGTATCACGGATATAATAACCTCGAATTATCATGGATGGAGTATGAATATGACTGCAATTTGAATGTATAATAATATTCTAATTAAAAATAAAATTGAAGTAATTGTGTGTAAAAAAAGATGATAGCCCAGTGATTAAAGAGACGACCTTGCGTTCTCTTGGGTGGCCTAAATTTGACCCCAGCCAATATCATTCATACATCGTAAATCATTATCGAATTGAACCCATTTCTAACACAAGCTATACATAGAAGGATTTAGATGAAAGGTTAGAAACTACGGTTGCTAATATTCTTATAGGCTTCAGTATTTGTAAGACGTATGAAATTGTGACGTAGTTGCAGATTCCCGTCATAAAAATGCGACATTCCCTGCA
Organism: Thumatha senex; assembly: GCA_948477245.1. NCBI lineage: Eukaryota > Metazoa > Arthropoda > Insecta > Lepidoptera > Erebidae > Thumatha > Thumatha senex. The sequence goes on from OX419726.1 coordinate 21,939,460, forward strand.
TAGGTTTTACATTCCGTGATTGGCATCACGTTTCTTTGGAAATAATGATACCTACTATCTTTCAACAAGTTCACATGTCTCGAAGATTTCCTATTGAATAAACCTCAACCTCTTGACAAAACATATTACTAACCATCTCATCAACTTGAATTTCGAACAAAATCTGTAAGAGCAATTAATTACAATGTGACAGAACATAATTAATTAATGCAAACGGCATTACTAACTAAAAAGCAACTTTATTAGGAAATCAAAAAGATAATTTTGAATACACGTATTCTGCACCATTAGAGCATGCGTTATTCGTTTATTATAAAGTCCCTTTGGACATTTTTTAATCCACGTTTGTCGGCATCGCCCGAGGACAGGTTTCATGCGATATGCCCGGGACCACACAATACGTCGATTTCTGAATATTAAACTTACCCAGGGTTACCATGCCAATATAAAAAAGGGTAAAGATGAAGGTTATGAATATTTTGGGTTAATAAAATATTATTTTTAATCATCGAATCAACATTTTTATCTTCCATTAGGGACCTTTTAAAACATTGAAAGAATCTTCTACTTTATAATGTTAAAATTCGATTTCGTAAATACCTAAATATTGAACGGGGAGAGCCCTACACCTTGTGTCACTGGAGTTTATTTAGGGATGAGTGTTGAGTACCGACCACAGATAATATAATATAATTCGTACCGACCGACGACGGTACGTACGAGGTGTTTATTGGTACTAAAGAAATGAATACTTATGATACGTAATTACATTGTCGGGTTGTGCTAGCGTTGCATATAAACAATACATATGCAAATGTACGGGTTCGTCCGTACATGCTCCCGGATTAGAAAATTAAACAAGTTAGGCAACAAAGAATGATAACATAATGATAAATCTGATTCAAATGTAAGTGAATACAAAAAATAATAATCAATTAAAATTCAAGCGATACCAACAAATTATTCTTTAATGTTTAAATTAGTTATGTCTTATTCTTAGTTATGTCTCTAAATTATTGTCTCTATAAATTTCATCAATTAAAAATAGGCGATGTTGCCTTGTTATGTACACGAGCACTGATTACTTTAGCACTGTGGTTTTTATTGTTGTCATTTCATTCACACGCTGATATATTACTTTATCACTGACACTTGCACACTGAACACTGTCTTGTATTACCGACGTGGATTCAGGATACTGCGCACCCTGCGCAGGAGAGGGCCGCGGCGCTATCGGCACACGCCACACGCGCATGCGACGCCTCACGCACACCAGTCCAGCTACTGTCGCCAATCCAATGATACAGTAAATCACGGTATAATGATGTATGTCGTGATAGGAGATCCTTTCTGATAGTAACGGGCTGTCTTTCATATCTTTGAGTCTCTGGCCGATATCTCTTAAATCCTATCGGTTCTCCTCTTTTTCTGTGTCGTTTTGTGTAAAGTTATGTGGTACCGAAATGTTGATAAGGTTATTTATGGGTGCTATCACAGGTGCAATCATATGGTTTTATGTTTATTTCACTAGACTGTTGCTTGTGTGCAGTTACTGTGAAATGTTGCGTTTTGATAATACAACCATTGTCTAATACAATAATGCCGGCACCCGTCAGTTGATATGCAGTAACTTGATCTTCACAGATTATACGTAGTGGGCATTGATCGCAGCAATAATAAATGTAGTTGTTTACGATTAAACTTTCAAGCCACTTGTTTGTACAGGGACTAGTAGTCGCCTCACATCCCACTCTATCTGTCTTACAAACGTCTTGATCGTTTCTGAATTGATAGATGGGCTTTGGTATGTAACATATGTATACATCCGTTATGATACATGACCTGAGGGTCTCATCAGTCAGAGTAGTGTAGGCATCTTTCTTCAGGTTGATAGCAACATAGTTCGATTTTGGTATTATGTTAACCATGTCTCGTCCTTTGACTTCCGGTATCGAGAATACTTTAAATAATTCGAAAGATCCTCGGCTGATAGGAGGGAGTCAAATTTCAAATATAAGGTACTGCGGCAGCATTCTGACCTTTACCCGAAGAAGTTTGTATATTTTACTCAGACTCGTATGTATATCGTCAATTGGTAATGATAAGTCTTTGATTTTGTAGTTGCATAGGAGTCACAATGTGAGGGTTAAAGTTACCATGATAGATGTCTTTGACAGTGTCAAGTAATGTGTTCTGCAAAGATTTTAGGTTCTGCAGAATATTGCTTCCTATAATGGCTCCTATAGTCAACTCATTGATAAGAGACATGTTTTTTGTAGCCGAAGCAATGTTGTTCAATGCACTTTCCATAGAAATAATGTGTTGAGGCTGTTGGCAAGATATCCGACACCGTCAATGAGTCCGCGTCGCTGTCTCGGGATTTCCGTATTTGTTTGCTGACCGAGCAAGATCTGATTGTAGTACTCGAGTTCAGTGATCCCGTGATTCAATTGTAGTAATATGATACCACAACTCATTGCGTTATTTATTGTTCTGCATGTTTGACCCAGTGACGTTGTGTATTTATTAAGAGCTCGTATACCTTCCCAATAAGGTTCCATGTCGTAGTAAACGATAAGTTTCCAATCATCCTTAACTATGTGTATATTAGACATTTTTTCAAAATATAGACTTTGATTTGGCCTAAATTTTGTCACGTGGAAGTTGCCTTGAGCGGTTGATACGCGTATAAGTTGCTGACTTAAATCGTTTGAAGTTAGAATCTGTATGTTGAGTAGACAAATTTGGCATCTTAGCGTCTGGTATCTGTTGTTTTGTTTTTTGAGATTTATCCGTTGCTTCTTGATTTACAGGTAGGATTGATAATTTTGTAATAGGCCGACGGAGCATTCCTGATTTGGTACGAATGGTAACGTCTCTTACATATTTATCGGCTCCTGGGTGTAGTTCAATAACTCTGCCCATGGACCAACTTCCTGGTGGTAAGTTGTCTTCGTGGAGAAGTACTACGTCATTCAATTTGATATTTTCATGTGGTTGTCGCCATTTGCTTCGAGTAGTTAGTTGTGTCAAATACTCAGAACGCCATCTTTTCCATATATCGCTTACAATTTTCTGGGTCGGCTGTCACCTTGAGCGTAAATCTCTTTAGGTTTCTCAGCGGATGTGTTCGCGGCTCCGTGCGTAGTAACTATTGAGTTATCCGATTTCGTTATTGATTGCGAAATTGCTTCATGTAGAATTGTATTATGATATTCATGGCATTCACGACAACGTTTTGTTGAAAGGCAAGCCTTGCTATTATGGCTGTAAAGGCAGTTTTCGCACAATTTCAACTTTGTTATGGTTTGTTTTTTGCTAATTGGAGACGTCGTAATAAATTGTTCACAATGATATAAACCGTGACCATTCTTGCATAATGGGCAGATTTTGTTCTGGAACCTTTTACCGTGTGACGATTGCGAAATCGTTTTGTTACTGGAATATGACTGTTTGTGGTTATTCTTGGAACAGGTTTCCTTAAACGATTTCATGTTTGAACCGAATTGTTCCTGATGATCTTGCCTCTGTCTAGAAGTCTCCATGCAAATTTGTTCTCTAGAAACTGCAAGAACTCTTCGAGAACCTCCAGTTCTCTTGGTTGCTTAAAATTTTCTGTGTTATCTTTATATGTTACTGTATCCAATTTATTAGATAGAATATACACCATAAAATGGTCCCACGTGCTTACATCGACGCCTAAATTTTTTATAGCGTTGAGACACTCAATCGTGTATTCGTTTGATACTGCTCAAAGACGGCTGTTGCATTATGGGAATATTCATCAAGGTTTTTACATGTGAGTTATTTATATAAGTTTTTTGTTATTATACCTATGATTACGTATCTCCCAACACGTAGTATAGTTCTCTGAGCTAATTTTTAAATGTTGTATCAGAGATTCAGCTTCTCCCTTTACTTTGTTTTTCAGAAACTGCATCTTCTGAACATTTGATAGAGATGGATTATTGTGTATTGTTTTTGTAAACAAGTCCTTAAAGGACACCCATTGTTGATAATTGCCGTGAAATACGGGAATGTCCATCTTTGGTGTGGACATATCTCTGTGTGAGACTGACCATAACTTGCTGTTTAGCGACCGTTTTATGCGAATGAAAGTCTCTTCATGGGTAAAAAACATCTCCTCGTAGGATCCATCTTCTCCGTTGAGCTCACCATCCAACTCCCAATGAAGAGTGTCTATAAGCGACCATCTCGCTACTAATGTTTTTAACGTATCTTCGAATTCCCATTTTTCTGTTATGAGATCTACGTTAATATTTAACACTGTCCGAGAAAAAGCTTTGAAATTGCATGATTGCTTTTTCAACAGTTCGTCTAACTTGCTATTAGTTTCTTGTAAACTAAACTTCGGCATTGTTTTGGAGAGCGTGTCCTCCGTAACCTCGTCTCTAGCACTTGATGTGCCAGCCACAGGCGATGGAGGTCTCAAAGATTGTGTTCTTATTAGTAGTAAAATTAGTTGACTGTAGTCCTTGTCTAACCTCAACAGCAGCCATGTACTCTTCCATGGTTTCTCATGCGTGAGAATAGAAAGTCATGGTCTTCTGCTAATAGTTGTCCGAAAAGTAGCTGGAGCTACGATCCTTAAGCTTGCATAGCTTCAAATTATTTTCTTGCTATTCCTCCCAGTACGACTCCAATGTTTGTAATCGTTTTTTGATATTTGATGACATCTTACGTTCCGAAGAATCTTTTTTAAAATTCTGCAGTTGTTGCTCCATAGCCGTCATAAGCTGTTCTTGGGTTGGTAAGATATCCTCCATTTTGCTGCTCATGATTGGAGGTCTAGGGGTATACAATAATTAACAGGAATAAGAATTTGAAAGTTTCTGTGATAAAAGCACCTTCTCAATTCAAACGGATGCCGGATGCCCGTGGAGCAGGAAGCCAGCGAAACCGATTCGTGACCACCGAAATAAAACAAATCACTCACCCCTTGAAGAAATATTACCCGTTCGCAGACACTGCCCGTCCACTGGTCACGTATGCAGGAACATATACTTACCATCGGCAACTTAGTACTGAAATCACTGCCACTACCGGTATCCGATCCCGCTTATACGGAAGCGCTCGAAGGACCAAAAAGATGTACGGGGAGAGCCCTACACCTTGTGTTACTGGAGTTGAGTTAGGCAGGAGTGTTGAGTACCGACTGATGCGACGGTGCGCGGGGTTTCACTGATTAAAACAACGTTTATCGTACGAGGTGTATATTGGTACTAAAGAAATGAATACTTATAATACGTAATTACATTGTCGGGTTGTGCTAGCGTTGCATATTAACAATACATATGCAAATGTACGGGTTTGCCCGTACAAATATAAAGACTTAAAACTTATGCTTTAAGTTTACAAACTTAATAATAATATTCTAGTGTCTATTTACAATCTACATAGAACAAGTAGGTAGACAGAGGTTCTCTTCTCTAATGAAAGGCATTTTGGCATACTGTGAGACTGGTAGAACGCTACACGCTGGTAGTTTGACTTTCAATAGTAGATTAGTAGCCAAGGGCTGTAAGGCATCAATTGCAGTCCAGCGAGGGCGCCTATAGTTCGAGGTTGCAATTGATGCTTACACCCGAGCTAACTACTCTGCTTTACATCTCTATTGTGAGGTAAGTAGAAAAAAACCGGCATTACAAGAATAAAACATTTTATTAGTTAAAATTTATAGTTCAAAATTCAACCTACATGCAAAAAATAATAGACATTTAAATTTAAAACATACTTCTTTTTTAATCTATGAAATTATTTACCTGAACTACTGAATTCGAAGACTGTTAACTAAATGTTTTAAAAAAATCGATGAAATTATCTGTGGTGGAAACCACAGATTAGTTTTAGAATATTCCCGAACTGATTTGAAAGCACAGCAGAAATAGATGTAGGTACATGTAAAACCGCTTAACCCTTAAGGCAGTTTGAAATGTATGGTGAGTGAGCAAACAATACGCTGTTATGAAATTTCTAAGCATTTATTCAGGAAACAAACATGTAAAATCTAAAAGGTCTGATTGTTACCTTTACAAGTACTTTTTAAATCGATTTTATAGGTAGTAAGATGTTTAAACAGGAAGCAATATCAATGAATATCTAACTACATAAAAGCATGCCCTTTCATAGAGTTCACTGCAGATTTGATTGATGATAAGAATTAATAGTACCATTTGGACCCCCCTCGGCGTGTGAACAAATCAATTAGCTTGTTCAGGAGTTCGCACAAAATTAAATCGATATCGGGTGATTTAATGCGCTAACACAAACATCCTTATAGTTAGAGGAGGTAGAGAAAGTAGGTACGGTAAAAAGGTACAAGATATTTAGATAGATACCTACTTACAAAGTAGGTACATATATGAGGTCATATAATTATGTACAGTGCTACTTATTTCTTTTATAATATTGTACAGACTTGTGAGTTTATATGTAAGAGATAATCCTCGAAACTATATAAATTACTAGGTGACTCCACGGCTTCGCCCGTAACATACTTTGAACTCCCGTCGAACTTATTTAATCCCGTCGCTTATAAATTCTATAAAAATGCAATAAAATTTGCCCGATTTGTCGACATTTGTTACTATTGCTCCGCTCTCCAGGGTAGTACTGTGATGATATATAGCCTTTTTCGATAAATGGGCTATCTAACACAAAAAGATTATTTTTTTAATCCGACGTTCCGAGATTAGCGCTTTCAACCAAACAAACAAACTCTTTAGCTTTATATATTAGTATAAATTTATATTTTTCGCAAATTCAGTAGATAATTTTAAAATTGTTGCAAATTGCTGAACTTATTACGATATTATGTCGCGTCAGTTAGTAAAATTATGTGTATTGACAGTTCTCGGACCGTACTCTCCTCTTGACCGTCTTCCTATCCCGATGGATTTCAACCGGAATATCAGTTCTCATTTGAAGTTGCCTTCAGCTTGAAAATCTTAATGGATTCCAAGCGTATTGAATCTATCCTAAAATATTTGTCAGATTCGCATTTTCTTTCATTAGACACAGTTATTCTGCAGAATTTTAGCAACCCTACCGAGAGATACCTACAACTTAACGAAGGCTTCATAGCCATCAGGATACTGTCACAGTATAAATAAACTGCCTAACATTTATATAGTAAGCAATGATTGGGATTCTGTCATTTATTTGCATCAGTGAAGTTTTTAACAGACAGCTGTAGAGCTACTTTTATAGGGTTGTATCTATGAAAAATATTAATATAGATTATGTTTTATATAACTTGGAGAAAGAACTCGTTCAGCGCATTGAAATTGGGTCGGCAGCATTTAGAAAGCTGCAGAACGTCTTTTTATGTTAAGAATGGTCTTTGGGCAACATGTGTTGCCAGTGTTGACTTATGGCACAAAGACGTGACCTTCAGAGAGGTCATCACTGAGAACCTTTATTCACTCAGACAGCAAAGCCCCTTATGCATCACGTAGTAACACTGTGTGTGATCCACTACGTGATCAAATCTATCACGAGAAAATCAGAAGCAAGATCCAGGTCAGCGACATAGCGGAAAGAGTTGCCCCAGCTCAAGTGGTAGTGGGTGGGACGCATTGCTTATAGAACTGACCGAGTCGAAAGATTCTTGAGTGGATCGTATTCCGAAAAAATCAGCTTAGGTAGGCTTATGCAAGGTGGACTGATGACCTCAAAAATGTCTCGAGAGCCTGCTAGCCTATGTTCAACATTGGGCGTCTATTGGCTGAAAACCAAGAAATCGTAAAAAGAGTTTTCAAAAGTGTAAAAAAAGTTGGAAACTGTTTTTTACAATTTCTATGGTTGAAACGATGATGATTGTGCTAAACTATAGAGTGTTAGACTTAGGAAGAGCCACAGAGCACTCGTACGCTCTCTACTAGAGTCCTTACGTCCTTACTCTATTTCAATACTAAAATATAAAGCTGAAGAGTAAGTTTGTTTGGTTGAACGCGCTTATTTCAGGAACTACGAGTCCAAATTGCAATTTTTTTTTGTGTTGTCTAGCCCATTTGTCAAGGAAGGCTATAAGCTATATATCATCACGCTACTACCCCGGACAGATGAGCAGTAGTCATAAATATCAGCACAGTGGGAAAACTTTAATACATTATTGTAAAAGTAATAAACCAAGGGATTAAATGGGTGCGACGGGGATTCGAAGTATGAACGGGCGAAGCCGTAGGGGTCAGCTAGTATTTCATACAACCAAGCGTGTCAGTGGCGTCACCCTTTTTTCGTATTACACTCATTACTACCGCCGAAAATAGGTAATTGATCTACGATTTTCGCATACAGTGTGACGTAAACTTGTCACGCGGTATTATTATTACTTTCATCTCTATCAGGTGCGAGTGAGAGAGAGCGAGCAACATTTCTTTCTTGCTCTGTGGGAAGAGCACTTATACCAAGCTTTCAGTCTCCTGCCAACCCTAAGTCGAACTGGTACAGTTTATATAAAGATCAGTACCTACTACACGAGACATCTGTCACAGCTAAAAGTTTGAACTGTACGATAAAATAAGATCGTGAAAGGTAGTCGTCCGTATATATGCATGTAACATTGTTAGGAAGATAGGTACTTATTTATTACTACCTATTACCCGCGGCTTCGGCCGCGTGTTGTACATTTTCCTTACCCTTTTCGCGCAGAAACAACATTTTCTCAAAATAAAAGAGAGCGAGAGAGAGAGGAGCCTATAGTACTGAGGGCCACTTTTCTAATAGTGAAATAATTTTCTAAATCGGTACAGTAGATCCAGAGATTATCCCCTACAACGTCACTAACTGACAAACTTTAGGTACCTCTCTATTATAATAGTGCGCGTACTAGCTTATGCACGCAGCTTTGCCCACATGGTGAAGTTTTCCCGCACCCGTCTTACAGTAAATAAGTATCCTGAACATATACTTCTTCATGGATAATTTTAAAAAAATATATCTTATCCATATTTAAATTTACTGGAACTAAAAACCTTTTTTAGTTCGAATAAATTTAAAAATACTTTGATCATGCGTACAACAGATAATATCATGAACATTTCAAAAACAAATAACTATTTCATAAACTGTGTTCGATCTGGAGCCTTCATGCATATTTAGTAGCATACTGTGCAAATAAGAGATTGCAGTTGATGCAGGGACTGCGACGTCAAATAACGTTTCGCGATATGCAATAATACCCAGCATATGCAACGACTGACAGGTTGATATCTTCAGCAACATCTGCTCTTTGCGAATACTGAATAGCATATTTCCATATAAGATTAACGGAATATGGAAATTGGTTTGGATGCATTTAAATTTCGACTGCGTACCTATCGTGTGGTGTACCAAACATTGCTTTCAAGTGCCGAGCGTTTATCTTGATTGCATACGTAGGTTTCACTAAAAGAACTATGAATATGAAAGTTGATGGATGGAGAGCCAGAGGAAGGCCAAAGAAAAAATGGATGGACTGTGTAAGGAGTGATATGAATATGAAAGGAGTAAATGATCAGATGACGAATAAAAGGGATGAATGGAAGAAGAAGATATACTGCGCCAATTCCAAGTAAATTGGACAACTGCAATAGGATGATGCATACGTAGGTTTCACTACCATACCCGGTCTGGATAGAAGACCTACTTGCACTATACACAGTCTAAAATATCCAAGGAATTTAGATCTACAAGTTCAAACTAGGATTTCTTAATAATTCCCCCTCTTGTCATCGTACAACCTTTGTCAGTTTTGCAATATATTGTTTTAATAACATGAGTTGCTACGATCGCTATACTAATTAATATTATAAAGATATACACTTTGTGTAGGGGTTGATCTCTGGATCTAATCCGATTTGGATAAATATTTTACTGTTTGAAAGGAGTATTATCCTCGAGTGTTTTAGATTACTTTTTATCCTGGGAACATGATTCTGTGGGAAACGCGACGATAAATGAAAACCACGCAGTCGGTTCTGTTAGCATTAACTTTTACATAATATAGATTTTCATGTTATTTTTTTTTACATATTGTAAGACTTTTTTTACTAGCCTAAAGTAAGCTAATTTAAGCTTGTGTTATGGGATCTAGACGACTGATGAACATACTTATACATTTCTAAATATCTACTATATTATACATAGGAAACACCCATACTTCGAAACAAACATTTGTGAAACACACAAATATTTTTTCCAACCCGGGAATCGAACCCTGGACCTCAGTCGCGGCAGTCGCATAAACTACCACTGCGCCACCGAGGCAGTCAATCAATCAAATGAATCATTATCCACATCCGCATTAGCACAAAATGAATATCCCATTAGAATTCCGCGCCTACAGTTTCCGCCGAATGAAAGTTCAAATGTTCACCCCTAAATTCTAAGACGTAAACATAACGTTAGACTGCCTAAGCACTCTTATTAAACATAAATCAGCCACCCGCTCTCGCTTAAGTGGAACTCAAATTATTCAGGGCACCGCGTCTGCCCTAACTGTTCGTGAAATTTTCGGCGCACTCACTCTTTGTGAAAACAACTCTTTTATGATTATGAACACACCACGTATAAACTCTGTATAAAATGGGAAGCTTTTTACGATACAGTTTGCGAAAGTTATAATAAGGCTGGGCTTTACAACTTTTGTGGCACTATGAATATTTTAGTCGAGAGTGCAGGAAAAAATATGGCGACAACATACCTAAATACAAGAACAAAGATTATATGTCAAGCAAAAATAACAGAGTTAAAAGAAAAAGAAAACAATAAATTAATTAATTTTGACTTTTTAAAGGGCTAGGAACCTCCACGCTGTACAGTCTAAGAACAAAAGAGGCAATGTCTTTTCTCGTGGTGCGGCTGAGCAAAATGCGTACGGCAAGGTGCCGAAATGCATCCCACCGCAAACAAAAAAGAACGCCGTAGATACCTATTAAAAAATATGTTACGCTACTCACTGATGTGTGGTGACATTGAAGAACAAATGAGCATATTGCGGCGCGGAGTCTTCAGGTCCATGAGGTGCTGGGAACGACATGACTAGCAGCACCGGCTTCCGCGCAAATCGACGCTTTGAGGAACGCAGGAATGCGATTGAGTCGTTCGCTATCAGATCCGGATAGTAATCCTGCAATAAGTATTAAGTTAATTTGACTTCTATAGCGTAGTTACTAAATTATTTATTAAAGTGAATAAAGACAACTTGGTTCGAGACTCATCATCATCATCCGAGCGTCTGTCCCAGTTGCGTCTCGCGACGCCCGGGGTCCGCTTTCCTACATTTTCTCCTCCACTTCGCACGGTCTTCGGCATCCCCTGTAGTGAGACCATTGGCACGCATGTCATCCCTTACGACGTCAAGCCAGCACTTCTTGGGTCTTCCCCTCTTACCGGGACCCGGCGGGGCTGACATGGCCAGACATTTGTTACCTACGTAGCCCGGCGGTTGCCGCAAGACGTGACCATACCAACGAAGGCGACACTCTTGCAACTTGTTTGCAATGTCACGGACGTGAAGGCTGCCGCGGATGCGAGAGTTTCTCACGCGGTCCATCCGCGTGACCCCACACATCCACCGCAGCATCTTCATTTCCGTGACACGCAGCTCCTGCTTGTGTCGCTCCAATATCGGCCACGTCTCACTGCCATGTAAAAGGACAAGTCTAATAATGGTTTTGTAGACCTGTCCCTTCAACCGGATCGGCATTTTAGGGTCACAAATGACACCGGCCATCTCCCGCCATTTGGCCCACGCGGTAGCAATGCGTGACTTGACATCGCAATCGATGTCACCGGACGTGTGAAAAACAGATCCCAGGTATTTAACCTGGTCCGTGCGCTCGACCAAATCACCGCCTATGCGGACGGATGTGGGATCTGTCGAGTTTATTGCCAAGTACTCGGTCTTCGCCACATTTAGTTTCAGACCGCCGTTCTCAAGCGTCTCCTTCCACGCCTTTACACGTCGCACCAATCTGCCCCTGTCCGCGTCTGCCAGCGCAATATCGTAAGCATACATGAGCAACCATGGAGGCTGCTCATGTGGGTTTCTGATGCTGTCCGACAATTCGTCTAATATTACACTGAACAGAAGCGGACTAAGGACCGAACCCTGGTGTACCCCGACGGTGATGGGGAAGGGTTTCGTGTCGCCAACAGCAGTCCGAACCATTGAATCGGAGTCACAGTACATGTCCCGGATAGTGTCAATATAGACCTCTGGAACCCCTTTGGACCGCAGTGCCCACCAGATCATCGCACGAGGAACACAGTCGAAGGCCTTCTGCATGTCTGTGGATCTGCCCGCTGAGGAGTATGCGGTTAAAAAGGTTTACTAAGATGCCCACACCGCGAGGACCCATCGCCTTCCAGGCTTCGATGGGGACTCGGATCCGACAGCTTTCCGATTCTTCATGCGGCGAAGCGCAGTCAGGACTTCTCCAGGCGTTACCGGTGGCACTAGTCACTGATTCGGAGGGAGGTCCGGAGGCTGCACCTCTTTGTGCTGTTTATTAAGCAGCTCGTGGAAGTACGAGCGCCATCTCTCCTTTACCGCGAGATCTTCGCTTAACAGGTTGCCCTCAGGGTCTTTTACACAGCGACACTTGGATATATCCTGTGCCGCTTTGACCCTGGAGCGCGCCAGCTTATAGATGAGCTTCTGCCCCTCAGACGATTCCAGCTTATCATACAGAGGTTGTAAGTGGTCACGTCTGGCTCTGGCTACAGCTCTCTTTGTGGCGCGCTTGGCAGCCCTGTACGCGTCGCGGTCTTCAGGAGATCCGGTCGCTTGCCACTTTTTAAAGAGGGCTTTCTTCTCCCTAGTCTCCCTCTGGACTGCGTCGTTCCACCACCAAGTTTCCTTGTCAAATTTGCTTCCACCCTTAGACACACCGAGCACTACCTTCGCCGCTCCAAGGATGGCCGCCTGAACTTTGTCCCAGTAATCTTGAACTGGTTCGCCATCAGTGTCGGTGCACTTGTCACCGACAGCTGAGACGAACTCCTGGGACCTAGTTTCATCAAGCAGCCACCATCTGATGTGGCGCTGGCACCGCTCGATGCGTTTGCCTTTGGGCTTCACGCAGAGGTCCATGACAAGGAGACGGTGTTGTGCAGTAAGACTCTCACCGGGTATGACCTTGCAGTTGGCCACCTTGCCGATGCTGTGTCGCCTAGTGAGTAGGAAATCGATCTGAGTTGTACGCCTCCCGCTCTTGTAGGTGATGAGATGTTCGGATTTCTTTTTGAAATACGTGTTCACAATGGCCAGATCGGCAGCCGCACACGTTCTAAGGATAGTTTCTCCTTCAGCGTTGCGGGTGCCGTATCCAAAACCACCATGAACACGCTCAAACTCCCCACACCTCTCACCCACATGACCGTTTAGGTCGCCGCCCAAAACGATTCCCTGTGACAACGGAATGCTCCGAAGCACTCCCTCGAGTTGACCCCAAAACGACATCTTATCGGCGTCGCTACAACCGGCCTGTGGTGCGTAGGCACTTATCAGGTGGGTAATAATCCCATCGATAAGCACCCTCACGATCATAAGCCGGTCGCTACAGCGTTTCACCTCCAAGATGCCACTCTGCAGCCCCTCGGAGAGCACAACGGCCACCCCGTTCTCCCCACCAGGCGCACCCGTGTAATACAGCTTGTAGCCGTTCTGCAAGGGCCGGGCTCTGTTGCCCTTCCACCGAGTCTCCTGCAGGAACGCCACGTCCACCCTTCGCCTGGAGAGTACTTCGGCCAACTCTACCGCACGCCCAGTCAGCGTGCCAATGTTCCATGATGCGAAGCGGATTCTGGTTGGGGCTAACTTCTTTAGCCGTGCTGGCCCGACACACGGCAGCCCTAGCCCACTTGCCACAGGAGTCGGGCGGGGCTCCTGCGCGCCGTTTTGCGGCGGCGCCCTATCCCTAGCTGCTTTCCTTTTATTCTTATCCATAAGTTGTTTTGGCGGGTGGCTTTTATGGGAGCGACGCCCTCAGACCTCCCAACCCCAGAGGGGAAAGCCAGCGCCAGAGCCTCGTCCGTTAGTCAGCAAGTGCACGCACTAGCACGGGAGGTTGACTTGGGCCCCGAAGATCTTGGTGGGGCCCCTTACACCCCTTGCAACTTACAACTTGGTTCGAGACTATTCGTGATATTTAAACCAGATATAAGAGTTATTACGTCGCTCGATAGATGGCTCTGGATATACTCTTAAATGACGATTAAAAATATAGAGAAGAATTTCAACTTGTTTCGGTACGGTTCGGGTAGTTCAGTGGCTAGAACATTGCCCTGGTTAGGCAAAGGTAACGGGTTCAATCCCCGTCTCGAACGAAGTTGTCTTTTTCCACTTTAATAAAAAAAATATGTGAAAGTTAGCATACTACGAGTAATTGCTTAAAAACATCATCCAGTCGTTATTAAAACCCTGCCAGACTGACTGCTGCTATTTTTTTTTTGCTTGCCTTTCTCCCCTTACACACCTTATTGTTGGTAGAAATGTTGGTTCAGTACGAACGCCACGGATAAAAAACGGGTATTTAAAAAAAAAATATCCTTAAAAATATGGAAAGATATGATTTCTAAACTTTATTTATTATATATAACTTTTAAAAATATGGAGCATTATTTTCTGATATTAATATTTTTGTTTTTTTTATATCGTATTTTATTTCTTAATTAAATATTTAAAAATAGTCGAAAACTTGAAGTCCGCTTTCAGATTGGGCTGTGCTTTAGCTAGCGAAGTAAATTTTGTTTTTAAAAAAAGAACTTGACGTATGTACGTACTTAGAAAAACTGATCTTGATACTTTAAAATAATCTGAACTCCAAAAAGTACAAGAAATATTAAGTAATTCTACATATCATTAATGGGATCAGAATAATATACCCGTTGGTAATCATCTCCATGTTTGATCTTCTTGCCGTTCATGTTGATGCTGTAGTTGTAGTACTTGGAATTCATGATGAGCCCTCCCCACTCGCGCCAGCCCGGTGGGATATAAGACCCATTGTACTTGTTCAGGTACTTGCCAAAGTATCCTGTAAAGAGAAAAAAAGGTTAAAGAAACTCAGATTAAAACATATACATAGCTGCTTTAAACTTATACAGGTCTAAAATGTATGTATTTAAAAATCAATTGCCGGTCCTTAAACAAATGTGCACGCACGGAACGACCTGTAACTGTGTCACCATTTCATTAGTCAGCACTGCACTCACACAGTTATCAAACAGTGTCACATTGCCGCTATTACAATTAGTGTCAGGGACCATGAAATCAATATTTGTAAAATTTCACACACACACACACACACACACACACACACACATACGTGCACGCACGCACGCACAGGTACAGGCACACGCATATGCACAAGCACGCACGCACGCGCACACTTAGACCATAAACACATACAATTTGGTCACCATTTTCATTTTGCAGGCAAGAGGAGATCAAACACTTCCGATTTGAACGATGGTTTGGTCTTATTATTTTCATAAATATAATGGAAGTGGATAAGTGTAAGTGTCATACTCACTTATTGAAAGTTCCTTACAAAGTTCGTAACCAACACGAACTCAAGAGGTTTATAAAACCATTCAAATTAGACATTTAAATAATTTTACTCACTGTCGAAAGAAAAAGTAATAACATGTTAATTTGTAGAACAAACAATACCCATAATGAATGAATGAATGGAACGAAAAATCTAAAGAGTGAATGCAAAGTGTTCGGTAACAAGAACTCATTGTTAAGGTAGACAAAGGTTCTTAAATTTTAATTTCGGCGACGTAATGCTGAGGCGGTTTTTAATTTTGTCGCAAGATGGCGTAGTAAACGAGGCGACAGCTTTTGCACAGACGTCCTTGTGACTAAAATAGACGGTTGATTAAAGACAGTGAAGTACGATTGGAGACAGGGTTTATTTATTCGCTCACCATTATCCTGGTGCCAAGTATAATTGAAAGTTATAAATTCAGTAATAAAAGTAGATGGACGACGTTGTAATTTTAAATTACCTACCTACTATCTATATAAACTGGAGTACCTAAATTAGTTACATTTTTTGAAATAACAATAACATACTGCACTTTAATAAATAAATCGTTCATTCATTCATTCATTTACTATATGACAATAAATAGCCACTTAGCAATACTAAATTGATGGATATTTTTTTTGTATTTGTTGTATTTTATACAGACCTAAATATTATTTACTCACTTGGTACAGATATTAAAATTGAAATTAAGTACCTAATTCAATGTTTCAAACGATACAGATTATAATGTATGTATAAATAAATGTTTATTTTTGTATGTATTTAGAAATAGGTAAGTATATTTATCTGTTGTCTAGCTCCCATACCACAAGTTTATGTTAGGTTGCTTTGGGCTAAATGGCGCTGTGCGAAAAGTGTCCCACACATAATGGTGTAAAAGAAACGTCAGCAACATCTCCGTCGGTAATGTGTCCGGCCATTATATCTCTTCCACCAAATCTAAGCAGGAAACACAGTTTAAAAAGCCGTGGTTTGGCCAGAGTAATTGATGACTTTATTACAAGAGATGCCTAAGGCCGTGCAAATTGGAGGGAGAAAACCCGCAGAACGGACCCCGGTCTCTGAAGTAAGAACTTCAGATGCTACCGGTTGATATATTATCTTTATAAATAGCCGTCAAATTGGAACTTAACTACTTTTCAACACTTCTTTATACGGACTCGGTTCTCAATACCGATGAATATACTTAGTTATGTATGATATATCATGACATATACCTAGTAATATAATCTAAGAGAGCTAATTCTTAGGGTACGTTTATTAAATAATGCTAGCGCACAGCAAATTGTTGATTTGAAATCGACAATAGGTATAAGTTTTTGTTTTTATATCAGTAAACTGTCAGCACTTACTTTTCTTTACAACTGTCAAAGTACTTAGTTTTCATGAAACGGAATTTCTCATTTTGGTAAATTCAGTTTCTACTGCATTCTACTGTTTTCTACTAACGCAAAAAATAGGTTAGAATAAAAATCTTATGCTACTTTGGACTCATTATATTTTCTTATTAAATTTAAAATTTTATTACCCTTACCCATTGAAAAAGTTACCCAGCGATCATAAATTTTATCCTCATTGTTGTTGGGTTCAACTTTGCTTCAAGACAAAAGAACACTGAAAAGTTTTATGGTCCCAAATAACAATGTCTATTTGAAACCTGACTCTTTCAGATATTAGGTACTTACTTACCTACTTTCGATCTAAGATATTTTATAAACGAAATTCTGACATAAATACCTATGAATTCACATTATTTATCCTGATCTGCACCTATGAAATATTCTTTTAAACCACCTTCAATAAGCCTTGAGAAATGAATAGCGTTTTGCCATTGCAAATGCTTAAAGGTCCTCATCGACCACGGCGTATTCCTCACATCGGCAATTTTTTTAGCGTTGTCTTTTACTGTAGAATTCTGTAAGTTCAACAGCTGATCCGCTCATCAAATACTTTGGGAGTGTAGCATTTAGCGAAATGAGCGTTACAATATGCTAAACAGTTTACAAGTAACATCGGGAGTAGTTTATTATGCAGATCTCGTGGCATAAAGGGTAAATTTACGTGCTTTTAATTGTTTCTGCCATACATATTACTGGAATCAAACATAGCTCACATAGGACCCGTAGTGCTATTACCGTGGTGCTTCCCTTTTTCTATAAGGATTTACACCTAGTTGCTTTCCAGGTCTCACGCTTTGCAAAGGAGGGAAGAGGCATTAGGTTCTTTTTCCAACTTACTCAAACTAACTTCTGATTAATTTCGTTGCGGGTTCCAAAACATGCTAACTTCTCCTGGGACTTCACGGAGATCGAGCTCGGTGTAACTTTTATGGTCTTGGTCATTGCTGTAGATCCTGGTTAACAGGAGTCACAGTAATGGGAATGAGGGTGGGATTAGTCCCAATTAAATAATGTAGAATTCTGGAAGAACTTTGCTTCTAAATAAAGTTGAAATGTCAGATACAAGTATTTCTTCAGCAAATTTAGATCATTATCGAATTCACAGCTGTCTCCGTTAACGGGCATTGGTATAATTAGATAAACTCTAAGATATTAGCTATAAATCACCGGTAAGAATTTAAATACGTACTGCCAAATGAGATCGTGTTCCTAGAAACTACTGCGCAGCTGTTATTTTATCTGAATTAGATACCAAATTCATATGTCATCTATCTCCGGTCTTATGAAGATATACGAGTACATATATGTCAGGTTCGAATGAAAGGGTCAGCATTGAGCTGAAAAAGGGCGTACTCCGTTGGGTTGGACACGTCCAACGAATGTGTGAGGAATGATTGATGAAGAATAAGTATATATTGTGCGTAAGTAGATGGTAGGAGTCAGGGTAGACCGAGACTTACATAATGAAGAACGCGTGAGCAGATTGCTCAAAGACGGAAAGGTGAAAAGTACTCGGATGCCCAGAGGTGCATGTATGAAACGATTGTATAAATATGTTATCAAACGGTCATGTCACCGCATCACGAAACAAGATAATCCCGTTAGCATTTAATGCACATGTTATTTGTACTTTCATTATACTAAACATTATATTCAATCATTATTGCCATAAAATTTCTTATCAGAACAATAGGCAATCCATCACAGTCTACTACTGGACGTAGGCCTTTTGAAATTGGAAGGGGGTGATTGGCCATACAGTCCAGAGCTGGCCAGACAAGTGGGTACAAATTCCTGTGGGCTATTTCCTGTCGGCTATTTGAATCGTGTCGAAATAGAATAGAAATCGTCGCTCAATAGAACGCCACCGGTACAATTTTGACAGTTTTTCGTAGTCTACTATTACAATCGTACTCAATAGACGTATATCGGTCGGCCGATAGAATTCTACCAACACGTACCGCGTCAGTAGGCACTAGTCTGTGATAATTTTGATAGTCTACTAACATTTTGACAGCTAAAAACAGCGATTCTGGTACTTGTCAATAGTAAACTAGACCCCCTGGTTTGAGTTCTCACTCGATTTGCGATGACCTTTGTTTTACATAGCGATAGACTTTTATGTTTACAGAAAAAAAATCTCTGCCTTTCTCCATCGCACCATAGAAACCTGAAATGCTCTGCGAGCGCACGTGTTTCGCTCCTCTTACAACCACGCGTTCTTCAAGCGGCGCATGAAGAGGCACATCATTGAGTAGACAGGTTGTGTAACGGTGGATCTCAATTCGGCTTTCAAATCAGGGAGGCAATTCTCGTTTTCTTCGAAATAATCTCGAATTCGAGTTCACTCTTCGAATCCTTTTTCGACCATAAAATCTCGTAAATCGAGATGGTTTTTCGAATGTCTTATTCTCACCACTATTCGAACTAAAGTTCGAGATTATTGTGTGAAATGTTGCCATTTAAGAACCATGTCACATTACGATGCGTTCCGTTCGACACGTTTCATCCGGTTTTAAAACTGTTACAACAAGACTACTCTTACAAAATGTTCTAGAAGTATTTAAGCTTATTTTACACGTTATAAACAATAATTACGTATTTTATAGTAATTATTAAAGGAAAAAATATTGTAAACTGCATATAGTCCAGTCATTATATACATAATAATAATAAAATAGTAAAAAAAAAAAAGAAAAATTCGTATCTGTACTGGGAACCGGGTTATGATGAAAAACCTTTATATATGAATATAACTTTTTTCAAGATGGCGGAAAACCCATCAGGTTATTTTGGTCGACAATTTGAACTTAAGCTTTTCTAGCCTCCCCCCACGTAATATCCAAAATTGGCTTTCTCGGTTCATTTGCATTACTAACCCGATTTTTCCGACGTAATGACTGGACTAATAATAAATGTTACTTAATGTATATTTTAAAAATTGCTTATACCGTCCCGTAAAATGAAAAATATCTGAATGTGTCACTGTTACTGTGTGTTGTCTATATTATTGAAGACTGTGTTATTTGTAATCACAAATCAAATTGCTGAAATTTCCACATTGCTGAAACATCGGCGATGACGAGTTTGAAATTGAAGCGAGTTGCAATATGTTTTGCACGTATTAAACTATTAATTCATCACTCATTTTGATATTTATTAAATGTAAAATGTAATATAATGCTATTTTAATGTCGGTCACTTAAGAAATGTCCAAAGATTATAGTGATTCGACTTCGAAATCTGCGTCTCGACTGCTGCCAACCATTCGAAGCAACTCGAGTGGCTTCCCTTCGAGAAAAGTCGAGTTCGAGATTTGCAGAATAGCTAAACGTCAATAAAACTCGAATAAAGTTCGAATTCGAGATTTATCTCGAAATCGAGACTGTTTCGAAGGCATGAGAATTGCGGCCCAGGTGTGAGAGATGGTCTAAAGGTGTGAGGCGTTATATTGACGTGTCAAATATAAAAAAAATATGCATTGTATCTATGGTCTGTGGCCAACTCTAGAAACGTCGTCGAAATTTTTTTATTTATTATTATTATTATAACTCAACTTTTTTGTTCTTATTCTGGAATAAATTTTATAGATTAGAATGCGTTCTTCGTACAAATAAATTAGTGTCACACTAACACCATTTAAAATGAAATTCCATGCTCGATCATCTACATATGACACCCTTGTTCATTAGCTAGGCTAGGCTAGCTTCGTCCTTGGAAATCTTAGTAGGACCCTATCCTACCCATATAATAATACTAGTTGTTCCCGAGTTAAAAAGTAGCCTATGTGTTATTCTGGTGTGTAAGCTATATTATTGTAAAGTTTCATTAAAATCCATTCAGTAGATTTTGAATGAAAGAGAAACAAAGATCCATCCATACATACAACTTTCGCGTTTATAATATTAGGATTTGCCAATAAGCTTTCACATATTTCAGACGTACAATGTTTATTCTAAAATCACGTCGATGCATTAATTCCTTGCGACGTGAAATAATGACAAACAAACAAATGTACTTTCTTATTTGTTAACACGTTTGGATATGAACTTCCACGTTCTACACATCTATACTAATATTATAAAGTGGAAAGATTTGTAAGTTTGATTGTAATGAATAGGTTTAAAAACTACTGGGCCGATTTTAAAAATTCTTCAATCATTAGAAAACTAAATTTTTCATGAGCACATGACTGTATTGAATTTTCAAAAAGTTTAGGGTTCCATAGGAAAACTTCAACACGCAGGTGAAGCCGCAGACATCAGCTAGTAGATACATATACCACATTCAGACTTAACATACTACTAAATTCAGTCAGTACTAAAGTCATTTAATTCATTTGAAAGGGATTTCAAAGTAGCTTAACCAGTAACCGATAAGGCTCACCGATGTCGAAATCTAACGTAATTCGACCTAAATGTTTGAAATTTCTGGTAAGTAGGCAAAGATAAACAGAGATAAAGCATTAAATCGAGGCTTGAATACTTGAATATAACAAACTTTTCAGATACGTGCTTATTTACTGCAAACTTTGTTCAAATGTTACTCATAGCAGAGTTATACTCACATTTAAACTATACCGTTGCATACTATGAAAATATTTGATTTTTCGAGGCTAAATAAGGTTATATATAGGGTTCGGAAGGCACGTTTAGCCGTCGGTCCCGGTTGCCAGTAACATGGCAGTTGTTAATTCAAGATGAAGGCATGAAAATTTTTAACAGCAGGTAGCCACAACCTGCTTTTGTCTATTTTCAACACGGCAATGTGCTCACCACCTTTTACGTGGGACAGGAATACACATGGTGAAACGAGGGCATATAATATGTCTCTGCCACCCCTTCGGGGATAAGGCGTGATAGATAAAAAAATAAATAAGGTTATTCTAAGGTATATCTTTTGTTGTCTGACGATTTGACCGTTGTTGCATTGGTCGTGGTCAAAGGCTGTGACCAGTATTACAGTAAAACTTTACTATATTAAAGTACTACGTATATTTCATAGAATTTATTTTTGACATTATACAAATGTTGTCATTACACTTGGCGTACTCCGATGGTTAGGGCACGTCCAACGAATGAGCGAGGAACGATTGACGAAGAATTTATATACTTACTTGTTGACGCCCGCGGCGAGAAGTTTTCCCGTCCCCGTTTCCCACAGGAACTTGTTCCCGGGATAAAAAGTAGCCTATGTGTTATTCTAATGTATAAGCTATATTACTGGAAAGTTTCATTAAAATCCATTTGGTAGTTTTTACGTGAAAGAGTAACAAACATCCATACAAACATTCAAGTTTATAATATTATTAAGATTGTGCGAAAGTAGACGGTAGAAGGAGTGAGAAGACTGCTCAAAAACGGTAGGGTCAAAAGTACTCGGATACCCAAACGTGCATGTATGAAGCGATTAATGAATCTGCTGGAAGCGAAAGAAGTATGCATGGATCGCGAAACTTGGCGATCTGTCTTCTCTGACTACCCCCTCAGGGATACAGCGTGAAGATAGTTAGATTATTAAATTATAATTGAATTAACATTTGAATTATTACGGAATGAATAATTGCAATTTGTTTTATGAATATAATGAACTGTGTTTTATTACAGTACCGCATATTTTTTTATAATTTGTGATATTTAATGTATCGTTTTTACAATATGTCACAACTGCCCAAAGTATAACACAAAGCGAATGCCTCAAGACGAAACTCAAGAATTTGAAAGCAACAAGCGCTTCAATTTAAGATGAAATATATTTAAAAAGAATTTGGTACAATAAAAGGTGAAGTTCCTACATGAAAAGTAATTTAGTATCTAAATCAGCTTTTTACGATATTTGCAAGCTCTTTGTTATCTCAGTTTTATCGTACATTCGCTTTAATACCAACGCGAAACCAAAATCTTTATAAATTACTAAAGTTCAGTCACTCAGGAACTTTCATTGAATATTTCATATTACTGAAAATTTATGAAGAAACAAAAGAAGCGGTACTTAGAGTACTTTTCTCGCACATTTTGTATAATTTGGCATTTATTTGTATATAATTTTCTTTAAAATTATGTTATTGTATGATATATTTTAATGAAGAAGCGCTCGTGGTCCCGCGGACTCGGTGTTCTGTAAACGATCACTGCGTTAAGTAAATATCGCTATGGCTGGTCAGGGATGGGTGACCACTTTGTGGCATTTACAATTGCGAGCGTTTCCGTGCTTCGGAAGGCACGTTAAGTCGTTGGTCCCGGTTGCCAGTAACATGGCAGTTGTTAAGTCAAGTTGAAGGTCTTATGGGCGGCTTGAAAAACTTAACTTGAACAGCTGGTAGCCACAACCTGCGTCTGTGCGTCTGTCTATTTCAACACGGCAATGGGCTCACCACCTATAACGTGGAACAGGAATACACATGGTGAGAAGTGGGCACACAATATGCCTCTGTCACCCCTTCGGGGTTAAGGCGTGATAATAAATAATTACATAAATATTTTAATATTAGGTAATTTACCTCCGAAGGTTAGCCAGATTTCAACATTATTTTTATGTCCAACGTAATAAGTGGTGAGCCTAATGCCGTGGTGAAATGGACAGAAGCAATTTGGAATTACTAATTTGAAAACAGATACCTCAATTTGTATATTTTCAAGCCCTAATGCAAGCGCAGTACCTACTTAGTAGGTGTCTAGGAATTACTTTTTTTTTCTTATTGGGTGATTAATTTGGTATACAGCAATTTGTTGCACTCAGGAGTATTGAAAGTCTTGATGGTGCACTTAATGTTTTCTTGTTATGATAATTTTGTTATTTGATAGTGCTTGTACCCGAGTAATTCCTACCCGCATTACTAGAAAAAATTCACCGAGCTGGGACTCAATAAAGTCACAGAAAAACTGAGACTGTTTTTTTTTTATTTTTAAGCTTTCGCGGTGTATACTCATGTTTTATATACTACTCGGGACTTCAAGCAAAACAAAATTCTACTTACATTCAACGTCGTATCGAACGCGTTGCAGCGACGACGCTTTTAATGTAAGTAGAATTGTGTTTCGCGTTAAGTCTCGAGTAGTACCTATATAAAACATGAGTATACACCGCGAAAGTTTCGCTGCAAAGCGTTCGATACGACGTTGAATGTTAGTGGAATTTTGTTTCGCGTGAAGTCCCGAGTAGTATATAAAACATGAAAGTGTCTTGTCTTAACCCCCTAAAAAGTGGCATAACACCTGAACCCCGCGAGGCGAGGCCGCGCTGCAGTTAAAATCAACCAGGAGTCCTAAGGTTACCCTTCCGACGGCTCACCCTATACGGGACTTCCGATCATAGGTGAATGGTAAAATAGGTGATTTTGGTTGGCAGGAGATATGCATAGCATCTATAAGGATTTCCCCTCCCCAATATCAAGTGTTTTTTGGAACCCGTATCAAAACAGATCAGAAGAAAAATTTGGGAGTTGGAAGAACAGCGTGTATTTGTATACAAACGTAAGTTCCTAGTTATTTTTTTATTAATTTTTATGGCATGGCTACTTCGGCTTTTGTGTCATAGTTCCTAGATACGTAATGATTTTAGGTAGGACCCTAATGTGTCACCGGCGTGTCACGAAGCGAGAATTTCATTAAGAGCCGATAACCTTAATCTGGTTGCAACGCCGACGGCCGTGGCCGGTCCCGGCACTAATTGCGTTAGACGCAAGACAAACGAGCGGTTAATACCCTAGACTTGTTGACAGCTGATTGACGCTCGCTTTATCTATGTTTGTTTAACGACGGAAGAAGGAAGGAGAGTTTTGGTTAAGAGGTACATACATACATATTGTCACGCCTTTATCCCCGAAGGGTTAGACAGAGGCATACTATACGGCCACATTTCACCGTTTGCATTTTTGTCCCACGTAACGGGTGTTGGTTAAGAGGTTTTAAATTGAAATAATCGGTACAATTTCTTTTTTTTTACAAACTGCCTATACCGATTAAATTACTTTTCTCAAACATGCATGGAAATACTGTCATTATTTCGAAAAAATAATACGCGAGGTACCGCATTTACGGACAGAGAAAATAAAAATTATTGCTGGAGTGTTTTTTGAATTTCGAACATTAATCAACATCACTGTTGTAAGAAACGGCGCGCTGGATTTATTAGATACTCTTTGATTGAATCTCTTTTATCATTCTCTACAGCGGATGCTTACTGTAAGTATAGTATTTTCTAAAATAAGTGCATTTATCTTGTTTTATGTGTGGGAGTGTTAGATTTTGGGACATAAAAGTTGTGTCAACCTGCTATAAATAACAAATATTCAGGGACGCTTTTTCACACAGCAAAATCTAACCAAAACTAAGCTATAAACTTGTGCTATGAGATCTAGACAACTGATAAAGAACCTTAAATATAAATAATAAATTAATATTCTGGGACACTTTTACACACAACAACAATCTAGCCCAAAGTAAGCTATAAGCTTGGCTATGAGATCTAGACAACTGATAAGAAACCTTAAATATTTTTCTAAATATAATACATATATGAATATAAGGATACACCGAAACTCCGGAACAAACATTTATGGGTCACACAAAAATTTGTTCTTACCCGGAAATCGAACCCTCGAGAACAGCGCGGCAGTCGCATATACTATTATATTTTTTAGATTTTCTTTCTTACTGCGTATAATTCACTGAAGGGAAGTTAACAATATTTTCCTTTAGTAGTTAATTGCCCAATATGGCTAATGTAACTTTTAATATTAATTAAAAGTAAGTATAATTTAAAAAGTATGTTTAATTTCCATGCATTCTTTTGAGAAAAGCACTATATATGTCTCGGCCGGAATGGCAATTGCCTGTCTCGAATTAGTGAAGTCCTCGCCTACGGCTCGGCCTACACACTCATACTCGACCTGCAATTGCCTATTTCCCGGCCTTTGCAATAATGTACTATTACCTACCTGCCAAAATAATTGTCATAAAAAAATTGAAAAATTTATACTAATATTATAAAGTTGATGAGTTTGTTTGTTTATTTGTTCGGTTGAACGCGCTAATTTCAAGAACTACTCTAGTTTGTATTGATAAAATATTAATGGTTAGCCCATTTATCGAGGAAGGCTATAGTATAGATCATTACCATTTTTCATTATTTGTAGTATAATCATTATGAGTAGTAGCTCAGGAAAGCAGTCGACAAATCGGGAAAATTTCTAATGAACTTATAAATTACAGGTTTTCGTAGGCTCCAATATGCCACTGGCAAAGACGCGAGCGATAGCTAGTATTTCTTATGAAATCTCTAACAAAAAGAAATTGCCAGATCAAAAATAAATGCCGGTTGGCAAATGTATAGCTCACTATATAACACATTAACAAATAAGGGTTTTCGATACTTTTTCTGCCGCCAGGCGGCGCTTCGTATGCGTCAGGTCCAAACAGCTGTCAGATAGCACAGAATCTTACCGAACGTATTATTATTTTAGTAAAATTTTATGTATTTGGAAGTGTAATTGATTTTATTATGGATTACGGCCAAAGGAAGGTTGCCGAACTGAAGATTGAGCTCAAAAAGAGAGGCGCAGAAGTTACTGGTACTAAAGAAAAGCTCATTGAAAGGTGAACATAATCTACTTCTATTTGTTTCCACAATTTGATTGTTTTTTTTTTTAACTACTAAATTGAAGTTATTTGTGTTTTAGTGAGTTGTTGTTGATTAATGTATATTATATATTCCAGGCTAAATGACTATGACAGAAACAACAACTTCAAATCAAATGAAAATGATAATTCTAATCTCTCAAGTGAGATTAATTATGTAATAGAATGGCCAGAAGAAAAGTTATACAAAAGTGTGGATTCAAAAACAGTATATAATAATTCAATAAATATAATGTTTTAATGAAGTAATTTTTGATAAGGCAAGTACTAAAAAACGTTTGCACTACATCATTGAAGGTTAGTCGCGCACAGACATAATCAAGGTGACTTAACTAAAGTTTATCATTATAATTAAGTACAAAATATTCTTACGTTTTTCTAATACTGAGTCCTTCGGTAGCTGGTAATCGTCCTCTGTGAAGTGGCTTTTGCAAACGAGGCTATTTTTCGTTGGAGTAAATTTATCTCTTCGAATGGCTACAAGCCACTGTTTTAATCGGCTTTTATCTTCTGTAGGGAACTTATGTCCTCCTTTTTTATTTGCACACATAGGCACTGCACAACACTGTGGCATTTTGGAAAACAATATTCCGTTTGTAACGTTTTTAAGAATAAATAAACCAAAAAAATGATCGAAAAATATAAATCGTGTATGTGTTTTGACAGGTAGTTGGACCTGACGTTACAGCGCTGCCATCTCACGGGGAACATTTCAAAAAACCCTCGGTAAACTAACTTTTGAACTATCGCGTTGCATACTATCAGTATATTTGTTAATAACGGGGCAAAAAGCGGTTATTTCACATACCTTTTGTTGCCTGACGTTTCGACCAGGTTGCACCGGCCGTGGTCACAGGCTAGTGTTCGTGGTCAGCCCCGTGGTTCGTTTAGCCCCGTTATTAACAAATATACTAAATAGTAGGTATGTCAGCAATTTATTGCAATAATAAAACATGGCACCAACTGAGTATGGTTATTGCTGATGATTGGTTATTGCTGATGATTGATTATTATGGTTAATGCTGAGTTTGTGGAGGTCATGTGCAGAGTTGGGTATAAAAGTAATTTTAATTTTACTATTCCTTTGGCAAGTCTTTATGTACGGTCTCTAAAATTCAGTGGACTTTCTGTTTAGATTAGGGAGTGGTTAATAAAACGATGACGTCACTCATCGTTTTATTTACAGCTCGTAAAGCCCGTAACTACAATGAAGTTAAATGGGAAATAGAATTTTATTTTTAAAGGTTTTCAACGCGTTTTTTTTAATAAAAAAAAATTAAGACGTAGACCATCAGACAGCTTATCAGAACCCACAACGTTAATTTATAATAAAACAAAGTCATGTTAACGTTTACGTCATTAATAATAACTCAAGAACGGGTGGGTTGATTTTTATTAGTCACGCCTTTTTCGCTGAAGGGGTGAAAGAGGAATGTTGAGTATTCCTCTTCGCCCATTTTAGTACCACGTAACATAGGTCGATACGTAAAATATGGATATATTCTGTTAAAATTTTTGAAATGTTCCCGGCTAAATAGTGTCACTTCATTCATTTTCATTTCATTCATTTTCATTTTATGTTATTTCATTCATTTAAGGAAAATTAAGCTATGCAATATTTTCACTACCGTTTTTGTTATTTTGGAGGTAGGTATGTAATAATTCTATATTCTCTATATTCTGTTTATCTTGGAGCAACGTCGTGGCCGTCGTGGCATGTCTCGATATAATCTCCGTTATCTATATAGGTAAGTTAGAGGGCTATTCGAGGTAAAGCTCACCGTGAAGTTTCCGATACTGACCATAGACACGCGATGCACTCTTGTTTGTTTTTATTTTTATTTAATACAACCTATACTAAAAAAGTAACGCTACAGTAAAGTACAGAAATGTCACGATAACGCAAAAGAATTAAGGATGCTGGTTATGCTAAGTTATGCTTATTTAGGCGCGTTAGGGAAAAATGATGAGAGCGCGCAGACCGTCACGAAACAGACACCGTGAAGTTGCTTAAAAGTGTTTCCATGACAACGTATAACTACATTCAAAGTAGTTTTCAAACATCCTGAAGTTAGCTATAGTCAACATTTTAGTTTTGTCTACAAACGTAGGGTTAGGCGAAATATAAAACTTTAAAAATATTTTTATCTTGTTACGCCAAAGAACTTCTATAAGGACACACACACACACACACACATTTTTTTTCTATATTTTTTATAGTCTTATCATGATTTGTCTTCAACACATCCAAATTGGATGTCAAATAACGATTATGACAATAAAAATTATAGATAACACAATAAGAAACCGGTATGATTATTTAATTCCTTTACGTTCTGTCCCATTTGAATGGTATACAAATATATACAAGCCACAAAATTCTTTTGACCCAGCAAAAAACCTAAGACTATAATCTAGTTTAATAATTGGTCTCACAGCGTAGCCAAGGGGATGTCATCGGATCAAGGGATAGAACCCGACCTACAGTAAATGCTACTTAGCTATGGGTATAGAGTTTAAACCAGATCTTATTCGTTTTTCTCGGGTTTTTATCGTCTTACTAGCAACGAGCTTCCATGCTTGGTTGCCTTAAGCCCCGGAAATCATAGTGGCTATACCTACGCCCGCTCTAATATGACATTATTTATGGCACAGTAATTACAAACACATCGAACACAATTTTAAAACCAAACACCATCCAAACAGTAAAACCGTAGGCGGATTTCATTAGCCCGCCCGCATGTAATTACAATATGGTTAGTTCGTTTCATATTGATCGTATAGCACAGCCATTAATCATATCACCACCATCTTGTTGTATTATAACTTATCGGACATTGATAATAGATTTTAAATGTAATTTATTATTATTTAGGACTTTTCCATTTATGGTCGTTTGTATCCATACTGTGTTTTGATGTGGTATTTATATAGTTAGTAGTCCTGTTGCTTTGAAATTCTTTGACTAAATTGTTTTTATTGACTAGCTTCTTACATTTAAAACTAGAGGGAGCCACTAAAATAACTTTTATAAACGCGAAAGTTATAAATATCAGGTATGGATAGATGATTGTTACTCTTTCACGCAAAATCTACTGAATTGACTTTGATGTTCTTTACAATAATATAGCTTACACATCAGAATAACACATAGGCTAGTTTATATATCGGGAATAAGTTCCGGTGGGAAACAGGAACGGGAAATCTTCACTACAACACATATTTCACTACAAGCGTCAACTTGTCACAAATAAACAATTGCAAACGACTAATACACTCCGGGACTCTTGAATCGAGCCACCTTACATTCCCGGGCCTAAAAGCCCAATACACAAAAATATACAATATAACAAAAAAGTTTTTATGCATTTTTAATGCTGGCATAATTCATCGTCTTTCCAGTATGTATTATTACAAATTTGAATTTAAGAATTTAAAATGAAGAACAAAAGCCGAGCTTGGTCACTGATTTGAAAAAAATAATGACTGTTGAAAGTTGCTTTTGAAGCAATTTAATGTCGATTTGGTTTGAATTTTCGCAATTGTTGTTAACCAAAGTTTAGTTTAGTTATTTTTCTATAATTTGAACCGTTTTTGGCTATAAAATTATGGATACTTCACCTGAAGTAGCCGCGCAAGCTGTAGCACTTCTTCAATCTGGTCTAAGTCAGCGAGATGTGAGTTCACAACTTCACATAAGTCGTTCCGCTGTTCAAAGAATGTACCACCGATTCCTGGAGACTGGCGGCTTCGTTCGGCGAACAGGAGGACCTCATTACCGAGTGACAACGGCGAGACAAGATCAATAAATTGTCACTACTAGCTTACGAAATCGACGCCTCAACTCTGTTCAGATACATAAACAGCTCAGAGACTTTCACGGAGTGGCTGTAAGTGCTCGGACCGTTAGAAGGCGACTCGATGAACGTGGTGTAAAGCCCCATAAGCCAGCCAATGGACCCAAATTGACACGAGCACACCGAATAGCCCGTCTAGAGTTTGCGCGCGAACATCTAAATTGAACTCGACATCAATGGAGCCAGGTTCTCTTCACAGATGAGTCCAAGATAATGCTATACAGTAATGACGGAAAGAGTAAGGTGTACCGAAGATAGAACGAGCGTTTCGCGCAATGCTGTATTGACGAGAAAGTGAATTATGGTGGAGGATCATGGACAGTCTGGGGAGGAATCTCTGTGGAAGGCAAAACTGAGCTAGAGGTAGTGACGGGACCACGACTGCCGCCCCTAGATGGCAATAGATACATTCGCCAATGTTTAGAGAACCACGTGATGCCATATGCTGGATTTATTGGCCAAGATTTCGTTTTAATGCATGATAATGCAAGGGCCCATACTGCAGGAATCATCAGGCAGTACTTACATGACATTGGTATCACTGTTATGAGATGGCCAGCGCGAAGTCCTGATTTGAATCCTATATAGCATCTATGGGATGAGCTGAAGAGGCGTGTTCGAGCTCATCATCCTGCCCCGCAAACCATGCAGAAGCTCAAAAATATAATTTTGGAAGAATGGGAGGACATTCCTCAACATGTCATAACGACATTGATTAATTCTATGCCAAACCGTATAAGAGCTGTCATAAATGCACTGGGAGGCAATACAAGTTACTAAATAAACATTTATTTTCATGTAAAACATGTCTTTATTTAAAAATCAATTAGATTTTTTTCCTTGAAAAAAGCAATTATGGACTTATTTCAACGTAACTCGACTTTTTTAATAAACTGTAGTTCATATTTAGACCAGTGGCACTCTAAAATGAATGATGAGTATACCAGCTCCAAAACTGCACCAAAACATTTTCCTTCTACATACATCTTTTATAAGTTACAGTACTCCAAACCAAAAAAATTAAGGTGGCTCGATTTAGGTGTCCGGGAGTGTATAAAAAGAAGATTCCATCTTAGAAAGTTTAGACTGAAGCTGAAATAGAACTTTAATGAAGCCGGTCTACGCTACGGTCTATATATTTTGGTCCACTTTGAGCTTATTTTGACTAATGACTTTCCTGTTCGAGACAGTTTATGAGTTTATGATTGCCTTACCGGTAAAGGTCATATACAAGATGACTGAGAATTTACTACACAGATTAGGTACTTAAATTACACAGATTACGTATTATATTTAAAAAGGGAAGATAAGATCAAAATTACTCGTATACCCAGACGTGCATGTATAAGGCGATTACTGAATCTGCAGGAAGCGAAAGAAGTATGCATGGATTGCGAAGCCTGGCGATCTGTCCTCTCTGACTACCTTGTCAGTGATACAGCGTGAAGATAGTTAGTTTTAGGTACTGGAAGACTGTTCAAAAGACACTCAGGTGTCTGCCACCATCTCTTAAAGTTGTATTAGTTCAATATTTCACAGTATAAATCGGACCGTTTTGTTGTCTGTCCGGATATTTTAAATTTAGAACATAATATCCTGATGGATGACAACACGGTCCGATTTACACAGTGACAGTAAAAATTATATTGAAATGATTTTGGTTTACGAGATGGCGGTAGCTCCTCTGCGTTCTTTATGAGCCTGAGAGATAACGTTACGGCAGCTGTCGCTCTAGTAAAGATAGACCCGGGATGAAGGGGAAACTAAACCCCAAATACGTAAACGAGACTCCCTATGCTTGGTGTCCAAGTCTGGTCGTTCCAAAAACCATGTGGTTTAATCAGTGTCCGTTCGAGTCCACTATGCCCATCTTAAGAGTTTCCTTACACTATCAGATAAGACTCGTAGCCCGGCTAATTCAGTGTTCTGTAAACGTTTACATTAGGCACCTTACAAAATTGTCAATTTGAAAAAATAATACAAAATTGTCTACAATATTTTGTCTGTGATATTTATACATATAAAAACAACAGATAAAAGAGTAAGCAGACCAAACCTATTCCTTTGTTAATGGTTCAATTCTTCATCCTTTTCACTCTTTCCATTTGTTGTATAAAGCTATCTTTGTTATTCCTGTGTAGCAACATTTAACTCACACTTTGACAGCGAACAGCGCGTAGCCAATTTTTCTACATAATATCAACCGCTGCTGTCATCTTCGTATCAAAGATTTGTGTCGAAGTGAAAATAGTACATAAAATTATTGTTTAAAGTAAAAGTGTACTATTTATTGATAAACAGACAAATGATTGTAAAATGTTACAAAAGTAGACAAAAATATGTAAACAACTGTTGTGCATAGAGTGGTAAAAGATTCATTTACAAAATTATACTAAAATTGGTATCCAAAATGATGAAGTTCCTTGGTGAAAACTAGAAAAGATTGTTGCTAACTGTTCATAGTATCTGTTCCATAAATCGTTTGATTGCTACCGTCATCTACAGCGAAGTTTTTGTTAATTTAGATACACTTTGTATTGTAATAAATAAATATTATTAATAGCATTTCAAGTACTCAGGGACGACTTCAGTTCAGAGCCCACAAATTATTAGACATTTCAATCTCAGTGTAGCTTAATGTTATGTAAATCTTGTTTTAGGTTCACATAGTAAAATTATTATATGTAAATACCTAATTGTAAAATAGTAATTGTAATGATTAAAAATAAATAACTTTCTACATTAGGTACCTACTGTTTTTATTTATTGTGTTTCTCTGTTTTTATCTTTAGACTCAATAAGACAGTATTTCTCCTTGGCGAAGGTTGTTCAAAACATGATGTTCTTTAATAAGAAATATGGGCATGAAGGTACATACTCTTTTATTTTCGCAATAACACAACTGCAGTAGAATTATTGGGCGTTCTTTCACTCACGAATACCGCGTGTCTCTTAATAGGAAGTCTGTTAAAGAGAACTATGACATATTATAACTACTCTTATTAAAACACCGCTTGCTTACTGATTTGTAGGATTTACTTACTTTGATGGGTATAAATATATATGGCTACCCAAAATCGTGTTCCGAAATCTATGACTGATGATGATTTCAATATCAAAATCTGTCAAAAAGCTTCGACATTTAATCTATCTGGTTATTTATTTTATGATAGCTGAATGAAACCCTGGATTATGCTACCTGTATATATGTGCGTAGTAGGCTACGCTGTTTTTCGCAAACGAAGGGTCTGCTTACTGTCTTATATGTCTGTGACAAATATGTATATTTCTAACTGTCATTCTCAAATAGTTTTTATTTTCTGTTCAATTTAAATTCTAGTTTTTCAAACCATAAAGCAATGAAATAAATTTAACTCGCATCGCCTTTTTTTTTAAAACTAATGTACGTAATGACAAATGTGCCGTATATACGCCCATGAACACATTCTAATAATAAAAATAGGCATTTGGTCGATTGGAGCAATCACATAACGATAATGCGATGTATTGGTAATGCTGTGGCGTTTCATTGAACACGGGCTATGAATGACACCAGCGACTGCAGGCGCCACGTGCTACTCCTACGCTTTACTCAGTACGAGTCAAAGCGGAAGTGTCATCCGATTTGTCAGTCGCCACTGGAGGTGGACACTTATATAGCTCAAGTTATAAGCCATAAGCGTAAAATACATACATACATATTGTCACGCCTTTATCTCCAAAGGGGTAAGCAGAGGCATATTAAACACCCACGTTTCACCGTATGCATTCTTGTCCCACGTAACAGGCAGTGAGCCCATTGCCGTGTTGAAATGTACAGGCGCAGGCTGTATCGACCTGCTGTTGAAAGTTTTTAAGCCGCCTATAAGGCCGTCAACTTGGCTTAACGACTGCCTTTTTATTGGCAACCGGGACCAACGGCTTAACGTGCCTTCCGAAGCACCGAACTGGGTTGGGTCTAAAGGGCCGAATAAATTTAATAAGATGTGTCTAATTTAGATGTTACTTTTGGAAGAAATTTTGAATCCGTTGCCTTTTTAGTGAGGTTTTAACAAAAAGGCTAAAAGGTCTTATGCGCTAGACACTAATTAGCACGACCAATTAAAGTCCTGGTAGTCTCGGACTTTCACCTTTAAGCTTAAAATAAAAAAAAATTGGAATATCCATATGTGCACGCCTCACGCGCTTTTATTATATTATAATAATTATGGTTTCGATTTAATTTAAATTTCGACCAATGACTTAAAAAAATTTTAACCTTTTCGCACAACGTCGTCTAACCATAAAACAAATTAAGGATTAGTTAGCTTAAATTGGGCTGGATGGCGTCGTGCTAAAATTGTTTATTTAATATTTAATAACAATTAAACCACATCGAATCAGACAGTGATAATTGAAAGGGTTATATTCCTAATAATACTGAAGCGTAAGAGAAAAAAAAAAGACTCGATTAGTATAGTATTTCGGTCGTTATCGTGTTAACAAGAAAATAATCCGTAACATCTGTACACACGGACGTCCAAGACGGAACATTTTTAAACAGTTTTTTAACTAGTTTAAATAACAAAAATGGCATCAAAAATATCATGAGTGTTAAAAATAGTGTATTTTCTTGATATGTGTGTGTATATTTAATTTTACAAGTGCAATATTTGATAAATAGAGACATTAAAAGTTTGAAAAATCTGATGTTTTGCGCGAAGTGACAGTAGTACCCACCTCAACGCTTCGCTTATGAGGCGTGCAAAAAAAATCTAAACAGAAACATTTGACAATAAATTACAAATACAATCACGAAAATTTGTAGCCTTCGGGACCGTAATGTTGATTCAGAATGTTTCTGCACTGGATTTTAATGTTAATTTACTAAGTTGTACTGACTACCCCGTCAGGGATACAGCGTGTAGATAGTTAATTAGTTCTATGAGTAGGTTTATCAGTTGTCTAGATCCCGTAGTCTAAGCTGTAAAAAGCAAGTAATAATGACCAAAAATTCTACTTATTTAAATAGCTGAATTCGTATGGATTCTTTAGTGAAAATGGCAGTCTTTAAGACTGGTTGAAGGCCTTATGGATGGCTTGAAAAATTTCAACAGCAGGTCGCGACAGCCTGCACCTGTCCATTTCAATACGGCAATGGGCTCACCACCTGTTACGTGGGACAAAAATGCATACGGTGAAATGTGGGCGTATAGTATGCCTCTGCCTACCCCTTCGGGGATAAACGCGTGACAATATGTATGTGTGGATTCAAAATATCGCGTCCCCCATCACTTACCTTAAAAGTGTAAGTTGTATGGGAGAGCGAGCTCACTGCGTGACGTGACCCACGTAGGCGTACCCATAACTGGTTGAAATTTATATTATTGAATATATTACTCACGGTTATCACCTTTGCGAAGCCGACTAACTCAAGTATAGTTTGTAAACATAAATATTGTCCCGACAAGTTTCAGAAACGTGCAGTGCTATAAAATTAATTGTAAAACATTCATTTTGCTGTCTAACAAACAGTATGACAATGAAACTAATGTGAGTATAGTATGTAAACGCGTCACGATACTGAAATTCGGGATTTATTTTGAGTAAAGATCGTCTTCCAAATGTGGTCCATGATTACTTTGGCACACCTGTGACCTAGAGCGAAAATTTTACATCACCGCCCGACAAATATTTGGAGAAATATTATGAATATCTTCGCGAATATTTTCTTTTAATTCTTCAATAAACGATGGGTTGTTAAAAAAAAACGTTATTTTTAAGGTAGCTCCAAAGGATGATGAAGCTATGAGCACCGCATAATAATCATTTTCAGCAATTCACACCGATATCACACTCTATCAACTTCTGCAGGCAACTGTCCAGATGCACTATTAAAAGTCAGGCCAATAAACCGCAATATAACCAAAATAACCGCTGTTTCAATATTTGTTACGTTACTTTTTGGAAAAGCTCCTAGTGTTTTGCATTCACGCGGCCTAAGGTCTATACCCGTTTACTTCTTTGTATGTAATGTACCCTCTCCTATGACAAGAAAGTTAGCTTTGGTTTAAAAAACAATAAATAACAATCTCTATAAATCAAATTACGATGATTAATTTTGACGGGAACTGTAGAATTTTGACGGGAACGAATAGGACCGCCGCCATCTTCACCCTATTGTTGTATACTTTTCAAATTAGTGAACGTTCGAGTGTTTATGATGTGTAAAAATGGAGGATTCTTAAACATAATAAACCCGACAGCGTGCATAAGTGTAGGAAAGTAGTACAACGATGTGAAACGTGGCTTTGTTACTTTTCCAACTTCGCATAATAGGTATATCCCCAGTAAATTTTGCACAGCTTTACTGGAGTTACAAGCTAGTTACAGATTCATGTTTTTTTCTATACCATTGAGGTGGCTTGCCCACCTGTGTCACCGTAGCCTATGGAAGTTTGCAACACCAGAGGTGCAGCACTCGCGCTTCAGACCCATTAGACTTAAAAACAAAATATTAATCACAAAGAAGTTTCTAATTACTTGACTCCGAGAAAATCCTCAAGCAGAGAAAACCCAAAAAAAAAAAAACTATGTGGTGTCGTGGGACACCAGGTAGGAACGAAGTTAACAAGTTCACGATTCAATTAATCATACAAAAAGGCACCGTTTCGAACTCGTTCGAGCAGCATACCACCCAAACCACACAGCTACGTTACTGCAATTCCCAAATTAGTGTTCACTTCATTTATAAATGAATAAATATTACAATTACAATAGCTTACTATAGCAAAAAGTGTCGTGACAACTTTTCGTAAGATTTTTTTCCGTCTAGCCCCCTTTCACAACGCGCGATAAGGAACTTCGTTCCAAAAAGAAAAAAAGTCAAGCAATTATTTTATAATAAAGATATTTGAAAATATGTTTTCTCTATTTTCGTTCACTGGATACAATTCTATTCCATGCCGCAATCTGTAATTTTTCTCCTTCACTAGTTCGAATGCCAATAACAATATTGAATGTTTACGCTCTGATAAATTCCTTTAATATGTGTCATTTCAATAAGCTTTTTGTTTTTGGTATTCAGTTTCAATTGAAAACTGGATTTTTTTTTGGAATTATAGTATTATTGTTTGTTTAAAATGTCTATTACGGCTTTACATACATACATATTTAAAAATGCCGGTTAGGTTAAAAAGAAAATGATGTGAAATAGTACAAGTATTTTTATTCTAGATACGAGTATGTCGCAACTTCCACCAAGTGGTTCCATTTCTTGTTACAAGTCCTTCAAATTATCTTCTGATCTTGATGGCTTCTACTGGGACTTCACCGACATCGAGCTCGGTGTAACTTTTCTGTTCTTGGTCATTGCTGTAGATCCTGGTTTGCAAGAGTCACGGTAATTGGAATTCGGGTGGGATAAGTCTAAATAATATTACATATAAGTAAACTTTTACAAAATCACGGGTAATAAAAGAAAAATAATGTTAAACTAAATAAAAAAAAAATTAAATGTATAATAATAAATAAAAAGCGCTCGTGGCCCCGCGGTCTCAGTGTTCTGTAAACGATCACTGAGTTACGCAACTTTCACTATGGCTGGTCCTCGGATGGGTGACCACTTTGTGGCATTTACATTTGCGAGCGTTTCCGTGCTTCGGAAGGCACGTTAAGCCGTTGGTCCCGGTTGCCAGTAAAATGGCAGTCGTTAAGCCTGGTTGAATGCCTTATGGGCGGCTTGAAAAATTTCAACAGCAGGTAGCCACAACCTGCGTCTGTCTATTTCAACACGGCAATGGGCTCACCACCTATTACGTGGGACAGAAAAATCCACACGGTGAAAAGTGGGCATATAATATGCCTCTGCCACCCCTTCGGGGATAAGGCGTGATGGATATATATATAAAAAAAAATTGTAAAAGTGTTTTCCTACGATAATAAGTATCTGATCTATGTTAAGTTCATGGAATGAACTATTGCCTCATAATCTACAACACACGCATACACTTTAGTTTACAACTCCTGAGTGAAGCGTGGGCGGAACCGTGTCGTTCATTCATGTTTATCGTAATCAATGAATGAACTACCAAATAAAACGTTTATCAAACATAATTTACATTTATTTACATAATGTAATGTTTGTCTATGGTATTCACGGCTTGAAAGGGCTTAGCGTGTAATTTTCACCGTTTTATAAATTACGGATTAATGTCACATTTTATAAATTGTAATATGCAATGCAAATTATATTATATGAACGCTGAGTATGGGCTTAAAAGTTATATAGACATTAAGCATGCTTTTGAAAAACAATATTCAATTACAATTATTAGGCTAATGCACAATAAATTAATCTTCAGATTATTTTTATGAGCAACTCGCCAACATCAAGTCATTAGATTTTATCATAGGTATTAAGAGGCCAGGCGGGCCTTTGTTTGCACTGCACAAAACGTAAAGTGGCAACATTAAAACGAGTATACCCACAGGCAGAAATGGAAACAAACAAAAGAGATCAACAATTTCACTCATTATTTGCTTTTTTTAACATATAGTTAAAAAAAGTTATGCCATATTTTTCACAGGGGGCTTATCTATTACAATCATCGCCTAAATCTTGATTATCATAATCTCTTCATCACATTTTCTCATAATTTATATTTCAGATGACGCCATCTTGTATCTTGTACGTCATTTGAATGTCACAATCATAGATAGATAGAGTTTTGCAAAGGAGAACGTCGAAGAGCTAATCACTAACGTAATTTCAACCAATTGAGTCTCCTATTATGAAATCAAGGAAGCGCCTACTTTGTCCCACGTTCGTACATGCTTAAGACATCACTAATTTAATAACATTCTACTTTTTCATAATTGTCTTGGAGATTCTTCGTCATAATTTTACGACACGCCAATTGTTCTGTAAAAATAGAGCCCTCTGGATGTCCTGCTTAACGACCGGATAAGAATTAATTTGAATTGTCGACTGTTCCACACCAACATGCATTGTTGTATCATTACATTAATGTCATTAAGTCTGTTTATCAGTCACGTCTCTATCCCTGAAGGAGTGGCAGATGCATACTATACGCCCACACTTCACTGTGTGCATCATTTTTGTCTCACGTAATAAGTGGTGAGTCCATTCCCGTATTGAAAAAGAACAAGCACAAGTTTAGTGACCTGTAGTCAAAATTTTTAATGCCACCTATAAGCCTTCAACTTGGCTCAACGATTGCCATGTAACTGACAACCGGGATCAACGGCTGAACATGCCTTCCGAAGCACGGAAACGCTAGTAAATGAAATGGTAAAAAGTGGTCACTGGAAAGTTTCTTAATGCAGTGGTCGATGCTACGAGCGCTCGTGTCAAAGTTGATTTCATAAAAAATATATAATCTATTGCTGTTCCCTATAGCAATAGATTTTATTACCAAAAGATTTTTAATCGACACACTATTAAAAAATACTCAAACCGCCTGCAATCACCATAAAGAATGGTAATCTCGATTGCACACATATGAATGAGCGGGCAGTTCCATACTTTACCCCTAAATAAGTCCAGTAGGTCCGCACCTTTTTAAGTTAGCGGCTATACCCCTAAATAAGTCCAGTACCGACCTACTGCACACATATGAATGAGCGGGCAGTTCAATACTTTACCCCTAAATAAGTCCAGTAGGTCCGCACCTTTTGAAGTTAGCGACTTTACCCCTAAATAAGTCCAGTAGGTCCGCACCTTTATAAGTTAGGACTTTACCCCTAAATAAGACCAGTAGGTCCGCACCTTTTTAAGTTAGTGAATTTACCCCTAAATAGGTCCAGTAGGTCCGCACCTTTTTAAGTTAGCGGCTATACCCCTAAATAAGTCCAGTAGGTCGGCACCTTTTTAAGATAGCGACTTTACCCCGAAATAAGTCCAGTTAGGTACGCACCTTTTTAATTTAGCGGCTATACCCCTAAATAAGTCCAGTAGGTCGGCACCTTTTTAAGATAGCGACTTTACCCCGAAATAAGTCCAGTTAGGTACGCACCTTTTTAAGTTAGCGAATTTACCCCTAAATAAGTCCAGTAGGTCCGCACCTTTTTAAGTTAGCTACTTTACCCCTAAATAAGTCCAGTAGATCCGCACATTTTTAAGTTAGTTAATTTACCCCTAAATAAGTCCAGTAGGTCCCCACCTTTTTAAGTCAGCGACTATACCCCTAAATAAGTCTAGTAGGTCGGCACCTTTTTAAGTTAGCGACTTAACCCCTAAATAAGTCCAGTTAGGTACGCACCTTTTTAAGTTAGCGAATTTACCCCTAAATAAGTCCAGTAGGTCCGCACCTTTTTAAGTTAGCGACTTTACCCCTAAGTAAGTCCAGTAGGTCCGCACCTTTTTAAGTTAGCG
The DNA here is from genome assembly GCA_948477245.1 of Thumatha senex. Taxonomy (NCBI): domain Eukaryota; kingdom Metazoa; phylum Arthropoda; class Insecta; order Lepidoptera; family Erebidae; genus Thumatha; species Thumatha senex. The sequence continues at coordinate 21,980,296 of OX419726.1, forward strand.
ACTTTACCCTTAAATAAGTCCAGTAGGTCCGCACCTTTTTAAGTTAGCGACACCACTATAAATCGTCTAGTCTTGCTTCCTTGCTTTTTGCTAGTTAAAAGTTCCTATTAAATAAATATTTACCTACAGCTACAGGTTGCAAGTGCATTAAACTTGTTAGTCACCGGTAGAACGTATGACTGCAGCAATTAAGTTTTTTTTTTTTTTTAAATTAATTACATAACAAATAAACTTAATTTCGTTATAGAATTAAGTTCGATTATAAACACGAAACACGTCATTACTTGATTAATACTTAAGCGACATCGGTCCTCTCAATGTTAATGGTTTTAATGAACACTGTAGGGCGAGGAAGGCCAACATATCTGACGCGTCCCTTCCGTTTCACACTAATTACATTCGTGATGAAAACTCACTCAAGTTCACGGATAACCATTTCTAAAAATAAATCTAAGTACTTCAATATGTATACACGAAAGATAACATAAATGTTTAAGTGGTGATAAAGTTGAAGTCTTGTTATCGAGGCAAAGTTTATTTTAATGGCCAAAATCATCAGTCACGTTTGGAAGAGCTGATGTATTTGACCCGTAAAGTTGGCACCCACGACCTATAGAAAGGGCCCGTCATTAGACCACTTCGCCCCACGCTATGATTTGAAGTGGATTGCGAAACCACATTGGAACTTAAGATCTGGTACTTGTCAATATGAACTTATGATGTTGAGATTTGATAGCAGTGTTTGTACCATAGATAAATGGGTACTTATAGGTAGAACTACATGGAATAACACAGGTATGTGTAGAAGAAGACGAATTTTCGCCAGAACGGAACGATTCATAAGATCGTTTCTCTGTCGAACTATATAATATCGTAACACACTGACAGCGCACGTGTTTCCTTCCTCTTTCAATCCTAGGTTCTTCAAGCGGAGTGTGAAGAGGCTAATCATTGGGCCGCCAACTTGAGAGACGCTGTCAGTAGTCATCATCATCATCCGAGCGTCTGTCCCAGTTGCGTCTCGCGACGCCCGGGGTCCGCTTTCCTACATTTTCTCCTCCACTTCGCACGGTCTTCGGCATCCCCTGTAGTGAGACCATTGGCACGCATGTCATCCCTTACGACGTCAAGCCAGCACTTCTTGGGTCTTCCTTCCTTCCTCCCTTCCTTACCGGGACCCGGCGGGGCTGACATGGCCAGACATTTGTTACCTACGTAGCCCGGCGGTTGCCGCAAGACGTGACCATACCAACGAAGGCGACACTCTTGCAACTTGTCTGCAATGTCACGGACGTGAAGGCTGCCGCGGATGCGAGAGTTTCTCACGCGGTCCATCCGCGTGACCCCACACATCCACCGCAGCATCTTCATTTCCGTGACACGCAGCTCCTGCTTGTGTCGCTCCAATATCGGCCACGTCTCACTGCCATGTAAAAGGACAGGTGTAATAATGGTTTTGTAGACCTGTCCCTTCAACCGGATCGGCATTTTAGGGTCACAAATGACACCGGTCATCTCCCGCCATTTGGCCCACGCGGCAGCAATGCGTGACTTGACATCGCAATCGATGTCACTGGACGTGTGAAAAACAGATCCCAGGTATTTAACCTGGTCCGTGCGCTCGACCAAATCACCGCCTATGCGGACGGATGTGGGATCTGTCGAGTTTCGCTGTCAGTAGTCATGTGGACTATTAGAGTGGCCCTCAATTTGCTAGATATCGCCATGACTTTAAAATCAGGCTGCGTCATTTTGACGAGTTCAATATTAAAAGAAAAAATAACTGAGGATGGGCCAGAAAACTTCCCAAAAAAAGTGAGCTTTTGAAATTCGAGTGTAGCCCACTGACCTATAATGTTCTACGTACTTACAGTATAATTAGTTCAATGCCCAAGCCCCGAAAGTTCAGTGTTCTGTAAATGATTACTGTGTAAAGCCTAGATGGATGTTTAATTTGTGGCATTTTTTAATTTACGAGCATCGGAAGGCACGTAAAGCCGATTGTCCCGGGTGCCAGTAACATGGTAGCCATAAAGCCAAATTAAAGAACTGATGGATGGCTTAAAAAATCACAGCCTATTTCTGTCAATTTTATTTTAACAAGGCAATGGGATCGGTCGTATAAAAATGTATGTGTTTGTGTTAATGTATGAGGCCTATACTACAAAAGAAAGAGTAGTTGAAATATAAATGGCACAGAATAAATATTAGTGCCTGTACTGTGTGTAATTATGTACTCTATCAATTCATGAGCATGTCCCAGCCCTAGTTAAACTGTATGTCCGTTAGCAAGTTAGCCTTTAAGAACCTCTACAAATATGTGCAATCCTGAAGACTACAAGACCTCCATATTAATTTACAAAATCATTAAATTCGCCATTTGCATGCGAATATTCATATTCAATAGGTAATCAATGCAAAACAACGCTTTAAAACTAAACATTGGTAACTGTCAGCCATTAAAACATTGCATAAACTTCGTAGACACGTAAATGTTGTCATCCCACACTTTAGATTCACTGAAGATATCAGGTTTAATATTTATCTGTTACTTAGCACATAATTACAAAAACTGGCCCTAAGGTGGTATAATTAGCTAGTATACAACCTCTTAGCACTTTCCCTTCTCGTGTGAAAGTAACCTTACTTAAATGTAAACAACATTGTTGTACGAATGCATTACAAGCGTGACCTTTTAACATCTCAATAGTATCTACATTATTAGTCAAACTGCATCATTAATTTCGTTGAGTATTGTGAAAACTTTCACGAAAATTATGTAACTAATTGATAGTATCATCGACATTAAATGTCAATAAAATAATAAATATTTTGGGACTATAATAAAATTTATACATAATTATATGTAAATAATGAAGATAAAGTGATCCCAAACTTAGATACATATTCCAGAATAAAATGAAGGCTTAATAAACTATCAATAGAACAATAATGTGCAATAACTTTTTTGTTATAATTAGAGGGGTTATGGGGTTCAACCCCCCCCCCCCCCCCCCCAAATGTTAACAATATTAACAATCATCATCATTCGAGCGTCTGTCTGAGTTATGATCACTGCGCCCGGGGTCTGCTTTCATGCTACCCTTCCTTCACTTCGCACGGTCATCGTTATCCCTAGTGGCGAGACTACGGATGCGAGAGTTCCTCTACACAACTACCGCAGTGTTTTCATTGCTGCGACACACAGCACCTGCTTGTGTGACCCTAACAGAGACCAAAGTGTTATAGACCTGTCCCTTCTTACAGGCATTTTTGGGTCACAAATTACACCAAGCATCTCCCGCATCTTGACGTACGCAGCAGCAATGTGTATTTTGACGACACAATCGATGTCACTGGACGTAATACAAATCCCAGGTATTAAACCTGGTCCGTGCCCTTGACCCCATCGCTTATGCCGGCGAATGTGAGACCTGTAGAGTTTAGTGTCGAGTAGGTATTCGGTCTTGGCCACAATCAATAACCATCGGGCTGCTCATGTGACTCCCTGATTCTGAACTGAGCAAAAACGGACTAAGGACTAATTGGGGTACACCAGCAGGTCGAAATGATTTTGAAGTTCCGATTATAACTTTTTGGACCTCAAATCTATTTGGAGCGCAGTAGGTCAGAAAGTATGCTTAATCATTCAGGACCTTTCTATTTAGAGATGCTCGGTGAAGTCTTTGATTTCTTCTTGTATTAAACCTGTAAATTACACACACATCTCTATATATACACTTACTGACCGTTATGAGAAGTCTTATCTCGTTTCTTGTGACCTTGTCGGGGCTTCTCCAAGTCCATTTTAGATGGGGCTTTTTAGTGAAGTAAGAATTAATTAAGAAAAGCCTCTGCGACCCGAAAAAGTTAAAAAGCTCTGTGCACCACACCATAAAGACCGATTACACCGTATTGTTGTAGTCCCACTTTGGCAGTAGAGTAATATATTCTCTCAAGTAAATTAATATAATTCAGGGATACCTATCGGTCAGCTTCAGTATTGAGTAGTAGTATCACACCGCCCACGGAGGAATGCCTTTCGTCACCTTTCCAAAAGTAGAAAAGGTCGCTGGACGCAAGGGAAAGTGCGTGTCCCTTTTTTTCGGAGATCGCAAAAACTCAATATGGGCAAGTTTATGCTACCCAGTTCTACCTCAAGTTCGTTAAGACGCATGTCCAGCCATAGGGTATTTCCATAAGTTGCCAGAGCCAATCCTGTATGGTAGCCTTCTGTAGCCGCAGATTCTTGGCATCCCCTCTTTCGCCGTCACCCCAAACGCTACCGTAAACGAGAACAGCGGCTGTGCCGGGCCTGTTCCATCCAGATGGTTGGTACAGGGTTTTGTCTTGAATTTTCTTTTTCTTCGCCATTACCTCGTCTGTTAGTCAGCAGGTGCACTATTGAAAGATGAGGCTGGCTTGGACTCCGCTGATGTAGGTAGCGCCATATAGCATCTAAAATCGACTTTAGAATGCTTAAATTGTTGGCGAAAATATTTACACATTATTAAAAGTATTAGAAGACGCCCGTAGCTCAATTGGATAATTTTCTTCATCAAATAATACTCATTACCTATTAAAACTTAAGTAGTCTAGTAAACAAGTTCATAAACGTGAAAAATAGATATAAAGGTCCTAAAAATATGAAAAATTGCAAGTGTTATTAACAAAATGAGATGAAACGAAGAAAAAAACAGAACAACTCGATATAATTTAAATGGGATCCCAACAGAAGCATTCCGCTTTCATTAAAACATCAAATTTGGTCCTCTTAGAAAACAGTTTTAAACTAACACACGTAGAAATCTACAGTCGGATTGAAAAATCAGACATTTTTAAATTTAAGCCAAGCTAGTCATATGTTTGTCTACAAAATAGTCTACAAAATCCTCTCTAATAAGACGTAGAGATATCTATAAAAAAGTTAAAAGACGATCATTAAAATGACACTTCACTTCATCAAAATGTTAATTAATCAAATCATATGGTTGAGCTTCCCGATTTCTTGACAATAAAAAAGACCGAGTGAACGAGGAAGGGACTTGTTTGAATAGGAGTTTCTGAATATTTCAGCGATAAGAATAATCTTACTACGGCAATGGGCTCACCAATTATAACGTGGCACAAAAATGCATACGGTGAAATGTGGGCGTATAGTATGCCTCTGCCTACCACTTAGGCGATAAAGGCGTGACAATATGTATGTAGGTATATGTTATGTTAAGTACCTATAACCTTATTGATTTATTTAACGACTACTGGAGACCCGCGGATCCACTCACATGATATTTGCTATTCCACAAGAGTATTTAGAGTAGTAAACTAAAAAGTAGACTATTATGATATGACATTGGTATCAGAGTTGTTAAGTAGCTCGATAGATGGCTCTGGTCATACTCTTAAAATGACAATTAAAATATAGTGAAGAATTTCAACTTGTTTCGGTTCGGAGGTCAGTAGTTCCAACATTGCCTTGATTAGCAAAGGTCACGGGTTCAATCCCCGTCTTGAACCAAGTTGTTATTTTTTTCACTATAATAAAATAATTACAATATAATAAAGATATTTAGGCATATGACATAGGTATAAGAAATACGACAATAATATGTTACATAGGAAGGAATCACCCATGGAGGTCGAAAGAAGCCTACCTACCACTGTGTTTGACCACAGATAAAAAAGAATAGTTATCAAATATCAAGGTTGGAACTTATTGTCATAAAAGTGATGTAGGTTGTATTGTAACTTTATACAGACACCACAACGAGGTCGTGACGGATATACAAGTGGGAGATGGCTCGACACTACTAATACCGTTAGGGCTGTCGCTTTTAGAATAAGTCGTGTCACGATAATCACGATGTTTTAATAGGAGAATCGATTAATCTTTAAAACAAACGCTTGAAGCAACGCTAGTTCAAGTAAACGATCACTCTATACTATTATTGCTCCACTACCTTGGATAGTAATTTTATGATACATAGCTTGTTACTTCTGAATGTCTTTGCAGATCTTTGCATATGAATATCTAGCAGCGCGAGTGCTGCACCTCTGGTGTTGCAAACGTCCATAGGCTACGGTGACCACTTTCCATCATGTAGGCCGTACGCTTGTCTGCCACCTCAGTGGTATAAACTTACTTTACTTTCTAAAGGCATTTATTTATATTCTCTAAAACATATATTTCATTTTTATAATATTAGTATAGACTAGCATAGGCCCCGGGTTTCACCCGCGTATTGCCTGTTCCCGTGGGTGATAAAATTAAAATGTAGCCTAAGTTACTCCTTATAACATCACTTATCTGTCAGCTAAAGTCCCGTTAAAATCGGTCGGTCCAGCAAGATTACCCACAACAAGGAGACAGTAAAATTGGCCACAAGTACCCACATTTTTTTATAAATATTTTTTTACAGGTATTTAGAAAATCTGTTGATTAAGAATATATATATATATATATATATATATATATATATATATATATATATATATATATATATATATATATATATATATATATATATATATATATATACAAACAGACACATCAATATTATTCTATCTGTATAGATAAGTAGATTATGTTTAATTGCACAAATAATGCGTGCGTGACTACTTCAATAAACACGTTTCCTGTTTGATTGGCAGCTTCTATCACATTTATCACGCCATAGAGAGGAAGAGTATTTTATTTTAATTGATTTGGCGATGGGCTTAACTGAATATAATTGATTTCTCCAAACGCATTAAAAAGTTACATTTCATCACAGTTACTATAATGCTTCGCCCGTGAACGCGCTAATCTCAGGAACTACTGGTCGGATTTGAAAAATTATTTTTGTGTTCGATAGCCCATTTATCGAGTAAGGCTACATATCATCACGCTACGTCCCTAGAGATCGGAGCAGTAATCATAAATGTCGACAAATCGGGCAAATTATAATGCATTATTGTAGAATTTATAAGCGACGGGACGGGAGCTTGGTATTCCTGCCGAGGCCACGATTTTGAGTTTTTTAAAACAATGCGAATTGTAGAAAAAAGGGTTTTTGATTCTGAAAAAAAAATATATATGATAGTTAAGGATTTAGTCTAGTCAAAATGGCTACAGCTTAACGTGTCCTTCGAAGGACGAAATCACTAGTAAATGAAAATGCTACAAAGCGGTCATCCATCCAAAGTCCGAGAGAGTTTCTTAAACCAGTGATCTTTTACAGAGAACTGAGTTAGTGGAGCTACCAGTGCTTTTATATTTATATTTTTACTTTACGTTAGTAGCCTTACAAAAATGTATAATATTTCATGTAACTAATAATTAATAACCCCAACATTGTAACCCGAAGGTTTTCTGCGCTTTAGTGGATCTGAAGAAAGCATTCGATAACGTTGTGAGAGAAACTCTGTGGCACTCTTCCATGTGGCCTGGCTGGCCGTCCACACCATCTCCGGGCAGGATATGGTGTGGACGGCCAGCTTCTGCGGGCTATACAGTCCCTTTATACGGACTGTAAAGCTTGCGTGCTACCAATGGGGATGTTTACCTGGCGCCTCTTTTTGACGTCAAACGTTGTGTTTTTCATAGTGTATCTAATAGTTGGCTGCAAACGTTAAAAGATTATGATGTGTTGTAAGATTGGAAACTTTACAGTACATTGTCTGCTGTACGCTGATGATGCGGTAGTGATGGTTTCATTAGAAGCCGAGCTTCAGACATTAGTCACTAATATGAAAGTAGAAGTCTTCGCTGCATGTTAAACTAAGAATCGGGTATTTGAAAGAGAAAAAGTAGGAAATAATAGCAAGAATTGGGTAAACCGGAAACGTCTAGAGCAATTAAATGAAGTTATATACTTACTTCAAACACGGCACTGGGCTAACCACCTATTGTGGGATTGGATGGGATTATAGTGGGACAGGAATCCACACGGTGAAAAGTGGGCATATAGTATGCCTCTGCCACCCCTTCGGGAATAAGGCGTGATGGATATTTATATACTTAGGGAGAATGTTTAGTGCGAACGGAAGATGTGTTTTGAAGTACAACGGTGACTAGCTGCCTGAGACAGGGACATAACATTATGATTTTTAGATTATAATATTATTTAAAAAAAAAGATGAGTATAATGAATACGGGAAATTTTATTTATTACTTGTACATAAAGCATAAATTTGATTTTAAATATATCATCATTAACTCTTACTAATATTATAAACGCGAAAGTTTGTAAGTATGAATGTTTGATGATACTTGCATATAAAAAGTACTGAATGGAATTTAAATAAACTTTACAATAATATAGCTTATCTATCAGAATAACACATAGGCTACTTTTATCCCGGGAACAAGTTCCTTTAAATAACGGGAACGAGAAAACTTCATCACGTGGGTGGAGTCGCGGGCGTCAACTACTATATCATAAACTTTTAATAAAATCCAACACAATAACAGAGATGTTCAATTTCGATTGCTACTGCCAATCATTTTTACTGTGACGTGCCAGCGGAAAATACATCGTCAATCTATCTTGGTGGGGGCTGAGGAAGCGTTTTGCTGTCTACGCGACTTGGCCTACCTGCCCTTAGATAGGAGCGACGCGCGATGGGAGTTGGAAGTATGTAACAGGCGAAGACGGGGGGGCGTCACATAGTAATAAATATTGAGTTTCATTTTGTTTTACACAGCGCGATCTTGCCAAAAGAAAGCTAATATAAGCTAGTGGTACGTTATCTAGACAACTGGTAAACATACTGATAAGTTTCTAAATACATACCTACATAGGAAACATCCAAACTTCGAAACAAACATTTGCGAATCACACAAATATGTATTCCGACCTGGAACCTCGGCGCGACAGTCCCATACATTACCACTTACACCAATGAGGCATCTGTATTGATATTATAACCAACAACGATTTTATAATATTAAGAATAGAATATTCTTTGTTGTACACCAATCATTACATTAAAATTAAGCATTACAAAATAGTAAAATGTACAAATGGCGGCCTTTTCGCTAAAAGCAATTTCTTACAGGCAACCTTAGGATGGATATAAATTCAAAGAACCAGCATTATTGTGGGTAGTTGGTGTAAGTGATGACTATTCTATCTATAACAAATGTATGAATAGATACATAGACATAACCTAATTTAAAAAATATATAAAGTAAAATATAAAAATAGTAGTACCTACTTACAGTATTAAGACTATTGGACTATTGGAACATTAATACTACATATTAATAAATATATAAATACATATATAAATAAAAAGATTAATAAATATTTCTCAATGGAACACTCAAACTCAAGTACCTGTGACAGTAAGTTCAATTGTTTACACACTAAAGACAAGTCCCAGTTTGTGGAATGTTCATCGACAACCCTACGTACCTGATAAAGGCACGTGTAACTCGACAAAGTACTTCCCACAAACGGCCTCTCTAGAATTGCTAGACAGAATGGCGCGCACCGCTCACTTTCTGAGTAATTCACGAGAATAAAATTAACCGCCATATTTGGATTGGAATTCAGTAGTAAAGACTTCTGTAATCATAATTATCATTTAAAACTCAAAATCATTGAACTACTTAATATTACTAGCGTCCATTATATGTGGTACTAGCTGACCCTCGCGGCTTTCCCCGTGACGTACTTGGAAACCCGTGGCATTGATTTAGGTAATCCCGTTGTTTATAAATTTCGTGGGCGTATAGTACGCCTCTGCCAACACCTTCGATAAAGGATAAAGGCGTGACAATATGTCTATGTTGATATTCATCTTTAATATTTTAAAGTAGGTAGGTACTTAAGCCAGTTATTTTTAGTTTGTAGAAGTCAAGCGGCAATACACATATCACAAATAAACTACTGCCGGCATCATACGGTAAACATTATTATGTGTACTTAACGGGACTGCACCATGATGGGAACATGGACTTTATCCAAACATCTCCCATTTTATAACCTCACGACCGTATCTGTAGGTACTAATATACTTACATATAAAACTAAAGAGTTGTTTGTATGTTTGTTTCTTTGGTTGGTTTGTTGAACGGCGCTACTCTCAGAAAATACTAGTTCTAATTGAAAATATTTTTTTTGTTTTGAATAGCTCATTTATCAAGAAAGGCCTATAGGCTATATATTATCACGCTACTATCCAGAGGAGCGGGGCAGTAATCACAAATATGAACAAATCAATAAAAAACGTAAAAATAATAATCGAAGTATTAAATGGGTGTAACGGGATTCGAAGTAAGTACTTTACGGGCGAAGTCCCGGGGGTCAGCTGACTAGCTGTATGAGTTTCTAGCATAATAATTGTATGAGTTTCTATAAACCCTTTGCCTCTATTCTTGCATAAACGTAATAGGATTTAAATGTCAGGCGATGGATAAGCGATCGAGAGGCAAATTAATGTTAGACATTCACTTTGTAGCTATTGTGTAGCACATTACATACATCATTTAAACAATGACTCTAACAAAATATGTGTGTGTACCAGAGTACACAGGTAAGAAGTGAAACTTTCTTACGACATTTTTTTATAGCTATAAAGTTTTTCTCAACGTCGATAAAGCAGTTACACCTCAGTAAATTGCTGTTCGTTAGTCCACTAAAACTCGAGAAGGGCTGCACCGATTTGTATTTATTTATTATTTTGGTTTTGGAGAATGGAATAATAACTTGATTGATTTTCAAATGGCTGGCAGTACACGTGATCATGTTAGCGGGCGTCTGTTCTTAATAAATAAATATTAATATTTACATGACATGACATTTTTGTTCCAATCTGAGATAGGAGATTGCAGGTCGCTAGATTCGCAACGTCAAATCTATACGCTAAGTATCTACTAGGTATTTGTCGAGTAACTAACTGAGAAGTGTGCTCTTAAAGCCTGTCACACACGTAGCTATAATATAATTATATTAATGCAAATTACAACAAGGCATATTACGATATATTTTCTAAACAAATATTCAAGTAACCGCACACTCGATCGCATATTAATATATCTACATACTAGGCCTAGTATTTGTAGATATATTAATATATATTATAGAATGAATGAAGAAGCATATCAATGAATGAAGGCCATATACATATTATAGCACGGCATATTAATATATATTATAGCTACGTGTGTGACGGGCTTAAGTTTAGTAATACTTGCCGTTTTCTAATGTTATGTGTCTGATGAATGTTGTTAAACACGGTATTTAAAAATCTGTTATTTTGTCGTCAATCCTATTCACTGTTTCTTCTTACTAAATAGTTTAAGTAAACTTAAAATTCACTTTAAAACGATATCATAAAGTATCTTTAAAATTATAATAAGTACTAGATGACCCCCCGGCTTCGCCCGTGACATAAGTCGAAGAGAAGATCCCTGCTTTGCAAATATTTAACTTATCTTTTATTCATAATGCTTTCGAAAATCTTTAATAGTATCGGAAGGATTGATATAGGCCTATAATTGTTAACACAGTCTCTGTCCCCACTCTTGTGGATCGGGTGGATCCTGGATTTTTTAAAGGCATCGGGAAAGGTTCCTGTCGCTAGTGATAAGTTACATATGTAAGTAATTAGAGGAGTCAGTACATTTTTATTTATTTTGAGAACATCAGCTGAAATCATGTCAAGTCCCACAGCGCAGTCACTTCTCAGACCCATGATGAGTCTCTCAACCTCTTCATTATCTGTTGGTAACAATACGAAAGAATCGCGGCATGATGCTACCACGCGGGTGTTATCCTTGGTAGCCGTGATAATTTTCTGTGGCAAGGTTCTACCAATATTGGCGATGCGTGAAGCGTGATGATTTATAGCGTGATATATGTAAATAAATGGGCTATCTAACACAATAAGAATTTAAATTCCTGAGATAAGCGCCTGGAACCAAACAAACAAACTCTTCAGCTCTATAATATTAGTATAGAACTATAGATACCGTGACTTACATAAGCATTTCCGATACAATCTTGCCATCGCCGTCGAACTGTCTTTCGTCGCGTTGTAGCCTAGACAGTCCGGCGCGATGCGCCCACGCAGATTATACGCACGCTGTCGTTAACACTATCAATAACTATTTATTGGCACCATTCTATCTACATGGTGTGTGAAAAACCATTTAACAAACCAGTCGATAGATATAAAATTGTTTTTTTTCTGGATAACGATGAAATAAATTTAGATTTGAACTTGAAAACCGTAAGACAAAAATTATGTAGATATAGTTGTATAAAAACATTGTAAATATTTATTCATAAAGGTTTAGGTTTATAATTTGTTAGACTTTCGCAAAAGAACCGCACAGAATATCGGTGTACATACATGTATACTTTATACGAGGAAGGCTTTAGGATACTTTTGATCCCGATATTCAAATATATATTGTTACGCCTTTATCCCCGAAGGGGTAAGCAGAGGCATACTAAACGCCCACGTTTCACTGTATGCATTTTTGTCCCATGTAACAGTTTTATTTCTATTGATTAAGTAATTTTAGCGTGATACTCTTTTGTGATATAGATAGACATTAAAACATATATGAGTCCCGATTATAGAACGCCCTACAAAGAAATTGACAAAATATCTTCAATGTACAGAATTTCGACCCAGTTTTATTATTGATAAGTACTCTACAATAATAATTCAATACTTCGTACTTTACAATAATAATTCAATTTAAACTACTGTACTCCTTATATCTACTTTTAAAAATCTGGGAATTTCATTAGGACTGATTTAACAAGATTGTTTATTTATAAATAGCTAATGCCTTGTGTCTTTGTTAAGGTCATACTCGTACTCCTCTTACTCCTCTTTTTCTCCTGCTTATTTTTATAAAAGCAACTTATCGACCAAGAATTATATAATTTAATTGGGATTAAACAAAAACCAATACCTTTAAAAAAAAAGCACAAAATGCAATAAATGAATGATATTTTGGATATTTTTAAACAAAATTTCTTATTATTCTCATAATAATATTACAAACGCAAAAGTTTGTTTCGATTTGTGGATTTAAAAGGGTACTTTACTTACTTTACTGTACTTAATATAGCTTAAACATCAGAATAGGACACACATACATACATATTGTCACACCTTTATCCCCGAAGGGGTAAGCAGCTGCATATTAAACGCCCACATTTCCCCGTATGCATATTTTTGTAAAAAGTAATAGGTGGCGAGCCCATTACCGTGTTAAAAAACAGGCGCAGTCTGTGGCGACCTGCTGTTGAAATTTTTCAGCCTTCAACTTGGCTTAACGAGTGCCATTTTATTGGCAACCGGGACCAACGGCTTAACGTGCCTTCCGAAGCACGGAAACGCTAGCAAATCTTAATGCCACAAAGTGATCACCCATCCAAGGACCAGCTATAGCGAAAGTTGCTTAACGCAGTGATCGTTTACAGGACACTGAGTCCGCTGGGCCACGAGCGCTTCGGAATAGGATATAGTCTACTTTTTATCCCGGGAACAAGTTCATGTGGGAAACTGCAACGGCATAACTTCACCACGCTGACGTCAACTAGTGCTAATTTATAAGCTGGTGCTATGGGATTACAGAATATCATTACGGTTCAATGCAGAAATTTCTTCCTTTTCTGAAGTTAACATACGAAGTTTTATTCTTCTTCGAAATGAATTCAATTGAACGAAAGAAAACCACTTATGAAAACGATATAAGTAAGGTAACCTATTACCTATACATAATTTGAAAATTCAATCAATTTCTTGAACAAACCAATTTCTTTTATTCTATGTAAACAAGGCAGCTGTTTCAATATTGGAAAGCTCACAATGCTTTTATAACGTGATTTACCTCCGGGTTTGGTATCGAAAGTATATATACACGTAGAGTTCTCGATACCAAGACGTGCAACCTCCAGGTCCGTTGTACTGTATCGAAGATTTACAATGTTTCGTAAACTTGTTAATCGAATAAACTACACGGTAATGGATATTAATGTAGATGTGGTAGTTTGTAGAGGTCAATGTCTTTGTTCATTGGCGATTCATACTATAGAGTTGTGTTTGATACGAACCCAAATGAATATATACTAATACATAAAGTTGGAGAGTTTTGTTTGGATGATTTTTTTTTCCAATCCTAACCAGTAGGTTAGGAAAAGGTATTTTTGTGGTGGATGGCGGTTGGTCATTTATCGGCTATATTAGATCGATTATTATATGATCGAAACTACTACCTTTGAGAGCATAGCAATAATTATAAATGTCAAGAAATCGGCAAATTTTCATACATTATTGTAAAAGTTAAAAACAAGCGACGGAATTAAATGAGTGGGATTAAATGAAACGGCGCGGCGGTTAGCTAGTCCTACAATAGTAATGTAGAGACCACTGATGTAACAAAGATGTATCATAAGCGAAACATGAAACTGATCGCCAATTTATGTGTGTGCGTGTAATTAAAACATACATTATATAGATACACAATTGATAACAATGGTTACGGATTGACAGATTTCAGTATGCCTAAGGCGGGAGCCCTTTCGATCGCATAATTTTTTTCAGCATAATGTAGTTTGGCATAACAGTTTCAGCATAAAGTTTTCTCGCATAAATTATGATAAACAGAGTGTTATAAACGCATAATGGTTTCATTGGCATAACATTAACTTACTCTAATTTTGTTATCATAATTTTAATCAGCATACATGTAAAGGGCATATTTGTTATAACGGATAAAGATAATTTATCATAAAATACAAAACGCATAATGGAGGTATGGATAACCGTTTAAATCATAAATTAATTTGACTATGAATATTTTAGTAATGATAAGACACCATTGTAAATAATCATCTCACTCATAGCCAAGTTTGTAAGTACAGCTTATATAAAACGATATTTTAAGTGTTATTTTTTTAAGACTAGTCTTGAGCAAAGTCGTAAATAGGTACGACGACGAGCGAAGCGAGGAGGAGTGTTAGGTCACTTGTGACCACAACGCGCGAGCCGAGCGAGCGAAGGAAGCGGGCCTCGGCAGCGGCCGGCGATGCGCCAGAACTGAATCGCTCGTTTTAATCTACCTACTTCTTTTTGTATTTTATTTATATATTCTATATTTAAGTGTTGACATTTTGAACTTCAAACTTGAAGTATAGTGACTATCGACATTTTTAATCAGTGGGCATTTCAATCTTAGACAGGTCAAGCTCAAATATAAAAATAAAAATATGTACTCGTTAACATTATGGTATTCTATATGTAATGACTTGTAATCTTTATGCGAGAGTGAGTGAGATGCCAATAAATGTTATGATTAGTAATCGTTATTGTAAAAAAAATATGCTCAAACATTTTATGCGGGTATATCATTATTATAAAGAAGTTAAGGGAAAATAAAGTATGCCTAATGATTTATTCTGTTTGAACGTTATGCGAAACGAAGAGTATGCCAAAAAACGTTATGCAGTTTTAAGTTATGCCTGTAAAATTTATGCAAGCCAATACGGACCCTGCCTAAGGCAAAGGCATATACTATACGTCTACATTTCACCGTTTGTATATATTAGGGGTTAAAGTATGAAATTGCCGTTTTTACTGAAAATCTAAATTGTTTATTTTTTAGTTTATAACAAATTTATTTAATCAAAAAAAAAAACTAACTAACTAAATCTTCACGCTGTATCCCTGACGGGGTAGTTAAAGAGGACAGATCGCCAGGCTCCGCGATCCATGCATACTTCTTTCGCTTCTTCAAGATTTATCAATCGGAAAATAAAATACTTACCATTATTATCTATACATTGCTGCCATCTAATAGGAAATTCATTTATGCCTTTACGATAGATCTCTGAGGATTTAGACTGCACAAACTGTGTGAAAGCATTTTGTACTGCCTCCCGGGAAGAAAACTTCTTGTCACGTAGATAACTGTCCAAATCACGAAAAAAATGGTAGTCCGTTGGAGCAAGGTCTGGCGAATACGGAGGATGACGAATGGTTTCTAACTGCAGTTCCTGAAGGGTCGAAACGGTTTCTCGTGCTGTATGAGGTCTCGCGTTGTCATGAAGCAATAATGGTGAAGATCGATTCATGAGTCGGGGCTGTTTTACTGCTAGTTTTGCCAACATTGTTCGAAATTCGGCACAACAGACATATGTCGTTATTGCTTGACCAGATCGGAGAAAACTATAGTGAATAACACCATGCTGAGACCACCAAACAGTTACCATTAACTTTTTATCGGTAAGTTTTGCTTTAGGACAAGATGAAAAAACCGCGAAGTCGGGTGTAGTACTTCGTGTTGCGACCGAAAACCAACTCAAGAAGTTGGAGTCAGTGGACGCAATCAAATCGGCGGGCTTGCGCTTAGAAAAACCTATGGGTTGTAAAACGCGAATCCTAGTTAAAGATGTTCCTGGGTCTATGGAAGACCATTACTTTATTCGAGCCTTATATCGCTTAAACATTAAGGACGAATTAAAAATTAGCGAGGAGGACTTTATTAGGAATTCCAAAATAGTCCGTAGGCGTCGTTTAGTTAACGGTCGTTCGTGGGTGGGTTTGGAGCTGGAGTCGGAGATTCGGAATCATTTGGTGGCCACGAAGGATAAATTATTTATTGATTGGGCCACTTGTAGATTTATTGATGACCTCGAGGTAGTGCGTTGTATGAACTGTCAACAATACGGTCATGTTCACAAATTTTGTACCAGCAAGTCACCCAACTGTGCTAATTGCGGCGAGGAACATGATACACGAGCATGTCCACATAAAGACAGTCCTGATTTTAAACCCATCTGTATAACCTGCAAAAGGTTTAAAAAGCCCCATTACCACCGTTGCGGCTCTCGGGAGTGTCATACCTATAAGCATAGGCTGCAGCAGCTCATTCTGAGCACAAACTACCTGTAGTTATTTAATTTAATTTTGAAACATGGAAAATCTAATTATAGCACAGCTAAATTCACACAATGATAGGGCAGCCACGACGGAACTGGACCGCCTGGTAATATAGAACAAATTAGACATTGTCCTCTTACAGGAACAATATCAGACCGCCCACCAACTTTTAGACGAATGGCAGCTGCGTTGGAACACTTCCATCAAAGGGCGCCACCTCTACCAGTTTTTCCCAGACGTTCGTGAACGCCTGAGAATATCCTGGCTGGAGGTTGATCACTGTGTTGCTCAATTTCTTACAGGACATGGTAACTTTAGGAGCAAATTACATTCGTTTAAGCTGGTGGAGTCACCGTTCTGTCAGTGTTCAACTGCTGATGCCAAATATGACCAGACCGCCCATCATATACTTTGGGAGTGTAGCATTTGGCAAAATGAGCGATATAATATGCTTAATTGTTTACAAGTAACATTAGTTTACTATGCGGATCTCATAGCATCGAGGTAACAGTAGTTTACTATGCGGATCTCATGGCATCGAGGGTGAATTTTCGTGCTTTTAAATATTTCTGCCATACATATTACTGGAATCAAACATAGCTCACATAGGACCCGTAATATACTATTACCGTGGTGCTTCCCTATTTCTAGTTGCTTTCCAGGTCTCCCGCTTTGCAAAGGAGGGAAGAGAAATTACGTTCTTTTCTTACTTCCTCACATTATCTTCTGATTAATTTCATTGCGGGTTCCAAGACATGCTAACTTCTCCTGGGACTTCACCGAGATCGAGCTCGGTGTAACTTTTCTGGTGTTGGTCATTACTGTAGATCCTGGTTTACAGGAGTCACAGTAATGGGAATGTGGGTGGGATTAGTCCCAATGTCACAATTCGATCTAATATTCCTTCATTTCTGTACCGATTCAACAAGGCAACACAAGTTTCAACACGCATTTCTTTCTGCAGATCAGTCAAATCATGAGGCACCCATTTTTAAAATAAAATAACATAAATATCCATCACGCCTTATCCCCGAAGGGGTGGCAGAGGCATATTATATGCCCACTTTTCATCGTGTGGATTCCTGTCCCACGTAATAGGTGGTGAGCCCATTGCCGTGTTTAAATAGACAGACGCACCCACTTTTCGTATTTTTTTATTTTATTGAATGACTCAAATGAGTCAGTACTGTGGGTAAAGTAACGTTAAACCATGCCGCTAATTCCTGGGTAGTTTGACTAGGATCGGCTTCCACCATCTCTCTTAATTCATCGTTATTCACCTGTGTGGGCGTTCTTCCTCGTGGCCCGTTCTTCAAGTCGAAGTTTCTATCACGAAAGCGTTTAAACCAAAATCGCACGGTGCGTTCATTAGCAGACCCCTCACCAAACGCAACATTGATATTGTGGGCTGTTTCTGCCGCGTTACTTCCGCGTCGGAACTCGTATTCAAATATCACTCGAATTTTGGCAGTATCCATCTTTCTAGTCTAATTTGAATAACAAAAACAATTTCAAGTCGATATTTAAATGTTTCACATTTTTTTTAAATAGATCATACAAACCATGTGAAAAAAGTTTCATTCGAAAACCTCACACCATGAATATTCTATGTCAATTAAAAAAACCTATTACAATAAAACGGCAATTTCATACTTTAACCCCTATATTTTGTCCCACGTGATAGTTGGTGAGGTTTTCAGACAAATTGCTTAACGCATTGATTATTTACAGAACACTGAGTTAGCAGGCTACGAGCGCTTTAAAATTGTAAACAGTAAAAGGTACCCTAGTAGGTTTTTACAAGGTCGGAAAGTCCTCCAAAGTAACACCTCTAGTTTTGAAAACGTCTATGGCTACGGTACCAACATTCGATAAGGTGGGCGTATGTTTGTCTGGAACTTTAGAGTTTAAAAAATGGAACATCGTTTTAAATTGACGGAAACACATTTGCCTAACTAGCAAACTATTTGTAAAAAGAGTAAGCGGTAACTGCAGTCGTCGACAATTTTCTCTCCCACACGTCTTAACTTTCATATCTCAACGGAAGACGCAATATATGTGATTATTAGGTTCTATCATGCACTTACGGTATATGAGTGAAGGCAATTCCGGCCAACCGTGGGTGTGCCCTTCGCCTACGGATAGCCCGGAAGGGAAAGTAAGGGGCGAATTTATGATGCTCATTTCGGAGTATAAATTTAAAGAGTTTCTTGAAAAATAAAGGTGAAGTGGCAACATGTGTGTCGAAACTGGAAATTTATTTCTGCCATAAACTGTGAATAGGTTATAAGGTAAAAATAGTTTTCTATTCTATTAAAAAAGCTTTGATTTAGATTTTTTAAGATTTAAGCGTAAATGGCCAGGTCAAGAGTACCCTTAACCGGCGTGCGGGTGCGGAAGCTCGCTCGACGCTCCCGCCCCGCCGTCGTGTTCTGGGGCGACGACATGCTGAATACATGCGCGCCCCCGAATAGTATTTGGCCATGGGCGGATGGTCGGGGGACCCCGCCCAACTGGCCACATGGCGACGGGCACCCTTTCTGTGTTCCAGGGGGTGCCCACTTAGCGCCACGAGTGCCATTTTATTGGCAACCGGGACCAACGGCTTAACGTGCCTTCCGAAGCACGGAAACGCTAGCAAATCTTAATGCCACAAAGTGATCACCCATCCAAGGACCAGCTATAGCGAAAGTTGCTTAACGCAGTGATCGTTTACAGGACACTGAGTCCGCTGGGCCACGAGCGCTTCGGAATAGGATATAGTCTACTTTTTATCCCGGGAACAAGTTCATGTGGGAAACTGCAACGGCATAACTTCACCACGCTGACGTCAACTAGTGCTAATTTATAAGCTGGTGCTATGGGATTACAGAATATCATTACGGTTCAATGCAGAAATTTCTTCCTTTTCTGAAGTTAACATACGAAGTTTTATTCTTCTTCGAAATGAATTCAATTGAACGAAAGAAAACCACTTATGAAAACGATATAAGTAAGGTAACCTATTACCTATACATAATTTGAAAATTCAATCAATTTCTTGAACAAACCAATTTCTTTTATTCTATGTAAACAAGGCAGCTGTTTCAATATTGGAAAGCTCACAATGCTTTTATAACGTGATTTACCTCCGGGTTTGGTATCGAAAGTATATATACACGTAGAGTTCTCGATACCAAGACGTGCAACCTCCAGGTCCGTTGTACTGTATCGAAGATTTACAATGTTTCGTAAACTTGTTAATCGAATAAACTACACGGTAATGGATATTAATGTAGATGTGGTAGTTTGTAGAGGTCAATGTCTTTGTTCATTGGCGATTCATACTATAGAGTTGTGTTTGATACGAACCCAAATGAATATATACTAATACATAAAGTTGGAGAGTTTTGTTTGGATGATTTTTTTTTCCAATCCTAACCAGTAGGTTAGGAAAAGGTATTTTTGTGGTGGATGGCGGTTGGTCATTTATCGGCTATATTAGATCGATTATTATATGATCGAAACTACTACCTTTGAGAGCATAGCAATAATTATAAATGTCAAGAAATCGGCAAATTTTCATACATTATTGTAAAAGTTAAAAACAAGCGACGGAATTAAATGAGTGGGATTAAATGAAACGGCGCGGCGGTTAGCTAGTCCTACAATAGTAATGTAGAGACCACTGATGTAACAAAGATGTATCATAAGCGAAACATGAAACTGATCGCCAATTTATGTGTGTGCGTGTAATTAAAACATACATTATATAGATACACAATTGATAACAATGGTTACGGATTGACAGATTTCAGTATGCCTAAGGCGGGAGCCCTTTCGATCGCATAATTTTTTTCAGCATAATGTAGTTTGGCATAACAGTTTCAGCATAAAGTTTTCTCGCATAAATTATGATAAACAGAGTGTTATAAACGCATAATGGTTTCATTGGCATAACATTAACTTACTCTAATTTTGTTATCATAATTTTAATCAGCATACATGTAAAGGGCATATTTGTTATAACGGATAAAGATAATTTATCATAAAATACAAAACGCATAATGGAGGTATGGATAACCGTTTAAATCATAAATTAATTTGACTATGAATATTTTAGTAATGATAAGACACCATTGTAAATAATCATCTCACTCATAGCCAAGTTTGTAAGTACAGCTTATATAAAACGATATTTTAAGTGTTATTTTTTTAAGACTAGTCTTGAGCAAAGTCGTAAATAGGTACGACGACGAGCGAAGCGAGGAGGAGTGTTAGGTCACTTGTGACCACAACGCGCGAGCCGAGCGAGCGAAGGAAGCGGGCCTCGGCAGCGGCCGGCGATGCGCCAGAACTGAATCGCTCGTTTTAATCTACCTACTTCTTTTTGTATTTTATTTATATATTCTATATTTAAGTGTTGACATTTTGAACTTCAAACTTGAAGTATAGTGACTATCGACATTTTTAATCAGTGGGCATTTCAATCTTAGACAGGTCAAGCTCAAATATAAAAATAAAAATATGTACTCGTTAACATTATGGTATTCTATATGTAATGACTTGTAATCTTTATGCGAGAGTGAGTGAGATGCCAATAAATGTTATGATTAGTAATCGTTATTGTAAAAAAAATATGCTCAAACATTTTATGCGGGTATATCATTATTATAAAGAAGTTAAGGGAAAATAAAGTATGCCTAATGATTTATTCTGTTTGAACGTTATGCGAAACGAAGAGTATGCCAAAAAACGTTATGCAGTTTTAAGTTATGCCTGTAAAATTTATGCAAGCCAATACGGACCCTGCCTAAGGCAAAGGCATATACTATACGTCTACATTTCACCGTTTGTATATATTAGGGGTTAAAGTATGAAATTGCCGTTTTTACTGAAAATCTAAATTGTTTATTTTTTAGTTTATAACAAATTTATTTAATCAAAAAAAAAAACTAACTAACTAAATCTTCACGCTGTATCCCTGACGGGGTAGTTAAAGAGGACAGATCGCCAGGCTCCGCGATCCATGCATACTTCTTTCGCTTCTTCAAGATTTATCAATCGGAAAATAAAATACTTACCATTATTATCTATACATTGCTGCCATCTAATAGGAAATTCATTTATGCCTTTACGATAGATCTCTGAGGATTTAGACTGCACAAACTGTGTGAAAGCATTTTGTACTGCCTCCCGGGAAGAAAACTTCTTGTCACGTAGATAACTGTCCAAATCACGAAAAAAATGGTAGTCCGTTGGAGCAAGGTCTGGCGAATACGGAGGATGACGAATGGTTTCTAACTGCAGTTCCTGAAGGGTCGAAACGGTTTCTCGTGCTGTATGAGGTCTCGCGTTGTCATGAAGCAATAATGGTGAAGATCGATTCATGAGTCGGGGCTGTTTTACTGCTAGTTTTGCCAACATTGTTCGAAATTCGGCACAACAGACATATGTCGTTATTGCTTGACCAGATCGGAGAAAACTATAGTGAATAACACCATGCTGAGACCACCAAACAGTTACCATTAACTTTTTATCGGTAAGTTTTGCTTTAGGACAAGATGAAAAAACCGCGAAGTCGGGTGTAGTACTTCGTGTTGCGACCGAAAACCAACTCAAGAAGTTGGAGTCAGTGGACGCAATCAAATCGGCGGGCTTGCGCTTAGAAAAACCTATGGGTTGTAAAACGCGAATCCTAGTTAAAGATGTTCCTGGGTCTATGGAAGACCATTACTTTATTCGAGCCTTATATCGCTTAAACATTAAGGACGAATTAAAAATTAGCGAGGAGGACTTTATTAGGAATTCCAAAATAGTCCGTAGGCGTCGTTTAGTTAACGGTCGTTCGTGGGTGGGTTTGGAGCTGGAGTCGGAGATTCGGAATCATTTGGTGGCCACGAAGGATAAATTATTTATTGATTGGGCCACTTGTAGATTTATTGATGACCTCGAGGTAGTGCGTTGTATGAACTGTCAACAATACGGTCATGTTCACAAATTTTGTACCAGCAAGTCACCCAACTGTGCTAATTGCGGCGAGGAACATGATACACGAGCATGTCCACATAAAGACAGTCCTGATTTTAAACCCATCTGTATAACCTGCAAAAGGTTTAAAAAGCCCCATTACCACCGTTGCGGCTCTCGGGAGTGTCATACCTATAAGCATAGGCTGCAGCAGCTCATTCTGAGCACAAACTACCTGTAGTTATTTAATTTAATTTTGAAACATGGAAAATCTAATTATAGCACAGCTAAATTCACACAATGATAGGGCAGCCACGACGGAACTGGACCGCCTGGTAATATAGAACAAATTAGACATTGTCCTCTTACAGGAACAATATCAGACCGCCCACCAACTTTTAGACGAATGGCAGCTGCGTTGGAACACTTCCATCAAAGGGCGCCACCTCTACCAGTTTTTCCCAGACGTTCGTGAACGCCTGAGAATATCCTGGCTGGAGGTTGATCACTGTGTTGCTCAATTTCTTACAGGACATGGTAACTTTAGGAGCAAATTACATTCGTTTAAGCTGGTGGAGTCACCGTTCTGTCAGTGTTCAACTGCTGATGCCAAATATGACCAGACCGCCCATCATATACTTTGGGAGTGTAGCATTTGGCAAAATGAGCGATATAATATGCTTAATTGTTTACAAGTAACATTAGTTTACTATGCGGATCTCATAGCATCGAGGTAACAGTAGTTTACTATGCGGATCTCATGGCATCGAGGGTGAATTTTCGTGCTTTTAAATATTTCTGCCATACATATTACTGGAATCAAACATAGCTCACATAGGACCCGTAATATACTATTACCGTGGTGCTTCCCTATTTCTAGTTGCTTTCCAGGTCTCCCGCTTTGCAAAGGAGGGAAGAGAAATTACGTTCTTTTCTTACTTCCTCACATTATCTTCTGATTAATTTCATTGCGGGTTCCAAGACATGCTAACTTCTCCTGGGACTTCACCGAGATCGAGCTCGGTGTAACTTTTCTGGTGTTGGTCATTACTGTAGATCCTGGTTTACAGGAGTCACAGTAATGGGAATGTGGGTGGGATTAGTCCCAATGTCACAATTCGATCTAATATTCCTTCATTTCTGTACCGATTCAACAAGGCAACACAAGTTTCAACACGCATTTCTTTCTGCAGATCAGTCAAATCATGAGGCACCCATTTTTAAAATAAAATAACATAAATATCCATCACGCCTTATCCCCGAAGGGGTGGCAGAGGCATATTATATGCCCACTTTTCATCGTGTGGATTCCTGTCCCACGTAATAGGTGGTGAGCCCATTGCCGTGTTTAAATAGACAGACGCACCCACTTTTCGTATTTTTTTATTTTATTGAATGACTCAAATGAGTCAGTACTGTGGGTAAAGTAACGTTAAACCATGCCGCTAATTCCTGGGTAGTTTGACTAGGATCGGCTTCCACCATCTCTCTTAATTCATCGTTATTCACCTGTGTGGGCGTTCTTCCTCGTGGCCCGTTCTTCAAGTCGAAGTTTCTATCACGAAAGCGTTTAAACCAAAATCGCACGGTGCGTTCATTAGCAGACCCCTCACCAAACGCAACATTGATATTGTGGGCTGTTTCTGCCGCGTTACTTCCGCGTCGGAACTCGTATTCAAATATCACTCGAATTTTGGCAGTATCCATCTTTCTAGTCTAATTTGAATAACAAAAACAATTTCAAGTCGATATTTAAATGTTTCACATTTTTTTTAAATAGATCATACAAACCATGTGAAAAAAGTTTCATTCGAAAACCTCACACCATGAATATTCTATGTCAATTAAAAAAACCTATTACAATAAAACGGCAATTTCATACTTTAACCCCTATATTTTGTCCCACGTGATAGTTGGTGAGGTTTTCAGACAAATTGCTTAACGCATTGATTATTTACAGAACACTGAGTTAGCAGGCTACGAGCGCTTTAAAATTGTAAACAGTAAAAGGTACCCTAGTAGGTTTTTACAAGGTCGGAAAGTCCTCCAAAGTAACACCTCTAGTTTTGAAAACGTCTATGGCTACGGTACCAACATTCGATAAGGTGGGCGTATGTTTGTCTGGAACTTTAGAGTTTAAAAAATGGAACATCGTTTTAAATTGACGGAAACACATTTGCCTAACTAGCAAACTATTTGTAAAAAGAGTAAGCGGTAACTGCAGTCGTCGACAATTTTCTCTCCCACACGTCTTAACTTTCATATCTCAACGGAAGACGCAATATATGTGATTATTAGGTTCTATCATGCACTTACGGTATATGAGTGAAGGCAATTCCGGCCAACCGTGGGTGTGCCCTTCGCCTACGGATAGCCCGGAAGGGAAAGTAAGGGGCGAATTTATGATGCTCATTTCGGAGTATAAATTTAAAGAGTTTCTTGAAAAATAAAGGTGAAGTGGCAACATGTGTGTCGAAACTGGAAATTTATTTCTGCCATAAACTGTGAATAGGTTATAAGGTAAAAATAGTTTTCTATTCTATTAAAAAAGCTTTGATTTAGATTTTTTAAGATTTAAGCGTAAATGGCCAGGTCAAGAGTACCCTTAACCGGCGTGCGGGTGCGGAAGCTCGCTCGACGCTCCCGCCCCGCCGTCGTGTTCTGGGGCGACGACATGCTGAATACATGCGCGCCCCCGAATAGTATTTGGCCATGGGCGGATGGTCGGGGGACCCCGCCCAACTGGCCACATGGCGACGGGCACCCTTTCTGTGTTCCAGGGGGTGCCCACTTAGCGCACGCCCGTACCGGCTGCTCTCTACCTCCTCTGCTTTCAGAGGGACGCTCGAGAGCGGCGGAGGTGCGGGCTAGATTCTTCAGCTCCTTAGGGAGCTCCGGGGTGGTCGCTTTGTCCGACCGCCCCGAGACGGACCCCTCGTCTGGGGTGCCCCTTGCCGGCTCGCGAGCCGGTTTTAAGGTGAGGCGGAACACCGCGGGGTTTAGTGGGTAGGACGGCCCCTCTCTCACAGGCCGGGAGCCTCACACACCGTCCCTGTTGCCCCCGCAGCAGGGATGACGGTGCGTAAAGGCATTGCCCGCGAAAACATACAAAAATCCCTTAACCGGCGAGCGTGTATGAAAACACTCATGAAAGTTGAAGAAGCGAAAGCTGTATGTCAGGATCGTAGCAAGTGGAAAGCCATAGTCTCTGCCTACCCCGATGGGAAACAGGCGTGATAATATGTATGTATGTATGTAAGATTTAAGCACCATTAATTAGTACAATTCTAAACAAATAAATGGCATAATTATTTTCATAGTTCTACTGATTTTAGGAAAGTTTACATTTATTTCAAATAGCATTTAAAACTTCTTCAAGTATATTTCAATCTAATAATTATTTCATCGTGCATCTTATTGCGGAAATGAGTAGCGCCATTAGCGTTCGCTGATTATTTGCAAAAGAAACATAGTTCGCAGAGACCAAGCCCTTTTTACGCCAGACAAAGTTTGTGTCCAACATTGTACCAATAACAATAATTCTGTCATCTAAATGAATGTATTACCTTGACTTGAATGAAGTCAAAAGTTTAATGTGTTACAAATTGGATACGCTACCACAATATATATTTAGACATGATGTAGGTAATAGCTATGTGAACTACAAAGCATAGATAGGTCTATTTTGTATAATATTCTGGACTGCGCCATAATATTAAAAAATAACATACCGTTGACATCTGTTCTTACAGAAGCGAAAGGGGCGCAGCGTGAGGGTTATACGCATGCCCTTCACCCTCTCAATAGTGGTATAACACCCACACCCCCCAAAGAAGCGAGATAACACTCGAACCCCCCAAAGAGGCAGGATAACACCCGAATGCCGCCCCCCCCCCCCCCCCTGAACTAGCCTGCGGTAGCGGACAAAGTCTGTCCGGAGCCCTGGGGCTATCCTTTCGAGGGCTCACCCGGGACTCCTGGCTATAGACAGTTGAAGGGAAACGTGTGGGTTTAGTCGATGGGAGTCCGGCATAGCATCTATGAGGATTTCCATACAAAAAAAAAAACCGATGACATCTGTGGAGATAATACCGTACCGTACTAGTAGTCGAGTGTTTTGTAAAACTTAATTATAAATAAAAATAATATAATAGACAATACTGTTTACAATAAAAAAAGTAAAATTTTCATTTTAATTATGTCAACAAAAACTAATGTAATGACTGGCGATTTAAAAAGAGTGGCATTGCGTTTTAATTGCCAGGTTCTTCCTCAGGCTCTACCTATTGCTTTGCGAATCTGGCAGTAAATGTAGTAGCAATAATCTTGACGTTTATAAGTGTTACTTTCTGACCTACAGGAATAAAGATATTTTCATTTCATTTTGGCGAAACAAACTAACATAAGGACTACCATAGGCTAATTTGATTAATTCATTGGTAAAACAGAATCTCACGTCAATGTAT
Source organism: Thumatha senex (assembly GCA_948477245.1). Classification (NCBI taxonomy): domain Eukaryota; kingdom Metazoa; phylum Arthropoda; class Insecta; order Lepidoptera; family Erebidae; genus Thumatha; species Thumatha senex. Next base: position 22,007,601 of record OX419726.1, read on the forward strand.
TTTACGAGATGGAGCTGCAAATTCTATTATTTATGTTGTTGTCGATGTGATATGAATTCATTTTCATGGTATATCTGGGATGCTATTTTAAAAAGAACAAGAGAGATTTCATTCAAATCGATATATTCTCAAATTTTGGACATACTAGGAACTGAGCAAAACATGGCAAAATAAAATCTTAGCGAGTTTATAGTTCTATCTATGGATTTTAAACATTTTCCAATATTTTTATAGATATCGGTGTTTTTAATTAGATGGTACTTATTTGCTTTGTCTTTACTATTGTTTTGCTACACCTGTATATAAATATTTCTTACGACATCTAAAGAAGCGCTCGTGGCCCCGCGGTTTCAGTGTTCTGTAAACGATCACTGAGTTACGCAACTTTCACTATGGCTGGTCCTCGGATGAGTGACCACTTTGTGGCATTTACATTTACGAGTGTTTCCGTGCTTCGGAAGGCACGTTAAGCCGTTGGTCCCGGTTGCCAGTAAAATGGCAGTCGTTAAGCCTGGTTGAATGCCTTATGGGCGGCTTGAAAATTTTCAACAGCAGGTAGCCACAACCTGCGTCTGTTTATTTCAACACGGCAATGGGCTCACCACCTATATATCACCGTGTGGATTCCTGTCCCACGTGAAAAGTGGGCATATAATATGCCTCTGCCACCCCTTCGGGGATAAGGCGTGATGGATATTTATTACGACATCTAAAGTAATTATTACTGCCTCTGTGGCGCGGCGGGAGTGTATGCTACGCAAGAGGTCGTGGGTTCGATTCCCATCCAGGATAAAATTTTGTGTGATGAGTACGATGGTTTATTCTGTGTCTGGGTGTTATTTATCTATAATATATTATCTGGTTACCATAGTACAAGCTCTGCTTAGTTTGGAATCAGATGGGGTTGAGTTGTTCGAACGATATTTACTATTATTATAGCGTCAATTTCAAAAAATATACAACAAGGAAAAATAACTGAAATAAGAATTGCCGTAGTATGTACATTGGTCAAGATGTTTAATGTCCACGATCGCGAAGTGCCGGATGGTCACACAGGTCACCCGATCGGTCTCCCCAAATACATACAAGGACACTTCTATCTACATTTATTCATTCCTAACTACGTAACAGAACAAAATGCTATCAAATGACCGGCGTCCGGCGACCCACGTGCGCCCACATCGCCCTTGTAATATTTAGAACAAGTCTAAGAAGATGCATAGTGCATACGAATTGTAGTCTGTGGCACTGTTATTGATTTACTGGCTTTTAAATAGAACGTTGATAAGATAATAGTAGACTGTGACTGTGCTTGTTTTATAGGAATGCATGATACCTAACTACGTAAACATCATAATAGTTTATACGTACTTGCGCAGTATGTTGTGGCCATAGAAATCGTAACTACGGGAGAAATGCCTTACACGAAAACATTTGTGTGTCGCTGCGACATGCTCAACTATCATACATATCAAATACGCTTAAAACCTTCATCTGTCCTGGATTATCGTACCATATGTACCATTATGCATGGATTATATGCATATACGTTAACGCCATATTTTAGGCAATCTTTGCAGTGGAGATCAAAAGAACACTCTATTTTTCATTATTTTATACGATTTCTATCTTTGCAACATCAAAGGTGCGGCACTTGTGCTGCCAAGCCTGTAAAAACCTTTTGAAGAACGCCATGCTGTAGACAAGAAAACGCAGGCAGGAAGCTTATCTGATTTGTGATTTTAACATCTTTGAAAGTGGATTTTTAATCATCTCAATTTCAATCATCATTAATCGTTGCATCTACATAAGCCAATAGAGAAGAAGCATTTGTGGTTTAACTACAAACAAACCAAGAATGTTCTTAGACATATTAGTTTAATCCCCGAAGGGGCTTGATATTGGGGGGGGAAAAGGTTTCTGCCCATACAACCTAAAAAAAACCTGTTAATTAGCCAATTTTTTTATTACCTTGCGTTTATCGCAATAAAAATACTAACTATTCTTTCTTTCTTCTTTCAAGACTTTCCTTTAAAGTGTGGACTTTAAATATATTTTCTCTGTTACCCGACACAAGCAAGTTCAAAAACCGGTCACAAATATATTTCCTGAGGTCATCACTGGCCATGACCCAGCATCCGGTTCCAAAATAGTTTAGCATATTGTCAAGAGATAGGTGATGATGTGGCATACAAGCGTACGGCCCACCTGGTGGAAAGTGGTCACCGTAACCTATGGACGTGTGCAACACCAAAGGTGCAGTACTCGCGCTGCCGACCCTTTATAAACCTTCTAAGACCCCTTTTGAAGAAGCCCATACTGTAGACGTTCGGGAAAACCCAGGCAGGGAGTACGCGGAATAAAGCCTCTATCGGACCTAACCGTGTACGTGCGCTCCGGACGCAAAGTGTGAGGGTGAACACCCTGTCTATGGCGAGCGATGCGATGATAAAAGGTAGCCTTGGGCATATATCAAATAACTCTTCTATTTCTGGTGATCCAAGGGCAAAAATAATTACCCGTGGGCCACCCAGGTGAACCACGCAGGTGGTCCACGGATAATAAACGTCTTCTATTATCCGAAATGCATAATTACATCCAATAAACTTACAGTGTTCTATTTATTTCAGCGCTTTTTGACGTGTGGGACCACCCAGGAGGATTCTCAAGTGCCATTTTTCCATAGGCATGTAGCAGACCAGTCTCGAACTTAACCCAGTATCTATGATATGCGATGTCAAGTTCTTAGATGCAAATTTATATCAAAAGCACAATCAAGAACCCACGACCTGTTGTCAAAAATAACTGTTCCATCAATTGTTTTATAATATCTGTCTTTGCTATTTCAATTTACATACGCTTGATAAATTTTCGACGCGTTTAAAAACCGACATCAAATAAAGTAGATTGGTTTAACATTTAACCAAACTTATGCAAGTGTACCCAAGACGGATGACAGGAGTCAAGCTGCATTCCTGACCCCGTTGCCTCATCGTCGGTGTAATTTGCGGATAAGCGTGCATCGCTCCACGGCACACGTTTTATATCTCCATTATAGAGTAGACCCCCGCCAGATCATGTTTTTGTAATACCATTTTGCAGGTAATGTTTTGTCGAGTTTATTTACTGAATGTTTAACAGTGCATTTTATGATTCATACTAACTTTTAAACTATCGCATTGCATTCTATAAATGTATTGGTTATTACCTGACTAAACGCGGTTAATTTTCATACCTTTTGTTGCCTGACGTTTCGACCAGGTTGCACCGGCCGTGGTCACAGGCTGACTGGCTGAGCGATGCACGCCCTCCGCCGTCGAGTACGTGTGGTAGAAGGCTTTTCATCTACCCACACATTCTCGGTGTTTATGATGTTATTCTTTCTCCAAGTACCGTCACACACTACACTCACGGTGTCCCTATTCTGTAAGCTAACTAATACATCCCTATTCTGGTGTTTACCCGACTGTGCACAAAAACGAGGTTTAATGTTGCTAATCACTGGATTCCACGCTCCTGATAATTTAAACCCATCTTCCCGATTGAAATTTTTATGTTTTTTGATCTTAATCGCTTCACGTACAACTCTTGAGTGGTAGTGCCGTTCAGTGGAGAGGACTTGCGTATTTTGAAATTCAATCCAGTGATTAGTGCCCGTATCAAGTATGTGCTCTGCGATCGCCGATTTACTGGTCTGGCATTTCTTTATAGCAGCGATGTGTTCCTTGACCCTTTCAGCTATCGTACGCTTTGTCTGGCCTATATAGGAACTACCGCAGCTGCAATCTATTTTGTAAACACCTGGGGTTTGTAACGGCACCACATCCTTTGGCGAACCCACGATGTTATGAACCTTTATGCCTGGTGTGTATATTATCTTAATGGAGTATTTCCTTAAGATGGAGCCGATCTTATCCGTTACCCCTTTGACATAAGGCATGTAGGCTGGCTGTCGGTTCACCTCTGGATGCTTGTGTCTCTTCGTCAGCTGCTTCAGTCGACCTTTTACCTGATATCCGTTACTGATCAGTACCTCCTGAACATGGTCCAGTTCTCGCTCTAAATGTTCAGGGTCGCACAGATCGTACGCTCTGTTCTTAAGAGATGTCATAACGGATTGCAGGTGTCGGGGATGATGATGAGAGGTACCTATCCGTGTGAGTAGGTTTGCGGTACACACAGTGTGCCAAGGCTGATGGGTATCCAATCTCACAGTTACTTTTACGTCCAAGAAAGACAACGACCTCTCTGACTCCAATTCAAATGTGAACCGAATCTTTGTGTGAATGGAGTTTAGATAGTGTACATATTTTTCTACTTCATTTCTGTTTCCTTTAAAAATACTGAAAATATCATCCACTTATCGCTTCCAAAATCTAATGGTCTTCGGTCCGTGACTCAGCGCCTTTTCTTCAAAATGTTCCATTCAGATATTGGCAAGTACTGGGGCTACTGGACTTCCTATTGCGACACCATTAATCTGAAGGTAATGTTGACCCTGGAAAAGGAAGTAATTGCCATCCAAGCAGTATTACAATTAACTGCGGTATGAAAATTAACCGCGTTTACTCCCGGTAATAACCAATACATTTATTATGATTCATATCTATGGAACTTTAGTCGTTTTGCTAGATTTGAATTGCCAACCAAGTATTTTCTTATTTAATGATTTATGAAATACATCTGCATCAGCTTATGCCAGTTTCGCCATTAATCTACTTTCCCTATTCACGAACGAGGCTTTAGTATAAGGGACCGGTATGTTAATGGCTTAAAAGAAATTTTCTACTAATCCTGAGGAGGGAATTACTGCGGACCCTGTACTCTATACTTGGATTGACTGCAACAGGGACATATTACTTCGATTGGGGGTGTATTGATATCGAGACCTTTTGGGCCTAATACTTCAAATAATTGTTTGAAAGTTAAAGTATGTAAAAAAACTCTTTATATATGAAGATATGAACATATTAATATTAAACTTATTGGTATAACAATTGTCGACCTTATCGCGCAAGGCAATCTCTTACTTGGAGGCCAAACCTTACTTTGGAGAGTGGGGAATATTTTAGGGATGTGTGCAAATAAAATAAATAAATATACAGTTTATTTTTATAACAAAAAAAAAGAAAAAAGAAAGAATGTTAGTAGATGTTTTAAAACATTCGCCTCTTATGATTTTCAGAAAATTTCATACGAAACCTAATTTTCGTAAAGATGAATGACCTCTACCAAGATTTATTTATTAAAACTTTTCTCAGAACATTTTTCTACATACAAATTGTAAAAGCCTATCACGTTTTCAAACCTGTTGAATTAATAATACGACAATAAAACAGTTCCTCTTTGAAACTTCAATGTATTTTATAGCAATAATAAACCAAAGCGTCTCAAGCCCCGGTGAATTCATTAATACATTAGTGAGTGCATATAAAACATTGTTCTACGAACTAAGAAGTACTAGAGCTGAACCAAAGCACATTCCCAGGTGCTCAAGTGTCATGTTACTATGGCTTAGAGAAAGACTATCAACATATAAAATGACTAACGCTAGATATTTTGCCGCTAGCAACAACAAGTTATAGCTCAATAGAATATTGAAGTTACTAACAGCTGTGTGAATAGGATGGCGAGAACAATAAATATGTTAGAAATTTCATTTTCAATAGTATCGTGCTTTGAGAAGATATGATGAAATTATGCGATGCTAACTTTATAATGCTATTTCGTAATGAAACATATATATAACATAAAATGAATTGAAAACTGTGTATTTAAGAACAATATTTATATGTTCTTGCTTACTACTGAGTGATTACCATAGAACATATTTTAATAGGTAATAATAACTAATAATACCTACTATTATATGTTCTGTGGTGATAACTATGCATTGCTAACCTGTATTTTTTTTATAAAAACACTTTGGTTGGCAGCCGCTTTTGCTGTAAGTCAAGGTGAAGTAAAGTGCTTCGTGTATGTCGTACAAGTCAAACAGGTCAAGCAATCAAGCATACTGAACTTAAAAAAAAAACATCTACGTTCCAAATCCAAGTTCAAACATGCAAAACATAGAAATTTAATTAACCTACAGCTCCCAAAAGAGTTTCATTAAAAAGTAACGTTTTACTACTTATACTTAATTGTAAATTTCATTATTAATATTCCGGTTAAGTAACATTTAATGAAATTTCTACTAATTATACATGTGTTTGTAGCTCGGAATGAAGTTAAACTGGATCGGCACATAAAATAAATGTGATTGCAGTTTAACGATTAATAGAATTCTTAGGTATCGATAATATAGTTTTCGATATGTATATAATGATTTATGTCGGGATTTGTGGTGATGATCCTACATTTTTAAGGCTGTAGATACTCAAAGACTTCAAATTTCTTTTTCCGTTAATGATTCATCGCTTTAACGAACAATCAATGAAAGGTTCTACGTGTTCTACGAATCTATTAGCCTTTATAAGACCGTGTATTAAAATTATTTTTAAAATGACCAACTTTAATATATACTTTTCAGCACGAACCAATTTTATAATACCCTTTATAACTCATAAGAACGTACATTATAAGTTCTTTTTAAGATTATTCAAACTGAAGGTATTCTTAATTTGTCGAAATAAATATTTTATTAATAAAGAACATAATGCAAAACTTTTTAAGCACTGGGAACCTGCCAGGAGTAAATGGTAGGTTCTACGACTTTTGACAATTTGTTAAGAAGCGAACAATATGTCATATATTGAGCAGTTAAGCTGCATCATAGGTATTGGCAGTCGAATTCGCCTTAAAGAACTCCTGTGACTCTTTTTCGACACGTTCATGCCTCAAACTTAAAGCATGATGGATTTTATTTTCAACCTGAAAACCCAATATTTCTTCGATCTTCGCAAAATTAATCAACAATTATAGTTTCATACGATCGAATAGTTTAAATTCAAACTTACCGGTACGGTAGCCAGCATTGGAGAGGTACGTAGCGAAGGTGTTTGTTTCATGATTGGCCTGCCACGCTGGTGAGGAGCAGTTATCATTGTTGGTATACACGTTGTGGTTATGTACGTAAACCCCAGTGAGCAGCGAACTCCTGTGAAACCACGTTGAGATGATTAGGATTGAATTTCTTGTTAGGAGAAGGAAGGAAGAGAGGAAAAAATTGTTAGGAGCTCCAATAAAATTTCCGGGGACCAAGCAACTTCACTTGCAAGCGGTGCGGTGGACCTGTTGACTAAACGAACGAGGCAACAACGCAGGCGATATAATTCCATCAGTCAGTTGTAACCTTGTAATTGACCCTCGATGATGTAAGCGTATCCAGGCTTCTACTAACTTGCATGTTTGTAAGGTATAAGGTACACTGAAGGTCTAATAAGAGCGCGCTAATAAAGGGTGATGGCTGCACATAGTACGCCTAGACGGCAGTTTATCCCAACAAAAACGAAAATAAATAAGCCAAAAAATCCTCTGGCTAATAGCCAGAAACTTCTCCGCGATCATGCGGAGAGAAAACACTTGATCCATGCAACCACTTTCACGGAATCCGCATTGAGCCTCCCATAAATACCTTTCAGACTTTTCTTGCATTCTTGCCGTTATAATTTTTGCATACTGCTGATCGCCCTGTAGCTGGAGCAGTTTAGGCGCGAGCCTTTCCCTTTGTAGATAGGTACTACAACTGCTATTCGCCAGTCGTCTGGGACCTCACCCGTCCGCCAGCACAAGTTGCATAACAGACATAGAGTGTCCCAGACGCGCACGCGACGTGTCTTTCTAAGTATATAATCTAACTTTAAAGTAATAGATCGGTTCAACATGATTAAAAGAAGAAGGCTTCACTTCATATTGACTGTAAATATTCACCATACATAATACATTACATTATATCAAACAAGAAGCTATTATTCATAATGCCAGGTGCAAATTTAGCACTCTATTAACACAGCCGTCGAGCCAGTTGTGATTGTAAACTGTCAGTCCGATATTGCTACAATTAAATTGAGCACCGGCGATTTCTCACGACCTATCAACCATATAATGTAATTTAAATCTATCGAGAAAATCATTATTGACCAAAATGCGTGAATATGTACGTACCTTGATGGACAGCACATCGGAGTAGTCGTGTAAGCGTGCCGAAACTCTGCGCCTGCACTTCTGATTGCTTTCATAGTTCTTGGCATAAAATTCAAGCTACCCAACTCAACATCCTGGTCATCAGTTAAAACTAAAATGATATTTGGCTTTCTCTCTCTTGTTTGTGGGTACGGAATATATCCACTGCTTTGCCTATTTGGAGTCTTCACCTTATACCTGGTTGAATTTTCCCTCACTGGTAAATGTTGTTTCTCTTGAGGCTTGCTTTGATTAACATTCTTTCGGGGATTCCAAAATTTCTCAGTACCACTTCTATTGCGTAATCTATCATCCCTTTTTACACTGTACGGTTCTGATGTCCTGTTAGCATTGTCTTCCAGTGAGTGAACACCAGTTCCTTTTCGTCGGTCTCTTCTTATATCATGTTCCCAACGTCGTCTATCACCACGATACCTAGAACTGTTTCTGTGTCTTAAATTCCTTCTTTCAGGTAGATCTATTAACGTTCCATTAAACGTAGTTCTATTACGATTATTTTCTCTATTTCTTATCTCTCTTGATCTAGAAGTTTCTTCGTCTTCATAAGACTGTCTTCGTGCAGATATTAGAATGAAATTCCACGTGACAAGTAGGGAAATAAATTTCAAATTCATATTGATTTATTATGGAATATATTGGAGGATATCTCAATTCAGGATGTGCTATGTTTTTAGGGTTATTATATTAGAAATAACCCGATCTCTTGTACATAGACGCCTCATCTTCTTACACCACCTGAAACAAAGCAAAATACCACGTTAATTTTCACAAAATTTTGTATCGTCAACGTTTACGCACGATATACCTATTTTATCTAAACTAAGGAGTTTTTAATCTAGAGCGAACCGCCTATTTCATGTTTACTCTGTATATATTGAAATACGTTTCGGTTTGTCGGCAATCAATATGGTAGGTAGTTCATAATAGCCATCGACCTGAGTTTCTTTCATAGATTGCTTTTAACAGAATTGAACCGGTATTGGGAGTTTGCGACTAAATAACTACGCAATTCCTGAGGGTTAAATTTGATCTTCGGCAATTTTGCCGTCGAAATATATTGAGGATATACCTATTTTAGAAAGTTTTCATTTAGAAAGTGTCAAAACAATAACCGATAGATAAATTATATAAGTAAAAATAATTATTCTAGCCTGCAAAGTTTTGCTGGGACTGGAGTCATCCTGATCTACAGTCAAAAATGTTTTCGTGCTTTTATTAAAGTTAATTAAATAAACTATTTTTATAAATATAATGTTGAGTTGAATCGAAAGAAAATCAATCCATTTCTGTCACTGCAAAGTTGAAGAAAAGAAAAGCAACTATAGTTTCTAGTCTTATCGATCCCACTTAAACACATCCACAACTATGATCTCTACAGTCTGAGCATAATATTTTAGAATACAAGAAAGACTTTTAATTCTTACATCATATTGTCTTGACGATATCGTGAGAAATAGGTAGCTTAATTGTATTGTCACATACACAGGTCCGTATTCCAGAACGTTTCTCAATGCTGAATCAACGCTTGAGGCTAGATTTTGCCTTATAAAATCTACTCTCAAGCCTTGATTGAGTATTGATAAACGTTCTGGAATACGGGCCTATGTCTATATTCGTCGCCTTTGAATACCATTTCAAGAAAAGTTATGAAGTTATGCCTGGAATTTTGATGGTACATATTTGAACTTATGAACAAACATTACAAGGAATTTATTAAGGAAAACATAATTCATGTTCTTTGTTGACTTAAGTATTATATTAATGCACTAAATATTATTCATATAGCAAAATTGTACGTTCATTAATTCGATGGAGTGCCAACACGTGCAGTAAAGTCGAACGCAACTCCGTTATTGAATTCGACTGATTTATGTATGTCCCTCACCATGCTGGTCTAATTAATAGGGGGCAGTTTCCAACGGATGACGTCATACTGTCACATGAACCCCAATATTGTGATACCCTCCATTTATTACTCTACGATATATTACTGCAACGAATCGTTCAAATGGGAGAGTCAATATTCATGTGCAGTTTCTGGTTTTGTGTCCGTGTATTGTCCATTGTCTTATGTTGGCAACATTACTGTAGGCGCCATTGCTACTAAGTAATGGTACAGTAGGCAAAGGATATATTACATACATGACAGCCCTATAAGATTTATTTTCTGAAATGACTGTAAATTTTATGAGGTTTTGTACGATTACACACTACAGTCTGTTAATAACCATAGCCAATGTACATAACAAAAACACATAGGCTCTGTATACTCCTTTGCCCAGTATACGAACATGACAGCAATGGGGTTATTTCGGGTTTATTTACTTGTATCTATATCTTCCCTTTCTTTTTTAATATTGTAGGACACTTTTTACACCGCGCCATCTAGCCCAAACTATGCTACAAGCTTGTACTATGGGATCTAGACAACTGATATACATACTTATATATTTTTAAATACATACATAGTATACATAGGAAACACCCAAACTCCGAAACCAACATTTGTGGATCACACAAATATTTGTTCCGACCCGGGAATCGAACCCGGGACCTCATGCGCGGCAGTCGCATACACTACCACTGCGCCACCGAGGCAATAATAGTAATAATAATTCCAACGATAGTAATAACTAACAAAAATCAATATTTTTCTAATTAATAATGAAAAATTATACGAATAAAGCAGAAAGCACTGTTTTGCTTATTCTTTTAATTTCACTTAATTAAATTGAATGTATAATGTATAGGTTGGTACAAAGTGCCATTAACTACTTTGCACCTATAACTTGTTTAATAACATTACATAATATTGAATTATGTAAGACTAGTTTACGCCCGAGGCTTCGCCCGCGTAGAGATGTTTTCCCGTTCCCGTTACCCACAGGAACGTGTTCCCGGGATAAAAAGTAGCCTACGTATTATTCTGATGTTTACGCTATATTATTGTAAAGTTTCATTAAAATCTATTCAGTAGTTTTTACGTGAAAGAGTAGCAAACATCCATACAAACTTTCGCATTTATAATATTGTGGGACACTTTTCACACAGCGCCATCTAGCCCAAAGTAAGCTAATATTAGAGTTATGGGATCTAGATAACTGATAAACATACTTATATATTTCTAAATACATACATATTATAAATAGGAAACACCCAAACTCCGAAACACACATTTGTGGATCACACAAATATTTGTTCCGACCCGGGAATCGAACCCGGGACCTCTTGCGTAGCAGTCGGATATTATTAAGATCGCAATATTATTAAGATAATATCATAACTTCATAATATAATTAAATCGCATCTTTTTTTCATTCGCATCTGTCATATAAATGTAACAGACACGCCCAATTTTGAGTACTTGTTGTCTTTTTCAAATGTCTAATACGTAATTATCCTACAATGAATTCATTTTGTAAGCGCTAAGCGTGCTTGTGTTGAATTAATTAGGGTTATTTTAGGACAACATTATCTTTAAACAACCTCGTGTTTATATTGCTGGCCATAATTTGTTGAAAAATACGTAGAAAACACGCAACTTTCTCTGATTTAGATTTGCTCGCGATAAAATCAATTAACAGTCAGTTAGGCAGCCAGATCTATCTATGTATCTATCAATAATATTCATCGATATTAGTTTAACGGTTTATGTGTAAAAATATACCCACCTTTGCATAAAAGTCAGCATATGATTTTATTTTGGGACACTTGCAGCTGAGTAGCAGATAAATTAAAATATTTCTAAAAGATGTTTTCAATTTAAAGTTTGGGTCTTGTTCAAAAAAGCAAATAAAATAGTAAACTTTCAACGAGTTTTTCAAATACCCATAGGTTTTTTTAACGTGTGGCAATCCCCTCGGATGTCATGCCGGACTCGAACCACACGGTCCCTACCTAATTGTCTATTGCCGGACGCCCCAGGTAACCTCGGAAAGATGTCTTCTTCTGACTTTAGCTACCACCGCGGCCTCACCTAAGGTTTCGTTATTATCTTACTTCTTCTACACCTTGCAAATTAAATAAATATTTTAGAAGATATAGAGAAATCAAAATAATGCACAAAAAATAATTTCTTGTATAACCTCGCTAAAAATTGACTCGCCAAAAGCATCAAGTTATTTTTTTAGTCTATTCAAGACACGATAGGTACCTAATGAGAGCAAAGAAACTTGTATAAAAATGTTTCGTTTCGACTTTAATTCTATACTTTTTGTACAGTCAGCCGCATAATTAGTTTAACGTAATCCAAAGTTACAAAAAAATGAACACTACTTGTGAAACTTACAATAGGTAATCAAACTTCCTTCGTTGCTCCGTACCATACATACATACTTACGTACACATTGTCACGCCTTTATCCACGAAGGGGTAAGCAGGCCACTAAAGTACTCACCCATCCGAGGACTACCAATTGCGGAAGTTGCTTACCGCAGTAATCGTTTACAGAAAACCGAGATAGCGGGGCCAGGAGCGCTTCCGTACCATGTAAATATTATAAATGGTTGTTTACAAATTCGCAAATGTATTTTGCGTTACTGATATTTCTGACTCGTGTTTCTCTTTGATAAAACAAATAAAGTTATTCCCTTCGTGTTTTGCAAAACGTGTACCGAATTAGCACTATCAATAAATAGAATAGACGCAATTGTATTATAGCTTGAGAATTACCATCAGTTTCGTTTTCCAGATTAACATAATATATATTATATACTAACACTCTGCAAATATATCGGTTTGTAGGCCCACGGCAATAATGTTCGCCAGCAAGCTGATTTATTTGTTGAATTTACTATGATTGGGTGAGATCTAATAAAAATAATAGATAATAGCTAATCCATCGTTATACATAAACGCAAAAGGCACTCTGTCTGTTACTTGCATGGCAAAACTATTGAACTGATTTTAATCAAATTTTATACAGTGATAGTTTGTTTTACCACAATTTTAGACAGTAATAGTTTGTTTTACCACAATTTTTATTATTTATTTATAATTATTTATGATATTTTGAATAAAAAAAGATTATTGCACTCCAAATTCAATCGCCTACTAAAGATTATGGGCTATTTTTCTTTGCTTGCCTATATTTGGGTATCAAATGACAGGACACACTGTAAATTTCTGTTTTCAGCTTATATAAATAACAGTTAACTTAAATTTAAGTCTACTACTATCGTCACGCTGAATCCCTGACGGGGTAGTCAGAGAGGACTGATCGCCAGGCTTCGCAATCCATGTATACTTCTTTCGCTTCCTAGATTCATTATTCCCTTTATACATGCACGTCTGGGTTTCCGAGTACTCTCGGCTTTTCCGTTTTTGAGCAATCCGCTCACGTGTTCTTCACATATAGTCTCGGCCTACCTTCTACTTTCGCACAATATATATTCTTCGTCAATCATTCCCCATTCATTCGTTGGACGGTTGGACGTGTCCAAACCGTGTACGTATGAAAATAAAAGATTGTTTTAAAATAAAGATTTTTAATTATTCATTTATTATACCTATCAGAGTCACAATAATGTATACGTTATTCACCCTGTTTTAATTTTTATTATAGAAAGCAATTAATGCCAAAGTGATTAAGACGAAGATTAAAAGAATGTATGATTTTCTTATTCATGACAAAGATTCCCATAGCAGAGTAAAGACACCAGTACTGAGTACATATTTAATGAGCCTTTATAAATTACAAGTTATAAGTACAAGTCATTGGCAAAGTTTCAAATTGATGTAAATCTTCTTAATGGATCCCCAGTAAACTTTATTCTTTGCATTTAGCTCGTTACTTTCTGATAAAATTAACTCTTGCGTAAACTTCGAACGAGCGAGTTTTTACTCAGGATTAATTGCACCGATGGAAACATACGGAACTGAATTTTTTTCAAACATTTCTCTTTTATTTATCATGTAACTAATAAACAAAAATAAAAAATGATCATAATTTTAAATTATGATCACTGTTGATTGCGTTTTGAGAAGTAAAAATTATTACTAATAAACAATTTTGCATTTATGAAGGTACATAACAGTCAAAAAGCATATCTATACTTATATATAAAGCTGAATGGTTTGTTCGTTTGTTTGGTTGAACTATTGGTCGGATTTGAAAAAATCTGTGTTGGATAATTTTGTGAAGATGAATTTTGTATTGCATAGCCCATTTATTTATAAAGGTTATAAATTATAACACTATCACCCCGGAGTGTGGAGCAGTAATCATAAATGTCGACAAATCTGGCAAGTTTAGAATTTAATAATAATAATAATAACAACACCTGGCAACCCTACATAGCAAATGTCGTTTATATAATCTTAAAATATTTAAAATAATATTACCATAGCCGGAAAGCTTATAAACCGTATTTCTAGCAAAGGAAAAATGAATATAAAATATGAAAATCAAGAAATAACAAATAAAACCTTATATACGGAAATATACAAGATACTATAATTATGGATATGCGTGACATTAGATGTCATGTGACATATCAGAATTAATTTCACAAACATGAAACATAAACGATATCTTTGCTAAATGCTTACAAGATCCAGGGCTAAAAGGAATGCACAAGATCCATCTCCGGATTCGCCGCATTGCTCCGCCTCGCAGTCCACGGTGAGCATATCCGCTACATCGACTGCAGTTGAGGCGTTGAGCTCGAGCTCAAGCGGCGAATATTTCTCCCCGCCGTCGTCACCACCACCAGCGCGGCGGCGTGGAAGAGGCCGGCCACCGACACGATTGGAGTCCCGAGGCCCACCGGCTTCGAATAGGGCTCCCGCTACCGGTGGTAATGTGCGCCGCATGCGATGGACTGATTCTATGAATGAGAACGTCATGCGGGCATATTTTGTGGCTACAGAGGGGGGAATTAACCTTACTGCATACCGTGATCGGCTGTTAACTGTGTTTCAGGGTCTTGAACCAGCTGTTAACGTCTCGGCACAACGATTATCGGATCAGGTGCGGGCTATTCAACGTTGTAACATGTTGGATAGTGCTGTACTTGAGCGGCTACGTTCTGAGGTACGAAATAGCCTTGACCGTCCAACTTCATCACAGGTTACAAATTCATCGGTAACAAACACAACACACAATGATGAAGTTGTTGCAGTTGAGGCTATATCCGTAAGTATCCAGTGTAATAATAACTTAAGGAGTGCATTGGAGGATGCGATTCTGGAATATCGATCTATGAGTCCAGGCTGTAGACCTACCGCGTTTGCCTATGCATAAACGGAATATGGCCTTGGTGTGTGCTCTAGATTCGCTATTACCTGATTATTTGGATAATAGTGAAGACCTTGGTGATACGCACTCGATCCTATACTGTGCGGCCGTTGCAGCATGTAGAGTAGCTGAAGTAAAGTTTTTTGAAAAGAAACTTGCTTCTTCTCCTAAACTTGCTGTACCAGCTTGGCAGTGTAGAATTGAGCGTCGTATCGCTCGGGCTAGGGCACTCATTGGGAAGCTAATCTGCTTTAGATCGGGAAACACTCGTCCGAGGGTCATGCGCTTTGTGAAGCAGGCGTTTTCAGGCACTAACATCACGCCTCAAGAATATGTGGGAACGTCATGTATCACGGAGCGCATTGACTTTCTGAAGCAGAAAGTTTGTGCATGGGCAAACCGGATTCGTCGTTATAAGAAACGCGTAGAGCGATATACCCAGAACCGCATGTTCCAAAAGGATGAGAGGTGGGTTTATCGACGGTGGGAAAAACCCAATTCCGGTGTGGATAACGGACCGCGACCAAATGCTGATATTACAAATGCATTTTGGCGTGGTATTTGGTCGAGGCCCGTTAGTCATATTGAAGGTGAATGGGTGAGAGATGTTGAACGGGAATGTGAATCTATACAGGCAATGGAATCAATTAATTTATCAGAACAGGATGTAGCAAATGCAGTCCGTTCTTTGCCCAACTGGAAATCAGCGGGACCGGACGGACTGCATAATTTCTGGCTTAAGTGGCTCCGTAGTTCACATTCTCGTTTAGCAGGTCAATTCCAGTCATGTGTAGAGTCGGGCTCTCTGCCCGATTTTATAACAACTGGAATAACCCACCTTCTCTATAAATCTGGCGATGCCTTGGATCCCAAAAATTATAGACCTATCACATGTTTACCAACAGTCTATAAACTTCTAACATCCATTTTGAGAATCAAAATTACTTCACATTTAGATTCTTCTTAGTCTTGTCTTTGTCTCAAAATGGATGTAGAAGTAGGACCCGAGGCACTAAAGAGCTCCTTATTATTGACATGATCATTAACCAACAGGTACGCCGTAATCGTCGCAGTCTGACGACATGTTGGATTGATTATAAAAAAGCTTTTGACTCTGTGCCTCATACGTGGCTTCTGAGGGTGCTGGAGCTGTACAAAGTGGATGCAACTCTTTGTACTTTCCTGCAGTCATGTATGAGGCAATGGAGAACAGACCTTTGCTATCCAGGATGTCGTCAGACTGTAACAAATGGCTTGCCTATTGAGCGGGGTATATTCCAGGGCGACAGTCTCAGTCCTTTATGGTAGCACTGAACCCTCTTAGTACTATACTAGAGAGTTCAGGGCTAGGCTTTCAGTTGCGAAGAGAAGGTCGAGTTATATCCCACTTGCTTTACATGGACGACCTTAAGCTATTTGCCACCACCAAATTGGAACTGATAGAACTATTTGGAATATGGCGTTGACAAATGTGCAGTCATGCATGTAAAGAAGGGTGGGATTGTGGAGTCTGAAGGTGTTGAGCTTTCAGATTCCATAATACTCAGATCTCTCTCCGCCACTGAGACCTATAAGTATCTGGGTATATCGCAGGCATTAGGAATTAACGAATCTGGTGTGAAACAAACATTGAAGGAGCGATTCTTTGGCCGTCTGAAAAAAGTACTGAAAAGTCTTTTATCAGGCGGTAATAAGGTGTATTCCTTCGGTATACTTAGATGGACTCAGATTGAATTAGATGCCCTGGATAGGAAAGTGCGGTCCTTGTTGACCACATTTCGAATGCATCATCCTCGTTCATCAGTAATGAGGTTGTATATCCCTCGGAAGTGTGGAGGTCGAGGCTTTTTAAATGTCAAGACCCTCCATAACCGTGAGATATGCAACCTCAGAGAATATTTTCTCAATGTTGACACGAGGTTGCATCGCGATGTGGTTGCAGTGGATAATGGACATACCCCGCTCATGTTGGCTAAAGAGAATTGGCATAAACCTATAGTACTTGGTGTTACTGATCGCAAGGAGGTATGGAAGAGTAAGGAGCTGCATGGTCGTTTTTATCAGGCCTTACACAGGCCTGATATAGACTTCAATGCATCAGTATCTTGGCTACGATTTGGTGATCTCTTTGGAGAGACTGAAGGGTTTGTTTTTGCAATTACTGACGAAGTTGTAATGACAAAGAACTACAGGAAGTATATCCTGAAGGATGGTACGGTGGACATCTGTCGGGCATGTCATCGTCCCGGAGAATCCCTTAGGCATATTATTTCTGGTTGGTCGAGTCTTGCAAACGGTGAGTATTTGCATCGACACAACCAAGTAGCCAAGATCATTCACCAGCAACTTGCTCTTAAGTACAATCTTGTTGATTTAGAGGTACCATACTATAGATATGTGCCCGACCCAGTTCTCGAAAATGGTCATGTCACATTATACTGGGATCGATCTATTATCACGGACAAGGGCTATTGTCGCCAATAAGCCTGACATAGTGGTAATAGATCGATTAGAACGCCGTGCAATTATTGTTGACATCACCATACCTCACGACGAAAACCTCATGAAAGCCGAGGTAGACAAACAAAAGAAATATTTAGACTTGGCTCATGAGGTTGTCGACGTGTGGGGTGTGGATTCAGCGATCATTGTACCGATAGTCATATCTGTCCATGGACTTATAGCCAAGAGCCTTGACCAACACCTACAAAGGCTCGCGTTAAACAGCTGGATCAAGGGCCTGATACAGAAAGCAGTTCTTCTCGACACGGCACGTATTGTGAGGAAATTCCTTTCTCTGGAGCCCTAACCACCGGTAGCTTGGTCCCTGTACCCGATACCGGTGGGTCACTATTTTTTATATTTTTAAATGTATTTTTTATTTTATAGATATATTTAAAAATGTAATTGATATGTTGTATAAATAAATAAAGAGAATAATAATAATAATAAATCTTTATTCATTTAGGTCACAAAGTAACACTTATGAACGTCAAGAATATTGCTTCTACATTTACATTTACTGCCAGATTCGCAAAGCAATAGGTAGAGCCTGAGGAAGAACCTGGCAATAAAACTCATGGCCACTCTTTTCTAAACGCCAGTAATTACATTAGTTTTATTAACATGATATTTGACCAATTATATAGTAATGAATTTATACAAACAAAAAAAAACAAAATCTATGTTGTGTTTAAATCATATCAAAATTAGAGCGATTATAGTTGCCGGTTCTAAGGGCAGCCTACTCTTGAAGAAGAAGAATCTGGCAAGAAAGTCAATGGATGCCATTTTAAAATGTAGGAATGGCTTACAACATTAAATACATTATTGTAGTAATTATAGAGTAGGGCGTCTCTAGTAGAGGGCGCGTGAGTGACATTCATTCTTTTCTCTGTGGTGCCTTAATTTACTTAAAAGTTTTAGTTCATCAACGAGTTGATGACAATGCGACGTACAAAAGCTATTACTGACGGCTCTTGTACGGCACTACCAGATAATACTCGTACTAAAACTTAAACGGCTTCAAGCTTTATCACTTTAGTTTTTCACTTAAAGTTCCGATTATAGTAGCTAAAAGCAATGAAAGCATGTAAAGTACGTAGTAAAAAGGTGGCAGTTTAGATACGAAATAGATTTAAAACGCTTTTGAGTTAAGTAGGCATTTGATAGACTCCATCGGTAAACATCATATTCTCAAAAGTCCACATTCGTAAAACACCACATTTGCAAAACATGATATTCGTAAAACATCATATTCTCAAACAAAATTTTTGAAGTGAAACTTCTTTATCGACGTTGAGAGAAATTTTATAGCTGTAAAAAATCGTCAACTTTTTCGGTTACGCGCCATGTTGTTTTGAAGTAAAACTTCTTTATCATAAGCGAAACTTCTTTATCAGCGTATGAGAGAAATTTTACAGCTGTAAAAAAATGTCGTAAAGAAGTTTCTCTTCTTACCGGTGTACACTGGTACAGACACGTATTTTTTAGTTACTTAAGGTGTCTTACTGCCGGTCTCAATAACCTATGTATCTTTTACTATTGTTTAAAATAAAGTCAAAATAGTTACCATCGCTACCTATGGACGAAAATTTCGGTTTCAATAACCAAAGACAGAAAAATCAAAAAAAAAATCCGTATTGGATAGTCCATGTACCAAGGAAGGCTATAGACTGTATAATATCATGCTATTACACTGGAGAACGTAGCAGTAATCATAAATGTCAACAAACCGGGCTTATTTTCATACATTTTTGTAAAAAATAATAAGCGACGCGACGCTATGAAATGAGTGCGACGAGGGTTAGTTAGTAATAAATGGGTAAATTAAATCGTAATATTTAACTATCTGAGCGTTTATTACTTCCTCAAGTGATCTGACATCATGTGTGTTATGTTTTGTCTACATCAAACATTAAATAGTCATTTGACAGACAGAATATTCTTCTCTTCATCTTAGCGTATTCCCAGTTGCCTCCAAACCCTACTTGAACTTAGGACCTGAGCGGGTATCATTTCGCTTTAGATTTTTGTCATTATCATCACTACATATTATAAAACAAAGTCGCTTCCCGCTGTCTGTCCCTATGTATGCTTAGAACTTTAAAACTACGCAACGATATTCAAAGCGGTTTCTTTTAAAATATAGAGTGATTCTTAAGGAAGGCTTTTAATGTATAAATAGATGACCCCCACAGTTTCGCCTGTGGAATATTTCGACCTCCCGTCGAACCTATTTAATCCCGTCGCTTATAAATTCTACAATGATATATAAAAATTTGCCCAAACATTTATGACTACTGCTCTGCTCCCCAGTGTAATAGCGTAATGATATATAGCCTATAGCCTTCCTCGATAAATGGGCTATCTAACACAAAAATATTTTTTCAATTCCGACCAGTAGTTCCTGAGATTAGCGCGTTCAACCGAACAAACAAACAAACAAACTCTTCAGCTTTATAATATTAGTATAGATTCGTTAAGTTTTATGAATGCATTACCTTATGTACACATTGCATTATGTATACATTACCCCCAATAGATATCGTTATACAAATTATAACGTAATTTGTTGGGGGTGTCGGAAAAATACCGTCTGGGAGCTTTCAACGAAAACGCTGCCTAAGCCCTTTGAGATATAACAAAATAATTAATGGTGGAATTGTGTATCTTATATCGATCTGATCGATTTCTATCTCTTAAGGATAAAATACCACATCCATTTTAATGCTTTAAAAACCAGCAATTATAAAACGGTAATTTGAAGGCTATTTACACAAATACTTTATTATTCCTTATCATTTTTAATACGTTAGTTGGCTTCAGCATTATTATTAGATTATGTTGTCCCTTTACACTTTGCAAATTAAATGATTATCTTAGAAGATCAGCTAAAGCAAAATATTGCGCAAAAAAATAATTTGGTGTATCATACCTAATTCGACCGGGCCGTGACCGTGGAGAACCGAGAAGTAATCAATTAATTTGGATAATGTTCTTCATACATTATTGTGAAATTAATAAACGACGGGATTAATGGGCGCCCCGGGTGTTGGAATTATGTCACGGGTGAAACCGGGCGGGTCAGTTAGTAATTAATATATTTATAAACTTTATAATCCTTAATTTAATTTAATAATGTTATCGGTTCAAAAGCAGCAATGTGATAGAGAAGTAATTTCGTATAACATTTTTAATAAAATAAATAAATAAATAATTATCCATCACGCCTTATCCCCAAATGGGTGGCAGAGGCATATTATATGCCCACTTTTCACCGTGTGGATTCCTGTCCCACGTAATAGGTGGTGAGCCCATTGCCGTGTTGAAATAGACAGACGCAGGTTATGGCTACCTGCTGTTGAAATTTTTAAGCCGCCCATAAGGCCTTCAACCAGGCTTAACGACTGCCATTTTACAGGCAACCGGCACCAACGGCTTAACGCGCCTTCCGAAGCACGGAAACGCTCGCAAATGTAAATGCGACAAAGTAGTCACCCATCCGAGTACCAGCCATAGTGAAAGTTGCGTAACTCAGTGATCGTTTACAGAACACTGAGACCGCGGGGCCACGAGCGCTTCTAATTTAATTTAATAATGTTATCGGTTCAAAAGCAGCAATGTGTTAGAGAAGTAATTTCCTATAACTTTTTAGATGAATAATATTAAACACATTATATTGATGAGTACGCAGTTCGTTCTCATTAGTACCGAACATAAAATGTTTACGATTGAATATCATTTGAGTCGTGAATGTTATTAACTTATCGGGTACCTAATGATGAACCTCTTCGTTTGGAATACTGCAAGTAGATTCTAGGCATGTCAACGATAAACTTTATTATACTTGCAATGCTATTAAATTAGACACAACTACTTATATTTACGATTTAAGAAAGGGTCTTCGTTTGAATGCAAGTAAAACTAAGGTTCTGGTATTTGAAAGAGAAGACGTAAGAACTAAGTGCGAGATTTGGGAAAATCAGGAATGTCTAGAGCGAGTGAATGAAATTGTGTATTTAGGGAGTATGTTTAGCGCGAATGGAAGATGTGATTCGGATGTAGAACTGCGAGTAACTGCCGGAAACAAAGTTAACGGTGCTTTGTCCCAATTAGTACAGCGACAAAGCATCTTAAAAGAAGCACGACTCGCGATTCATAACGAAGTGCTAGTGTCAACGTTGCTTTACGGCAGCGAAACCTGGGTATGTCAGAAGATGCATAAAAGTAAGCTGAATGCTGTGGAGATGCGATCACTTCGAAAATTGTGAGGCGTAACCTTGGCCGACCGAAAACGCAACGAAGTGATACGCAATACGAGTATGGCAGGTTTGAGTGAAAGTGTCAGCGTTAAGCTGGAAAAGGGCGTGCTCCGTTGGTTTGGACACGTCCAACGAATGAATGAGGAACGATTGACGAAGAATATATATTGTGCGAAAGTAGATGGCAGAAGGAGTCAAAGTAGACCGAGACTTACATATGAAGACCACGTGAGCGGATTGCTCAAGAACGGAAGAGTCAAAAGTACTCGGATACCCATACGTGCATGTATGAAGCGATTAATGAATCTACAGGAAGCGAAAGAAGTATGCATGGATCGCGATGCCTGGCGATCTGTCCTCTCTGACTACCCAGTCAGGGATACAGCGTGAAGATAGTTAAGTTTTTACTTATATTTACAACTTTTTTTCTTATTAATTGTAAGGAACCTATGTAATATGCACGTAAAGTACGTTGTGCTATTTGCAATAAATCATTTTTCTTTTTCTTTCTTTACTTTTATATTAATACTAGCTGACTTGCGCAGCTTCGCCCGTAACATACTTCGAACTCCCGTTGCACCCATTTCATCCTGTCGTTTTTTTTATTTTACTATAATGTATGAAAAATTGGCGGATTTGTTGAAATTTATGATTACTGCTCCGCTCTCCTGGGTAGCAGGATGATGATATATAGCTTATAGCCTTCCTTGATAAATGGGCTATCTAACAGTTTTTCAATTCGAACCAGTAGTTCTTGAGATTAGCTTGTTCAATCAAACAAAGAAACAAACTCTTCAGCTTTAAATATTGAGTATAGATCAATTTTTTTTTTGTAGGAGTTTGCGAAAGTTTTGTTTTGAATTGTATACTAAATACAATTCAAATATATCTTAACCATATTTCTCATGAATATTGCCAAGTTGATCTGAACATATTAAATGACTAGTTATCGTCCGCCGCTCGGCCCGTGTGGTGAAGTTTTTCCGTTTCCTTTTACCACAAGAGCAATTATTCCAATTTTTCTCTCCATAAAAAATTTCCGTACAGTCCAAGGAATACATAAAAAAACAATTACTTAAATTGGTGTAGCCGTCTTTGAGATTTGCGCTTAGCAACATATTTAGCAATTCATTTTTATTTACGTAGATTGTAGATAGATCGAAGCGATCGTAGTCCTGCTACCTCAGTGTTCTGTATACGATCACTGGATCACAGCATTTTGGACCCGTTACACGCAGTCCCTTGATGTTTCAGAATATTTTCATGAATTACACTTGTATGAAAATTGCAATATTCTATCAAAAATATAGGGGCCTTTCAAGTATTACGTAAGCACTATGGGGGGGTATTTGTTTTGCTTATTTTGGATGACATGGAGGGTAGGGGAGTCTAGATGATGATTACGTCATCGGCAGTTATTTACTTTTTTAGACGAATGACAACCCTCACATTGCTTATGTTTGAGGACAAAACGCATTTTCAGGGATTCCCGCAAATAATGCATACGTTTAGGCTTTAGAACCGATTACGGGAATTACCGCGCGCTATTCACTTGTCTAAATTTCCTCTGTCAGTGCATTGTTTCGTTTGGAATAGCGAGTAGACGTATTGTAAGCATAGCAAAGCAATTAAACATTTGTGTTACCGTTAGCCAAAGTTTAACGTTTAAATAAGATGTCGTTTCAAATAGACAAATCCAAGTTATACCAAAAATTGTTTGATAGTTTTCAAAAATCTCATACAAGTACGAATGTACAAAATGTACAAAAGTTAGTTAACGAAGTGTGGTGAAATTATAAATTACAAGCAAAGTTCGACAAGGAACTAGATATTATTGTATTTAAGAGAATTGAAGAAAAATTGCAAGCGGCGACTAAGAATAAATCCAATCACTACATTTTTTTCCAAGGTTTCTTATGAGTACTAGAAATATTAGACATCGCCAAAAAGTTTCTCTTTACATTTTGTAACAATAATTTAGACGTTCTATTATTAGAAAATATTATGGCCTATCTCAAAGTATAGAGGTAATATTCATATATAGATTTATTTCTTAAAATTAACCCTGTCGATTGGTCACAAAATACACGTTGTTAGTTTTCTGTAAGTAATGGATTCGTTTCCACGCTTTTATTTATGAAAATGCAGTTTTTTTGTTGTTATGTAGCTTAATAAAAGAATTCTTAGCAGAAACAATATAAAGTTTTTATTTTTAGGCAACGACTTTCTGTAAACTTGCAGAATAAACACAAATTATACAGCCAGCTTCAAATATTAAAAAACAGTAGAAAAATAGAAAAAAACCCGGTAATGACTCACAACAGCAATGCGAAAATAATGATAATGCAGATAAACAAAGAGCAAAACCTTCTCAGGAAGCTATAAAAACAAGATTGCTCTACTCGAAAAAAATCTGAATGCTTTGTATTCTGCCAGAGATACTATGTCAAGCCGAGCTGAAGTTGATAAACAGATCATTAGGTTGCGCGAGGAAATAAAAACAGCAAAACAGTCTTCAAACAGGAAGATTCAAAACGCAGTTGCCCAGAAGAAACACAGGGACGGTATGAAAAGAAAGTTTGTCATGAAAATCCAGAAATAAAAAAGAGACTATCAACCATCACTATTGAAAACTAACTAGTCCAAGAAGTGGCCTATTCAGATTACTAGACAACAGGTTTATTCCACCTCCTGTAAAAGTAAAACAAACAGTTGATGACTTGGTTTTAGTTGAAGCAGGGCAAATTCTTGATCTTCCAGCAGTTTTAGCTCTACGCTTAAGTGCTTCACTCAAAGTTTTCCTGCAAATGCCCTACGATTATATTTGTCCGACGGTAAAATTAAGGCTATCAAGTCGAACATGCAAAACGTATGGTCTTTATCATGCTTCGGTCAAGTCACTAAATCGTCACATCGAGAAGATTCTTAAAAAAGTAAACACGAACACTGATAGGAAAGTTAGAAATGTAAGAGTCGCTGCTCGTCGTGCTAATGAACTGATGTGCATTATTCAAAATTTAGAGCACCATGATGTGTAATGGCTCGATAAGAACGACGCCGACATTCCAAAATCGGATGAAAGTGAGCAGACTCACAACACTGAGCAGCAATCCAATGTCATCGAAAACTTAGAATTATGAATTCGGGTTTCATGGACTGAAGACTGTTAATTTGAATTTAATATGTGTACCAAAAATTTAGAATAAGTTTGTTATGTTCGTAATAATATAATATTTTTGTCCCTTACGCTATGTTGAATACTGTATCAGTTAAATCTAATCTCTATTCTAAATCTATTTTCTTATTTATAAAATTATAATTATAACATTATAATTATAATATAAAAAAATACATTTATAGTTGAAAAAGGTTTACGCATGCGGGGAGGGGGTAAGAGCTTTGCTTATTTTTGCTGACATGGGGGATGGGGGGGGAGTAAATAATTGTAATAAATCTGCTTACATAATATTTGAACGGCCCCATAGAGATACAGGTATATATACACATTTAATTGCTAACTTTTATGACAGGATAATACCGGTCATACAATATAAAAGCTTTAAATTATAAAAAATCAAACTTTTTGAAAACAAAAATTAAGAAAACAACATGTTAATTTGCTATTGCTAGCTAGTGGAAACCTGACAACCAGTATTAGGTTCCTACTTCAGTCGCCAGTGATCCACAACCGTTGCAAATTATTTTGTCATTTATCATTTAAAATGTTAATATCTATGTTTTTAGTTGTTGATAAATAAAGCATTTATTATTATAAAAGCAATCGATATCTCTACAAAAGAAATAAAAGGAATATTTTCCCGATTACGACTAAACCAACTAGACTTAGTAGGTAATGTAAATTTGTATTTATTCGAAATGTACCGACTAGTCGGAAAATGCGACCAGTCCAGAGCCTAATAGTAGTCGCATATGATGTGTAACATCTGATATATAAAATTGAGTTATTTCCCAAGTAGCAAAATGATGTCATATAAATAGTACAATAACGTTTATTATGTAACTTTCAGTGAACAGAATAGGTCTTATAATAGTCTTTTACGTGTTTATATAACGCAGGTTTGGGCGCAGATATATAACCATTAAGTCGTGTTAAAATCATGTTATGGTTATAATAGTGACCATTACGTTGTGTTAAAATCGCATAGAAGTTACATAGAACTAATAATACAACAATTAAGTCGCGATAAGGTTATATTGTGATCACAATAGCGATAAATAAAAAAAAATAAGAAAAAAATATGATGAATTGTTATGTGTATTTGTTCAAAGTTAAATATAAAAAGGTAAGTCAATATTTTAATCATTAAGTAGATATTATTTATTCATTTTGTAGGTCTAAAAGCCTGTGGTGAAGGATGAGATATTAAACTTGGGAATTTAAACTTTTCGCTTAATTATATAGCAATATTGGATGAAATTTTAAAGGGCCTTCAGAATATTGATATTTTTAAAATAAAATATATTTAATTTAAACATATTAATACTTCCAACATCCGCCTAAATTTCATATGATATTGGATGACCGCAATATGACATGTATATGACTATTTTTGACTTGCTGTAAAACAGTTGTGATTGGAGTTCTGTTGGAATATAGAAAAAAACATTTTATAGTATCTACTTTTTCTTTTATAGGTACATCAAGGTGATGTTTTAGATGTAGATAAGTTATGAACAAAATGTTGGTCAAGCATTTAAAATGGCCTTGGGACAACACGAATTTTTAGTTATTACAGAAGTATTATAATTATCATTGATTGTGATATCCTAAATGTGATCGATTTTGTATTAGTGTAATAACTTACAAGTAACATTAAAATTAATGTTAATGAATAAGTACCTGTACTAGTTATAAGAAAACTGATTAATGCCAAATAAAACAACAATTTCTATATTTATGGATTTTATTCACACTAGATTAAGTATGAGAAATGTACAGAACTACCTATATTTATACCACATTCGTGGCTGACCTCAGTTCTCTCCAAATTTATTTAAGGTATCGCTGCTATCTTTAACAATTGATAATTTTTATTTACCTTTCTCCTAAACCCACCACTTCGTTTAATTCTTTTCTATTTACTGGAATCCATAATAAGAATTTTGTTGAAATAGAAATGGCGTGTGGTTTATAAAAGTTATATTAGAATATTATCTCAACCTGGATGTTATGTAAACATGACTTAATATGACTGTTTTTTAATAGTTAATTACAAAATCACTATAGGACACAATTTTATTTTAGTATTTATTTAAAGGTTCTTATAGAAACAAAAATGTCAGCTCATGACTGCTATCTGACTGAAACGTTTACTTGACATAAACTCTAGTCTTGTAAACGTCATAGCAGATACGTTATATAATAGTCGTATATCTTTGTTGAGACAACATTTACCAGACACATTAATGTGACTAATATTCTATAAAACTATTGCGTCTCATTAACAACTTTTTTACAACTGTTCTGCTACTTGGGTTGTCATCTATACTATATACTATAATATTGTAAAGCTGAAGAGTTTGTTTGTTTGTTTGGTTGAACGCGCTAATCTCAGGAACTACTGGTCGGATTTGAAAAATTCTTTTTGTGTAGGATAGCCCATTTATCGAGGAAGGCTATAGGCTATATATCATTACGCTACTACACTGGGGAGCAGAGCAGTAGTCATAAATGTCGACAAATCGGATAAATTTTTATGCATCATTGTAGAATTTATAAGCGACGGGATTAAATAGATGCGACGGGAGGTCGAAATATTCCACGGGCGAAGCTGTGGCGGTCATCTAGTGTTTAATATTCGAATATATACTAAGCAAGAAAATATATGAAATTCTATATTCAAATTGGATTGACAGTTGGCACCATCTCACGAACATATCTTAGCCACCACGCGCTCTCATTGGTCATGGTCAAATCAAATAGCGCAAGCTTCCCCGGCTACGATTTACTCGCATTTTAGGTGCTAAGTGCAGCGTTTGAGCGCTGCACATCGCACAAAAGCGAAACGCCTAAATGAAATTACCACAAATGGATAAATAACAAAACGGTCGTCGTCTTGCCTTGTAATGAGACCATTAACCCTGTAATGCTATCATGTTTATTTACCTTTGCGTGGTCACTCACAATCAGACTTTTAATTAATATATTAACCATTCAAACATTAGGCGACTAAAGCGGCCCTTTTTTTTGTTGACAGTTGACACCCGTCTTTTCAAAACGTTTTTAAAACTGTGTTGTCTATGGTTTTGTTCACAGCCACCAGTCGAATCGTCGATAAATTACTTGTGTATTATGCAAGGGAAAATACCTATCACAAATGAATACCCTTATCAGGAGCGACCTACCGAAGCGTAAGATGCTTAAACAGAATGTCTTTTTTTGGAACTTCCGATTTGTTTTATGGGCGTAGTAACATCAAGTATAAGAAAATTAAGACTTGATGCTTTTGATAAATTCCTATGGATTATTCTATAGGTTTGACGCCACGGAGATAAAATCTCACTGTTAATTAGAAAGAGATGTTATCAATGTCTTGTCAAATGACTATTTTATGTGTGATGTAGTTTTAAAACTGTTACCAAAACATAAAACACAAGAATTCAAATCACTTGAGGAAGTAATAAACGACCAGATAGTTTGATATTACTATTTAATATGCCCATATTTTTCGTGTTTTGGAAGGCACGTTAAGCCGTTGGTCCCAGTTGCCTGTAACATAGCAGTCGTTAAGTCTGGTTGAAGGCCTTATGATCAGTTTGAATAAATTCAACAGCAGGTCGCCACAACTTGCGCCTGTCCATTTCAACACAGCAATGGCCTCATCACCTGTTACGTGGGACTAAAGTGCATATATAGGTGAAATGTGTTCGTATAGTATGCCTACCCCTTCCGGGATAAAGTCGGGACAATTTGTATGTATGTATGTATTTTTAAAGAAATGACACTGTTTGAAATAAAAATTCAACTTGCATTCTATTCTATCTTTGCATGGCTGAATTATTTATCATCTATTTAATGGTCAATGTTCAAAAGAGTTCTTTCTTCTTCTCTACTCAGGTACTCATACGTACGTATACGTTTGCTTGGTGTAAGTCGACACTAAAGCATTCTGGCGCGCAAAGAAAACTCAACGTTCGCGCGAAGATATAAGTTTCAATTTTGCTTGCAGGCGGCGAAACTAGGTATGTTTTCATACCTAAACTGACTTTTCTTAAGGAGTGTCACTTCTGTACTTAGTACTATTACTTATTCTGTGACTAAAGACGTACCACATTGTGTAAAGAGACCGATGACTTTTAGGACACGGACATAATCTTAGGCCCACTTGCATGAATGCTGGGGTTAAATAAATAATTATAGAGTTAGTTAACTCGGAATTAAGTAAATAACTTTTTAACCCTAATCATGTCTTGCACCATAGTAAAATATCATTGGGTTAACTAACCCAGTATTTTATGTCACTCTATGTCATCCAACCAAACAATAATGATTGAACAAAGAATGAAACAGGTATGTATATCTCTTTTACACTACAGTTTGCCACATAAGACTTTTTCTTACACGAATGAATGTAACATGACAGCCGAGTGCATTTTATTTTTATAATATTATGTGTGCGCGGCGTGTCATTTTGAGGAGTCCGTGTACG
Source organism: Thumatha senex (assembly GCA_948477245.1). NCBI lineage: Eukaryota > Metazoa > Arthropoda > Insecta > Lepidoptera > Erebidae > Thumatha > Thumatha senex. The sequence continues at coordinate 22,037,417 of OX419726.1, forward strand.
CATGTGTCAGGTGCCACTTCATTGTCTGTCAGCTGCTAACCCAACGTTTCACGAATTAACCCTCAGAAATCGGTGAGTTAAAATTTTAGCGATTTGACCCTAGGTATACCCTTAACTCGGGGTCATGCGAGACAAATTAATGATTTAACTCGGGGTTAGTCCATACCTCCGAGTTATACACGTTAATCCAAGATCGCACAAGTGGGCATAAAGCAATTAAAATGGTACCAGATTATTTTAATTGCTTAAAGTTTATTTTATTTTCTTTACCATCAACAATCAAAAAAGTTTCTGCTCTACTCCGAAAAAGTTATTAGTTTAAATGTACCTAATCCTTATAAGGCGATAATAGTTTATCGGGATCTAAACGGTGTGAGAATTGTTTTCTCGAACTGAGCTAACAAGTTTGAAAGATTAGCAACATGTGTTGCCCTATTGCTTGAAGCCTTAAATAGAGATTTACCTGTAAGTTTTCAAGATATATAATCAAATACGAAACGATAAACAGTCATGAAAAAATAGTTTAGATATTTGGCTAAAGCAAGCAACTTAAATTTATTAAAGATCTAATCAAGGATTTCCTATTCATTTTGAGAATAAATTCCAAAGTATAACTAACCCAGAATATAGACAAAAATGCATACGCTGAAATGTGGGCGTATAGTATGCCTCTACTTATCCCTTCGGGGATAAAGACTTATCCTAACTGATTCATAAGTAAACCAAAAAATAAAATTAAACAAAAACAAGACAACAAAACAACTGCCTAACTGTTAAAAACAATATTCCCTTCGTGAGTATGGTAAGGGAATCGTGATTAACTTCATACGCGCAAAGTCACGGCTGAACGTCTTCGCCCAGTAACTACACCTCGAACTGTGTACATTGTACGCACTTAAAGAGTTTCAAAACGTGACACGTCATTTATTATTATATCCTTCCATACCTTGTTACACGGTCCACAGACTGTGCAACTCAGGGAACCGTGTAATAACAAAATGGCTTTACGCAGTTAAATGTTTACTAAGTTCCTCGCATGTTTGTAAATTACTCTCCCTTATTATTATTTTGTTTGATTGATCGCCTTAAATCATCATCACTTCTTGTCTTAATAATTATATAAAGCTGAAGGGTTTGTTTGTATGTATGAATGTTTGTTTGTTTATTTTTAGTTTTTTTTAATCGCGCTAATCTCAGGAACTCTCTTTTCACGCACACCACATTACCACAGTACGTATATAACCTTTTCTTTGCCAAAGAAGTGCAAGAACTATGCGTCGTTTAGTCATTTAGTTTACATAACTTCTGAATATATGCATTACAAGATTTCAGCTCAAGCAGCGAGAGCGACTATATTTTATACTATAACAAGCACTAAAAAAGAAAAACAAAACACTTGTAATAATGAAGTGTATTGTATACCTAAATATGTAAACCTTCAGTTTTAGTTTGTTTCTGACTGACCTGAAAAAAGTGTTAGTTAATCTGATGTCAGAGCAGTGCAAGCAAAACAAAAGTGAAAGAGAAAATGGTATACCCACAAGTATCCGTCTACCATTAGTAGTGCTGGATAAGCAATAAGTTAGGTAACCGATTCAATTCTAAGTCTATAGTATACCTGCCAATACATACATACATATTGTCACGCCTTTATAACCGAAGGGGTAGGCAGAGGCATACTATACGATCTCATGTCACCGTATGCATTTTTGTCCCGCGTAACAGGTGGCGAGCCTATTACCGTGTTGAAATGGACAGGCGCAGGCTGTGGCGACCTGCTGTTGTAATTTTTAAACCGCCCATAAGGCCTTCAACCAGGCTTAACGACTGCCATTTTACTAGCAACCGGTACCAACGGCTTAACGTGCCTTCCGAAGCACGGAAACGCTCGCAAATGTAAATTCCACAAAGTGGTCACCCATCCAAGGACCACCTATAGCGAATGTTGCTTAACGCAGTGATCGTTTACAGAACACTGAGATAGCGGGGCCACGAGCGCACCTGCCGATACATGGTATCTATACCGTCCATTGCATGGAAACATTTTATGTCTCTCTGCACGCTCTATTACAGAATAAACTTTGCATGATGACATTCAAGGTTTAATGTTGCATTATTTAGCGCACATTGAGAAAATTCTAGCTTTATTTTGGAAATTGGAAAGTGAAAGATTATCGATTTAGATATGTTTGCACTTTCCAAAACTAGGTTTAAAACAATATAGAAAAAAAAAATCAGTCATTATTATATTGGCGTCTAATAAACAAAAACAAATTCCAGACCTTTCCAGACTAAATTCGCTTTATCTTGAAGACTTGGCTACATCCTCTCTTATTAAATTTGTGTGTGTTGTGATGGCTACATCACAACACAAATTCATCTTAACCTGCTGTTGAATATAAGTAGGCAATTTGTATTTTTGAAAGCCGACGTTCATTTGTAGGATTAACTAATCTGTGTATAAATTAAAGATTAGGGACGGATTATCTAGGATTTAGTTAAGCGACAACACGACTTCGAGCGCAACATTGAATATGACGTTGATGAGAAAGAGGCTAAGCCTCAATAAGCCAATTTTACTTAAAAGTTGATGATTTGGATGCTAACAACTGGATAATATGTTTTTGTAAAAGAAAATATAAAAAACGATTGGATACAGTAAAAAAAGACGACTTGGTTCTATAGCTCTGTGCCTCATTGCCGTAGTTATTGGGACTAATCCCACCCACATTCCCATTACTGTGATTCCTGTAATCCAGGATCTACAGCAATGACCAAAAACACCAGAAAAGTTACACCGAGCTCGATCTCGGTGATGTCCCAGGAGAAGTTAGCATGTCTTGGAACCCGCAACGAAATAAATCAGAAGATAATGTGACGAAGTAAGAAAAGAACGTAATGCCTCTTCCCTCCTTTGCAAAGCGGGAGACCTGGAAGCAACTAGGTGTAAAACCTATAAAAATAGGGAAGCACCACGGTAATAGTATGTTACGGGTCCAATGTGAGCTATGTTTGATTCCAGTAATATGTATGGTAGAAACGTTTAAAAGCACGAAAATTCACCCTCGATGCCACGAGATCCGCATAGTAAACTACTCCCGACGTTACTTGTAAGCAATTAAGCATATTATATAGCTCATTTTGCCAAATGCTACACTCCCAAAGTATATGATGGGCGGTCTGATCATATTTGGCGTCAGCAGTTGAACACTGACAGAACGGTGACTCAACCAGCTTAAACGAATGTAATTTTCTCCTCCTCTTTCAAAGCAACACAGTGATCAACCTCCAGCCAGGACATTCCCAGGCGTACACGAACGTCTGGGAAAAACTGGTGAGGTGGCGCCCTTTGATGGAAGTGTTCCAACGCAGCTGCCATTCGTCTAAAAGTTCTTCACGTACATTATCACGATACAGTCTGGCAATTCTATGGCGATCTCTTTCTAACAAAAACCTATCATCCATGCCATCCAGCCATAGTATAAAGCCGCGCGTCTCTGAATTATAAGATCAACCGGGAGGACCCCTGCCATCACCGGCACAGCCTCCGTGCTAACCGTCCTGTAGGCCTTGCATAAAAATATCAATGCAAGGCGTAGACTTTGCAGTAACTTTAAATGTGCAGCAAAAATAGTAGCCTTATCTGCCCATACCGGCGCCCCGTAACACGTACAGCCTAGATAAGTGGCACCGTAAACGACCTTCAGTCTTTTGAACGAAAGTCCCCATGTAGCAGTAGATATTCTCGACAACGCATAAAAGTTATTTTTAGCCTTTTCACTACTACAGTTTTTATGTGCTCAACGAATGCAAAATTTCTCTCTGAAATCAATCCTAAATAGCAAACCGTGTTTTAGAGTTTTATTTTTAATGTAAACGTTATTGAATTTAATGCGCGGTGGTACTTTCAAACTTCCTTTTAAAAACAACTGAAATGTTTCGTTGGGTGCAAAAAATAACCTGTTTCGTACGCCCTACTCCGCAACGACGCGCAAACACGTGTGGGCCAAGCTCTCGAGTCCCGCACCAGTATTCGACTGAACGAGCAACATACCGTCATCGGCGTATCCTGTCATTGAACAGCCCTCCGGTAATGTTAAACTGAAAAAGTCATCAAATCCTAAGTTCCACAAGTGTGGGCTTAGCACAGACCCCCGAGGACAGCCTATTGTTAACGTTTTGGTAGCAGAATAATGACCTAATTTTAAAGTTGTTGTACCTTGTGAAAAATATGAATAAATAAGAGAGTAAATATATAGCAACCGAGAGACTTTAATTTAATTAATAGCATTGGCAACCAAGCGTTATCGAAAGCCCCGGAAATATCTAGGAAGATGGCCAGCACATATTGAGAAACCGATGAAGTGACAGTCTTTCGCACTGATATCGCTGCGTCAATAGTAGATTTTCCTACTGTAAATCCAAATTGATTTTCGTGAAATTTAATACCGCCCGGCAGGAGTAGTACCCCGTAATATGAGACTCTCTAAAAGGTTACCCAAGGAGGGCAACAATGTGATCGGTCGGTACGACTTAGGGTTATCTGGCGGCTTGTCGCCTTTTTTAGGAATAATCCGAATATAGCCACATCGCCAAATACGGGGGGACACTCCCTCGTAAATACATCGGTAAAAAACATTTAATATTACTTCACCCGACAGCTTGCAAGCCTCCTTTATAATTTTGTTAGATATTTTATCGTCACCCGACGCCTTACCTATGGACAACGACCTAACAATTTCGAGGAACTCATCAGAAGTTGGTAGGTCTGACTGGGGTGAGTATGGTGGCTCAAGAGCTCACTGTCTTATCTGTCGGTGATAATCACTATCGTTCTCCGAGCAATCGTCGGGTATAAGAGAATCCAAGAGGTAATCCGCGGTTTCATTCAGACCTATAGTATGCGAGTTATTAATTTTGATATTTCGAACATAGGCAAGATCAACAGAACGGTTAGCCCTAAACTCATGGTATATATGCGACCACGGACCCTCAGCTTCCAGCCCATGCACTAGTTTACGTAGCAAATTACCCTTTGATTTTTCAACAGCCGCCCTGTAATGGGACCTAGCAACTCTAAGAGCAAGTAAAGCGCTATTGTATTCCGCACCGGCACTAATTTTATGCTTTTTAAAATAATTCAATTTTCTACGAGCTCTCCGGTAACGCCTTCGAAGCTCAGCCAAACGATCACTCCACCAATTGCATCTCCGAGTGTTGTTAATAGATCCACGACCAATGGCCACGTCGGCACAGTAGGTAAAAGTTTCTGACATTAATGAAGCACTCTCTTCGACAGACAGGTTATAACGGTAGACGGGCTTGGTAGGGGTGGTGCGCACTAGGTAGCAACAACACACCTACATACACCCATCAGGTACGGTTGGTAATCCCTGGAGATGTGTAAGTAACACTATCTCAAAGAATCACCGGTGCACCAGCTAGCAGAGCATGTGTATAGGAAGTGAGTATGGACCAACCTGGAGCAGAATTTATAAAGAGAGGGCGCCAGGTATCTCTCCATCAAACGAATGATGCAATTAAAAAAAACTCACGTTATCAACTTATTAAGTATGTTTATTTAAACTATATCCATATGTAAACATGAATATACATATATGAAAGTAAAGAGAAATGGTTTAGTCATGCATAGTGGGATTAATACATATGTGGTCACTAGACACAAAAAAGTTTATATTTAGTACAAATAAAAATTTAAACCAAAGTCCATACTTTGGTTATAAGGGGCGTGGCCTAAAATGACAAATATTAAAGCAGTTGTCAGATGCCTTAAAAATATCTAATTTATATACAGACATACATTTCTACTATCTCTGAGTTTTGTTAACACACAACACCACCCTACCAACCAACTATTATCATCATCATCATACACTACAACATAACAAGGTAAAAATAAAGTTTCACATTAATATTCCTTTGTGATAATAAAAAGATTATAAAATATGTGTAACTGGGACGTCACATCGGTAGTCCAGTATATTAAAGTAGTTGAAAGCTACATATGTAATAAAAAAATGAATATTTAAAGTTAAAAGTTATAGTCTCTGGATTTAAGTTTAAGGAACATCCAAGTCCTCCACATCTCTTCCTATTCTAGAAGTCCAGGTAGAAGGTAACCAGAGTAGAGAAAAATATCCTCTTTGCATAATGTCTCAGCTTACTTTAAGTCTTCTTACAGACATTCAGGAGTAAAAAATGTAGAATGCAGAGAACGTGAAACACGTTAAACTCAATTATGATGTAGATATAAAATAAAGAACCAAAACGAAAAAGAACAAAAACGAAAAACCCTACTTATTTCAGTGGGGTTTTAACTAGATCCTTCTATCATCATCCTTTTTCATATTATTTGCTAAGTCTCTTGAAAAGCAGACTCAGCAACAACCATTATGTCTACATATTTGCTAAAAAGACTTCGGATATTAATCCGAAATAAATCACCATGACAGGCATATATATACTCATTACGCCATGTCGTCGCAAAAAGCGACGAGCTACTTTCTTTTTTTCGCTCGATTACGGCGACCAAGTCATACGGCCATACAACCTTGACAAAACTTTAACAAAATAAACAAAACCAACATGAAAACCTTACTATTCCTGTTTGTCACACCTCACGCAATACATTATGGGTGGATGTGAGTCAGGACAGCCAATCTATCTAAGTTCAATGTCCAGCACCAAACTGAAAGACACCATAGACGCACGAATTAATTTTAGAACGCGCCATATGAGTCGAAACGTTCGTGACAGTTTTGACAACGTCAAACTCATGTCGTTCCGAACAAACACAAACAATTTAAAATATTATAAACTTTTAAATAATTAGACAAATGACTTTAGAGTTATAACTAAAGTATCGTGAAAATTGAGTTTGTTTCCACAAAAGGGATGTATATAAAAACAAGGTTAGTAAATAAATCTTAGGAATATGTAACCGACACTCAGAAGTATTACAGTTCCTCCGCAGTTGGGTAAAAAAATTAAAAAAAAAAATTTAAGCACTATTTATAAAACAACAACAAAAAAAATCTTACAACAACTATAGACATCAGACACCTATCTAACTAACAGATAACACTCAGCTCTAAAGAGTATGACAAAAACTATTGAAACAGAACGGACAAAACTATGTATAAATACTGTTAAAACTATTTAGTTAATTCTAAATGGCAAAAAAAAAACTTATTATATTACAAGATGCCGTTTTATTTACAACCGAGGTAGTATAGGAAAATCTTATATTCCAAGAGATTCCAAAAGTACTAGATCTCGAAACACTTTGTCGAATTAGACGACTACTGAAAGGAAACTCTAAGTATATGTTTTTTTCAGTTATCATTCCTTTTACTAACTAACTATCTTCACGCTGTATCCCTGACGGGGTAGTCAGAGAGGACAGATCGCCAGGCTTCGCGATCCATGCTTACTTCTTTCGCTTCTTCGAGATTCATCAATCGCTTCATACACGCACGTCTGGGTATCCGAGTACTTTTGACCTTTCCGTTTTTGAGCAATCTGCTCACGTGGTCTTCATATGTAAGTCTCGGCCTTCCCTGACTCCTTCTACCCTCTACTTTTGAACAATATATATTCTTCGTCAATCGTTCCTCACTCATTCGTTGGACGTGTCCAAACCAACGGAGCACGCCCTTTTCCAGCTTAACGCTGACACTTTCATTCAAACCTGCCATATTGCGTATCACTTCGTTACGTATTCGGTCATATATCATTCCTTTTAAATAGTATCAACTCTAACTCAACGTCGAGTTTCTACTTATATGGAGTTTTGGATATAGCTAGGAAAAGCACTAACTACATTTATTGAGGAACGGATTCGCCAGGGCGAACAATGTCCTTTATGTGGAAATTACCAAGATTCTTTCCATCTAAAGATTTTAAAGTATACACAAGAGGACTAAGTTTCTTGTGTACAACACATTTATCATAGCGGGGAGCTAACTTTGCAGAAAAATGCTTGGAGACATTTGACAAATGAAAACAACGCTTGTAGACTATAGGACCTTCCTTCAATTCCACATTACGTTTTCTCAAATTATAATAACGAGCATTACGTTCATGCGATACGAGTAAACCGTGTCGAACTTTACTGAAGATAGTATCAAGTTCTTTTAACTTTTTAGAAAATTTATTCTCATTATCAACTTCTAAAGAGTTAGGATCAGTGGGAGTGTCATCATTATATATTGAACCATCAAGAATCATCTCACGTCCGTGAGTTAAGAAGTACGGAGTATGTTTAGTTACATCGTGTTTAACTGTATTAAGAGCACATTGTATCTCAGATATGTTCTTATCCCAAGTTCGGTGATCAGAACGCACGTACAAAGCTATGGTTCTTACCAATTCACGATTTACACACTCAGTAGGGTTTGTCTGTGGATGATATCTAGGATTGTAAAAGATATGAGGAACACTATATTTAACCATTAGGTCTTTAAAGTCTTTTGAAGTAAATTGTGCGCTGTTGTCACAGTAAAGATATTTAGGTACCCCATGTACAAGAAAAATTCCTTTCTCCAAACACTTAACTATCGCTTGAGCAGCCATAGTTCGCAAAGGAAACAAAGTAACATATTTACCAAAGCAATCAGTACAAACAAATAAATATTGATTTCTCATATAGGAGGGAGGAAATGGGCCAAGAATGTCACAAGAGATAGCCTCGCCTGGCAATGTAGTACGTCGTGGTTTACCCATAAATCCAGGACGAGCTAAATTAGTAGGTTTATACCCTTTTGCATATTTCACAAGAATCAACATATTCTTTAACATCTTCAAAGAGATTAGGCCAGAAATATATACTAGCTATTTTAAAATGAGTTTTGGCCACACGGAAATGGCCAGAAGTAACCTTATCATGACACTTAGTCAGAATTTCTTTTCGTTCCTCATAAAATATAAATTTTTTTTAGTCTTAAGCGCTATGGTATATCCAAGTTACTTTTGAACAAATCTACTACTTGTATGTATTTGGTTAGACAGTTAAAGCTGATAAACTCGAAACTATCCAACATCAATGAAAGGCAATATATTCATTTTTAAGCTTATAAACTTAAAGAGATATTTTTAAATACGCCGTGCTTATATCTACTGTTTTCTATTTTTTTCATTTTGATTAAGTGCCATAACATAACAATTATACTTGTTTTGAATTAGAAAAAAGACAGGCATATTCTCATCACGCCATGTCGTCGCAAAAAGGGACAAGCTCCTTTCTTTTTTTCGCTCGATTACGGCGACCAAGTCATACGGCCATACAGCCTTGACAAAACTTTAACAAAATAAACAAAACCAACATGAAAACCTTACTATTCCTGTTTGTCACACCTCACGCAATACATTATGGGTGGATGTGAGTCAGGACAGCCAATCTATCTAAGTTCAATGTCCAGCACCAAACTGAAAGACACCATAGACGCACGCGTTAATTTTAGAACGCGCCATAAGAGTCGAAACGTTCGTGACAGTTTTGACAACGTCAAACTCATGTCGTTCCGAACAAACACAAACAATGTAAAATATTATAAACTTTTAAATAATTAGACAAATGACTTTAGAGTTATTACTAAAGTATTGTGAAAATTGAGTTTGTTTCCACAAAAGGGATGTATATAAAAACAAGGTTAGTAAATAAATCTTAGGAATATGTAACCGACACTCAGAAGTGTTACAAGGTTACCACGACCAAAATCTTTAGCGTGAGCCGCAAACAGAGAACCAAAGAGCTCCCAGTTTGAGCCCCTTCTTTTATATTTGAAATTACAAGTAGTACTTTGCGCCTCTCGAGCATCACCGGGTAAGAGCTTGTATCATCCGGGAGGACACGCCATTCGGATATCGAGACACCGCCGCGTGAAAGCGTCACGTCAATAGAAGACTCACCCATTGGGCCGCAAAAAGTAGGTGGTGCATTGGGACAATTGTGTATAGATAAATTCATTTCTGCAATGAATTCTTCCACAGCATAGCGCCGGTCCCTATGGAATACACGTAGTTTGCCATAATGTAGAAGAGGCATTGACATCAGTGCCTATGATTATTCTTTGACCCGCAAGATACTGCAGGACGTGACGAAGATGGTGTAAGTGAGGATCGATATGATGTGAATATTGAAAGTAGCAGCTCACAACAAACACCCTATAGGCCGAGGAAGTAACCTCAGCAACAGCAAAATGAGATGTCATGAGGTTGCTCAAAGATGTTACAGTAACATTTGTACTAGAAACATAAATCCCAGCTCGTGCCTTGGGATCTAATTGTACCACTCTGTTACGCAGGTGGGCGCTCTGATATTGTTCCTGTAAGAGAACAATGTCTAATTTGTTCTCTATTACTAGGCGGTCCAGTTCCGCCGTGGCTGCCCTATCGTTGTGTAAATTAAGCTGTCCTATAATTAGATTCTTCATGTTCCAAGTTTTTTTTTTTTATTAAACGAAACAACTACAGGTAGTTTGTGCTCAGAATGAGCTGCTGCAGCCTATGCTTATAGGTATGACACTCCCGAGAGCCGCAACGGTGGTTATGGGGCTTTTTAAACCTTTTGCAGGTTATACAGATGGGTTTAAAATCAGGACTGTCTTTATGTGGACATGCTCGTGTATCATGTTCCTCGCCGCAATTAGCACAGCTGGGTGACTTGCTGGTACAAAATTTGTGAACATGACCATATTGTTGACAGTTCATACAACGCACTACCTCGAGGTTATCGATAAATCTACAAGTGGCCCAATCAATAAATAATTTATCCTTCGTGGCCACCAAATGATTCCGGATTTCCGGCTCCAGCTCCAAACCCACCCACGAAGGACTGTTAGCTAAACGACGCCTACGAACTGTTTTGGAATTCTTAATAAAGTCCTCCTCGCTAATTTTTAGTTCGTCCTTAATGTTTTGGCGATTATCATCATCCGAGCGTCTGACCCAGTTGCGTCTCGCGGCGCCCGGGGTCCGCTTTCCTACATTTTCTCCTCCACTTCGCACGGTCTTCGGCATCCCCTGTAGTGAGACCATTGGCACGCATGTCATCCCTTACGACGTCAAGCCAGCACTTCTTGGGTCTTCCCCTCTTACCGGGACTCGGCGGGGCTGACATGGCCAGACATTTGTTACCTACATAGCCCGGCGGTTGCCGCAAGACGTGACCATACCAACGAAGGCGACACTCTTGCAACTTGTCTGCAATGTCGCGGACGTGAAGGCTGCCGCGGATGCGAGAGTTTCTCACACGGTCCATCCGTGTGACCCCACACATCCACCGCAGCATCGTCATTTCCGTGACACGCAGCTCCTGCTTGTGTCGCTCCAATATCGGCCACGTCTCACTTCCATGTAAAAGGATAGGTCTAATAATGGTTTTGTAGACCTGTCCCTTCAACCGGATCGGCATTTTAGGGTCACAAATGACACCGGTCATCTCCCGCCATTTGGCCCACGCGGCAGCAATGCGTGACTTGACGTCGCAATCGATGTCACTGGACGTGTGAAAAACAGATCCCAGGTATTTAACCTGGTCCGTGCGCTCGACCAAATTGCCGCCTATGCGGACGGATGTGGGATCTGTCGAGTTTAGTGCCAAGTACTCGGTCTTCGCCACATTTAGTTTCAGACCGCCGTTCTCAAGCGTCTCCTTCCACGCCTTTACACGTCGCACCAATCTGCCCCTGTCCGCGTCTGCCAGTGCAATATCGTCAGCATACATGAGCAACCATGGAGGCTGCTCATGTGGGTTTCTGATGCTGTCCGACAATTCGTCTAATATTACACTGAACAGAAGCGGACTAAGGATCGAACCCTGGTGTACCCCGACGGTGATGGGGAAGGATTTCGTGTCGCCAACAGCAGTCCGAACCATTGAATCGGAGTCACAGTACATGTCCCGGATAGTGTCAATATAGACCTCTGGAACCACTTTGGACCGCAGTGCCCACCAGATCATCGCACGAGGAACACAGTCGAAGGCCTTCTGCATGTCTAGAAACAAACAGTGCAGAGGCGTGTTCTTCGACCTGTATTTCTCTGCGACAACCCTCAGGGCAAAACAGGGTCCGTGGTCCCATAACCAGGGCGGAACCCATATTGACACCCCGAGAGAGTACACTCCTGCCGGATCCGAGAGTCTATAATCCTCTCGAAGATCTTCATGGTGTGGGACATCACCTTAATACCGCGGTAGCTCCCGCACTCCTGCACTGACCCCTTACCTTTGAAGACTGGAGTAATAATACTCAGTCTCCATTGGTTTGGGATCTGCCCGCTGAGGAGTATGCGGTTAAAAAGGTTTACTAAGATGCCCATACCGCGAGGACCCATCGCCTTCCAGGCTTCGATGGGGACTCCATCGGGTCCGACAGCTTTCCGATTCTTCATGCGGCGAAGCGCAGTCAGAACTTCTCCAGGCGTTACCGGTGGCACTAGTCCCTGATTCGGAGGGAGGTCCGGAGGCTGCACCTCTTTGTGCTGTTTATTAAGCAGCTCGTGGAAGTACGAGCGCCATCTCTCCTTTACCGCGAGGTCTTCGCTTAACAGGTTGCCCTCAGGGTCTTTTACACAGCGACACTTGGATATATATCCTGTGCCGCTTTGACCCTGGAGCGCGCCAGCTTATAGATGAGCTTCTGCCCCTCAGACGATTCCAGCTTATCATACTGAGGTTGTAAGTGGTTACGTCTGGCTCTGGCTACAGCTCTCTTTGTGGCGCGCTTGGCAGCCCTGTACGCGTCGCGGTCTTCAGGAGATCCGGTCGCTTGCCACTTTTTAAAGAGGGCTTTCTTCTCCCTAGTCTCCCTCTGGACTGCGTCGTTCCACCACCAAGTTTCCTTGTCACATTTGCGTCCACCCTTAGACTCACCGAGCACCACCTTCGCCGCTCCAAGGATGGCCGCCTGAACTTTGTCCCAGTAATCTTGAACTGATTCGCCTTCAGTGTCGGTGCACTTGTCACCGACAGCTGAGACGAACTCCTGGGACCTAGTTTCATCAAGCAGCCACCATCTGATGCGGCGCTGGCACCGCTCGATGCGTTTGCCTTTGGGCTTCACGCAGAGGTCCATGACAAGGAGACGGTGTTGTGCAGTAAGACTCTCACCGGGTATGACCTTGCAGTTGGCCACCTTGTCGATGCTGTGTCGCCTAGTGAGTAGGAAATCGATCTGAGTTGTACGCCTCCCGCTCTTGTAGGTGATGAGATGTTAGGATTTATTTTTGAAATACGTGTTCACAATAGCCAGATCGGCAGCCGCACATGTTCTGAGGATAGTTTCTCCTTCAGCGTTGCGGGTGCCGTATCCAAGACCACCATGAACACGCTCAAACTCCTCACACCTCTCACCCACATGACCGTTTAGGTCGCCGCCCAAAACGATTCCCTGTGACAACGGAATGCTCCGAAGCACTCCCTCGAGTTGACCCCAAAACGACATCTTATCGGCGTCGCTACAACCGGCCTGTGGCGCGTAGGCACTTATCAGGTGGGTAATAATCCCATCGATAAGCACCCCCACGATCATAAGCAGGTCGCTACAGCGTTTCACCTCCAAAATGCCACTCTGCAGCCCCTCGGAGAGCACAGCGGCCACCCCGTTCTCCCCACCAGGCGCACCCGTGTAATAAAGCTTGTAGCCGTTCTGCAAGGGCCGGGCTCTGTTGCCCTTCCACCGAGTCTCCTGCAGGAACGCCACGTCCACCCTCCGCCTGGAGAGTACTTCGGAGTGTTTTGGCGATATAAGGCTCTAATAAAGTCATGGTCTTCCATAGACCCAGGAACATCTTTAACTAGGATTCGCGGTTTACGACCCTTGGGTTTTTCTAAGCGCAAGCCCGCCGATTTGATTGCGTCCACTGACTCTAACTTCTTGAGTTGGCTTTCACTCGCAACACGAAGTACTACACCCGATTTCGCGGTTTTTTTAATGCCTACAATTTGGAAGCCATCGTCACTGGGCTTGATAGCTTTCATAAGTGCCTGTTTAGTCGCGGATGCCGTTGTGAACTCGGTTGAACGATCAGGCGCGGGGTAAGCCACCACACAGGGTCGGGCTGGAAGAGCCTTCACTGCTGCTGGGGCGGGGGCCAATTTAGCTGGTAAACGTAACCTTAGTTTATCCGCCTATGACATTTTTGGTTGCTGACATTTAAGTGCTTGCAGTTCTTTGGCCATATTTGCCACCTTAGTTTCGTTGCATGACGATTTTAATGCCAGAATAGAAATAATGCCGGTCAAGCGCTGGTTTAAATCCATGATAGAAGTTTTTTTAGACAAAGTGATTCGCGATCCCTGATCGTTGATTATATTATTTATTGTAGCAATATAACTGTTTGCCTGCTCGACTAACGTGCAATATTCGCCTTGATATTGGTATTCCGACAAGTCACTATTGACCAATTTAACTGATTGTACCCGTTTGTTTACATCTTCGGGTGTTTGGAAAACCGGAGAAATTTCACTAAAAAGTCGCTTTGCCGGTGGCGACCTTATAGTAGCCCCCCTCTATCGGGCGGTTTATCTCGCAAGGGCATTATTTTTTAACACCAATGATACAGCACAAATTAAAAAATAGTGTCGAAATAAAGTGTAAACAATAAAAATATCGGCGCAACTTAATTCACTGATACCCACACTTTAGAATGAAAATCAAAAAAACTTACCGATTGATAAATAGCAATATTTACGCGATTAACGACAATAAAACCAAGTTTCACTTACGAGTTACCGAAACACATCCTTAAAATATCACATAAACTAATTCACGAGCTGGGAATACAAAGTTAAACCAAAGAAAAAATATTTAAATTACAGAGCGATCGCACAGACCCGCTTGCTCAACAAGAGCGAGAGGGAAGAGAGATTGCCGTAGTTAGACAAAGTCACGAGTTCCAGTCCTATCAAAACCAAGCTGTATTTAGATACTTTGCAAAATTGTCAAGAACCATAAACCCTCAAGAATTTGAATTTTCGCATATGAACAGATCTCAAAACATCTCTATAAAGACAGAAAGGTAGCTGCTTAGTGGGCTCAGTGCCACAAGAGTCATGTGCTGGGCGATTTCTACCCAAGCCCATTGCCTTAGTCCGTAAGCGTAACACATCTCGTAAAAAAAAATAAACTGAAGCATCTACTATAGATAAACTACTACCACCTCTTACCAACACCAAATTCTGTAGATGACCAGCGAAGAAAATAGTTTGACTACAATTTAGGTGACCTTGTAAATCGCTCAACGACCCTACGTTCCCCGGCTAACAATCCTCTTCGTGCTACCAATAAACAAGTAATAAGATCCTTTTAATAGGAAACACGTGTGTATGTGTATTATAAACTTTTATCAACAACACATTGGCTTGGATTATCCTTATAGCGCAGTAATGACACAATGTTCGTAAATATTTCAAGTTAGATTTAGAGTTACAAAATATAATGGGTTCCTCGACATCTGACGTTAATTATTGACATTGAACGATGTGATACAAAATTGGTATCAGAACGCTATTTCTATTATTTTGTACTAGTATTATTGTCTTGTTATGTCTACATTCAACAGACCCTCTGAGCAGCGAAATGTACAGTGGATGGTGAGTAGCGTCAATACTTCGATAGGTTCATCAGTATTTTACTAACACGAGTTAGATTCATACTATGCTACTACATATTAGAAATTGATTGTCTATTATAACCCATCCCTAACATTTATTTATGAAGCGCGGCTGTCACATATTTTATATCTAAGGATCGAAGAGTTGAAAAAAATAACATACAACACGTGTCCGCCATTCTTCAAGTTTCTCTCGAACTCCTACTGACATAAACAGTGGAGTTTAGTATCTGTAATCCAGATTTCACCACAGTTTACTTAAGGCACAAGTTATGTAATAGTACAGCAATCAGGGTGAATCCATCAGCATCATCCGATATAAGCCGGTGTTACGAATAAAATTAAACCTTTATAATAAAATCACCCTAATGATCCAACAAGTTAACTAGCAAATCTTGCCGCCTCCATTTCTTTATTAAAATATTTCAATCTATTTTTTAAATAAATAAAAAAGGTGTCGGCAAGATTCTCAGTAAAAAACTCCTTATAATTTCAATAAGAGTTCATGGACGCTGTTTCATGTCAAATATTATAATTACAAATTAGTTTATTGACTTACAAAATTTTGAATACAGCAAGAAAACGGTAAATACTTGTCATTATGCTTATTGACAGCAGATGTTTTTCTAAAATGACCTCTAAACTGCTTTATTAGATTGTTAAAAAGACATAAAAACATGAACTTTGTACCGGCATAGGTTTATCCTTGACAAAGATTATCTCGTTAGTTGTAAAAGCATAAATATTATAAAGATGCAATTATACGCCCACTTTTCACCGTGTGTATTCCTGTTTCACGTAATAGGTGGTGAGCCCGTTGCCGTGTTGAAATAGACAGACGTAGGTTGTGGCTACCTGCTGCTAAAATTTTTCAAGGCGCCTATATGGCCTTCAACATGGCTTTATGACTGCCATGTTACTGGCAACTGGGACCAACGGCTTAACGTGCCTTCCGAAGTACGGAAACGCTCGCAATTGTGAATGCCACAAAGTGGTTACTAATCCGAGAGTGTTTAACAAAAAAGCATAATCACCTAGGTATTAGGAATTCAATTATATTTCGGTTTACTACCATTCCCACCGCCGCGACAGTGCGCAGGAACTGTTAACTGTTTCCTACTTAAACAGTCTCTGAGAATTCTGAGGATCACTATTATAACATCACATTATTCTTAACTTTTAATCTTGAAATAGTCTCCGCTAAGGCTTTCTTTTAACTGGGAGTCACCCAGATTTTCTTATTTAAGTAATAGATTTCATTGCTAGTTGTTTGCCGATCAGAATCATCTGTATTTATTATGTTTCATTTTACGGGTATCTTCTCTTTGAGTTTACGCAATATGGCAGGTTTGAATGAAAGCGTCAGCGATAAGCTGGAAAAGGGCATGCTCCGTTGGTTTGGACACGTCCAACAGATGAGTGAGGAACGATTGACGAATAAGATGTATTGTGCGGAAATAGAGGGAAGAAGAAGTCAGGGTAGGCCGAGATTTACATATGAAGACCACGTAAGCAAATAGCTCAATAATGGAAAAGTCAAAAGTACTTGGATACCCAGACGTGCATGTATGAAGCGATTGATGAATTTTGAAGAAGCGAAAGAAGTATGCTCTGACTACCACGTCAGGGATACAGCGTGAAGATAGTTTAGTTTAGTTTAGTATTTTTTAGTATTTGGTAGGTTTACATGGGGACATATTAGTCCAACGCGCAGAGACACTTTGAGATTTTTTTAAATATACTTACAAATGAGGATATACTCGTAACGGTACTAACTTCGTATGGGCTCGGTTGTCCTTGTTTACATCATGTAAAATTAAAACTCATCACACTTAAACACGAATGACTTGATGCAATACATTTTTTTTCATTCATCTGTAAATTGCAAAATATATGATACTAGATGACCCCCACAGCTTCGCCTGTGGAATATTTCGACCTCCCGTCGCACCTCTGCTCCCTAGTGTAGTAGCGTAATGATATATAGCCTATAGCCCTCCTCGATAAATTGGCTATCTAACACATAAAGATTTTTTTAAATTCGGAACAGTAGTTCCTGAGATTAGCGCCTTCAACCAAACAAAGTCTTCAGCTTTATAATATTAGTATAGAAGATATAACTTCTTCACGACATTTTTTTACAGCTGTAAAATTTCTCTCTTATGTAGATAAATTAGTTTCCCTTATTATAAAGAAGTTTAACTTTACAACAACATGGCGCGTAACCGGAAAACGTGAAGTTACTTTTTTACAGTTAGAAAATTTCTCTCAACATCGATAAAGAAGTTTCCTTTAAAACAACTGTAAACGTTGAAACTTCAGGCCACCACAATATTTATATTTTAAAGAAACATTATTCTCTATGGTAATTTCTTCTATACTTTGCGATAACGCACTTAAATAATGTAAACGATAATATTGATGAGCTACAATAATGTGTTCATAGGTAAATCGTTATCTAAATTAATATATAAAGCTGAAGAGTTTGTTCGTTTGGTTGAACGCGCTAATCTCAGGTACCTACTACTGGTTGGATTTGAAAAAAAACTTTTTGTGTTGGATAGCCCATTTATCGAGGAAGGCTATAGGCTACCTTTAGCTCATCACGCTACTACCCTGCAGGGCAGAGCGGTAATCATAAATGTCGACAAATCGGGCAATTTTTATACATTATTGTAGATTTTTTAAACGACGGGATGTAAATATGTGCGACAGCAGTTGCCGTGGGGTAAACAAGTAGTTTACTAAAGATGATAGGACAACATGATTTACCTATTTACTTTAATGTAATAGCAGTAGCGCTTAATTTTTTTTTTTATAATTATTTAATGGCCTGGTTTCTAAGACCTTTTAGCCAAATCTTATTTTTTATATCATTTTTCTTCAATCTTATCTTCTAATTAGTCCTGTCCAGTCGATGTCGTGTCCTCAGGCTACGTCCTGGTCCTTGCCCTCAGTATAATGGTGATTCTTATCCTAAGGTTGTCAGTGGACGTTTCGCGGCAAGAGAGAAAATAGCATTTCACTGCATATATATCATTGTCTTTCACTATAGCACGTTAACACAACTTTTATGTCCAAGAAACCACCACTCCCGCACATAAAACAAGATAAATGCACTAGTTTTAGAAAATAATATAAAGCAAGCGTCCGCACTTGTCACTCTTCCCGCCAAATGTCCTCAGTAGCGCTTAATTATTAAAAAATATACAGGAGAAAAACTTATTAGGTATATTATGTTCGTTTCGGATTACGGACATTTGGGGATTATCGGTCAAAACTGCATCATGTATAATTGAGGTAATTACGCCCCATCTAGCAACTGTGTTTAATGACTGTGTTTCTAGTGGTACATTTCCTGATTTAATGAAACACAGCAAAGTCGTTCCCTTGTTCAAGGCTGGCAGCGCTACAGAGCCGTCTAATTTCCGACCAGTGTCAGTGCTGCCAACTTTGAGCAAAGTATTTGAAAAAATAATCTTGAATCAAATGCTATCCCATTTTAATAGTCATAAAATACTCCATGCGAATCAATTTGGGTTTACGAAAGGGCGCTCAACTTCCGATGCTGGTGTTGAGTTATTAAAATGTATTCATGAAGCATGGGAAGACAAGCACGATGCATTAGGTATATTTTGCGATCTATCAAAGGCTTTTGATTGCGTTCAACATGAAACGCTGTGCAAAAAATTACACCACTATTGAATAAGAGGCAAAGCTCTCGACCTTCTGTCTTCATATTTGAACAATAGAATACAGAGGGTCGATATTAATGGTACACGTTCTGTAGGATCCATGGTTACAATGGGTGTGCCGCAAGGCTCGATACTTGGGCCATTCTTGTTCCTCATTTATATTAATGATTTACCATTTTATGTAGGGGACAGGAATAGGATTGTTTTGTTTGCAGATGACACCTCATTAATTTTTAAAATTAAAAGACAATTAGATAACTATGACGATGTAAACAATGCAATTGCAAGAGTAGTTCGTTGGTTCAGCTCAAATAATCTTTGCCTTAATGAAAATAAAACTAAATGTATAAAATTTACTCTACCAAATGTAAAACAAGTTGCGGCCAATGTTCAACTGAATGGACAAGTGTTAGAGTTTGTAGAATCAACTGTGTTCCTAGGTATAACTATTGATGCCAATTTGCAGTGGGGCCCACACATAGAAAAGACAGCCTCTAGATTAAGTTCGGCTGCATACGCTGTAAAAAAGATCAGGACTCTAACAGATGTGGATACGGCTAGAATGGTTTACTTCAGCTATTTTCATAGTATTATGTCTTACGGTATTCTCCATTGGGGGAGTGCTGCAGATTTAAATATTATTTTTGTTCTACAAAAGCGGGCTGTACGCGCTATTTATAATTTGGGCCCCAGAGTTTCTCTCCGAGAAAAATTCAAAGAAGTAAATATTCTAACCGTACCATCACAATACATTTTTGCCAATCTTATGTATATCCAGAAAAATCTATCACAGTTTTCTAAACTCTGTGATAAACATAATATAAACACTAGAAATAAAAATAATCTTTCAGTCCACCACAGTCGACTACATAAGATTGGCGATTCTTTGCAGGGTAACTGTATACGCTTTTACAACAAGCTTCCCTGTGACCTGAGAAATTTACCTTTAAATAAATTTAAAAAGTTTATTAAAAACAAGCTTTGTGAAAAAGGTTTTTACTCCGTTACAGACTATTTGCAGGACAGGGACGCCTGGAAATGATCTGCTGGCAAAGTGAAATAATATTAAATTGTAAATAGGCCATCAAAAAAAAAGCCTTCCTAAGTTTCTTGCCGGTTCTTCTCAGGTGGGCCGCGTTCCGAACCGGTGGTCGCTTTAAATAGTGTATGACATTTTGTAAGCGCCGTTAAAATGGTCTATGCAAAATAAAGATATTTTTTTTTTATCGACTTTTCTATCATTATTTGTGCAACTTTTTACGTATTCGGTGATGTCTTAATTAGGACGATAAAACTTCTAATAGTCGTGTTTGAACTTTTGAAGACCTTAAGGTGACCTTACGAAATAATATAATAAATAAATAAGTACTGTGGGACTTTTCTTTTTTTACACAATGTCATAAATATATAGGGTAGTCAGAGAGGACAGATTACCAGACTTCGCGATTCATGCATGTTTCTTTCACTACTTTCGCATAAAAATAAAGATGAGACCAAGCCACTTGTTGTATCTTGCAAGATATCTTAGGTAAAGATTTTCATGCATTACTGCGGTTAAACTATACAAGATCTATGGTTACGTAATAAAATAGCTTGCAGCAATTCACTAAAGATCAAGGTATTGCGCGGCTTCAGAATACAGAATTTAAATTATATTGTATTTGACATTAATGTTAGCTATTATAAACTGTCATTGCGACAATTAAACTGTACTCACACTGTAACAACATCATTAACAACTAAGTCATTCAAAAAAATACAATGTTTAAAATATTTTCTCAGAACATAAAATCACAGAAAAGTAATAATTTAATTAAAACGTATGTACTTCGATCCCTTTTTAAACTTATTTCCGTGATATTTTTCCTAATATGATAAGGTTAAGAAATCTACAATTTTTTTTATTTCTAATTAATATAAAAACCTCCTTTCGGTGAAATTACTTGAAAAGTACTTATCATAGAATTATTAAGTGCAAAACGATTATCACTTCACAAACTCATATAATAATATATACATTATTAACTGACATTATATCTTCCCCTTTTCATATCGAGTACTTGACACCGCAGAAAGACCACACTTTGAATTTTCAACGCTCCTGATTACTTTAGTATGCACAATCACATACTGGTCATATTATTACGATATGCATGTCATTTGTTATGAACTTACGACCATTCCACATCATTGAAGTTATTGGTTTCTTCGTGAACCATATTAGAAATGAAGGAACACGTGTTCGTATAACATTGTCCTATTAAACGTACTTGCATGGCAATAAATTTAATAACGGACTGTAAAGGGATTGTATGTCGTTCGACGCTCATTAAAAATTATGTGATTTTTTAATCAAGTGAGAATGAAGTCGACTCATCCATCAGTTCTCGTATCTGATTAAACTAAAATTTACAACACTGGGCTCGTGGGGTTCTCGTTTGCTATATAGAGATATCACAAACCGACTGGTGGAATCTGCTTGTGACCCTTGGGCTGATATTTATGATATTTCGGGTCTTATTCGCGACGTATATTATTAGGTCTGTACCTAATAATATACGTCGCGAGGAAGACCCGACCTACTTTATACTTCCCGACGTTTCGACCGGATTACACCAGCCGTGGTCACGGGTGAACTGATGAAATCAGCGTCGCCTCCTCGAAGCGAGAGTGCTTTTTTCAACTACCCGCACTTGGTTGTCACAATTTTGATAAAGTGTTCTAATGTCGGTCGGTCTACACACAACACTCACAATTTTAAAGCCATTGGGCTGGTCTCTTTCTCGTTCAATGAATAAGCATTGCTATACAACGTGGCAATTCGGCAAGCCTTGCCGGTTGACTTAGATGGGGAGTAATTCTTCGGCACCTGTCGGGACGTTGTCAGTCTTTTTTCAGTGCTCTTTTCTGTAAATATTTTAATCTGTATATGTTATACTGTACTTGTATATGCTATTAATCTGACCTATATTTTATTTTCATAAAATTGTAAATAAAGTTTGTTTCAAACTGAAATTTGGTATCAACTAATCAGTCAATTATATGTAAGCTGATACCATAGAGATAAGTTGCTCGCTTACTCTCGTTCCCGGTAGAGCACGGGTGACATTAATTCCTTGCTCTATGGCTGATACAGTCTACTGTTGGGTTCTTCCAAATATCCCCATTTACACGGTCCTGCGCCTTTCTGAATCCAGTCCCTCTAAGCCTCAAAGAAAGCCATTTTAAATCTATGCTCTATGTTCTTTTATTCCCCCGTCATCGTTAAAGATTTAGAGAAAATAATTTAAGCTACTATTTTTATCCCTTGTTTGAAGATTTCAGACTGTAGTAAAGTAAAAAAGGCATTACAATGTAGGTCAGGTCACGCTGATTTTTAATAAGTCTTACATAATGCTGCCGGCGGGGATACGCTTTTGACGTAGGCGTTCAACGACCGTGTAAAAGTCACGAAAAGGAGATCTTTTGAACCGCAATTTTTAGAGGGCACTTGTTTGTTTTTGTAATATAATATTTCATCCAATTTTTTTGAGATCTTGGGTTATGACTGCTTACACTTCAGAGATATTGAGATCTGAAAGTAGGTTAAATAAAATATGATCCCGTTTTTCATTCGTGGATCTCATTCTTTGTTCTTCTTCATGGACTTTCTCGGCTAGAGCAAATTCAGAGTCAAGTAATTTGAATGTTTCTTTCTATCTTTACTTCGTTTTAAAGTTGAAAGTATAAAATTTCTTCATTCAGGTATAGGTTTGTGTATTCAAAGCTCTACTCCAGTAATGCGGTATAACTTTCATGAGGCTATAAGTGGACTTTGGATAATAACAAAAAAGCTGCGTTCCAATGAGTTAGCAAATTCTACAGCGCTTGTGCACGTTGTCGAAGCTTTTATGATCAAAAATTCACAAAAAATACACATAAAATACGTACGTAAATTTTGAAAATAAAAATGGACTAGCGATAACGTCCTACGCTGTTTCCGTCAAAATCCTCCTAACAGTTATAACAAAAAAATCTTCTTATTAGCTTTGGATAACACTGAGTCAGATATATGTTGCATAGAAAAACAAATTTCCCCGAAAAAAGAATGTAATTACATGTACTGGATGAGAATATGCGTGCGTAATACTATGCTAAACAGGTGACACTTGGAATGGTTATGGGCTACCTATGTTACGTGTTCCTTGTGACAAGATACGTTGCGTAAGCTACTATGTTCTTGTTATCAGAAAATTAGAATAAGATAACGAAATACATAAAGCCGTTTGTGCTTAAAAAGTCTTACATGAAATTTAAGATTCAATGCAGAAAAAAGGATATCAGATCGCATCTACTGTGCCTACAGTATTCCAGTTGCTTTTCATTGACAATAATTTTCCAGCCAGCGAGTGAAGATTAAAATAGGTACAGTATTTAGCTATTTATTTTATTATTTCTGAACGTATCGGTTGGTGGACTCAAAGTAATAGGTATAATAAAATCTTGAAGTTTTTGGGAAACGGAAAAGGACGCAGACACCACTGCGTAGAATTTTTTTTTTTAAAGTGAATTTTCGTCTGAATATTCTTATAATTTTGGTTTATAATGTAAAATTGTTTATTTTAAAAATAAAAGCTTTGACAATGTGCAAAAGTATTAGAAAGCAATATAACGCATTTCGCGTAAAGTCCCGTAGAAGTCCCGTAAAGTATGAGTATATACCGCGAAAGTAAAAAATAAAACTTTAACTTACAAATAATAAGCTGGTTTCAAATTACCTGCTGGTTTTACAAGTCGAAGAAGTAAAGAAGAAACAAATTAAAACGTAAGTGGTTTACTGTAGATACATAAGAGCATAAAATAAACAAAACTTTTCATTGCACTTTAAATTTTCATTTTCCCTAGTATTAAAAAGAATATAGGTCAATTTTTTACCAAAAACTCAGCCAAAGCTTAACGACACTTCAGTCCGACATATTGCGCTCTAAATCCAGGCCAAATGCTCCTTTATATGACGTAACAGGAATCCTGCCGTATTTTTAATATTATACACATATGTGACTAATATTAAATTAAAAAATGTGTAATTAACCGAAGGTTATATCTAGTATCAGACAACGAAGGTGATTTAAATTTTAAAGTAGAAATTTTTTTCCGTCACGAGTCAGACTCGAAACAGCGTCTGCTGGTTCAACACACCAGACGCCTTTACCAACTACACCACCGTGATCTAATAAACCTAAAAAAGTTAACATACTAATTGCTTTTCAACGTGGTGTTCTACCGACACACAGATATTCTCCCTTTGTGTTGTTACCGTTTATTATATGTCCTTTATTTCCAAAATGTTAGTTTTGGAAATGAATACTTTAATCTGGACTATGAACGAGCGCAGTGAGTCATGGAGCGAGTTCTAGCTAAGCTTGGAAATTATTTGAGGGACTCTAAGCACGTTAATTCTAAAGACTTTAAAACACATAACTGGCAATGGGATGGTTATATATGTCCGAGAAACACCGACGACCACCCCCCCACCCCCATACAAACGCATACAGTGAAATTTGGGCGTACAGTATGCCACTGCCTACTTATTTTGGGAATATTTGACTTTGTCTATACTGTGTAAAGATAAATATATCCTTTAGTATAACAATTACACAGAGTCAATTCCAACTGTACATAATTTAAGTTCCATGCACATTTATACAGAGCACACTTCACAAAGGAGCTTTGACAGATATGTTAACTTAGGACGGGTTTAAACCCACTTTGCGCTATCCAAACAGTTATATTGCTAAGGACGCTTGAAATTGTTAAGCAGACCAGACACTACCAGTAATAATGACATTAGGTATAATCAAGTAATGGCTGTGGAGTTTTGGCGCCAACGTAGAAAATGGTAAAGGATGCTGTATATTATTTTCTAAAACTAGTATATAATCCGTGTTTTTACGTTTAATAATGGTAGATTCTTAGACATAGAGAGTTTGAAAATTTGTATGAGCGAATGGAAGTGATAAGTTGTAGTTAAGCGCGGGGTTTTTTGTGTTAGGCCCAAATCTCCATAGAACGCTGCAATAAAGTATTGTTTTACTGGAACAGGGACACATGGACTAAGGACTGGACTTGATACATACTATGTAAACTTGAATACTAATGACAAGGCTGCATGGACCGGGTTTCCTTTACCTGCCCAAGATTAGGGTGAATACAGCAAAAAAGTAATAACTGTGTGAATTGTGTGTAGGTAATGTAGTCCAGTCATTACGTCGGAAAATTCGGGTTAGAGATGCAAATGAACCGAGAAAGCCAAATTTTGGATATTACGTGCGGGTGCTAGAAAAGCTTAAGTTCAAATTGTCGACCAAAATAACCTGATGGGTTTTCCGCCATCATGAAAAAAGGGTTAAATTCAATTTTTTCATCATAACTCGGTTCCCTGCTGAGAAAGGATATTTTTTTTTACTTTTTTCAAGATGGCGGAAAGCCCATCAGATTATTTTGGTCGACAATTTGAACTTAAGCTTTTCTAGCCCGAATAGAAGGAAAACTCGATGCAAACCTCTGTATCAACCCGACATCGTGGTACAGTCAGAATCAGTAGAAGATTAACACAATCCAAAGTTACAATTTACATTTGTGAATTAAAAATTGCTTATGCGTTCTTTTTTTGTCCAATTCTTTAAAAACAATGTATACTTATTTAAAATAGTTCATTTATATGATAAACTAAATTCTGAATTTAGATTTTAAATTTGTAGATAATGTTTCGTGTACGCTGTTCGTTGTTGACCATACAGTAAAGACAATCCTCCCATAATGATTGGGAGAAGTGTACCTACGTCAAGCGACTGCCATTTATAACGTCTCTCGTCTTATCGTGGAAACCCGGGTCCACCTAGATTGGGTTATAGAAGCTAAGCTAAAAGTTACATTTTTGTTCGACGTTGATGGAAACTACAACCACCTTGTCTTCCATTTCTTCTACGGCGTCAGAGCCTCGTCTGCAAGTCAGCAGGTGCATCACGTGCAGGTCAGTGAGACTTATGCCCTGGAGCCCTTACACTGGGGATTATAAAGGGTCCACTTGAACTCGTTTGAGCCTGTAGTCAGATTTCACATTGTATAAAAATCCTACTAATATTATAAATGCGTAAGTTTGTAAGTATGGATGTTTGTTAGTCAGATTTTACATTGAATAAAAATCCTACTAATATTATAAACGCGTAAGTTTGTAAGTGTGGATGTTTGTTACTCTTTTACGCAAAATCTACGGAATGGATTTTGATGAAACTTAAGATTAATATACCCTATACATCAGAATAACACATATTAGGCTATTTTTATCCCGGAATCAAGTTCCTGTGGAAAAGGGAACGGGACAACTTCACCACGCGTGCAGAGCCGCGGGCATCTACTAGTGTTAAATAATCTAAGCTTAGACCATTTCCTCAGACCATCATCGGCAAGAGCCCTTTGGCAAACGTCGATAGATGACCATTCTCGATCAGATGAGCCATATGCTAGTCTGCGTAATATGACAACCTTTAGGAATGTAAAAAAAACTAGTGATTGCCCATTGTTCAAAATTTGAACAAATTATAAAAAAAGATTTCGTGTAGGTACTTTTACGTGCTTCTTCTGTATCAGATTTCAAAATCTCTTTTAAAAAATGCGTAAACGGCAAACGCGTATTTTTTTTAAAAGGGGATACAAATTTTTCGCTTCACCTTTTTTTTCAATTACCTATTAAATTAAAAATACCAAATACTAAGAATACACGTACTTACTGTGTAAATGATTTGTAATTTGTTTTTGATAGGAAGTACTGGCAGAAACGTCCAATTTGATGAGATATTGCGAGTATTACCTGAAATAAATAGACAAGGTTTAATATAATTTCAAATTCACTAAAATACTTTTATCGAATTCATTACATACATATACGTCATGAAATTATAATGGTATCAAATAGCACATATTACCTAAAAAAAAATTATTATAAACTTTTCCAATTCTATCACGCCTTATCCCCGAAGGCGTGGCAGAGGCATGCATATTGTATGCCCACTTTCACGGTGTATATTCCTGTCCCACGTAATAGTTGGTGAGCCCATTGCCGTGTTGAAATAGACAGACGCAGGTTGTGGCTACCTACTGCTGAAATTTTTCAAGCCGCCCATAAGGCCTTCAACCAGGCTTAACGACTGCCATTTTACTGGTAACCGGGACAAAACGGCTTAACGTGCCTTCCGAAGCACGGAAACGCTCGCAAATGTAAATGCCACAAAGTGGTCACCCATCCGAGGACCAGTCATAGCGAAAGTTGCTTGACGCAGTGATCGTTTACAGAACACTAAGTCCGCGGGGCCACGAGCGCTTCACTTCCAACTTTCGCAACTTTTCCAATTCGATTTGCGATTTACCAAATCGATTCATAATTGACGTAGTTTTGAGATAACAAACAAAAAGCAAATTAGCATAGGTACCTACTTCAAATATGAAAGAGGTATATAAAATTATATAAAATTTTATATCCTACTAATGATATAAACGCGAAAGTTTTTAAGAATGGATGTTTGTTACTCTTTCACGCAAAATCTAAACGTAGGTATAAAATCGTAACAGGAAAACTTCATCACGCGTGCCAAGCCGCGAGCGTCAACTAGTTAGGTATAATAAAATTGTTGCCTACTGCTTATTTGTGTGTTGCTTTGTGAACACCACAGAGTTTTAAAAGTGGATAAAATTAACAAGGAGCGTATAAAGATGGTTTCAATCAATCTTCGTTCTGAATAAACTTAAAATAGAAGAGTACCTAAGGACATTTGAAGCGTTTATTTCTATGAGAACTCCAATGACAATGCGAATAAATTGATTAAAATATTAGTGTGTAATATATTAACCCTATCTTCTCACGCTAATTCAGACCATATGGGGCTAGACTGCAAAACTAGGCACGCCAAAGCATCACAAAATTTATTATCTTCGTTGTAGATACATAATTGTGGTCCTCGAGACCATATTTTTCCGGTAATTTATTGGCAAAGCAAAAAGCATGTTTATTATTACAATCGTTTCACACTTCAATGTATGACGTTCTATTTCGACTATAAAAACATTTTAGACTTCAACACATTGCTTTACGCGCAAGCCGTCGTGCACTAGACTAAACAATAGTCTAGGAGGGAGGTGTGGTTTAAGTCGTAAACATTTTAATTTGTTTTTAATTCTTTTATTTTATCATGATGTGCGGCAATTCTAGCTATGAGTTTTCTTCATAATATTTGTTAACTGTCAAGGTCGGTAGAATATGCCTATCTACACGACGAAAAAACTACACGCGTAATATGTTACAACAGACCTCGTCTTCTACTCGTGATATATTTGGACTTCTTCTAGCTTTTGTGGGGTTAGTCCTTAGAATATACATAAGCAATGTATACTCTAAGGGTCAGTTTCGCTTTCAAACTGTCCCTCTGTCTGTAAATAGTCCAATAGACCAGGACCTACTTACCAGTGTCTTGTAGTGGTACATACATCATTCATTTCCGCACACCACTGCTTTCACAGATATTTCCAGCCGCGTTACTGTCACTCCTATAATCCAGGATCTACACAAGAAAAGTTATACCGAGCTCGAACTCCAAAAAATCCCATGAGATGTTAATATCTTAGAATCGCATCGAAATTATCATCGACGGGGTAGTCAGAGAGGCAAAACGCCAGGCTTCACGATCGTTGCATACTTCTTTCGCTTTCTACAGATTCAATAATCGTTCATAAATGTACGTTTGAATATCTGTTTACTCTTAACCTTTCTGATTTACTGCAATCTGCTTATGTTGTCTTCGTATGTCTCGGTCTCCTTCTACCCTCTACTTTTGCAATATAAATTTTCTTCGTCCATTGTGCGTCACTCTTTCGTTGAACGTGACCAAACCACCGGAGAACGCCCTTTTCAGATCTAGCATTTTGCGTCTTACTTCATTAAGTATTCGGGTGACCAACTTTCGAATGATCGCATCTCCATAGCATTAAATTTACTGCTTACATTTTCTGACAAACTCAGGTTTCACCATCGAAAAATAATTTGAGTTTCCGTCTAAGCTTTTAAGTCGGTCGTAAAGAATGGGAATTTTGCTCAATGTGCATTCAATAATGTAACATTAAATCTCAGATGTCGTCGTGTAGTTTATTCTGTACACGACGCGCAACTGAGAGCCATAAAATGTTTCATTGCATTCTATGGATGAATAGGTATGGATACCGACGTACCGATTTCGCCGTGTATTAGGAACTATCTTTGGCGACACTTGAAGGCAAATGAAATTCGATGAATTTTGTAATATGATATGGTTCCTACAACATTTTTTAACGTGAATACGTTTTTAAATTTGTTTTATACTACTGACTGGTATACACCTGATGGAAAGCGATCACGTCGTCAGTGGTAGTCTATTAGACGTTTGCAACACCAGAGGAGCAGCAATCGCGCTGTCGACCCAAAAGTTGCTTCCAAAGGGAAGTTGCTTCCATTATGGATGCAATTAAAAACGAATTAATGATAACAAAATCAAGGGATACAGTTTGTATTTTCATCTTCATCCACAATTTATTATCGTCACTGGATAGCTAGAGTCATCTGACCTGCCAACCCCGTAAGGACACCTACGTCATTGCCTCGTCAGCTAGTCAGCAGGTGTACCGCTAGCAGGAGAGGTCGCTTGGGTCCCGGAGATCTTGGTGGGGCCCCTTATACCCTAATGGGGCCGCTTGCACCCACTATTTCCACGTCTACTTATTTGTGCAATTTATTAGATACACATATCTACTACATTTGAGCGACCAAAACTTAAATAACTATTCTTCAAACAATTCCATATATCCAAAAATATGTAAACACGATCTCCGTTCTAAAATGGTCACTAAATATTGACCTCCTGTCTAAGAATGCTGCAAATATGAATAAGCTATATGTTTTTGTGAACAAATAACAAATTTGGAGCCAAATAAAGACTAGGCTAGACTTAGTCATTATTCTTTAAAGGAAAATCTGTGTATTTTCACAGTTTCTATATGTATAAAAATGTATTTTGTTAACTTTCATTATTTTTACTTACAAAGGACTTATTATTTTCTTTAAAACACAGAATTTTCTAATTTCAAAAATTTTAAGAATTGTGGTTGTATTTCGACCAATGACCGACTACAATCTCGAAGCATAGGAAACGTAAACACACTTCAACATTTGCAACAATATGAAAATAGGATTCTAGATTGTTTAGTTACAATCTAGAATCCTATTTTCACATCACATCGCGAATGTTATTTTATTGTAACCACACCGTGCCTAGGTATTTCTTCCCGTCTCGACTCGTAGTTCGTCGTCGAAATACTCTAAAGTACACATTTGTACGTCTGTAAAGCTAATATTAGTGGTTCAGAAATGTGCCTTTGCTAAATGATGTCAGTAACGAAACTACTCGCTTATATACAATGCATATTAAACCTATTTAGTTATGTGGACGTTAATGCTTGTTTAAGAATAGATTAATGCATACATCGTGTGGTACGAAAATATCCTAGGTAAATTGGATTTTCATTTCTCAAAAGAAAGTTTAGTTCCAATGAAGTTGATTAGTTTTTGGTCAGTTTGGTATGTAATAAACCTGTGCTAATAGAAAGATATCGCACTAAATAGTGTACCAAAACAACTGTTGAATTGTCTATAATTGCAGGAATAAGAATGTGGCTATCTCCTGCTTATGCGTTCAGCATGGTATAGAAATAGACAATGGCATCTTTCTAGAAATCTCGTTGTACAATCGGTTTAATAAATCGATACTGGTTTCAATCATCGTTCTGTTTTTGTAACCTATTTATTTTTATCTTTTTCTAAAGTGAAACTGCACGCTTGACTTGGAGTATATTAGTGAATAGGTGACGAGAGGGTTAGGAAAAGTATGTAGAATAGTATAAGTATAAACAAGGTCACAAGCAGACTCTTAGACAATTCAGTCTGCTTGTGACCACGGCTGGTGCAACCCAGTCGAAACGTCAAGCTATTTAAGGTAAATAAGCATGATCGCGTTAATACCTGTATTTTACACTTATTTTAATCATGCAACGCGAAAGTTTAAAAGTTAGTATGTAGAATAGTGTACTGAAGATAGAAAAGCAAGAGAGAGAGGTGCGAGCACACATTTTATTTCTCTCTTTCTCTCAGTCAGTAGATAGAGCTAAATAAGTTTTACTTCAGTCGTGTGATCTAAAGCAACCTAATTTTTTTTTCTCAAAATTGAATGTAAATACTGTAATTATTTCGAAAAAAGAATACGCGAAGTATCGCATTTACGGACAAAGAAAATGCAGAGAAAATAATATTAATAAAATTAAATGTATGATTTATTACATACATTCACATTTCCCTGTCTCGTATCAGTGAAGTCCTCGCCTACGGCTCGGTCTTCAAACTCATGCTCGACCTGCAATTGCCTATTTCCCGGCCTTTTACAATAATGTACTAATAACTTATATTATAGTTTTTGCTCTGGGATGTAAAGGGCTCCACGAAGACCTCCAGGGCCCAAGTGACCTCACGTGCTAGCGGTGCACCTGCTGACTAAGTAGGTCAGACGGCAGTCGTTCCCAACCACAGACATAATGACAGTAAGCAGACCTAACGTTGCGAAAAATAGCGTAGCCTATTACGCACATATAGACTGGTAGCTTAGCTTAGTTATTTCTGGTGATTTCTTGATAATGAAACTTCATCACTCATGCACAACACCTGTTTGTATATTTTTTGTCTACTTTTGGAACATTTTAAAAATAAAATAAATAAATATCCATCACGCCTTATCCCCGAAGGGGTGGCAGAGGCATATTATATGCCCACTTTTCACCGTATGGATTCCTGTCCCACGTAATAGGTGGTGAGCCCATTGCCGTGTTGAAATAGACAGACGCAGGTTGTGGCTACCTGCTGTTGAAATTTTCAAGCCGCCCATAAGGCCTTCAACCAGGCTTAACGACTGCCATTTTACTGGCAACCAGGACCAACGGCTTAACGTGCCTTCCGAAGCACGGAAACGCTCGCAAATGTAAATGCCACAAAGTGGTCACCGATCCGAGGACCAGCCATAGTGAAAGTTGCGTAACTCAGTGATCGTTTACAGAACACTGAGACCGCGAGGCCACGAGCGCTTCAAAATAAAGCGATTTAAAGATGACAGCGGCGGTTGTTATTAAAAGCTTGTAGCTTAGATAAGTAATAGTAAAAAAAATGGCTACGCGCTGTTCGCTGTCAAAGTGTGAGTTAGATGTAGCTACACAGGAATAAAAAAGATAGCTTTATACAACAAATGGCAAGAGTGAAAAGGACGAAGTGTTGCTCCATAAGCAAAGGAATATGTTTGGTCTGATTACTCTTGTACGTCTGTTTTCCCAACAATGCCCAAATGTAAAAGCCAAACCACAGCAGTTCCTATTATCCAAAAAAAAAGTAGTGGGCTCCTTATCCAGGAAAGATTTGGTAACAACTAGGAAAACATTTAAGATGCAGAAAAATATATTATTGCTCTGAAGTTAATCATATAGAGACAATTGTTGACAAACGTATGACATCCCTGCTAATATTATAAATGTGAATGTAAGTTTGTTTGTTACGCTTTCACGCGATAACTACTAAACGGATCATCATGAAACTTTGAACACATATTCTTTTTTTTACGAAATCTCGAATTGAAAAGCTTCACGGCATCAGCTAGTTGGAAATATATATGCCGTAAAAGTTGTTGGAAAATAATGATGCAATGTTCTCACAAAAATAATGATGCTATTTTCTCACAATGAATCTGTGTAGACCATGGTGTAATAACAATGATTATTGTTTATCCGTGTTAATTCATTTAATGATTACTTAAGTACGTCTATTTACTACTTGTTAAGTCAATGAAAGTGACTTTCACTATACGCTTATTCAGAATAGCATGCTTGCTTTGGTGATCAATAATTGTTTACAACAATTTCGGTGATTCAGTAGTAGCCAGAGCTAATTATTGTTGTGGTGTGATGAAAATTTAGAATGTTTAAAATAAGACACTTTCAATCGATTAATCAAATTACCCTATGCCAGTCAACTTCTAGACGTAGGCCTCCGCTTTAGAAATCCAAATAATTACCTACTTATTTCAAGTTTATGATTTTTGCAAATATATCATGATAAATATTGTACCTATTTCAATATCTGAAGTATATAATCGTGTTTATTAATCACTATTATACTAGCGGCACGCATTAATTTTTATTTAAATTTTATTCGTAGAAATATGTGAATAGTCGACTACATTAAAGGGTATTAATACTACGAGTACGTTAGAAAACAGAGTACTTTTGTAAAACAAGTAAAATATCATCACTATTGTAATATGTCAAAACGGCCATCATAGCTTGCCGCTAGTATATAGGTAGGTATATGCAACAATCGCTCTATATATTTAATCAAAGTTTTTGCCGCAATGTGTAGTGTGTGTACACATAATTATTCTTATTGCATTGCGGCAACCTGTCAGCCGACATTCCGCACTAAAACTTCACCTACCTAGCTTTTACGAAGCCATAATAATATTCTCCCACTCTCCCATTTCGCTCACATTCTCCGACACCGATAAAAGTTTAAACTACATTTTATATAACGGATCGATTTAATGTTAATTTTCATTTATTATTCAGTATTTTAAGGTATTATTGCATTAAAAGAGTACTTATTTTGTAACGAAAACACGTTTAATCATATCTCTGTCCACTGGAGTCCTTCTACTGTCTTCCCTGGCTTTACAACTCTGTCAAGAAAGTACCGGTAAAAGATCAATTTATTACATACATACACATTGTCACGCCTTTATCTTCGAAGGGGTAGGCAGAGTTATAGTGTGCGCCCACGTTTCACCGTATGCATTTTTGTCCCACCTAACAGGTGGTGATGAGCCCATTGCCGTAAGATTAATTTATTATACCTACTTAAAATGTTAGTTATTCATCCATATTTATTTCCTTTTCAAGGTATACTCCTTTTGATACCATACGCTTTAAGCCAGTGAATTATCCAATCAACCAGTTCTTGCGGCGATATACTTTGTCTTCTAGCGAATGAAAACGGTTGCAACAAAGTGGTACTTTTAGTTTAAGACATAAAAGTCTACTGGAGTATATTTGTTGTAGAAGGTTGCTCGACGGTATTTCTTGGGTTTTTGATAAAAATATCGTTCAATATTATGGCCATGTGCGAAGGCGCATTATCGCGGTGCAAGATTCAAGTTTCTGACCTTAAATCTGACCTTGTTCATCGCATTTTTTGCCTTAAACACCGGATAATGCTCATATTCTTTGATGAAATTTTTTAAGACAAATATAATGTTTTTGTCTATTATAAAATTCGCACTATACACTAGTTTGATCTAACTAAAAGCAGCACTCTATTCAATCTACAGATGCAAATCAAACTCTGCACCAAAATGGTAATAAAACTAACAAAATAAAACATAACCAAATCATCCATTCTCGATACGTTTTTGAAAGCATGTATTTTTTGCATTTTACTTCTTTCGTTTTGTATTACCTTCTGCCATACTCATTATTCTCGCCCTTCATTCACAATTCTCCGCTTTTTTAGACTTCTAAAACCTAAAGTTTAGAAAAGTCTTATAAAACGGCTCAGTCTGTCCATCTATTTCTCGGGAATCAAAGAGACAGAGACAAACGGTTTGCGGCATTCCATTCAGGACACAATAAATACGTGGAAAGGCGATTTTCAAGTTTCAACCACTTCCGGATTTTAAACTGGTTTCGGTTTAGAACTCGTCTGATTCGTTCTCTACGATGGTAAAGGGCGCGTTACTTTGTTAATGTGGTGAAACGCATTTAGGCATCTGCTCTAGGGTCTTTGTATGGGTCTCCCATCCTTGTAGAGGGATCAG
Organism: Thumatha senex; assembly: GCA_948477245.1. Taxonomy (NCBI): domain Eukaryota; kingdom Metazoa; phylum Arthropoda; class Insecta; order Lepidoptera; family Erebidae; genus Thumatha; species Thumatha senex. Next base: position 22,072,707 of record OX419726.1, read on the forward strand.
ACAACATATTAAACCAATACGGTACGGTGTTACAGCCTTGCCTCTGCCGAACCGCGGGCCAGGCTAAAGACTAAGTCCTTGAATCTGGGCAAAAGGATGTCAAGAAATCAAGCACGCCTCGAAAAATAAATAAAAAATACAAATCCAACCAACGTAATGAATCAAAAAATGACTACTAATTCATCAAGTAGGTAGTGAATTCTTCTGGTCCTTGAATCTGGGCAAAAGGATGTTCCGAACTCAAGCACGCTTAGTAAAATAAAAAAAATAAAAATCCAACAAACGCAATTAATCAAAAGACTACTAATTCATCAAGTAGGTAGTTAATCCAGTAAAAAATAATTTGTCACTCATTAAAGTTACGGAACGTTAATTTTATTTAATGATCGTTTCAAAAGAAGTGCGTAAGCCTATTATAATCTGTTACCTACGTGTGATATTGAACAGGTTCTGTCAAAATACTGTTCTATTCAAACAAATTAGTATGTTGATTAGATTAACTGTTATAGTCGATAGTGTAAACGTATAATTTATGCCAGAAGTGTTTTTAAGTGGCGCCTTTTTTTATCGTTATCACGCGCTTTCGAGAACTCGATTCTATACCTCTATATTGAGGATTAATTAAGGAGTAAAGCAAAAAAATCCTGAATTATAATCTTCGGAATAGTTGGACGCTAAAATATATATATATCCATCACGCCTTATCCCCGAAGGGGTGGCAGAGGCATATTGTATGCCCACTTTTCACCGTATGGATTCCTGTCCCACGTAATAGGTGGTGAGCCCATCGCCGTGTTGAAATAGACAGACGCAGGTTGTGGCTACCTGCTGTTGAATTTTTTCAAGCCGCCCATAAGGCCTTCAACCAGGCTTAACGACTGCCATTTTACTGGCAACCGGGACCAACGGCTTAACGTGCCTTCCGAAGCACGGAAACGCTCGCAAATGTAAATGCCACAAAGTGGTCACCCATCGGAGGACCAGCCATAGTGAAAGTTGCGTAACTCAGTGATCGTTTACAGAACACTGAGACCGATCTATTATTTGCGTGATAAAGACAAAAATTAACTTAGCTAATTAATATTTTATTCAAGAATATTATTCGATGGAAGTCTTTATTGTATTTATAACAGCACCTCAGCTATCGGTCGAGCCAGTGTAAGTCCTGTTAAAATCGGTTCAGCCGTTTCAGAGATAAGCCGGAACAAACAGAAAGCCAGATAGACATAACAAAAGAAATTGATTTTTATATAAGTACTTTCATCTTCAATGAGTAAAAACCGGTAATTTGGAATTATCTATTTGATCTGATCTGATTTGATGAATCGCAAAGCGTGGCGATCTGTCCTCTCTGATTACCCCGTCGGGGATACAGCATGAAGATAGTGAGTCAGTTAGTTTCAGATCTATTTTATTAATCTTTATAGGCGTATAGATTCTCTTCTACAACTGCCTTATATGTATATCATCAAACAAGCAAGTGAACCTATTCTAGCCTTAGAAAGTCAATCCTAATCATGATAAACGACAGCGACCATAGCTTGGGCACAGATTCTTTGATAGTTGCTACGAAATCCATTTAAGAGACGAAGGATACGACGTTTGAAAGCCTCAACGTAGCTATGTTGCATCCGATCGAATATTGTTTATTCTTGCTCGATATCGTACAAGACTTACATACATACATGTAGTCACACTGTTAACTTAGAAAGGGTAGGCAGCACACTATACGCCCACGTTTCCCATAATTATTGTTGTTCCAGGTATCATGTGGTGAGCCCATTGCCGTGTTGAAATGGCGCAGGTTGTGGCGTCCTGCTGTTGACATTTTTCAAGATGACTATAAGGCCTTTAACTTGGGTTAACGACTAGCATATTACTGGCAACCGGGACCAACGGCTTAATGTGCGTTCTGAAGCTCGGAAATACTCGTAAATGAAAATGCCACAATGCTGTGAGTACCGACAGCCTTACCGAAAGTTGCTTAACGCACTAAGATTTCACTCAGGAATGTAGTTAAGTAGTAACATTAGTTGAATATGTACCTAATAAATTAAATTCCTGAGTGAAAGAGAAAAATGTTCCCACAAGATAACAGTGGAATGAAAGTGGTGGTACGTCTGCAAGCGGATGTTCTACCCAGCAGCATGATAATAGTTGCTTCAGAATTCAAACCAGTATTTTTTTTTATACTTAACTCATAAGTAAGTTTTTTTTTCTTTTTGGACATTCTCGGTTTGAGCAATGCCTGAGTCATTTGAAACTTTCTTGTTAAGCAAGATTGAAGAAAAAGAGGTTTATGTCGGGCGTCTAAATCTTCTTCAATTGGGATATTTTCATTTCTATTTATTCAAAATACTACTACAGTAAAGTGATGGTAACTTTACTGCAGCCATATAATGTATATTTTGGAAAGTAATATAAAATGCCACTTTTCACTGAGTTTTCCAATTTCACAAGACTTGTGCACGTTATCGAAAGCTTTTATGTTTAAAAAACGACTATTATTACACATAACACATACACTAATTTACTGCGTGCTTAGCTGTTCTCGCTAAAATCCCAACATTAGTAGTCTAAGATGGAACTTGAACAGTTCCATCTTCAAATTTTCGTTTTTTCCATAGACCATTTATCTACAATAGTAGAACTAAGGTTCTGCCAATTGGTTTTTTGAGTAGTTCATGAAAAAAAGGACCTTGGGCTAAGATTAACATTGGCTAAGAAAAAATGAAATACTTAACCATACTTCAAGTATTAGATGCAAGTACTTCGCAATAAAAGTAATATCTTTAAATTGCTACTGGCGCCTCTTTTGGCGATGATAGTCAACGTTCAGTCTAATCATAGTGGTTAGAGATCTAAATGAGAGACATTAGACTATTGAGTTTTATGCGTCTATGACACATTGTGCATTGTACAACTGCGTACATTATACGTGTAGGTATAGATTTGATCATGCACACACATCTTTGAGAATAGCGGTTGAACTATTTTGTCATCTGACCTCTCATTCAACAATTTGCACGCTTTTGTCTATGTGCGATTCGCTATACGATAAAATACACCGTATATAGAAATTCAAATAATTGTTTTTCAAATATAATGGTTTGCTCCATTGTGTGTGTGCATAAATCCTCTCATACTACAGAAAAATACAAAATAATACGTAGGTATCGTCTAATAGCTCAAGGGCGACTTAGAAAAACAACAATTATTTTTGAGATTTTGGCGGAAACAGTGAAGATCACAACTGCGTTATTATTTTTTATAAAATTGGTGTAAATTCTTGTGAAAATACACCACATACACACAAAAAATTTCTTGTGTGTCTTGTGAAATTGAATAACTCAGTGAAACATAGCATTTTCTGTTACATTCCAAAATCCGCATATAGCTGCAGTTAAGTAAACATCGCTTTACTGAAGTATTACTTTGAACCAACCTACCTTTACATTATACTTTGCTATCTACAAAAATGTACCTAGTCTAATTAAAGAAGATTTATACTTTCGACATGAAAACAAGAATATTTCAAATTACTTGACTTTGGCATTACTCACGCCGAGAAAGCCCAAAAAGAAGAAAAAAACAATATTTTTCAATTTCTCACTTTGCTTTCATACTCAATTCCATCAATAATGACTATTATGATTCACTTTTATTGATAACTAGCTGACCCGCGCAACTTCGTTAGCGCCACATAAGAGAAACAGACAAAGAGACATTAGTTAAAGAGGGGGCACGTAGGCAATTCTTATGAAACAACTTCTGAAGTATTCACTTTTTAACAACAAAAAACCGAATGAAGTCGCAATACTTGTTGATGAGTTACTTACTACTGAATAATATAAACGTAATTAAATGAATAAATGAATAATATAAATGAACTGCGCAGTGGCGCTCTTTATTGTCTACGGCATTTTGCCAAACTGTGGATATATCTCTTTAATCAATGTAATGAATAGCAGGCACGACGTACCTACAGTAACTTTTATTGAAAAAAAAGATTGACGCGTGACCGCTGACTCAGTGTTCATTTGCGAGCGTTTTAGAATGATGGGCGGCTTGAAAAATTTCAACAGCAGGTAGCCACAATCTGAGTCTGTCTATTTCTACACGACGATGGGCTCACAACCTATTACGTGGGACAGGAATTTAATACAGACGGTGAAAAGTGAGCGTATAATATGCCTCGGCCACCCCTTCGGGGATAAAGCGTGATAGACAAACCCTCGATAGCCTTTGAACTATACCTAAAGATAAACACAAGGCAACATTTCAATAATTCTTTAACTTTTGAATACGACAGGAGGCGATAAGCTGAAGCAATTTCAAGTTAACCGCGTCATTCGGTTAAGTTGTAAAGTGCGGAAGCTGTAACTGTGTAACTGTGAGCTGACGTTAACTGCAGTTTAATCGCATGTTATTTATAACCCGGTGATTACTGGGCGAAGAAAGTTAATATGCGGGGTAAAGAAGAATTATATATAACGCAACATTAATGTCATTATAAATATATGAGGTATTATGGAAATTATGACTAATAGTGAACTTTATATTTATGTGAACTTTTCTGTTACTGTCGACGAAATACATTTACGACATATATTTTACTTGGCTTAATACCAGAAGCAACTTATTGATATTCGTTTTTAAAATATATTTATGCTAAGTCTAAGTTCTTTCCTACGTAGTCATCCTTTAAAACGGCTGAGGAACGTGTCCAGACTTTCCTCAGCCGTATAGTGGATCAATAAACTCATACGTTTACAACACGTAGTTTTTCTTTACCGCAGCAAAAGTGGCTCTATTGATTGTCCGGAACTAGTGGCTGAAATTGGAGTACATGTACATAAAACATTACTAAGAAGACCAAAATTAATAAATATTCCTTCGGTTCATACTAACTATGGTCAAAATTCATTTCTCATAGTAGTAGGGATATTAATTAAATAAGTAAGAAGTTTACCTATTTACTACCAATTCTCGGAAACTATAAGAAATCCTTAGTTATGCTTTCTTTGAGAGGTAAATGTAAGTAATAGCGTACTGCAACTATAGGACTCTTGTACGCTGTCTTTTGTTTACCTATTGCATTGCTACTCATATAAATAAGTGTGAAAACTTGAAATTGGCCATCAAGCACTACAGTATATAAGCCTACCTTATGTATTAGCTGTAAGTTTTCTGAAAATATAAAATAAAATACAATCATCATATTGTGAACTAAAGTTAAGAAGGCATAAATCCCAGTTGTCTCTGAAGCCTATTTTAAATTATTGAAATGATGAAATCTGGTGAGTGGGAGTACCACACCAGGCCTCCATCTTTTAGTCAAGAAAAGGCTTAGGCGTGCCTCTAGTACTGCTATAACACAAACTATACTTAATTTGGTTAGTCCTCTGTTTGACAAAAATAATTATATTGTTCTTATAAATGTCCCAGCTGGTACTTCACTTCACTTTACTTGTTGATAATATTTAGCTATCTATTAGTGAAATAATATTCAAGATTGGTTTAGTAGATTCAGAGATTATCCCCTACAACGTCAACGTCATAAACTTACAAACTTTACCTCTTTATAACATGAATGATATTGTTACGCCGGCGGACTAGTGAACAACTTTAAACATCATTTTCTGGGTCTTGGGAACGTGCAGGCTGAAAAGCGGTTTCAGGCCGTTTCCGAGGAGGCTCTATCACATATCAAATTATCCGAATTTCACCCCAGTTGCCGTTGTTTTCAGGCGCCTGAAACATGTTTTCAGTTCGTTTCAGGCCACCCCTATCACATGCCATCATAACCTGAAAACCCCTTTTTCAGGCGTTTTCAGGACCCCTTATGGGCCTTTGAAGCCCACTTCAGTATATGGCGAAATTTTAAGAAGGAGTGACAAGGATAGCAGTATTAGAAAGAGATAGCTACACTAAGAACATTCTAGAACTATGTCATAGAGATAGCACCAGAAGGGACAGCAATAGGTCGAGAACCTTCCGGTACATACCGAATGAGCAACTAGTATCATGTGGAACATTCTAGAGATGTACCCGATTGTAGGTACCGAACGAATTCCCCCGAATATTCCAGAACAGTACTAGGCGTATATAAAGGGCCGAGCTCGCGGCTACTGGACTCTCCTTTGAGGAAGCGAACAGTGCGAACCGAAGTTATCAAAGCTAAATAGTGCGACAATGTTACAGTGCAATTATCTAAGCGAAGAATTTGTGTTTAGTGGCGATTATTAGTTTTGGTTTTATTGTTTTAATTTAGAGTAATTAAAGTGTTTCTTTTAAATTTGTGGTATAAGTGCAATTTCTATTAGTACCCACCCTAAGAACGTAACAATATACTTAGATTACATCACATCTATAGTTTATATTCTCGGCTTAATGTTGTAATATTTGTTCTATTTAAGTACACGAAGTCAGTTATGTATAAAATAAAACAGCAATAGGACAGACATATTATTTTTTACTTAAATAAGTCCTGCAAACTGCAGATGACATAATTTACATAATTTGATGTTCATTGTGAGGAAATATTTAGTTTCGGACGGGAAAATGCTTGGAAGCCTGTCAAGGCACTCGCGTGGCGGAGGGTTTCAGAAGGGTGTCGGCCATTTAATATCCTTCTTGTGAACTCCTCGCCAAATATTTGCTTCCGGAGTTCTGAAAGTGACATATGCGAAGTTTGTTGGAATTAACGTCTATACTTCGATTTTTATTATTTGCGCAGTTTTTGTTGGAATTAACATTTATTCTAGGATTTTTTTTATGGATTTTTTTTTCTTTTTCTTAAATTAACGTATATTTTTTATTATATTCGGTGTTATTCAAAATCGTCCCGTTAAATGTAAGTTACGAACTGTTGTATATGTTGTAAGTGTTCTATATTCTACAGTGTATATTCTGTCAGCGGTGTATATTCTGTCAGCGGTGTATATTATCTAGTCACGACATAAGCTTAACTGTGCTTTCTTGTGTGTCATTTTAACCTGAGATACTTAGGTGTGTTTGACATTTAGACTAATCTACAAGGAAAATTGTCGTTATGGGAATAGTAAAAAATATTACCACAAAATTACATTAGCCTACAGGCTGTACTTGTACACCTATACTGTGACTGATAGACGTACTGCTGCAGTCGTCACTTACGCTTGGCGATTTTGTCTCATCTCATAACCCATTATCTATACTATAAAGCTGAAGAGTTAGTTTGTTTGTTTGGTTGAACTCGCTAATCTTAGGAACTGCTGGTCAGATTTGAAAAATTATTTTTGTGTTAGATAGCCCATTTATCGAGGAAGGCTATATATCATTACGCTACTACACTGAGGAACAGAGCATTAGTCAAAAATTTCATCATCAATCATTGTGGAATTTATAAGCGACGGGATTAAATAGGTGCGACGGAAGCTCGAAATATTCCACGGGCGAAGCTGTGGGGGTCATCTATTCTACTCGTATTATATTATTGTATCATTAGAACGCATTAGCGCTGATAGCATTTAACCTCAAAAATCTTAACCGCTTAACAAAGTTTAATTAATCTACCTAGCTACAATCTGAGTTTTTTGGAACTGAATGGACAAATAGTTTTTTGCAAAATCTCGATAAAAATCGCAGAAATTCATTAAGTAGAAGTAATATATTAATAATATTGGTTTTCTCTGAAGGGATAAGCAGAGGCACAATAAACGCCCACTTTTCGCCAGTTGAATTTGTGTCCAATGTAATAAGTGGTAGTCTATTGCCGCTTAGAAACGGACAGTGGCTATTTTTGGATAATAATGACTAAAACATTTTGTTTGTTAGTTCCAGAATGTCAAAATTTTAATGCAAAATAAATATGTCATGGATCTAAAAGTCTGAAGGATAAATTATTACAAGATTACATAAATTCCAATACAGACTTCATTACGACAGACCAGTACAGTTTAAATTTCGCTTTATAACAATGGGAGGTAAGAATGGCATCCCCAGTATCTCAGGACACCTGCTGTTCTAATTAAGGTTCGGACGATAAATTTGCCAGGACACGTTGATTCAATGAACATTTAAGGCGTCGGCACTTTTTTATATTGCACTGCCATTCCCTAATTTATATTGTTTTATACAAAAATGATTTCTAAGAATACTTTAATGTTAGACAATCTTTGTCGTACCAGAAATAATTTTTACTTTATTACGTGGTTTTATTATACATCATTAAATTTTTTTGAAAAGTTGAGAAAAATATTAATTTAAGAAAAAAAGCTCGCGGCATATCTATTTACGATACCCCGCTTTCCATTTGCTACGCATTTTTAGCTTAGTCGCTGTTCCGCGGACTCAGGGCCGTATTCCAGAACGTTTCTCAGTACTCAATCGACGCTTGAGGCTAGATTTTGACGCTGACAATTTACTTTCATGCATCTGCTGAGATACCCAGGTTTCGCTACCGTAAAGCAAAGTTGGCACTAGTACTGCGTTATGAATTGTCAGTCGTGCTTCTTTTACGATGCTTTACTAATTGGGACAAAGCACCGTTAACTTTGTTTCCGGCAGCTACTCGCCGTTCTACATCCGAATCACATCTTCCATCCGCGCTAAACATACTCCCTAAATACACAATTTCATTCACTTGCTCTAGACGTTCCTGGTTCTACCCTAATCTCGCATTTAGTTCTTACGTCAAATTTGTATTAAATACCTACATTTTAATTGGTTTTTAGACAGTGACAACACTTCATGCAAGAGTAAGAAAACAATATGTGTATAGTTTCCCCCATCGCACGAAAGTTGTTTGAACATGATTTCTTACTTTATTGAGTACGTTACGCGTCCATTGGTTAAATCGTCCTAGATTTACGAGCGTTTGCGTTCTTCAAAAGGCACCAAAGAAAGAAACCGGTGGTTGTTGAAAATGGTTTTGGTGGGAAACCATTTCCATATCGTGCCAGACGTTAAGCCAAACTGGCCAAAATGCGTCTTGAAATATTTTAACAGCAGGTAGCCACAACCTGGCCATTTTAACATGGCAATAGGTGCACTACCTATTGCGTGGGACAAATATTAATGAAAACTGTTGTGATATAATATGCCTCTGCCTACACCTAAAAAAAGCGAGACTATCTGTTTATATGTATGAAAAAAGACAATTTGGTGTGGAATCCTTAAAGGAAACGCTCTGCACGGGCTCAGCTACTCGCATCGCATGAAAACCAGTTGACTTACTTCAATATCATGTAACCTTTCAGATTAAGATCAGAGTCATGTATAGTACCGCGTAGCAACTACGATATCAACGTATGATATTAATAAATTAGTTTTTGTAAAAATATTACTTATATAGGTTTCGATCTGGCTTCGGTACGGTTCGAATAATTAATTTAGTCAGAGCGTTGCTTTTGTAAGACAAAGGCCATGGGTTCAAGTCTCGATACGAACCAAGTTGTCCTCGTTCTCTAAAAAAAATATATGAAAAGATAATACTTTTTAAAAGAGATCCAAGATTAGTAGTCTACATACTAAACTTACTGTTTTGGCCAGGTTATTCGTGTTCCGTGATTTTTGAATATTAAAAAAAATTGCATATGCAATATTGCGCATGACTAGATTTGCGAAGACCGCGCCTTAACAATATACTCGTAACAGCAACGCAGTTTACGGTTACCATCAGGATTATATTTAGAGGGCTTTTTGTTTTAGTCAGAGAGCTGATGGCTTTACGATGACTTAATGTTGTAATCCAACTATTAATAATGATCCTAAATACCTATTTTAAATCCGTAAGCTTATGACCATATTTTATATTACTATTTCACTGTGTGATTTGAACAAAAAGAATATCTAAGAAGAAGATGTGAGAAGCAATCCCGTGATCGTTTTATGATGCATATCGTCCGTGTAAGAAAATTTCAGGCTGTAAGGCTTGACATCCGTTCACAGGGACTACTAGATTGCAAAACTAAATTAAAATTTTTATTCCGTAGGGTAGAGCAGGGTGCAAAGGGACTTTATCGAGATGTTCGGGGCCCAAATATACTTCACCTGCAAGTACACTTGCTGCCAGGCAAGGTCATGGCGAAGAGACCGTAAACTCGAAACAAACCCCTATACCAAGCCAAAGTGTCACACAGGCAGTTTGATTGGGAGAGTCCTTATTGTTTAAACTGTTGATTGATGGCACTTTGTGGAACTTGCTACTCATCTTAATAATATTATAAACGTGAAAGTTTGTGTGGATGTTTGTTACTCTTTCACGTAAAAACGACTAAATGGTTTTTAATGAATCTTTACAATAATATAGCTTATACATCAGAATAAGACATAGGCTACTTTTTATCCCAGGAACAAGTTCATGTGGAAAACGGGAACGGAAAAATTCTCTAAGCGGGCGATGCCACGGGCATCAACTAGTTTTGAATAAAAACAGTTGTACTTTTCCACAAAATTTGTAATTCTGGAAAACCCTTTGAACATGCCATAAGGCGAAACCAGTCAGGTTAAAAAGTAAATTTTGTAGAAATAAGTACAAGTGTTTTTATTCAAAATGGGAGAGTTCTACGTCTAGCAGTTGTTTATTTTATTGACTTTGATTAACCAGATTCTGCATACCAACAGCTCAACTTATTAAGTGTATAGTGTATTCTATAATGAGGGCTTTTATATACTATTATTAAATATTATTCTGTATTTACACTGTATTCCTGTCGGTGTAGTCAGAGAGCACATATTGCCAGGCTAGCGGTCCCTGCATACTTTTGCATATTACAGACAAGTATATCTGAGTATCGGAGTACTTTTGAACTTTCCTTTTTTGCGCAATCAGTTCACGTGGTTTTCGTATGGAGGTCTGGCGTATTCTTTGGATTGGATCCTCTATTTATAAGAAAAGGAAACAAGCATGTTCTATAAATATCGAGTCAATGTCGTGTATGCCACCGTCTCCTCTACTATAAAGCTTAGCCTATAATTACACAAGGAAGTTTGCACGACACGACACGTCACAAGCCAGACAAATTGGTCGCGTCCGTTTTGTAGGCACGCAAAAAGGATAAAAATATAAAATGGCGAACAGTTAACAGTTACGGGAATAAACCGTGAAAAACTGAAGTACTGTGGAATTAGCGCCGACCCCCAATAAAAATATAACAGGTACTATAAGCTGTTTGTAATTGGATCCTAAATTTAAAAAAAAACCTTAATATAGCTATTCAGTTTCCTGTTTTTAACATACATACAATTATACAGTCACGCATTTATCCCCGAAGGGTAGGCAGAAGCGCCTACGCCTACGTTTCACCGTATGCATTTTTGTCCCACGTAACAGGTGATGAGCCCATTGCCGTGTTGAAATAGACATAGTATGTGGCTACCTGCTGTTGAAATTTTTCAAACCGCGTATAAGGCCTTCAATATGACTTAACGACTGCCATGTTACTGGCTACCGAGACCAACGGCTTAACGTGCCCTCCGAAGCACGGAAACGCTCGCAAATGTAAGTGCCACAAAGTGGTCACCCATACGAGGACCAGCCATAGTGAAAGTTGCGTAACTCAGTGATTGTTTACAGAACACGAGCCACGAGCGCTTCGGCTATATTTTTTAAACCGGATCTATTTTGATTTCGTACCTAAAAGGGAAAACTCGAAACCCTTTTACTTAGAATGATTTTGTTGTACGTCAATCGTTCTGTCTGTCAAGCCCCTTAATCCCGAAATTTAAAAAATAAATTTAAAAAAATAAATATCCATCACGCCTTTTCCCCGAAGAGGAAAAAAATTACAAAATAAAAAATATCCATCACGCCTTATCCCAAAATTAAAACCATATAATAACTCAAGTCTGCAGCTGCTGTGAAAAAAAAACATACTTTTAAGTTAACGTTACAAATATACGTACAAATTTGTGTATGTTGTGAAACTTTCGGTGGGCAATTCGAATTCTCACTTGTACCAGGTTTTTTAAAATGTTTGATTTTTGATTATTACCGAGTTCTGACAATGCTGAAATTAGAAAGTTTCAGCATCAAAATCTAGGTAGAATTTGAAAGTAGCAAGGACGATACTAAGATGAAGGAGGTTGAAACCTTTTATCTTCAAAGATCTATATCAGATCTTTGTATAATGTAAAAGAAGATCTACTAATGAGTAAGTATTTATTCACAATGAATAAAGTAATGAAATCAGCATATAGAAAAGTCCACCTTTTTTTACGCGATTGCCAACAGCAAAAATATTTGAAGCTTTCATTTATATCTTTCTTCATCATATAATATATTACACAGATTTTACACAGATCCATAGTTATGTTCAATAAGTGGTTGCACTCTTTTCGATGCAGGATAATGAGATTTTATTCTCTAGTTGTTATATCTTTAATGTTTATTGTATTCAAAATATTCATTTTAAAGTAACATGGATTTTCTTCATTTAAAAGAAATATCTTGTAGATAGCTGCACCAGCGTATTCACGTATAAATTTGTTAATAAATCTACTCCAGTAAATGTGGAAACTTTACTGGAGCAATTTGTAAAGAAACACAAAATACCGCGTTCCACTGAATTATAAAAATTGTGCTCGTTTCCCAAGCTTTTATGTTGAAGAATCTTTTTCCAAATAATCAACTAAAAAACACTATTTTAAAAATTATATTAATAAGGGAGGGGCGTTCGTGTCTTGCGCAGTTCCCGCCAAAATCATAATCCACTGCTGGACGTAGGCCTCCCCATTTTTTTTTATCTAGGCCTCATAATTGTTAGTTCTTGCCTTCTCATTATGATTGCGTCATTATAAACTATTGTGTTCCGTGTAAGTAAGCACAATCAACATATTCATTATGAGATATGTCAGGTACAAACTATCAAGGTTAAGACTGTATAGCAAAAAATATGGAGTTGACTAAAGTAGATTATGGTACAAGTGTGTAAAGTTGGTGATTACCGCTGAGGCGCTATTGAGGTCTAGAGAGCCGAAGACGGTAATCAACCATACACACGTGTATCATACGACGTTTATCAATACACTTATGAAGAATATAAAACTAAATAAAACAAATAAATATTTTTCCTTGGAGTTTTCAGGTAGTAAACATTCTGTTAAGTTAAGGGCTTCACATCTTTTATCGGGCTGTGTAGGTTCTACATAAATCGTTTTCTTCATAACTAGTACTTGCAGACATTTTAATTAATATATAACTTTAATTTCAACAGGGGATACGGCTTGTAAATCTTTTTGGTACTGGAGGACAAACAATTTTTTTTAAGCGCGCGCATTGATTACTGAGTATAGAGTGAGGATCTTTTTTTTTGTAAAAGGTTTTGAATAAAGTTTTAAACAGAGAGACCACAAAAGTTATATTTGAGTGAAAGTTTTGTTTCTTTTGCACGTATAAGATGATTTTTTTTATTTAAATACGAAGTTGCATGAAATGAGCAATCCCATTGCTTGCTCATTTCATGCAACTTCGTAGTACGTATATTAATAAATATTGTATTGTGGGACACTTTTCACACAGCGCCATATAGCCCAAAGTAAGCTAATATTAGCTTGTGTTATGGGATCTAGATAACTGATAAACATACTTAAATATTTCTAAATACATACATATTATAGATAAATAACATTCAGACACAGAATAAACCATCGTGCTCATCAAACAAAGTTTTATCCTGGGTGGGAATCGAACCCACGACCTCTTGCGTAGCAGTCGGATGCAGTCCCACCGCGCCACAGAGGGAGTTATTCATTTATTTGTTCTATTGAACGCGATTTTTTTGTATCGATTTTTTTAAGAATAATGCTTCGCAACCAGCGCATTAAAAAAACAATCTATTATCCCACTAGTGATATAATAACAATCAAAAAACCGCAGTTTAGTAGCTAATTGCGGTGAGATTAGAGCCACATTATGAGTAAGTGTATTGAAAAAATCTTTATTCAAGTCCATATTTTTGTATAAGTGAACATTCTTGAAGCGAATAAATTTAAATCACGAGTTTACGACTCTCAAAGTTTCGTTTACGGTTTGAGAACGAAATAACTTCCGTTTTGTTCCTAGTTCCACTTTTAAAATATTAATTAACTCCGACCGTTGGTGAAGATTTCCCGTTCCCGTTTCCCACAGGAAAATGTGCTCAGGATAAAAAGAAGTAAATAGCACTCAGGGATAAAACATCTTTCGAACAGTGTAAGATTTTTTTGCACAGAGTCATCTGGGTCACATAAAGGTATAATAAGCTTATACTATTAGAATTTTGACAACTTATAAACATACTTATATATTTCTAAATACGTACTTATTATACTTACATAGAAAACATCTTAACTCGGAAAACAACATTTGTAGATCACACAAATTTGTATTTAGTCCGACGCGGATTCGAACCCAAAATTTCACTAACTATTAACCCTAATAGTTCTAAAATATAAGAAAGAAACTACAGGAGTAGACGTAAGTATGTAAATTAGAATGTGTTGGACATAAGTACAATGATCACGGTTCCTTTGATTTTACGGGTTATCAGCAAGATCCCATTATACACTGATTACTGGTTCCGAAACCTGTCGTTGCCGCCTGTTACTTAAAGCCTCGTTCCAACTTACGAACGGATAAAGATAAGACTCACAGCGCAATATGAAAGCTAAGCAATTCATTAGTTATGCTCGTTAATTCCTTTACAGTAAGTATTGTATTCGATTACAGTGTCCGAGTCCGTGCTTCGGAAGCCGTGAGTCCCGGTTGTCAGTAACATGACAGTCGTCAAGCAAGTCGTAAAATTTACAACTGCAGGTCGCCACGATCTACGCCTGTTAATTTCAACATGGCAATGGACTCACAATCTGTTCCGTGGGATAAATTAATTAATAAATAAATAACGTTGGGACAACTCACACAACGCCATCTGATTCCAAACTAAGCAGTTTGTACTATAGTAACCAGATAACTGATAAACATACTTATATCTTAATAATATTATAAATGTGAAAGTTTGTATGGATGTTTGTTACTCTTTCACGTAAAAACTACGTAACGGATTTTAAAGAAACTTTTAAACAATGTAGCTTATACATCAGAATAACACATAGGCTACTTTTTATCCCGGGAACAAGTTCCTGTGGGAAACGGGAACGGGAAACTTTCCAACGCGGGCGAAGCCGCGGGCGTCAACTAGTACTTATTTATTTCTAAATTCATACATATTATAGATAAATATCACTCAGACACAGAATAAACCATTGTGTACATCACACAAAGTTTTATCCTGGGTGCAAGAATTAAACAATGGCTATTTTAATAAACAGCAAATAAATAAATATTGCAGGCACATTTAACACAGCGATATTTAACTCAAATTAAGCTAATATAAGCTTGTGCATGGCATCTAGACAACTGATAAACTTACGAATATATTTTATTTCTAAATCTAATATATATATAAAAGAAAGTCGTGTTAGTTACACTATTTATAACTCAACATCGGCTGTACCCATTTGGCTGAAAATTGGTGGGGAGCTTAGAGTCAGGAGACGGCCATAGACAATTTTTTATCCCAGGAAGAAGTTCCTGTAGGAAACGGGAACGGGAAAACTTCTCTACGCGGGCGAAGCCGCGGGCGTCAACAAGTATATATATATAGAAAACCTCAAAACTCCGAAACAAATATTTGTGGATTGCACAAATATTTTTTTCCGATCTGGGAAATCGAGACCTCAGCCACCAGCGCGGCAGTTGTTATATACATTAAGTACTTCTTACGCCACCGAGGCACTGTAACAAGTTTTTTTTGTAATTATTTTATGCCTAGGTTACTAAGACCTTTTAGCCAAATCTTAATTCATATTTCTTCAATCTTCTTTCTTATTATCTAAAATGGCCCCGTCCTCGTCTTGGCCAAGTCTAGTCTTAAGTCAAGGTCAATCTCACCGCACTAAATCGTAGTTGTTATACTAAGGTTTTCAATGGATTTTACACGGCAAGAAAGAAAATCGCATTTCACTGCATATATATCATATGCAAAAGACGGAAAGGTCAAAAGTACTCGGATACCCAGACGTGCGTGTATGAAGCGATTGATGAATCTCGAAGAAGCTAAAGAAGTATGCATGGATCGCGAAGCCTGGCGATCTGTCCTCTCTGACTACCCCGTCAGGGATACAGCGTGAAGATAGTTAGTTTTAGTTTTTTATATCACTGTCTTTCACTATAACACGTTAACACAACTTTTATGTCTAAGAAACCACCACTCCTCCACTTAAAACAAGATAATTGCACTAGTTTTAGAAAAAAATATACAACAAGCGTCCGCTCTTTTAATTTTTCCCGCGTAGAATTCTTTCAAGGAATATTTTTTTTTTAGTTCCGCATTCCGTCGTTTCGTAAAAGAAAATGCCACAAAACTGTCACTTACATGAGGACCAGCAATAGCAAAAATGCTTAACGTGGTGATCGTTTACGGAACACTGAGTTAGCAGGGTGCTTCATCATTCCTCGTTTTAAGAACTAATAACTGGATATTTTGTATTAATATTAGAGTACATGTACGACAGAAGAAAATAATAGTGCTAACTAAATGAAATGTGAATGCTAACGCATTTCTCTGAGAGACGTTTGGAGCAGACTACAGCGTTTTTCCATTACTCCCACTCGACGATGGATCGGCCGCACGATAAGTGCTCAATGCTCAATACGATAAGTACCTTATATCGTAAATATCATTATTGTTACTATTCAATATACACCTTGTGTGAAAAATGGTGTAAGTAATCTATATGGACAAAGCATAGATTGAAGCAGACATTGAATAAGTTGTTTCCATGTGATGTTCCTTTATAGGCTTAGATTATAGGTATCTGGATCGAAAACAGGTCAACAGATATAGGATTATGGCACAAATCTCTTTTTTAGTTGTATTCGCCCATCGGCAAAGGAAACTCAGCCCATACAGCCTTGTCATTAGTATTCAAATTTTCTCAGTATTTGGTCATTTCCAATCCTAAGTCCTTGCCCCGATAAGGCAGTGGATTCCTTAGTGCAGCATTCTATAAATGACACTAACACAAAGAACACCGCTGTTCACTGCAACATATCACTTTCTTTTACTTATTTATGGCACAGATAATTAATCAGGTTAGTTCAGAAAGGTTTTTGTTTGTAAGGGAAGCCAAACAGCTGGCATGACGGCATAAGCCCGTTCTCAGATTCAGCTTGCCACAGCAATTTATGACTTTAGATTAGCATATTTGATTTAAAAATTTAAAATTTGCACCTAAAGTTAAATTTTTCTTGTAAATTGGTTTGCCAAAAAATGTTATTGATTAGGTATATTTAGAAATATTGAATAACCTTTGTCTAGTAACTACGTCAGTCAGCAAGAAACCTAGCCTATCCTAACCTAGCCTGTGTGCAGTAAGTGTTATTGTCAATTACCCTATTCGTTCTTAAACACAATTCTTAATTTGTCTCTAAGAAATAAGTCCCACAATCCAAATCCCCAAACAAACTATTGTAATTTTAAAGCAATCTTTAACATACAGAAAATAAGTGGACAATACAAGGTGCAATAGACGGAATTAATTAATTATTCAAGCACGTTGCTGTCCCATATTTGGTACATCATTCCCTGCCATACCATATTTATAACCCTCTCCTATATCGAGAAAGCCTGTGTACCTCAAATGGATCGTTGGAATTCCTTCGAGACATATTATCGAGTCGAAACTCGAAACGGATAATCAACTTTTTAATAATCTTTTTCATGACGCAAATTAGCTAATAAAATGTTTATTATCTGTGAATGTAAAAGAACTGGCACTAAATGGTTTTTAATAAAAAACTCTTCGACGAGATCTACCTATTGCCTATAAGTAAACCCGTTACTACTATAGATATCTTTATAACCAGCTATTTTAAACAAACTTTTTCATTTTGTTATAGAAATAAAAGCATTTTTTTTTGTTAAGCAATTTTCAAAATCATTTCGCTTATGAATTTAGAAGGGATTAAATTAGTCAAAGGAGGATTAAATTAGGGAACAGGATTTTTGAGGTATGAACAGTCCGAAAAAAAAAAAAAAATTTCAACAGCAGGTCGCCGCAGCCTGCGCCTGTCCATTTCAACACGGCAATGGGCTCACCACCTGTTACGTGGGACTAAAATGCATACGGTGAAATGTGTCGTTTTTTATGCCTCTGCCTACCCCTTCGGGGATAAAGGCGTGACAATATGTATGACAATATGTAAATGTATGGACAGTCCTAATACACACCGTTTTTCAAAATGGCGGCCAATCACGATGACTATATCAATCAATAGTTGTCATCAATATAAATAGAAAATACATATATCTAGACGGACCCTCGTAAGTGTCACGTTTTTTTAAATATTAACAGTCAAAGTTAGTCACATACTCCCATGTTTGGGTTTGCATCCATTACATAATAGCAATCACGTCCTTGTCCCCGAAGGGGTGGCATTAAATGAAATGGACAAGCGCAGATGGTGGCAACCTGCTGTTGACATTTTTGAGCCACCCATAATGTCTTCAACTTGACTTAACGACTGTTATGTTACTGGCATCCGGAAACAACGGCTTAAAGTGCCTTCCGAAGCACTGAAACTCTCGAATAAGGAAACTTCACAATGCTTTCACCCATCTGAGGATCACCCATTGCGAAAGTTGCTTAATGCAGAGAATGTTTACAGAACATAGTTAGCGGGGCTACAAGCGCTTTTACTACTCTCATACCACCCTTCGTCTCAAAGTCAAGTCGGCCTACGGCAGTCTACTGTAGTAAGCCTTTCCCACTTTAGCCTTCTATGTTCTTTTACAATGTTCTACGACATTTCTATATTTTAAATTTGTGTAAAAAAGAAACATGTTTCTTATAAGACCTGAATCATCTAGGAATTTTGGTCTATGTATACCTACGCTCTGTAGATTTGCTAGGTAGGCAGGTAGGTATAATAAAAACTGCATTCAAGTCAAGATATTGGCGCCATCAATTTGCATAGTAGGCAATAAACGATAACTTATTATTACAGTTGATTAGAGTGTAATTTGTGCCGAAAATATTCATGTATAACCTTTAATATAAATTGCAAATGTCTAACTTAAAAATTGCCGTCAATGTTTCCTGGTATAAATTTAAAAAAAATCTTTTACTGTACATTTCAGACAGTTAATTAAGTTTGGATACATAAAAATAAATCACATCACTTGAGCAAATCAGATCACTGTCTCGTTCGGGAGCGGGTAATGGCACTACAAGTCAGCAGACTCGGATGGACTGCAAAAGTTCTTTGCATCATACCCCATGGAGGCGGCTTTGTTTCGCTTCAGACGATGTGGATTCCTGCGCTGCAGCAGTTGCTGAGGGGATCTTCGCGGTATTATATTCTTCTTATATTCTATTATAAGTGTTATATTCCTCACCGCTGGATTCCCGCAGGGGCCAAAAAGCGACCGTAGTTTAATCGGCTTTGCAGAGCAGCTAGAATGCTAAAGGACTCTATTGCAG
Source organism: Thumatha senex (assembly GCA_948477245.1). Taxonomy (NCBI): domain Eukaryota; kingdom Metazoa; phylum Arthropoda; class Insecta; order Lepidoptera; family Erebidae; genus Thumatha; species Thumatha senex. The sequence goes on from OX419726.1 coordinate 22,092,213, forward strand.
TCTACTTGTCTGCCACCTCAGTGGCATAAAAAACGGAATAAAAGTTTAATTTTAGAATCACTTTACAAGTAAGTCGAAAGTTAGGTACCTACCTACAATTTTTTTTTCGCTCCATGGTACCTTAATGTGCCGGGAACAAGCAAACATAATGTGACAGTCCTAGGTACACTATGTACAGAAATGATGATGTAGTATGCAGGGCCATATTTAAAAATTTTTAAAGAAATTAGTAAGATGCGATAAAACACAAGTTTATATAGTTACTCCCAATTTTTTATAAAATTGTCAAGTAAAGACAAGGACATGTCTAGACGAATACAAAGTAATTTTAAGTACAAATTAAAAATAAAATGGCAATGACTAGGCAGCATAGTCCATGACTGCAGCCTATCCAATTATTTGCCAAGTTAGGGATTAAAGCAGACATTTAATTGCTATTAAGTTCTAAATAAAAAAGTGTGTACATGTACACGCGTTAGATGTTATACTGCTTTAGTCTAATAAGATTTCATCACATACTCGTTATCTTTACCACAATTCTTTGATTGTAACAGGAATGACAAATTAGTAAGAAAAAAATCTAGGGAATGAAAACGACTTTGAATGTTATAAGTTCTCACGGAAACACTTATCAGCTAACTTAAGGTGTTTATAAGTTGTCATGGAAACACTTTTCAGCTAATTTCATGGTGTCGGTTTTTCGTGACGGTCTGCGTGCGCATCGTAAAAATTACTTTCATAATTTTTCCTAACGCGCCAAAAGAAGTATAACTTTAATAAAAAATAATAATATTCTTTTTGGTCACTCGATTTTACTAATTACGGCTCTTCCTCTAAGCAAACGCTTAAAAGACCGTACTAGACAAAGGCGCCATAAGTTGTAGCTGCGATTAGAATGAGCATAACCACAAAAGACAGAACTTTGTTTAAATGTTTGGTGCAGACACAGACACACACACACACACGCTTATATCTATCCGTACTTTCCTCAGCCCGCAGGTCCTTTCATTTGTATTTCTTCTTATTGATATTCGTAACATATTGTTGCTTCAATTATTTGTTACGAAGGTATATATAGGTATAATATATTATTTAGTTCATCAATGTGTGCTGGAGCCAAGATCTCCGAGGACTAAGTCAGACACGCCTAGGTACAAGTGAAGCACTGGTTCATATGACTATGAACGTCGGGAAGACAAACGGCTTCAGACATGTCTTTAATGGCAAGAGTAACAGGCAAAAATAACAGGTTTGTAACTGGTTAGGTAATAGTAGGTAAATTAAGTTTGCAGGCACGTGTCAAAAAAATGAGGAGTTAGAGCGACTAATGTTATTTTTAAACTTTCGCGGTTTATACTCATATTTATACGGTTTTTATTTTTTTTATACGGTGAAAAGTGGGCATATAATATGCCTCTGTCACCCCTTCGGGGATAAGGCGTGATGGATATTTATTTATTTATTTATACTCATATTTTATGTGTGTGACAGAAACTAATGAGTGGGACAGAAATCCACACGGTGAAAAGTGGGCATATAATATGCCTCTGCCACCCTTTCGGGGATAAGGCGTGATGGATATTTATTTATTTATTTATTTTATTTATATTTTATAAACTACTCGGGACTTCACGCGAAACATTGTAATTGTGAAAAATGTAAGTACAAAATTGTTTCGCGTGAAGTCCCGAGTAGTTTATAAATTAGAGCGTCTATTTTACTAACATAATATGACTTTTTTAAATAGATTTCGCATCAAATAATTATTTCGTTCGCCTCAAGGAGCTATGGTTCTAAGATATGGACCTGGATCTACTTTCCAGAGTCTAGAATCCTGAGTCTAAAGTACGTAAATACATATATGTAAAATAGAGGGTACGAGGATTGGTCCAAAGTCGTTTTTTTATCGGCCCTAACACGATAATATTTTTTTTTATATAATTTTCAATAAAATATATTGACACGAGACTGAACTGTGTAGCTTATTACGAGAATATGTCTTCATTTTTCCACTTAATATTACCTACTCTCTCATCAGCCACGCCTTTATCCCTGAAGGTGTCGCGGAGGCATACTATAGGTATACGCCCACATTTCACCATAACAATTTAAAAAAAAAATAGATTCTCTATTACGATAAATTTTTCAGAAAAAAATAGATTCTCTATTACTATCAATGGACGGCACTATGGGTTCATGGGACACTATCTGTGCTATTGATGTTTCGGTGCACAGGCGGGATGTCAAGTGTATTTAGAGTAGCGTTAGATGCAAACACTCATCACTTTTTTTTGTACTAATGTATAAGCGCTCGTGGCCCCGCGGTCTCAGTGTTCTGTAAACGATCACTGAGTTACGCAACTTTCACTATGGCTGGTCCTTGGATGGGTGACCGCTTTGTGGCATTTACATTTGCGAGCGTTTCCGTGCTTCGGAAGGCACGTTAAGCCGTTGGTCCCGGTTGCCAGTATAATGGCAGTCGTTAAGCCTGGTTGAATGCCTTATACGTGGCTTGAAAAATTTCAACAGCAGGTAGCCACAACCTGCGTCTGTCTATAATGACACGGCAATGGGCTCACCACCTTTTACGTGGGACAGGAATCCACACGGTGAAAAGTAGGCATATAATATGCCTCTGCCCCCTTTCGGGGATAAGGCGTGATGGATATTTATTTTTATTACTAATATATAAAGAAGAAGCGTTTGTTTGTTTGGTTGAACGCGTTAATCTCAGGAACTACTGGTTCGAATTGAAAAAATATTTTTGTGTGGGATTTCCCATTTATCGAGGAAGTTATTTGCTGTATATAATTAGGTTACTACAGTACAGCAGAACAGTAATCATAAATGTAAATGAATCGGGCAAATTTACATACATTCATACAATTATACTTTCATAGATTATTGTAAAAGTAATAACAGACGGGATTAAATGAATGCGACGCGGATTCGAAGTTTGTCACGGGTGAAGCCGCAGGGGTCAACTAGAAAACAAATAAAGTTCTTTAAACTCTATAACAACGACTATGTACAGAACTATGGATTTATATGCAGTTTGGGATTCTGTGTGAAAGAAAAAATGTCCCATCAAAGGGGTATCTCGGCAGTTTTGGTATATTCGGGCAGCGTACCGCTCGGAGCGGCTAATGACAGTGGGTTGCCACTGCCGCTCGGCTCGCACGACAGTCGCGCTCTAAATAAATCACTAGGTAAAAAACTTCTCAAGTGACAACCCCGGGCGGACTTCGCAGCTCGGTCATAACTCTGCCGCGCAAAGAAAACTCAACGTTCGCCCGCAGCTATAAGTTTCAATTTTGCTTGCAGGCAGCGAGTCTGGGTAAGTTTTCATACCTAAAACTGACTTTTATTAGGGAGTGAAACTTCTGTACGTAGTACTATTACTTATTCTGTGGTCCTATCTTTAAGAACTATTATATTTTTGCCATTGATGTATTATTTCGATTCGCAGGCGGCATTTCAATTGTATTTAGGGTAGTGTTGGCTACAAACACCCAGCACTTGTTATAGATTATAATCGAGTTGAACCGCCGACCGTGTTATTTAGAGCTTTAAGAAAAAAAACACGTTTTAACAGCCTCTGTATAACGATAGTGTGAGACAATTTTGTATTGTGCGCCTTCTCGGTAGAGAAAACAGGTATGAATGGGAACGCGGGTCATTCACAAAACGAAACATTCTATTGTTATTTGCCGAACCGCTGTCTCAGCGACGTGGCTGCAAAAAAAGGGTTGGCGCCCTTACTAAAGGGTATCACAGTTTTTCACTAAGATCCTATCCACTATTTCTATTTATATTGCTTTTTCCTATCGCAAACGAAATTCTTTTACATCTTTGTAAAAACTATGCATAGATATAAATAAAATAAAATATCCATCACGCCTTATCCCCGAAGGGGTGGCAGAGACATATTATATGCCCACTTTTCACCGTGTGGATTCCTGTCCCACGTAATAGGTGGTGAGCCCATTGCCGTGTTGAAATAGACAGACGCAGGTTGTAACTACCTGCTGTTGAAATTTTTTAAGCCGCCTATAAGGCCTTCAACCAGGCTTAACGACTGCCATTTTACTGGCAACCGGGACCAACGGCTTAACGTGCCTTCCGAAGCACGGAAACGCTCGCAAATGTAAATGCCACAAAGTGGTCACCCATCCGACGACCAGCCATAGTGAAAGTTGCGTACCTCAGTGATCGTTTACGGAACACTGAGACCGCGGGGCCACGAGCGCTTTCAATAGCATTTGCATAGATATCTACTACTTAATATTAAATAATAAAAAAGTTTCGTAAATAATAGTCCGGTCGCTAGATTTTTGGTTCAGTCACGCTTTTCTTACCTATTCTAGTCTAAGGTCTGTCTCAATAGGTATTGGTTTCGATCACTTCTAAACTACTGAACCGATTTAAATAAAATAACTACTTTTCAGCTATTGATATCACAACCTTTCTCCAACTTATCGTGCGACACTTGACCGTTATTTAATTGAATGTCTTGTCAAACATGTCATGTAAATCTATTCCTTATCTTGTACTACCTGCTTGTCAAAGATATGGAAACATTTTCAAGGGTATTTTTTCAACAGAACTTAAAAGCAGCATGATTAATAAATTTAAAATAAATAAATACAATCATGAATAACAATGATTTTATTTATGAAGTTGCTTGTTGAAAAATATTAAAAATGCTGGCGTCATGCACACATACGTGCAAGACGGCAGCCGCCTTTTACAATGCCGAAAACAAAAAGCACAACTTAGCTGCTCCTTGCAACCAAATAAAGTGAACTGACTACAAATCCAGGTAGAATTTGAACGCAACCTAGAATACCTACACAAAGATTAAGAGAAGAGGGCGATTATGATTTGATTTTACGCAAAACTACAGAATAGATTTAAAGAATCTTTACATACATACATACATATTGTCACGCCTTTATCCCCGAAGGAGTAGGCATACTATACGCCCACATTTCACCGTATGCGATGGACAGGCGCAGGCTGTGGCGACCTGCTGTTGAAATTTTTCCAAGCCGCCAATAAGGCCTTAAACCAGGCTTAACGACTGCCATTTTACTGGCAACCGGGATCAACGGCTTAACGTACCTTCTGAAGCACGGAAACGCTCGCAAATGTAAATTCCACAAAGTGGTCACCCATCCAAGTACCACCTATAGCGAATGTTGCTTAACGCAGTGATCGTTAACAGAACACTGAGTCAGCGGGGCCACGAGCGCTTCAATACAAAAAAAAACTGAAATAAATGATAACATAGCGTAACTATTTTATGAATCTTTAGATTTAGGTAGGTATAAAGCTTATACATCACAATGGGATGTATCCCGGGAACAAATTGGAAACGGTAAAACTTCACGTGCATTAACTAGTAAAATATATTTTTTTGTTCCGATAAATTTATCACATTCTCGTTTATCCGAAATGACACGTATATCTTATAGTCTCAATACAAAATTGTGGTTGGTTAAAAATATAAGAGGTGCATTCAATTTTGACGATGTGTTAAAAATCTAATATCTAAGCAACAAACAGCAATATAGCCTTTGTCTCTGGCATTCATGAATAGAATTTTCATAAATATGCTATAAAATGGAATATATTCGCGTTTAGTATTATGGGTTCAGAGGTAAAGCGTTAATATTTCGGTGAGCTTGTGGGTGAATGAAAAAGGTAATCTTTCAGATTGACTATGAAAAGTAAATGATGGGATGAATAATTCTCAAAAATATTGGAAATGAGTCACTATCATTGTAACTAACATACTAAAACTTTCCTTAAATTTCCATTTTCCATATGGGAGCAAACACCTTAATCAAATTAGATCTATAGTTTTCGAGAACATCGTAAATAATATATTTCGGGATGATCGTAAATTTTTTTTTTGGAAATTATAATCGAAACAGTTCGAAAGTAGGAACTATTAGTAGTAGTAACTATTAAAGATAAGTGTATAAACTTTTACCCAACATGAACATTCACACAAATAAATGTGAATGGGGACTCCGAGAAATCCAAGGAGATCCAAGCATCCGATAAGCGGGAAAAAGCCCAGAAATGGCGGATGCAAGTCGAGCTACCGTTGCCATAGACAAGATAAGGATATGTACTGAGATAAGAAACCCGGCAATAGACAAACAGGATGGTAAACTTCACACATCACACTCGAATTATTAGTAAACAAATTTATATTTTACTCATTTCGTTTGTAGTGTCTGTGGTTGTGTCTTTGCTATAGTGAGTTAGGTATGCACATTCTATTTCAATATGGAAATTGTAGAATGCATTCCACAGTGAGTGACATCACTTCTACTTCGCAACGCAAAATGTAAATAGTGTTCCATATTTTAAAGTTGATAAGAATATTACTTTCTATTGTATGGCTTTTACCATAAAGTTAATAAAAAAGGTTGGTGCTTTCTTAATGAAACTATTTTAGTTGGAATCAGAAAGGTCCTTTGTGAATGTACCTAATACCGTTTACAATTTGCTTATTACAACAATATGTGATGTGAAACTGTGCGAAACGCTTAAATAAAAATAATACATTTCACTATAATTTACATCGGTAAACCATAATTTTAATACTGACATATCACTAAGTAGATGTCATTACCATTACGAAATATACTGAACGGCCCCACATTGATGCGATTTACAATATACACGCCTTGCGTGGTTGTAATTGAAATGAGCAAGTTATAAAGAATAGGTTATATACCTACATATAATAACTTAACGTCTTTTTCATTTGAAATCTCTGAAGCCATTTTAAAAGGTGTTTATTAAAAAGTAATCAGATTTCTCTAAGTAATTATCACTTAAAGTTAAAAAAAGGTAAATTAAGTTATATGTACAGTTATAAGTATAGACGTAGACAAGTTATATGTAGAAAATAACTTGTTACAAAGTTTTGTGTAGAAATAAATCACTCAAACACAGCATACTTCCTCATACCGCCGTAAATTAATTGCTGATCTTTATTGCCTGTTCTGTTAACGCAGGTAGCTCTGATGTTTACCGCAAAAAAACTACATAATCCCATTAACAACCATCAACCCAGCAAATTAATTTAAAAGTCTTTAACTAATGAAGACATAAACTTAGAATGCTTTTTTTACAGGTTTATTTATTTATTTTTTTTAAAGAATTGTTTCCGTCGTTAGTGTTGTATACGGTAGAGATATTTCATCAAATAAAAAATAAGAATGCTTGTGCATTCTTATTTTTTATTTGATGAAATATCTCTACCATATAACCACAATGAACCTCAATGTTTGAGATACTTACTCGTACACGAACTTTGCATGAAGTACCAATTACCTTTGTTATACATGTTTATCAAGGCACAGGTACCTTCATCGTATCAGAATCGATTCAATACAGTACGCCTTCCTAACTGTCTTCAGATGGGTATATCTGAAGGCACGGTCAACGTGGTTTGTTTATTGCGTCCGTGCCATGACTGCCACGAGTCTAAAAACTATGTGGCGAAGATCGAGTACTTGGCATTAAAATCTACAGATCCCACATCTGTCCGCATAGGCGATGATTTTGTCCGCATAGGCGATTCTTTCTCGCTGTGTGTAAATACATTAAACCGGCTTCCATTACAATATTATTTCCAAAGATGAATAGTTATTTTTAGCACATATTTGATTTCAGTACACAACAAGAATTAAATTACAAGCAAGATTATAAAATAGATAATAAACTATTTGAAGCTGCTGTCTGTGCATTGATTGAGATCGACCTCGAACATTGACCGAAATGTCTGGTGCAGTAAAAACATTACACTAAATAAAAAAGTAGGTCCATGTTTGGCAAGTTAAGGCCATTAACGCATTAAAATTTCATATTAAAATCTACGTACTGAGACACTTCAAAAAAACAACTATAACCATTAATGATGGACAGTAGCTATAAATTTAACGTACCTAATATAAAATTAAACTCAATCTAACTAGTAAGAAAGCAAGAAAAAGGTTTTTATTGTCAATAACACAGGCTAACTATACATATAGTAGTGTTCACATGTCCGTACATTGCATTAAAAATGAAAAATATGTGGTGTACCTGAGTACACAGGTAAGAAGTGAAACTTCTTTACGTAAATTTTATTTACAGATATTAAATTTCTCTCATACGTCGATACAGAAGTTTCACTTATGATAAATAAGTTTCACTTTAAAACAACATGGCGCGTAACCGAAAAATGTGACGATTGTTTACTGCTATAAAATTCCTCTCAACGCCGATAAAGAAGTTTCACTTCAATAACAAAAACCACGTAAACAAAAAATTGTACTAAAAAGTAGATTTTTCCTTTGTTTCCCTAAAAACGGGTAAAATGTACAAAAATGACTTCGATTTGTTATTAAAATTGATGCACGTCGTACGAAGTACTGAGACACTTCGAAACTATTAAAGATATAGTGACTATAAACTTAACGTTGCCTGTCTCTGTCATATTACTTATTCCAGATGTAAGGCACAACCATTCGCCTTGTAACATTAGGTACATTTTAAACACTAGTATTTACTATTTATAAGTGCTCCAACCCGCGTTGAAATGTAAGCATGTTATTTCAAAGCGTTTACTATTTATGTTTTTAAAGCTGTGAAAATTCATTCGACGGCTTCTAAAGTCACACACAGCGGGCGCACGATTTGCATACAGTGTGCAAAATATGTTTCATGGACAATGTAGTTAAGCCATAAAGAAAAATGTTTAAGTTAGTGTGTTTCCAAACTAAACTATAGAAAAATTGATTGCCCCTCCCCAACAAAAGCTTCGACATAAATGTTTATCGTCGCCTTTATGCCTTAAAATTTATCATTGCATAAGTAAATCCAATCTATTATATCTATACTTAATATTATAAAGATAAAGAGTTTGTTTGTTAGTTTGTTCGGTTGAACGCGGTAATCTCAGGAACTACTGGTCGGATTTGAAAATTCCTTTTTGTGTTAGATAGCCCAATTATCGAGGAAGGCTATAGGCTATATATCATTACGCACTGGGGAGCAGAGCAGTAGTCATAAATGTCGACAAATCGGGCAAATATTTATATATTTGCCCGATTTGTCGACATTTATAATACTGTTATAAGCAATACTGTAGAATTTATAGGCGATGGGATTAAATAGGTGCGACGGGAGTTCGAAGTATGTCTCGGGCGAAGTCCTTGTACGAGTATTAATGATATACCTAAGAAATCTGAAATCGTTGAGGAGCAGATTTCCTTTATGTGCAAAGCATTTTGTATCTTACCTTCTAAGGAATACGTTTCAAACTATATTAGTAGTTACAATTGCACATTGATATACCGTAAAAGTTGTTCGTGATTTGATAAACCGTTGAACTAAGTCGCTATAATATCGTAAACGTTGAGATGCTAACATGTTAACGTTTTCACGATTTAAGTATAGTAGGTACGTAATCGTTATTCTCATCTTCCCTGTTCAGTGTATCACGCGAGATTCTAGGTAAATTGGCGCAGACAAACACCAGGCGCCGCCATATGAAATATGTTCAAGAATTTTGTTTTTCTAATTCTATTCTGGGGTTCAGAGTTTTCTACGGCAAGGTTTTCTTTCCACTTTTTCGCCAATCTATCCTGCACAAGAAATACGATTTTGTTTCATAATTTGCTTGTATTGGAGAAATTATTGATGTCGATTGCTGAAATTGTTGTTGGAGTGATTTTGGAACAGGGACGGAAATATGTTCAGGACACCGGGGAAGCTCCGAGGAATGCGCGCTATTTGATTTGACCACCCGCGGTGGCGGTGAAGCAATATTTATGTCAAAGATTGACTACTATAAGCCAACTTTAAATTGTCTAATTCTCAAATTAAAGGTAATTTTATTATGAAAAATTAAATGTCATATATGTAGACAAAAATTGCAAAAGATATATTTATTTAAAAAAAATAACTATTCGATAAAATCACGAAGTTAAGGGCAAGCTTTTTTAAGGTGACAACACAATTCAGTGTCTTGGTATAATATAAAATTGCAGATTGGGGTCTACTATCATACACTAGTAATCGGGACGGGCTTAACGTTTATAGGCTTTGGAAAGAAATGCCAAATAGCTATCAAAGCTATATCAGGAGGACCCATCGAAACGTTAGATAGTTGTGATCGTTTACAGAACAATACTGACCTTGTCGAGCTTTTAAAATTGATATTGATAGCTCTTGACATATTATTATACATTTTATTCAGGTCAAGATCATATCAATTAACAGTCCTACGTAAACAGGACCGTATTGACATGACAAACGCCTCCCGAATTGACCTCCGACCGTGACAATCACAAAACATTTCATTGTAAGTGGGTCAGAACAGAACTGCCATGAATTTATTTATATAGCTTGATATTATCTAATGGGTCGTTGTACCAGGGTCACAGTGGTGTGAGGAGCGCGCCGCTGGACCGTAGCAAGCGCTGGCCTATTGTCATTCAATCGGGGAATCGTGGGCTCTTTGTCGGGCCGTAGCTGGAGCCCGCCATTCGACATGGGGATGCGGGATAAAAGGCCGAAAATTATGTTAGGAATGTAGGTACATTTACCAATAAAAAAGTAAAAATTACAACACATCAAAAAACATATTGATAACGTTTTTTGATGTTTTTGTCGATACAATTTAGAAGCCTATTTGTTTTACTACAAACTTTTTTTTTTGAGTTCTGTACATCATAAAGAAATTTTGGAGTCCTTATAGGATCACTTTATTATCTATCGTCCGAGATTAAAAACATATACTGAGATCTACCGCTAAGTTAACGTAATCTTTACTAATATATAAAGCTTGTTTAGTTGAAGCGCTAATTTCAGGAACTACTGGTCGATTTGAAAAACTCTTTCTGTGTTGGATAGACCATTTATTAATGAAGACTATAGGCATATCATCACGCTACTATCTTGGAGAATGGAGCAGAGCAGTAATCATAAATGTCAACGAATCGGGTAAATTTTAAACATTACATTAATTATTTTTTGAATTTATAAACGATGGGATTAAACAGGTGCTACAAGAATGCGATGTATGTCACAGGCCAAGCCGGGGGGTCACCAAGTACAAAGATATACGGGTTTTTATGCCGCAAGAAATGTAGGTATATTTTGACACTCTCAAGGGAATCAAATTTCATAGAATCGCTCTCATTTTGACTTGATTTTTTTTCTTTTGTATAAACTCATTACCTACTATATAATTGGTCAAATATCATGTAAATAAAGCTAATGTAATTACTGGCGGCGGTTAGAAAAGAGTGGCCATGAGTTTTATTGCCAGGTTCTTCCTCAGGCTCTACCTATTGTTTTGCGAATCTGGCAGTAAATGTAAATGTAGAAGCAATAATCTTGACGTTCATAAGTGTTACTTTGTGACCTACATGAAAAAAGATTTTACATTTCATTTCAGACATTGTTGGGAGCGACTCCCATCCTACTTCCCAAACCTTTATAGGTTTACCCTTATGGGTACCTGCATCGTGGCCCTGTCCTTTAGTCAGAAAGTGAACAGCGATCTTGGAAGTCCCCTTTACACCTCCGATCTGACGGAAATTCAAATTTCTAATCTAAAATTTCTAATAGCTAACCTAATTTGCATAATCTGTATGCGCATGAATCATCATCATAACTAACAAGCCGAGATAGCAATAAATGGGTGGCACCCATTCATCACTATTTAAATTAAATGAAAGACGTTTAAAATATGTTCAACTATAAAATACTAGCTTAACCCCGCGGCTTCGCCCGTGACTAATTTTGAATCCCCATCGCATCCACTATTAATGTTTTTTGAAATTTATGATTACTGCTCCGCTCTCCTGAGTAGTAACGTGATGTTATATATCATATAGCCTTTCTCGATAAATGGGCACAAAAATATATTTTTTTAACTCGTACCAGTAGTTATGAGATTAGCGTGTTCAACCAAACAAACAAACAAACTCTTTAGCTTAATATATTAGTATAATATAGATATCTCATGTATAGTACCCGTGGTACTTAGGGCGATTTCCCGAGCACAGACAAGTAGATATTAAAATGCATAACATAAGTCATTAAGCGAGCATTATCTACAATTAGTTAACTGCTTTTAAGCCCGTAACTTGCACCGTGAGAACTAAATAAAATGCTCTGGCGAGTCTAAATGACAAGTGAGAACATTTAGTAGAGCATGCAATGTTATGTTACTGTTGCAGAGAATTTATTAAATCGGGATTTTTATCTTATGCCTAGGAATTTCACGGTTTACTGCGATTGCATGCGGCTTTTGCTCACAATCGGTATGTACTAAATTTCATCTAAATTTATCAGCGATAACACTATGTAAAGAATTACATTTTCACCTCTCAATAAGTTCAGATTTACAATTTACGTTCTTTAAGGTGTTCGTATAGTATTTGTTGAGTTAATATTTTTATCTCACAAAAAGCGTACAAAGGAATTTTATAAAAACGAGAGTATTGGGTCAAAACTTGAGAGCCTCCTTTTTGGCAATCGTATTTCAAACACAAAATTCTTCAACTAAGTCTATGAGTATTGTTAAATTTTGTAATAAATCAAAAAATAAAGTCGGCAAACGTTCTATGAACACCCTTAGGGCCACCGCTCAATAACGGGACCCAGCCCGTCTATTGTGTGCGGCGTGTTGAATATACTATACTTGTAGTACTGCACACAAATCGCAACAGAATTCTATTTTTAACTTGTGTTTAAAGCATTTTGTAGTTCATCTCAACAAAATCTAGGATATGTAGTAGTGAAACTGGTTTATTTATGCATGTTTCATTGTCCAATTTACTGTATTTTTCATGTGCATGTTGAGTTTCAACAAACTTAACTTATAATTTATTTATTGATTTATTTTATTATAAATTTTTTTAGGTAAATATTATATTTATTAATTTAAAATACATAGTCACAAAAACTTATAATTAAGTTATTATAATTGTGTGTCTGTTCATTTTTACTATGAAACTATAGTTATATTAATTCAATTTGTATACACTTCTACTCATTTTTTTTTTGAGATATTTTATGTATTTATTGCTCAATCTCAAATTGTAAAAACTGCAAGTAATTAGGAAACTGAATTTCCTTGCTTTGCCTGGCAACCGATTAAATCACATTATATTAAATCATTAGTTGTACATGTTTACGGCATCAACCGTAGTCACAATTGCTTTCGACTCATATATCAAATAATTTAATCTAAATAAGATTAACGAGGCGCTATTAGATGAGAGATTGTTCAGTGAGCGACGATCATTATTTCTAGCCAATAAACCTTTTTAAATTATTTACATTTTGATATAATTTATTGTACGAAAAATGTGTCTTTCCAAATTTCAAAATAATGAAGGTTCAATAAAATTTAATTCCACTTAGTGGTTTAATCGGTAGCAAGTCCCTATATAATATTTAAATGCTGTTTAATTGTGTCTATACCTATTTTGTATTTCTAGCATATTAAATATTGATTAATGTTTGGCTGACGATTCTGATGCGCGGTAAAATTCGAATGAGTTTTTGTTGCATCTTTATGTATGTATATTTTTACATTAATATTATGTAAAGTAAAGAAAATAAAAAATATAAAATGAAAAAAATATCTTTGACAGTTCGCCATTGGCACTATCTATAATACTATACTGGGCCGTTATTGTTCGATGGGTATACCTATTTTAGAGTAATTGCCATATTCTAATCAACTTTACGTAAGTATTATCGATGTCTGGTCTTAGTCAATAGCTTAACCCCTGCCATGCTACAGGCAATCGGGACCAACGGCTTAACGTTCCTTCCAAAGCTCAGATAGGCTCGTGAATAGAATTACAAGTGAATTTAATTAAATTAATCTTTATTACCATTTATTTAATCTGCTAGCGGATATCAATTTAACACATTAAAGAAATGGTAATTTTTATCTGCATTGATATAGGTACATGGCGCTAATCTGTACAGATCATTTGTTTTATTTATCCTTCATAATATAAATAACCGCAGATATAGCTGCGGATATCCGTACCATCACTAATTCTATTAACCTATCCATTTATCTTGAACACTAAGATTAGAGAGAATCAAGAATATATGTTTGTAGTTTAATGAATAATTAATATCCTAACTGATATTTATAACGTTTTTTATTTGTTACACTTTCACCTCAAAATCAATTAACATTTTCTTACGAATTTCGGCAGAGAATGATTCGGCATTGAAGTCAATTTATTGGGTATGTTTTTAAGCAAACGTCACAGGTTAAAATCAATTAGGTACTTAGTACATCTTAATAATATTATAAATGTGAAAGTTTGTATGGATGTTTGTTACTCTTTCACGTAAAAACTACCGAATGGGTTTTAATGAGACTTTACAATAACATAGCTTATACATCAGAATAACACATAGGCTAATTTTTATCCCGGGAACAAATTCCTGTGGGAAACGGGAACGGCAAAACTCTCTACGCAAGCGAAGCCGCGGGCGTCCACTAGAAAGAAATAAATCACTTACCTACCTACGCAATCAGTCAATTAAATTAAAATCTATAGGTAAGTACACATATCTATACTAATATTATATAACTGAAGAGTTTGTTTGTTTGGTTGAACGCGCTAACCTCAAAAACGACGTGTCTGAACTCAAAAAAAAATTTTGTGTTGGATAGTCCATTTATCGAGGAAGGATATTGGCTATATAACATTACGCTACTACCCTGGAGAGCGGAGCAGTAATCATAAATGTCAAAAATATCAATGTCAAATCTTCAAAAAAATCCTAACACGATGAGAAAGTAAAAAATATCCTAATAAAAAATGGAGATTGTAAATACAACAAATATTTTTTCCGTTACAATTTTTTCCAAATTATATTTTTTTTGTTAGATGCATTTATAAAGCTTTATATCCTTTAATGCTTCACAATAAGTGTTAATTTAGAAAAATCGGCCCTGAATTCAATACATTATTGTAAAATTAAAAAATCATTGTCATGGAGTAATGAAGTAAATAAATAAATTGGTGGGACACTTTTACACAGCGCCATAGCCAAACTAAGCTATAATCTTGTACTATGGGATCTAGACAACTGATACACATACTCATATATTTCTAAATAATAATAATAAATATCGTTGGGACAACTCACGCAACGCCATCTGATTCCAAACTAAGTAGAGCTTGTACTATGGTAACCAGATAACTGATAAACATACTTGTATATGTCTAAATACATACATATTATAGATAAATAACACTGGATGTTATTTACACAGAACAAACCATCGTGTTCATCAGACAAAGTTATATCCTGGGTGGGAATCAAACCCACGACCTCTTGCGTAGTAGTCGGATATACTCCCACCTCGCTACAGAGGCAGCCATATATTATACACAAGAAACACCCAAACACAAAATCCAATAATTGCGGATCACACAAATATTTGTACCGACCCGGGAATTGAACCCGGGACCGCAGCGTGGAAGTGAAACGAATGTTCGAAGGACACATCAGATATTCAATTCTTTTAACTTATTTATTAGATAGTTCTTTGTTTACCCTAAACAGTGGAATTTATCATAAGCTACAGTTGTGCAAGTATAAGGTAAACTATGGTTATACTAAGATATAATACACTAACAAAATTATACCACAGTCAGTAACTCCACAAAAATGAACACCAACAAACACACCAAACCACGACTGTCATAAATAAATAAGAAAGGGCAGCAATTTTAAAAATACTCACCGTTAATAAAGGTGCAACAGGATCTTCCCGGCATGCACTCGATTCGGATATTTTACACAAAACTGACACAACCCTATCTTCAACAAAACTCGTCAGTACATAAAAACAATTCGAACAAAATCACACTGACTCAACTCAACTCTTTATTCTTTGATATATTATTTACAGTATTTGCTAACCACCACAGGTGGTTCAAATATTTACGTAAAGTTTTTTTACGAACGATGTTGAATAATAACAACGAAACGCGAAGCGATCGACTCGCAGTCGAGCCGACGCAAGACTGGCAACTGGCAAGTCAACTCGATCTCTCGATTCTCGCCTCTCGGATTCGGATTATTCAATGTCTCGACTCGATCCTCGAGCTTACAGAGAGGTTTCCCGTCCCGCTCTCGCACGCAGAAACCAGCGCCAGGCGGGTTAAAAAAATATGAGAAGAAGCCTCTCAAATTTCGCCGAAATTTGAACCAAACTAAACATTTTGTATTCAGTCTGACAGGTACAGGACTACTTTACTTTGTACACATCCTATATTTAACATGGTAGGTGATTGTATGTTTTTTTCGTAAAACGTACCAACTGAGGTATCTAGATGGAGATTGTTAGCAGCTGCCTTTTCGCGGGGTATGTCTTTGGTAGATACAAGTTAACAGTTCTGTTTTTGAATTTAATGATACTCGTATATAGAATTTATTTGAAAAATTGTCTAAATTATAAATATATATATATAAATTATTCAGTATTTTTCCTTGCTTACGAAATCTTATGGGCAATTCCGATATTTTATTTTAATTATATAGAAAATAATTAAGAAAATTAGAAAAAATCTTCAATATTTATCTTTTCTACAGTTTTCTATATCATTCTACATTTTTGTAATACATAGATAGTTACTGGAATACATACAAATTTACAAATAGTCACGCCTTTATTCCTGAAGAGGTAAACAAGGCATATTAAACACCCAATTTTCATCTGTTCGTCTGTTGTCATATTTTGCCCCACTGAAATATGTGGTGACGGTACTAGTGATATAACAAACAGCCCCAGGTTGTATATGGCCTCCAACCTCCAAAACCCTTAACTAAAATAAAAAACCAGCACAAACATTCATCCATATTAGAACTGATCCTAGTGTAAGGGCCGTATTCCAGAACGTTTCTCAACACTCAATCGACGCTTGAGAGTAGATTTTATAAGGCAAAAGCTAGCCTCAAGCGTTGATTGAGAAAACGGACCTAAGATCCTTAACGCAAAGCGGGATTACGAGCGCTAGTTATTACCTACTTATTGAAACAGCTCTATCGTCTATCTCTTTCTGACCTTATGACACCCATGGGAATCACGTGGCCCATCTGTTTGACATCGACGGGAATTATATAGATGTCATGTTTGGGCGTACATTATAGGACAATATCGATCAATCGTGTGCATGGGTATAAGAGGCACCCCATCAAGATGTTAGGAGCCCTAGCGATCTCACCTGATACTACACCTACTAGCTAACGGACGATGCAGGCGTCTTTAAGAGATTGGAAGGTCAGATGGAAGTCTCTCGCAACAATGCCGAAATTCCAAACCATATTATACACATAAGGAAAAAGTTTGGATAATATAAAGAAAATATAAGAAGAAGGTCGATTTAAAACCGATCAAATTCGACCACAATAAGAAGTAACTCGCCCTTCACCATCGTAGCCAAGGAATCAGACGACTTCTAAACAGAAATCAGTTTCAAAACCGGAAGTGGTATAAACTTCAAAATCGCCGATGTATTCATGGTGTCCTGAATAGAATGTCGTAAACCGTTTGTCTCTATTTGTTTTGGTTCCTGAGAAATATATGCGTAGAGGCGGACGGACGGACAGACTGAGCCGTTTTATAAGACTTTTCTAAACATTAGGGTTTAGAAGTCTAAAAAAGT
This sequence comes from Thumatha senex, assembly GCA_948477245.1. Classification (NCBI taxonomy): domain Eukaryota; kingdom Metazoa; phylum Arthropoda; class Insecta; order Lepidoptera; family Erebidae; genus Thumatha; species Thumatha senex. The sequence goes on from OX419726.1 coordinate 22,109,945, forward strand.
TTAAATAACATACATAATTACAAACATATAATCACGCATACACATATTTACCCAAAGGAGAAGGTATAAGCAAACTAAAGATCCAGTGGTAGGCCTTCTTAACGACTACCATGTGCCAACGACTTAGCGTGTCTTCACAACGAAGCACGAAAATTTTGACCAAGAAGTTGCTATTCCACTAGAGCTTGATATTCACGATAGTCGCAGCGACCGTACCCAGTGAACAAATACCACGTGTTGGTCATAATAACATAACTAAACAAAGAAAACATTTTAGCGGACCACTTATAACTACGGATACAAACTGACCCTCGCTTCTCAGTACTAAATCAATTACTCGTTGTTCCCCGTTTTATCTACACTAAGACCATCCTTAGTCAATATTTGTGAATATGTTGCGGGGAAATCAGGATATTAGAGATATCACGATATACCTAGATCACGAAAAAAAACAATATTTTAATCGAAAAAAAATTCTTGCTGTAGTTTTATATCTAACGATGCGATATGACGAAACATTAACTTTTTTTTGTCCGAGGTGTCATCTGGGGCGACAGCGATAGTTAAATAGTTAGTAACCGTGTGGAATTAGTCAGTTCAAGTCAGATAGGAAAATAAAGATTCACTGATCACGCATGATATAACAATAAATCTATATGTTACTTGTATTTCAATATAATCAATATGTTATATGTATGTAACGCTGTACCTGAAACCTGCATTTTAAAATTGTGTTTATTAAAAATTATCATGCCTAATCCGGTAATCAACCTATTTTGTTTACAACATTTTATAAAATCCCAAACTTTAGACACATTTCTCGTAAAGAAATGATGAGATAATCATAATCAATGACCAAATTTTTCAATTGTGAGTAACTTTGTTCTTCTTTACGGATAGCATTTCTCCCACCAATTTGCAAAAAAATTTAAAGAAAATTTCATAGTAATCATCAAAGTTTGTAAATTATATAATGTAATAGAATACTGACAGACTGCCTCTGTGGCGCGGTGGGAGTGTATCCGACTGCTACGCAAGAGGTCGTGGGTTCGATTCCCACCCAGGATAAAACTTTGTGTGATGAGCACGATGTTTTGTTCTGTGTCTGGGTGTTATATATCTATAATATGTATGTATTTAAAAATTTATAAGGATGTATGCTTATCAGTTATCTGGTTACCATAATACAAGCTATACAGACAGAGTATCACATTCACATCTCTGCAATAGTGTTAGTATTTTGTTACTAAGATACTCTTAGTTCAAATATCGATCTACAAAAATACTCAATATGCATAATCATGAGACTAAACATATTGAATATTATTATTTATTTTTAATTATATTTTAACAGGTATTAATTTTAAGGATTAGTATGAACTCATCCTTGAGCGTCAGCTCATCCAACACATATCAGTCACATCATTAGCCTCAGCGTCACAACATCGCTATGTAATACAACTTCTCATCCTTTGTGACCTTACTTGTTGCTATGTAGATGGCAGCAGATGTAATCCCTATTAATTATTCAGTGCGTAGCTACCCAAGGGTTAGGCAGTGCCCCGGGGCCCTCGAGCTCAGGGCCCTCGAATCCTTACCAGAATATCTCGATAAAACCGAACTTTTGTAAATGTCTCCCATTTTCAAAATAAATATGACAGGTTGCAACTCGACTTAATCATTGTAACTCAATTGACAGAAATTCGAAAGCTATACCTGGAGAATTACCCTAACATTAACAATATTTATATTTATACGTTTACTAGGCAATAAACCCTTGAATGTTTTCTATTTCGTTTTATTGCCCAATATCTACACCAAGTTATTAATTGTACTTTATGTTGTTACTGTTTAATGTTTTCATTACCTGCCCTGTAGTGTGTAATGTAACATTTTTTACTTACTTTTTAGCTATTTTAATTAAATGTTTTATTATACGTTCTCTCAAATTATCTGCATGGCCATTGTCTGTAGCATTCCTAGGCCTTTATATTTCAAAATATTTAGATTTTCTAGTGATCTCTTTTTTTTTTTCTTTTTTTTTTTTTCTTTTTGTTATGGCCCCTATGCCGGAGCGGGTACCGGCAATTCCGCCACTGTCTAACGTGCAATGGAGTTTTCCATGTGTATACTATTGATAAGCAACATTAACAATTTTGTATTGACTAATTGTGTATCTTGATTGTGTTATTAAATTAAAATTTCACTGAAAAATATACATAAAGGTACGTAGGTACCAATGAATAATTTAGATACTATGGTAAGGTACATAGTATTTGCAAGTTCCGAAGGAGACTATTCAAAGCCTAATATCATTGTGACGGATGAACGCCATCAGGGTAGAAAGTAATTGTCGGGAAGGATGGGCTAAAAGAGACTTAACATTAACTGGAAGAGAAATTTTTAGCCTAACAAGTTCGCTATATAAGTCAGAATTGTTCTGAGGACAAGAGAAGAAGATATGCTCTAAAGATCCTTCATCAAAGCCACATTCACACAGTGATGAGTCTCTTACTCGGATTTTATGTAAAACACAGGAGAGCAGCAATGGCCCAAGCGAAGACGGCAGATGACAGATATTACAGACTTAGGTATTTTTTTAAAACGGTAAAACCATGGTTTTAGTGTAACGTTCGAATTTATTGAGTAATAATTTTTCCCTTTAATTTTGCCCGTTTCAGACCACTGAGCTTGCCATGATGCCAGAAGCATTTTACTTGGAAGATTTAATAAATCATATCCCTGGCAGTTATGATGTCTAAGGTCAGTAGACGGTGAAGAGACAGCCCCTCTGGCTAGCTCATCCACCAACTCATTGCCCCTGATACCAGAGTGACTGGGAATCCATACTAACTGAACAGTTTTTTGTTTTATGCTACAGTTAAACAGATGTTGTTTTATTTCCAGTATTATGGAGCTACGCAGCTTATCCGTGTACGGGTTTTGTTCTAGAGCTTTAAGAGAACTTAAAGAGTCAGTGAAAATGACCGCTTTATTGATATTATGGGAGTCTATATATATACATGACTCTAGAATGGCGATACATTCACCCGTAAAAACTGATGACTCTCTGGGGCATTTGAATTTTAAGATTATCCTAGAGTTTTGGTAGTACACTGCCACCCCAGTTTCACTTTCCTGGGATAATTTTGAGGCATCTGTAAAAAATCGATGGAAATCATGCCATTGAGACATTACCATTGAATTAAAGATTGCCCCCGCAAAGGCACTCCCCTTGGTAATCCCAATATCCAACAGAATGTCCGGTTTAAAACACAACACTTCGAATTTATAGTTGAATAGAGGGAGTCTATTATAGGCTATTAAGGGGTATTCTAGATTTAGAGTATTCCGCAAAGCTTTTAGTATTAAAGGAATCTGCTTATGTTGCCAATATTGAACGGTATTGGTTAGGGAGTTTAATTCACATAATTTTTGAATAAGTGGATGGGTATTTTTGACTATTAAGCGAAATATAAACCGATTTGCTAAATATTGTCTCCGAAGTTCCAAAGGGGCCTCCGCGCACTCAACCTGCAATGCATTCACTGGAGAGGATTTCATCCCTCCTGTGATAAGTCTAAGGCATTTTGATTGGATTTTATCTAGTCCGATTAAAGCACCTTTGTTACAAGGAACTAATAGAAAAGTACCATAATCCATCATACTGCGAACTAGTGCATTATAGACCAATTTAATAGTGTATGGATGGGCACCCCACCAGACACCTGTAAGAGCTTTTAAGATAGGGATGACTCGTTCACATCTCTTTACTAGGTAATTAATGTGGTGGCGCCCTGTCAATTTTTGATCTAAATATACACCCAAAAATTTAGCATTTGAAGCCAGTGGAATACTTTGGTCTTGAACATAGATTTGGATTGTGGGGATTGATTTCTTTCTGGAGAAAATTACTGCTGTACTCTTTGATGCTGACAGCGACAGACCATGGTCTAGTAGCCATTCATTTAACGAGGACAGAGAAACAGTAAGAGATGTGGCTGCGTCTAAAATAGAAAGGTCACTCACATATAAAGCTAGATCGTCGGCATATTGGAGTAAGTGGCAGTTTACATTAAGACAGGAGCCAATGTCTGCAGTATATAAATTGTACAGCAAAGGACTCAGAACGGAGCCTTGAGGCAAGCCTTTCCAAGTCCTTCGCTGCCCAAACTCCTCTCCCTGTACTCTTAAAAAAAGTGAGCGGGTCATAGTTATATTGCTTATGCACTTGATGATCTTCGCCGGTATTTTTAGCTTTTGCAATTTTTGCATGAGAATGGGAAGCATCACATTATCATAAGCAGAAGCTATGTCGAGGAATGACACAACCACTGATAAATTATCAGAAAGAGAATTACGTATATCCGTGATAAGCGTCGCCACGCTGTCCATGGTGCCTATTCCTTTCCTAAACCCATACTGTGTTGGAGGTAATAAATCTCTAGATTCGACAATCCATTCCAGTCTATTTTTTAATAGGTGTTCCAGTATTTTTAGTAGAACAGACGACAAAGCAATCGGTCTATATCCATTTGGGTCATCAGACTGTTTACCTGGTTTTAAGATGGGAAGTATAATTTGGACCTTCCATTGCTCGGGAATCCAACTATTTTGGTAACAGAAATTGAGAATATTTAAGAAATATTCTCTAGCGTCGCCGCCTAAATGGGTAAGGAAGGAATATGGTATTCCGTCAAGTCCAGGCGCTGAGTCTCGGACATGGCCGAGCACCATAGTTAGTTCCTGTGGGGTAAATGGTTTGTCCATAGGGTCAAGGTCTTGACCCATAACCCGAAACTCGCTCTCCTGTAAAGAAGGGACATAGGGTGGTGCTATTTTGTCAAAAAACTGTTCAGCCGTCTCCCTAGTCATTGGGGACGAGATGGTGGGAACGCAACCTGACCTAAACCTGTTAATTTTTCTCCACACAACTGATGTTGGCGTAGATGGTGATAAGGAAGAGCAAAAACTGGACCAACCTGCACGTTTCTTTTTGCGCAGCAATCTTCGACATTTAGCTGATATATGTTTATAGTTAATTAAATTATCCATAGTCATGTCTCTGTTATATCTCTTCTCCGCCTCCTTTCTTTCTCTTACAGCTTTAGTGCAATCCTGATCCCACCAGGGTGGAGATGGGATTTTGCCCCGTGCAGAGTTTTTTAATGGAAAACTCATTTCTGCACATGAGTTGATAGCACGTACAAGATTGTCCAAACAATTCTGTACATGGCAGTAACCAGACGTACCCAGGTTTTGGCAAGCTAAATTTGGAAGGGTATTAATTTTGTTTTCTAAAAGGGAAGAATATATGTTCCAGTCTGGATTATTTAAATTAAATTTTTGCAGAGGGAGAGAAGTCTTTTCCATGTATGTTTTGTCTGTGATAGTAATAATTATTGGATAGTGGTCGCTACCATGTGACAAATTTGTACAATGCCATTGTACAGATGCAGCTAGATCCGCCGAACAAAATGTGAGATCAACACAACTTTTGCGCTGTCCGAGATTTGGCCGACGGGTAGGACTACCATCGTTCAAGATGACGAGGTTGAGTTCATCCAGTACCTCTATCAGGCTTTCTCCAAATGCATCACATCTTTCCGAACCCCATCTGAAATGGTGCCCATTAAAATCACCCATTACAATAATAGGACCAATGACGCTCATGAATATTTGTCTCAGTACTGGTATGTGGCTTTGATGAGGATACGCAATATAAATAGACATCAGTGTGATGTCTTCTATTTTACGCACAACAATACATATATCCTCCGAAAACGGATGAATAGGTACAGGAACTTGTGAAACCGTATTTTTAATGAGGAGAGCTGACCCTCCATAGCCGTCCTCTCTGTCACACCTAAAGGTGTTGTAGCGAGGGATACGGAAGCTGAGACCTGGTTCTAACCAAGTCTCTGCAATACAGCAGGCAATTGGGTTATACTTGTTCAGGAGGAAAGTGAGATCATGCTTCTTATGAAGCACGCTCCTCACATTCCACTGGAGAAACACAAGTTGTGAAGCCATTTTGAAGGTCTAATAAAATTGAAATAAGTTTATCTGCAACGTTGGTCGGTGAAGAGGGAGAGGTAGAAGATAGAACGGATTTTATTACTTGGATTACAACTTCAATAATAGCTGAGAAAGAGGAGAAAGATTGAATGTTGGGGTTAGATAGAACACAACCATTTGGCTGTGTTGATTGAGGTAAACTTGTTAGATTACTATGGGCGGTTTTGTCGTAGGATGGTGTGAGAGGGACACGAGAGCGTGGCTTGAGAGTCACAGTCTTACGGTATGACTGTGTGGAAGAGCTCTTGGCTGCATTTGCATATCCGCGTGAAACTACTGGGATGGATTTGCTAGCCTCTACATAAGAAATTGAATGTTCAGCCATGGAGATCTTAATAGCTTTTTGCCTTCCATACTCCGGACAATCCCTGCTGTTAGCATAGTGACTGCCGGAACACAAAACGCAAAAGGCTTCTTCTGGAATTACGAAACAGCTATTGCCTGGATGATCTAGCCCGCATTTTAAACAACGGGGTTTCGACCTGCATAGTGACTCAATATGTCCAAACCTGCAACATTTACGACACTGAATCGTAGGAAATACGTATTGTTGTACAGGCAACGAAGTGTAGCAACAATAAACTCTTTTCGGAAGGGTCTGACCATCAAAGGTTAAAACACAGGTCTCAGTAGGCTTCCATTCTGTGACTCCGTCTCTAATAGATTTCCGGTTGATTCGTCTAATTTTAAGTGCACAGCCTGGAGGAACTGAAATGAACGTTTTTGCTTCCTCTTCCGTAACGTCGGATGGGATGCCACTAACGACGCCCATACGCGTGACATTGAAGGAGGGTATGGAGGCGATGTAATTATTTTTGGGAAGGACATTGTTGTTTAAAAAAATATTGGCGTCACGAGCTGACACAAATTCTACGGAAACACGATTTCTCCCTACTCTTTTAATTCCATCCTTTGATATGTTGCCGACATTATGGTTGAGTAAGAACATACCAAAAGAAATAGGGTGAAGGACAGTGCCATAGTTAGGCTCTGGTTCTATACGTGAGACATGGATAATGAATGGTGCCTTATCCTCTCCCGTATAATATTCCCGTGCATCCTGACTTTTTGGTTGTTTGGAAGGTGGGCTTACTGGGGAGTCTTCATTGACGTGTCGTTTTCGAGTATGGGTTTCCGAAAAGCTACCGACCGTTTCGGCAGTTTGAAACTGTGAATTTACTGTAGTACAGGGTGCGTTCCTAAACTGGAGAGGGGAGAAAGTGGGAGTAACGGGACGATCATCTGGGGGATCCGGAGGTTTGGTTCTATCCATTTTTAATAACCACATAGAATTTCATGAAGATATAAGCAATAAAGGCACAGCACAATACCTTATACCGGTTAAAAACACAATACTAACAATATGTACAATAAGAAACACAAATTAGACTAGATTATTAAAAGAAACCAAAAAAAATTCAAATCACACGGGCTGTCCAGACAAACGTTAAATTGACAGTCTAGTGATCTCTTAATCTTTGGTTACCTTTTGTAATGTCAGATAATGACAAGCCTTGGTGTTATTTTTAATTTATTGCTAGAGCTGCCAGTAGGTTAGGTTGTATAGATATTAGACCTTGTTATAAATTAATATTCTTGAAATATGTTTAGAATAATATTGTTTAAATTTTGAAATGCTCTGTAAAAGAAGGGAGCCGGGGCCGTCAAATCAGTCTACTTTTGGCGCTCGCCTGGTCAGGAGGTTCTGATTAATAGTGCTGAGTGCGAGGGTTGTGCCCTCTGAAATAATAACGTGATTGTCTGCAGTGGCTTGTGACGCCAACGGCTGGTGACTTTCAGCTCTCTGCCTGCCTTCAACTACCGCGACCTGCTTCTCCGAGGTCGGTGACGTGGAGGCCTGATTCGAGGCCCCTTCCTGGCGACGTGGAGGCCTGACTTGAGGCCCCCTTCTTGGTGACGTGGAGGCCTGATTCGAGGCCCCTTTCTGGCGAAGTGGTGGCCTGACTCGAGGCCTAACTGACAACCTGTTTTTTTAAAGAAACCTGCGATACCTTCACTTTACCCCCGGTTTCCCTGGCTTTATATTTATATTTTAACATTTATTAAATTAACTTTACCATTTCCTTTTTCTTTTACTTTTTCTTTTAAGCCGGGACTCCTCCAGTTCTGGTGATAGTTATCTCCTAGACCTTACATTTTTCCCCTCCCGGAAAATAGTAACGTTACAAGTGCTCGAAAAAGAGCTGGGTGCATAAGCCCTACCAAGACCTTCGGGGCCCAAGTCAACCTAACGTGCGAGTTCGTGCAACTGTTAAATAACGAAGAAGGCTCTGACGTCAGCTTTTCCCCTTTTGGGGTTGGGAGGTCTGAAGGCAGCCGCTCCCCTAAAAGCCCATCTGCCAAAACAAAATATGGCTAAGGAAAAATAATGCAGTTTGGGATAGGGCCAGCACGGCCAAAGAAGTTAGCCCCAACCCTTATCCGCTTCGCAACGTGGAACATTGGTACGCTGACTAAGCGTAGGGTGAACTTGGCGCTCCTGCAGGAGACTCGATGGAAAGGCAACAGAGCCTGGCCTTTGTAGAAAGGCTACAAAGCTGTACTACACGGGTGCACCTGATGGTGAGAACGGGGTGATCGAGGTGGTATCCAAGGCACTGCAAAGCGGCATCTTGGAGGTGAAAGGCTTTAGCGACCGGCTTATGATCGTGAGGGTGCTTATCGGTGGGATTATTACCCACCTGATAAGTGCATTCGCGCCACAGGTCAGTTTTAGCGATGCCGATAAGATAATGTTTTGGGGTCAACTCAAGGGAGTGCTTCGGAGCATTCCGTTGTCACAGGGAATCGTTTTGGGTGACGATTTGAACGGTCATGTGGGTAAGAGATGTGAGGAGTTTGAGCGTGTTCGTGGTGGTTTTGGATACGGTACCCGCTTCACTGAAGGTGACTCTATCCTCAGAACGTGTGCGGCTGCCGATCTTGCCATCGTGAACACGTTTTTCCGAAAGAAATCCGAACATCTCATTACCTACCGGAGTGGGGAGCGCTACTCAAATCGATTTCCTACTCACTAGGAGACATGGTATCGGCAAGGTGGCCAACTGCAAGGTTATACCCGGAGAGAGTCTAACTGTACAACACCGTCTCATTGTCATGGATGTCTGCTTAGCGCCCAAAGCCAAATGTGTCGAGAGGTGCCAGCGCCGCATCAGATGGTGGCTGCTTAATAGTGCTCAATGCAACTAGATCCCAGGGGTACACCTCAGCTGTCGGTGATAAGTGCACTGACACTGAAGGCGAACCAATTCTAAAGTGCTGGGATAGGGTTTAGGCAGCTATCCTTGTAGCGGCGAAGGCAGTGCTCGCAAATGTGACAAGGAAACATAGTGGTGCAACGACACAGTTCAGAGGGAGACTAGGGAGAAAAAAAGTGGCAAGCGACTGAATCTCCCGAAGACCGTGACGCGTACAGGGCTGCTAAGCGCGCCACATAGAGAGTTATAGCCAGAGCCAGACGAGATCACTTACAACCTCTGTCAGGACAATGATAAGCTGGAATCGTCTAAGGGGCAGAAACTCATCTATAAGTCGACGCGCTCCAGGGTCAAAGTGACACAGGACATTTCCAAGTGACCCTGAGGGCAACCTGCCATGCGAAGACATCGCGGTAAAGGAAACTCTCCTTGGCGCTCGTATTCTACGAGCTGCTTAATAAATAGCACAAAGAGGTGCAGCCCGGACCTCCCTCCAAATCAGGGACTAACGGATAACGCGTGGAGAGATCCATACTGCTCTTCGCCGAGTGAAGAATCGGAAAGCTTTTGGACCCGATGGAGTCCACATCGAAGTATGGAAGGCGATGGAACCTTTTCAACCGCGTACTCTTTAGCGAGTAAATTCCAAACCAATGGAGGCTGAGTATTATTACTCCAGTCTTCAAAGGTAAGGGGGTCAGTGCAGGAGTGCAGGAGCTACCGCGCTATAAAGGTTATGTTCCACACCATGAAGATCTTTAAGAGGATTATTGACTCCCGAATCCGGCAGGAGTGTACTTTCTCGGAGTGTCAATATGGGTTTCGCCCTGGTCATGGCCGTCCTGACCGTTTTCGCCCTAAGGGTTGTCGCGAAGAAATACAGGATGAAGAATACGTCTCTGCACTGTCTATTCCTGGACGTGCAGAAGACCATCGACTGTGTTCTTCGAGCGATGATCTGGTGGGCACTGCGATCCAAAGGGGTTCCAGAAGCTTATATTGAGATCTTGAACTAAAACACTTGTACTGTTCCACTTATTTATTACTTAAACCTGACCAGTTTCGCCTTACGGTATGTTGTGTAGCAAGTTCCACCAAGTGCCAATCAACAGTGTAAACAGTTAATATTGACATTTCCGGGACATGTACCGCCATTCTGATTCCGTGGTTCGGACCGTTGTAGGCGAGACGAAACCCTTTCCATCACCGTCGGGGTACACCAGGATTCTGTCCTTAGTCCGTTCTTGTTAAGCGTGTATTAGATGTGATGTCAGACAGCATCAGGGACTCACATGAGCAGCCTCCGTGGTTGCTTATGTATGTTGATGATATCGCGCTGACAGCCGCGGACAGGAGCAGATAGGTACGAAGTGTGAAGGCGTGGAAGAAAATGCTTTAAACCGGCGGTCTGAAACCTAATGTGGCGAAAACCGAGTACCTGGCATTAAACTCTACACATCCGTCCGCATAGGCGATGATTTGGTCGAGCGCACGGACCAAGTTAAATACCTGGGATCTATATTTCACGCGTCCAGTGACATCGATTGCGACGTTAAAACACGCATTGCTGCCGCGTGGTCCAAGTGGCGGGAGATGACTGGTGTCATTTGTGACCCAAAAAGGTTGAAGGGACAGGTTTATAAACCATCATTAGACCTGTCCTTTTACATGGCAGTGAGGTGTGGCCACTACTGGAGCGACCACCAGCAGGAGCTGCGTGTCACGGAAATGAAGGTGCTGCGGTGGATGTATGGAGACACGTGGATAGACCGCGTGAGGAACTCTCGCATACGCGGCAACCTTTACGTCCTTGACATTGCTGATAAGCTGCAAGAGTGTCGCGTTCCCTGGTATGGTCACGTTTTGCGGCAACCGCCGGGCTACGTGAAAAACAAATGCCTGGCCATGGCAGCCCCGCCGGGTCCCGGTAAGAGGGGAAGACCCATGAAGTGTTGGCTTGACGTCGTAAGGGATGACATGCGTGCTAATGGTCTCACTACAGGGGATGCCGACGACCGTGCAAGGTGGAGGAGAAAATGTAGGACAGCGGACCGCAACTGGGACTGACACTCGGATGATGGTGAGTGCACGAAAAAGAGCTGGTGATAAAGTAGCTTAGCATTTTTAAAGTATTTGTATATTTAATATTTTTATTTGATAAAATCTAACCAGTTTAGATAGCACTGGGCCCCATTTTATAATTTGCCCCAGGACCCTTGGTTACCTAGCTACGCCACTGCCTTTATTGTCCTTATTGGAAACAATCAAAGTTCGCTGCTGAAACTGAGCAAGATTACAGTCGTGAAGTTAAAATTAGCGCCAATTTTCAAATTCCATCTTGCCAAATAGTAAGTACTAAATTTTGTCGAAGCAATAAAATTGTTTACAAAGCAATGAACGTACTGCGACATATCAGTGTTAAAATGTAGCGGTACGTTTAGTGCTTTTTTTTAAATTAGGATTACAGCCGTAAAGTTAAAATTAACGCCAGTTTTCAAATTCCATTCTGCCAAATAATAAGTGCTTAATTATTTCAGAGCAATAAAATTGTTTACAAAGCAAAATAGTAGTGCGGCATTTTGGCACTGCACATCTTACAAATCACGATAGGTGCCAATTTTATCACACTGATTATGTCTTATAATTTATGTATGTCAATGTAGTACTAGTAGTAACAGTTCGTTTTTTTGGAAAAAATATTCGTCATTTTTCGATTTCACACTATGTCCAGGGATTTCTAGAAATTCCTGATATCCTCATTTACTACGACGGATAGGTAAATTATTCAAGCAAGCCTTACAGAATTCTTGTTGATTGTTCTGAATCAGTTAAATACACTCCATTTTCACAAACAATGCCACCCTGTTTGATTACACGCATCCATATTATGGATTCCATAACAAACATTTAATTATATTGTGGAACTAACCGGATTTAAATCTGACAATTAAGCAATTTAGGTCGACCGTTATTCAGCAAATAGGTCCGCAAACTGGTGGGGTCATTAAATTTTACGATATCCTAATGTGAAACCCAAGTGCAAAATTTCAGCCAAGTTTCACGAAGTAATTATAGCCCAAAAACGTTGTATTATTGAAGATTAACAAACTAATAATCCAATTTTTAATGTACCATGTTTTATAGGAAACTAAAGTATAAGACTAGTATAAAATGGATTTATTTCCGTTTCTTCTCCTTTTCGTTTTCTTTTTTTGAGCTTTGCTTTAAAGTTCTAGTATCTAGCTCATTAGGAATTAAGTTAGTTTCAAATCAATTACAAAGTTCTAACCCAGACAGAAAACTGGATAATAAAAAAACGAGGTAATAAAAAACAGGATAAAAAATAAAAGAATTTTGAATAAAGAATTGCAAATATTTACACATGCGTGCTGCAATGCGATAACCATCATGGCTGACCGCAGCACAGTAGTAGTATAAGAATTATATTATTTTATCTGTGGTAGTAGGAAACCTTGCTTATTTATTTAATACTAACTTAGTTTAGCTAGGTTCGTTAACGTGGTATTTTTAATTATGTAATAAGCTATACCCACGCCTGTATTTAGTCTCCCGTCATCCTAGAGAAACGTTTTCCAAAGAAAAAAGTATCTTAAGTATAGATTCCAGATTAAAATCTATCTGTAACTATATACCTTTACCTATCATTTCAAAAAAAACATAAATGCCTTTATTTTGCATACAACATTTTAATTGCGCTTACAAATTGTCATACACTAAAACTAAAGATAAATTTAATATGACCACCGCGCTGGGTCGTAACGCGGCCCACCTGAGAATAACCGGCAAGAAACTCGGAAGGTTTTCTTTGATGGCCCATCACCATCACTCCGATGATAACTTAATAGAATAACACAAATTCATATATTGAAATTTTCATGTTTTGGAATAATATCAGTCAGATAATTGGATTAGCGTTGAACATAAGGTTGTTACGAGTTTTGTACAGCGTTGAACTAGCTAAGCTAAGCTTTGTGACTTTAGAATTGTCAAAGAAAGTAATACGAAACGTATGGTTGTAATATCGACGTGGGCATGACATGGCAAAGCACTCAGAAAGTCAGCACCCCTATGCTTAAAATAGAGTCCGTTCACCCGCAAACCGCTTCCATCTCTTAAATCCTATTAAAGGAGCTTCGGAGCGCCTCTATTCATAGACAACGCCTGTAATTTAAAGGTCTTTGCGCTGGATCTTGGTCAATGGGGGACGCTTGCTGTATATCATTTTCCAAAACCAGTGCATTGACCTTGTTTTATGTGTAAAAATGGTAGTTTCTTAGACATAAAAGTTGTGTAAACGTGCTATAAAGAAAGACAATGATATATTGCAGTAAAATGCTATTTTACATCTTGCACGCAAATTCCTCAGAAAGCCTCAATAACGCTCGCAATGGGGCAAGGAACTGGGACTGGACTTTACATCGACAAGGGACTAGACAGAATTAAATTAAAACATAAGAACAAAGAAATATGAAATAGATAAGAGTTGACTGAAAGGTCTTAGTAACCTAAAAAACATTATAATTCCAAAAATATAAAAAAAACCTGTAAGTTTAACTTAAAGCTAGGCAAACTAAGTAGGCAACAATGGGAAGATAATATTGGGAAGAGGGGGGCACTGTACTTTTTATATGACTACTATGAAGCGCTCGTGGCCTAGCGGTCTCAGTGTTCTGTAAACGATCACTGAGTAACGCAACTTTCACTATGGCTGGTCCTCGGATGGGTGACCACTTTGTGGCATTTACATTTGCGAGCGTTTCCGTGCTTCGGAAGGCACGTTAAGCCGTTGGTCCCGGTTGCCAGTAAAATGGCAGTCGTTAAGCCTGGTTGAAGGCCTTATGGGCGGCTTGAAAACTTCAGCAGCAGGTAGCCACAACTTGCGTTTGTCTATTTCAACACGGCAATGGGCTCACCACCTATTACGTGGGACAGGAATCCACACGGTGAAAAGTGGGCATATAATATGCCTCTGCCACCCCTTCGGGGATAAGGCGTGATGGATATTTATTTATTTTATTTTACTACCTGTAATAATTGAATTGAATTATGTATCGTATTGTTTTCCTCTTTTAAGTTCTACATTAAAGGCCATTTTTACCTGTGTAAAAATTACCTAATTACTTATTATTTATTAATGTAAATGTACATAGATTCCATAGCACAGGATCTGGTAAACAACTAGTAAACTTATGAATTTCTTATTTGTGGTAAAATAAGACAATCTGGTTCGAACAAGACTTGTGGCGTAGATAAAAATGTAACTGAAAAAAAAAAAGGGCTCGTGGCCCCGTGGTCTTTACATTTGCGAGCGTTTCCGTGCTTTAGAAGGCACGTTAAGCCGTTGGTCTCGGTTGCCAGTAAAATGGCAGTCGTTAAGCCTGGTTGAAGGCCTTATGGGCGGCTTAAAAAAGTTCAACAACAGGTAGCCACAACCTGCGTCTGTCTATTTCAACACGGCAATGGGCTCACCACCTATTACATATAATATTTCTCTGCCCCTCCTTCGGGGATAAGGTGTGATGGATATTTATTTATTTACTAAAAAAAAGCTCACATGTTACTCTATGAATTCATTACTTACTCATTGACGAGCGCGGCTCTGCCCGCGTTGAGATGTTTTCCCGTTTCCCACAAAAACCTATTTCCGGAATAAAACGTAGCCTATGTGTTATTCTGATGTGTAAGCTATATTATTGTAGAGTTTCATCAAATTCCATTCGGTAGTTTTTGCGTAAAAGAGTAACAAACCTACATCCATACATTCTAATAAACCTTCGCATTTATAATATTAGTAGAATTGGATAGGAAATATTCCAACCCAAATTTGTGGATGACACAAATATTTGTTCGAAATCGGGATTTGAATCCTAGACCTTAGCACGGCAGACGAAACATTAAACCAAGACAACGTAGGTAACAGTATGTCATTATTCTATGACAGAACCACAGATATAGAAGAGTAAGCAGATCAAACATTTGCGAAAAATAGCGTACCTAGCCTATTTCACACATATAAACAGGTAGCTTAATCCAGGGTCGCATTCAGCTATCATTTAATAAATAACCGTGTTGATAGGTTATTAGTAACGAAATGAGTCGGCAATAAAGGAGTTTCAAATCCAACCAACAAGATGCTTTTTGACACATTATGACATAGATTTCGGAACCCGATTTTAAACAGAAATTTAATAAACAAATATTGAGGGTCACTTGTGCTATGGAATCTCGACAACTGATAAACATACTTATATATTTATAAATACATAAATATTATACATAAGAACACCCAAACTCCAAAATAAATATTTGTGAAACACACAACTGTTTGTTCTGACCCGGGACCTCAGCATAGCAATCGCATAAACTACCACTTACATATATCACCACCGTGATAGACGATAATCGATGCAGTAAATCGCGGCATAGGTTTAAGTAGGTATATACAAAGTAGACCATTTGTAAAACTCTAGCAAAATGTCAAGACCAGGTAGCTAACAGCATAATCAATGACGATAAAGTTATTCCATTCTTTTAATTTTAGGGTAGATACCTACTCCTTGAATTATAGTACTATGCACTTCGTGAAAATTACAGGCGATGGGGTGGGCCGGTGCTAGCTCCTTTGATCTTGACCTTTCCACCCCCATTAATGCGCCAACGTACTTTGTCCATTGAGACATGCTATACTTGACGAAGAAGAGACCTAGGACTCCTTTGAAACAAACCCATGGCGCAGCTCGACAGTATAATGCTGACAGAACCTGCTCCGTAACAAATTGACAAAAATAAAAGACACGTCGGTGATTAGAACCTTAGCTATCTACTCCTGGCTATTTCCTGGTGTATAAGACATACGCAGTATTCGTGAGTGATGGGATGCCAAATAGTTCTGCAGTTGTGGTTGATAACGATCGCAAAAATATGCCCATATTTCTTATTATCTACGCCAGGAAAAATACTGTCCTACAGTATCTAAAGATATTGATTAAAATAAAAAACGGTAATTTAAAAAGTTATTTCTTTATAATCAATACAATGATTATTTTACAGTTATTAATTAATTCTTACGAGCTCACAAATATTAACTAAAATATGAACTTAGTAAAATCTTTATTTTCTTACGAAGAAACTCTGTCTTTTGGTAGGCTTAAATAGGGATATACTGGTTAATACGCAGAGACCTTTGAGAATTTTTGACCCTTGGAACTTATCTAATAGGAAATGGGACCCTCATTCGAACATATAACTGTAGTTGAGAGAGGGAAGATTAACCGGTCAACAAAGGCAAGCCTTTTGTGAGATTTGCTGCACTCCTGAGATATAGACCCACGATTTGTACTACACCGAAAGCACCTTCACCAAACAGAAATACTCTCTAATAGGGTCTAAGATAAGATAAAATTTAAACCATTATTGTACAAAGTTATTTATTTTTAATTAATACAATAGCCTTTTATTTTACAATTTTTAACAGTTATTTATTGATTATATTATTGTTAACCTAAAACAAGATTTTCATAACATTTAGATACACTGAGTATTGAAATATAACTTTTTGTGGCCTCTGTACTAAATTCGTCCCTGATTACTTGAAATAGCATTACAGTACAAAGTGTAACTAAATTAACAAAAAACTTAGCTGTAGACGACGACAGCAACCAAACGATTTATGGAACAGATACTATGAACAGTTAGCAATAACCTTTTCAAGTGTTCACCAAGAAATTTCATCATTTTGGATACAAATCTTAGTGTAACAGTATGTAGTTGTAAGTGGTACATAAATTATCCATGAAAAGTTATTACTGGTGATTTCTTGTTCACCACTCTATGTTTTGTTTGAATAATTGAACTGTTTATGTCTGGCTAAAAGGTCTTAGTAACCAAGCCATAAAAAGAGTTGAACTGTTTACATATTTTTTTACAACTTTTGTTACATTTTACTATTGAACTGATTACGTATTTTTTACAACTTTTGTTACATAATAAAATAAATTTATGTAATATTTTCACTTCGATACATAAATCTTTGATTCAAAGATGACAGCGACGGTTGATATTAGTAGAAAAATTGGCTACACGCTGGTTGCTGTCAAAGTGTGAGTTCAATGTAGCTACACAGAAATAATAAAGAAAGCTTTTTACAACAAATGGCAAGAGTGAAAAGAATAAAGTATTACACCATAAACAAAGGAATATGTTTGATCTGCTTACTCTTCTACATCTGTGGACAGAACTAACATTCTGACAGCATTTTGGCAATTTAGTCAGCCAACAAAAATTTACTAAGTATATTTTCCTTGTTACAATCTGATGACAAACGCATTTCTTTGGAGGTGATGTAATTGTTCCATGAAATCTAAAACAGCGCGATGTGTGATGATGTTACTGTGTTTCTGGATTTTATACAGCTGTTTACAGTAAAGAAAATAAGATTTAAAAAAACCTATTAAAAAATATCTGCCAATAACTGTCAAAGAGTTCTTTAGTTCTTTCCAGCCATTACAACATTATACGTGTTACAAACTGTGCAAGATTAAAAAGCAAGCAATAAGTTGAACCACAGATATAGAAGAGTAAGCAGATCAAACATATTCCTTTGTTTATGGTGTAATACTTTATTCTTTTCACTCTTGCCATTTGTTGTATAAAGCTATCTTTATTATTTCCGTGTAGCTACATCAAACTCACACTTTGACAGCAACCAGCGTGTAGTTAATTTTTCTACTAATGTCAACCGTCGCTGTCATCTTTGAATCAAAGATTTATGTATCGAAGTGAAAATATTACATAAAATTATTGTAAAATGTAACAAAAGTAGTAAAAAAATATGTAAACAGTTCATTTATTTATTTATTATTTATTTAGATAGCTAAGGTCCTAATCACCGACGTGTCTTTTAGTTTTGTCAATTTGTTACGGAGCAGGTCTGTCAGCATTATACTGTGCGAGCTGCGCCATCGGTTTGCTTCAAAGGAGGCCTAGGTCTCTTCTTCGTCAAGTATAGCATGTCTCAATGGACAAAGTACGTGTGCACATTAATGCGGTTGAAAAGGTCAAGATCAAAGGATCTAGCACCGGCCCACCCCCATCGCCTGTGATTTTCAGGATATTATAATTCAAGCAGTAGGTATCTACCCTAAAATTAAAAGAATGGAATAACTTTATCGTCATTGATTATGCTGTTAGCTACCTGGTCTTGACATTTTGCTGGAGTTTTACAAATGGTCTACTTGTATATACCTACTAAAACCTATGCCGCGATTCACTGCATCGATTATCGTCTATCACGGTGGCGTAAGTGGTGGTGTATGCGATTGCTGTGCTGAGGTCCCGGGATCGATACCCGGGTCAGAACAAATAGTTGTGTGATCCACAAATATTTATTTTGAGGTTTGGGTGTTCTTATGTATAATATTTATGTATTTTTAAATATATAAGTATGTTTATCAGTGGTCGAGATTCCATAGCACAAGTGTCCCTCAATATTTATTAATTAAATTGCTGTTCAAAATTGGGTTCCGAAATCTATGTCATAATGTGTCAAAAAGCATGTTGTTGGTTCGATTTGAAACTCCTTTATTGCCGACTCATTACTAATAACCTATCAACACGGTTATTTATTAAATGATAGCTGAATGCGACCCTGGATTAAGCTACCTGTTTATATGTGTGAAATAGGCTACGATATTTTACGCAAATGTTTGATCTGCTTACTCTTCTATATCTGTGGTTTGAACCAACACCTAACATTCAATGACATTTGGCGGGAAGAGTGAAAAGTGCGGACGCTTGCTTTATATTATTTTCTAAAACTAGTGCATTTATCTTGTTTTATGTGCGGGAGTGGTGGTTTCTTGGACATAAAAGTGTGTTAACGTGCTATAGTGAAAGACAATGATATATATGCAGTGAAATGCTATTTTCTCTCTTGCCGCGAAACGTCCACTGACAACCTTAGTATAAGAATCACCATTATACTGAGGGTAAGGACCAGGACGTAGCCTGAAGACACGACATCGACTGGACAGGACTAATTAGAAGATAAGATTGAAGAAATATGATATAAAAAATAAGATTTGGCTAAAAGGTCTTAGAAACCAGGCCATTAAATAATTATTAAACAAAAAAACCTAACATTCAATCGTCCCAAGTCCATTCTCGCACCCTCGACCTCTAAAAAAAGATTAAATTCTATTTTTAAACACTGTTTGAAAATACCTATTAGTAATTTCTGTTATTGACAACAAAATCATTTCATATATAAATTTATTTTACACTAACCACTAACCACTAGGCAAATTCTAATTATTTTAATCCAAGAAATACACACACCGGAATAGATAAATATAATTAGAGAGAATATTTTATTTTAGAATAAAATATTTTAAATTCAGTACATTGTTGATCGTCACTTTTTTCTGTGATTGTTTTAATTTAAATCGACCATTTAATAATTTCGAGTAAGTGTTTCATATTACGGGTGCACAAGTTTGTATCTTTTTTTTATTTAATACAAGTCTTTTGGGACTTTTTATGTTCCTTAAATCTTACTGAAGGATAAGGGAATCATTATGTCTGATTTAAACCCGACTGAAATTGTCAGGGCACTAGAGAAGGGAAGCAGTAATCAAACTTAGAGATATTGCCAGGATGCTTCGTCGATCTGTTTCAACAATTCATCGCTGTGTCCAGCGATACAGGGAGACTCATTCTCTTGTTAGACGTCGCGGGAAAGGCAGAAATAGGCGTACATCGAGGAGAGATGACCATTTTATTCAGCTGCTTGTTCGAAGGAATCCAAGTTTGACGGCTGTGCAAGCCAGAAATCTTCTTCCAGAAGTTCGAGGAGTAGCAGTAAGTGAACGCACGGTACGAAGACGGTTCGAAGAAGTGCATTTGCGTTTACGTGGACTCCACCAAGGCTCCAAAACTCGAGGTACATCATCGCAGAAACAGACTCAATTTCGCTCGAGAGCATTGTCTTTGGACTACGGACCAATGGAGTAAAGTTTTGTTCAGTGATGAGTGTAGAATTCTTTTAAATCAAATTGATGGACGTCAAAGATTATGGAGACGTGAAGGGGAACGATACAATCAGTTAAATTTTAAAACTACGGTAGCATACGGCGGAGGGTCCACAATGGTTTGGAGGGGGATATGTTTGGGAGCTCGCACGGACTTAGTGGTGTTTGATAGAGGGAGTCTGACTGCTGATACCGTTACATAAGGGAGGTTCTTGAAGAAAACATAGTACCTTTTGTCCCCTTTATCGGTGGCGGCTTTGTGTTGATGCAAGATAATGCTCGGCCTCATACCGCACTGCGAACTCGCGAGTACCTTAATCATGTGAACATCGCAGTAATGGAGTGGCCAGCAAGGTCACCAGACATGAATCCGATTGAACATGTCTGGGACTTACTTTAGTCACAGGAGCGGGTAATCTGATCAGATTACCCGCTCCTGTGACTTTGGATGAACTGCGAAATGCCGTATTGGAGGAATGGCAGACACTTTCCCAAGAAACGATAGACAACATCATTCTTAGCATGCCAAGACGGGTAGAATCTTTAATAAGGGCACGTGGAGGAAATACTCGATACTGATTTATCCTTTATTCCAATGAAAAATAAAATGTTTAATTGATTTTTTTAATTTTTTAGTCACCATGTAAATTCAAGAATGTTTATTTTTCCGTAATGTTTATTTTTCTGAATTAAATTGCACCAAACAAAGTACCTTTTAATTTTAAAATAAGGCATTTTATTTATGACAGTGAATGGCGTTTATTGGTTTTTAAGATAAAATTGTTATGAAAAATATTTTTATTATTTTTTTTTATGTTTCGCTCATTTATTTTACTGGATGTTTTAAGAGACTAACCCGATTATGACTAATAATGCACATGTGGGTAACAAATATATTCGCTGAACAGAAAATTAATGGTATCTATCATTTAAACTTCAACTTTGAAATGTCATTTTGGTTACTTTAACTAAAATAGAGCTACGCTAATCATTGAGTTACAATACTATATAATCATTGAGTTACAATATAAGGAGTGTATAATGTAAAATGTAAAGAGTAATATATAACAAAAATAGACTGTATAAAAGAGTGAGTTAAAATATACCTAGAAGAACTGCGAAACTACCATCTGATTTCAAAAAAGGTTTCAGTATTTTTATTTCATCTACCTATCATATTATTGCACTAGTAAATTAAGTAAGTTGTGGTAAATTCATTTAAAAGGATAAATTCTTACTTGTAATGTAGGTTTTGCATTTTTGTTAAGCCTACTAAAACCTTTCGTTGTTGTATAAATATCTGAAGGAGGAAAGTGATTGGAGCATACAACCGTCCCGTTATATGGCTTGAAGTTTAATTCATTTCGGGCTTTTGCTATAATAACTGCCCATTCTGAGCATCTTATGGGGTTTCGAGGAAAACTAAAAACAAAGATATTGTACTTAATTATTTATACCTTAAAATAGTAAAACGCAATCGACCTATTTTTAGTACGAAAAACTAAAAAAATAAAACATTCAGCAACATGGTAATACATAAGTATAAATATGTTCATAAACTCAAAAAATATTTAGTGTCAATCCGCTCCATAGCTTTCCGTTAGAACACAATTTGCAAGTCACTCTCGGACGCGGCACTATTTGTTTCTCTTTTACTCTTGCATATTTATCTAAAGTGTGAAAGAGATACACTTTAGACGCGATGCGCGGTCGGGCGGTCAGCATTTTATTTTTGCTAAGAAAATGTTTTTTTTTTGAAATTTCAATGTTAATACGCACTGTGGATACATAAATACGTAAATTCGTTTTGATACTTACCTAAAATATGAGACACCATCCTTTTTTGTCACGTATCTGCTGTTATTTGGGCAGGAAACAACCGAACACTTTGGCGTCACGGACGTTGTACGAGGATTGCGGTCACCTTACAACTAAACAAAAACTCTGCGCACTTCGCATCGTGCGCCGAGTTTCGGCGCGGACATTTTATTTGTCTGATTGTGACTCTATATAGTATTGTAACTCAATGGATAAAGGTTATTACTTCGTTAAAGACTATTTGCAGGACAGGGATGCCTGGAAATGATCTGCTGGCAAAGTGAAATAATAGTAAATTGTAAATAGGCCATCAAAAAAATCCTTTCTACGTTTCTTGCCAGTTCTTCTCAGGTGGGCCGAGCTCCGAACCGGTGGTCACTTTAAATATTTTGAATAGTGTATGACATTTTGTAAGCGCCGTTAAAATGGTCTATGAAAAATAAAGATTTTTTTTTTGACCTTGACATTTCGAACCCCTTTGATGCGCGCGCGTCCATAGCTCATCAAGGCATGCAATACGTGACGAAAAATAGACCCTGGGATTCTCTTGAGCGAATCCAAGATCGAAAACCTATGACGTAACTCGAGGTTTCAATGTATGATAGTACTCGTTTCGTAACGAATCTCCAAAAGTGGTAAATCAAACGTTGTTGGTTATGACTTTGGCTATTCACTCCTAGCAGGTTGCTGGTGTTTTACAAATGACTCTGTTTATTTCATACAGTGCGTCAGTGCGTGTCAGGGGGCAGGATGACCCTTTTTTCATACGATTACACTAATTACATCAAGCCAATGGTTGGCAACTGATTGATCGCGTTTGACTAAACTTAGCACGCGGTATTACTATCGTCTAGCTTTCGTCACTACTAGGCGCGAACGAGAGGAGGCGAACAATACTCCTTGATCTGTGCTTTACCCCTATAAAATTCTTTAGAAATTGTTTTCTCGTTCCATTTTCAATAAAAACATTTCTCTAAATTATAGTGCAATTCCAAGTCTATTAAACTGACCAGTTTTATCCACGATAAATCCTGCTAGAGAGAAAATATATATTTCAACAGGGCTATAAATACGGCCCCAGTTTCCTCGCTCACAATAAAAGCAAAACGTACAATAGCCCACAAACTCGAGCGACCCAGTGGATAGTCATTACTATTTTTTTTAATAGAGCCTGCGGTGGGTTAGGTTTAGAATTTTTTATTGGAATTTACGGTATTTTTCCTTTTTTTATTATTTAATTTATTTATATAAAAAAACTATATATATCCATCACGCTGTATCCCTGATGGGGTAGCCAGAGAGGACAGATTGCTAGGCTTAGCGATCCATGCATACTTCTTTCACTTCCTGCAGATTCATTAATCATAGCATACATGCTCGTCTGGGTTCTTGAGTACTTTTGACTTTTCCGTTTTTAAGCAATCTGCTCACGTGGTCTTCATATGTAATTTCAACCTACCCTGACTCCTTCTACTTTTTACTTTCGCACAATACATATTCTTCGTCAATCGTGCCTCACTCATTTATTAGACGTGTCCAAACCAACGGAGGACGCCCTTTTTCAGCTTAACGCTGATATTTTCATTCGAACCTTGGTAACTTAACGAAGTGATCCGCAATATGGCAGGTTTGAATGAAAGAATGAGTAGTTAGTATGAAATGACCAAACCATTTTATTTTATTTTGTTTATTTAAATTAAATTAGAGGTTTTTTTTTACCTACAGGAATACATCAAACCCATTGTATCTTATGCTATACTTAACTGCTATAATTAAGTATATAATATATGCCTACTTATTTTAAGACAAATCGTAAAGAGCCAATAACAGTTTAGTTTTTCTAAATAAGAAATACTATTAGGTAACACACTAAGCGGTATGAAATGACTTACTTTAATGCCCGTGAATAAAACTTACTTGTGGTATACGAACCTAACTCATCATCATCATCCGAGCGTCTGTCCCAGTTGCTGTCTCGCGACGCTCGGAGTCCGCTTTCCTATTTTTTCTCCTTCACTTCGTACGGTCGTCGGCATACCTGTAGTGAGACCATTGGCACGCATGTCATCCCTTACGACGTCAAGCCAGCACTTTTTGGGTCATTCCCTCTTACCGGGACCCGGCGGGGCTGACATAGCCAGACATTTGTTTCCCACGTAGCCCGGCGTTTGCCGCAAGACATGACCATACCAACAAAGGCAACTCTTGCAACTTATCTGCAATGTCACGGACGTGAAGGCTGCCGCAGATGCGAGAGTTCCTCACGCGGTCCACCCGCGTGACTCCACACATCCACCGCAGGGTCTTCATTTCCGTGACACTCAGCTCCTGCTTGTATCGCTCCAATATTAGCCACGTCTCACTGCCATGTAAAAGGACAGGTCTAATGATGGTTTTGTAGACTGTCCTTTTAACCGGATCGGCATTTTTGGGTTACAAATGTAATAATGACGCCAGTCATCTCCCGCCATTTGGCTCACGCGGCAGCAATGCGGGACTTAAAATAAATAAATAAATAAATAAATATCCATCACGCCTTATCTGGCAGAGGCATATTATATGCCCACTTTTCACCGTGTGGATTCCTGTCCAACGTAATAGGTGGTGAGCCCATTGCCGTGTTGAAATAGACAGACGCAGGTTGTGGCTACCTGCTGTTGAAATTTTCAAGCCGCCCATAAGGCCTTCAACCAGGCTTAACGACTGCCATTTTACTGGCAACCGGGACCAACGGCTTAACGTGCCTTCCGAAGCACGGAAACGCTCGCAAATGTATATGCCACAAAGTGGTCACCCATCCGACGACCAGCCATAGTGAAAGTTGCGTACCTCAGTGATCGTTTACAGAACACTGAGACCGCGGGGCCACGAGCGCTTCATTTAACCTGGTCCGTGCGCTCGACCAAATCACCGCCGGACAGATGTGAGATCTGTCGAGTTTAGTGCCAAGTATAATTTCAGACCGCCGTTCTCCAGCGTCTCCTTCCTCGCCTTCACACGTCGCACCAATCTGCCCCTGTCCGCGTCTGCCAGCGCAATATCGTCAGCATACATGAGCAACCATGGAGGCTGCTCATGCGAGTCCCTGATGTTGTCTGACACTTTGTCTAATATCACTCCAAGAGAGTACACTCCTGCCGGATCCGGGAGTCAATAATCATCTCGAATATCTTCATGGTGTAGAACATACACTCCTGCACTGACCTCTTATCTATGATGACTGGAGTAATAATACTCAGCCTGTATTGGTTTGGGACCTGACCACGGGAGTACGCGGAAAACGGTTTACTAACCTAGTTAACATATCAAATACATATAGGTACAATATCTTTGTCTAGTATTTGCAAAACATACTAGCAACCCATCTGGCACTCAAGTGATACACACTTTCGATTGCATCACTCTAAGTCCAAACCATTCATGAAATTCATAATACGTTAGGTATTTTTTGAGAATTTATCGTGATCTGACAGACACAGGCACGGTTTGCTTTTTACTTACCTATATTATTACAGCCTTAGACTAAGTACAGATTATAGCAAATATGATAATAAAAGAATAAAAAAACTGGCACAAGAAAAAAAAAATCTTATTTCCTAAACGTCATTTGCTGTCATTCATGAAACGTTCGAACGTCAAAAATGTTATGTTTATATTTTTTTATATATTAATTTTCGTACATTTAATTTTATATTGATTTACCTACGTATAGATTTTTTAATAAGGCAGAAAATATGGCAGGTGAATACAGAGATTGAGATATCTAGTTGAAATGTAAATTGTATTAAACTAAGATTAAACTCTAACCCTTGCTTTCAACAGGAGCTGTATTAAATATAGCTGAAATGATTGACTTAGCCCTAGGTACACCGGAGGTAAATCATACACACGATTTGTATTAATTCTTCAATCTATAATATAGACCTAACTTTTAGTTTAAAATCTTTATGATGTAGATTCTGACTGCCTCAGTGGCGCAGAAGCAGTTAGCGACTGCTATTCGAGTCCCGTGTCGGAATAGATATTTTATCAATGACTCTTTATCCCCGAAGGGGTGGCAGAGGCATATTATACGCCCCACATTTCACGGTGTGCGTTCCTGTCTCACGAAATAGGAGTTGAGCCTTTAGTTGAGCGTTGAAAGTTGAGACTTAACGACTGCCATGTAACTGGCAACCGGGACCAACGGCTTAACGTGCCTTACGAAGCACGGAAATGCTCGCAAATGTAAATGCCACAAAGTGGTCTACCATCCGTGACCAGCCATAGCGAAAGTTGCTTAACGCAGTGATCGTTTACTGAACACTTGAGAATGCAAATGATAATGCGAATCCTAGTTAAAGATGTTCCTGGCTCTATGGAAGACCATGACCTTATTAGAGCCTTATATCGCCAAAACATTAAGGACGAATTAAAAATTAGCTAGGAGGACTTTATTAAGAATTCCAAAATAGTTCGTAGGCGTCGTTTAGCTAACGGTCGTTCGTGGGTGGTTTTGGAGCTGGAGCCGGAGATCCGGAATCATTTGGTGGCCACGAAGGATAAATTATTTATTGATTGGGCCACTTGTAGATTTATTGATGACCTCGAGGTAGTGCGTTGTATAAACTGTCAACAATACGGTCATGTTCACAAATTTTGTACACATGATACATGATACACGAGCATGTCCACATAAAGACAGTCCTGATTTTTAACCCATCTGTATAACCTGCAAAAGGTTTAAAAAGCCCCATAACCACCGTTGCGGCTCTCGGGAGTGTCATACCTATAAGCATAGGCTGCAGCAGCTCATTCTGAGCACAAACTAACTGTAGTTGATTCATTTAATAAAAAAAATCTTGGAACATGAAAAATCTAATTATAGGACAGCTTAATTTACACAACGATAGGGCAGCCACGGCGGAACTGGACCGCCTAGTAATAGAGAACAAATTAGACATTGTCCTCTTACAGGAACAATTTCAGAGCGCCCACCTGTGTAACAGAGTGGTACAATTACATGCCAAGGCACGAGCTGGGATTTATGTTTCTAGTACAAATTTTACTGTAACACCTTTGAGCAACCTCATGACATCTCATTGTGCTGTTGCTGAGGTTACTTCCTCAGCCTATAGGGTGTTTTTTGTTAGCTGCTACTTTCTTGATTCACTTCATTTCGATCCTCACCTACATCATCTTCGTCACGTCCTGCAGTCTCTTGCGGGTCAAAGAATAATCATAGGCGCTGATGTCAATTCCTCTTCTACATTATGGTATGGCAATTTCCGTGTTTTCGATAGGGACCGCCGCTGTGACGTCGAAGAATTCATTGCAGAAATGAATTTATCTATACACAATTGTCCCAATTCACCACCTACTTTTTGCAGCCCTATGTGTGTCTTCTATTGACGTGACGCTTTCACGCGGCGACGTTTCGATATCCGAATGGCGTGTCCTCCCGGATGCGTCCTGTAGTGACCATCGTCTAATTGTTTACAAGTTCTTACCCGGTGATGCACGAGAGGCGCAAAGTACTAGGGCGCAAACTGGGAGCTCTTTGGTTCTCTGTTTGCGGCTCACGCTAAAGATTTTGGTCGTGGTAACCTGTCTGTCGAAGAGAGTGCTTCGTTAATGTCAGAAACTTTTACCTACTGTGCCGACGTGGCCATTGGTCGTGGATCTATTAACAACACTCGGAGATGCGATTGGTGGAGTGATCGTTTGGCTGAGCTTCGAAGGCGTTTCCGGAGAGCTCGTAGAAAATTAAATTATTTTAATAAGCATAAAATTAGTGCCTGTGCGGAATACAATAGCGCTTTACTTGTTCTTAGAGTTGCCAGGTCCCATTAAAGGGCGGCTGTTGAAAAATCAAAGGGTAATTTGCTACGTAAACTAGTGCATGGGCTGGAAGCTGAGGGTGAGAGCCGTGGTCGCCTATATACCATGAGTTTAGGGCTAACCGTTCTGTTGATCTTGCCTCATCATCATCATCCGAGCGTCTGTCCCAGTTGCGTCTCGCGACGCCCGGGGTCCGCTTTCCTACATTTTCTCCTCCACTTCGCACGGTCGTCGGCATCCCCTGTGGTGAGACCATTGGCACGCATGTCATCCCTTACGACGTCAAGCCAGCACTTCTTGGGTCTTTCCCTCTTACCGGGACCCGGCGGGGCTGACATGGCCAGACATTTGTTACCTACGTAGCCCGGCGGTTGCCGCAAGACGTGACCATACCAACGAAGGCGACACTCTTGCAACTTGTCTGCAATGTCACGGACGTGAAGGCTGCCGCGGATGCGAGAGTTCCTCACGCGGTCCATCCGCGTGACTCCACACATCCACCGCAGCATCTTCATTTCCGTGACACGCAGCTCCTGCTTGTGTCGCTCCAATATCGGCCACGTCTCACTGCCATGTAAAAGGACAGGTCTAATAATGGTTTTGTAGACCTGTCCCTTCAACCGGATCGGCATTTTAGGGTCACAAATGACACCGGTCATCTCCCGCCATATGGCCCACGCGGCAGCAATGCGTGACTTGACATCGCAATCGATGTCACTGGACGTGTGAAAAACAGATCCCAAGTATTTAACCTGGTCTGTGCGCTCGACCAAATCACCGCCTATGCGGACGGATGTGGGATTTGTCGAGTTTAGTGCCAAGTACTCGGTCTTCGCCACATTTAGTTTCAGACCGCCGTTCTCAAGCGTCTCCTTCCACGCCTTTACACGTCGCACCAATCTGCCCCTGTCCGCGTCTGCCAGCGCAATATCGTCAGCATACATAAGCAACCATGGAGGCTGCTCATGCGGGTTTCTGATGCTGTCCGACAATTCGTCTAATATTACACTGAACAGAAGCGGACTAAGGACAGAACCCTGGTGTACCCCGACGGTGATGGGTAAGGGTTTCGTGTCGCCAACAGCAGTCCGAACCATTGAGTCGGAGTCACAGTACATGTCCCGGATAGTGTCAATATAGACCTCTGGAACCCCTTTGGACCGCAGTGCCCACCAGATCATCGCACGAGGAACACAGTCGAAGGCCTTCTGCATATCTAGAAACAAACAGTGCAGAGGCGTGTTCTTCGACCTGTATTTAATTTTTAATTTTTTTAATTCTTCTGATCTTGCCTATGTACGAAATATGAAAATTAACAACTCGCATACTATAGGCCTGAAGGAAACCGCGGATTACCTCTTGGATTCTCTTATACCCGACGACTGCTCGGAGAACGATAGTGATTATCACCGACAGATAAGACAGTGGGCTCTTGAGCCACCATACTCACTCCAGTCACACCTACCAACTTCTGATGAGCCCCTCGAAATTGTTAGGTCGTTGTCCATAGGTAAGGCGTCGGGTGACGATAAAATATCTAACAAAATGATAAAGGAGGCTTGCAAGCTGTCGGGTGAAGTAATATTAAATGTTTTTAACCGATGTATTTACGAGGGAGTGTTATTATTCCTAAAAAAAGGCGACAAGCCGCCAGATGACCCTAAGTCGTACCGACCGATCACATTGTTGCCCTCCTTGCGAAAGATTTTAGAGCGTCTCATAGTACCCCGGCTCCTGCCGGGCGGTATTAAATTTCACGAAAATCAATTTGGATTTACAGTAGGAAAATCTACTATTGACGCAGCGATATCAGTGCGAAAGACTGTCGCTTCATCGGTTTCTCAATATGTGCTGGTCATCTTCCTAGATATTTCCGGGGCTTTCGATAACGCTTGGTGGCCAATGCTATTAATGAAATTAAAGTCTCGCGGCTGCTATAGAAATATTTACTCTCTTATTTATTCATATTTTTCACAAGGTACAACTTGAAAATTAGGTCATTATTCTGCTACCAAAACGTTAACAATAGGCTGTCCTGAGGGGTCTGTGCTAGGCCCACACTTGTGGAACTTAGGATTTGATGACTTTTTCAGTTTACCATTACCGGAGGTCTGTTCAATGACAGGATACGCCGATGACGGTATGTTGCTCGTTCAGTCGAATACTCGTGTGGGACTCGAGAGCTTGGCCCACACGTGTTTGCGCGTCGTTGCGGAGTGGGGCGTACGAAACAGGTTATTTTTTGCACCCAACAAAACATTTCAGTTGCTTTTAAAAGGAAGTTTGAAAGTACCACCGCATGCGCATTAAATTCAGTAAAGTCTACATTAAAAATAAAACTTCGGTTTGCTATTACGATTGATTTTGGAGAGACATTTTGCATTCGTTGAGCACATAAAAACTGTAGGTGAAAAGGCTAAACATAGCTTTTATGCGTTGTCGAGAATATCTACTGATACATGGGGACTTTCATTCAAAACACTAAAGGTCGTTTACGGGGCCACTTATCTAGGCTGTATGTGTTACGGGGCGCCGGTTTGGGCAGATAAGGCTACTATTGGTGCTGCACGTTTAAAGTTACTGCAAGTCAACGCCTTTCATGTGATATTTTTATGCAAGGCCTACAGGACGGTTAGCACGGAGGCTCTGCCGGTGATGGCAGGGGTCCTCCCGCTTGACCTCGAAATTCAGAGACGCGCGGCTTTATACTATTCGGCTGGCAGGATGGCATGGATGATAGGTTTTGTTAGAAAGAGATCGCCATAGAATTGCCAGACTGTATCGTGATAATGTACGTAAAGAACTTTTAGACGAATGGCAGCTGCGTTGGAACACTTCTATCAAAGAGCGCCACTTCTACCAGTTTTTCCCAGACGTTCGTGAACGCCTGGGAATGTCCTGGCTGGAGGTTGATCACTGTGTTGCTCAATTTCTTACGGGACATGGTAACTTTAGGAGCAAATTACATTCGTTTAAGCTGGTTGAGTCACCCGTCTGTCAGAGTTCAACTGCTGACGCCAAATATGATCAGACCGCCCATCATATACTTTGGTAGTAGCATTTGGCAAAAGGAGCGATATAATATGCTTAATTGTTTACAAGTAACGTCGGGAGTAGTTTACTATGCGGATCTCGTGGCATCGAGGGTGAATTTTCGTGCTTATAAACGTTTCTGCCATACATATTACTGGAATCAAACATAGCTCACATAGGACCTGTAATATACTATTACCGTGGTGCTTCCCTATTTCTATAGGATTTACACCTAGTTGCTTTTTCTTACTTCCTCACATTATCTTCTGATTAATTTCGTTGCGGGTTCCAAGACATGCTAACTTCTCCTGGGACATCACCGAGATCGAGCTCGGTGTAACTTTACTGGTGTTTTTGGTCATTGCAGTAGATCCTGGTTTACAGGAGTCACAGTAATGGGAATGCGGGTAGGATTATTCCAATTAAAAAAAATTAACACTTGAGATCGCTTCTAAAGCGCTTCTATTTATTTATTTATCTATCACGCCTTATCCCCGAAGGGGAGGCAGAGGCATATTATATGCCCACTTTTCACCATGTGTATTCCTGTCCCACGTAATAGGTAGTGAGCCCATTGCCGTGTTCGAGATTGACATAAGATTAAGAGTTTACAACTTCAAGATTTTACTACAGACGGCATTTTAATGAACTACAAATAAAAATGTGGTGTGCTGGCGTTTCTTTAATTATTTCACAGGTGGGTACGGTAGACTTTGTCATGCTTCACACAGTGCTGCACTGCCTCGCGCAGCAGGTGCGATGTACGGACAAAAACGTCGAAGTTAGGGGCTCATTGGCAATGTTCCCCGTTGGCCGACAACCGGAAGATGCCCACACTATTATGGTTAACGAGTACATTATTGAGGTAAGATCCATTTTTACCTTTATAACTGTCAATAAAAATGTGTATTTTCAACCGATATTCTGGGTGTTGCTCGGCCCATGGAGAGAAAACCAATACCCAACCAAATTTAGGTCACATTTAAGCATAAAAGTACAATGCGACGAAACGTTTTCGAGATGTTTCAATAATCTTCTGTCAGAAAAATATTGATATTCTCCGAAGTTCAAATTATGGCCTGGCCTATGTATAGAAAACGGCAAAGGCTTTAAAATTTCAACATTATGAACCATTTATTCGCCATTTTAGTATCCCATTGACTCTGGGCGGGAGTAATAAGAGACGTACGTATTTATTAAAAAAAAACTAATACTTTGTTTTTTTTCAGACTGACGGACAGGCCCCTGGTAAGTGAATTCTGTTGTTAAATCTTTATAAAGGTCCATATATCTACTACTAAACGAGTCTACTACTGAACAAGCGTGTCTAGGCTTTCGCCGTTTGGTTTGTCTTGGAGTATTCTGCTAAGACCTCCGCTATGAAGAAAATCATTATGGCGCTCGTCATCCCGCTTGCTGTGTGTTCTATAAATAATAATCTCCGTTTACTAGTGTCTTCGTGATTCGATGAAGTTGAAGCCGTCCGACTGCTAATATAGTAGGTATGCCATGGCAGTCCTTAAGCCAAGTTGAGACCTTAGAACGGTTTGATAAATTTCAACAGCGAGCAGACAAAGTGCGCGGTGGTGCAGGTTGCACCTGACCGTTTCAAGATGCCAATCGACTCACCTCACCACCTTTTACGCGGGAACACATTACTGTTAAAATGGGGGTGTCTACGCCTTCGAGAAACAGGCGTGACCAATTATGGCTATATGAAAAGAATAAACAATCAGTCTATCAAACACATCGCAATCTCTCGACACTTAACTACGAGGGAGTGGATATAAACACAAACATACCAACTAAGTTTCCGTAGGTGAGATTGCATTTCTGAAGCTGGAGCTGCCAGAAATTCAAAAGTGGCAGTTTTAGCTGGTGGTATAAGCTTGGTTCCAATGGCTATTAGCCCATAGTAGGACTCCTTTTTTATGTGAAACCGCCACTAACTCTACATGGCTAAGGAGACGGGTATATAGTGGAAACTTGACCAGCCCCAGTCGCCAATCGCGCTTGAAAACAAATACTCTGGCAAAATAGTAATATGTATTGATTGTTTCATTATAGCACCAGGTGAAGAACCAGAAACTATACTAGTCGGTAAGCACCTACTTATTTAAATAACTAAAGTACCTAATTGAAAAGTTGAAAAAGATGACCAACAACCTAGTAAATTGCCCTAGAAAGGGAGGGACGAAGTTGAAAAAGATGACCAACAACCTAGAAAAGGTTGCCCTAGAAAGGGATGGACTGGAAATGTATGGCGCAAGACCGTGTGTTGTGGCGTGAATTGGAAGAGACCTACGTTCAGCAGTAAATTCTATGAACTGAATCGAGTGATTGATTGACTAGAAAGATACGTATAATGAGCAAGTTGCAAAATTTAATAACTGCTTAAACAAAATTTCTTCCAAATTTAACATCTAAAATAGGCACATTAAATTTATTTTATTTATAAATGGGTTGTTATTATATATACATCTGTGCGTGTGCATAGTTTTTATGAGACATAATATAAAAATATTGCATCCTAGGCTATGGAGAATTCTAAAAGTAATTTAACAAAGATGAATGTAGATCATCCTTTAGTCAGCAGGTGCAGTGCAAGGCCGCTTGGGCCCGTAGATCTTGGTGGAGCTTTATATCCAAGGCCGAGGTCTCGGGTTAGAATCTTGGGTGGAAACAAATATTTGCGCAGTCCTTAAGTGTTTCTTTTGGCGTATTGCAGTAACCTTAAAGTAAAACTTCAAGTCAGCTTAATTTGTTTAAAAAAATATTCCACAAAATGTAGCCAGAATTTAACTTTCAGCTGAACGCGTCGGAAGGGAAGAAAGAGGTAATTGTTTAATTTAAATACAATCGTATGATTAAAGTTTAATACTTACGTCAACGTTTTTAAGAAGTGCGTTGTAGATAATTGTCCACGACCCAGCCCACCGACCCTTAGTGCTAGAACTACTGTACTTAGCGGCACGCTATGATGGCCGTTTTGACTTTTGTCCACATATGAAGTTTCGTATTAATTTTAATTACATTTTATTTGTAGATATATGTGAATAGTCGACCACATTAACTATTTATACTACGGTAGAAAACACGCAGTACTAGTGCCAACGTTGCTGTACGGTAGCGAAACCTGAGTATGCAGCAGATGCATGAAAGTAAATTGAATGCTGTGGAGATGCGATCAATTCGAAAATTGTGCGGCGTAACTTTGGCCGACCGAATACAAAGTGCGCAATATGGCAGGTTTGAATTAAAGTTTCAGCGTTTAGCTGGAAAAGAGCGTGCTCCGTTGGTTTGGACACGTCCAACGAATGAGTGAGGAACGATTGACGAAGAATATATATTCTGCGAAAGTAGAGGGTAGAAGGAGTCAGGGTAGGCCGAGACTTACATATGAAGACCACGTGAGCAGATTGATCAAAAACGGAAAAGTCAATAGTACTCGGATACCCAGACGTGCGCGTATGAAGCGATTGATGAATCTTGAAGAAGCGAAAGAAGTATGCATGGATCGCGAAGCCTTGGCGATCTTACTCTGAACACCCCGTCAGGGATACAGCGTGAAGATAGTTTAGTTTAGAAAACAGAGTACTTATGTAAAACAAGTAAAATGTGATCACTATTGTAATATGTCAAAACGGCCATCATAGCGTGCCGCCTCATTATACTGTTGTAATTTGACGTAAATATTCATTAAGATTGCAACAAAAACGTCATGAAAGGCTTTTTGAGCTCGATGAATAGTAGAACATAACAGGCTTTATAAATTTACAAGCTATAGTCATCGATATTTTTCGAAGAATTTATTTTTAAGTTGAAGTTTTATATTTTTAGCAGCTACGGAATCCTATATTGCACATGTTCTGACACGGACTTGACCGACGACAGTTGAAATGTGACTGATTAAAAAATTGTGAAATAATAACACAAACGTTTTGGATAAAGTCTGTTTGTTCATTAGATTCATCCTTGCAATCTTGATAGTTGATACATTGTACATCTGTTAGTGTACTGCTTATAACGCAATAAAATATATATGAAATTGGTCTAAGACGGGAATTAATTAACGGAGTGGTGCGTTTTATTTCGGTTACTGATTCAAAACATTACACTAATAGACTTTTAAACCAAGACTTATGAAATTCGGCATTACACGTCACCATAGGTAAACGATAACGCTCAATATGCGGAAAGCTCAATTGACAGCCATCACCTATCTCATCTATAGTATATTAAATAGATATATGCCAAACAATTTATCTTTACACACACCATTATTTTTAACAGTACCTATACCAAAAAGTGGATTGCCAGCAGCATCAATGCCAATGCCAAGAGTTTCAACAACACCACTGGTACGAGCTCCAACAACACCTGCAAGAGTTTCAACAGCCACACCAGCAAGAGTTTCAATGGCAGCTGGAGCAAAGCCAGCTAAAGGAGGGGACCAAGTCGCAGGCCAAGCAACAAGCCAATTAGCTGCCAAATCAGTAACCAGAAAATCAACCAAGTTGGGTGGTATTGTAAGCACTGTAGCTGGCGCTGTGGCGGAACCTGGAACACCAGCTGAAGTAGACGATGAAGATGAAGCTGATGATACTGAAGGCAATGCCATAGCGAGTACTGATGCAAGGTCTAAACATGCAAGACAATCTGCAACGGCTGGAACTGAGGATAGCGTAGCAGGTGAATTAAGAGGTGGTGGAGAAAAAGAAAGAGCTGGTGAAGAGGCGGATGAAACTGAAACAACGATTACTGGTACTGGAGTCCCATCAAAAACAAGTTCAGTGCAGCGACTCCAACGTTTACCATCTAGCGAGAAACTGTCTCTCGTTACTCTTAGCAAGTTTAATCTATTACAAAGTACTGTGCAGGATTTAAAAAATCGCGTTTATGGTACTCTCCCAAATAACGAGGAACTTTTGGAAGGTGTCAGGTATACGAAAATCAATATGAAATATTTATATAATATTTCCAAATATATAATATTATCATTCGTACTTACAGTGAGAAGAGTATCATATTAACAGCTACTATATCCTCGTATATTCCCAGTAGCTTAAAAACCTTACCTGAATTTGGAGACCAGAGTTCACTTTTGATTGACTGAGCAGCTATCGTTGGACTTTTGATTTTCGGCATACAACGTTAGAAGCAACTGTCATCTGACCTACCAATCCCGTAAGGGTACTTGTGTCATTACCTCGTCCGTTGCTTAGCACCTCTAGCAGGTAAGTTTGCTGGGAGCCCGGAGATCTTGGTGAGTCAACCTCAAATTATTTACTCTTAGACCGGCGAACTTCCCCTCGTGTGCTCTATGACACACATTTGACAATAAGTCTTATACTCGTACTATGCCAGTTGTAACGCTGGGATGGAAGTACGACTTTTAAATTTGCGAAGCAGTCACTGAGCTGCGAATTTTCTAAGTCTGACCAAAAGTTGAAAACATCATTATATTACATTACAATGTTGTAGAACAATAATGCCAAGGAAATAATATAAAATAATGAATAAATTTTGTAACTAAAATATATATATCAAATATATTAACACTCATCTATTTAAATACTTCCTGAACTTTTTAAGCTATTGCATAGTTTTTATCGCGGGCTTTGAGTGGGCTTTAATTAAGATATTCCGTAAGGAAAAAACCTAATTTACCGAGCACGGCCCAGCGTTGGCTTAACGTGTATGTACATATATTATATGGTACGATTGTACGAAGCTCGCACGGATCGAGACGTGATGATAGTGAGTGTGAGTGTGAGGGTGAGGATGAGGGTGACTGTGAGAGTGAGGGTGGGGTGAGGGTGAGGGTGAGAGTGAGTGTAAGAGTGAGGGGTGAGGGTGAGGGTGTTTTTACTTCTATTAATATCAAAGATAAACAAAGGTATGCTATGCAATAGCTTTACCGCGGCAGTCTCCGAGTGCCACACGTCTTTTTTATTTTAGATCGCAATCAAATATGAAAGGCATAACTGATATGTGGGCATCTTTAAATGTGTCATCACGGTTGGAAGCAGCTGAGGCAGGAATTGCAAAAC
Organism: Thumatha senex; assembly: GCA_948477245.1. Taxonomy (NCBI): domain Eukaryota; kingdom Metazoa; phylum Arthropoda; class Insecta; order Lepidoptera; family Erebidae; genus Thumatha; species Thumatha senex. The sequence continues at coordinate 22,147,013 of OX419726.1, forward strand.
TAAGCTCACTAATGCAAGACATTATAGGTCAAGATTTGTACGGACAAGATTCGCTGCTCGGGCAAGGCCAGGTCGGTCAAGGCCAGACTGGACAAGATCAGAGTGGACCGGATGGTGTATCAGAGAAGTAAATAAATTCTCAATAATAGGTCCCGTTTGCGATTAAAATTCTGGTTATCTATACTAATATTATAAAACTGAAGTTTTTGTTTGTTTGTTTGGTTGAACGCGCTAATCTCAGGAACTACTGGTAGGATTTGAAACATTCTTTTTGTGTTAGATAGCCCATTTATCGAGGAAGGCTATATGCTATATATCATTACGCTACTACACTGGGGAGCAGAGCAGTAGTCATAAATGTCGACAAATCCGGCAAATTTTTATGCTTCATTGTAGAATTTATTAGCGACGGGATTAAATAGGTGCGACGGGAGGTCGAAATATTCCACGGGCGAAGCTGTGGGGGTCATCTAGTATTGGTTATATAAGTTGATTTAATGCCAAATATCTTTTATCGTATCGTGTGTCGTATTGTATGTAAAACGTACTGATTTACTTGTCGTTAAGCTGGAAAAGGGCGTGTTCTCTTGGTTTGGACATGTTCAACAAATGTGTGAGGAACGATTGACCAAGAATATATACGAGTATTGTGCGAAAGTAGAGGGTAGAAGGAGTCAGGGTAGGCCAAGACTTCCATATGAAGACCACGTAAGCAAAGTGCTTATAAACGAAAAATTTAAAGCACTCGGATACCAAGGTGTGATTGATGAATCTGCAGGAAGCGAAAGAAGTATGCATGGATCGTGAAGCCTGGCGATCTGTCCTCTCTGACAACCCCGTCAGGGATACAGCGTGGAGATAGTTACTTGTCGTTATTGGTATATACTGGCATTGCGATGTAATTAGCGGTATGTATACATACATTAGTTTTAGAGCTACCCACACTAAATGTACATCAGTTATCACATAATATTTAATAATGGGCAGGCGCAGTACCGTATGTAAATAAAAAGAGGACAGTCTTGGAGAGGAGAGTCCAGAAGTAGACTGCCATAGGCTGATTTGATTGATTTATATTAACTTTCACTCTTTGTTCTGAATTCTATACTCCGTTGACAGTAATTTCGTATGTAGTAGGTTTAGATTTTTGCTTCACATGTTACGATTTAATATAAATAATAAATATTGGCTTGATGCTATCTTATAATGACATTATGTAATGAAAATACACTTAAGTAATGACAGTGTAGAGCTAAGAATCGTTAACGAAAGTAAAGAAATAAATGACATTAATATTGATAACATTGTTACTGACAGCGTCTGGTCCTCTTTAGCAGTAACAACTTTGATGATAAGAAATATTACAACTAACATTATATCGAACCCCCAGTCGACCAAAATTTCGGAAAATTTGCTCGATTTTTTGACATTTATGATTACGCTCCGCTCTCCAGCATAATGATAGTTATATTATATAGCCTGTAACCTTGCTCAATAACTGGACTATGGTCTCACTACAGAGGGTGCTGATGACTGCGCAAAGTGAACGAAATTAAGTAAGAAAGCGGACCCCGTGCGTTGCGGGAGGCAACTGAGACAGACGTTTGGATGTTGATAATTATGAGCCTTCCTCGATAAATGGTCAATACAATAACAAAAAAAAATATTTCAAAACTAGTAGTTCTTGAGATACGTGTGTTCAACCAAACAAGCAAACTTTTCAGCTAAAATAAAATTCTCTATATAAAAAACATTACTCGATCACAAGATTATGTACATTTCATGGTAGAAGTTTTGATATTAATATTTAAATATAATTATTACTTTCTTCAGACCTACAGACAAAGAAACACCGGGCGGTGAAACATCGACTGCTCCGAAAATGGGTAAGACGCTCCCGGAATGGGCAACTAAAGAAGACGTCGCGCAGTTTACACCGTTCCTTCAAGACCTGAAGGAAGAACTAGATCAACTGTCCAATACGTTTTACAACGCAATGAAAGAAATGGATCATAAAGTTGGTTGGTATTTCAACACAAGGTGTTTTGTATAACTTGATAAATTATGATGAGGACTAGTTGACACGATAGCTATTATAGTCAGGGATAGTAGGGACGGTGCCTATTATAGTCACACAAATGAATATTCATATTCTTACCAAAAATATCCATTTTGGTTTACTATTTGTATCATTTTTACATTTTTTATTTAATTTATGTTACATTTCATCTCCCTTTCATTTAAGTAGTTCACCAAGTTTGTTAGAGAAATTTGATTCTCATGACTTACTCTATTAATAAGCACCAAAAAAAAAGAACAGGCAGTTATGTTGTCGAATTGTAGTCAACACAATTTATGAGTGTATATTGAGTATTTAGGGACTGTCCCTTGACTTTGATACAAAATTTAACAGACAACGTGATGTATTATTTCATTTTCCTCATTAACTCTCTAAAATATTAATATAAATAACCTATTATTTACCAGAACCACCTGTGCGGAAAGCTACAGTGGTACCATTAGTGAAACAACGTCAATCAAGGCCGTCAACTCCAAAGAAAGTGTCGACCCCAGCGTCAGCCAAGCAGCCATCTACCACAGTACCTGCGGATACTGCAGTCAATTCTCCAGATGGTCTAACGGAACCAGCAACAGTAGCACCAACGGATGCAGGTGCCATAACAATGAATCTAACGACCCAAAGTTCTATCGCACAACAAAGCTGTAAGTAATAAACTACTAGGCCTCAAGGTCTTGATCAAATTTACCATATAAAATAAATTATGCCAGTTCCCAGAAGGCTGCTACTATATCACTAAATAACGTCTAAGCTCTATGGCGTTTCTTTTGAGTGGTAGAAGTGAGTACAAGAGAAAATTGAAACAATTTTGTTTATTGTACTCGTATTTTGTTTAAGTATCAAAATATTTCCTTAACTTAATCCACAACTATAATTATTAACACAGGACAATATAATTATTAACAAGGCATTATTAACACAGGAGCGCCTGCTCTAATCGACGAATATTCTCTTTCCAGAAGCATAATCTAATTTTCCGAAATATTCTATATAAGCACATTTTTTATATATATATTTAGTTCACCAAAATCCCATCCGCTTGATAGAAAGCCATGAAGACATCTAGCGAATTAAGGGGCCCTCTCTTAGTCTACATGACTACTGAAAGGGTCCCTCAAGCCGGCGGCCCAATGATGTGCCTCTTCACGCTTCGACGATTCGATGAAGAACTCGGAATTGTAACATATCTTTGGAGACATTATCTCGCTTGAACTTAACCCTGTTGTTTCTTCCAGTTGCTAATTCAGATTTGTCAATGTCCAAAGTTAAATTATAAATTCAATATTTCAATCTGCTGTTTATTATTATATTATAATATTCCAGACGGTGCCGGTGTTCCAACGCAGGACCTGAGTGTCATTAATGAGAAATTAAAGAGCCTGGAGCGCAGACTAAATCAATGCTACGATGTGGTGTTCTCACCGAATGGAAATATATTGGATCAGGTACTAAAGTTGCTTTCCAAACTAACAATATAATTGTGAAAGATCTTTAAAGGGGATAGTTTTAGGTCAAGAAAACTGACAGTCTCATAGAACTTTATCAGTATACAATTCTGAACCTTATGCCGTCATTTTTGTATAATTTTGTTCATGGGTCTGAAGCCTATTGACAACGTCGTTGATAAACTGGTAACGGGCTTCCATATTTACAAGACAAACTTCCATTTGGCCCTTGAACTTCAAGACAAATAGGGCTGCACACTGCCCTTTGAAATAATAAATAAAATCACTTCAGCCTTGAAATAGTTACCACGACACTATCAAAGTGATAAAAAGTCATCGTTTTAACATTGCGTATAATTGTGAAAGATCTTTAAAGGGGATAGTTTTAGGTCAAGAAGACTGACAGTCTCATAGAACTTTATCAGTATACAATTCTGTACCCTATGCTGTCATTTTTGTATAATTTGCTCATGGGTCTGAAGCCTATTGACAACGTCGTTGATAAACTGGTAACGGGCTTCCATATTTACAAGACAAACTTCCATTTGGCCCTTGAACTTAAAGACAAATAGGGCTGCACACTGCCCTTTGAAATAATAAATAAAATCACTTCAGCCTTAAAATAGTTACCACGACACTATCAAAGTGATAATAAGTCATAGGAATGAACGAGAAACTGTATTGTGGTAAAGTCGCCAATTGGCTGTCATAATGATATGCCTACTGAACACAACTGCTTCAGTCAGATGTTTCACATCCTTCGCACAAGAACAATTTAATTTCATGTTTTTGAATTTTTAATTTTATGGTACAGTTGAATGCGCTACAAGACCAGATAGAGGAAAACACAAGACAAAGGCTTGCTGCAGCGATGACCTGTGGAGCTGATGGCGGCGGAGGACCATCTCCTGAGCTAGTAAAGGAGTTACAAGGTATATATAAATACTCAAATATCAAATATATATTATTCGATGTAGCATATTCGGACACATATTAATGTTACTCTGTCAGTGAAATAATCATCGATTGTCGTTAATAAATGCATGTCTAACTCACTTTTAAAACTCAAGTAATGTAATAAGTAAAGTTGGAAATACATTTCTTTTCTGCCGTCAAATAGGTTATCCAGCACAAAAATTACAAAATTTTTATCTAAATATTAAGATAATGTCTGACGAAATGTAAATGCATCAAATCAATAACATATATAAGTAGTATAGTTTGATATTATCTTATGCAGGATTAATGGCGTTATACAAAACAGTACATACAATGCAAACTCAATTGCAACAAGTACACGAAACAGCGCTACAACTATCAGCGGAAAAAGAAGAAAGGCAACTTAATACTAATGTAAGAATATTGTTAAGATCTTATTATAAAATAATATCATTACGCTCACGTTCATAATGAAAAGAAAAAAATGCTACCAATTGACATTATAATTTGTCAGTGTCTTCTATTTATTTTTTTAATTTATTTTGTTTATAGTGATAATACAATAAATTGTATCACCTACGACATTTGCCACATAGACTCCGCTTAAGAATACATTTGTATTAGTCTTCCTTTTAAATCAATATGATGTTGTCTATCACGTGAAAAGCTATAGTGAAGTCCAGAGATTAAGGTCAAGATCTTAGGTTACTTCAATGAGTGATGTTTCTCACGACGAGGTGCCCTAAATTCCATTAATATATTTCTAGTCATATAATAATTGAACAAATTATAAGCATTTTACAAAGGCCCATCAATATATAAAAATAGTTTTAGGGACTAAGGTGAATTTCAAAACTTATGTATCTAGATTAGATATTTTTTCTTGAGTAATAAGACAATATACCGGAAAACGCAGAGTGAAAGGCCTTCACAATGCAGGCCTAGGGTGTGCGGGTGATGCATGACCGATTGTTGTGGCAATCTTGGCTCGGTAAGGTTGGATCTCAGCTGGTTGATGACCTCGACTGGCTGAGATGATAATGATGATGATGAAGATTTACTTTTACTGTGGCATTTACTATTCATCCTTTTAACATTGCGTATAATTTCCATCAAATTTACTTACAATGCAGTGTATAAGAATAAACAGATAAAATATGTTTCTGAGACCCCTTTTTATACCGTGTATTCGACAATCAAGCACGATCACTGCATACTGTTTTTTTTTCAGTCATTGTTAGAACAAATAGAATTACTGAAAGCTATCAAACTTGATCGTGAAGATATGGTAGAAGCTCTAGCGGACAAGGCAGATTTGCGTATGCTGGCACGTAAAGTGTCCCATGACCAATTCGAAATGGCCTGCGACGACCTCTCCAGAGGATTGGAACAAGCTCTTGGAAAAGTAAATGTTCAGGTACATACATACACTTTACTTGCTTTCTAGCTTTCCTCACTGTTTCCTCACAGCATAACCTATACAGTTCTGGTGTCAATCATGAAGTGGCTTAGCAACAGAGCACATGGTTTCTGCAATCCTGAGCAACTTGAGGCAGGGTTAGACCACGTGACAGGAGTACTGGATATAAATGGCTATAGGAACGTTGAATAAATATCTACTAGTAGATATACATTTAACGTTTATAATGTACCTAACATTAAAAGGGTTATGGGTACGGGTTATGGATGAAATCAGAAGCACCACAGCATGCCATGTTTATGTTGTGATCACTAAGCTAGTAAACCCAATGATGTTGTTCCATTTCAGTAAGGTTATTGAAAACAATGAAATGTCGAAAGAACAATGTCCGCTGCGTCTTCTCCTGGTGGCGATGGGCTACGGTATGGTGATGGGCTGCGGTATGGCGATAGGCAAAAAATTTGTGTGGACGACGATGCCACCTGTGAAAACCTCATTCTTCTTATTCCTATTAGCCATACTTGTTTTCATGAAGAGATATAGATGGTTATCTGTGTACCGGTTAAGGGACAGTGATGTTATAACTCTTTCAACTTTAGGTAATGCGGGGGAATAAATTTGGGAACCGTTAGCACCAACGAAGAACATAATCCACCAGAACCACACTACTACCTACTTTTATCGCAATTTTCTAATACTTACTTCGATTTTACACTGTAGGTCCTGTACAATATATACAGTAAGGAAGTTACCCTTCCGTTTGTTCACAAATTTCTAAAAAGCGAATTTAATTTGTCAGGAATCTTTATGGCAACAAGCACTAGATGACATTCAAAGAGAGATTGAAACAAAACTGGACAAGGTCGAACTGTCTCCAGTCAAAGAGTTCTTCAACAAAAAGTTGAAACAACTTCAAGAACACCTGAAGCAGATGTCATCACTACGCAAAGAAGTTGAAGCCGCAGGAACTAAGAAAAAGTTGTACACGTATGTTTTAATAAACAACTAGATATAATTATCTAAAACTGGTACTTAGGTATAATATATCTAAAACTGGTACTTAGGTATGAAATTCTGGAAATTTTGATCTTAATCTCCATTGTTTCTACAACCAATGCCAAAAATGTAAAGTAAGATCCAACCCAACTCTCTTGCCTATGACAAAGGACATTATATATTAAACTAGTTTACGCCCGCGGCTTCGCACGCGTGGTGAAATTTTCCCGTTCCCGTTTCCCACAGGAATTTGCTCCCGGGATAAAAGTAGCCTATGTGTTATTCTGATGTGTAAGCTATATTATTGTAAAGTTTCATCAAAATCTATTCTGTAGATTTTGGGTGCGTACAATACAAAGCAAAGTGTAATATATCACATATATGATAATTTATATACTATATCATAATATATCATAATTTATAATATATCATAATTAATAATATATCATAATTTATGCATCAATAGGTATCTACTTATTTAAAATATTTTATTTATAAATAGCTCTTTATTTTAGCGATAGCGATAGCGAATAGCTCTTTATTGAAGCGCTCGTGGCCTCGCGGTCTCAGTGTTCTGTAAACGATCACTAAATTACGCAACTTTCACAATGGCTGGTCCTCGGATGGGTGACCACTTTGTGGCATTTACATTTGCTAGCGTTTCCTTGCTTCGGAAGGCACGTCAAGCCGTTGGTCCCGGTTGCCAGTAAAATGGCAGTCATTAAGCCTAGTTGAAGGCCTTATGGGCGGCTTGAAAATTTCAACAGCAGGTAGCCACAACCTGCGTCTGTCTATTTCAACACGGCAATGGGCTCACCACCTATTACGTGGGACAGGAATCCACACGGTGAAAATTGGGCATATAATATGCCTCTGCCACCCCTTCGGGGATAAGGCGTGATGGATATTTATTATATTTATTTATTTCTTTATTTTATATCTTTGCGTAAGTTTTTATTTTGTCACCAGTGATGTAAATTGCATATCTTGCGACGCCAAAGCATTTATGCAAACAGAAGCAAGTTCTTCGATGCCACCAAAGCCTTTGCATGTTACCAAGTCTATGAAACCGTACCTTACTTATGAACTAGGTGAGTTGTGAGTTTCCTTAGTCAACTATGTACAGTAACATTACTCAATATAGAAATACGGATAACTAAATTTTAAAAGCAATTTTTTTTTAATTTTAAAAAAATTGAATAAAATTTTTAAGCAATTATTTAGCTAAATTTTTTATACATTTTTAATAAAGTGAAAAAAGACAATTCGATTCGAGACGGGGATTCTGGTCATACTCTTAAATGACGATTAAAATATGGTAAAGAATATCATACTTATCTTTGGTTTTACTCTTCCTGGTTTTGAAAAACGATACTTATATAGCCCCCAAATGAGTGGTATTATACTCTCCGGTAAATGTAAATCTATACTAATATTATAAAGCTGAAGAGTTTGTTTGTTTGTTTGGTTAAACGCGCTAATCTCAGAAACTACTGGTCGGATTTGAAAAATTCTTTTTGTGTTAGATAGCCCATTTATCGAAGAGGGCTATAGGCTATATATCATTACGCTACTGCACTGGGGAGCAGAGCAGTAGTCATAAATGTTGACAAATCGGGCAAATTTGTATGCATCATTGTAGAAGCGACGGGATTAAATAGGTGCGACGGGAGGTCGAAATATTCCACGGTCATCTAGTGTTCATATATAGGTATTACTGGACACGATTAATTATATTAACATATTATTATTATTTATATTAACATTTTTTTTTCTCTTTCAAACTCCTTCAGTTTATCATCTTATTAATTTCAATGTGAGTTCCAAGACACACTTTTCTACTGGGACTTGACCTACTTCGAGTTCGGTGTAACTTTTCTGGTCTCGGTAATTTTCTGTAGATCCTGGTTCACAAGAGTCGCAGTAATGGGAATGTGAGTAGAAAATAGTCTTTGTAAAAGTCTTTATTCTACAGATGCTATACGCAAGTCTCAATCCACTAACGTGCAGCAGAGAAATATGCATGATTGGGAGAAAATAGACAAACAAATGACCACTCCGAGACAAGTGCAAAAAGTCAGGTCTGTACGACCGTTCTACAGTTTAAATATGAATGCATAGATTTTTCAGTAATAGTTTTTTTGTTAAATTTATTATTATTATGCAGGCAGGCAGTTGCTACAACTGATAGTTGACTATATACCCTGTTTAACTATGTTGTGTTGTCTCTTCTATTACTTAAATATATCTCTAGTATGTTTTTGAATTTGAAAGATGGATGCTTGAAAAAACTTGGATAATCTTGTTACTCTCTGGCAAGGCTCAAGACCAGTTACACTATCATAAGCCATCATCTAGCTACCTTGAGTATATTATTTCTTAATATTCTACGCGGGAAAATTGACAAGTTAGTGCATTTATGTGTGGTTTCATGGACATAAAAGTTGTGTTACCGTGCTATAGTGAAAGACAATGATATATATAATATGCAGTCAAATACTATTTTCTATCCTGCCGCGTAAAATGCACTGAAAACCTCAGTATAAGAACTATCATTATACTGAGGTGAGACTGACCTTGACTTAAGACTAGATTTAACTAAGACATAGAGGACGGGGAAATTTTAGATAAGATTGAAGAAATATGAATTAATATTTGGCTAGAAGGTCTTTGTAACCAGGCCATAAAACAATTGCAAGTAAAATCTTATTTCTTAATAATATTGTAGACTCGCTTGCCCTCTATATAACCATACAGAATTTTTCGAATCCTTAATATCCCTCCATGTTCCTCTTCCATCTTGTATTAACACCCTATTACATAAACTTGATATTAATATTTATAAAACCATATCTTTATTTATTACTGTTAATCATTTTAAAATCTAAATATTACTTTAAGAAAGTATTGTTTCAAACCATTTTGATCCTTTCCCGAAATTCCGTAATTCTTTTTATATATTAACCGCTTCCTAACCTTTTACTGCGTCGTGGCTAAGTCCAAGCCGGACATCGCCAAAAGAAAAATAAAAAAAAAATTGTAGACATTTTTAACACAGTGCCATCTAGCCCAAAGACAACCAAAAATTATATATTTCTAAATATAAGAGGAAGTTTATCGTACTTGTATATCTCTAAATACATATATTATTATACATAGAAAACGCCCAAACTCATAGATTGCTTGATGTAAACTTTAAGATCTTACAAATGTTGGTTTCGGAGTTTGGGTGTTTCCTATGTATAATTATGTATGTAGTTAGAGATATAGAAGTACGCATATCAGTAGTCTAGAGCCCATAGTACAAGCTTATAGCTTAGTTTGGGCTAGATGGCGCTGTTTAAAAAGTGTCCCACAATATGTGTTAATTACTAGTTGATACCCGCGGCTCCACACGCGTGGTGAAGTTTTCCGTTCCCGTTTCCCACAGGAACTTGTTCCCGGGATAAAAAGTAGCCATGTTAGTTATTCTTATGTGTAAACTATAATATTATAAAGTTTCATCAAAGTACATTCATTAAATTTTGCGAGAGAGAGTAAAAACCAAACCTTCGCGTTTATTATAAACGCGAAGAAAATCCTACTAATACTCTAATAATATTAGTAGGATTATTATATTCTGTTGATATGTATATGTTTCTCTTGAGTTAATATATTTGTGCAATGTGCTTCACTATTATACGGCACTAGACATATGACTAAAAATACTTACAGGTCAGAGACTGATAAACATCTGTGCAACCGATACTGTGGAGGGTCTCATACAACGACTACGCCATCGCAGCGTGTCGCACGATTAGGGCACTTCATCAAACAATGGGGACCAGAGGTGTTGCCTCTGGCGTCTGGATTTGCTACTGGTGATGATGGCAGGGTGAGTGAAAGCGTAAAATTTTATATAATAAGAGGACACTTTTTGAAACTCACCAAGTACCTACCTACCTCCATCGGCTAGCAATCCTAAAATATATTTGTTGCCAAATCGCGTGGTGGATATGTGAATAGGCTTCCAGAAACTGCAGTTCCCGCCAAAATCCTCTCAAAGAGTCACATTTCTGAGATATTAATAATCGTTTTTTTTTCTTGGCGTGATTGCTTCGTTTTTGGTTTTTTAAAGAGGAACTATACGGCTGACTAAACTACCATGTTGAGTGTTCCATGTCGCTTCTACTGAGCGCCTGCAGAATAGGCCAGGAGTTAAGTCATTGCGTTTAGGCAACGGGCCTCCATGATTTTATAACGCTCGTTTCTGGGGGTATATTACTTTGACTAATAATATCTCGGAAACGTGACACATGATAGAATCTTTAGAACTATATTTTCCAATTGTATTGGATGTAACCAATCTATTTACGAGTATATACATTTCGTGGTTAATCGCCAATAGAGCTATGTTGACGGGTAAGTATGCCACGCTCCATTCAAATGTCTTGAGACGCCTTTTGTCAACTCGTATAACTTGTTATTTTCCTTGTTCAGATATACAAAATTAGCTGTACAGAGAGCGTCGCGGTTGGTCCAGGTAATTGATAATATTAATGAATCCATCTACTTATCGGGGCCCTATCAACCTCACCTACTGAATAACTGACAAGGCCACTACGCAAGACCCTTACAGCTTCGGGAGGTACGTCGACAGTCGTGCCAATTCTTCCACCAATGCCGAAAATTAAAAAGCCAAATGATAGTGCTCCTACTATCCAAATTGTGGGACATTGTGGGATTTTCAGCGCCGTCTAGCCCAAAGTAAGCTAATATAAGCTTGTGTTATGGAATCTAGACGACTGATAAACATACTTACCTATATATTTCTAAATACATATTATACATAGGAAACACCCAAACATTTATGGATCACACAAATATTTTTTTCCGACCCGGGAATCGAACCCTGGACCTCAGTCGCGGCAGTGGCTTACACTGCCACTGTGTCACCGAGGTAGTCAAATTAAAGTAAACCTCAGGCTCCATATCAAAGCAACTGAAAAAGCTCTCAAGATTAGGAAGAATCAGCCTATCACAGTCCATTTACGAAATAGGGTTTTCCAATTAAATAATTAATCTTTTGTTGATAATATGTATCTGAAGCGTTGGCCCCTGCTCACGGGCAGTGTTCTGTGTAAACGATCACTACGTTAAGCAACTTTCGCTAAGGCTGGTCACGGATGGGTGACCACTTTGTGGCATTTACCTTGCGAGGTTTCCGTGCTTCGGAAGTCAAGTTAGCCGTTGGTCCCGGTTGCCAGTAACATTGCAGTCGTTAAGGCAAGCTGAAGGCTATATGGTCGGTTTAAAAATTAACATCAGGTAGCCACAACCTGCGTCTGTTTATGTCAACACGGCATTGCTCACCACCAATTACGTGGGACAGGAATACACACGGTTGAAAGTGGGCATATAATATGCATCTGCCACCACTTCAGGGATAAGGCGTTATTATAAACATATGTATCCCTGACAAGGTAGTCGTACTGTGTTTAAAAATTTATTTTTATTCCAAAGCAGTAGATTAATTTACAGATATATACTTTTATGATTTTTTTTTAACTGATTTCTAATCTGTATGTCCATCTGGACTCATTAAATCTTTGTCCTTCAATTTACAGGAATAATTGTACTTATATGACTAAAAAAGAAAAATAAACATTTGCCAGGTGGTGCAGTAGATGCTCCGTGCACCCCTAAACCTCCTGCCAAAAAAGATCAGAGACAACCATCAAAAGCAGGTTTGACTCCGGTAAGTTTAAGTAGTAATCAACTACGTAATTTATAAGCTAGTGCAGAATTAAAAAGTTATTAATCATGAAAAATATAAAAAAATGGCGTCTCTACAGCACCTATGTCTTTATTCGTAAAATGTTTAAGGGAGGTTAACTTTGCTAATTGCCGGTAGATGACGGTTAAAATTGTTTCTAAGCTTAAAATAAAACCAAGACTCAAAAAGGCTCAATGCAGTGCCGGATAACATTGAAGCACAGATATAGAAGAATAAGCAGATCAAACATTTGCGCAAAAATAGCGTAGCCTATTTCACACATATAAACAGGTAGCTTAATTCAGGGTCGCATTCAGCTATCATATCATGTCATTTTAATATCTTTCATAATTTATGTTTATTAACCAAACATATTGTTTAATGGTATCCTTAGGAAACCTAAAACAATATTAACAAAATTAATTGAATCGGGCACTACATTTAGCTTGACTTTGGATATTGAAATTGCAAACAATTTGCTGAACTGAATTCGTCCCCATGCCGTAACAATACAAAATGTATGTAAATTAACAAAAATCTTAGATATATATGACGATAGCGACCAAACGGTTTATGGAACAGATGCTATGAACCATATTAACAACTTTTCAAGTGTTCGTCTAGAAGAATCACCATTTTTGAATAAAAATCTTAGAATAATAACACGTAGTCGTAACTAAAACATCAATTAGCTGTGAAAAGTAATTCCTGGTGATTTCTTGTGACTATCACAACATTTTACACAACACTTCACCATGTGTTTTATACTTTTATAACCTTTATTAAAATATATATACACAATATTTTCCCTTCGGCACAAAACACTAACAAATTCCTGATTCAAAAATGGCGAAGAGAGAAAATTACGCTACGCGCTGTTCTCTGTCTATGTGTGAGTTACATGTCGCTACACATGACAAAAAAAGATAGCGTTATACAAGAAATAAAAAGAGTGAAAAGAATGAAGTATTACACCATAAACAAAGGAATATGTTTGATCTGCTTACTCTTCTAAATCTGTGCATTGAAGTTACTTTGTTTCGGTTACAGCCACGGAGTAGAGAAGTTTCTGTCCTCCGTGGTTCAGAGGATGGTCAACTCACTGGCCCTCTAATAGAGACTTATGCTTACTCTGTATTTCATATAACCAATGATATCACACTTTACTCAAATACCCCATTTAGACTCTCGCGCGAGCCACGAGATGAGCTGCAAGACGAGCCGCGAGCTTAAATAAAAATGTACCAAAATACCGCGTTTTCGCTCGCGGCTCGTCTTCCAGCTCGTCTCGTGGCTCGCGCGAGGGTGTAAATGGGGGTATAACGATTACACTAATTAGTAGAAACGACTGGCAGGCAAATGACAGCACAGTAGAAAAGACGGGCAGGCAAATGACAGCACTCGTCTGTCACTTTTTCCTACAGCTGAACATAGGTATTATACTTGGTCCGTGGTATTATTGAAGTGAAACTTCTTTATAGCCTTTGAGATAAGCAGATTATAGCAGTAAAAAAATGGTCACGTTTTTCGGCTACGCGCTATGTTGTTTTGAAGTGAAACTTTTTTATGATAAGTGAAACTTCTTTATCGATGTATGAGAGAAATTTTATAGCTGTAATAGAAAATGTCTTCGCCCCTGACATACTTCCTTTTTAATTCCGTCGCTTATAAATTCTTCAATTATGCAATAAAAATTGCCCAATTTGTCGACATTTATGATTCCTGCTCTGCTCTCCAGGGTAGAAGCGTGTTGATATATAGCCTATAGCCTTCCTCGATAAATGGGCTATCTAACACAAAATATTTTTTCAAATCCTACCAGTAGTTAGCGCGATAGATTAGCGCGTTTAACCTAACTCTTCAGCTTTATATAGTAGTACCTATATAGAGTATAGATGTAAATATTAACACTTACGAATGTATTACAGGACTGCCGCTGCTTAGACGGTAAGAAGACTGATTACTAAACTTACCTAGTTCTTAAGATAAAACTCAGATTTTCTACTTTGATAGGATAAGCCCAATATTGTCAAAATAGTGTTATTGAGTAAGTTCCACATACATAGTACAACACTAACAAATAATGTAACGATGGAAATGATACGAAAGAGATAGGTAATTTAAACTCTATTTATGTAAAAAAGGGACAAAGTCACTGCATCTGTTATGCCTATCACTCATAGATCATATTCAAACTCTGGTTATTATTATTTTTTACACAGCTCCATCTAGCCCAAATTTCAAAGATCTACATACATACATATCCATCACGCCTTATCCCCGAAGGGGTGGCAGAGGCATATTATATGCCCACTTTTCACCGTGTGGATTACTGTCCCACGTAATAGGTGGTGAGCCCATTGCCGTGTTGAAATAGACAGACGCAGGCTATGGCTACCTGCTGTTGAAATTTTTTAAGCCGCCTATAAGGCCTTCAACCAGGCTTAACGACTGCCATTTTACTGGCAACCGGGACCAACGGCTTAACGTGCCTTCCGAAGCACGGAAACGCTCGCAAATGTATTAGCCACAAAGTGGTCACCCATCCGACGACCAGCCATAGTGAAAGTTGCGTACCTCAGTGATCGTTTACAGAACACTGAGACCGCGGGCCCACGAGCGCTTCAAGATCAAAGAGAAAGATCTAGACAACTAAAAAACCTACTTATATATTTTTACATACATACATATTATACATAGACTAAATTCAAACTCAGGAGCAATCATTGGCTGATTGTTTCTGAGTTATTTGTTTTAGGCTGATGGTGCCACAAAAAAAGCAGTATTCAAAATCACACCTCAGCAACGTGTACACTACCACTGAGTCACCAAGGCAACGAAAAAATTGGTCGTAGATTGATTGATTTATCTTTTTATTGTACACCAGAAATATATAATAACAGGATTGGATCACAATTAAATACTTGTCGGTAATACAATTGGCAGTCTTATCGCACAAGGCATTGACCATGTGTTAACAGAATTTCAACTAAAATTTCCACACTTCAAATGAATCATTGAATTTTGATATTTGAATATCTCAGCATCTTAACTGCGAGTGCATGTGAATTACAATAACTTGTACAAAAAAATAAAAATATGAATTTTGAACTACTTTTAGTCCCCTCCTTATCTATAAAATGCGGAATTTTATTCCTAGTCACCCTTTTTTCTGTATAATAAAACAAAAAAATAATATACAATTAATTTTAATGTTTATGTTTCAGATGTGATGCCGCCGAGGAAATAACATTTTTAGTTTTTTACTTATATAATGGCGTTTTATTTATAGTTCTCAATTATACAATTTTGTATTTTTACATTGCATTGTTTGACAGAACCAGATGAGTTACCACCGTACAAATTCTAGTTGATTTCCTATTATGTATTGTATTTTGTATGAAGTTATTTTTTTATTAGAATTAGTATTTAGTTTTTTTTTTATTAATTTGATGACACCGTATTTAATTAATTTTTAATTACATTAAATTATATTTTTGTAATTCTTTGTAATAAAACATTATCATTTCATTATTATCTAGACTTAAGCTTTTAAGGTTAAACTGACTAGTATCCATTTACGTCCTTACGCAAAAGTTGAGATACTAGTACAGGTTAAAGGCTGAAATGAAATGACGACGTTAGAACCAGGGTGATCTAGATGACACTTTTAACATGTTGAGCATAAAAAATCATAACTCTTCTATGTCACATTGATCTAAGTTCTCTTCAGTGGCTGCTTTCTTGAGGGATCACAACAACTCACTATAGAATTGTCGCGAACTCAAAGTGAAAGCATAGGTATGTCATACTGATCTAAGTAATATTTTCTCTTAAACATACTACAGTACCTTAGATCACTCTGGTTCCAACGTCATCAAATAGCGTCCACACGGTAAATGTAACAGTGGACCGCTGCATGCGATTTATTTGGTCATGAAACCTGACTATTATATTACTAATACATCTAAACTCACTAGATAGAAACGCTATATCCATCTATGTATATGTATGCAAACATTCAAAACTTCAACGTATCAAAGCTTTTTCGTAATTCCAAAACAAATCGCAATAGTGTGTGAGTGCAATCTCTCTCCTGCGCAGAAAGAACTACCAACTCGTACTCACTACGGGAAATCGTGAAAGAAGCATGCCAAATACCTATCTAGGAACCTTTCTTCTTAAACACAATCATTTATAGCCCGTCTTACTAGGCGATCACGCACTATAAGAAGATGAGTGTAAACAAATCTCCCTGGGGAAGTAAAGAAGGGTATATTTATAATTGGTGCTGATATTTTCTACATACCGCCACGCCTTCATCCCCGAAGGGGTAGGCAGAGGGATATTAAACGCCCGCGTGTCACCGTATGCATTTTTGGCCTACGTAATAGGTGGTGAGCCCATTGCCGTGTTGAAATGGACATACGCAGGTTGTGGCTACCTGCTGTTGAAATTTTTTAAGCCGCCTATAAGGCCTTCAACCAGGTTTAACGACTGCCATTTTACTGGCAACCGGGACCAACGGCTTAACGAGCCTTCCGAAGCACGGAAACGCTCGCAAATGTAAATGCCACAAAGTGGTCACCCATCCGACGACCAGCCATAGTGAAAGTTGCGTACCTCAGTGATCGTTTACCGAACACTGAGACCGCGGGGCCACGAGCGCTTCTATGAACGATATATGAACCTAGTCAAACAGGGAATCAGAACCTGGGTACATCGCTTCGTAACGCCTACGCTTCTACGTGTTTCCGAGATAACTTCTTATCAGATAGACGGACGTACATAAAGTGAACCCAATACCAAATTTACACACTCGCGCGAGTCATGAGACAAACTGCGAGACGAGCCGCGAGCTCAAATTAATATAATGTACCCTAATACTGCGTTTGTGGCTCGCGGCTCGTCTCGCAGCTCGCCTCGTGGCTCGCGCGAGAGTGTGAATAGGGTTTTAGGAATCCGTTTATCCTTTTGAAGTTGACCATTGCATGAAATAAAATGTAGTAAATGTATAAATGTTTTAAATATAATGTTTTTAAAAATAATAAAAAGGATTGTTTTTTTTAATTTCATTCTTGATAATTCTGAATACCGGATGCTGCTGGAGGTCAATACCTAAATAAATATATACCCCGAAGGGGTGGCAGAGGCATATTATATGCCCACTTTTCACCGTGTGGATTCCTGTCCCACGTAATAGGTGGTGAGCCCATTGCCGTGTTGAAATAGACAGACGCAAGTTGTGGCTACCTGCTGTTGAAGTTTTCAAGCCGCCCATAAGGCCTTTAACCAGGCTTGACGACTGCCATTTTACTGGCAACCGGGACCTACGGCTTAACGTGCCTTCCGAAGCACGGAAACGCTCGCAAATGTAAATGCCACAAAGTGGTCACCCATCCGAGGACCAGCCATAGTGAAAGTTGCGTAACTCAGTGATCGTTTACAGAACACTGAGACCGCTAGGCCACGAGCGCTTCAATATTGTCGCGCGTCAATACCTATGCAACCTCTAAGCGAAGTCAATTGCAGTACCTAATAGATTTATAAAAATATACAACCTCATTTATTTACGAGTCAATGCCTTGACATTTCATAATAAGTTTGACGTCTATTTTGCATGGTTATACCGCAATTTGCTAAATCGCATTATTTTTGATTTATTTATAGTTCTACTCCATAATCTGGGGTATATTGACAAACTTAATCTCTACACAGGGCAATATGGAAGGTAATGTTTAATCTAACAGTGTGTCAAATCTCGTCCACACTCACACTCGGCGGCTCGCATACGACCAAATCCTACAATTCAAACGTAAATAAAAAGAATAAATAAATATCGTTGGGACAACTCACACAACGCCATCTGATTTCAAACTAAGCAAAGCTTGTCCTATAGTAACCAGATAACTGATACACGTACTTATATATTTCTAAATACATACATATTATAGATAAATAACACCCAGACAATAAACCATCGTGTTCATCACACAATTTTTTTCCTAGGTGGGAATCGAACGTGATTTTCTGTCGTATTGAGTCTTGGTCTGACCTCGAAAACCCGTAAGGATAAGTAACGGATAAGGCCTACATTGTTGCCTCATCCGTTGATCAGCAGGTGCACCACTTGTGAGGTCGCTTGGACCCAAGAAATATTGATCCCCTTACACCTAAACGGACTTTCAGCAAAATTGATAGCCAATATCGGTAAGAAGCAATTTTGTCAATCCATAAATGTATAATTTCAGGTGAAACAGTGCTTGTCAATGTTGCTGAAATGATTGACTTGGCTATCGGAACGCCTGAGGTAAGCAAATAATTAAACTTTTCTCTTTTGACTGCTGAATGGACCTGCTAGGGGCATTGAAATAATACATACATAAGTATCTACATATAGCCAAACCTTATTCCCAAATGGGTAAGCAGGGGCATATTTAACGACCAAATTCCGCCAGTTATGTGAAATTGGCACGGTTGTGGTTTTCTATATCTATAGAATTTTATTTAAGCCGGCTATAAAAAATGTCCATTAACTAGGCTTGCTAAATTTGGAGTTTAAATGTGATATTAAACCATTAGTACTTTTGTATCTAGTTGGGTGTGGTGGATTTTTGCATGCTGCAAACGGTTTTGCACTGCCTCGCTCAACAGCAACGGATCTTGAACAAGAACGTGGAGTTAAGAGGTGCAGCTGCAAGCTTGCCCGGCGGGAGACAACTGAATACCGGTGAAACGCTAAAAGTCGATGAATTCATTGTGGAGGTGATTTATTACACTAATTTATTCACCTTATGTTCTTATCATTCTCGCCTTTATTCCTTAAGAGGTGGTAAAGGCAAATATACACCCACATTTCACCAAAATCATTTAAGTCCCACGTAACAGGTGGTAAGCCCATTGTCGTGTTGATTTGGACAAGCGTAGATTGTGGCGACCCGCTGTTGAAATTTTTCAAGCCGCCCATGTGGCCTACAACTCGGCTTAACGTGCCTTCCGAAGCACGGATACGTTCGTAATTTAAATAGTTAAAGTTGCTTAACGCAGTGATCGTTTACAGAACACAGTGTAGGCGAGGCCACGAGCGGTTCATTTGTTAAATTTGCAGCCGCGGATGCGAGAGTTCCTCACGCCGTCCATCCGCGTGACTCCACACATCTATCGCAGCTCCTGTTTGTGTCACTTCAATATTGGCCACGTCTTACTGCCATTTAAAAGGGCAGGTCAACAACATTAAGTTTCACCGTCGCACCAATCTGCTTCTGTCGGCGAAATCGTCAGCATACATGAGCAACCATGGAGGCTGCTCATGCGAGTCGAATCAAGTATCGTCAACATGGTCATGTCTGTCCCACTTATCTATACTAAAATAAAAAGCTGAAGAGTTTGTTTGTTTGGTTGAACGCGCTAATCTCAAGAACTACTGGTCAGATTTGAAAAATTATTTTTGTGTTCGATAGCCCATTTATCGAGGAAGGCTATAGACTATATATCATTACGCTACTACACTGGGGAGCAGAGCCGTAGTCATAAATGTCGACAAATCGATCAAATTTTTATGCATCATTGTAGAATTTATAAGCGACGGGATTAAATAGGTGCGACGGGAGGTCGAAATAATCCACGGGCGAAGCTGCAAATAAAATACTCTTTGTATTTTGACTTGAAATAACTTTTTATGTTTCTTTTTTACAGCCTGCTGGAGTTACAGGTAAGTGGTCTCTGTTATTAATACAGACGTAATACCCTGCCATCATCATACCTACGTACCTAACCGATTAGATGCAAAAAATACGTATAAATTGTTATTCTAGTCCTGGCCAACTGCAGAAATGGCAGTATAAAATATACCAGCTCAACTTCATTATTTAGTATAGGCCTCTTCCCAAGATTACCAAATCTTCAATGTTCAGTCTCCCGCGATAAATATTGCGTCACTGTCTACCAATCGACTGTACCTACGTTTGTTTTCCTGTACCACTTGCCCTGTAACGTGTTAGGGTTGTAGGTCTTGGAGAGAATAAGAGTAGTAGAGAGTAGTAGTAGAGTAATCATGAGTAATAAGAACCGTTTAGAATTTCACCATGTGCAATTTTCAACACGCCCAGAGTTGTTACTTTGCTTATTGAGCGTTTTCGGTATTTCATCCCAACCTACTTTACAAAATGAATAGTTTTAAAACATTTAAGCGAAAAAGGTGTGCCTCGTTGGTTTGAACTTTGGATATGTCAAACAAACGTGTCAGGAATGATTGACGAAGAATTGTAATGTGTAAAATAGAGGGTAGTCTTAGACAGGGTAGAATGGTGCACTTGAGCGGATTGCTTAAAACCGGAAAGTTTAAAGTTACCATGATACCCACACGTATTTATGTATTTACTAGTTGACGCCCGCGGCTTCACTCGCGTAGAGAAATTTTTCCGTTCCCTTTTCCCAAAGGAACGTGTTCCTGGGACAAAAAGTAGCCTATGTGTTATTCTGATTTATAATCTGTATTATTGTAAAGTTTCATTAAAATCCATTCAGAATTTTTTACGTGAAAGAGTAACAAACATCCAGTCTGACAAACTTTCAAGATTATAATATTAGTAGGATGAAATTTGCAAGAAGTGAAGGAAGTATGTATGGATCGTGAAACCCGGCGATCCCTCTTCTCTGACTACCCTGTCAGGAATATAGTGTAAAACTAGACTTCATAAAAATTACTTAATTGCAGATTCCGAGACTCCACAGACTATGCTTGTAGGTAAGTGTAGGTTCTGAACATGATGAATACATTAAACATTTGTAAGTAGATTCGTCTTCAAGGAACATCATACTCGGATTTTAGAATCCAACTCTTTTAAATACGTCATTTCATTCATTGATCCGTAATGAAATGTACAAGGGAGGATCATTTATTATTGGATAATTCACCGCAAGCCTATTGCACCCTCGAGATTACATAAATCCAGATTCATCTCATATTATTCATCATAGATTCTAAATAAATCCAGCATTATATTTTGGGACCTTAGGGCTGAACTCGCTTACAACGAGAGGCGTTGCGATTAGAAAGGGACTTTTAATAATAACATCATTTGTGTTATACATACTTTATATTTATTTGCAACACTGTTCCATCGACTGATCGTTGTACCAGTACTTTAAAACTATCAACTACTATCCAATTAAAAATATAAAATTTAATGAAAGAAGCAGATGGCAAATGAGGTTACTCTGTGGAGTTCAGCTCATTACTTGATCACGATCTTCACAATAAATACCAACTAAACTTAGGGCCGTATTCCAGAACGTTTCTCAATACTCAAGAATGGCTTGAGGCTAGTCTTGCCTTATAAATACTACTACTCAAGTGTTTCTTGAGTATTGAGAAACGTTCTGGAATACGGCCCTTAGACACATCTACTAATTTATTTACCTAACGGAGCAAAATATATTTGCTCCCTTCGCTGTCGAGACGTTGAGCAGTTGGGGTGCTGACACGAAAAACTTAGCGATTTGAGGCGCCGGCTGAGAGACAATACAGGCGACACCCGTGAGTCACCTGTGTTGTCATTTCTGGGTCGTATCTCAAAGGTTTGGCCATAGGTTAGCCATAATGCAGCTAGTGTAATGGGCATCTTTGCACCTGATACGACGAGGAGCAGGTTAACTAATTAGTTTATAATAATAATAATGAAAGAATAAATACAACTAACCTTGACTTATCTTTTTAGTTGAACGTGTTACCAAAGGAACAGGTGGTAAGTAAGTGCTCTATTCTAACGACTGACTCATTCACACGAAGGCATTTGGGATTTTTTGCCATACAGTATCGTCTTTTTTAACGATTCATGATTTTAGTTATTAGAGTTTTGTAGCTTCATAAAAGGCAACCAAGGGAGCACTATTGCGAAGGTAGAATTGCAGAGAAAACGAAAACTCTACCAGCCATCTAGTCAACATAGTAAAACTAGAACTCCCCATACTAAATAGGATTTAGTTGATCTCGGCTGAGATTGTTGTTGATAGTTTTTATTGATCGTGTCGTGCTTATACTGTGACAAACGTTTATTATTGATGGTGGTCGACGTTTGCCGCTGATGCCCACGTTCAAGATAGAGCTCTGATGTTCTGCAGATTCTCAGGTTTCCAATTTCGTTGTTAATTAGATTTTGTTTTGTTTTGTTTGATAGTAGATCAAACAGAAAATATATATCTATCGCTATGACAAACTACAATATGCATATATTGCATCTTTAACTGGAAATAGAGATCAAACAACATTAACTGTAATTTTGTAGCTAAAAATAGTAGCAAAAAATAGGACCTAAAATACAAAACTGCATCTGCCATTGCCGTGTTGAAATATTCAACACGGCAATGGGCTATTACCTTTTACGTGTAACAGAAATACACTCGGTGAAAAGTGGGCGTTAAATATGCCTCTGTCACCCCTTCGGGAAAACCTTCTTGGAAAACCCATCAGGTTATTTTGGTCGACAATTAGAACTTAAGTTTTTCTAGAACGTAATATCCAAAATTTGGCTTTCTCGGTTCATTTGCATTTCTAACCCGATTTTTCCGACGTAATGACTGGACTATTTGTCGTAGAAATACACTCCGGACACCTAAATCGAGCCACCTTGATTTTTTTGGTTTGGAGTACTGTACTCCAAACCAAAAAAATCAAGGTAAAAATCAACTTATAAAAGATGTATGTAGAAGGAAAATGTATTGATGCAGTTTTGGAGCTGGTATACTCATCATTCATTTAGAGTGCCACTGTTCTAAATTTGAACTTCAGTTTATTAAAAAAGTCGAGTTACGTTGAAACAAGTCCATATTTGCTTTTTTCAAGGAAAAAAATCTAATCGATTTTTAAATAAAGACATGTTTTACATGAAAAGAAATGTTTATTTAGTAACTTGTATTGCCTCCCAGTGCATTTATGACAGCTCTCATACGGTTTGGCATAGAATTAATCAATGTCGTTATGACATGTTGAGGAATGTCCTCCCATTCATCCAAAATTACATTTTTGAGCTCCTGCATGGTTTGCGGGGCAGGATGATGAGCTCGAACACGACTCTTCAGCTCATCCCATAGATGCTCTATAGGATTCATATCAGGACTTCGCGCTGGCCATCTCATAACAGTGATACCAATGTCATTTAAGTACTCCCTGACGATTCCCGCAGTATAGGCCCTTGCATTATCATGCATTAAAACGAAATCTTGGCCAATAAATCCAGCATATGGCATCACGTGGTTCTCTAATCATTGGTGAATGTATCTATTGCCATCTAAGGGCGGCAGTCGTGGTCCCGTCACTACCTCTAGCTCAGTTTTGCCTTCCATAGAGATTCCTCCCCAGAATGTCCATGATCCTCCACCATAACTCACTTTCTCGTCAATACAGCATTGCGCGAAACGCTCGTCTGTCTTCGGTACACCTTATTCCTTCCGTCATTACCGTATAGCATTATCTTGGACTCATCTGTGAAGAGAACCTGGCTCCATTGATGTCGAGTCCAATTTAGATGTTCGCGCGCAAACTCTAGACGGGCTGTTCGGTGTGCTCGTGACAATTTGGGTCCATTGGCTGGCTTATGGGGCTTTAAACCACGTTCATTGAGTCGCCTTCTAACGGTCCGAGCACTTACAGCCACTCCGTGAAAGTCCCTGAGCTGTTTTTGTATCTGAACAGAGTTAAGGCGTCGATTTCGTAAGCTAGTAGTGACAATGTATTGATCTTGTCTCGCCGTTGTCACTTGGTAACGAGGTCTTCCTGTTCGCCGAACGAAGCCGCCAGTCTCCAGGTATCGGTGGTACACTCTTTGGACAGCGGAACGACTTATGTGAAGTTGTGAACTCACATCTCGCTGTCTTAGCCCAGATTGAAGAAGTGCTACAGCTTGCGCGGCTACTTCAGGTGAAGTATCCATAATTTTATAGCCAAAAACGGTTCAAATTATAGAAAAATAACTAAACTAAACTTTGGTTTAAAACAATTGCGAAAATTCAAACCAAATCGACATTAAATTGCTTCAAAAGCAACTTTCAACAGTCTTTATTTTTTTCAAATCAGTGACCAAGCTCGGCTTTTGTTCTTTATTTTTAATTCTAAAATTCAAATTTGGAATAAAACATACGGGAAAGACGATAAAATATGCCAGCATTAAAAATGTTTAAAACTTTTTTTGTTACCTAAATTGTATATTTTTTGTGTATTGGGCTTTTAGGCCCGGGAATGTAAGGTGGCTCGATTCAAGAGTCCGGGAGTGTATAAATAAAAAAGTTATAAGCGAAAATGTTCAGAAATTCGAGAATTATATTTTTCGATATAACTTTTCTTTTTATCATTTTACGAAAAAATGATATCAGACCATTTTTGTAGATCTTTTTTAAGGAACAACTTTTTAAGCACATTTTTTCATTAAGTCAAGAGCTAAGGTATTACAGCGCTCCGAAGTGAGTACCTATTACTTTTCGGTACTCTTAACTATACATGTATTATACGTGTGTACTAATAATGTGTCATCAGTTATCGGTTTTTTTTATTCTATTATTTATTTTTTAATTATTAATTTTGCAATATTATTAATAATTAATTATTGACTCTTTTTTCCCCACCACCCACGAGGTAGAGTCAGGCGGCGCGTGTTTTTTACGTGGTATCCTCAAAAGGCATAATCCACAGTGATCTTCTAAATTTGAACTATTCCGTCCTCAGTCTTTTCGATGGACCAAGCTGCGGCTCATCATCTGATCGGCTTTCTGAATTAAATTTGCAAAAGATCAATTTTAGCAGCTCAGGGGTTGCTAAAGGTGTAGAGCTCTGAAATGGCATCAATTATTTTCCACATTTTTTGAGCCCCAGTCTTCAGGATCAAAATTATTTAATAAAAATTAATATCTGAATTTTTTTTTCTCGAATTACGAACATTTTCGCTTATAACTTCTTTATTTATAGTTCTACGACAAAAAGTTACTGGACCAAAGTTGTAGAGAATTTAATTTGCAACAAAACAAGGTTACAATTTTTTTTTTATATGATAAGTAATTTAAGAGATATATCGTAAAAACCATTTCAACCCCTATTTTCAAGATGGCGGCCGTGGGACAATGGTGGCGACCCCACAAACTTGGTTTTAGCTTTATTCTGAACCCCCCCCCCCTTCCCTAAACGTCAAAAAAATATAATTACTTCCTCTAAAAAACACAACCCCAAATGTAACTTTTCAATGGACTATATTGAAACTGCAAGAAACGAAAGAAGTACCTACGCATGGATCCGCGAAACCTGTCAATTTTATCTCGCTGACTACCCCGTCAGGGATTCAGAGTGAAGATAAGTAGATATTCAGTCTTACATATTCAACAGAGGAAAAATAAACATAGTTAAATTATTTTGAAATAATTGTGTGTTTCAGTATTTGAATTCCATTAACTTTTATTTATTTCTGGTTAATTAAAATTCTGGTGAATTGAGATCTTAGAAGGTGGCTCAGTAGCACCTAATGAAACATTCTTACAATCTGTTCCAATTAAATTCTAAATGTAAATATAATTTTTAGCCCCTAAGGTGATGTCAAGAAGGAAAACAGTAGATCGTGAAGAAAAGGAGGATAAAGAAGATAAAAGAGAACAAGGAGAGAAGGGAGAGAAAGCAGAGGGAGAGGAGGTGGGAGAGGGAGAAGAGACAGGTGAGGGGGAGACGTCTCCAATAAAAGTCGGATCTGAAGAAGCAGTAGGGGAAGCGGGATCAGGACGAGTACAGGCAATGAGTTCCAGTGAGAGGCTCCGCCTTGTTACTCTTAGCAAGTTTAATATGTTAGAAGGTGTTGTACAAGACCTGAAGAATCGCGTCTACGGTAGCATGCCAAAGAATGAGGAAATTTTGGAAGAAGTCAGGTAGATTATGTATTAGATATTTATATAGTGTCATGGTACTTTTATATAATACGTAAAATTTTCGTGATTTACACCACCACAGATTATTAAAAAAGGAAGTGCATTTTCTTATGGGTCATGGATGAAGGCCACTTATATACCAAAATAGGTAATGAATTAATAATGATCAAACCTGCGAAATGTTGTCATTATTTCATAATTTTCTAACCAGCTGTAGTTTTAATTAATCGCAAAATATGTTGCTAAATGCTAATCTCACTAACTACGGGTCGGAATTGTAAAATTATTTTTGTGTTGGATAGCCCATTTCTCGAGGAAGGTTATAAGCTATATACCATCACGCTACTACCCAGGAGAGCAGAGCAGTAATCATATATGTTAGCAAATCAAGCAAACTATCATACATTTTTGACAAAGTAATAAGGATTAAGTGGGTGCGACGGGGGTTAGAGATATGTCACGGGCGAAGCTGGGGGTCCACAGCACACATTTCATAATTATCATATATATTTTATCAATTCAAGTTTTTAATGTTTTTATAAGTAGTAAAATTAACTTCGCCAAGATTTGCTGCATAATCATAAGGTATTTCTTTCCTGTATATTTAAGGTCGCAAGGCAACATGAAGGCAATCAGTGACATGTGGCAAAATTTGAACGTGTCATCCCGTCTACAGGCAACCGAGGAAGGAATTTCAAAGTTAAGCTCATTGGTGCAAGATATTGTCAGACAGACGCCCCAATTGATTGCGTAATATATCCAAATTTTTAAATTAGAGCTACCGCACACAGCCTTCTTTTAGTATTCGCAACCGGCGATATTCGGACTGTGTCTGTGACACTCTGGCATCAGCATCAGTATCCCGCGTCTTGACGTTAGGATCTGTTTCGCTATTTGAAAAGTGGTTCATACACCGCTTCTGGCATATAGGTTTTTAAAGGGTCGGCAGCGTGAGTGCTACACCTCTGGTGTTGCAAACGTCCATAAGGTAAGGTGACCACTTTCCATCAGGTGGGCCGTATGCTTGTCTGCCACCACAGTGGTATAAAAAAAATATTTCAGTGTGCACGTGGGGCACTTGGTTGCTGCATTTGGCTTCTAAAAAGCTATTAATTCGCCGGTATGTGATACTAAAAGAAGCTAGTCTGAGGAGGCTCTTACAGTATCACATAACAAAATCTCACGACCTTTTGTGACAAGAAGCCTACATTTTTAGAGGTACCGATGTTACGTCCAGTGCTGCAGGCATGCCTACGGTACCATCCATGCCGCTTCCACCGGGAGTTACGGAACCATCACATAACATATTGTACTCCCAGTCGGTTCCTGAAACCGGTTTAGATACAACAGCTAAAGCAGATCTCCAGGAACTTGCAGCTTATTTTGAAATGCTCAGAGCTGAACACGACCAGCTCGCGAACACTTTCTACGGTGCTATGAAGGATTTGAATGTTAATGTCCGTGAGTATTCTTATCCTTATCATTTTTTTATTTGATAGTCTCGAAGTATCCTTTTTAACCTGACCTGCGTCCTTCAAGGTCGTTCATCGGTCTAGTAAAGCAAGATGCACGAAATGAGTGGCATCAATCAACAGTTTAAACAGTATTCCCAAAGAAAGCACCAAAGTGTACCTGGATTTGGAGCCTGAGGTCTACCTTTATTTGACTGCTAGGAAGTATTTATTGGGAGCGACCGCCCTTTGACCTTACAGACGACTTCGCGACGCTAGCAGGTGAGGTCGCTAGAGCTCCGTCAACCTCCAGCATCCAGTATAACCGGTTTTGTTGTGAGCAACAGACAGTTTCTCTATTCACCTGTTTCTTTAAGTTCTTAATTAAATATAATGGGGCGCAAGACTGACATCACAAATGTATCAAACTTAATAACATGCTTTCCCACAGAACAACCAGCTCGGCCCATGGTTGGTGCTGAAACTGATACACAGACTGTCGGTACTCCAACTGGTACTTTAGGCAGTGGAGGTATCAGTACTCCAAGGGGTACTATGGGTCCCGGGGCTGCAGGGGCTCCTAAGATGTCAAGAGCCCCAGGCACAGCAGTTATGGGTAAGTATATTTACAGTGCTTTCCAAACTTAATGACAGCTCTAAAGTTTGTAATGCAGACCGTTGCTAACTTAATTCCCATCTCGCACGTGTTGCAAACTTCATAGCGGTCATCAAAGCCTCTGCTAGACGGTTTTAATCTAGCGTTCGAACCAGGGCGACTACACTTATTGTCATTCAAGTATACCGCTTACGTAATCCAATATACATAATGACCTTCTTCGCCCTAATGCAATGCCGACCGCTGTTAACGTTTTTTCCATCTCGCACGTGTTGTGAACTTTAAAGCGGTCATTAAAGCGTCTGCTACACGGTTTTAATCCAGCGTTCCAACCAGGGCGACTTCTTGCCATCCAAGTAGACAGTAGACGTAATCCATATTAAATTATGACCTATGTCGTCCCTAGTGGGATCAATCAAAGGTCACCACTGTTGGGACGCTGGATTATAACTGTATTTGGCTGCCACCACAGAGCAGAAAACATTTTTTTTTGAAGCATAGTACATTGCATACAAAGTAACCTTACATATTTAAAACAATAAAAGAAAAACAGTACATCAACAAAATAAGTCATATGACTCCCTTTCCTAAACTAGGCAGAAGTTTTGTCTGTATCTTAGGAAAGGGTATCCAATTAATGAAGTCTTGTGCGGTTACAAAAAGATGGACTTGCAGTGGGCGATCAAAAATTTATATGCAATAATAAAGGACAACAATGAAAAAGTGTGTGTGGTGTGTGTATGTGTGTGTGTATGTGTGTGTGTGTGTGGTAGAGAGTGTTTGTGTGTGTATGTGCATGATAAGGGAATGTATGTGTTTGTGTTGTTTATGTAAATAGACTTATCCTTACCACTACTGTAAAGCGGTTTTTTTTACTCGTTCAACCCTACTAGATACGCCTTACTCTATATATTTCAAACAAACAAGCCCATCAGTGGGGCGTCAGCCATTTCTCATACGATAACGCTAAACGAATAGGTAACTGACAGGTTCCGTATGCGATTTTCACATTCAGATTGACGCAAACTTGGCTGTAGGTACTTTCATCTCTATTACGTGCGTGAGAGGGAGTAAGCAACATTCCTTAGGCTCTGTGGCGGTTACTACATTTTTCACTTCTCCGCAACTACGCTGCGCTGTTCTATTAACTGGTTCTGTATAACCCCCTAGATAAAAAGGGGAATGTTATACTTATAAGGTTGACCTGTGTATGAACCTGTATGGTACCATAGCTCCCTAACGGGTGAACCTGGATATCTGTATGAATAATTTTATAAGTATGTAGGTTACTGGAACATCTTACCAGGGGCGCTCGGAATAGAGAGATAGGCAGGGTATTAGTCAATTTGAGTCCGGCATGACATCCGAGGAGATTTCTGCACGTTACAAAGAAAAGGTATGCAGGTACTTCTACACTCATATTTCTTATGTGCAGATGCGATGTCCATGGATAAAATAAACGCGCTTAACAGGCGCCTTAACGAGCTAGAAGAACAACTGTGGAAGTGTAACAAAGTCGTATTCAGTCCGGAGGGCAATTTGCAAGATCAAGTACGTACAGTGCCGTCTAACCCAAACTAAGCTAAATATTAGCTGGTGGTATGAAACCTAGACATGTAAATATGATAAACATACTTAGACATATCTTAATACATCCATATTATACAAAGAAAACTTCCAAACTCCGTTACAAAAATTTGTGGATCACACAAATATTTGTTCCGGCCTGGAAATCGAACCCACGACCTCAGTGCGGTAGTCATATAAACTACCACTTATGCCACAGAGGCAGACAAAACACGCACCTACCAAATAACTTACCTAAAGAGTGGCTTGCGAATGGCCACGCAACCGTTAATCATTACTTAACAAAGATAACATTAACGTGTGTATTATTTTAATTGAGTTATTTTAATTTAATAATTTTAATGTTATTATTTTAATTTAATAATTTAAATTTAATTATTAAAATTTAATAATTTTAATTGAATTATTTTAATTTATAGGGTTACGAGCGGTGTATATATATACATATCTAGATAAAGAATACCAAGTCCTATAAAATTCATAATATTTTGTAATCTTTCTTTATAATTTTAACAAGTTCTTTATATTTAGATCCACGCATTGCAGTCACATGTAGATCACTACACAAAACAACAAGTGGCTGCAGAGGCATCCGCTGCACAAGTAACTCCTGAGCTGATGAAGGATTTGCAAGGTAAACAAACAGAAATATAAATCCGTTTACAATACCAATATTCTTTTTTAAATTATGTCCTCTGCCCTTTGTCTAATTTAATTCCTCGGTCCTATCTTTTGTATGTTTTTTTTTTCAATTTTGTCCTTTATCTTCTGACTTTGTTACACTGAAATTTATTCTAAATTTTCGTATCGTGATGTTTGTCTCTATAGATTATTTTCGATATCTAAAATACGAGTATAAGCTTCAAGTTAAAGAAACTAGGGAAGGAATAACATATTATCGAATTGATTATAGTGACGACGGCTATTGCAATATAGCCAAAACGTCGAGAGGGAAACAACGTTTCACAATATGATGGGAGAAAAACTCCAAAACCGTAATAATTTCTAATAGAAATATCACGAGAGTTGACCATTTCAGAGAGAAGCTTAGGTATAATAAATAAATTCCTGGATAAATTCCGCAGGAGTTCTCTATTGGCACACTTCCATAATGTTTGTCTTCACAGGTTTGATGGGATTATTCAACACAGTACAAAGCATACAAGGACAGTTGCATCAAGTGCACGAAACCTCACTTCAGTTAGCTGCAGAAAAGGATCAAAGGCAACTCAATATGAACGTAAGATCTCTCTTCTTTTTTTATAGCTTCCATACTTCAACTTCTCATGAGTCTTGGCATCAGTTCAAATATTTCACAGTTCAGGTACCAAAGTAGGCGATTTAGATATAACGGTAATAGTTTACTATTGTGTGTGTAGGTAGAGTCGACAAAGAAAGTTGTCAACCATTTTTGACAAGTGTTTTTGTGAGATGTTATTATCAGTAAGGTTGACTATTATCACAACCATATCTATTGCAAATCGTCCTTGTTGCTTCATGACGTTCAAATGAACCGCAACTGTAGTTGTGTGTGGTTGATAACATTTTTTGCTGGTTGTGCATATTATTTTGTGAAAAAAGAGGAAAGCAAAATACATTTGGAAAATTTTCAGGCATTATTGGAACAAATAGAACTGCTGAAGGTAATCAAGTTAGACCGTGAGGATATGGTGGAAGCTCTGGCTGATAAAGCGGATCTGCGCATGTTGGCGCGTAAGGTCTCTCATGATCAGTTCGAAATGGCCTGCGACGACCTCTCCAGCGGCTTAGAACACGCTCTTGGAAAACTAAATTTCCAGGTACCTAATTTTAAAAATACTAAACGTAGTTTAAATGTGTTGAAAGTACTTGATTCAGTGAGAGTCAAAAAGAGGAAATAAATAAGTGTTACAATTCAACGTAATCTCCGCCAATTGATGCCCTCTACTGGATTTCCCCCAAATTTATCTACAACAAAATCCCGAGAACAATTTCCTGTGGAAAACGGATACCGAAAAAATCCACACTGGCTATACTCGTAGTATAAACATCTTTTACGTTTTCGAACGGGTATGCTGTATCTAGTGCTGAATTGAGTGCTGTTGCTGCTGAGAAATGCTGAGTGTGTCAGGGTAAAGATTTATTAATTCAATATGCTTTTGAGTTGCTTCTTTATGCCCGACCTCAGTCAATCTCTTCCTCTCTCTCTCTCTCTCTATAAAGCAAAATATAAGGATTAATGGTTTCACTGTTGCAAGTGCCATGATCAAGGAGGAATTGAATCAACGGTGAACAATCTTAAGAGAACATCTATCGATGTATCCCCCATCGCTTGCAACAGTGCCAAAATATCGGAAACACTAGTAGGAAAATATCCCGTTAACAGTAATACTTACCTACTTAAAAACAAAATGTATTCTGTTAAATCCTGTTTTAAGGAATCGCTGTGGCAACAAGCGCTGGATGATATTCAGCGAGAGATAGAGACGAAACTGGACAAGTTAGAGTTGTCCCCTGTGAAGGAGTTCTTTAACAGCAAATTAAAGCAATTACAAGATAGCTTGAAGCAGATGATAGCACTACGCCGAGAGGCTGAAGCCGCTGGCACTAAGAAGAGAATGTTAAAGTAAGCCTGTTAAGAATCTGTTAAGTGTTGCGGATCTGTAGTGTATTGACGATATATATGTTATTGCCGAGCTATAGTCTGTTGCAGATCTGTGGTGTCTTGCGTTTAGAGTGTGTTTATGACCTGTATTATTTCATATCTGTAGTGAGTTGCGAATTTGTAAATGTGTGATGGGAATTTGATGTAACACATCTGTACGTTATGCGGATCTGTAGTCTTGTAGATCTGATTGTGTTGCACAGCTTTACTGTGTTCCGAATCTACAGTTCTTACATCCATGACATTGCAGAGTTTCTTCTTGGTTGGTATGATCATGTCATGCGGCCATACCATCTCCGCCGGGTCCCAGTAAAAATAGGGGAAGACTCGAAAAGTGCTTTGAGTTGATATGCAAGTTGCTTGATGTCGCATGTGAGATGGGAACCCTCACTTCAGAGCTCGTGGTCCACTATTCGGCTATTCTCTCCCCACCTATTTTCAACAGTTCTATAACTTAGAGATAATCTACACATTCTTAAAAAAAGAATAATAGCAACCGTAGTTCTGATATTTCCGGAAAGCCTTCAGCTAAGCTAAATGGATTATGTTAGAAATTGGTTCACATCCTTATTATGTACAGGCTATAGTGATCAAACTCAGGCTATGATAACACCTAGTTCCATATTTTACCACTAGACTACCATCGCTTCTATCCTCCACTACGTTCAGTCCTTATTATTTAACAACTCCTTTCTTTATTACATTTTGCCAGGGACGTAAATTGCATATCTTGCGATGCCAAAGCGACTATGGCGATGGAAATGGGCGAAGCTGTTCCGCCCAAACCCTTGCAGCCTAATATGTCAATGAAGCCTTACCTCACATACGAATTGGGTAAGTTGATTATTTTTTCTGGATTCTTCCTCTTGGTTCACCCACCTAAACAATTGTTATCCTTTTTGGTTACTCTGGGGTTACCATAGGGTAATCACGAAAGCTTATTCCTAAAGAAAAAATATTTTTGTTTCTCGAATGTTTGTTTGGGAGTTTAGGTGTTTCCTATGTATGATAATATGTATGTATATAGACCTATATTAGTTTCAGGCTAGACGGCGCTCGCGCTGTATAAAAAATGTGTGTATTGGAGTACACAGGTAAGAGGTGAAACTTCTTAACGACATTTTTTTTTAAAACTACAAAATTTCTCTCATACGTCGTTAGAGAAGTTTCACTTTAAAACAACATGGCACGTAACCGAAAAACGTGACGATTTTTTATACATATATAAAATTTCTCGCAACGTCGATAAAGAAATTTCACTTCAAAAATACCCCACAATATATGTCTCACAATGGTTCACCCAGCATAGTGATTGAATCACTCAGACTGACCGATAAAATTACTAGTTGTAATTAACCTCTCCTAAATCCAAAACCCATGAAAAGTTGAAATTGTGTTGTATAGCTACCTACGGACAGGGAATAGTATATAGTCCAGTCAAGTGTTACCTAGTCGATACATGCTTAAGCTCTTAATTAATTAATCATGTTCCTTAGATGCAATTCGCAAGAGTCAGGCAAGTCACTTACCAAACCGAAACATGCACGATTGGGAGAAAATAGACAAACAAATGTCGTCAACGAAACAACCCACCAAAGTCCGGTAAGAATACAATCATCATCATCACAGCGCTATTGAAGTCACTATGTAATGGGTTCGGTTTAGGTTAGCTAATTCAATCGAGCGTTTAAAGGCAGCAAAGCAAAGCAAAGGTAATTCATCGTAGAACATAACGAAGAAGACACCAGAAAACAATCTTAAAGATGCCTCATGTATGAGCGAAACATGTGTTTCCATATGGCATAAGGGTCGCCACTTCTTACGCGGGACAAAATACAACTAGTGAAATGTGAGCTTTGCAAAGGAGCAACTCTTTGCAACCTCCTCAAATTATCTTCTGAGTAGTTTCGTTGCGGGTACCAAGACATTCACCGAGATCGAGCTCAGTGTTACTTTGTGGTCATTGCTGTAGATCCTGGTTTACGGGAGCCACAGTAATGGAGATGCGGATGGGATTGCGGGTCTATCTCCCTTATGGGATAAAGGCGTTACTAAAATTTAAGCAATTAGGTATGTTCCTATAACTAATTTTGTCATACACACTTTAAATCCATTTTTTTTAATGGCTTTGCCTTTATAGATAATCGGTTTCGATAGTGATTTCTACATAATTTTATACTTACTATGACATCAGTGACGCTTTGACAGTTTTTTTTTTGTAAAAATTTATTGGCACTGGCGCTTTTACAGTATTTTGCCTGTGCTGCCAGCACGAAAAATATTAGTTCCATTTCAAGACGATTTTGCCGAGTTATATAAACCTAGGTTACTAACACATTTGTTAATAAAATTTTAGATCAGAAACCGATAAACACCTATGCAACCGATACTGTGGCGGGTCTCATACAACAACGACTCCTGCGCAGCGCGTCGCACGTCTCGGCCACTTCATCAAACAGTGGGGACCAGAGGTGCTGCCTTTGTCGAGTAAATTCGCAACAGGTGACGATGGCAGAGTAAGTAACGACACCTTAAGCACCTCAGCTATTTTGGAAGACGGTTGACGAGTCGGGATACGGTCAACCGTCTTCCAAAATAGCTGAGGAGGTCAATACGACCGATTTTTTTAAAATTATTGGTTGGTTTATTATATTGGTAACACCAACATTTGTGATTTGATATGGAAAACATATTTTTGCTAGGATGCTTATCTTTGTATTAAGTGCTATTGTATTTGTATTTGAGTATCTAAACTCAAATACCTATAAGAATTTTGTGTACACCTATGTTTTGTACATTTACGACATTGTTGAGAACAATGCTGTCTGCTGTCCCAACCCCGTCTGTAAGAGCCCTGCGTCATTAACTCATCCTCTAGTGAACTGGTGCACCGCTAGCGGGTCACTATAGGAGGTCACTTGGCCCCGAAAAACTTGGTGGGGCCTCTTCACCTTGTGGAACTGTAAATGGATTTATAGATTCATCCTTAAACATACAACTATTGCAAGTGTGCCTCTGTGGCGCGGTGTGAGTGTATCCGACTGCTACGCAAGAGGTCGTGGGTTCGATTCCAACCCAGGATAAAAACTTTGTGTGATGAGCACGATGGTGTATTCTGTGTCTGGGTGTAATTTATCTATAATATGTACGAGTATGTATTAAGAAATATATAAGTATTTTTGTGTGTGCGTTTCGATTGCTCCGCCACGGTGTCCAATCAAAAAAAGCACTCCATCAAAAATTTGTCGAAATTTGTCAAAACCGAATGCAACAAACCAAAAATTTGTCAAAGTAGAGGTACGTGGAGGATTGCGCGGCCACGGAGATCTCAGCAACTACATGAGTTAGAGATGTAATTCTTTTTGTCAATTAAAGATTGAATTTGTCAAAAATTGACGAAAAAAGAAGTATAAGCTCTAGAGCAATATTTTACGAAATATTCGCCTTTGAAGTTATGGCCGCGCAATCCTCCACTCGTTGTTTGTTTAATGTTGATTATTTTTTAAACCTTACGATTTCTTATAGTAAAATTAACACCAGAAGATGGATCTTAATTTGTCGAAACTAATTAAAGCAATAAATACTACTAAAGTTGAGTTAAACAGGAGATATCGGTCCAAAACAAAAAGTCCGTGGCCGCGCTAACGAAACGCTTCTTTGTAGGTTCATATCTCACTACCTATAATTGCTAGGATTTTGGTCTGAACATCCATTTATTCGGCATATTAACCTCATTATAATGACGTATTGTTTTACCCTTAAAACAGTTTACAACTCGAGTTAAATAAAAAATAATGATGTCTCATTTGATGTTCTACCAGGGTGACAATAATTTAATTTTATTTGGGAATTCATTTCCATTCAATAACTGGAGGACAGCTATGAAATTGAATAACATCTAGATCGATCTGAAAATTAAAATAAGAGTTAATAAAAAACTTAATATATTTATTCATCATTAACATTAAAAATCATTAAAAATGTAATAATGGTAAAAATCAAGAGTAATATAAAAAATCAACAAATAAAATAAATGCGAGCTTTAGTATTCGCGGTCATGTCGTTTGTAGCAGAACCGAAATATCTGATACTCGATGAAAGAATAAAATTAATGCATGGTAAATATCACGTTACTAATAGTAGTAGTGCGGCAAAAAATGACAAATTTTATATAACGGATGCGGCGAAAACATGGAGTACCACATGGCTCTAAACAATTTGCATGGAACAGTAAATGTAGTGATTACCGGAACATATATCACAATAATATGATGAACAATGACAAAAGCGGACGCTGCTCGTCGTCGACGTACATTGTCCACGCGGTGTAACAATCACCATGTCATGAATTAAAAATCTTTGCACATCTGTACAGAACTATTTTGAAAAATGAATAATTATAAATTCATTTCTAAAATCACCTATCAGTCGCCTATGGCCTCAAAGGGGTAGGCAAAAACATACTATACGCGCCCATTTCACTTTCTGCATTTTTGTCTAAATTTATCTAATATATAAACTTCTCGTGTCGCGGTATTTGTTACCAAACTCCTCCGAAACGGCTTGAACGATTATTACTAAATTTCATATGTATATTTGATAGATCTGATAATCGGTCGTGATCTATTTTTTATACCCCTTAGTGATAAGGGTAGGGTGGTCCACCCCAAATGTTTTATTTTATTTTTGTTCAATTATTTTATTACTTTTTTTGACGTAGCATTAAAAATACATATATAGCCCAAATCTAAGTTTCAGCTCCTTTAGAATTGTAATTTAAATTCGTACGCCCCACTCTTTTTCTCTCTCTGCCTCTTACGAAGTTGCACAGGTCAGCTAGTGTATACATAGATACAATAAGAGGGTTATTCTCAGGTTCAACGCGTTTCGAACCGGTGGTCACATTAAAAATAGTAAATTTGTTCTTAGTTTTAGTGTATGACATTTTGTAAGCGCCGTTAGAGTGTAATGTGAGCTCGACAAATGGAAGTGCGATTATTGCTGGTGTGACTAAACTACTGCGACTCACCATAGTTTGAATGCACGCTTGTGCGACACACTGAAGCTCGACAACATGATGGTGTAGCATGCAACGTCCCTAGCTCAGTTAGTTCCAGCTTTGGCAATATGATACATGTCTTAGTGGCGAAAATAGGATGGTAAGCGAAAACTGCCGAAAATTGACCTGGGTCTGCAGTCTCCACATAGATAGCCTCGGGTTACTGATTCTTGTGATGATTGTTTTAACTCATTCTATGAAATTCTATGACTATCAAATTACAACAAAACAATAAGTTTACAAGCTGAAGATTTAACTTTAAGTTATGACATAAATTAATTATTCCTAATAAATGTATTTAGTGTAGTAGAAAAGGTGTATGTCCAAATTATATCGAAATTATTGTCACCCTGATAGAACATCATATGAGACATCATTATTTTTTATTCAACTCGAGTTGTAAACTGTTTTAAGGGTAAAACAATACGTCATTATAATGAGGTTAATATGCCGAATAAATGGATTTTCAGACCAAAATCCTAGCAATTATAGGTAGTGAGATATGAACCTACAAAGAAGCGTTTCGTTCGCGCGGCCACGGACTTTTTGTTTTGGACCGATATCTCCTGTTTAACTCAACTTTAGTAGTATCTATTGCTTTCATTAGTTTCAACAAATTAAGATCCTTCTTCTGGTATTAATTTTACTATAAGAAATCGTAAGGTTTAAAAAATAATCAACATTAAAGAAACAACGAGTGGAGGATTGCGCGGCCATAACTTCAAAGGCGAATATTTCGTAAAATATTGCTCTAGAGCTTATACTTCTATTTTCGACAATTTTTGACAAATTCAATCTTTAATTGACAAAAAGAATTACATCTCTAACCCATGTAGTTGCTGAGATCTCCGTGGCCGCGCAATCCTCCACGTATCGTTCGCGCGGCCAACTTTAAACCCTAATAGCTTCTCTACTTTGACAAATTTTTTGTTTGTTGCATTCGGTTTTGACAAATTTCGACAAATTTTTGACGGTGCTTTTTTGATTGGACGCCGTGGCGGAGCAATCGAAACGCACAAATGTTTATCAGTTATCTGGTGAGTTGTCCCAACGATATTTATTTATTATTTATTTATTTCCGTGTTTCGGAAGGCACGTTAAGCCGTTGGTCCCGGTTGCCAGAAAATGGCAGTCGTTAAGCCTGGTTGAAGGCCTTATGGGCGGCTTAAAAATTTCAACAGCAGGTAGCCACAACCTGCATCTGTCTATTTCAACACGGCAATGGGCTCACCACCTATTACGTGGGACAGGAATCCACACGGTGAAAAGTGGGCATATAATATGCCTCTGCCACCCCTTCGGGGATAAGGCGTGATGGATATTTATTTATTATTTATTTTATTTATTTAAGTGGCTAAGTAGGAATATTTTATGGCCTAGCTATCTTACTTCAATAAAAAAAAAACAAATTTAATTTATCCGTGTACGTTTCTATTTCCAGCTTTACAAAGTATGTTCTACAGAAGGCGCTAAAGTTGGACCAGGTATGAAGTAGTTTTCGACGACTTTCTGATTTATCCAAAGCTCAATGTTTTTAGTATAAACTAGAGGACGACCGCGGCTCCGCTCACGACAAAGTCTCCGCTCACGACAAAGTGTCCGCTCATGAAGTTATTCCGTCCTCGTGTACCTCAGGAATCTGTTCCCTTTCAAGCGGCGGTAAACTCGCATAGGGTGCTGCGTTCTGGCGGTCAAAGTTTACCTCAGTCACTATAGCAACTTGAACCACTCCTACTAAGACTTCGCCCGTGTGTTGACGTTTTCCCACACGTGTTTCCCACAGGAACTTGATCTAGAGATATAAAGTCGTCTCAGAGATAATATACCTACCTTTCTAACAGTAAAAGAGTTTTCAAAATCAGTTTAGTGGATCCAGAGTTTATTCTCTACAAACTCACAAATTCACAAACTTTACCTCTCTAAAATATTAGCATAGATGAGACGGTAGCTAGACTTTTAGACATTTAAAAATGAAGATAAACTTAGTGATTAGATAACTTACGTTTTGTAGTTGCCTCCTTATTGTAATTAATTTGTATCACCATTTATGAACAATAGGTGGCGCTGTTGATGCCATGACCGCAGTAAAACCAGCTCCGACTCTACCGGTCAAGAAAGTTGAATCAAAGGGGCTTCTTGCCAAGAAAGTGCCTTCTAGCGTTAGTTTCCTTATCAACTTTATTATTTAAAATCAGAAATATGAGATTTTGAATAAAACACTTGTAGTTTTCCACAAATTTAAATTTTTAACCTGACCGGTTTCGCCTGTCTTGCCGGTGTCCAGCGGCTAGACATTATATTTCTTGGTATTTCTAATATTTACTCTGTTTGCAGGACTGTCGCTGCTTAGACGGTACGTAAACGATGGAAATTAATCTCCCTAATAGCTATACACCGTCTCACATTAACTTAATTCTTTTTTCTTTTCTTTCAGAGCGACTACCGAAGAACTGAAATCTCCCTCCTTATATTTCTTTTTTTTTATTGCTATTTGTTTGTTACTATTAGACGTTTTCTTTCCGTTATTTAAGGATTATTAAGATTTATTTTGTTTCATTATGTAAGAATTATTTTGTAATAAATTGATTATGAAAGTTATATAATATGTTTTTTAGACATACCTACTCACGACTTCTAGAAGGGTAGCCTACTAGTCGGGGTAAGTTCTGATAGATTTCTTCTGACAGAAGAAATACCATCTAAGCATACGCTGTAACGTTAGGGTAGGTTGGTGGTTGACCAACTACCCCTAGTCAACAAGTTAAGGAAGATTAGGTAGGTGAGAGCTTGAGAGATAAATTAAGCGATGACACAATTTAAATACAACAGTATGTATTTTAAAATTTTAAGTACTTAGTTACATTCAGGGCCGGGTTCAATGCAATGGTTCCGAGGAAATATTAGGGAACACTCTTGGAGGACCCTCCGCGTGCCCGAGATGGAGGGAAGGACTTAGTATTCTAATATACATACTGTCGTATTTAAATTGTCTCATCGCTTAATTTATCTCTCAAACTCTCACCTACCTAATCTTCCTTAACTTGTTGACTAGGGGTAGTTGGTCAACCACCAACCTACCCTAACGTTACAATGGCGCCCGATTATTAATTTTAATTTTGAGAGCTTGATATTTCATATTCTGGTTCTATTTCGCTAATCTTTTAATATTTCAGCTTGGAAGTATCCTCGGTATTTTATTGAAGGTATCTACCTAACTTGTTTATTACACCAGATTTATTTTGTTGTATCAGTGCATTAAAATAGCGAAATTATTGCATTTAGGTATTTGTAGAAACTTACCGTACTTTTACGTCATACCTAATTTAATGTAGGTATTTTGGGGATACATACAACCCCAAATACTTTTCTACCTACTTACATACTTTTTATATCTAGTTATTGGGAACTTACAACCCTTTAACAAGTTTAACCCTTTGAATTGTGTTTTAGAAAGTTTTAGCTAATCACAAAAGGAAATTTCACGTTTTTGATTGTAAAATTATTACTTTTTACAATTTTTTTTACTGCCTTCCCTCTTGTGAAATAAGCAATTTAGAATTGTTATTGCATTACTGTTTAATTCTTCCTAGATAATACCAGCTAGTGTTCAATATGTCCTACCCTATTACATTATTGTCACTACAAAAATTTGAATTAGAATACGAAGTGTCTGTGCGGGGTGGCCGATTCTGTGGTTGAACTCAAGTCTGTCTTCTGAGGACATCTTGGAGTCTCACCTGGATCCGCACGTAGACCTTCAGGCTGTTAATGAGTCAATTCTTAAAGTTATCTCTAATAACGCCTCGTTAAGGCAAAAAGCCCACAAGAATTTAATAGCTCGTACGGAGAATCTTTTAAATCATGTATAGGTATATAGATTAAATCGTATCTGACAAACCCCGGATACCATGCTCGAGTTCAAAACTTACTGGGAAAGTTTTAATTCTGCGTATAAGGAGTTTACTCAGATAAAGGGAACATCAAATACCGCAATACATGGTACCACTACTACCGTAGAACAGATTCCTACTAGTGTTACTGTGACATGTGATAGAAAAATATACTCAGAGCTCGCTAAATTAAAATATTCTGGTAAAACGTGTCCGTGCATTCATACAAAGAGTCAACGAGTTTATAGTGAGTCGCTCCATCCCCCAAGAAAAGGTTGTTCAGTTCGCGTACGAAATTTTCACAGATGATGCTCTTCATGGGTTTAGGCGTAGCAAACCTTTTCTCCACACTTGGTCTGACATAGTAGAAAATTTTAAATCTGATTTTAGTTCGTCTGACTATGACTACAAGCACACTTCTGAAATTAGGTCACGCACACAGAGTAAGCATGAGAACATCACCATATACCTTTCTATTATCCTCGGTATGTGAAAACAGTTTGGATAAACCCTTATCTGAGGCAGATCAATTTGAAATCATTTGCCATAACATCCGTCCCTGTTATGCTAGTACACTGGCTTCACACGACATATCCGACATCGATACCTTACAAAGAGTGTGTCGCAAGTTTGAAGATATCCAGTGTAGGTTAAATCAATTTAAGGAACCTCCCTCCTAAAGTCAATTCAGACATGGTAGCACCAGACTTTTCTTATTGTAAACAACCCAATGGTAATAAAAACCAGTATAATCATTTCAAATTCCATAACACTACAAATAAATTTAACAATTATTCCAATAAACCTAAATTCAATAATTACAGCAGACCTAATTTCACAAAGGAATACCAACCTAAGTCCTTCCCTCTTTAACTCCCTATTAAATTGCATTCACAGGAAACCTTTTGATG
Source organism: Thumatha senex (assembly GCA_948477245.1). Classification (NCBI taxonomy): domain Eukaryota; kingdom Metazoa; phylum Arthropoda; class Insecta; order Lepidoptera; family Erebidae; genus Thumatha; species Thumatha senex. Next base: position 22,189,705 of record OX419726.1, read on the forward strand.
TACCGTCATCAACACGGCATGAAGGTGGGTAGGTAACCGGTAACATACGAGTATGCTGCAGTATTAAATAGCATTTGTAGAATTCAACTGTTTTCAAACACAGCGTGATTTACTGGATGCCCTGTGAATGCTAAAACCCTGTAAAAATTTAATTATCAAAATTCTATTAATGGAGCTTGCCCGGATCAATGTAAGTGGAGAGCGTGGCGAAAAAAAGAGGTCGATGCGCTTAGAGCCAACCGTTTTATTTGGCCACTACCCACAACCCTACTCTGTCGATTAGTGAAGAGACACAACTGATCCCAAGTGTTGGGAATGAAGTGACCCTCACCAGTCGACAATAATCGACTAATTAAACAACAAAAAAAGTACATTGTTACAACGCAGAAGACGCTTAGATGGTGGTTTTCCCGACCGTCTACTCTACAGTATACAGTTCTTTAATAGGGATCTTAGAAAGTTTTTACAGAGCCACCAGCACGAGTGCCGCACCTCTGGTGTGGCAAACGGCCATAGTCTTACGGTGACCCCTTTCCATCGGGTGTGCCGTATGCTTGTTTGCCCTCAGTGGTATAAAAAAAATATTGAAGACCAAGCTAAAAAAGTAGAAATTTCAGGAAAGTGGACAGTTTGGACGAGTACCCCGAATGGGAAACCGAGCAGACATGTTTTATGAAAGTGGACCATTTGGGAAAGTAAACCGAATGGAAAACCGAGTAGACATTTCATTAAAAAGGGAATTTCAGGAAATTGGACCGTTTGGGAAGTAGACCGAATGGTAATCTGGATACTTTCAGGAAAGTGGACTATTAAGTAGATAATTCAGGAAAGTGGTGAAGAGTACCTGAGCCAATGAAACACAGATATTATAATTACGATTTTAATGGTAAATCTATATTACCATACACAGTATTGACTTAAATGTAATTAGTAACTCTAAATATTAAAAATAATAACAAAAGTGTCTTTTCACCACATTTTCAATATGCTTTGAAAAAAGAAATGATTGCCTTTGACAATGCTATTCATTAATTCAATGTAGGCGAAAACCTGGACCTAAATTTAATATTTACACAGTCAAGAGCACAATATTTCTTTGACTCTATGACTGAATTCACACAGAACGTCGCGTGACCGTCTGGTCACGCCACTCTGCCCACGTTCAATAATAATGCACAAATCGTGTGAATCAGTCTGTCACAATTACGTGGTCTCACCAGGACCAAGAGCCAGATTTTTGTAATTCAAGGTTATTTGTGGAAAGTCTAGAAGAGACTCCACGGAGCTTTGCAAGCAGGCAGGTTGTGGTTACACTATGCCATCTACAGCTTGGCTTAACGACTACCATGTTAACTGAGACCAATGCCTAAAAGCGCCTTCGTAGGCACGGAAATACTTTTAAATGGAATTGCTTTGTGGCAATTCCATTTTCCATTCCACGGTATAAAGGTGAATATATATCTGTCTCATCGAATATATATCAATATATTTCTGCAATTCACAAGCGAATACATAAAACAATGGAGTTGCCTTCTTGACTATAATGTTTAAATTCAACATTATGATAACTCCAAATTGGAAAAATGTTTTAGTCTCAAACTGGATTCGACCCAGCGTCTTCTGGCTTAACGCGTCAGAGCCATTCGGAACTGACAAATAAATCCCTCTTTCCTCTTTAATGCGATGTAAGGTGCCATCTACCGGCACTTAGTAAAGTTACACGCTACGTATGAATGTATAAAATTGCACCTATAATCATTCAATGGGATATAGTTCGCATACTATTTACATACATAGTTGCTTTCAAAATTGTTTTTAATTATGGTAATTTGACATTTTGCAAATTCAAATTGAAAAATCCGCAAAATGTCGAAAAAATATTTTGCGCCATTGTAGTCCAGGGGGCCTAGTCTACTATTGACAAGCCGTAGAATAGAACCAGAATCGCTGTTTTTAAATGTTAGTAGACTATCAAAAATGCAACTGACTAGCGGCCACTGGCGCGGTACGTGTTAGTAGAATTATCGGCCGTAAGTCTATTGGAGTACGATTGTAACAGTAGACTATGAAAAACTGACAAAATTGTACCGGTGGCTTTCTATTGAGCGACGATTTCGATACGATTGAAATAGCAGACTCGGCCCCTAGAAAGTATAGTTGCACATTCCACCACTCCATGAATGCAAAACTACGTGACGCCTAAATATGACGCGATGAAATATAGCTCTTTGTTTAATGTACAGTTTTACACACGTAATAATTCCCAAAGGCAGTTTCCTTTTAGGCAGCATACAGCAGATCGGTATTCAGCAGCTAGCTGAACATATATTCGCAAATTTTATAACTTAACTCTATCTAAGATATGACCGGCCGCGATTTTGCCGCAAAACCTTACAAGATTTTACCTCTTATTAAACTCCACTTTATCATTAGTGGATAGTAGTATGCCATACTATATATACATATATACTGTTCAGGAATTATTAATTGTATAAATCTAAAACACAATATATTGAAGTAGAAAGAACATCATTTTTTCCCAATATTAATAAATGAATACAGTAGTACTGGCCTGGCCAATGAACTGAGATCCTTACATAAGCGTTAAGCGCATCAATAATACCCTTAATTCCAAAATCCTAACAAGCAATTATCACAAAGCGTTAACGAAAACACATTATAAAAAAGTAAAAGAATTCAAATGAGCGACAGCGGGGAATCTAAACACGCCTAACTATATACAGACAGACATATATATTAACTTAAATTTTGCACAAATAATTAACCAGCAATTTATACACTTGACAAATCAATTCTAATCACTAAAGGCTGAATACGACGCGGTGCCATGACAATGGGGAAGAAAACACAAAACTTTTATGTAGAGGGCGCTGTGTGTTTGTTACACAGGAAACGTTATGTTTCATAGCAAAACCTTTATTATGCTTCGTCTTGCGTCTTGTTTTTGCTGTAAGTTTCTTTTTTGTGGTAGAATAAAGCTTTACAACATGTATTCTACCTGGCGAGTGGATGAATTACATGAGGAATTAAAAAAAAGAAATAAGAGCCACATTTAAAAGGCACACAACAACCCATTCATCGGTAAATAATTAAACACGCGTATTTCGAACGAAATAGTATGACGATTGACAGTTGCTTTCAATTCAATTCATTTTTTTGGGTATGGCACTCGTCAAACGAACTCAACGATATAACATACATTTGGCGACCTCTACAATGAACAAATTGACAGTTACCTTCCCCATCCGAACGCTTCTGAGCTGCGTATCGATTTTTCGATATCCAATCGAACGACATCTTGACAGCTAGTGTATTAAATTAGCTGTCAAAGATGTCGTACAAGATATCGATACAGAACTTTAAATACCTCGAAAGGACACGCATAGACAAACACTCTTTGTTTTCAATTCTTTGCAAACTGGTTTTCCAGTGTTTAATACGCTGTAAAACCAGTGTTATCTATACAGTTTGTCGTCTACGACAATATGAAGGTGACCCCTAGCGATGTCGACCACGTGTGCTATAGTGGTTCCCGCCATCGCGACTGTAGCGACGCTCTTTCCGTTCGTCACGGTTTCCGCGCGACCTGTCGCGGCGTTCGCGATCTCGGGACCATTCTTTGTCGCGTGACGACTCGTGGCTTCTGCAAATTTAAATATTGCTCTGTACTTAATTTATTTAGATCATATCTTAATGTTATTAGACTTAAACAGCCTCCTGAATATTATAGGAAAATCTCTACAGTACCACAAATGAGACGTCTCACTCGCACCACCAGTTTAGCACTATTAAATTACATTATTTTTTATTAGATAGAGTTCCCAAAGTAGACGTAGAATGGGACAGGTTGCGGAAGGCCCTCAGTCCCATCCCTATTGTGTCCCACAGTTGTCTGGCAAATGATATTGGTGGTGGGTTATGGTGTGAATTGGGCGTGTAAGTGGACCGCAATGGGCTAAAATGATTAATATTAATTTACCTGGACTCTCCAGCTGATCGACTGTCGCGCGATTTACGTCGGCCAGCAGAGCGAGCGCGGGGTGATCGGGACCGGGATCGGGACTTGCGCCCTTTAGGAGACGTCTCACGTTCACTGTTTAGGTTGAAATCGTCAAATCTATAGAAGTGAGTAAAATAACGGATAATACATTAATCAAAATATCATTAACTTAACGATTGTGGCTCATCAATATGACGAGCGACCTCACTCGATATTTTGACAATCATGTAAATGTAGTTACAGAAAAAAGGTTAAAAATACAAAAAAGGTTAATGCATATTATTTAGTAAGAGACAGAATATTGTTCTCTTATACATATGTTACCAGGAGCAAGTCCCGAGCCATGGGCGTGACCCACAGAGAGCAGGGGGTCACGCCTAACTCTAACTTACTCTAGTTCAAGCCCATGGTCTGGTCACGATGTATAGCGGAATATTGCACAATCTGGAGAGTAAAGTACATACTACTACTTAATCTCTAAATCCCTTTCCTTCAAAGTTCGATTCCCAATTACTTTGGATCAGAAGTCGAGTGCGCCCATGGCCAAGGAGCATATAAAATATCATAATTTGAAAAGTAAATAAACATAATTATGTCTGTGTTGAAGGGAAAGCTGACAGATATTAAACAATTATTGAAATTATTAAAAAATTCATGCATACAAAAATACAGTATGTATAGCTTTGCAAATTATGACCTAAAACTCACTTATTTTTAGGTGCTTGAGAAGAACTAAGACTAGTGCTGGAACTTGATGATGAACTAGATGAAGATGATGAACTCCTAGATCTGAAATTAAGTTATAAAACCAATACTTTATATCTCTGTTTAAATCTGTGTAATTTTTTTTTGTGGTGCAAGATTTAAACCACTTTTTTAGGTTGGGTTTCATTCTATTCTCATCACTGGTCTTTTCCTATAAGTCACAGGACCCATGTCCACTCCCAGTGGTGTCAGAGCCACTGGGAATACATCTTCGGTTGTAGTTTTGAGTTTTTGTGTGGGAAACCACAAAGCAGCAGATGTCTATAATATATCTAATCTATGAAAGTATGTCTAAATTAGGTATATATTTATAGCTTTGTATTTTATTGTTGCTATATTAGTAATTTGTCAGAAATTTGGTGGATATATAATGTTGTCGAGCTTAACCATACAGTACTAATAAATTACAATCGGTATATTACCCACATCTAAAACCAACCTTCTCTTACTGCTCCTGGTAGGTGAAGCGCTTTTATCTCTCTTGTCATTCTTATCTGCGGGACTCTGTGACTCACCCTCTTGTAACGATTCGCCATCTTTTGAATTTTCTTTTTCTCTATTATCTGTAATGACATTTTTTACATGGTAGTGAGAGGTGGCCATTGTTGAAACGAGACGAGAGAAATGAAATTGCTGCGGTGGATGTGTGGAGTCACGTAGATGGACCGCGTGAAGAACTCTCGCATCCGCGGCAGCTTTAACGTCACGTCGGACATTGCAGATAAGTTGTAAGAGTTTCACCTTCGCTCGTATTATCCTGGTGGGAAGACCCGAAAAGTGCTGGCTTGACGTCATAAGGAATGACATGCGGCAACCGCCGGACGTGTCTTGGGAACAAATGTCTGCCGTACCGTAAGACCCAATACGAGCAGCCGTAAGTCGTAAGGGATAATATGCGTGTCAATAGTAATATACACAATAATAAAATATGCACATTAAGCATTCAAGTCGCAGGATATCGAAGTGGCCAAATGCTATCCATCACATACTAAAAATAAACTCAACATTAATATGAAAATAGTGGAATATGTAACCACCAGGTATCCAATACTAAAATATGATTTGGTTTAGCAATCTAGACCTTTTTGTGAACTACCAATCCAGAACTAACTCATAATATTTGATAATGTATTACCAGGTCTACTAGAATTTCCTTGCTCCGCATCACTACCCCATAAATCATATTTGGATAAGTCAGCTTCATCTCCAGATTCTTCGTCATCCTCTTCCTCACCTTCGCCTCCTTCGCGGGCAGGACCAGGTTTAGTCTGCAACAATTTCACCTTGGTAATCCAAGCAATATTGCAATATTAAAACTTGATCCACATTTTTAAGCTTGTCAAAGATGCCTGATGAAAAGCAGACATATTGCAGTAGGCATCTATGCTTTTACACACCCTGAATTTACTATAGGTCTCTCAAACTTCTAAAATGCCTTGAAGTAGGCAATACACATAACTATGGATTCTTTTTGAATGTTACTTACTGTTATAATGGAAACTTCAAAAAAAAACAAGAAGTGAAAATTAATTTGAATCCTAACAAACCTATTTCTGCTTGTAAGAAGTCAATACAAACCTTTTTCTTCTTCACTCTTTTTCCATCTTTATCCTTTTTATTACTCTTTTCAGTTGTTTTCACAGTTAACTTTAACCTATTCAATAGTATGGGTTTTGGTAAAGCAAAGCTCTTAAAATTTCCTATAACCGGTGCATTCTCATTCATTTGACTGTTTGATATTTCTTCAGGCACTTCAATGTTTAAGTTTAACTTTCTTGCTACATTTGGTGGTATATGCACTGGTCGTGGATCAAAAATATCCCCTAAAAAAGGTGTGTCTCCTGTGTGCCCATCTAACTTTTCTAATTCTCTCTCTATGCTACCATCTCTGTTGGATTCCTTCTCCCATTCCTCATCATTTGTTAAATTTATTGTTTCTACAGCTTCAGTACTTTTGTTGAGATTTTCTTCCATGTTTTCGTCTTGTTCGTTGACATGTGCATCATCTGTTGATGTGTTTTGTTTTAATTGTTGAAGACCCTGCAAAGCTAGCAGCAAAGTATTCGCATTTATGCCATTAAACAAATTACTCAAATCCAATTGAGGGGTAACTTGTATAGCAGGTTGTTCTATGTCAGGTGTTATTTCAGGTGTTTGCTTAACTGATTCAATATCTTGTAAATTGGCAACTGTTTTTGAAGTATCTTTTGACAATTGCATAGGGCTAGGATAGTTGTTCACATTCTGTGTAGGAACTACATAGTTTTGAATACAACCAGGTTGAATTGTCACAGATTCAATAACATGAACTTTCTTTGCTGGACTTATTACTTTAGGTTTGTTCTGTAATTCACTAGGGTTGGCAATATCTACTGCTAAATTTAATACTTCCTCAGATAAATTGAGTGGAATAGGTTCAGGTTTATTGAAGAGTCTTGCAATAGAATTTGTTTGTACTTTATGGATGTTGTTTGTTATTTCATCCTCTGGTTGTTTGGGTGGTGTTATTTGTTTTAGTGGAGATAGAATTTCACCCATTTCTTTATTTTGAAAATCTTTTAACAGATCTAGAAGCATTTCTTGCTTATCTTTGAATGAATCTACCATTGACTTATTAGGTGTGACTTGGGGCTCTGGTTGGTTATTAGTAGTAGTGTACAGCATATTAGACACGGGACTCTGAGCTCTCAAAGATCCCAGACTAGGTGGTGATGGTAGTCGATGTGAAGATGTCTCATCAAGACACTCTGTGTCTTTATAAAGAGCATCGTCATCTTCATCCCACTCTGTTTCAAACCTTTTTCGCACTTTATCATATTTTTCTAGTTCCTTATCTGCATCTGGGCTTTTCTGTCCTGAGCCATTACTATCAAAGATGTCCATAATACTTTTCCTTTTTTCAATTCTATTTGATTGCACAACAGCAAATATCCGATCAGCACATTCAGGGGATGTAACAGTATTGTATACAGGGTTTGTTTGAACAGGCTTAGCTTTAACTGATTTAAGTGGCATTGATTCAAATGGTAAATATTGTTCTGAATGTGTAAAATTGTCAATATCATCCCTAGTGAAATCATCAGACTGATTTTTTGGTGGCTTAGGCTTTGGTGCCTCATGGCTTTGAGCTTGTATACAATACTTTGATGGAACTATTGCTTCCTGGGGTTTTATTGCTACTGCTACTTTTGGTAAAGGTACATCAGTAGAGATTCTATTCCTATTATTTACAAAGGCAGTTCCATTTCCTTTAGCCCAGTAACCTTTCTTCCTAACATTATCTTTGAATTGCTGATAATTTTGTTTAGTTGTTGACCCTACTCTTGTAGGGACATACTCACTTGAGCAATTATCAATATCGACGGGTATGTTACTTCGAGTCTTCACATTCATATTGCGCAAATTTGATGTATAAATATTTCCAGTCACTAAAGGACATTTTTCTATTGGTTTGACAGTACTATACCCTTCAAAAGATTGAATCTTGTTAGGAATATAATTACTAGCTCTAGCTGTAGGAACAGGAATTAGAGGAGGAACAGGTAGTGGTATTGAGCGAGGAACTGGAGGAGGTACTGGTGCTGGAACTGAAGCTGAAATTAATGTAGGGGCAGGAATAGGACGCCTTTTCATTTTATGCCTCTTTCTACTATCCCGATTTGGAAAAACTCTTGATAAGAAATTGTCCTCATCACTATTATAGGACACTGAATCAGAATCAGATTCATTTATAGACTGATGAGCAGAGACATTAGCAGACTTTGAACATGAGGCAGCTTTTGAATTAACAGATTTAGTGGCCACTTTTTCAGAATCAGTGTCTGGATAATCAGAATTTTCACTATCTCTTGAACTGGAATGAGTTTGTCTATGTGTTGAATGTGAATGACTGCCACCTTGAGATCCCCGGTCATCAACTGTACTAGCATGACTACCAGGCACTTGTACATCACGATCTGCTGGAATTACTAGGGTTTCTGCACTAACACTCCTTACTAATGATTTTTCTAATTTGTTTATATCCTCATCACTCTCAGAGTCTATTACTATCTCATCTGGGTTGGGCACTTTGCTAACTGGTTTTTGCGCAGTATCATCAGATCTTATAGGTAAATTAGCAAAAGAAGGTTTCACAATTGGTTGAAATTTAGCTATATCCACATGTGAATCCACTAAACAGCCAGTTGATAGCAATCTCTGCCTCCAGGCAAATATGGTTTTGAAATCTGGGGCTGGTTTGTCATAGCATGCTTCAAATTTTTCTGTACTAATTTTACAGTTTTTATAGACAATAGCAAATGCTGCTGCCTTAACTCTTTCTTCAACTGTGTATGTTACTTGAAAATCTTCTGCTGGTGTTGGACCTGTAAACTTGTAGACTACATCATTGTTTGTAGATGATACCATGTTCTCCATAACAGGATTATATGATTTAATTATTGGAGATATTGTGCTATCACGTTTACTTTTCTTTGAACATGTCTCATACCCAGATGAAGCTGTTTGTTCTTTATCTCCACTACTCACAAACCGTTTTCTTGTAGGAACTCCATTAGGTTTGAAAGAAGGTGGTATATGAAAGCGTCTGTTTTGATTTATCTGTTGGTATCTATCAACTGCAGCTTTTGTTAAAGGTGCAACCTCGCACACTGAGCCGTCACTTAGACTGCCACAAACTTTTTCTTGTGGTCTACTTTTAGACCTGGCCATTACATTTTCAAGAGTTGCCATATTATATTCCATATTTGATTGCTTCTGCAGCACAGTTGGTGGCAATTTTTTGAATACTGCTCCTTCAGTGATGCCAACCTGAAGGCAGGAAAAATAATCTCCACTTTAGTAATGATGTGCATCAAAAATTTATTGCACTTATAATACAACATCAATTCTTCTGAGCTTCAATATCCATAATCCCCTGAATAATTGATAAAAAGAAATTGGATGCAGAAAGCTGTTGATATGGAATGTAAATTAACAGGTATTTTAACATAAAATGTGCTAACTAATTTATCAACGAGAAATTAATCATGACATTTATGTGCAAGGACAAATGTCTTAAATTAAAAAACTAAATTCGTTATGTTAAATAGATATAAATACCTTTTCTTGCGACTCTGATTTACGTTTCCGTTTCTTTCGGCCAAATTCATCATATTCATCATCAGAAGAAGGTTCTCGTCTGCGATACTCAACTGTACCGCGCTCATTGTAACCCCCACCGTAGCCGGTGCGGGCCTCAACCTATAACAATGAACAACAATAAGTATTTATAAAAATTAAAACACAATTTAGATTTTGTGTACATTTTCAGTGTAGAATACTAACTTCACCATATTTTGGTGCATTACAAACATTACATGTTTGACGCCGGGCCCAGTTAACATTAGCACATTTATTACACTGCCAATCGTCGGCATTGAATAAGCCACGGGATTTTTCAGCAGCAGTTTTGCCTATTTCGGTCCCGAGTTTCTTTTTAAAAGATTTAGATCCATCTGGCCTCTCCTTATTGCATCTATAGCAAGAAACCTTGCGTGCAAAATTAATATTTCCGCAATTCGGATCAATGCATATCCAATCACCGTCGTTCATTTTGTTTGGAATTCACACTTCTTTAGTCCATTTAATACATAATTCGTTATATTCACAGTACCACTTAGAATTAATAACCAAACTTAAATTCGGCTAATCCGATATGTAAATAAAAGTAAAAACATTATCTGAAATCTTCACTTCCAAAGAAAACCAAGCTCACTTTAGCAAGAAAAGTAATCAAGCTTCATGCCAGCCATGACGTGACGCAAGTAAAAAAAGAACTTCCTGCTAACATACCACAGACTAGATTCGCTTCCGGTTCCATGTTCTAGCCGGTTCTAGCCCAAAGAAAACAACTAACATTTTTGCATGCCGGCTTCATTGCTCAAAACTGCTTTCTAACGCCCGTATTACATTATCATATTTAAATCATATAAAATGATTTCATACCTGTCAAATTCTATGATCATAGTTCATTTTTACAAATTATACACATGATCATATCAACTTCATACCAGTAGCATCAGAATTAGATCAGAATGCATCACGACATTCACGACTAAACCGTAATTTTTATTGCTATAAGTGCAATATTATTAATTGCACTAAAAGAAAGAAAATGGTAAAGAATAAAACAAGAACTAAAAGACGAATTTGGGTAAGATCACGGGTAGCAAGGAAGATCAGAGAGAGGGACTACATCTTACTCGAACAACTTACATTAAGAAATAAAAAGTCTTTAAATGTATTATTATTATCTACGGATTACTTTTTAGTACCTAATTCATGTTTTTGTAGTTTCGATATTCCAGTCGAAACTCTTTAAAGCCCTAACACACGACGGGATTTGATCCGACCAGACAGCGGATTTGATTGGCCGCCCGACCAAATCTTACCGTCTGTAGAGCAGTCCGGCGGACATAATTATTATTAATGGAATCCGCCTCGATCCGCATCGGATATGATAAATGTTGTCGTTCTAGCTACTTTGTCGTAAATTTCCCCAGATTTAATTTAATTTTTCTCCAAATAGACACTTTTTCATAATTTTTTTCCCAATGTTGCCATCTTAGTTACTTTGTCAAAAATGTCCCCAGTACCGATTTTACCTTTCCCCAAAAAATTACTTTTTCATACATTTTTTGCCAGAAAGAAAAAAGAGCTACGTTAATAATTATGTCCGCCGGACTGCTTTACACACGGTAAGATTTGGTCGGGAGGTAAATCAAATCCGCAGTCGGGTCGGATCAAATCCGATCGTGTGTTAGCCCTATTAACGACGACATTTTTTGAGATTGTATGGATAAAAATGGACCTTAGAAATGGATGGATTACATTTTAGAACGACAATGGAATTGTCATAGCTCTCGTTTATGCTAATGGAAACATTTGCTGTGAGAAAAAGAAACAAACATAGACAAACATCACCGTCTAGAACGTATACAGAGAATACTATAGACGAATTGATAGCTTTTATTACAAAGTTTGACAGCTGTTTTGCAGTTCATTGTAAAACAATTTAAAAAATAGCTATAAAACTGAAGCGCTCGTGGCCCCGCGGTCTCAGTGTTCTGTAAACGATCACTGAGTTACGCAACTTTGACTATGGCTGGTCCTCGGATGGGTGACCACTTTGTGGCATTTACATTTGCGAGCGTTTCCGTGCTTCGGAAGGCACGTTAAGCCGTTGGTCCCGGTTGCCAGTAAAATGGCAGTCGTTAAGCCTGGTTGAAGGCCTTATGGGCGGCTTGAAAAATTTCAACAGCAGGTAGCCACAACCTGAGTCTGTCCATTTTCAACACGGCAATGGGCTCACCACCTTTTACGTGGGACAGGAATCCACACGGTGAAAAGTGGGTATATAATATGCCTCTGCCACCCCTTCGGGGATAAGGCGTGATGGATATTTATTTAGCTATAAAACGGTTTAAATATTGTTTAAAGGTACAAAACTGTGTTATATTTCATTGTGGAGTAATATGACGAACGAAATATTAATTCAAATCAATAAAAGATGGTGCGATGTAGTGTTTTAGTATGTAAGGGTGATGGTGAAAAATCTTTTCATTCGTAAGTAATACGAAGTTTTATGAGTTACTAGGTTTTAATAGAAGTATATTGTGCATCTTGCATTCAAGATGGAATTTTATTAATAAATAAGATCAAATATCATTATTTAAGAAGTCAAACACCTAACATAAATAAAAGTCAGGGTCGCCATATCATGTATGCTAAATTACCCCAGATCTGATTTTATTTTAAAACAAAATGCTGGTCGTGTCATACATGCTATATTTATTTAAACAGACGCACAAAAATGGGAGACGTACAGAAAATTAACTTTGAGATATATATAAGCCTACTTACCACGTAATTGACGTTATTTATATTTTGTGCGACGTAAGTTTAGACCTGGGGTATATTGGAAATAACTACTCTCGGACCTCCCAACCATAACCTACTACGTTTATCAGCGCCCTAGCTTCATTATTCAGTTAACACCAACATGCAGGCGAGGCGGAGATCTGAAGGCCAATTCTCCTAATTAATAAACATCACAGAATCAACTGTTATTGAATCTATACTGAATTATTATGTGAGTGAAAATCGGTATTCTCCTAACCAAAATTACAATAGCATGTTGGTAAGGGTTTAGTTAAATGATAGGTATGATTTCAGTTCAGACTCGTGTCACTGCTCTATATTTCAATATTTTATTTTAAATATTGTATTACCTAACCGTGAGATCTCGGTTCGCCAAATTTTCCACTTTAGTGGTCGGTGTCTGCTATGCTAGCTAGCTATGTAGTAGCAGCTGTAATATCTTTGTTGTCGGTGCGGTTAGAAACGACTGCTGCCTAATCTCCCAATCTCTTTTAGTAGGTATCCGCTCCTGTGCCCGACCTTGTTCATTTGTCTATACTACTATACTTAAGCACTTGTTATGTTTTTTCATTGTGTTGTGTTTACTTAATTAATTATTGGTTTCTTGCAGCTTTCCTAAAAGTGGCGATTCGCGTCAGATTTGGATAACAGCTACAGGACGAACCAATTGGTCACCAAAATCAACTTCAAGAATTTGCAGCTATATGTTAATTAACTGCAAAACTAACGGCCGAATACTGAAAGGACACTCAAATATCTAACGGCATCTTAAATGTTTGTGCAGCTCCTAAATACAAAATTCGTATTCTCAAACATCAAATTTAAGCATGTGATAAATTTAAGATGATCTCAGGTTAGTTGCGCTCAGACGCCACTCAATGATGACATTTAAACACTATAGATTTAATACGACAGCATTATATAGAAACTGCTAGGTAATGTCTGTGCGACAGTTATATGTGTTCCACATTCTAGTGCATGAACATCAAAACCTCCAATTACATCCTGTACCCACCACAAGGCGCAGACGTACGAGAGTGTGTGACGTTGATAAACATAAAACCAAACTGGCCGAAAGACAGTTCTCAATCGCTGCGAGTAGCATATACAATGCTGTTAACAAAGAATGTCAAATATACAATCTTACTAACTATGAACTTAAGGTGAAAATAAGTAAATGGATCATGAATCTTAACTACGAGAATATTGAAAAATTAGTGTCACAATGACTATCTAAATAGCATATATTAATTATTAAATAGCATTTACACACACATACGCACGCACGCACACGCACACGCACACACACACGCACAAACACACTCACACACTCACACACTCACACACACACACACACACACACACACACACACACACACACACACAGACAGACACACATATAAATCCAATAATATACATTGTGTCCAAACAAAAGACCCAATCGTCATAAGTAACAATATTGTTTTGGTTAAAGAAGATATTTTTATTTTTATTTTTAAGTAAGATGTGCACGTAACAGCAAGTATGTTCATAAATGTCACACATAATGAGAGCCCTGATACCCATAACACAAGTTTATTCTTAGTTTGGGTGTCAGTAGCGAACTACTTCGTGTAACCCTACAATTAACATACTACTTAATTAAACACTGTGAACCTTATACTGTAACGAAAACCAATTGTAAAACAGGAAATAAAGATTATTATTATAATGTAAAATTCGTATACTGGAATGCTACTTATTTTAATTTAACTGTCAAATGACCTGTCAAACTACTTTGAACGTCCCCTAAATGTAAGAGTGGTCGAGAGGTCTCCTAAATCTGAAATTGAATATATTGAAGCGTTAAAATAATATGTTTATCTTCCTATCTTTACTCTCTGACCATGAAAGACTGACAGTCTGTCGACGAAACCCTAGAAAACCTAAATACATTCGAAAAATGTATCTCCAATGAGACAATTCTATATTTGGATAATTTATTCCACGGGCGTACCCAGGGGAGGGCAGAAGGGGAGCTGTCCCATTCCGGACATGGTTTACGACTGCTACTTTTGTCTATAAAATTTAGCCTGGTAGAAATCGCTTTATGTTAAAATGCCGCCCATTGTACTTTTTCCACAGCTTTCAATCTCAATGTACAAATGTATTGCCTGGCGCATATTACGTATTGCGTACGTCAAATTCTCACGTAAAGCCGCTGTATCTGTAAGGAAAGCGGGTAACCCATCCACCGTTCTTTTAAAATAGTTAATACTAGGTGAGCCCCACGGCTTCGCCCTTGACATACTTCGAATTTCCGTCTCACCTATTTAATCCCGACGCTTATATATTCTACAATAATGCATAATTTGCCCGATTTGTCGACATTTTTGATTACTGCTCCGCTCTCCAGGGCATCTGATGATATATAGTCTATAGCCTTCCTCGATAAATGGGCTATCCAATACAAAAGGATTTTTTAAATCCGACTAGTAGTTTCTGAGATTAGCGCGTTCAACCAAACAAACAAACTCTTCAGCTTTATTATTAGTAAAAAATCCTACTAATATTATAAACGCGAAAGATTTTAAGTATGGGTGTTTGTTACTCTTTCACGCAAAAATATACTGAATGGATTTAGATGGAACTTTAAAATTATATAGCTTACACATCAGAATAACACATAATGCTACTTTAATCCCGGCAGAAAGTTCCTGTGGGAAACGGGAACGGGAAAACTTCACCACGCGTGCGGAGCCGCGGGCGTCAACTTGTATAAATTAAAACAGATAATTGTATAAAATAAAAAATCTTGTTTGGGACTACAATGACAGACATTTAAAAGAACACTTGTAAAAGTTATTTATTATATAACAGACCAAAAAAACATCAAAGATGAAAAATATATACCGACTAAACTGTGTTCCTCACACCACCCAAGAAAGATAAATGTCTAATGCTAATATCCCTTCTCATCTTTCCTTTTCTACATTAAGTTTTAGTAGAAGTCTTGAAATGCTTTGTAAAAACGAGTGGAGAATAAACAGTAACTATCAACGCAATTTGATGATAGTGATTTTGTCAAATGATAATTCTTGGAGATAGCGGCTATTCATGTCAGCCTATTTGCTGTGCTTACTCCATTGCTATATACAGACGCCTGCTAAAGAGGTACATACCAATGTTTTTCTTCTATATCCCAATTTATTTTAAAAATTTTTATATGTCACTCTAATGTCACCGGTTTCAATCAAATTGAACGTTTCGTTCTACGACAATTGGGTCAGCAAATGTTTACGTTCAATTTCAAAATAGTTTTTAAGTTATTTGCTCTTATACATAACTTAAAAACCTATCTTTCAGAACATTATAGAAATTACATTGTGTACCAAATAAAACTATTATAATTTTCTATTGTTTTAACTTAATTAAGTAGCATTGTAAATATTGTTAAGTCCAAAACTGTTGCGTAAAATAAGACATCGTGAATGTTGCCATGACGCAAAGTATTTGGCGGCTGCTTAGCTGATTATGCCTGCAAATCGTTTTAGTAGCCTTTGTGTATACCACTTAAATTTTGAGAGATACTGAAATCTGAGAGCCCTTCCACTGTGCGTTGTATTTAAGTGACGTTTCAGTATTCGGCCGTAAATAAACGTATTAAAAAAATAACATACTGTATTATTTACTCACGAAAACTAGAACCTATCATGCCTCTGTGGTGCAGTTGGTAGTAAGGGGAGTTTAGGTATTTTCGTGTGAGTGTAAGGATGTTTCCAAATACTTTCATAACTACGCATGTGCTCTTACGGGATTGGGAGGTCAGACGGCAGTCGATCATAACAATTCCGAAAACTAAAAGCTAAATGATCAAATATGGGGAAAATTTCTTCATATGGGGTGAGGTCCGAGAGCAGGTTCCTTCTCTCTATCCCTTCTTGTATCAAGTGTATTATTCTCCTTCTAATCTTTTCTTTGGTGATAGTCTCATTTCTTCTTAGGTAGGAGCGCAGCAGGGGGATCAGTTAGGGCCTCTTGTCTTCAGTTTGGCGATCCACAAAGTTATAGCAGACCTTAAGTCCGATCTAAACTTGTGGTATTTAGACGATGGAACCCTTGGGGGTTCACCGCAGGACGTCTTTCAGAATCTAGAAACTATTATTCCTCGTTTTAGGGCCCTGGGTCTGGTGGTTGATCCTGCTAAATGCGAGCTTTTCCCCTGCAGCGCGGAGGCTCGTGCATACTTTGAGCGCTTCGGTTCTCTTTTGCCTGACATCAAGGAGCTTTCTCATTGTTCCTTTTTCCTCTTGGGCTCCCCCATTTTTCCTGACGGGGTTCCAGTTGCTATCTCCTACCATAAGGATCTTTTACTAGAGGCTCAAGAACACATAAAAGATTTATCCGCTCATGTGGCGATTGTGATGCTCCGCATGTGCTTCGCCCTCCCAAGCCTAACATATCTCTTGCGAACGGCGCCTACTTGGCTTTTCCCCGCCGAGGTTTCAGCATTTGACGATGCTTTAAAGTCTATTGTTGAGGCTGTACGAAATGTCGCCATGGATGAGCCCCAATGGATACAGGCGACGCTCCCTATTAGGTGTGGTGGTATAGGAGTACGGCGTGCCAATGATGTGGGTGTGCCGGCTTTCTTGGCGTCGGCGCATGGGGTGTCGCACCTTGTCACTTTAATTCTTGGTACCAATGGTGACGAGGCGAGCGTGCCCTATGCAGCTGATGCCAAGTCTGTTTGGGCGGTCCGCAGTTTGGGGGCGGCGTGTCCTGCCCTTCCAGGTGTTTAGCGTGCGTGGGACCACGTACTTGTTGAGCAGGTTAAGGCGCAATTGTTGGAGGGCGCATCGGGAGCGGAATTGGCTAGACTTCGGGCCGTGACGCAGGCTGAGTCGGGAGCATGGTTGCACGCTCTGCCTTCGCCTCACCTGGGCACGTTGCTTGACGATGTATCTTTGCGGGTGGCCGTTGCGCTCCGCCTGGGCTGCAGAGTGTGTGAATCACATAGGTGCACCTGTGGCTCCACGGTGGCAGCCGATGGTCATCACGCATTAGGCTGTCGTAGATGCGCAGGTAGGTTCCCGCGGCACCATGCTCTCAACGACATAATCCGAAGGGCCTTAGTTTCTGCGGACGTCCCGTGTTTGCTTGAGCCGCCTGGTCTGAGCAGGCAGGAGACCGGATGGTATGACTTTGGTGCCGTGGAGGGGCGGCAAATGTCTTGTCTGGGATGCCACGTGCCTGAGCACTGTTGCTCCCAGCCACCTCAGTCGTACGGTCCGTTTTCCGGCCGCCGCGGCCGAGGACGCCGCTTCTGGGAAGCGACTCAAGTACGAGCCGTTGCTGAGTCGGTATCTCTTCGTACCTTTCGCGGTGGAGACGATGGGCTGTTGGAGTCTGGAGGCCAAGCAATTTGTGGATGAGTTAGGGCGTAGACTGAGAGAGAAGTCGGGAGATCCCCGCGTCGGATCGTGGTTGGTGCAAAGGCTGGCCATTGCCATCCAAAGAGGTAATGCGACCAGTGTGATGGGCACTTTTGCACCAGGTACGGTTAGGCTCTTCGAATAAAAATTGACAGAGGTATGAGTAATGCTGTTTTTGTGACTATGTATATTAGAGGATTAAACTGAAAATGTAATTACAATAAAAAAAATACATTTTCAATAATAACACTTGTACTATTCCACAATATTTACTTGATAAACCTTACCAGTATAAATTATAAAAAAAAATTTACATTTAAAAATAATAAAAAATAAAAATTATAATTATTATTAATTATTATTTATCATATATTCTATTTATTTATTAAAAATTTACGAGAATCCAAAATTGAAATAAATTTTAAATCTTTATTTTGAAGTTTCGGTTTTAAATTTGGATTTCGCGCTCGAAGTGCGTTCCACTTATAACTTTCGCCCACAACGCCCGTGGGCTTTGTTACATTAGTGGAACGGCAATTTTAGCGGTCGCGGTCGTGGGCGTTGCGGGCGATAAGTGGAACGCGCCCTATGTGTCTATAGTATTCTCTGTCTACGGTCTAGAACGTCAGTCACGTCAGCGTGTTTTTTAAAACTTTAAACTTTTGAGATATTGTGGGCACGGCTTGGTTACCGAGGCTCGTGTTGGATTTCTTGTTTTCAAGTATTAATTGGACTTTTTATATAAAATTTTGTATTGTATAAAATTGTGATGCGGTGATTCATTTTGAAACATGGGTTTCGTAGCCATTCGCCGTAAGAGTAGAATTAGTGTTTTAACGGAAAATTATCCAATGATATCTTTCCATACGTAAGTTATCGACTCCGTTATTTTATTTTCTGTGCAGGAAATACATTACATAACCTTTTTTTTGTAAAGTAAATTGAACCCTAAAGACGATGCCGACGCTTATTTTCCAAAAACCATTTACATTATTTAAAGATTTGATTGAAATCTTTACGTTCGCGGGCTTTGACAGATTGTTGTACTTAAATATTGGAAGTAGAGTTGTCACATTGTATCGACAATTCTTTCGTTACTAGCTCTAGCACTGGAGACTAACTTGCTTAACATTGAATTGAAATAAAAATAAATATACTTTGTTTTTATGCCTTTTGAAAAAGGTATAATTTATTCTTAGTTCTCTTGCCCATTGGGACGGGAGTTAGTTAAGTAAGAATAACAGAGTAACTAATTTAGATCTTAGGTTTTCAGGATTTTATAGACCCAAATTTAATTATTCAATGTGGATTCAGAATATAAGAGATTATTGGGCACATTCACTGTATCCACGCTTCATGTCTCTTGCTATCGGACAGAATACCAACTAAAAATATTACTTAGTGATGCAGTACCAACAATATTTACTTATATACCTACAGATTCAAATATAATCATAATTATTGGAAGGAAAGAGACGACTTATAAACATAAGGTGAGGATAACTCCATTTTTTTACAATTGAGACAGTTATAACTATAGTTACGACTGCCATGTTACTGGCAACCGGGACCATCATCATCATCCGAGCGTCTGTCCCAGTTGCGTCTCGCGACGCCCGGGGTCCGCTTTCCTACATTTTCTCCTCCACTTCGCACGGTCTTCGGCATCCCCTGTAGTGAGACCATTGGCACGCATGTCATCCCTTACGACGTCAAGCCAGCACTTCTTGGGTCTTCCCCTCTTACCGGGACCCGGCGGGGCTGACATGGCCAGACATTTGTTACCTACGTAGCCCGGCGGTTGCCGCAAGACGTGACCATACCAACGAAGGCGACACTCTTGCAACTTGTCTGCAATGTCACGGACATGAAGGCTGCCGCGGATGCGAGAGTTTCTCACGCGGTCCATCTGCGTGACCCCACACATCCACCGCAGCATTTTCATTTCCGTGACACGCAGCTCCTGCTTGTGTCGCTCCAATATCGGCCACGTCTCACTGCCATGTAAAAGGACAGGTCTAATAATGGTTTTGTAGACCTGTCCCTTCAACCGGATCGGAATTTTAGGGTCACAAATGACACCGGTCATCTCCCGCCATTTGACCCACGCGGCAGCAATGCGTGACTTGACATCGCAATCGATGTCACGTAAAAAAAAACGACGTAAGCTTTTATAAAACTTGTAAATAAAGTTATTATTGATAGATGAGCATTTGACATTGTTTACGATATTATGCTTAGAATATTACAGCCATGGACAGATGCCTTGCTCAGCTCTTGCTGTCATAGTAATTATATCAAATACTACAAATAATAGGTATTGTGACTGTTTTCACGTAACTCTAAAGGACATAGTAAGTTAATCATTGTAAGCACACGTGAACTCGCTAACTCAGTGTTCTGTAAACGATCACTGCGATATGCAACTTTCACTATGGCTGGTCTTCGGATGGGTGACCGCTTTGTGACATATATTTGCGAGCGTTTCCGTGCTTAGGAATCGGAAGGCACGATAATCGGGTACCGCTTGCCAGTTACATGGCAGTTGTTAAGCCAAGTTGAAGACCTTTTGGGCGGCTCGAAAAATTCCTATGTGCATAAAATGGTCTATATAAATAAAAATATTTTTGGTTTGATTTCCTTTCCTTTTGATTATATGCATCTGTTTCGGTCTTTAATCTTTTGATGTGTCAAGTGTTCTCAGATCTTAAAAGAACATGAAATAATTGAATCGATATTTGAGATGTACCTTGACAAATATCGATTCCATTATCTCAGATCACTAGAGAGTGATCCTATATAAAAAAAAAAAACAATTTAATAAATAAGTTTATTTTTACATACTTGTTTCATGAGCTTAAAAGCAGTAAAACGATCATATATCTATCTCTTTTTTACTTATGACATACATGCCGTATTATTGCGAAAGACAATACCAATGTATTTCTTTCGTCTATATTACAATTGGTTCATTCTTAGGCCCTATTCAGTGCGAAGACGACCGTTAGCACGCGGATAAGGTTTTGCGACCGTCGCGGACGCTGCCTACGGTCGCGGATGAATTCGTCGTTCAGTGCGAGTTCAGTTCATACTTGGTCGTAGTTTGGCGCGGACATGATTCGTGTTTTTGCATTTACTAGAGGTGGAATATCATACATTATACATATTTGTGAAGGAAAGTGATATGTTGCAGTGAATAGCGTTAATTTGCCACAGGCGCGGATCCAACCCCTGAAAAAAGGGTTGTGGGCCAAAAATCAGCCAACTACAACTCGATATGAACTTGCTCATTATCGATGTAGTGCATTCCTACAATAACCTAAATTTAAGTGGATAAATTTTTAGACTTGAGCTGGACTCGAACCAGCGTCTTTTGACTTGCCGGGTCAGACGCTTTAAACAACCAGGCTACCGAAACCCACTCGAAACCGACCAATTCGGGGAAAAGGTCGCAATAGACCGATAAATTGTGTTATCACAAGTAAATTGGGTTGTGGGCATGCCCATCGTGCCCACAATGGTGGACCCGCACTTGATTTGCCAATTCTCCATAGAAACTCCTAGGAAAGGGTCTACTGCTTTACTGGGGCAAGGACATAGGACCTAAGACTGGAATTCACATCAACAAAGGACTGGACATGACTTAAACTAAATATTAAGAATATTAACTACACTACAGACAGGGCTGCCAAAGATGAGCGAAGACAAAAAACAACAATGGCTCCTAGGATCAAGTATCATAATGGATAGAGCCATAATAAATATTTTAACGTATCAATTTTATGGTAGTGTCGGAGTGCATTAGTGTGCAACTATCGGAGTGCATTAGCGTGACCAGGTCTTGAATTTCCTACAAGTGACTGCAAAATTAATAATTTATAAAAATATTTCAATTATAAATTGTTTAGCGTGTCCATTTTCTGGTAGTGTGCAACTTTCGGGGTGCATTAGTTGCGTGACTAGGTCTTGAATCCCAACAAATGACTACAATATTCATGCATATTTCAATGATAAATTATTGATATTGTTACGTTCGTAGGGTGGGTACTAATAGGACTTGCACTAATACCACAAATTTAAAAGAAACATTTTAATTACTCTAAATAAAAACAATAAAACCAAAACTAATAATCGCCACTAAACACAAATTCTTCGCTTAGATAATTGCACTGTAACAGTATCGCACTATTTAGCTTCGATCACTTCGATTCGCACTGTTCGCTTCCTCAAAGGAGACTGTCCTGTAGCCGCGAGCTCGGCTTTATATACGCCTAGTAATGTTCTGGAATATTCGGGAGAATTCGTTCGGTACCTACAATCGGGTACATCTCTAGAATGTTCCACACGATACTAGTTGCTCCTTCGGTATGTGCCGGAAGGTTCTCGACCTATTGCTGTCCCTTCTGGTGCTATCTCTATCACATAGTTCTAGAATGTTCTTAGTGTAGCTATCTCTTTTTAATAGTGCTATCCCTGTCTAATAGCTCTGGAATATTCTGAATGTAGCTCTCTCTTTCTGATACTGCTATCCTTGTCACTCTTTCATGAAATTACGCTATATACTGAAGTGGGCTTCAAAGGCCCATAAGGGGTCCTGAAAACGCCTGAAAACGGGTTTTCAGGTTATGATGGCATATGATAGGGGGTGGCCTGAAACGAACTGAAAACATGTTTCGGGTGCCTGAAAACAACGGCAACTGGGGTGAAATTTGGATAATTTGGTATGTGATAGAGCCTCCGCGGAAACGGCCTGAAACCGCTTTTCAGCCTGCTGAAAACGTTCCCAAGGCCCAGAAAATGACGTTTAAAGTTGTTCACTAGTCCGCCGGCGTAACACTACCCCCTTCTAAGACATGCTCGTCCCGAGCATCGTTGTCTCCATGATATCTGGCAAGTCGGTCAACGTGAACAATCTTGCAGGGACTACGAGGACTCCGCTTTATTCGATACGTGACGTCATTGATTCTAGTAACCACTCTATACGGTCCTTCCCAGTTAGGGGATAGCTTTGGGGACTTCCCTTTCCACCGCATAGGCTTATGTAACCACACCAATGAGCCTCCATGAAACTCAACTTGGTTTGATCTCCGATCATATATATCATATATATAGTCTGGAGGACGCCCAGTTAGAAAATCTGCAGGTAGACGAAGTTCTCTCCCAAAATTCACGTACGGGTAACAGCTGTGCTTTCATGAGTGTCGGTCCCAATCTTTCTGGTGACTCTCGACAACTTTGGCCAAGTGTCTTTCCAGTGTCTGGTTAAATCTTTCGACCATTCCATCCGATTGTGGGTGATATGCCGTCGTTTTCGTTTTATGCAAACCCATTATCCGGCAAGTTTCTTGAAAGACCATAGATTCAAAGTTCCTGCCCTGGTCGCTATGAATTTCAAGTGGCACTCCAAACCGACAGAATACCTCATTCACTAATTTTTCCGCTATGGTGGTCGCTTCCTGGTTGGGAATGGCAAATACCTCCGGCCATTTGGTGAAGTAATCCAGCACCACCAAAATGTACTTATTCCCGGAGTCTGATGTTGGAAACGGGCCCGCAACATCCAAAGCAATTCTTTCCCAAGGTACTCCAACGTTGTACAACTTCAGTGCTCCTCTACTGCGGGTATGTGGACCCTTGACTGATGAAGAGCTAGTACACTTTTTACACCAGTCTTCAACGTCTTCACGGCAGTGAATCCAGTAAAACCGCTGGCGAATTTTCATTAGCGTCCTTTTCATTCCAAGAGGTCTGCCGGAAGTTCCGTCATGAAAACTCTTCAAAACATCTCTCACTCTTATCTTTGGAACAACAACCAGCAGGTGAGCATCTTTCCCATTCGCAGACTCCCATTTCCTGCACAGTACGCCATTATGCATGACCAAGCTATCCCATTGTGCCCAATAGCTCTTTGTTACTGTGCTCATCGGGGCTACTTCACACCATCTCGGCTTGGGTATTCCTGCGTTAATCCAGTTGAAAATGGGTTGGATATCCAGGTCCTCTTGCTGTGCTTGTTTCATGACTTCATCGCTCCACTCTTCGCTCACGGTTTCGGTCCTTAACTTTCTCACACATTCCTTGTGCCTTAGACAATGTTTGCAGTCGTCAGGACAAGGTCTTCGAGAGAGAGCGTCTGCATTTCCATGTGTCTGCACGCTACGATGATCGATGGTACGGTGACGAGGTGTTCCACCAATTTCTCCGTTGACAACCTGACTATTCCCGCCGTACGCCTGTGGGATCATGACTGGGACATTTTGACCACCAGTCAGCACTCGTCCAATAGTCCTGGCTGTAACTGGTTTCACACGCGCTGAGCCTGAGGTCCTCGTCATCGCGGCCGGGTCAAAAGCTTCTCTGTTTCTCTTGGGGCAACTTGACTGTATGTGCCCTCGTTCACCACAATTATAGCATCGTGGTCCAAATTCACGGCGAAGTGCAATTGGCTCCTTAGCAGATACTTCCCGCACCCTGTAAGGCCTCGACAAATCCTGCCGTACAGCCTCTACTTCCAGTGCGTGGGCAACTGCGTCCTTAAGACTCCCGTGGTGCCCCAATCGCACTGCGACTCTTACGTCAAGGTCCCGTATCCCATCAGTAAAGGCCTGCATCAGCATACTGTCCACCAGAGAGGCTGAAGCTCGTTGGTAAGCCTTCCTGACCAATTTCTCTAAGGCCCACTGTTGTAAGGACTCATTACGCCCCTGGCTTCGGTCTTTCAATTGTGCTCGATACACATGCTCTAGGTGACTATCGCCGTAACGTGCTTCCAAAGCTTCAAGAAGACGGTCATATGTCCTGTCGTCTCCCAGGGCCTCCAAGATGGTGAGGGCCTCATCACGTAAGGCTAACGTTAACGCCGTCTTAGCTTGCTCCTTACTCCAGCCGTTAGCCTGGGAAACGGACTCGAACTACAGCTTATATGCAGTACATGACGACGAACCATCAAAGGGGGGTGCTTTGAATCTTCCACCTCCTGACGTGGTAGTTTCATGCACACAGGAACTGTTAACTGTTGTAGCCTTGGTCTCCAACTTCTGCAGGCGGTTTTCGTGCGTCTCCACCTTTTCATTCACGTCATGAATTCTAGCCTCAAACTTGACGTCCAGGTCGGTAAGTTTCTCCTGAACCTCCAGCATTTCTTTTTTCCACGCTGCAGTATTTTCGAGAACCTCGCGCAGCATTCCAGATTGTTCTCTGACCTGTTCTTCTTGTTTGCTAGAAAGTTTTTTAACCTGTTCTTCCTGTTTTCTAGCCTGTTCTTCCTGTTTTCAAACCAGCTCCTTTAATAGGACTAGCATGCTGCTCAAGTCCACTTCTTGCTTGGGTGTGGTCCGCGGCTCCGATGTTCCAGCAACAGGCGTAGATTCCACACTGGCTCCCGTTTGACTTCGGGTTTGAACCCCCTTGGGCTCGGTTTCACGTGGCGTAATCGGCATTTCCTATCCCACTTCTGACACCAAATGTTACGTTCGTAGGGTGGGTACTAATAGGACTTGCACTAATACCACAAATTTAAAAGAAACACTTTAATTACTCTAAATAAAAACAATAAAACCAAAACTAATAATCGCCACTAAACACAAATTCTTCGCTTAGATAATTGCACTGTAACAGTATCGCACTAATTAGCTTCGATCACTTCGATTCGCACTGTTCGCTTCCTCAAAGGAGACTGACCTGTAGCCGCGAGCTCGGCTTTATATACGCCTAGTAATGTTCTGGAATATTCTGGAGAATTCGTTCGGTACCTACAATCGGGTACATCTCTAGAATGTTCCACACGATACTAGTTGCTCCTTCGGTATGTGCCGGAAGGTTCTCGACCTATTGCTGTCCCTTCTGGTGCTATCTCTATCACATAGTTCTAGAATTTTCTTAGTGTAGCTATCTCTTTTTAATAGTGCTATCCCTGTCTAATAGCTCTGGAATTTTCTGAATGTAGCTCTCTCTTTCTGATACTGCTATCCTTGTCACTCTTTGATGAAATTACGCTATATACTGAAGTGGGCTTCAAAGGCCCATAAGGGCTCCTGAAAACGCCTGAAAAAGGGTTTTCAGGTTATGATGGTATGTGATAGGGGGTGGCCTGAAACGAACTGAAAACATGTTTCGGGCGCCTGAAATTTGGATAATTTGGTATGTGATAGAGTCTCCTCGGAAACGGCCTGAAACCGCTTTTCAGCCTGCTGAAAACATTTCCAAGGCCCAGCATATGACGTTTAAAGTTGTTCACTAGTCTGCCGGCGTAACAATATTAAACATGATATTAGCCAATGCAATCTTAAACAATGTTACTGAGAACATTTAAAACTGCTGATTTTTGTATTTTATAATTTAAAATTGAAACTTGTTGGCGAAATAATGCTTATTGAAAACTTACCTTAGTTCATTGAAAAGTTACATTTGGGGTTGCGTTTTATTAGAAGACGCAATTGAATTTTTGATGTGTAGGGGGAGTCAATGTAAAGCTAAAACCAAGTTTGTGGTGTCGCCAACCTTTTCCTACGGCCGCCCTTGAAAATAGGGGTTGAAATGGTTTTTTACGATATATCTCTTAAACTATTTATCTGAGAAAAAAAAACATTTTTTGTTGCAAATGAAATTCTCTACAACTTTAATCAGTAACTTTTTGTCGTAGAACTATAAATAAAAAAATCGAGAAAATATTTGATATTTTTTGATATAACTTTTTGTTATCATTTTACGAAATAATGATATCAGACCAATTTTGTAGATCGTTTTTTAAGGAACAACTTTTAAAAGCAAATTTTTTTCACTAAATCAATAGCTAAGGGTTTACAGCGCTACGAAGTAAGTATTATTTTTCAGTACTCTTAACTATACATATAAACTCCCGGACTCTTGAATCGAGCCACCTTACATTCCGGGGCCTAAAAGCCCAATACCCAAAAAATATACAATATAACAAAAAAGTTTTTAAGCATTTTTAATGCATTTTTAAAGTTGTACACTAGTCCGCCGGCGTAACAATATTAAACATGAGTCTTTCCCGTATGTATTATTCCAAATTTGAATTTTAGAATTTAAAATAAAGTACAAAAGTCGAGCTTGGTCACTGATTTGAAAAAAATAATGACTGTTGAAAGTTGCTATTGAAGCAATTTAATGTCGATTTGGTTTGAATTTTCGCAATTGTTGTTAACCAAAGTTTAGTTTAGTTATTTTACTATAATTTGAACCGTTTTTGGCTATAATTATGGATACTTCACCTGAAGTAGCCGCGCAAGCTGTAGCACTTCTTCAATCTGGGCTAAGTCAACGAGATGTGAGTTCACAACTTCACATAAGTCGTTCCGCTGTTCAAAGAGTGTACCACCGATACCTGGAGACTGGCGGCTTCGTTCGGCGAACAGGAGGACCTCGTTACCAAGTGACAACAGCGAGACAAGATCAATACACTGTCACTACTAGCTTACGAAATCGACGCCTTAACTCAGTTCAGATACAAAAACAGCTCAGGGACTTTCACGGAGTGGCTGTAAGTGCTTGGACCGTTAGAAGGCGACTCAATGAACGTGGTGTAAAGCCCCATAAGCCAGCCAATGGATCCAAATTGACACGAGCACACCGAATAGCCCGTCTAGAGTTTGCGCGCGAACATCTAAATTGGACTCGACATCAATGGAGCCAGGTTCTCTTCACAGATGAGTCCAAGATAATGCTATACGGTAATGACGGAAGGAGTAAGGTGTACCGAAGACAGAACGAGCGTTTCGCGCAATGCTGTATTGACGAGAAAGTGAGTTATGGTGGAGGATCATGGACAGTCTGGGGAGGAATCTCTATGGAAGGCAAAACTGAGCTAGAAGTAGTGACGGGACTACGACTGCCGCCCCTAAATGGCAATAGATACATTCGCCAATGTTTAGAGAACCACGTGATGCCATATGCTGGATTTATTGGCCAAGATTTCGTTTTAATGCATGATTATGCAAGGGCCTATACTGTGGGAATCGTCAGGGAGTACTTAAATGACATTGGTATCACTGTTATGAGATGGCCAGCGCGAAGTCCTGATATGAATCCTAAAGAGCATCTATGGGATGAGCTAAAGAGGCGTGTTTGAGCTCATCATCCTGCCCCGCAAACCATGCAGGAGCTCAAAATTTTTGTAAGAATGGGAGGACATTCCTCAACATGTCATAACGACATTGATTAATTCTATGCCAAACCGTATGAGAGCTGTCATAAATGCACTGTGAGGCAATACAAGTTACTAAATAAACATTTCTTTTCATGTAAAACATGTCTTTATTTAAAATTCAATTAGATTATTTTCCTTGAAAAAAGCAAATATGGACTTGTTTCAACGTAACTCGACTTTTTTAATAAACTGTAGTTAAAATTTAGAACAGTGGCACTCTAAATGAATGATGAGTATACCAGCTCCAAAACTGCATCAAAACATTTTCCTTCTACATACATCATTTATAAGTTACAGTACTCCAAACCAAAAAAAAGTAAGGTGGCTCGATTTAGATATCCGGGAGTGTATTATACGTGTGAACTAATAATGTGTCATCAGTTTTTGTTTTTTTTTTAATTTAATTAATAATTAATTATTGACTCCTTTCCACTCCATTACAGAATTTTACAATTATTGATTTTTAAAATAATTTTAAATCTGATGGCCGTTACCGAGAATAGAAAATTAGATTTTTTTTACTTGAATTTCTGAACATTTTCGCTTATAACTTTTTTATTTATAGTTATACGACAAAAAGTTACTGAACCAAAGTTAAAATTTTATTTGCAACATAAAATGTTTACCATTTTTTTATCAGATAAATAGTTTTATCGTTTAAAGTAGATATATCGTAAAAACCATTTCAACACCTATTTTCAAGATGGCGGCCGTGGGACAAGGCTGGCCCACAAACTTGGTTTTAGCTTTACTCTGACCCCCTACACATCAAAAAAATTAAATTGCGTCCTTTAAAAAACGCAAGGTAAGGCCTAAAAAATGTAACATTTCAATGGACTACCTATGAAATTCTATTTCTAAGCCACAGATCTTTTTTAGATCTCGAAGAACAGAATACCGCACACACGCCATTACACGAATTTTTGATAATTGCAATAGATATCTCATAAGGTTACATAGAAAATAAGCTGTAACCGGCACCAAAACACAAAGATTGATGATCCTTTGGTTACAACAGTGGTTACACCACAGATATAGAAGAGGGTTACACTTCACACAGACAGTGTGACGTTGCCAAACTTACACTTGCTGTAACTGTCACTCTTATTACATTCATAACGATAGCCAAAGATAGAGCGGTCACACGGATACAAGAACCGCAACAGCACGGCTTATGCTTATGCTCGGTCCATTTTGATCGTAGACAGAGAATACTATATCGCACCATCATTTATTGATTTATGTTAATATTTCGTTCGTCAAATTACTCCACAATGAAATATAACACAGTTTTGTATTTTTAAACCATCTTTAAACCGCTATATAGCTATTTTTTTTACAATAATGACAATGAACTGGAAAACAGCTGTCAAACTTTGTTTCGCTCAACCTCAAGATTGTGCTGGAAAATCCGGCACGCTCGATGAAACAAAAATCTAATCATTTTGTTTCTTTTCTTCACACTAGACCGACATAAGTTGCTCTCTTTCTTGTGTGAGTGAAACGAAATCTATCAATTCGTCTATAGTTTTCTCTGTCTACGATTATGATACTTGGTCCAAAGACCTTATACCTATAACTAGACTGTGCACTACTGCGAAATAATCGATCCGCGTGAGATGGCTCTCGGCAGTGGCGGTGTCTCTTTCTAAATAAGTGACCATGACCAATTAGAACACAGGACAAATTCCTTGAACGATTGTTCGAACCTACTAAATTTATTGTAAGTAAAAAATATTAAAAAGAATATATTTAATATAAAAATATTATACAGTCGGGGATCCCCTTCAGAAACGAGGTATATACGTTACAAAAAAAAATATAATTGCAAAAAAAATACGTGTAATGATACAAAGAGAGAGAGAGAGAGAGAGTTGTGCACCTGTCTGCGCATTCACTTGCACATGTGCTCATTTGTAGGTTCGATACACACACGCATAGGTACACACATGGCTTATGTCATTTCATTAATACGACGATTTCTACTAAATGGCACCATCCGTGAGCCGCTTTCAAGTTCGTTCCAATCTAAATATTAGGTTTTGCCCCTTTTCACACATCTCCAATTTAAACAGATGCTGCGTATCTACCTACCTAATACTAAGAGATTGAAAAAATCTTTAATCAACAAAATACTATGTTACTTAAAAAAGATGGTTGGTGCTGTTACTTACCCGTGGAAAGACAAGCTGCTACCGTTATAAGAGTAATTTTTGCACCTTGTCACACAACAAGAATTAACCATATTTCATGAAAATCTAACAGGTTTAATATGTAAATTTACACAATCGCAAATCGAAGCACGAGCTTACCATGACCTTATAATGGTACATCTCCAATTTAAACAATCGATACGTAAGTATATACCTACCTACTATTATATGAGGTTGTACAAAATATTTGAACAATAAAATTTATGGTGACCCTACACTTTAAGCAAGATGGCGGGTCCAGGCGGATCTTTCATTTAGTATTACCAAACTCAAACTTTTAAGTACTACTCTTACTAAGTATTAATGAGTATTTTTTTAATACTATGAAGTTCTTATTAATAATTATGGGAACTGTTTCAAAGTTTATGAATAATTAATTTTACTAAATCATAAAAAAATAAATATATAAGATTTTCTACCATTTCTGCCAAATCCAATGGTTATTTGAGCTGGCAGCGCGTTAGACAAGGACACAGCACCTTTCGTAGATCTCTCGCTAGGACTGTTTTTAGCTAGCTACCGCTTATAAGGAAATAGCTACCATACGAGTAAAAAAATAGATGTCAATTTAGCTCAACGATTTTTTTTGGTAATCAGTCTAGTTATAAGTGTAAAGTCTTTGACTTGGTCCTAGAATGGCTCTGTCGCTATTTTTAATTATAGATGGGCAAAGGAAGCTTGTTCCATACATCTTTTTCATTAGTGTTCTTCATTTTGATTATGTTGTTGTCCTTTGTCACAGACATACAAGAGTAAGCCTTTGTCTATGTCCAGCCTATTCCTTTTTATTTCCTGTGCTGTATCCCAATAAAGCACTGGAGACTTTACTGAGGCTCACTATGGAGATTTAGGAGTACCTTACACAAAAAAAAACACTATCCCTGCAACATATCCTTTCCTATTCTCACGCACATTTTCGACATATTTAATTTTAACAACAAAAACAATAATAAAATTATAAACTAATATGCGTATGCTGCAATCGTGCGACACGATGAATGGTTACGCACCAAATTATGCCCAATAAAATTATATTCTTGAGACAGAAAATTCCTGTAACATTTATCTTCTTTGATATTTACGAATAATATTTAAAATATAATTTTATTTATTAAATCTGGAACGTTAATGCGAAATCAAAACGCACACGTACTAATTCAGAAAGTTCGAAGTATCGCGCGCAATTTACACTGTCACAATTGTTTACTGTGAGGTTACATTTATTGATTTGTTAAATGTTTAGTATTATAAATGTTTTATTAAATTAAACTGAATACATATGCTTTTCTATGGTATACTTAGCATAAATTTAGGCTCGGAATTATATTCGACCACATAGATTGTTGTTATTAAGTGTCAAAAAGTGTGCGAATATTTTGTCAAATTGGATTTTGCATAATGTTATCGCATGATGTATGAAGATGACAACATAACTTCTACACCAAAGCGCTGCGTGCTGACTGAAGTCACGAATTCAACGAACTATGTGTCGCCCACTGCTAACCTCAAATTGCTAACTAATGTGGCGCTGCAGTATCCCACTCCGCCGCCAAGTGCTGTTCAAAGAAAAGAAAAATCCCTCCAAATACTATGTGATAGGTAACAGCCAACTAACTTTCATTATTGAAAATCTTTCTAGATGTGATTTGAATAATTGAAATTTATTTTTACAGATTCCTCAATATGTATCCTCTGCATGGAGATGGCCCAATCGAAATCCAACTGGATAGCACTGCGACCAGGCTAGGTGTGGAAAAACGTAGAATGTATGACATAATCAATATACTAGAAGCTATGCAGTGTGCAGTTCATAAAAGAAAGAACACATATCTCTGGCATGGAGGATCTAGATTAAATTCATTTTTGAAGATGCTTAAAAAGCAAGGAGAACATCTTAAGCTGTCAGAGGCATTACGTGGAAAGGCACCTAAGCCTCCTGCTCCAAAATATAAAACTCTTGGTGTTTTGGCTCAGAGATTCCTTATGCTATTTTTAGTAGAACCTCCTGTAAGTATTTTTAGTCTAAACATTGAAATATACTTAATATTTTCCTAAAGTGTACCATTTAATAATAATACCTTTTTCTACAGAATACTCTTATAAATCTGGAGATGGCTGTGAGAGTACTGATAGACACATCTAGTAAGACTAAAACTGTGCTCTCCCCAGAGCAGCAGGACCGTCAGCACAAATCTAAAGTAAGAAGACTGTATGATATTGCCAATGTATTTATTTCTATTGGTCTCATTGAAAAAGTATCTGGTAATTTAATATTAAAAAAACCAGTGTTTAAATATGTGGGACCACATAATATTAAAAAGTATGACAAAACATGTCTAAATACTCCATCACCTATTACACCGCTTTCGGCTTTAGACAACCAACAGCGGATACCTTCCTGTCATGTGTTTACTGGTAGGTCTAAACGGAAACTGGAGTTTACAACACCACTTTCCACCAAAGAACTGAAGCTTGGTATCACAACCCCACCTCATACACCG
This sequence comes from Thumatha senex, assembly GCA_948477245.1. Lineage (NCBI taxonomy): Eukaryota > Metazoa > Arthropoda > Insecta > Lepidoptera > Erebidae > Thumatha > Thumatha senex. The sequence goes on from OX419726.1 coordinate 22,222,707, forward strand.
TCGTATAAGTGGGATGAGATCTTACTTGTTGCCGACATGGAACTGACTAAAATTAACAATGGGGTAGTCTTGTGATTAATTTTAAAATAATATAATGTATTGATTTTCATTTTATATAGTTCTCTTTCCTATTTGTCTTCCAGGGAATATCAGATACTAGTATAAACAAAATTATAATGTGCGTTGTTCCTATATTTAAATTTTATTCAGTTATGCTCTGAGCAAAATAATTTTATGTGTTGCAATATTATAGTTGCCTCAAGTTATATTAAGTTCATAAAAGGAGTGACATGTTAATATAATTGACAAACAGATTTAGGTTTTAAGGAGGGTCATGAAATGTCTTAATTTTCCATTACTTTATGTGACCATGCCAGCCTCGTAACTAATATAGTACACTTTATATACATAACACATTTACTCAGCTTTCCCCCTTTCTTTCAAACAAGCTTTTACATATACACATAGAATAGAATATACTTTATTGCACACCAATATAAAAATAATGTGGCAGTTTTATTTTATGATGTATCAGTCACTGTCTAATAAACAATAATGTTATCATCCAGTAACATTATTGGTAGTGTGTGGTCATTACAACTAAAGGAAATGTTCAATATTACCACCAAAATAAACAGGAAATCAACAAACTACTTAATGGTTTTTAATTTATAAAGTAGCCACTGGCGATTAGATGAGACTGGGTCTGCATTATCAAATGTTAATGTAGAAGCAATAATCTTAATGCTCACGTGTTACTTTGTAACCTACATGAACTCTAAATATATACTATTATTATATTTAAGCCCCATTTCGTTTTTTAGGGCCGTATTCCAGAACGTTTATCAATACTCAAAAAACACTTGAGAGAAATATTTTTATGGCAATGAGTAGCCTCAAACGTTGATTGAGTATTGAGAAACGTTCTGGAATACGGACCATAGTATTTATACTCATCTCAGCCGCTCTTACACCTAACTACATAGTATAGACCGCCGACATCCCTCAAATATCGAACAGTATATTATATGCAGCGGCAACTTATTAAAATTTTATTTTATAGTTACTTTGAAGTCTCTGGGGTTTCTTATAGACTAATCCTAATATCGACTGATTTCTAAAATACCATAATTTTCAAATGATGCCAGCAATTTAATGCAACTTGCTGTTGGTAAACCAGACCAGTAGGGCGGCAATTCTGAAATATGACTCGAAAGCGAAGGCAGAAATTTACTTGGAAATTCCTTTCATATTTAGAAACGGCCAAACGTGAGACAAAAGATATTTCGCCAGTAAATTTTCTTCTTCGTTTACAATTCGTGTCGATAGACTACAATTTATGACCCTCAACTGGACCTTATATTTGACGAGCTAATTATGTGAGAGATTAGACTGGACTGCTTCAAATACTTTTATTTATATTCTTATTCTTTTAATCTAGGATTGATATCACTATAAAAAAACCTATATTATAAAAAAATTATGTTCTTTAACAATGTTATGTATGTGTCCATTACGTATAGAGTTGAATTTATATAGAGTATGCTTTTATTTTCTACTTGTTTAATTTGTAATCATAATAAATGAAATTACTTTATTAAGTTATGTATTATTTTAAAAACCCGACTAAAATAAACCTACGCCCTTTTTGGTTAAAAAAAACAAGGTAAATTAAAATTATTTATTTAATTGGTACTACATGATTAAATTATTGAAACAATGATTTAAAACTTATCAAACAAGAATATTTTATGGTAAAATGTACATAGCTTATTAACATAAATACTGAAATAATAGGTAGATAATTTTACAATCTAAAGAATAAATAGTTTAAATGTAATAATATTTAACAACAAACAATAACAGAGGAAATTCGAAAAGCCGTAACAGCCTATGGAAATGGATTGGCACAGGAGCTAGAGACTTAGGTCCGTATTCCAGAACGTTTCTCTATACTCAATCAACGCTTGACGCTAGATTTTGCCTTATAATATCTACTCTCAAGCGTCGATTCAGTATTGAGTAACGATCTGGAATACGGACCTTAGTGCCGTATTCCAGAACGTTTCTCAATACTGAATCAACGCTTGAGAGTGGTATTTGAGTGAAATGCAGAATAAGTGTATACAGTCATGATTTTAATTGTCCTATAAGTTTTATATAAAATATCGTCTTTCATCTTTACGTTATAAAAATGATTTCTACATTAATCAATCAGTAGTGTATTTATTTCTCCAAATTTACATTTTTTCTTGATTTGATGCAGGCTATTTAGACATATAAAAATATTATTATGAATTTTGTACAAATTGGCTTTCATACAAAATATAGATGTCCTGCTACCTAGGCACTTTTATTGATTATTTTAAAAAAACTTTGATTGATTTAGCTTTTTATTCGTTTATAAAACTATTTATATATTATCCAAACTATAAAATAGAATTTGGTGTAGTTCATAAAAATATCAGGCTATAACAATAATGCTTATTTAATATTTGTCTGCATTTTTATTTTTTTCGTAACTCAGGGTTAGTAACGCACAATTATAACAAATATTGTATTTTTATAAAATGGCAACACTTTCTTGAGTTTATTCAAAGTATTGACATCAAGACAGCCGCCATTTGCTTTTAGTTCGGTGACAGATCCTCGGTGATACATAAACAAATATTCGTTAAAATATCAGGGTTAATAACGCGATTTTCCTGTAACCGGTAAGTTTGATTTACAAGTTATTTGTTGATTTTACTTGTGTAAGATGTACAATACCCACTAGGATACGAATTATTGTCAAATCAATGGCGATTCCTTTATGAGATAATTTTAAGGTTAAGATTTCTCAGTTTTTTTTTCTGTTTCGGTACGTTTCGTTACGCATTGAAACTGAGTTCTCAGTTATGTTACACTAAGGTTGCGTTCACAATTAGTTTTTGATATAATAAGTAACCCACCCAAATATAAAAAAAATTAATAATATATTTTTACGTTATTTTTGTACCTGCTTGTTGACCGAAGTAGGTTGTAGTGGATAAAGTAATGGCGAGAAACATGAATGAAGAAAGAGAACGTACTGCGCCGACCCGAAGTAATTAGGGAACAGGGCAGGAAAATGATGTTGATTTTAACTTGCCATGTTAGTCATTATGTCAATAGGGGGGTACAAAAACTTGTGTCGAATATGACATTTTATAAATAAACGTTTTTCAGGTATGGCACCGATGACAAATGCAGAGAGGCAGAAAAAATACAGGCAAAAATTAAAAGAAAACAATCCAGAAAAATATAATGAAAAAGAATATCCCATTTAGAAAAAGTAAAAGAGAATAAAATAAAGATTTCAGAACTTACTGATAGTGAAAAAGAACAGAGAAGAAGGAAATGGAGGCAATATTCCGCTAAATACTATGAAAAACAAAAAAATAACAACAATGATGAAGACAAAACTAAAGAAGAAGATTTAAAAATTAAAAAGAAGGAAAAGAAGCGCAGGCAATATACACGGAAATTAAAAAGAGAAATATCAGATTTAACAAATAGGCTACAAATTCAAATAAAGAAAAACAGAAGCCTACACAAACAAATATTGAGGCTGAAGAAAAAAACAGAAACCATACCGTCAGATGATTCTTGCTGTTTACTTACCAATAGTTGCAAACATAAACAGGGGATTGTTGTTCCCCAATCAAATGAAGAATTGACACCTATGAAGAAAACTAAAGAATTTATGCAAAGTTTAAGCTCTGTTACTGAAGACGATAAGGAAAGACTTATAGAAAAGATTTTAGAGTTAAATGTTTTGTCAAATTCTTTAAATTCAAGCTATAAAATGGCAACAAAAACTGAAAAATAAATTTTCAAGAAAATTGTGAATAACCAATAACCCACAAATATAAAGTGGTAACAAAACTCACAAAAAAAACTCTTGGACTCAAATGAAGAATCAGAAAAAGTCAACAGATTACTCAAAAAAGGCGAGAAGCGCGAATACAAGAAATTCATAAATTTTACGATCGAGACGACGTTACCAGATGTACAGCTGGCAAAAAAGAAACAAAAACAAAAAATAAATGCAAGGCGCAGAGAAAATACTTGACAGATACAATAAAAAACCTTCATAAAAAATATAAAGAAGAAGGAGGAAAAGCTTCTTATTCGAGTCTGCTTCGACATCGTCCGTTCTATGTATTGCAACCAAAGTTAGCAAACTGCGAATCTTGTGCATGTATCAAACATGAAAATTTTAGTTTCATAGTCTGTAAGTTGCATATAATTGGTGTCCTTAAAACTGCATATGTAAAAGAAGTTTTGACAGAGTTATCCTGTGGCCTAAGTTTAAAGGCCTGTATGTATGGAGATTGCCGTGAGTGCTATAAAAAACGAACGTAATAGACACTAACAAAGATATTAATATTGAGACTAGAGTAACATATCGGCAATGGGTATTAAAAAAAATTCAGTATCAAAAAAAGAAACAAGATGGTACTCTACAAAACTTAGAAACAAAAAAGTATAAAAAGAAGTTATAGAAACTAGCATTAAGGAATTAATTTTAAAATATCAAGTAGAGGCGAAAAAATTTAAAAAACATTATTTTAACATAATTCATCAGCAGAAAAAATAAAAGAAAGCAAAACTAAAATAAAAAGCAATGAGGCTGTTATAATTTGCGACTTTTCAGAAAATTACAATTGCAGATACAGCAATGAAATACAAGGAATGCATTTTGGATCATCACATAACCAAATTACCCTCCATACTGGAGTAGTATATATAAAAGATCAAGAACCTATTTCATTTTGCACATTGTCACCTTGTAACGAACACAATCCTTATAGTATTTGGGCTCATCTTACTCCAGTGATCAGTGCATTGAAATTGCATTTTCCAACAATCGACAAAATTCATTTTTTTTCAGATGGTCCTACAACACAGTACAGACAAAAACTTAATTATATTCTGTTTTCCAAACTTACAAAAGAATTTGGTTTCAGTCACTGTACTTGGAATTATTTTGAGGCTGCTCACGGCAAGAATGCTGCGGATGGTATAGGGGGTACAATAAAACGGATTTTAGACTCCCATATAGCATACGGAACGGATATTCCAGATGCTGAAACAGCCTATGAAATATTAAGAGTCTTCCAAAATATACCTTTATTATGTTACAGAATCTGACGTTTTAACAATCCAAGAATTTATGGCTAATATTATCGCCAATCCCATAAAAGGAACAATGTCTGTACACCAGATTTTAACTACGGACGATGAATCAGTAATTAAATACAGAGCTGTGAGTTGTCTTTGTTGGGAAATAAGGGGCTTTTGTGCGTGTTTTGACATAAAAGATCACAAACTGATCACTGAGTCTAAAAATGTAGTGAAGCAAAAGAAAACAGAAAAGTAACTGTGTTGTCTGAAATCAAACTTACGGAAGAAAATAAAATATTCGTCCAGAACTTACCATTATGTCTAACAGAAGTAAAGCTCGATACACATTTAATCTCTGGAAACTCACAAGTTCGCAAGCACCTCGCACCTATAGAAGAAAACGTCGAATTAAATTTCCTTAATAAGACTTGTAAATCGCCGTCTATAATTAATACCAATGATACCGATGCTATGCACTTTGCACTTACGAGTAACTTTACGCTATCGGGAGATCCTGCAACGTCTGTGACTGAAAAAGATGATTTGCAGCGTGATGCTAATACTAAGAATCAAGACGGTCCAGTGACTGATGCCACTCAGCCATCCACTTCTGGTGTAAATGCTAAAGCTACGACTTTTATTTCACCCAAGGTATTCCGAGCACCTTTGAAGGCAGAACCTCGCAAGAGTATCAGGAAGAGAAAAGCAGGAAAGTCCATGGTGGCCACAGATACGCCAGAAAAAAATGAGTTATCTGCAAAAAAGAAGAACAAAAAAATTCAGAAGAGAGTGAATGTGGTTAAAAAGGGCATATTTCAAAACAAGAGAAAGAGAGAAAAGTCAAATTCATCAGAAGAGGAAAATTTAATATTCAGTTCATCTTCTGGAGGCGAAGATTTCCTAAGTGAATCTGAAGAGGAAGAAATAACTTTAGACACTGTTTTTCCACCATTAGAGCGAAACCCTCGCCCTAAAGACTTTGTCATTGTAGCCTTTACATCAAAAAACATGGAAGTTTATTACGTTGCAGAAGTCCTGGAAGAAATAGATGAAGAGGACTGCGACTATTTTGTGTCGTATTTAAAACTGAAGAGCAAGGCGCAGCAGTTATTTACGGCACCAAAGGAACCCGATACAGCAGGAGTTATTAAAAGAGATATAAAATACATTCTACCATATCCAAAATTAAGAGGTAGTACGTCTCGTCAACAAGCTATCTACAAGTTCCCCATCGATATGTCGCTACTGAACTTACGCTATTAACAATATGACTCTCTATAGAACTGATAGTCTGCTATGATTGCTGTTACGTATAAGTTGAAGAAGTTTCTTGTTTTGATAATTACTATTGTTAATGTAATAATTTTCCCAGTGATCTCATTACATTTATGTAGGTATTCGAGGACAAAATAATTTTATAAGTTTAAGTAATTTTTGCACCTATTCTTGAAAATAAGTGTTCCTATTTTTCACTAGTTGATTATTCAAAATAATTGATGAAGACTGTTAGCTTCATGTTAATATTTTAAGAGTTAATGTTTGATTTAAACTTTTTACCAATGTGTAAGACTGATAAACAGTTATAAAACTTTAAAATTAATTAAAAGTAATAAAGATGACCCATTTTATGTAAAAATATAATATCAGTTTTATTTACCTTGCTCATAAGCACTATAACAACATTACTTACTTCAATGTTTCATTGTGTACCACATGGTTCATTGTATCCCAACCCCCAGGTTCATTGTGTACCCTAGGGTGTACACAATTAATCAATTCCCATTTTTTTTTTAAAACTTTGCCAAGATGAGATAATATGTAATGCTGAATTAACATATATACAATGTGAAAGCCAATTAAATTGCCTTTGTCATGAGGTATAATAATGTTTATTATCTGTGATGGAAACAATTCTGGAGGCTTTTAAACTTTTGGTGGTTCAATGGCTACCACACCACCCTACCTAAGATCGATATAAACGAATATGGATGTCTAAGTAGTGATGAACAATCAGAAGTTCCGAAAAACACTATGGAAACTAGTAAATCAACGAATAAAAAGAAGAGAAAGAACAGTGCTTCTAGTAGAAAAAATAAAAAGATGAAGAGAAAAAGATCGTCGAATTCATCTAAAACTTCTGAGAGTGTTACAATTAGTATAAATAGTGATTCTGATTTACAAAATGCACTAACAGACATGGAAAGTGAAGAGTTTTTACACTGAACATTTTGGAGGAAATAATTTAAAAGAATATGATGACACAAATATTATTAATGAAATAGATGTGAAGATACCTCGGAAGAAAGTATACCAAAGCAGGCTGGTCACATGGATTTAGAACTGCAGGCAGTCGAAGTTGAGAGAAATTCAATAGTACAGATTAATGTAACAGAAAAAAAGAATTATATAAATACTGCTGAAGAAATAGTGGTGATGGATGTTAATATGACAGAGCAAGAAATGGAAATAAGTAGCACCGAAGAACAAGAATTAAGGAAAATTGATTGGGAAAGTGACTGTAAGGAGCAGGAATCGAACTTACAAATAGATATAACTGCAACCGAACATGAAATATATAATGTAGGAGACAATGTTATTGTACGATATTATATAAGAAAGTCTTAGAGATATTATATAGGTACAATCGAAGATATCCATGAAGATTCTATGAAAGTTGAAAAATTGTACAAAATATATTTCTATAAAACTCTTAATTCAATGAATACACCCAAATTTCGTTAACTGATCCGAGAGGATAAAGACACGGTTCCAGAAAATTCGGTTGTAAAACTTGTCTAATTACTACAAATATCGGAAAAACCTGAAGAGTATGTTCGATACCACGATGAAGATCTGGTATATTTTAGGTAGAAATACAAAACTCCAACAACAATAATGTTGATTTTTCTTTTTAAATAATATAGTTGATTTTTCTACAAATATTTTTGTTTGTGTAATCTCACCCTATCATTATCAGTTTCGTAACAATTTATCAGTTTAGTTACATTCTCAGATTAGTTACGATTTCGTTACGGTACATCTATTTTGCATTTCACCCATTTATACTCGTAAGGCAAAAACTAGCCTCAAGCGTTGATTGAGTAACGTTCTGGAATACGGACCTTAGAGAGTTGTGACAAGTTTTTTTTTATACCACTGAGGTGGCAGACAACGTACGACGCACCTGTTGGAAAGTGGTCACCGTAGCCTATGGACATTTGCAACACCAGAGGTGAAGCACATTAAAGTTTAAGTAGCTAGCAAATACATCAGAATGTGCGTTAAAGTTCGGAAGCCTTGCCATATAAAACAATGATCTATTCTCCCAGTATTTATCTCCGTCCTATTTATATCTACGGTTGTCAACACAAATGACAATCTATACAACTGTATGTATGTATATATACTTTGGGACATACTGCTTGGACTTAGAGGCAACTCTCATTCGACGATGAAGGATCTCAGATCTCGCTTTATATTCAAAAGTGAACTACATGTTTCTATATATCCGACTGCCTCTGTGGCGCGGTGGGAGTGCATCCGACTGCTACGCAAGAGGTTGTGGGTTCGATTCCCACCCAGTATAAAACTTTGTGTGATGAGCACGATGGTTTATTCTGTGTCTGGGTGTTATTTATCTATAATATGTATGTATTTAGAAATATATAAGTATGTTTATCAGTTATCTAGATCCATAACACAAGCTAATATTAGCTTACTTTGGGCTAGATGGCGCTGTGTGAAAAGTGTCCCACAATATTTATTTATTATTATTATATAAATATTTGTGATGAGAGCAGTCATGTTTAAACCGATAGATGGCGAATTTAACTTAGTCAAAACCGATGATGAGATGGCACCAATACTATTTCTTTATTTTTAAATACACTTGTAAATAATAAAATAATGTTGGTACCTCTTTTAACTCTCAGTACTTATATATCTGAAAAGGTGCAACCTTAGAGCAATACGGTCCATAATGCTCTGGAAATGGCTCAAGACGATGCGTTCCGGTCCTAAGAAGTGAGAGCGGGGATCCATTTAATAATACATCTCATACTCTTTAACGCCATAGACAGTACTGGTTTCAGTAGGGCAAAATACCTATAACATTTTTGTAGTTTGAGCAATCTGCTCACGTGGTCTTCATATGTAAGTCTATATGTACCTAAGGTTCATATGTAAGGTCAAAAGTACTCGGATACCCAGACGTGCGTGTATGAAGCGATTGATGAATCTCGAAGAAGCGAAAGAAGTATGCATGGATCGCGAAGCCTGGCGATCTGTCCTCTCTGACTGCCCCGTCAGGGATACAGCGTGAAGATAGATAGATAGATTTTTGTAGTTTACTGAATCGAGTATGTTGAGATTTATTTTAGTTTTAATATCAGATTGGGTTATGAATTGGCTTCATTGCAGATGGTCTAATTTCATAAGTGTCAAAGGTATGTGGAGGTAGAAACAGTGCGAAGTGAGTTTTTCACACTTGCTCAATCATAGGAAACTGTTCTGGATCGTCAGGAACTGCAAGTGTTTCCGCGTCGAAGAAGCTGGCGTGAAGTGCTACTACAGTCACCGTCGCCCCTGCAAATAAACATTTTATCTGTACTTATTAGGCGTTATATTGCAACACCACTACAGTATGGAGCTCTTCAAAAGGGGTCCTAGAAGGTTTTTTATGGGTCGGCAGCGCGAGTGTCGCACCTTTGGAGTTGCAAACGTCCATAGATTGGTGGCTACTGTCCATCAGGTGATCCATATGCTTCTCTGACACTCCAGTGATATAAAAAGAAACACCATAGAAGACAAAACCAATTGACGCATATTGTTGCTTATCTTTGATTTGAGGTAGGTACCTACCTATAAGCGGGGAAGAGATGTGGTAACGAAAGAGATAGTGTCAATTTTATGTATGTAATAAAGGGACAAAGCAATATGATTTATTTTAAACTGTATGTCATATGCTGTAGCTTGCTGCTTACATGCGAACGCATTTGGGATTTTTATTGAGAGGTCTATTTGGTTATGTGGTCTATGCATGGTATAAAATAAGTTTGAACCTTATAGAAAGCTAGTCTAGTTTTATTGTTGCTTTTTTACGTTAGTCTTTCTTTACGTTTTCTGAGAATAATGTTGCCACAGGTACCTCTCTCCATTATCGAATGAACCAACAATTTCATACGACTTGGAGTTTGCTGTGTGGATTTTAGTTAGGCTTCCACACAATTTTCATGACATAGTAAAATAGCTATGGCTAAAAAAATTACATATCATTTCAAAACTACTTAATGGTTACTATTTTTTTTATTAAATAAAATTGAAGTGTCTGTAATTCCAAATTAACAGCTTTTCACTAAATGCAAGTGCAAGTACCTTTACCGTAATTGCATAAAAAATCATCTTCTAATTTTTTTCCGTCTATTTATCTCAGCTAATCTCTGAAACGGCTGGACCAATTTTAACGGGTTTTTCACTGGCTGGTAGTTGATGTTATAATGAGTAACTTAGGCCATTTTATCCCCATATCTACACAGGAAAAAAAACTACACGGGTGAAATCATGAGGCGTCCGCTAGTGATTACTATAGTTCCTCACCCAAAACCCAGAATAACACAGCTCCTGCTCCAGCTAGCCAGCAAATCGCCATGGAAGCTGCCGCCGCTACCGCATACTGCTGAGTCTTACTCAGCTCCCAACCACCAATCTAAAGATGTTACCACAAGAGATAAAGTTTTATAGACATTATAGCCAAAGCCACTAGGCATGAAAACGAAGTCAGTTTTTATGTTTTTTTTTGTCATGAAACAATAAGGTTCAGTTCTAGTTAGAGATATAGAAAAGAGAAATGACTGTAGAAACTTACACGGGTCTGAAACAAATAAATAATTTTTAATTACATGTGGTACTTGATAACATGTATTTTTTATATAGTGAATAATAATTACCTTCAATGTTTTAGGTCCTGCTGTTAGTTTTCTGTATCCAAAGAAACTGACAACCATGGCAATAAGCAGCAAAGGTGTTGTAATCCTAAAACAAATATTTCATCAAAACAAAATTCAATAGTTATAATAAATAATTATGAGCCAGTACTTACAAGCAGTATGCAAATAATCCCAGAAAGATCATTAGGTAATTGGCTTGAAAGTATTCAACATTTCGGTAGACACGTCTTGACAGTCGTGGTATTGATGGAGGTACCTAAAAGTATCCTTGCATGAGTATTATTTAAAAGTAATCTCACTTCTCTCACCCATCAGTGCCATCTTACTACAAGAAGTCACATTATTCAATACATATTGTGGAGCACCATGAAGTTGTATATGCTGGAAAAAATATACAGCATACCAACATCAACCTCTAGAACACCACGACCCCCTTGGGAGGTGAGTTGTGGATGGAGAACCACAGAAAGGGAACTGAAGAAAAGAAGGGAAAAACAGCCTGGTCTCCACAGTCATTCATCTACACTACCATATCTTGTTATACCTATAGGTACTAGTGAACGCTCGCGCGTTTTCCAAAGGCACTACATCCCAGAATAAAAAGCAGGCTATATTAATCCAATGAGCCAGCTACCTCCACAAAAAATTGAAATTTTCCACAAGAAAATATTTTAAAATTTAAAATGTTCCATACAAATTTTACATCCTCTTAGGGGTTTAACTATAAAACATTATTTCTTAGTGCACACCTAGCGCACGGCTCTTAACAAATTATTATCATCCGATCCTGTCCCAATCGTGTCCCGCGACGCCCGGGGCCCCAATTTTTTTTTCTTCACTTCACACGGTCACCGGCTTCCCCTGTAGTGAGACCATTGGCACGCATGTCATCCCTTACATACATACATCCCTTGGCTTAACGTCGGGATACGTTAAGCCAGCACTTCTTGGTTGTTCCCCTCTTCAAGGGACCCGTCGGGACCGACATGCCCAGACATTTGCTCCCCACTTAAGGAATAGTTGTGCAAAATTTCTAGACGTAGCAGTTACAGCTACTTACTTACTTTATCAATCAGTCAATCAGTGATTTTGTAAATATAGATTGAATCATTTTAAATTCCATTTACGTAGTTGACGCTAAAATAGTAAGTAAGTAACAGTATTCATACATAAGCATGGGGCTTTAGAACTTATACCTATGCATGACAGTGTACTAGACCTTTAATGTCGACCCTGATTTACTAGAATTTGTAAGCAATATAAAAATTTGCATTCTAAGCTTCCACTTTATAAGCTAGTGATGCTTTGTACTTGACACCTGTTGTTAAATCATACATCTCTATGCGAAACGAATCTCTGAGTGATAGCTGTGTCTAACACTAGCTTTCAAGTAATTTTGTAGTAATAACCACATTTATATATCCACACACCTTGAAATTGTCAGTAGCAACAAACTGTGTCCATGGTCGGCGGGTAGCAAGAACTCCCATAACCAGAGCAGGCCCAGCTCCGCTGCGAACATGCTGAAGCAACCTTTAAGCAGATTTGATGTGTTTCGTACCTCCAAATATCCAAATACACCAATAAATGTCATAATTAACATAATATATATTTCATCTAAAGGTAAGTGGCATAAGATACATCTAAAGGCTGGCGAAGCTTGGGTTTAGAATATTTACAAATTAATAAAAAGTATGTGTCTAAAAGAAATGTTGAAATATCAGCTTTAATATTATAGAATAAAGCTGATATTTGAAGCTAATATTTACAAGATGTTTTGTCTGATTATTCTTGATAACCTCTCAAAAGGCTGTACCGATTTTGATAGAATTTTTATGCTATATAACCGATTTATATATATATGACAATGTTGTTATATATATATAACAACAGGGGGTAAATTAGGCTACTTTTTACACATACATTGGAAACTTGTGCATCATGATGTTTTCGTCAAAATGAAATTTACAATCTAAATGTTAGCAAGTTATGCTTGTATTGAGATACAGTTACATTAAATAAATTAAAAAGTTAATTAAATACAAGCTTTGTGAAAAAGGTTAATACTCCGTTAAAGACTATTTGCAGGACAGGGACGCCTGGAAATGATCTGCTGGCAAAGTGAAATAATATTAAATTGTAAATAGGCCATCAAAAAAAAAAAAGCCTTCCCAAGTTTCTTGCTGGTTCTTCTCAGGTGGGCCGCGTTCTGAACCAGTGGTCGCTTTAAATATTTTAAATAGTGTATGACATTTTGTAAGCGCCGTTAAAATGGTCTATGCAAAATAAATATATTTTTATTTTTTTATTTATTTTAGTGTAGTAGGTACTAAGAATAAGATGATGTCTACTTCTTCTTCATCTTAGCATCACAGGTTGCTTCCAAACTGTACCCGGATTTAAAGTCTGGCGCTTTTATGGCTACTTTTAATGGTTACTAGCAATAGCTGTGCTTTGATTTTATTGCTTTCTGTGTTGTAGCGAGTGACTGCCAACTGAATACCCAGACCTTTAAGGAAAAATGTGTTGATGTGAAAGTAACATGTGTACATTTCGAGATAATAATGTATCTAGTCTATCTATTTCAACAGCCCTTCTTTATTTATTTTAATTTTATTCATAATAGCTCTAATACCTACCTAGTAATAATAAATAACATACTTCTAATAAATAATGTGGTATGAGAAAGAATACTAATGTCTTTATATTTTTATTATTATTTAAAATTACATATTAGTAGCTTATTTTTTTTCATTTAATTTTTCACAGCGATAAATACCTACAGACAATTATAAAATAGTCTTTAATTCAAATATTTATAGTGGAGTGGTTATTGCATGATTATTATTGCGAATGATATTCGATTATTTATAAAATAAACTGATGAATGCCAACGCAAAAACAACTACGCTCAAGAAACACCACGTATAACATTGATATGACTTACAATTCCATATCATTGAAATACTTTTGAAAACCCTTTTTTTCGACAGTCGCATTAATTTCTCCGGATAGGTCAATATTCACGTTCTCCGACATTGTAGAAATTACTACTGTAAATGTAAATAAAACGAATATATTGCGGTTTAGAAAGTTGTTTATAAATAAATTGCGTGTGTCATCAAATTCTTTAGATTGTCAGTAATGTTAAATGTCAGTGTCAAGTGTCAAGAAAAACATGCCTCATTTACACTTTTTTTTTAATAATTATTTAATGGCCTGGTTTCTAAGACCTTTTAGCTAAATCTTATTTTTTATATCATATTTCTTCAATCTTATATTCTAATTAGTCCTGTCCAGTCGATGTCGTGTCCTCATTGTCCGTCCTGGTCCCAGCCCTCAGTATAATGGTGATTCTTATACTAAGGTTGTCAATGGACGTTTCGCGGGAAGAGAGAAAATAGCATATCACTGCTCTATATCATTGTCTTTCACTATAGCACGTTAACACAACTTTTCCCTCATTTACACTCTCATGCAAAAATGAGACGAGCCGCGAGACACTTGTGGTTCGTGCGCAAACAAGCTCGTCTAGTGGCTGGCTCGCGTGAACCTGGAGCCAGGCCACGAGACGAGCCGCGAATGTTAATACAGTAGCGATGTAACGAATATATTCTTAATAGGTATAAATATTATAATACAAGCCACATGTATTCATAATAGGTAAACGAATTTCATTTAATAGGTTACTTATTTTATTTTGGTTAATAGGTTAGATATTAGTTTGTTGCATAGCAACGTATCGAGGCCACGTAAGTGAAAAAGACAACAATACGATTCGCGTTTCATAAAGCGTTTGATTCTGTAATGTATTTGGAATTACCTGTGATATACATAAATATTATCGAATATTTTTATTTACACTAATATTAATTTTGCCGATATTAGTTTCTATTACTATTATGATGTATTTGGAATTACCTGTGATATACATGAATATTATCGAATATTTTAATTTATACTAATACGAATTATGCGGATATCAGTTTCTACTATTGTGATTTTTGAACTCGTTGCAAGTAAAATTTTATAAAAGTTATTGTTGGGTATCGTAAAAGGAGTTTTTTGGTATGCTGAGTACTACTTTCATGTTAATTTTACAATTCAATATGGCCTCCGCGCCGATTATAATCCCACATTTGTTCTCCGCATATCATAATACTCTTATGCAATAAAACTGCACAATTAACACAAAATTCGTATTCAGTATACCAAAAAAACCCTTATACGATACCCAACATGATATTTTATAACCACAGCGCAGCGGCCAAATTGGATTGCAAAATTAACACGATATTCTTACTCAGCATACCAAAAATCCCCTTATACGATACCCAACATGAAAATTTATAAAAACGGCGCGGCGGCCATATTGGATTGCACAATAAACACGCTATTCGTATTCAGCATACCAAAAAACCCCTTATACGATACCCAACATGATATTTTATAACCACGGCGCGGCGGCCATATTGGATTGCAAAATTAACACGATATACGTACTCAGCATACCAAAAAGCCCTTTATACGATACCCAACATGAATATTTATAAAAACGGCGCGGCGGCCATATTTGATTGCAAAATTAACACGGAATTCTTACTCAGCATACCAAAAATCACCCTGTACGATACCCAACATGAAAATTTATAAAAACAGCGCGGCGGCCATATTGGATTGCAAAGGCGTCACGTTAATAGTAAGATTTCTCTCTTAAAGCTGAGGTAATAGTACTATTATTTATTCTGTGGTAATAGTTACAACACATCGATTAAAATATGTACTTCGTAAAACAATGTTAATAGCGATTAAAAAAAGCTACCCTATTATTTGACTAATACCCAGTAATAGGTATGGTATTATAATATGACTTAATGAATATATTCAGTAATAGGAATATGAAAATTTCACCCTAATATAACACCATAATGCAGTATAGGGATCCCTTCTATTATACGAGGCTGGATTGTATAATTATTCCATATAAAATACAGATTCCAGAGTCCGGAGTTCCCAACCGGTACAAGAAATCATCAGAGACAATTTGACCTAATAAAATTAAATAAAGTTTAAAGTTGCTGTATATTATTTTCCAAAACTAGTGTATAATTTGTGATTTTGTATTTAATACAAGAGTTAATACAAAATTGAAGCGCTCGTGGCCCCGCGGTGTCAGTGTTCTGTAAACGATCACTGAGTTACGCAACTTTCACTATGGCTGGTCCTCGGATGGGTGACCACTTTGTGGCATTTACATTTGCGAGCGTTTCCGTGCTTCTGAAGGCACGTTAAGCCGTTGGTCCCGGTTGCCAGTAAAATGGCAGTCGTTAAGCCTGGTTGAAGGTCTTATGGGCGGCTTAAAAATTTTAACAGCAGGTAGCCACAACCTGTGTCTGTCTATTTCAACACGGCAATGGGCTCACCACCGATTACGTGGGACAGGAATCCACACGGTGAAAAGTGGGCACATAATATGCCTCTGCCACCCCTTCGGGGATAAGGCGTGATGGATGTATTTAATAATGGTGGATTATAATACATAGGTAAAGTGTTCGAAAATGTGCATGAGATGTGGAAAGAGAAATGTTGCAGTGAACAGCAGCGGTGCTCTATGTGTTAGTGCCAAATCTCCATAGGCATAGGGCATAGGGCAAGGATCATCGCAAAGTAAAATTGATATAAAGGAAATCGACAACAGCCCAACAGATATCAATATTAAGGATCATAATTGTTATTCTTAAGAGTATTTTATTTTTAGGTTAAATTCAAACAATAAAACATTATCTTTCTCAAAAGAATATATTCTCAATTATTATGGCTTGATTTACATTTTAACAACTTATAATTACATAATAAATCATCACCGAAAAAGTAATGCAGCTACAGCAACCATAAGATGGAAACTATAAAATTATAAATAAATATTATAATTCTCACTGCTACTCCACAATTCTAAAGATTATAAATTTATAACAATAATTATGCCGATATAACTTTAAAACCTAAGGTACTCGTATTACACTCCTGATGTACACAAACAATAACAACATCAAAATATTTTGCATGAATAGACACGCCCGCAAATATTTTTTTATGCTTGTAATACAGCTGGGATATTTTTGGTACTTGTACTTTACACAAGTTATTTCGTTTCATGACCTTGTAAATAATTATTCCATAATATCTCTTCTAATCTCATAGGAATATGTTTACGGTACATGAAACAAAAACCACACCAATTTTCTGGCCATAGTGGCATACTCAGTGGCAACGCGTGCTCTCTTACATTATGATAATAAATAATGCTTTACGACCAGATACATCTGAGTTACATAATGCTAACGATTACTAAGCACAATGACGATTACATTCATCAAGCGTTCTAAGATAACTGTACTTTTCTTTTACTATTTAATTAATAGTATTCATATATTGGCTACTCATCTCTGTTTTGAAGCGTTCACATCACAAAAATAATACGTGGTTCGTTGGCTGCTCCTTCCTCCTCCTTCATGCCTGTATATATTTTGTAAATTTATTTAATAATATAAATTTTAACACATTCGCTAAATTACCAGGACTTGTATGTATGTAACCAATCGACAAAAACGCTCCATATACGAAAAAATGTAACCATAATAATCAAATCACAGTACAAAGTGTAACATAAAGATGCTCACTAACTTAATATTATGACTCAATACAATTAAACATGACAATGACATACGAAAACAAATGTCAATTTAAGTTACGGTGACTACAATGGCACTCAGTGATCATGACGTCATCTTCGTTAATCACTAGTTATATAATACCAAAATAGCTGTTTGACAGAAAATCGTTGAAAACTCCGGTAAGTGATCTTCACTTTGATCTGTCAGTAGAGATGCGTAAAAGCCCGACCTACGGCTGAGGAGTTGACATAGATAAATGACTAGACATGACTAAATGATATGAAAATATGAATACTGAAGACAAGGCTGTATGGACCAAATCTCCGTTGCATGCCCTAGATGGACAGCCAATAAAAAAAATGTTGACAAAATTGACAGAAGACAGACTTGACAGTGACACATAGTACAACTAGGCAAGTTATATCATCCCTACCAAATCCACACTGAGTTATTGGCGGAGCAATAGTATCGCCACAAGAACAAAAAAAAAAAAGTTATATCATTGCAATTAGGAATTGACTTTTTGGCGCGAAGATGAGCAGTGACGCACAATTTGTCGTATATTATTTTCAAAAACTAGTGTAAAATTCGTGTTTTTGTGTTTAATAATGGTGGAATATTATAGTTGACATAGACAAATGACTAGACATGACTAAATGATATGAAAATATGAATACTGAAGGCAAGGCTGTATGGACCAAATCTCCGTTGCACGCCCTAGATGGACAGCCAATAAAAAAATGTTGACAAAATTGACAGAAGACAGACTTGACAGTGACACATAGTACAACTTACCGAGCAAGTGCCTCGCAACTAGACCTCAATCTATTAAATCTACTCTCCACCTTGACGTTAGCGGAATCGTCGATAACCGACGGGGCCATTAAAATAAAAGAAGAAGAAGGCAAGTTATATCATTGCAATTAGGAATTGACTTTTTGGCGCGAAGATGAGCAGTGACGCACAATTTGTCGTATATTATTTTCAAAAACTAGTGTAAAATTCGTGTTTTTGTGTTTAATAATGGTGGAATATTATACATAAAGAGTTCGGAAGTGCATTAGTTAAAGAAAGTGATATATTGCAATGAATAGCGGTGTTGTTTGTGTTAGTGCCAAATTTCCATAGAGAGGACTTCCAATAAGGGATCCACTGCCTTATTGAGGCATGGACTAGGACCTAGGACTGAGGAATTGACATCGACAAACGACTAGACAGGACTAAAACAAAATAACAAGAAAATTATAAATACTGAAGACTAGGCTGTATGGACTAAGTTTCCTTTGCCTGCCCAAGAGTGAAGACAACAAAATAAAAAGTAGATCACTGCCGCTCTACGACTTCGCAAATTTATTATTATTTCTACTATAAAAGACATTGCTATCAACTCATGTGCAGAAATGAGTTTTCCATTAAAAATCTCTGCACGGGGCAAAATCCCATCTCCACCCTGGTGGGATCAGGATTGCACTAAAGCTGTAAGAGAAAGAAAGGAGGCGGAGAAGAGATATAACAGAGACATGACTATGGATAATTTAATTAACTATAAACATATATCAGGTAAATGTCAAAGATTGCTGCGCAAAAAGAAACGGACAGGTTGGTCCAGTTTTTGCTCTTCCTTATCACCATCTACGCCAGCATCAGTTGCGTGGAGAAAAATTAACAGGTTTAGGTCAGGTTGCGTTCCCACCATCTCGTCCCCAATGACTAGGGAGACAGCTGAACAGTTTTTTGACAAAATAGCACCATCCTATGTCCCTTCTTTCCAGGAGAGCGAGTTTCGGGTTATGGACCTTGACCCTATGGACAAACCATTTACCCCACAGGAACTAACTATGGTGCTCGGCCATGTCCGAGACTCAGCGCCTGGACTTGACGGAATACCATATTCCTTCCTTACCCATTTAGGCGGCGACGCTAGAGAATATTTCTTAAATATTCTCAATTTCTTTTACCAAAATAGTTGGATTCCCGAGCAATGGAAGGTCCAAATTATACTTCCCATCTTAAAACCAGGTAAACAGTCTGATGACCCAAATGGATATAGACCGATTGCTTTGTCGTCTGTTCTACTAAAAATACTGGAACACCTATTAAAAAATAGACTGGAATGGATTGTCGAATCTAGAGATTTATTACCTCCAACACAGTATGGGTTTAGGAAAGGAATAGGCACCATGGACAGCGTGGCGACGCTTATCACGGACATACGTAATTCTCTTTCTAGTAATTTATCAGTGGTTGTGTCATTCCTCGACATAGCTTCTGCTTATGATAATGTGATGCTTCCCATTCTCATGCAAAAATTGCAAAAGCTAAAAGTACCGGCGAAGATCATCAAGTGCATAAGCAATATAACTATGACCCGCTCACTTTTTTTAAGAGTACAGGGAGAGGAGTTTGGGCAGCGAAGGACTTGGAAAGGCTTGCCTCAAGGCTCCGTTCTGAGTCCTTTGCTGTACAATTTATATACTGCAGACATTGGCTCCTGTCTTAATGTAAAGTGCCACGTACTCCAATATGCCGACGATCTTGCTTTATATGTGAGTGACCTTTCTATTTTAGACGCAGCCACATCTCTTACTGTTTCTCTGTCCTCGTTAAATGAATGGCTACTAGACCATGGTCTGTCGCTGTCAGCATCAAAGAGTACAGCAGTAATTTTCTCCAGAAAGAAATCAATCCCCACAATCCAAATCTATGTTCAAGACCAAAGTATTCCACTGGCTTCAAATGCTAAATTTTTGGGTGTATATTTAGAACAAAAATTGACAGGGCGCCACCACATTAATTACCTAGTAAAGAGATGTGAACGAGTCATCCCTATCTTAAAAGCTCTTACAGGTGTCTGGTGGGGTGCCCATCCATACACTATTAAATTGGTCTATAATGCACTAGTTCGCAGTATGATGGATTATGGTACTTTTCTATTAGTTGTAACAAAGGTGCTTTAATCGGACTAGATAAAATCCAATCAAAACGCCTTAGACTTATCACAGGAGGGATGAAATCCTCTCCAGTGAATGCATTGCAGGTTGAGTGCGCGGAGGCCCCTTTGGAACTTCGGAGACAATATTTAGCAAATCGGTTTATATTTCGCTTAATAGGTAAAAATACCCATCCACTTATTCAAAAATTATCTGAATTAAACTCCCTAACCAATACTGTTCAATATTGGCAACATAAGCAGATTCCCTTAATACTAAAAGCTTTGCGGAATACTCTAAATCTAGAATACCCCTTATAGCTAGCTAATAGCCTATAATAGACTCCCTCTATTCAACTATAAATTCGAAGTGTTGTGTTTTAAACCGGACATTCTGTTGGATATTGGGATTACCAAGGGGAGTGCCTTTGCGGGGGCAATCTTTAATTCAATGGTAGTGTCTCAATGGCATGATTTCCATCGCTTTTTTACAGATGCCTCAAAATTATCCCAGGACTGTGAAACTGGGGTGGCAGTGTACTACCAAAACTCTAGGATAATCTTAAAATTCAAATGCCCCAGAGAGTCATCAGTATTTACGGGTGAATGTATCGCCATTCTAGAGTCATGTATATATACAGGGTGACTTTAAATAGGTGTAATTGTTTTAAGGGGGTAAGACTTGACTTGACTTGACATCGATTGCGATGTCAAGTCACGCATTGCTGCCGCGTGGGCCAAATGGCGGGAGATGACCGGTGTCATTTGTGACCCTAAAATGCCGATCCGGTTGAAGGGACAGGTCTACAAAACCATTATTAGACCTGTCCTTTTACATGGCAGTGAGACGTGGCCGATATTGGAGCGACACAAGCAGGAGCTGCGTGTCACGGAAATGAAGATGCTGCGGTGGATGTGTGGAGTCACGCGGATGGACCGCGTGAGGAACTCTCGCATCCGCGGCAGCCTTCACGTCCGTGACATTGCAGACAAGTTGCAAGAGTGTCGCCTTCGTTGGTATGGTCACGTCTTGCGGCAACCGC
The DNA here is from genome assembly GCA_948477245.1 of Thumatha senex. Lineage (NCBI taxonomy): Eukaryota > Metazoa > Arthropoda > Insecta > Lepidoptera > Erebidae > Thumatha > Thumatha senex. The sequence goes on from OX419726.1 coordinate 22,244,446, forward strand.
CGGGCTACGTAGGTAACAAATGTCTGGCCATGTCAGCCCCGCCGGGTCCCGGTAAGAGGGGAAGACCCAAGAAGTGCTGGCTTGACGTCGTAAGGGATGACATGCGTGCCAATGGTCTCACCACAGGGGATGCCGACGACCGTGCGAAGTGGAGGAGAAAATGTAGGAAAGCGGACCCCGGGCGTCGCGAGACGCAACTGGGACAGACGCTCGGATGATGATGTTTTAAGGGGGTAAGAGTACAGCCCATGGGATGTTCAAAAATGTGTGGAACACCTGGTCGAAATCTACTGGTTTCGGAAATACACGATACTTTAACTTTTTTAGGAAAATTACCAAAATTCAAGAGAAATCCTTAAAAATAAAAATAAATACTGGATGCATGGATTTTATTTTTATTTTATCTGATTGCTGGATAAATTATCCATAAAATAAAAACATCAAATGTTATGAATCAGTTAAAATTTTAGAGTTATGAGAGCTAAAACTTGTAACAATAAAAAAAATTGGTTTATCGAAATTTCAATTGATTTTAGTGAAAAATATCCACTCCGAACTGGTCGTACAAACGATGTCATTAAATTTCTTGTTTCCTTAGCTTTCTAAAAAGGTATAATAAGTGTACAAAATTCTAAGATAGCGCCCAACAAACTCAGTTATTGCCGAGTAGGTAATACGTAAACTGCACATTAATAACATTATTAGCACTTTACCATACTACCCTGCTAAGGTTTTTTCATTAAGTGTCATTAATTTACCTCGTAACACGTCTCATTGATTTGCTTTAGTGGACTTTATGAATGCATTGTGTATTGTTGCCCATTTGGTTCTCCAAGCAAGTAAGGATGACTATGGTTAATTTTACTAAGAGTAGTATGAAAAAAATATATAATGTAGATGAAATAATACTCATACTGATACAAAATAATAATATTTAATAAGAAAAAACGCAAGTTATCTTTACAATTAAAATACTCAAGTTATTTACATAAAGAAATATCAAAAACACAGTAGGAAAAACACGTTTTATAACACTTGATTTAATTAAAACACCTTATTATTTTAAATCTTGCTCAAATTGACCTCCTTGGTTCCTAATACACGCCCGTAGTCGTTTTCTAAGATTGGACCTAGTAACAACTCCCGTAAGATCTTGCTGTATTTGATTAGCAGCTGCTATGATTCTAGCTTTCAATTCTTCAACATTATTGACGGGAGTTGTATACACTAATGTCTTCATGTGACCCCATAGGTAATAATCACAGGGGGTCAAATCTGGACACCTCGCTGGCCACGGCGTCGGGCCTCCTCTGCCAATCCAACGAAGTGGAAACGTTTCATCCAGCCATTGTCTAACACTAGCCCGGTAATGGGCTGGGCAGCCATCGTGCTGGAAGATCATTTCTTCCCGGTTAGTTAGTGGAAAATCTTCCCGAACAGGAACATCTTCGAGAAGGTTGAATAAATGGTTTCGAAGAAAATCCTCGTAAGCTTCGCCATTTAAGTTGTTTGGTAAGAAATATGGCCCCACCAAGTATCTGTCAATAACGCCCATCCATATGTTTACAGAGAATCTTCTTTGATGAGCTCCTTCCTTGGACTTTCTTGGATTTTCTCCCCGTGTAGTCCAGTAGTGGAGATTGTGATAATTCGTTATGCCGTCTCGGTCAAACTTGGACTCATCCGTCCATAAGATTTTACTTAAAAACATTGCGTCTTCAGCGTCCATATGCTGCATGAAGCGACAGAAATCTACTCCTCTTGCAGGGTCTCCCTCCTTTAGCGCTTGAACAGGTGTGTAGTGATATGGGTACTGTCGCGCTGCATGTAAAGTAAACCATACTTTGCATTGAGATAATCCCATTTGCCTGGCAACTATGCGTGTAGATGTAGTGGGATCTCTCGTAAAACGATCCAGTATTTCTTCTTCGTGCTCTGCATCCACTTGATGAGGTCTACCAGCATCGTGACGCCGCTCATGAACACTTCCACTTTCTCTAAGCCGTTGAAACGCCGCAGAAAAGACACGTACACTAGGTACGCGACGATTTGGGAATCGGTGTATGTACTCCCTTCTGGCCGCTGCAGCAATACCGTCACAGAATCCGTACACAAACACAATGTCTGCGTACTCTTCGCTACTGTAGCTTGCCATTGAAATAAAGCAAAGAAACAGATGGATGAAATAACTAGTACGAATAATAGGTACGTCCGGCACGCGTAAGTATCTAAGTAGTACTAGACAGAGGTCGCGCAACTTGGGGCCCAAGCGCAAGGCAACGGCCAACCGTCAACAATTTCTATCTCACTCACACACGTTGTGCTATTTATCGATTCTCTCACTCTCGCATAGTGAAACCGTGAGAAAGGTTTTAAGAATTCCAGGTATCGGCTCGGCTTGCAATACATTAACAATAGGGATCATAACTACCTGCTCGGGACTAACTGAGTATGTTGGGCGCTATCTGAGAATTTTGTACACTTATTATACCTTTTTAGAAGGCTAAGGAAACAAGGAATTTAATGACATCGTTTGTACGACCAGTTCGGAGTGGATATTTTTCACTAAAATCAATTGAACTTTCGATAAAGCAAATTTTTTTTAATTGTTACAAGTTTTAGCTCTCATAACTCTAAAATTTTAACTGATTCATAACATTTGATGTTTTTATTTTATGGATAATTTATCCAGCAATCAGATAAAATAAAAATAAAATCCATGTATCCAGTATTTATTTTTATTTTTAAGGATTTCTCTTGAATTTTGGTAATTTTCCTAAAAAAGTTAAAGTATCTTGTATTTCCGAAACCAGTAGATTTCGACCAGGGCCCCAATTCTCGACCATACGACTTGAAAGCGTAGACGGAAATTTGCGGATGAAATGTCATTTGTTTCATATCTATAAACGGTGTAATAAGAGACAAAAGACGTTTCACCAGTAAATTTACGTCTACGCTTTCGAGTCGTATGACCGAGAATTGGGGCCCAGATGTTCCACACATTTTTGAACATCCCATGGGCTGTACTCTTACCCCCTTAAAACAATTACACCTATTTAAAGTCACCCTGTATAGACTCCCATAATATCAATAAAGCGGTCATTTTCACTGACTCTTTAAGTTATCTTAAAGCCCTAGAACAAAACCCGTACACGGATAAGCTGCGTAGCTCCATAATACTGGAAATAAAACAACATCTGTTTAACTGTAGCATAAAACAAAAAACTGTTCAGTTAGTATGGATTCCCAGTCACTCTGGTATCAGGGGCAATGAGTTGGTGGATGAGCTAGCCAGAGGGGCTGTCTCTTCACCGTCTACTGACCTTAGACATCATAACTGCCAGGGATATGATTTATTAAATCTTCCAAGTAAAATGCTACTGGCATCATGGCAAGCTCAGTGGTCTGAAACGGGCAAAATTAAAGGGAAAAATTATTACTCAATAAATTCGAACGTTACACTAAAACCATGGTTTACCCGTTTTAAAAAAATACCTAATTGTCTCTCATCTGTCATCTGCCGTCTTCGCTTGGGCCATTGCTGCTCTCCTGTGTTTTTACATAAAATCCGAGTAAGAGACTCATCACTGTGTGAATGTGGCTTTGATGAAGGATCTTTAGAGCATATCTTCTTCTCTTGTCCTCAGAACAATTCTGACTTATATAGCGAACTTGTTAGGCTAAAAATTTCTCTTCCAGTTAATGTTAAGGCTCTTTTAGCCCATCCTTCCCGACAATTACTTTTTACCCTTATGGCGTTCATCCGTCACAATGATATTAGGCTTTGAATAGTCTCCTTCGGAACTTGCAAATACTATGTACCTTACCATAGTATCTAAATTATTCATTGGTACCTACGTACCTTTATGTATATTTTTCAGTGATATTTTAATTGAATAACACAATCAAGATACACAATTAGTCAATACAAAATTGTTAATGTTGCTTATCAATAGTATACACATGGAAAACTCCATTGCACGTTAGACAGTGGCGGAATTGCCGGCCATAAGAAAAAGAAAAAAAAAAAAAAAACATTGATGGTACATCAATCATATTTGCACGCAGATACATTTATATCTGAAGTGAGACTTTGCTAAGTTCGACTTTTGAACAAGATACTGTTTGCAGGCAAGTGGCAACTTATATATATTTTCTTTAAATGACACGATATTCATAAATGTACATCATATGAATACTGTGTTACCGGGGCTTCAACGTCTGCTATGCTGATGGGGGCACTTACCAGCACAACAAAGACCTTGATAAACAATCATTTATTATTATATTCATCTATTCTGATGTTAGGTTTACTGATTTGTGTAGAATTCGTGCTATATCTATAGTATGTTTACCATTTGGTAAAAGAAGCAGTGTTTTCAGCAAACTGTATTTTCTATAAACAAGAGAAGTGGATGAAAGGGTGAAAACACCAGTACTCATTTTCAGATCATTGTTTTTTTCTCATTTACCTTCACTTCAAACAGCCATCCTCTCAAAGATTTTTAATATAAAAAAGTACTTGAGTTTGTTGTGTAGACCATCACAAAACATCAAAGAAAGGAAACCAGCCCAATTTGTTAGCAAAGTTGGTATGTCATGTCTTAAAAAATTTCAATTGCAGGTCACCGCATTCTGCACCTGTCCTTTTCAACACGGCAATGGGCTCACCACATGTTACGTGGGACAAAAATGCATACGGTGAAATGTGGGCATTTAATATGCCTCTGCCTACCCCTTTGGGAATAAAGGCGTGACAATATGTATGTATGTCATGTCTGTTCTATTATAGTCTTGATGTCTTAATACATTTGGCAGGCTGGTATTGGTTTTGTCTTTAATATTCTGGATTATACACCAAGATGATAAACTTAAGAACCTGTTTTTTATTCATTCCAGAACCATGGCACTTGAAGGGTGTGCCTTATGAACTTTTTTAAGGTTCCTGTGACACACCCATGATCATTGTACCCGTGATAGCTATGTACCCACCAATAGACTAATATTGGACCATAACATAATAAATTAAATACAAACTTTGGTATTATTTGATGTAATTGAATTACAGTAAACTTTTCTTTTAAAGTCAGTCGAGACGAGAGAGATTTAATATAACAACTATTGGCACTGTTCCGGGGATACTTTGAAAAACTATTTCCATGGGTCTCATTTTATTTCGAATGTGCCTACATTCAATATATTTAGTCCGAGACTACCAGGACTTTAATTGGTCGTGCTAATTAGTGTCTAGCACATGGCAATGGGCTCACCACCTGTTACGTGGGACAGGGATGCATACGGTGAAATGTGGGCGTTTGGTATGCCTCTGCCTACCCCTTTGGGGATGAAGGCGTGACAATATGTTTATGTATGTTTTATGTCCCTACATTCAATAATTTTGTTATTATTTTTAGCTGTCAACTTGAGGCACTAAGAGACCAGGAAAAAAATGACTACCGAATTGTCAGTTGACGATCAGGAGTTTCTGGCCAGATGTGAAGAAGAACTAAAAGATAGATATACCGAGAATGATGAAGACTTCATGCGTGTATACAAGAGTGAGCCCTCAAAGCCACCAGTAATAGATTCATGGTGGGTTCCTAATAACTCTGGGCGTCGGAATGACAATCGGGATAACAGGCGCCATCACCCATATGAACGTCATGGTGGCAATAACTGGAATAGGGATAGAGGGCATAACAGAGATTTTGATAACAGAGAACAGGGATATCGACAACAGCGCCACAGATATCAATATTAAGAATCATAATTGTTATTCTTAAGAATATTTTATTTTTAGGTTAAATTCAAACAATAAAACATTATCTTTCTCAAAAGAATATATTCTCAATTATTATGGCTTGATTTACATTTTAACAACTTATAATTACATAATAAATCATCACCGATAAAGTAATGCAGCTACAGCAACCATAAGATGGAAACTATAACATAATAAATAAATATTATAATTCTCACTGCTACTCAACAATTCTAATGATTATAAATTTATAACAATAATTATGCCGATATAACTTTAAAACCTAAGGTATCTATTACACTCCTGATGTACACAAACAATATCAACATCAAAATATTTTGCATGAATCGACACGCGCGCAAATATTTTTTATGCTTGTAATACAGCTGGGATATTTTTGGTACTTGTACTTTACACAAGTTATTTCGATTCATGACCTTGTAAATAATTATTCCATAATATCTCTTCTAATCTCATAGGAATATGTTGATGGTACATGAAACAAAAACCACACCAATTTTCTGGCCATAGTGGCATACTCAGTGGCAACGCGTGCTCTCTTACATTATTATAATAAATAATGCTTTACGACCAGATACATCTGAGTTACATTATGCTAACGATTACTAAGCACAATGACGATTACATTCATCAAGCGTTCTAAGATAACTATACTTTTTTTACTATTTAATTAATAATATTCATATATTGGCTACTCATCTCTGTATTGAAGCGTTCACATCACAAAAATAATACATGGTTCGTTGGCTGCTCCTTCATATGCCTGTATATATTTTGTAAATTTATTTATTAATACAAATTTTAACACATTTGCTAAATTACCAGGACTTGTATGTATGTAATGAATTGACAAAAACGCTCCAATATACGAAAAAATGTAACCATAATAATCAAATCACAGTACAAAGTGTAACATAAAGATGCTCACTAACTTAATATTATGACTCAATACAATTAAACATGACGACATAACATACAAATCTATTACACAAATTATAAATAATATATTTTATACTGACAGTGTCACATAGTAACCTCTGCAGGCACAAGAGCCCAGCCACTTGAATCTTTGGCAAGAAAAATACTTGCAGCTCCACTCCAATAGCCAAATAACACCGAGCAACCTTCGGAAAGCTCATAATCAAATGAACGAACGCGAATCAGCTAGATAGAATCGTTGCGTTATAAAATTTTAACACAAAAACACAAATCTTCAGTGTCTAAAAACGTGGCTAATCGATTCGATTATATATAAAGTTCTACATAACATACAGATTTTACAGTTACACATATGCTATTAATTCCTTAACAACAATGCACAAATATTGTTTGAATTGACACGTAATAGTTACCGACCTTCGCGGTCGGCTGGCGCGGCCACCTGGCACTTCGCCACAGTACAATCTATGCGTCTCTACCTTACAGGTCTCAGCTATGAGCCCTGTCCGTCTCGTAGACTTCAACTTACATACAAATGACAATTGACTAGGATTAATGCACTTGCTCAGTTACTGGCCGAGGTACAACCGCGGCCGAGCGCCGGCACTCGTATCCGAACACGCCTCTAAATTCACAGAGGATCAAAACATTGGTCAGGGTCAGTGCACTTGACTAGAAATGCGCGCAGACGTTGATATATTGTATCCGTTCGGCCAATCGGTGGCGGTCCGCGCTGTTTCGAGTCACAATGCGAGTACAAAATCGTTTTCAGACTCATCGGTACTAAAAGTCGAAAAGACTGACTTGTAAAAGTGTCAAATCTTCGTAGCAAATTTCATAAGATAATCTAAAGCTTGTTTTTGATTGAAAGTAGAGTAGTGGCCGGCGAGGGCGATGGCGAAGCATGGCACGAGACTTAGTGGGCCCAGCTCGCTCATATGAAGGTCCAGCACTCCATGATCTTGACGATGAAGTCCTCGCGCGTCGTCAGCGGCTCGTTGCCGTAGGTCTTGCACCGTTGCGTGCGGCCCAGGTATAAGTCACCATCGAGCCATAGTCCAAATTTACCGCTGTAATTTTTTTTTATTAATATAAAGTGTATCAGTGATTATATAATACTGGCTAATACCCGCGACTCAGCCCGCGTGATGATGATTCCCCCTGCTCGTTTCCCACAAGAACATAATCCCGGAAAAAAGTCATCATCATCCGAGCGTCTGTCCCAGTTGCGTCTCGCGACGCCCGGGGTCCGCTTTCCTACATTTTCTCCTCCACTTCGCACGGTCGTCGGCATCCCCTGTAGTGAGACCATTGGCACGCATGTCATCCCTTACGACGTCAAGCCAGCACTTCTTGGGTCTTCCCCTCTTACCGGGACCCGGCGGGGCTGACATGGCCAGACATTTGTTACCTACGTAGCCCGGCGGTTGCCGCAAGACGTGACCATACCAACGAAGGCGACACTCTTGCAACTTGTCTGCAATGTCACGGACGTGAAGGCTGCCGCGGATGCGAGAGTTCCTCACGCGGTCCATCCGCGTGACTCCACACATCCACCGCAGCATCTTCATTTCCGTGACACGTCTCACTGCCATGTAAAAGGACAGGTCTAATAATGGTTTTGTAGACCTGTCCCTTCAACCGGATCGGCATTTTAGGATCACAAATGACACCGGTCATCTCCCGCCATTTGGCCCACGCGGCAGTAATGCGTGACTTGACATAGCAATCGACGTCACTGGACGTGTGAAAAACAGATCCCAGGTATTTAACCTGGTCCGTGCGCTCGACCAAATCACCGCCTATGCGGACGGATGTGGGATCTGTCGAGTTTAGTGCCAAGTACTCGGTCTTCGCCACATTTAGTTTCAGACCGCCGTTCTCAAGCGTCTCCTTCCACGCCTTTACACGTCGCACCAATCTGCCCCTGTCCGCGTCTGCCAGCGCAATATCGTCAGCATACATGAGCAACCATGGAGGCTGCTCATGCGGGTTTCTGATGCTGTCCGACAATTCGTCTAATATTACACTGAACAGAAGCGGACTAAGGACAGAACCCTGGTGTACCCCGACGGTGATGGGGAAGGGATTCGTGTGGCCAACAGCAGTCCGAACCATTGAATCGGAGTCACAGTACATGTCCCGGATAGTGTCAATATAGACCTCTGGAACCCCTTTGGACCGCAGTGCCCACCAGATCATCGCACGAGGAACACAGTCGAAGGCCTTCTGCATGTCTAGAAACAAACAGTGCAGAGGCGTGTTCTTCGACCTGTATTTCTCTGCGACAACCCTCAGGGCAAAAACAGGGTCCGTGGTCCCATGACCAGGGCAAAACCCATATTGACACCCCGAGAGAGTTCACTCCTGCCGGATCCGAGAGTCTATAATCCTCTCGAAGATCTTCATGGTGTGGGATATCACCTTTATCCCGAAAAAAAAGTAACCTATAGAACTCTGGACATTATAGGTACCACCTTTCTAACAGTGGAATAATTTTTAAACTCGATTTAGTACATCCAGAGAGTACTTTCTACAACCTCACAAATTTTTCCTGTACAATAATTATTAAAGATGGTTTACCAGGTGTGAACATTATACTCATAGTTTAGTTTTTTTTCTACGTCGTGTTGTAGTTAATAGACGAACGACAGTTATACTTACTCGCCAGCGCCGATTGATATGTTGTCGTTACTGCCTCGAATGAAGTACATATTGTCGCCGGTCCACCCCCAATACTTGAATTTTGTTTTCAATGGAGCTGGTTGGTCTGTGAATAAGAGAATAGTTTAAAGTAGTCAAAAGATAGACAGTTTCAGAAACTCTAATATTTTCGACGGAACTATACTAAGAATTTATATTTAACGAATGAGTCAGGAACGATTGACGAAGAATATATGTTGTGCGAAAGTAGAGGGTGGATGGAGTCGGGTCCGTATTGGGTTGCATAAATTTTAGAGGCATAACTTAAAACTGCATAACGTTTTTGGGCATACTCTTCGTTTCGCATAACGTTAAAACAGAATAAATCATTAGGCATACTTTATTTTCCCATAAGTTTTTTATAAAATGATATAGCCGCATCAAATGTTTACGCATAATTTTTTTTACAATAACATTTACTAATCATAACATTTATTGGCATATCACTCACTCTCGCATAAAGATTACAAGCCATACATATAGAATACCATAATGTTAACGAGTACATATTTTTATTTTTATATCTATGCTTGAATTGTCTAAGATTGAAATGACCACAGATTAAAAATGTCGATAGTCACAAGTCATACTGAAGTTCAAAATTTCTACACTTATAAATACAATATATAAATAAAATACAAAAAGAAAGTAGGTAGATTAAAACGAGCGATTCTATTCTGGTCACAAGTGACCAAACACTCCTCGCTTCGCTCGTCGTCGCGTCGTACCTATTTACGACTTTGCTCAAAACTAGTCTAAAAAAAATAACACTTAAAATATCGTTTTATATGTTACAGTTTAAAAACTTGGCTATGAGTGAGATGATTATTTACAATGGTGTCTTATCATTCCTTAAATATTATTAGTCAAATTATTACTCATTTATGATTTAAACCATTTTGATTTTTACTGCCTCTGTGGCGCGGTGGGAGTGCATCCGACTGCTACGCAAGAGGTCGAGGTTCGATTCCCACCCAGGATAAAACAAGATGGCGGAAAACCCATCAGGTTATTTTGGTCGACAATTTGAACTTAAGCTTTTCTAGAACCCCAACGTAGTATCCAAAATTTGGCATTCTCGGTTCATTTACATTTCTAAGTCGATTTTTCCGACTTTATGACTGGACTATTACGCTCGTGCCTAAACACCCCCTTGATCTTGGTCAACTATTACGACATCTTTCTCACGATCTAGTTCACCTTTCGAAGGACCATCAATAAGCAGTTTCGTGCCTCTTCCAAGGCTCATACCTAAGCTTAGCTAAACCTAAGCAGAGTCAACCAAAACGAAAATTCGCTTCTCAGTATCATACCTAGGCTGAGCTAGTTGCCAAAAAGCGCGTAACATTAGCAGAGTCAACCAAAACAGTTTAGCGGCTCTTTCCAATCTTATACCCAAGTTGAACTGCCAGAAAAGTTAGTTTGTAAAATATGGAACAATAGGTGTTATATTTCGCTGTGTAGTCGATGGGACAGAAATATGAAAATACCTACCATCTTTGTCTTCTTTCTTAGGTTCATCATTTACATCTTGATCCTTGATCTCGATGGGTACTTGAGAAGCCCGCCGGGTGTCTTCGACGTGTTGAAACATAAATAGCAGGGATTCTCCCGTACCGTAGAAGTGTTCCGAAGGGTGATATGCACATGACGTCAGAGCACCGAATACCTTAAGTAAAAAAAGAACGCAACATTAATCTTCATATCGTCCATCCATAGTCACTGCAAAATCACTCATGATTTAACAACGCTTTCCAACAAACCGACAGTAAGGGTGTAGGAAGCCCTCATCACGATCTCAAGAACCCAAACCCATTTGAACTGCAAGTGGTGCACCCAATGAGTTGGTGGACAGAGGGGTTGGTGGGGTTAAACGTCACTTGCTTCTAACAAAATCGAATAATAATAAATCGAAGCAAATCAAGCAGCAATCAAAGCAGATACCGAGCTCCTAAGTGGAGATGTTTGGAATCAACTAGAAATTGAAGCCCGAAATAAAAACAACAATCGTTTCAAGGAGCACAGCGAGATAGGCAACAATCGAACGCAGTGTCAAGGTTATTGTCACTTATCTTTAAGCACCCACCTTGACTTATCTCTGCATCGCCCTAAGGTCGACTTGCAGAAAATATATTATGGGCGCATATACGAGTTGACCTACCTACATTACTGTGCAGAAAATTGTGAGAGTTACAATACTTGCATTCCAAGCCTCCTTTTGCAGCTACGCCGCTATTGACATTTCTTTAATTAAGAACTCTCGAGATGTAAATGGCTTGACATCAAACCACTACCTACTTATTTCAGATGCACTCGAAGCCGTCGATTTGTAGTCCACTAATAGTGAAAAGGGTCCATGTTTAATGTTCGTGTATTGCGCAAATGGATGAACGCGAAATTCGACACCGTTGAAGGTTTTTATGAAGAAGTGTATAAGACTATCTTTTTATATAAAATGCATTAAATAACTTTATTTTTCGTCGTCAAAATGGCGTCGTCCGCCTGGTGGTAAGCAAAGACGACGACCGGAGATCGAGGGCACAACGCACAGGGCTCCAATAGCGACCCTAAACTTGACGGCCCAGAAATATGCCTTTTTACGCTTCTCTTAAAGGACCCAGGATTGTAAGAGGAAGGAAACATGTGCGCCGGCAGAGAGTTCCATGCTTTTATGGTGCGACATAAGAAAGACCTACGGAATCCTTCGGTTCTGGACAAGATAGTGTGAGGATGACATCTCCGCCCTGCCCTAACTATAACTAATCGAATCTGGCGCTACGTGGCGAAAATCCATTGCACAACTATAATTATTTTTGTTTTGTTTACAAAATAAAGACTGCTTTTTTGCTGCCAAGCAGTTTAGATAAGCCTCGTGTGTAGGTGAAACACGTGACGACATCATACGACACTTATAAAGCAGAATATTAAAACTAAAAAAATTAAAACTAAAATAATTAAAACTAAAATAATTATAGATTTAAAATGCAGAGATTCTCCCGTACCGAAGAAGTAAAAATTTAATAATTTCGACCAAGGGGTCCATTAGTACCTAATTATTTAATATGCACTCACGTTGTTATCAGTGTCTTGTATGACGAGTAACACAGGACTTTCGACACGCTGCATCTTGCGGTACATGGAGGCGAGTGAGAAGCCGTGCTGGCTCGTACTGAACGCCAGGGACCACATGTAGCCCTGGGCCCGCGCCGGGAGCACGCTGCATAGCTTCTCTCTGGAAGTAACAAAACAATTATTCCTAATTTGAAGTCAAAATCCTTTATACCCAATGAACTACAGTGGTTTAGACCAAACGATGCACGTTTGGTTTAAAGTACTGTAGGCCAATGCCTATGACCAACTTATTGCCATTTACGATCACAAAAAAAAATTTACAAGATTGCCAGATTTCACAACTATAATAATAAAAAAAAAATATAAATATTATTTTCGACCAAAATTTCTGCTGGTCTTTGAATAATCACAAAAACTTATAGTGTATAGTAACAGAACTTGAATCTGGGGCAACGCCTGTACTAGCAACATTTGGGACACACTTCTCGATATAATTTACGATGAAACATAAATTCGATTGGAATGCCTGTCTACACTAAACCTATTTTAGGAGTAAAATTCTGCTGTAGACTATTCGACACGTATCTATTTAAGTCGTTTCTAATCTGTAAATTGCGCTATGGTATCACGTACCTATTGATGTCAAGAGTTATTCTGGTGTCGCATGTCGCTTACGTTACACAATACGAGTCCAGCATAAATCAGCGCGTTTTTCGAGTCGCTTTCTCAAACACAAAATTGTTTAAATAAACCAAATTGTTGTGTGCACCAAATTGACTACGAATCACTAAAATTATGTACTTAGATAGGAAGGTACAGAAGTCTACAAAATATCTAAAAATGCATGGACTTGTATTTGACGTCAAATGCGTGTAAAAATGTGACCTTAAAAACTCGCTATAGTGACGACGACGACGGCAAAATTAAAACCAGTGGCATTTATGTAAACCTTAGCATGCATCATTTCTTAATTATGACTTGAATTGCTTAGGTTTGCAGAAATGCCACCGGTTTTATTTTCGACATGCCCATCAATCAAGTACGTATCAAACACCTACGATTAAAACCTTAACTAGTCTTAATTCGCGAACCATAAATGGGGTTATGCGCATTGCGTCCCATTCGCACTTCGTCCTGCGTTCGCATTTGGTTCCATTCGCACTTTTGCCCATTCGCAATTGGTCCCGATTGCGATTGGGACGAACTGCGAACGTGAGACAAAATTCGATTGGGACGAAAGAGCATAACCCCATAAATGTAATGTATGGCTTACAAGGTTTTTAAATTCCGTTTTTACATGAAAATGCCGAATTTTAAGCAAACCTCGCGGTGGGGATCAAAAGAACACTTCCAACGCGCCGTTTGCGAATAATCTTAAGCATGTATGCTTATCGCGGCGACACATAAATGTTCCCGCATGGCGCTTCTACTGTATTTACGGTTTCTGTGATGATGGCGCTAGGGTTGCCAACTTTTTTCAAGAAATAAAGTATATTTAGGTCTGAGAAGAATATTAAACAGTATTTTAAAAAAATTAACAGTATTTTATTTATTATTTATTTAAATGATGATGCTGGAGTACACTGTGCCACATGCCAAAGACATTCGTGTTGATCTTTCCCAAAAAATTGGTTTCTCAAGACATATTAGTGTGCACCGACCGACAGGTAATTGTACGGAAAAAAATTAAAGACTCGCATGCCACGATTTGAAGCTTGATGATCTATTTCAAGCGAGCGGGTTCACAGTCAGTACCAATTAGGTATAATGGGATGAATATATTGAATAATAGAACAGAAAACACCTGGTCACACAGGCATGAATATCATATTGTTTGTCAAACTGAAGTGCAAAAGACGCTTCAATCGGTTTTCATTTTCCGATACGTGGAAGTATTGATGCAATCGCATTCGAATATGCTCGCAAAAGAAAGTGGTCGCCAGCCCACTTCTATTAAAAATGTCAAACAAAACTCCCAACCTGTTGCATAGGTAATTTACGATAGCGACGACGCGGGGACCGCGACGTGACACATCCACGACAACGGCAAATATGCAGACTTAGTAGCTGGTATTTTTAATGTATTTTTGGACTGCCGATGCCGTCTGTTGCCTCAGCATGTAGTGGATTTGTTCGAAGTGCAGTCTGTATGGTCAGCATTTTGTTTCATTGACTAGGCATACAGCGTTAGATACAGCTTAGAGCAGCAAAACAACCTAATAATTCTGTTACATGTTGGTGTCTCCAATGTAAATATTGCAATACTTGAAAATTTTGGGACACCAGGACACAGGACTGTAGGAACCTATGGGTACCTAGATAACTCACAAGCATTGCGGTCTTTAGAGGCCTATTAGTGTAGGTACCTAGAAATCTCACAAACATTGCGGCCTTTAAAGTCCAAAAGTGTACCTAGAAGTCTCACAAGCATTGCGGTCTTTAAAGGACTTTATTGTACTTAGAAGTCTCACAAGCATTGCGGCATTTAAAAGGCATAAAGTTTATCTAGAAGTCTCACAAATATTGCGGCCTTTAAAAAGTCTTAAAGTAAACCTAAAAGTCTCACAAGCATTGCGGTCTTTTAAAGTCTAAAATGTATTTAGAAGCATCACAAGCATTGCGGCATTTAAAAGGCCTAAAGTGTATCTAGAAGTCTCATAAGCATTGCGGCGTTTAAAAGGTCTAAAGTGTATTTGGAAGTCTCACAAGCATTGCAGTCTTTAAAGCCCGAACTCGAGTATAAGCCTTTGATGAGAAACTGACTTATTAAGATAGAGCTAGATAGACCTGCATGCCTTATTTTAAACAGTATAAATTATTAACACTACCATGTGTATGTTCTGGAGGCTGCTGTGTTTGGGAAGGCAAAACCAAATCGTTATAAACGCTTAGCTAATATTATTTCAAGAAGTAGACGCGACCATAGTAAGTTATGTCTTCATACAGCCAATACCACATTGATGCGGAATGGTGTTTTTTGCATGGCTCCTTGCATATATAATTTGTAAGGTATTGCAAATAAGAAAAAAGTTGCAGCAGATAAAGCCTACCATAGCACAAATGAGTTTTTAAATGAAAAAGCTAGTGGGTTTAATTCAATAAATAAATAATATTAATTTAAATTAAATTTTAATTTTATATAATCCTTATAATACTAGTTTCAGACATTTTGCCCTGTGCAATCTTTTGCATGTACTTACCTATATTTGCAAAATAAACCATATTATCTTATCTTATCCTGTACTTGCGGGTGAGCCACTTTCCGACAGGAGAGTCTTCGCCTCCTACTATGTGTGTTCTATCGCTTGTACAACGGTATGTATTGTGAGGAATTGTTTGATATGATACCCACGGCCACTTTCTATGATCAAACCTAAAACTTTTGCGTTCGGAGCGCTCGCTTATGGGGAGGTTCAATAGGGGCATTTTTTGCGTATGCTTAGATAGTGGAAGGAACTCCCTGCCTAATTTTTGCCGTAATTCTACAGTATGAGATTCTTCAAAAGGCTTTTATAGGGTCGACAGCAGCGCGAGTGCAGTGCCTAGTAGTTGCAAACGTTAACATAAAAGTATTAAAGCGAAGGCATAGGAGCCCGACTTATAATCCAATAATTACGCGGATAAAACGCATAGTTGTCGAGTTAAAATTGATGTTTGTAGTTGCGTATCGTAGAGCCATTGACATATTAATTATAAAATAATGAAGCAATTTCCGAGTATGTCTATAAAACAAATATTCAAGTTAAACAATTTTATGTTTTTTTATACTAACCAGGGCTGCACTAAAAGTATCGGGAATGGAACATTTACACTGTTCCTGTCGTATTAAAATCTTTTTAATTGAAAACTCCTTGATTTTAAAATCGAATACCATTTATTTATTTAAAAAAAAGATTCTCGGTCTTGCCACAAGGTTTTGTCAAATTTGTTTAGTCGTTGAGAAAATGGAATTGACTCGAGAAAATTCAAGAGCAATGATTTATTATGACTTTCGAAGTGGTTTAACACAAAAACAGTGTGTTGACCGGATGATTTCTGCATTTGGTGATGAAGCCCCGTGGCACGTCCATGGGCCTTTTTATCGCTGGTTTGCTGAATTTCAACGTGGACGTGTCAAGCTCAGTGATGATCTCCGTCAAGGTCGTCCAAAAACTGCAGTCACCCAAGAAAAAGTTGATGCTGTGCGTAAGCTGATTGAGGAAGATCGACATGTGACATACCGCGAAATTCAGGCAACTTTAGACATTGGCATGAGTCAACGCATACGCACGCACGCTTACGCACAGCATCAACGTTTTCTTGGGTGACTTCAGTTTTTGGACGACCTTGACGGGTATCATCACTGAGCTTGACACGTCCACGTTGAAATTCAGCAAACCAGCGATAAATTGTGGTTTTGGATGAGGCTTCATCACCAAATGCAGAAATCATCCGGTCAACACACTGTTTTTGTGTTAAACCACTTCGAAAGTCATAATAAATCATTGCTCTTGAATTTTTCGAGTCAATTCCATTTTCTCAACGACTAAACAAGTTTGACAAAACCTTGTGACAAGACCGAGAATCTTTTTTTTAAATAAATAAATGGTATTCGATTTTTAAAACCAAGGAGTTTTCAAATAAAAAGATTTTAATATGACAGGAACAGTGGAAATGTTCCATTCCCGATATTTTTAGTGCAGCCCTCGTATACCTATGTACATTAGGAGGCATTTTATTTAAGCACTAGATGCTTCGCCCGAGGAATATTTCGACCAATTTAATCCCGTCGCTTATAAATTCTACAATATTGCATAAAAATTGCCCGATTTGTCGACATTTATGGCTACTGCTCCGCTCTACAGGGTAGTAGCGTAATGATATATAGCCTATAGCCTTCCTCGATGAATGGGCTATCAAACACAAAAATATTATTTTTTTAAATCCGACCAGTAGTTCCTGAGATTAGCGCGTTCAACCAAACAACAAACTCTTCAGCTTTATATATTAGTACTAGTTGACGCCCGCGGTTTTGCACGTGTGGTGAAGTTTTCTCTTCACGCTACTACTCGGGAGAGCGGAGCAGTAATCATAAATGTAAGCAAATCGGGCAAATATTTATGCATTATTGTAGAATTTATAAGCGACGGGATTAAATAGGTGCGACGGGAATTTGAAGTATGTCATGGCGAATCCCTGGGGGTTCACCTAGTCTTTTATAAGATGACGAAGGTCTGATGATCGCGGGCTCTTGCTACAGTAAGAGCTTTTATATGTATTAAAATCGAACCGACCTTTTTAGTCAAAGGTTTACTAAAAAATAAAATCGAACAAGACTAGTAAGGTAAGAAAACCAAAGTAAATAAAAAACCAAAGTAAATAAAAATCTAATTTACCTGTGGTCCATGGTGAGTATCTCAGAGGTTCCGATGAGGTCGGGTGGGGAGAACTCCATGTCAATGGAGGCACCCGAAGAGTACAAGGCGCGTCGCAGCTCATCGCTCATGGACAGCACCTACACATCACACAGACGGAATCATTAGATTTGTTTTTGTAAACAATCATTTGAGCCCCTGCAGTGGTTGGTTTATCAGTTAAAAGGTAGGCAAAAGTTGGAATACCTTAAAACTGTTTACAGAAACATTTAGAATGTTTTGAAGTTGTGAATGGGTTAGGTCATGTTTTTCAGAGCACAAGGTTTTGGTGGGATTCTTAGAAGGTTGGTAGTACCTAAGTGATAACAAAATGTCTTTAGTGCTTTAGATTTAACTTGAGGTTGTAATGTACACATTATCTGGTACTCTGCAGGGGCTCATGCTATCAATGGCGATCCTTAATATAATAATTTTAAATAGTGTATTAATATCATGCCAAATGGTATGAGAGGAATGTGCGAGGATGTCAACTTATATACATATTTCAATGAATCAAAATTTGTAATGATCAATCAAGTATTATGAAAAACAGTGCTGCCATATTAATAAATAAAATATTTATGATATAGGTACGGCGGTTTATTGAATACTTATTTACGTAATGAATATAATGAATAACGAAGTGAAATGGCAATGATGGTTTTGGTATTGTCGACAAGATGCACGGATGCACGAGCAGTGATGCATTCTCAATCTACAGTTCACATTCAACATTTGCAGTGAAAAGAGCGTGCAACGAGCACTACTCCAGCTACTTTACAATATAACATCAACGTAAACAAATTATTCTTATCGTATTAGCTAATACTTATATGTTTAACTCTTACCAAATTTTTAAATTCCTCTGAAGTTGCAACGCATCGTTGTGTACTATTACAAGTACCTAAAGAAGTATATGCAAATGGGCGCGTTGAAATTTCAGATTGAATTAAAAGTGGTAGCCATCTTTTTCTTCAATATATTTTATAGTGATTTAATAAAAGTTCAGTAAAAAACTGACTTCAACTAGATAGATAGATAAGACAAGTGACGAGGAATAACAAAAAATAAACGCTAAATTATTGGCGGAAATCTTTCTTAGCTTATATTTATAATGATGTTTAGAATCAAAATGATGTAGGTATAATTATTATAATATTAAAGATACTTCTATCAAAACAGTCTCACGAGATAATGCAAATTTTCACACATCGCAATTAGGTGTAGGTACGTGCTTATTTTTAACAGTGCAGTCATGTTATTTCTTACGATCTACGATTCTACAAAAGCTGTATGTTTACAAACTAAGGCTTGAACAATACGACAAAAGAATAAAACTTCCTTTATACTTAGACAATCCATAGAGGGCGTCTCAAATGACACAAGACAATTTATTACGATAATGCCAGGAAAATCCAACACTGCGAATTAACCATAGGTCGATTTAAATGGCGCCAGAAGATTATCTTAATCAATAGCGTCTTGAAATGTGAAATAACTAAGTACTTGTATTTTACTTATGTTAGATTTTAGATCGTCTATAGGTTAGTAATCCGTAGATATGTAAGTTCAATAAGTTCAGAATTGTAGTTTTAGAAAATAAGTATAACTTATTACACTTAATTATGTGTTCTTTAATATTTATTGATATATATGATACTTCTCCAATTAAGGCGATCGGCATTACTTTTGTGATGTGATACTGCGCTAAATTAACAGCTTATACCTATTATGACATAGATAGATAAGTTGCTTTAATTTTAATCCGTGAAATATTGTATAAAAATTAATCAAATGTGCTTGAGTTTTCGCGGGTTCACAATAATTGTCATGTACCTAACATAGACAGTACTGACGTGGACGCTGATCCAGGAGAATTTTAAATGACACATAGGAAATTTTATACAAACTAGTCCCAATTGATTGAACGGTAGTTTTGATTCAATTACGTAATAATCCTACTAACATTATAAGAATGGATGTTTGTTACTCTTTCACGTAAAAACTACTGAATGGGTTTAAATGAAACTTTTGCAATAATTTAGCTTATGCATTAGATTAACACATAGGCTACTTTTTATCCCGAGAACAAGTTTCTGTAGGACACGGGAACGGGAAAACTTCTTTACGTCAACTGGTGAGATATATTTTCCATTTATCGTCAATGCCGACGTTATACGTACATTATGTATGTACCCTTAATTCATCAAACTTAGACACGGCCGTTTAGACACATTCCAGACAATCACAATTAAATGTTTCTATATTATAATGAATAACGTAAATGACGTGAATATATCCAAAATAGTGGTTATCTTAAATTAATATATGGTCTCACCTCACGTATGGAATGTATGGTGGTTCTCCTACGGTTTGCGTGTCCTAAGGTTCCCCTGTCACACACAGAGTGGATGGTACCCCTTCTTTGCATAGTAGCATTGAACACTATCATCTCTACCTTTCGCAACTGTCTTGTAATAGCGCGAGCTAGTCTACGAATCAACCGAAACATCGCACCAACTTACGAATAGCAATATTATAAAAAGACTACCGTAACCGTTCCTGGTTGTATACCAACAGGAGGCATAGTAAAAAAATAGTTTATATACCGATGAATAGTATTTTAAATGCGGGCGACCACAAAGGTTGCGTTGTCTTTACAGCGTCCAGTCGGCCCCTTTAGCAAAAAATACATTGCGTCATTTACGGTTTTATCACTCCTATCTCGGACGTATTATAAAACTTTATGGTCTTAGGATTAGCCCCATGATTACGAATATTGAGTAAAATATATATTGCTTATATATTTAGTACCTAATTAGGTATATAAGAAGCAAAAATAGTAGAATTTAATATTTCCTAACCGGCAGCTAAATGTAGCTTAGATTCGAATAAAACACATGCGATCAAAAAGTGATAATATGAAATCAAATTCTAGCAATGGTTACAAGAAATGACGAAAACATGGTATAAATTGCTTTCAAGACAGTTGCTAATGATTTGAAAAGACATGATACACATTTTCATCAGGTTTGTTACTGCAATGCAAGAAATAATGAAATTGGTAAAAAATTATGTTTAATGTACCGAATTGAGTGTTTTTATTTATACAACAAGATACGATCAGGTGGCAGACAAGATACGATCCACCTGATGGAAAGTGGTCACCGTATCCTATGGACGTTTGCAACACCAGAGATGCAGCATTCGCCCTGCCGACCTTAAAAGTGTTAGAGTCATAGTGCTATTACAAACATTCAAGTTTTGATAAGATTTGAGCCAATATTCTGAAAGACTACTACTTACTAAGAAAATCTTTTTTGATTAAGACTAATTCCACCCGCATTCCCATTACTGTAATTCCTGTAAACCACGATCTCAAGTAACAAAGACCAGAAAAGTTACACCGAGCACGAACTCATTAAAGTCCTAAGAGAAGTTAGAATATCTTAAATCCCGTATCAAACTTAGAAGATAATTGAAGGGAGTTGGAAAATGAAGTAACGCGTGTTCCCTTCTTTGGAAAGCGGGAGACCTGAAACGCAGCTAGGTGTACATCCTATAGAAAAAACGAAGCACAAACGCAATAGTAGGTAGATATATAGTTGACCTTTATGTTTGATCCTAGTCATATGTATTGCAGAAACGCCTTGAAGCACAAAAATTCTTCCCGATCCCCATAGTAAACTACTCATATTACTTGAAAACTGATTAGAATATTATGTCGCTCGTTTTACCTAAATGCATACGGTTTTACAGAAATGCATACGGTGTAAAGTGGGCTAATAGTATGCTAATAGTATATATAAGCCTCTCCTTCGGGGATTAAGGTGTGACTGATAAACTAATAATCTTATCTACAGAATAATTTCTTTAAAATTGAATAAAAGTAAATCTTCATAAACGGCCCGATAAACAAACAATATCGTAATTGTATAGAGTAATCAAAATAGATAAAGGGATGCATAGATAGTTCGGACATGTATAAAGAAAGGATAATAAAGAAGATTGACGAAACAGATATTTGCGGCGACTGTGAAAATTGATAAAAAAGTGCACATTTCTTGACCAAATTCAACACACGAAAGATCAATAAGTACCTATCCGCACTGAAAATAATCATGAAGAAGCTATAGCCTAAATTGTAACGAGTGTAAAAACTGTTTCCTCTTAGTAGCAACGACCTCAGAATATAATTTATAATCTTACTCGTATTTCCTACATTGTATTTGTACTTACAAAAGTCGAGGTTTATTTCAATATTTGTTATGATACTGGTTTAATTCGTTACGGGCGGCTATTTTGATGTAAGTATCATACCAAAATCATCACTAAAAGCTAGCAATCTTACTTTTGAAGATTTTGGAAAGGTCTTTGATACCGTGAGATGGACCAGCATACAATATTGACTACGTTGGCGTCCCTGAGAAAATTGTTAACATAAAGAATGAATTACTATTGCAAACCTATATCCTAGAAGACACACAGACTTGCAGGGAGACTATGAACAACCAAAGATAGATGGCAGAGACCAAAGACAGTTAAACACCAGGAAGACCTAACGAAATGAGGCACAGATTATTAAATATCGGCACAGTCTCCTACCTCGGTAGTTGGGTGCCAAAGACTGGGAAAATTAAAGAGGACGTCACTACGAAGATCGCTAAAGCAAGAACAACCTACATACAGCTTCGACAATCATGGAAATTGGCAAACAATGTCAAGCTCAAAATCTTCCCGTACACGGTGAAGACCGTATCCGTTTTCGGATGTGAGACGTGGATTGGTCACCAGAGTGCCTAGTGTGAGGTGTTTTGGCAATGCTCACGTCGAGCGTCTTAACGCGAATGTGTGTTGAAATCAGACAGCGATAACTAGTACGAAACTAGGAAGTCGGTCCCGACTCCATTCAAATTCGCGCTCACATCTGGGTCACTCAAGACGCTTGCAATAACTCACACTGTGTACACTGGTCTTCGCGAACCAAAACCGAGGAAAACGCTTGCGTTCCGTTCAAAACAATACTGACAACGGATTGTCTTTGCAAAAGCGAAGGTCATCGGAAAAACCTGGGGTGCAATCAAGCGCGAAGCTTAAGATCGGATGGCATGGCGATGCCCTGTGGACACCCTCTGCCCCATCTAGAGGATTACAGTTGTAATCGTCTATGATGTATAATGCTTTATGATAGTGATCATGCGGTGTTCCACAGGGATCTATTTTTGGGGCAGCTTTTCTTTCGTTTTTGTAAAATTGTCCAGATTTGGTTTCATATAAATTTTGTGGCAAATTGGTCATAGTACTTTTGTATCAATTTAAATTATTAAAAAAACAAGGCACCACGAAAAATATGTACAAAATCGGCTATACTGTTCAATAGCCTACGGGTCCATATATGATAATATTAATTAATGCTTATTATAATAAATACTACGTAACGTATTGATTTCATCTCTCAGGCTAAGACGCCTGGCGACTTTAATATGATTTCACAGAATATTATAGCCTTCGGTGCAGTTTATTTTCCCGAATTTTGCAATGGTGCTAATTCTGTTGTTGAGATCACTAAACTAAATTTCTCTAAAATGTTCTAATTTTTATTAAGAGATTTCCAAATGCTATTAAGTCGAATGTTATTAAGTCGAACTATAGTTGGTGATATCATAAATAGCACTTAATTTGTATCTGATGTCACTAAAATTCATTTTATGTGATAAAATTGAACAAGATGTGAAAAATGTACATAGACAGTCGAATGTAATTACATGCCGACTAACTTGGTGATTGAACTGCCTATGTACATTTTTCAACGTTTTAAAAGTTTCAAACGGTTCAAACGGTTACTAAAATTAATAAATATCCCACTAAAATTATAGGTGACGTCTAATTTTAGTGAAAACGTCTATTTTTGTGTGACGTTAAATTTTATGTGATAAAATTCATGAAAAATGTACATAGATAGTTCAATCACTAAGTTAGTCGGCATCTAAATACATGTTTTGTTGAATTTTATCACATAAAAGGAATTTTAGTGATGTCAGATACAAATTTAGTGCTGTTTATAATATCACCAAGTTTAGTTCGACGTAATAACAGAATAGCATTTGGCAATCTCTTAATAAAAATAAGATAATTTTAGAGAAATTTAGTTTAGTGGTTTCAACAACAGAATTAGCACCAATGTTGAACATACTTAGGTATTAATGAAATTTTCTTTGTTGAAAAGGCTTCAAAAACATCATTCTACACCTGCAGTAAATGTGGATTGGTAACAAGTACTTGGAGCAGGTAGAAAATTTTATGCTGCCAGTTGCCATACATGGCGTTCTACGATTTGATTGACCCGTTAGCCTGTCCAGTGTTAGAGTTAAATTGCATCGACAATGTTTTCAGACCTTGCGATATACGCTGTCGGTAGTTAGCCGGTCTATTTATAGATAGTAATCTTTAGCGATAAGTGAGTGATTTTTAATTAGATTAAGTACTGTTTTGTTTTTGACTGCAGCTCTATATGAAGCCACAGAACTGCATTGAATATGTTATTCAATCAGAGTTTAACAATCTTATCAAAGTAACACATAAACAAAACTGGTTGTCTGAATTGGCACGTGACGTGTAGTTGAGAACTTGCCTTAGGCTGACCGCATACGTTCGGAATCCGTATTCAATTTCCGAATTCGTTTCCCGTTTACGTAGACCCCAATGCATCAAATCTATAGAAAATACATCACACTCTTTTTTTCCGTTCGTAATAACGAATGCAAAAAAACAAATTCTGCGCTAGGCTCACGGAAAACGAATTCGAAAATCGAATACGGATTCCGAACGTATGCTGTCAACCTTAGTCTGAACGTGGAAAGTACAAGCTTTTATTTTTTAAACTTCGTAACAACGACTTTTTCTTATCTAACTCAACAGTCAGATGTTTATGTATAACAGTAGTATAATTGTACAAAATTAGGTTAATTATTTCAGAATCTATTGATATTTTATTAATTTTGATATGTTGGTTGGAGCTTAGCGAATTCAAACAATGTTGATGAACAAAAACTCGTTGTATATTGTTATTTTCCTTGTTGTATTAAATATATATTATAAACATAAACAAAATTAATTAAGTTAGAGAACGATTATAAAAAAAAATTGTTTACGAATGTGTTTTTTAGGTCATCGAAACCGCTGCGATTGGCACAATCAGATGGTAAGTAACACAAGAAAATAATAATAACGTACGGAGGTAAAAATAATTGTCTTAATGACCTTTTCCTACTGTTATTATATGGCATTATTTATCAGCGGCAAGACGTAGGCATTCGTGCTTAAACTTCATTGATAAAAATATTAATTATGAATTAACGCGGTCCGCATATCGCGTTAATATGTTAAAATCGTGTAAATTGTAATAAAAAGCACGATAATAATTTATAAATTATGCATATTGGAGTGGGGATTAGCGGTTATGTGTGTTGGTGTATCTACGCACACTTAAACGATGTTGAACAGTTACGTGAATAATTTGGCATTGAACTGTAAATATAACAATGTAAATATTGAAGCCGACAGTATAATTAAAACGCGCCGGTAAATGGTAGGCTATCGGTCTCAAACTCACCTCATCATCGTAAGTAGAAGAGTTCTGTGTCGACGCAGGTCCTAGAGGTACCATCTCTATCCATTTAACAGCCTGCATTGTAAACACGTAGTGCTCAAAATTATAACACTGAATCACACGTTTTAAAAACAAGTCGATGCACCGCAAAAACCGTCGTTGTCTACATCACAATTGCCAACGCTTAATTTAGAAATCACCCACGCGATTACAAGGTTTCATAACTAAACACTGAACGAATGTCATGAGCAACTTGCTTACAAACAAAAGTTGTTTGTGTATGTCTCTAAGGAACAGCCGGTTTTGATATGTGCATGCGCATATTAGTTTCTGCCAACTTGAAAAGCGTTTTCCGTTCTTTGAGAACTGGATTCGCTTTATAATTAATATAGCGATTTAGCGAATACTTCTGGCGCGCGCGCATACGAGCTCAACCAAGCAGCGTTGAACCGAAACTAGAGTCTTTGAGAAAGGAACGCAGCACGCGGACTTGTACGGCCCCACCGCATGTCTCACAACAAAAATGCGCTTACTTCGCGTAAAATACGTGTGGAAACAAATTATTTTTGAAGCAATTAACTGTATAAAAACAACACTACCCATATATGTGTACTACAACACACAACGGGAAAGAATACAGCAGAAATACCTTTATAATTGTGTAAAGCTGGTTTTAACTCTAGGTAGGTAATGGTATGCCGTATGTGAGACTAATGTTACGTTACGTGTACGTGTTGATTTATTAATAGACTGATTCGTTTAGACAGTTGATTGTAAGCTCATCATGTTGTGATTAAAAAGGAACGGCACTGTTCTGCAGTTATAAAACTTGAAGCTTTGTTTTAAGACCTTGGAATACTTGCAGATAGCTGACCCACGATTGAAGGCAACACTTCAGTAAAGCGTATAATCAAATGCATCCGGGGTACCAAGACTACTGCAACTTCACTTACTTTCTTTCCCCACTAAACATAATATCTCTCTATTACAGAATCGTAATTATAAATTTCTGCTATGCGCTTAAACTCAAACGAGTGTCACAAATTCAGGAGCAATTTAGAAATAATAAAAAATATCGTAAATGAATTGCATTAAAACAAATTTTTTAGTAGTTCTAAATTTCTAGACGAGAAGCATGTTAGGGGATTTAGTAATATTCGATTGCGTTCAAACATTTCAGTAATCATGCATGCAATACTTATGCATTCCCTAATTGCCACATTTAGCACAGATTAATTTTAGTGACCATTTGGCGACCAAGCATAATGAGAACGCATTAAAATTCGGTTAACCTTGTAAGATGAAGAAAAAAAATGCCTAAAGAGTTATTTGACTGAACGTCAACGCTGAGATAGAATCTCGACGGAGAGTAGGTATGCTTGAAGTATACGTGATAAATAAATTTGCAGATATTTATGTAAGTCCATCAGAGACGTGCTAATAATTGACAACGATTAACATCCGACGGCTAAACGAAGCGATTACGACTGTCCACTAAAATGTAAGTAATTAAAATGTCTCTTAAAAGGACATGAAACTGCATGCAAATTAATTGAAGGATCATAAATTTCATCGTATAAGCGCTTATGGCGACATGTCTATTGTCTTTATGGCTCTATGTCTAAATGTCAACAAGTGCAATCGATATCTTTAGTTACGCTAATTCTTTGTAAAGCATTATTATCAAACAACACTCTTCAAGTCTATGTCTTATATTTAATGAAATTAAATATATGTGGTGCTGGTCATACTCTACATTAAAAAACACTGTGCTAATGAAAGTGTTTACTCGGCTGGTGTGGTAATTAGTTCTAGTATAATCCAGAAGTACTAGCCTAATCCAGATTTGGGTAGATTACTACATGTGAATTCTATTCTGAAAGATAAAATATAGGCAAATTCAAAAGAGGATT
Organism: Thumatha senex; assembly: GCA_948477245.1. Lineage (NCBI taxonomy): Eukaryota > Metazoa > Arthropoda > Insecta > Lepidoptera > Erebidae > Thumatha > Thumatha senex. The sequence continues at coordinate 22,271,857 of OX419726.1, forward strand.
GCGGTAAATAACAAACCCACTACTTTTAAATATGTATTAAATGAGTAATGGGTGACTCGTCGTTCTTACAGGAGGAGGCCCTAGACAGAGTCGTGCCGTGAGAGCTACACGTACTCTTCACCCCCTAAAGTGATATAACAGAATCCATTTACAGAAGCAGGATAGCACTCGAGGCCCCGACGCAAGACAAAGTTCTTAATGGTACGCAGGAGCCTAGAAGTGATCCTTCCGAGGGCTTAATTCGAGAATCCCGACCGTAGGCAGATAGAAGGGCACAGTGTGGTTTCAATCGGTAGGAGTCCGCCATAGCATCCATGAGGATTTCCACACGTAAAAAGAGGTATTACATGGTGACACATTCTCGCGACAACAGATTATAAAGTGCGAAGTATAGTAGATACCGCGAGAAAGGACGAATATCTTGCTAATTTTCTCTACGTTTAACATTTTAAATATTTCTTCTTAAACTTTCAGTTTTAAATGTTGAGAAACCGAAATGTATGGAAGTATATTTTATTAGCCTTGCTCTGATCATGAAATATGATATAATCACTAGCAAAAAATATTGATATCCAAAAAATAATACCGACCATCCGGTAGACGCGAGTTAAACGTATGTAGGTACAGAAAATTCAATAGACATTTATCTCAAATTAGAAATAGAAGAAAGCTCTGAGTAAGCAGTAGATGTCGAGAATCTGTGAGAAACGATTGACGAAGAATGTTTATTGTGCGAAAGTATACATAACTCTGGGTAGACCAAGACTTACAAACGAAGACCACGTGAGTAGATTGCTCAAAAACGGAAAGGTCTCGGAAACCCAGACGTGCACGTATAAAACGATTACTGAATGAACTGAATCTGCAGAAAACGGAAGAAGTATGCAAGGATGGATAGTGAAGTGTGTCGATATGTCCTGTGGACTACCCCGTCAGGGATACAGCGTGAAGATTTATAACGATAAAAGAATAACTTAACGAGGTTCGGAAGTTAAACGGCAAAGTTGATCCTATTAGCCAAAAAGCGGCTCCAAATTCAGGTGTAGTTAGGAAGCGACAGTTATATGCTTAGACGACGACAGAAAACAGTGTTTACTGCAATAAGTTATGTGATGAAATAGCAAACCTTCATATACTATTACTACCTATATATTAAACTATTAGAAAGATCTCACATATACACCTAATTTTCCGAAAGTCCTATACAAAAATATAAGTTAACATTTCTCAGTAATTTCAAACATTTATCTTTATTTAAAAAATGAGTTCATTATCCGTTACGTTGGGCAAAAATGGACGTATAGTATGGCTCTACCAACCCCTTCGGGGATAAAGGGGTGACTAATAACTTAAATTAAAAAGATTAAGGGAAAATGAACCATAACTATAGTGATGACGTGATAAAGTAGGTACCTACAAAACGTCAGCACTCCAATTCACCTGTAGCTGACGTAAAAGCAGTTTAGCAAACACTTTCGAGTACCCATTGTGTAGGAAGGGAATCTCCAAACCTTATTATACCAAGCCAGCGTGGCTCCCATCTAAAAATGATTTTTTTTTGTCAGCAAGGGTCGATAAGTTGGTACGTACTGGTTAACTACTTGGCGCCATTCCAGTACCGAATGTCGGGGCGTCGTCGATCTAATTGGAAAGAGTTTGTCGCCATTACAGCACACATAATATTCTGAACACTTAATTAGATGATGATACGACATCCAAAGTATTTTGGCATGTGGTCATTCTATTCTATCTACCTATAGCACAGCGGAAATGTCAGTTATGTGCCATATTTAAACACAGAACTGCACCATATCTGATTAGCCTGTCCGTTCATCATTAATTACGGATGCGATCTGAATAATAAGCTTCAACGGACAGAACGCAGTATCGCGCAATTTCATACAATTTAAGTAAAATCATGTCAGTACGGACAGTTTTGAATAGTTTCGTTTCTATAGGTGTATTTATTTAGACAGACAGTTCGAAAGGATAGAAAAAGCTTGAGTTTAGTATAGACAATATATTTTTATTGTTTTACTACATAAAACTCAAAATAAATAATCTATCGGTTTCTTACAATCAGTGTACGGCAGTTTCGTTACGATAGAAATAATTATACGAAAACAGTAGGCTGTACAGTGTACCAACGAATTAGCAACACTTTCCTAAAAACCATTACACTGTTTCTGCAGTCTGTTTTTCACCTCATATTTGAATAGCGGCGATTATACACAAAACTTACAACTTTATGTTAGATGTGCTACTTGCTCATCCGAAGTGCAAGACAATTGATAATGCCTATGCTCATTATTTACTCACCTTTTATCTTTTTACGTGACTATTGTTATGCCTGAGACCAAAGATTCCATTGTGTCACTTTTATAGGACTCACTAGACACAGCTCGACGTACGGTTAAAAAAAAATAAACATGGTGGTGCATGCTATCAATGCTTAAACCAATGGCACTCTGGAAACATTGCTACTATATGAAGATACTAGTTGATGTCCGCGGCACCATCCGTTAAGAAAAGTTTTTTCTTTCCAGTTTTCTAAAGTAACTTGTTCCCGGTCTATTTCCTATTCTGATATGCCTATTACTGTAGTTTCATTCAAATTCATTCAGTAGTTTTTGCGTGAAAAAGTAACAAACATAAGTCGACACATCCAAACAATCTTTCACATTTATAATATTCGTAGCACTTAGAACTTAGATGAAGGAAATATCACATCATCGACGAAGCGGCGAAGTATATTACTCAGTTGTTTTACAATCTGATGCAATGATATGACTCCTTTAGGTACATCCAGACATTTTCATTCGAAGGTTTAACCTTTGTTGCCCGATCAAGGAGTCAAAATGATATAAGAAGATGATTAAGGATATGCACTGGAGTACAATATTCGCTCATATGATTTACTAGCTGACCCGCGCGGCTTCGCCCGTGACAAACTTCGAACTACCGTCAGTGTGACTATTCAACACAAAAATAATTTTGCAAATCGAACCAGTAGTCCCTGAGATTAGCGCGTTCAACCAAATAAACAAACAAACAAACTCTTCAGCAGCTTTATAATATTAGTATAGATATCCTATTCGTAAACCTATCTATCCGTCCAATATGTGAGCGACAACGCAATAAATATAAAAACAACTCTCCGGTAAAATAATACGAAAATTCCAACATTAAACTAGATAAAACATTTTGAAGAGAGCCAACAATTTATCACCTTTGAAAATCAAAGGTTTTCATTGATTCTCTCATTCGTAAATAATAATTTAGGAATACGTGTGCTAAACAATAATCCTACCTTACTTTTACAATTTTCACTATTTTCTGTTTGCATTTTAAACAACAAATTTTATGACATTGACGGTTGACAATCAATGAATACTGCGCCATTGTACAGAATGAAATTAATAAAAGGATTAAAACAAAAAGTTTTGTATGTTGTAATTATTTCACACACAGAGCAAGGCTCTACAGGTTATGGGGCGTCACACTTTTCTCATCCGATTACACTAAAGTTAAGCAATTAACAGGTCGCGTATGCGATTTTCGCCTACAGCCTGGCGTAAAACTTGGCACGCGGTATTAATACTTTAATGTCTATTAGGGTGTGACCGAGAGGGTGCGAGCATTGCTCCGTGATTTGACTGGTAATTAAGAGGTATAAGAGGCTCTTAAATAATAATTAAGAGTATTCAAGAGGTTGGTCAAATATTTCTATATTCTTAGGAAGAACAAACATAATAATTTACAATGAAATCTTTATTCAAAGAATGAATTAAAAATACATTCTCATAGAAAAGTTATACTAATTTACCACACTTGCACAAATTGGTCTCCATGGTATATCCAACCAAAAATTTATAATTGATGTTTTTTAAGTATATCTCAATAACTTCGCCGCACCCTGACTGGTTTGTTATTTTTTCTTAGGTGTCAGCATATGCGTGTAAAATTTGGACAAAGTTCCAAAAGGAACTATTCAACAAAACTAACTTCTAGTTTCAAGTTATAAGTAGGTCCTTATTCTATATTTTAATATGTCTATAAATAAATATTTTGGTTACTCTTACACTTCGCAGATACATTTAGTTACGCATTATTCCCTCAAAGAGTAGGTAGAGACATAACGCCTTAATTATTATTTATTACGCCATTAACGCCTACATTTCACCAGTGATGAACCTAGTGCCATGTTGAAATGGACAGGTTGTGACTTCCTGCTGTTAAAACCTTTTATAATCTAGTTTAACGACTGCCATACTGTTATTTACAGAGTGCTTTATATGTATAAGTATTTTGAGAAAATATATTTTTAGAAAGCACCCAAACTCGTCAGCTTCTAGCCTACATACAATTAAATGGGTTGTCATCTTGACACTATACTGGGCTGTCCATAATCAACAAAAATTGTACAAATCACGATGTAAATGTCACTGAGGGTCGATTTTATAGCCGTTGTTATTCGACCACTCACTGTTTTCCCATTGTTCATTTGCTATTGTAATGTAATACGTACTAAATATACCTATGGGTTTTATAACCGCTCAGAAGTTGTTCGATAATAACATGGGACTACACCTTTGCACTGCGCAGCACAATACAATTCTAATAGCGGGGCAGGGATTAATGATGTTTCATAAACAACATCATGAGATGATGTTCTGGTGTTGTTGCAAATGTCCATAGACTACGTAGCCATTTGCAATTAGATGGGACTAAGGATTGTGTGCCAGATTAGTGGTATGAAAAAAGAAACAATAGAGTTGATTGTTGTAGGCAGGTAGGTAGGTTCTAATTGCGTATGATTTATGAATGGTAAAAACCTGACAGACGATCTCATTGGCACAGCCCTACTTTTTAGGGGGAATACACGTGAGGCAAGTTTCATTTTTGAAGATTGAAGCTTGCGGATCTCTTACCTCTAAATAATAATATATGTTAAAACTTATTGCACAAATTGCGTCAACAAACATGATTTGATGATGCCACCTTCAGTGATGTCATAAGATCAATAGCTATCATTTTTCAACCATATATCTTCTTATTCTTTATTACTAATAAAATGACAACTAGTTTTAGGGGTTTACCTAGGACGATTTAACTAATGGACGAGCCATCTTACCGTTTGCCCCACTTGCCATTTGCTAAGCATTTTTAGCTAAGTCGCTGTTTCGCGGACTCAGTCTATCGTACACGTTCGAAGGGTAATTTATAAAGGAAAAATGTCGAAATGTGCTGTGAAATGGTGTAAAAGTTATAGCGGTCGAACAATTTATGTTTGTTTTCACTCGTAAGTAAAAATTTATTACATTTACATAACTATTTTAACAAATACCAATAATTATTGAAACATACCAACAACTTAATCGGCCTATATTCAATATACTTTCATACTCTATAAACATTATACAAAGAGTTACCATCTCAAATTAGCCGAACAATATTGTATCAAATTCGTATTGCATACCTACATTTTTCTATTTGCAGTTGTATTTATATTGGTGGTTAGACAGTGATAACACTTCATGCAGGACTAAGAAAACTATGTGTGTAGTTTCCCCACCGCACAAAAGTTGGTTGAACGTGATTTCATACTTTATTGAGTACATTACGCGTCCATTGGTTGAATCGTCCTAGGAGTTTAGGGTTAGGTTTTACCCAAAGGGTAAAACAGGACCCAATATTTTAAAAAAATCAACATTTTTTTTTTCGTTTTTAGTGCTCTAGCCAACCACTACGGGACCATTTCCCCCCCCCGATCGAAAAACCTCCTCGCTAAAAGTTGCTGGATACATCAAGAATGTGCCAAGTTGCATGCAAATTCGATGAAAAATGCGACCTGTAGACTGAATGGACGGACGGTCGGACATCAATAGCATTTTTCCCGTACCAGTAGAGTTAAAACGGAGACTTTCGTCGGCTCGCTTCACTTGCCTCCTCAGTCAATAAATATTTATGGGGGGCTACCATACAACGTGAGTTTTTTTGGCGTCCGACTAGCACTTGGCCGGTGTTATTTTAAATTAGGCTTGGCAACGGTTATTGAACCTGTAATTTGTGAAATGAGCGACACAAAGCTATGGTCACTGGTATTTCCAAAAACATGCGAAGCGAGAGCTTAGCTAATACTTTTTTTTTATTCAACTAGTTGGCAAACTTGTATGTGTTATTATATTTATATACTAGTGGTCATTCGTCGAAATTCGACCATATTTTAAAAGTTTAAAGTAATGCAGGTTATATAAATCAAATAGTTTATGCACTTCTCCAATCGTGTCAAAATATCAAGTTTATCTGTTCGCGCAATTTTCTAAAAATTGTGCACACCATATTCGCTGCTGATTACATATAAACTATGAAATTAATATATCCGCTCTTCTGCTTGGGTGTTTTTGTGTTTACTAATGTGCGTCCTGAATAAATGTTTTTACTCAAAGCAATGCGTACATTTTCGTATACTGTAGTTTAAATGAAAATATCTTTTAATACTACAAAATAGGTGATGAATAGAATAGTGGAATTGACTAATCTTACTCTATATACACAGCTTTATCCAAAGATAAAAGAAGATAGAAGCTATTTTATTATTTTACATTTTAAATATGCTAAGTACCTATGATTTAAATTCAAATGTTGACGATTACCATAAATTTTGTTTTTACTAAACACGTTATAAATAAAAATAACCTTGAATATTATCATAACAAGCTATCGTTTTTTGACAAACAACATTCATTCGCATACAGTTACAATAAATTATTAACATATAGTGCTATATATATGTTACTTTGTCTAGAACATACACAGCTAATGTGCATTATAACACAAGTATTTTCTAATCTATTTTAATGTTTATCGTACGTAGAACATCGCAAACGTAGTAGGTATAGAGTATCGGATGCAATCTAAGGGCAGTGCATTTAACATTTCACTAGCATAGTGTGCGTCACAGCAGTCGCACTACGAGTATGTACACTGCATAGAGGCTGAATATGACATTGTGTAACCTTTGTATTTTTTTAATACATGTATTTATAAGTGAAAAGTAAGTTTGCAATATACTCAATAAATACTTTGCCGTAATGTACTGTTCCTGAATATAGTTATAAGCAATAATGCGACGCCAAAAAATGTTTTGGCAGCAAGGTCTGTTCCCAAATATAGTTATAAGCTATTTGCGACACAAAATAAATGTTTTGGCAGCAAGGTCTGTTCACGAATATAGTTACAAGCTATTATGCGACTCAAAAAAAGTTTAGACAGCAAGGTATGGTCCTATTATTTGACCTGTGATGTGATGGTAGCGAGCGTTACTGCGTCAGAGATGAAACGGTAGGATGCGGTAAGGTTGTATGTAACAAGCAACGCATTCCATTTCGGGAGTTCAAAACGATTTTTTCATACCGCGTATGATGTCTAATCGAGGTGTGGTAATATAGCTTCTCACCCTTGCTATCTCCTAACTCTACATAACTTAATAGTCAAAAATCTTCTTTAGAAACAAGTTTTCATTAAAATGCGCTAAATAGAATCAGCATAGTAGAAAAACATGAATAAACGGAGTCCTGCCTTTTTAGAGTGACTTTACTTTGACTTTTTCTCAGCAAAATGAAATATTTTATACCCATATTGTAACAGTGCATTGGAAATAATTAGTCCGCCATGTTGTATTTATAAAGACATCACAGCTAACCATGCATAGTCATCTAAACGTAACTGTATTTAAAATGTCAGCTCAATCGGATGAAGATAATATCTGCTTCAAAATTGAGTTGCATGATTCCACCTGCCCCAAAAAACTTAAATTCATTGCAATATAATAAGAAGCTAGTAAAATGGAGCGGTGTTACCTTTAAAATAATTAGTATTGGCCATCATAAGTTGTTGTTGAACACTCTTAGCTGCCTGTATCTCAATTAAGTAAAGAATTACATAATAATACCTGTAGGTATCATTATAAAACTAGTTTTTAATTATATACACTGCTACAGAACATTTTAATATTTTTGTTTTTTAAATTTATGCAGTCGAAAAAACGTTAATCGTTATAAATTTCATGAATAAGATGATTTCTTCTGTTTATGTTTTATATTAGCATATGTTTAGCAACGCATGTGTATTCTTATTTAAAGACTTGGCTTTGCAGTAAAAGTAATCGGCAACAATAGTCACACCATCATGTGCTGCACCTATATGGTTCTATTGACCTATTTATGATAAAGGGTAAAAGCTTGGCTCGTTCTTATAGTACATAGTACCGAGGTATATTTATTGAGGGAGATTTACAACATGCTTTGAATTTTAACCGAGATTGTCAATGTCATATTCAGCCTATCACGACGTAGTGCTGTACCTCTGGCTGCGGCTCTTCGCCGAGTGAATCGCCCAGCGCCTCGGCCTGGCTCTTCATTATCGAGTATATTTTCACGTACGGCGCCTTCAGCAGCTATCGTAACACATTACACTATTTACGTACAAGTGTTTACCGACGTGTTTTTGTCTCAGGTGTTTCAGTGACATTTTTACGAGATAATGTAGATATGTAGGAAAAATGTTTAGGTGACATTAGGCCCCTTACTTTACAACCCACTGTTTACTAACCAAAAAACGGTATTTATAAAGTTTGTAAAAAAAATAAGGTCTTAACACACTAGTTGTACGATTGAATCTATGTTCGGTTGTCTTAAAACTTTTAACTAAAATGGAAATTGATTTTGTTTTGTATGACTGTCGCATGAGATAAGAATATTAATTATATGTTTATATAGAATAGCTATATTTAGCTTATTGCTTCACTGATAAAAACAGATTTTGTTACAGAAATGGGTAAATTATTAGTTCTAATACATCCATGACATTTATAGCTTATTGTGATATGTATGTAACTACTTGTTAGTAATAGATATGATCACATTAGTGTACGGTAAAGAGTTCGTTTAAAAAATTTACGTGGTAAAGATACGGGTACATTGTATATTATCATTTGTTATCAGTAAATGTGTCAATGAACTGTATGTATTGCACCGCGATCTTGGCTTATTGACAATGCAAAACTGTGATATTAATCAACAGCATGAAGTTATTGTTAAATATTATGAAAGTGTTCTTATAACATTTGTTTGGTGATAAGCAAATAATGAAATTATAATTTATTCGAATTCTTTGCTAGGTGCTTATCAACTATTAAGTTTAAGAGATTAAAATTTATACAATTTAAGAAATTAATTATTTAATATATGAATAATATGTATAACTTCCCACACTTAGCGCATACTATACATAGGTACGCTAATTTTTGTTTAAAGAAAATTTATACAATTTTATACTTGCTACGCATTATACCTTTACGGTTATAACAAATACGTAGTGATTAGTATCACAGTTTGCGTTTACCAAATAAGCAAGATAGTGTCCACAATTTTTGATGTCTGAAATATTCACATGCTAAAAAGAGTATCATAAATATTCAGTCCAAATTAGGTAATTCTCAATAACGTGGCCCTCCATATGCTTATGTTATCGACCTATTTACAGTGCCAGAGATTTTATAATGTAAAGTCGGCATGGATAGTCGTTTTAAACAATCAAATTTACTAAGCATCTGAGTACTATCTAAAACACACTAAAATAATATTAGATTTTGTAATTGCCGAACAGAAACTATCAAGAAATGCTGCCATTAACCATGAATCCTTTTATTTTTATATTTTTTGAGTAGATAAAAGCTTTTGCAACTTTCAGTAGAAAATTAGGCCTCGTGCGTTTTTTTGTCTCAATAGAAATATGTGCATTATGTACGTAGTAATAAGAATGTTTATAGATTAAAGCTTCTGTGTATTAGGCCTTAAGGGTGCAGTGCTTATGTAAATTTGATTGTCACCGACTTAGGTAAAAATTTGTAAGAAAAATATTGATGTTCAATGTGTACTGTATGTGGAAGGTGAGATGCACAGTCGTCCAAAAGTGTATTAAAAGCGTTATTTAATAAAATAGTGTTTGTAATAAATTGTAATATGTAGGTATTAAAATATGTAAAAAATAGACAAATGAATTTTGGTAGCGACTTACCTCCCATGACTCGCGGGTGAGGTCAGAAACGTCACCGGTACTGCCAGTCCTCTCGTCCTACAACGAATGACGCATTAGTGAATTAGTGATGATAATGTGGTAGTAGTTACAATGGTATTATGTATGAATAGCTAAAAAGTTCAACGTAGTATGTCTGGTTACTCATAAACACTAAACGCATTTACAAATGGTTTTCCTTTAGCAATATTACAAGTGCGTAATTCCAATGAGTCTGTACAAGACGAGTTCAATCGTCATAAACATTGCAAAGGTGCGTAATACAATAATGTATTTTTGAAAATGAAAAATAAGATACAATTACAACTTGTAAATTTTTATGTGGGTCCCACGATTGTTTAACTAGGACTTGGTTTTATTGTAGCCTGATGTTTGCCAGGTCTTTGTTATTGCTCGACTCTGCCTCGGTAGCGAAGTGTATGCGACTGCCGCGAACGACGTCCCGGGTTCGATTCCCGGGTCAGAAAAAATATTTGTGTGATCCACAAATGTTTGTTTCCGAGTTTGGGTGTTTCCTATGTATAATATGTATGTATTTAGAAATATATAAGTATGTTTATCAGTAATCTAGATCCCATAACACAAGCTATATTAGCTTACTTTGGGCTAGACGGCAGTGTGTAAAAAAAATGTCCCAAAATATTGCTGTAGATTCTGATATACAGGAGTTCAAATGTGATATCCTGTCCCATGGTGGGGATGGAAAATAAATAAAAACGCTTCCAAATTTAAATATTATTGCAGCTTGCAATATAAGTTTAATCGCGTTGTGGTTTGGAGTGAAAGACATTTAAGCGAATTCAAACGTCGAATGACGTTTAAATGATGGTTGACGTCGTTCATTAGTTAACGAACGATCCGCGACGTCTTAAGACTAAAAAACAAAACCATTAGTAGGTATACCAATGCTTCATTTTAACATTACCTACATTATCATAAATTACATTTTAGCTTCTTACCCATATCCAGTGAAATACAAGAACAGGAAACCAAAGAGTCCAGTGTTTATGAAGGATATAATTAGATTAGATATTCAAACACTTTAGTTACATCGATACCAGACCCTTATATGTTGGTAATGCGTTAGATGTATGTTATTGGTGTTAATCATTGTACTATGCTCTTATCTAAATGAAGATGACGGATGAGTTATGACATGGTGAACAAGATAAATCTGAAATATGACATAGATTTCGAAGGTGCGTAAAAAATTTGAATATGGAGTATGTGGAATATAACATTTTATAATATTTTTTTATTGTCAACTGGCTAGGACCTTGGTTTATAAGGTGGCAACACTGTAAAGTCACTTTTTATGAAGTACGGAGCGTTGCATAATTTATAACTCGTTTAGTTTAAACACTTTAACCCGCGAAATATACAGACTACTAACTTACGAACTTCAAGGCTATCACTGGCGTTGATATGCAATAATTTAAGTTTATATACATGACTGGATAAAAATTTATACCAACTCATTTTGGTTGGTCATGCTCCTTATTGAATATTAATTGCATTTCCAATAATTACTTATTAAAATGACTTTTACATTGCATATTTTGTTTATATAAGTTTATAAGTTTTAGTATAAAACCTTAATTATGTCATTTACATAATGTTGCAATAAACAATATCTCGACGCAAGATAGGTTTTAGAAATTTGAATAAATATTAAAATAGACATAATCAATTTCTTTCCTGTCGGAATAAGAAATTGATTTTTAATTAGAGTTTTGTGAAATGCATCATCAAACGAGATATAATTGTACAATTTACATAATTTTAGCCGTCCGTTTAATACTCTACTCAGCTACATAGAATGATAAGTGAGTGGCAGGGTCGCCTTTTGCGAAGACTAAAACCACCTCTTTCAGAAATAGTAAGTATAATCAATGATGAGAAAGAATAAGTAAAGTAAAATCGAACCCCAGTATCAGAAGAAGCAAAGGCATAATCTAGCTAGACACAGGCTGAATATTACATAGTATCATCTGATATCGTTTTGAAGAAAGCCTACAGATTTATATAATCCTAATTCTTATACAAAAATGTGCAGCTATTTTTGTAGCAAATTTCTTAACTAAGAACCCTTTACCTATATATTTTTATCACAGTGTACCTTCCTAGATTAGTGCACATGAATCACAAGAAAAAATAGTGTTGGATGGCAAGGAACCAATGTTAGTCGCGCCCTAATATATGTCTATATTAGGGTGCGAATGACATCTTACTTATTTTATACAAACCAAGCGTGTCACTGTTTACTCATACACAGTAAAGAAAGTCGAAAATAAAGCAACTGACAGACTGTGTATGCTATTTTCGCCTACAGTCTGACGTAAAATTGGGAAACGGTATTATTATAACTTTCGTCTCTATAAGGGCGCGAGCAAAGGAACAAGTAACATTTTTAGCTCTATGTCTTGGACTTTGAAAAAATTCGCTTACCTTCTGTCCCGGTTTTGGTTCATCGTCGTCCCACTCAGTATCACTATCGATAAGTTCGTAGCCTTGTGCGCTGACGTCACCAAGAGGACCGTACCGGTCGGGCACCCAGTGTGTTAGGAACTTGAATAAATCGTCCACCCTGTATACAATATAGCCAAGTATACACGTTAAACAGATAGCTACTAAAGTGTAAAGATCCATTTTGATAAGTCGAATGTATTTATTTAAGAGATGTAAACGTGTGACTTGCTTCTTTGATAGAAAGTGAATGCTTATCGTACAAGTAGACAAACAATCTGGGACACTATGTTTAGAACATTACATGCGTCATGGTATTATGACGAGATTTCTTTAGAAAAGTGCTCAGACATATCACCGTTAGAAGTAAACACTGTCTATCACGATAAAACTCGTATCATGATATACATTGATATCATCTAGTTTATATTTTAATATATACATATTGATATTCAATATTAAATAAATATTTCAATAACTAATTTCTTGTATATACTTTCACATTCATAAATTAAAACTTCAATGCATATTATTAGACTCGAGTAAAGCAGAAATTTTGGGTCACTCAGTACTAGATACACATTTATTTAAAAATTAGGATATACTAATTATATTACGAAACACCTTCAATATTATATATACATAGAAAACATCCAAACTTCGAATTCGACATTTGGTTCGACCTGGGATTCGAACCCAAGCCCTCAGCATGGCAGTCACAAACACTATCACAGCGCCATCGAGGCAGTTATCAATTCATCTTAAACTATAGTAGAAGAAATAAGCCACTATTTTATACCGCACTGTGTAGCATTGCGCTTGTATGCAAATCGTACTAGATGCATACGTAAATTTTTACCAGTTGTTTCAAGTTACATGTAGTAGCATATTGCCCATTTACTTGACTTATTTATATCAGTCTCATTCTACGGCAATGTTCATTACACGGCAATGGGCTCACCACCTGTTACGTGGGACTAAAATGAATACGGTGAAATGGGGATAAAGGCGTGACAATATCTATGTGTGCTCATTCTTCCGGCAAAAAGGTGCACCAAACTTGCTAGTTCTAGGTCAGGATGGGCTCTCGAGGATCATGGACGGATTCCTAATAGCTTATTTAAAAAAGTTTATTGTTGTCATACATTTTCTTTGGAATCTGATTTTAAGGTAGTGTAAAGCTCACCGAGGCCACTACAAATTTAAAAAATATTGTAGTAGGTCTAGAAAAAAAAATGTTTACATCCTAAATTATTTTTTGCTATAGATGTTTTTCTTACAAATATTATGTAGATTAATTCTATTTACTGGAAACTAATGTAATATGTTGAAGCGCTCGTGGCCCCGCTGACTCAGTGTTCTGTAAACGACCACTGTGTTAAGGATGTAGCTATGGCTGGTTGCGGATAAACAGCTTTGTGGTATTTCCATTTACGAGCGTTTTTGTGCTTCGGAACACACGTTAAGCCGTTGGTACTGGTTGCCAGTAACAAGACAGTCAGGAAGTCAAGTTGCAGGCCTGGCTTGAAAATTTTCAACAGCAGGTAGCTATATCAACACGACAATGGGCTCACCACCTATTCCGTGGATCAGGAATGCCCACGGTAAAATGTGGGCGTATTGTCTCTGCCTTCTATCTATCCCCGAAGGGGTGATAAAGCGTGATTGATAAACATGTATTGAATTTTTCCTATAGTATGGAGATGTTTAGAAAATACTGTCAAAATATGTTAAATAGATCTTTAAGGTCAGTTACATATTAAAAAACCAAAATTTTCCCCATACTCACCGGTTCCTAGGCACTCCGAACCAGTACTCCGGCTTCATGCGCTTGCGTCCATAGCTCATTAGAGGCGTGGTGCGCGGGAGTGGACGACCGATGGGTTTGCCCATGCGCAGCCTCAGGTACAGGGGCGGGTCATCGCTCGGTCGGGCCGGCCGTGGTATTAATTCTGTTCAATATTATTACATTCAAATATCCATATAAGGTGCTGTTCTTGTTACATAAATGCTGTGAGTAGAGAAAGTGAAGAGAATAAATAAATATTTTGGGACATTAAGCTAATATAAGTTTGTGTTGTGGGATCTAGACCACTGATACTTTTATATATACGAGTATTTATAAATACTTACTTTTACTCTGATTTTTTTCTTTATATACTAGAATGACATTTGGAATGTTGCCGCTTTATTGCAATAAAAAGATAGTGACGTGACCAAAAATAATAGGTGGTTAGTGGATTAGTTTAAAATTGTGTCTATGCAAATTCAAGGAGTATTGAATGAGAAGTTTTAGAATTTAATTAATTTAAGTCATGCAGTTTTATTCGGATATTGCGTATATATGTGTATAGATACGCGACTTCGTTCATGTGGAATGTTTCTCACCAAAACCCCTTCCTTAGTGCTTGCTTGAAGCACACCTCAAATTGCATGTTTGTGACGCACGAGAATAAGAGGTAGATTCTGGATCAGAAACAAATCGGATTTCACTCTGACTAGACTTTTATAAAAAAACTGTACATTTTGCGTCGCATGGCAGAAAACGAGAATTCGTCAAACGTGTCTTTAAAAGACAACCTATGGCCAGATCGTTGCGGCCAAGTCAGCATCACATTCTCTTTTAAATCTTTTATCACTTTAAACAGTGGAAACACAAATCCCCAAAATTTCATATAGTTTTTTGAGCACAATGGCGCTTGTTTGCTTTGTCACCTAACATATCAAATTAGTTTTCCTCCTCATTGGAAACGTATTTAAACAAGTTTTGTAACACTGTCTTCTCTGACGCTCAAAGCAACCCGGCGTTTTTTTTCTTGGAGGGTTAACTGCAGTACTCGGTTCAAAGTTTCGCATGATGTTTTACATAATACAACAAACATAAAACCAAACAGTGACACTCAAACAACAACGTAGCAAAGCTTGTGAAATAAGTAGGTATACGTTAAACCGATCAGGAGCGAAGAAGGTAGACGTATGGCGGTATGGTATTTTCTGGCAGATTGTATTGTTTTAATATTTATATTTTTTGTTTTTGAAGTGAAGATTTCATACACAAAAAATAAAATTTAACAGTAGCACCCTCACGACAGACTGCGGATCGGGTTCCTACACGCGCCCTCTACGCTGCCCCTTTCACGAGCATGAGGTGTTCACAGAATGACGTGGCGGAGTTCTAACTTGCTCCCGCATGAGACCATGACTCGCACCTTGGTCTCCAACAAAAGAATATCCTCGTCCAAGAGAAAGAATCATCATCATCCGAGCGTCTGTCACAGTTGCGTCTCGGTTGCCGCAAGACGTGACCCTACCAGCGAAGGCGACACTCTTGCAGCTTATCTGCAATGTCACGGACGTGAAGTCTGCCGCGGATGCGTCGAGATCCTCACGCGATCCATCTGCGTGACTCCACACATTCACCGCAGCATCTTCATTTCCGTGACAAGCAGCTCCAGCTTGTGTCGCTCCAGTAGTGGCCACGCCTCACTACCATGTAAAAGGACAGGTCTAATGAAGGTTTTATAGACCTGTCCCTTCAACCTGACCGCATTTTTGAGTCACAAATGTCACCAGTCTAGCAACAGACCACGCAACAGCAATGCGTGTCTTGACGACGCAATCGATGTCACTGGACGCGTGAAATATAGATCCCAGGTATTTAACCTGATCCGTGCGCTCGAGCAAATCATCGCCTATGCGGACGGATGTGGGATCTGTAGAGTTTAATGCCAAGTACTCGTCTTCGCCACATAAGTTTCAGACCGTCGTTCGCAAGCGTCTCCTTCTACGCCTTCACACGTCGTACCAACCTTCCCATGTCCGCGTCTGCCAGCGCGATATCATTAGCATGCATGAACAACCACGGAGGCTGCTCATGTGAGTCCCTGATGCTGTCTGACATCACGTCTAATATCACGCTAAACAAGAACAGACTAAGAACCCTGGTATACCCCGACAGTGATGGAGAAGGGTTTCATGTCGCCAAGTCGCCGTCGTGTGTCCAAGAGCAAAAATAATAGTAAAGAAATATTTATAACATTATTTGTATTATCAGTTTATGCATACTGATTATACAAATATTTTATTTTATTTGATAGTAATTTTAAAAACCTTTCCTATTAGTCGAGTGATTCGATTAATAAACTAAATCGACTAAGTAAGGCATTATGCTTGCACTCTTGCAACATTAAAAATGTTAATGATATACTGAAATGTCATTCTAGTCTATAAAGAAAAAATCAGAGTATAGTATATAGATGATATGATAGAGATATAATGATGAGAGATATATATATATATACATAGAAAACACTCAAACTTCGAAATAAACATTTGCCAGTTCCGGCCCAGGATTCGATCCTGAGACCCGAGACAGTCAAGAAAAAAGAACGGATACGTCTCTTTTTTCTATTAATATAATCCTTCTTTTAAGTTTATCTACTGCAGGGACTTTGTCGCCACTTTTCTATGTCAAAAGACACACTTGAGTAGAAACCACATTCGTAATTGTTAGTTGTCCAAATAACAATTAGTCAGATTGATGGGTTAGTTAAAATAGATAATTTGTTAAAACTAAAACTAAACTAAAACTAACTATCTTCACGCTGTATCCCTGACGGGGTAGTCAGAGAGGACAGATCGCTAGGCTTCGCGATCCATACATACTTCTTTCGCTTCTTCGAGATTCATCAATCGCTTCATTTTTTTGTTAAAACTATATCACAGGATGTCAGTTTCTGAGACACTTACTATCAAAAGAGGCGAAGAGATCAGGCATATCATCGACTGAAACCATACTGCGGTAGTCTAGACGAGGCTGTTGGGGCTGCGACCCGGAGCTTGAAGTAGACTTGGTGTGCGAGCGACCAAAACCGCCGAGGGAGCTTCGTCTACATACACGAAACTTGTTTAGTATAACAAGTTATTGCAGTAGTTAGATCATTCGAGATCTATTAACTGAGCATTATGGTAAAAGTTGGTACCCAACTGCCCGTTGCAGCTGTAAGCGCTGACGTTGCATCACTTTGGTTTCTATGCATTTCGGGCAAAAGTACATAGAGGCCACTAGTGTCGCGAACGCCACATCGCCTGTAACTGGTATGAGCAGTCGGATATAAACTTTTAAGTTACAAGTTTAATTTAAAGCAAAGATCATATTAATCAATAGGTATATTTATAAAAAAAAAATGAGAATAAAGAGAGTAAAAAACATTCATAGTCAACAGAACTCCTGTAAAAATTAAAATGTAATATTTTTTCTCAAAGCAATTTAGATAAAGACACATTAGGCCAATCTGTAGACTTCTTAAGCTAAACATGCCAAAACATTACAATATATAAAAAAAAGGTGCCGGTAATAGGAGATAATGAGAGTGTCAGCGACATCACATCGTTGCCTAAGGCGATGATTGATGATAATAATGATGATTCAGACATCCGTAGAACTATCTGGGAGATGATAGCTAAATTATCCTAACACATATACAACATGCTCTTTAATTGATAACAATAGAGAATAATTGGAGAATTTGAAGTTGTAGAATCAAACAGCCATTAAATTTTTTCAACACTAAAATAGTGTCGTATTCTTTTATACTATAAAAACCAGTCAAGATCGTGTTAGTAATGTATAGGTTCCGTAGAGTCCCGCTTCGAGTGGCATACTTCCGCCAGCCTTATAAAGGGTAGCGTTCGAAGATGTTATAAAAAAGACTACTGTTTCGCTACTGTAATGGCTGTTTGATCCTAGACACCGTTCAAATATTCGCATTACAGACATAATAAACAAACACTTATGCCGGTGGATATATTGAGAAGGGTGAGATAACGAATATTAGGCCAGACTGTGCGACCACTGCGTCATAACAACGATACAGTGAAATAACGCCTATAGACGTTGTCATTGATTTTTGATAAATAATGATAGAAATTTATTACGCCAAGAGCCTATTACCCATGAAATTATCTTTTATTAAGATATTAACTTATATCTTAATATAAGTTATATCATATTAATTCTGCGATAGATAAAGAAAATAATATTGTTCAGAAAGTCAAAGTATCAGATATAGGTTAAAACTGCTAACGCGCTAAGCCGCAGTGGTCTACACAAACCTCACAGGCAACAAATTACAATATTTGGCACATCGACATTTTGCAGCGGAACGTGATATCACGTACCCCGAAGCTGAGAACACGTCGTGAGGCGCCTCCTCCGAAGGGGTTTTACTCAGGAACAAACCAGTACCGAACTCTACTAAATTCATTGGTGAGCTAATTGCCAATGAAAATAGCGGAGCCGCGTTATTTCCAGTTAGCATCCACGGTAGCAAGGAAAAATTTACGATAGCCACATTAATTGGTTTTATCGTTCAGCATGTGTATATGTGTGTCGAATGTTAGTGAATTCGTTTTTGTTGTACACACCATTAGATTATTCCAGAAAAGTTTCTCAAATGAATGTGGTCGCCATATAAGTGATGTCATTCGATTAATGCAAGGCCACGTTATTACATCGCTAGGAGATTATGATATAATTTTGCGGCCATGACAGATTATGACAATATATTAGTTGTTCCTTTTTGATAAGAACCACGGTCCTTAAAGAAGTACATTATTATGATGTGAATATGTAAATGTGTCACAAATTAATGTTCTTTAATAGAACTGCACTTGGGCTGATAACAAAACCGTGTCACTTAGTCACGGACACGTTGGTTTTTTTTAATTGCACGTCATAAATATACTCGATACCATTTTCATGCTTCATCTATAGTCAGTTGAGGTTACAACCGTTTTTTTTTTCATGTATGATTAGACAATTTAAGCATCGAGCTTTGGGCATGGAAAGCACACTGTACATACTTGTTGTACAACTTAGTATTTACGAATTCACCTGGATTCAATGTCATCAGTTTCAGAGTTAAAAAACTTTTCCATTGACAATCTTAATTCAGTGTTCAGTTTATTCAACTTCGACCTTGCACCGCGCGATTACGCATGATTGAATACAACATATAAAAGTTACATGAAATAAATAGTGACATTGTTCTGTAATCACTAGCAAAAATATATACAATATTGCTTTTGTACTGACGAACTGTTGTATAAATTATTTATTTCGCCATAAATAAATAATTCATTATACAGAGTATTCTTTAAGCTTATTTAAGATAATAATGTGTAGACACTTTAATGCTAACCTGAGTATAATAAGGCTTTGTTTAGCAGCGTTTAATGTGTCAAGTTGCAGCACTATAACGCTTGCATATTATAATTCCCTCTAAATCTATTAGAATTCAACGTCTATGGAAGTACGGCGGTTCTTACCTGTTGAATACTTTGGAGAACATGCTGGTAGAGTTATGGCTGTCAGCTGAAGTGGGGAGAGAATCCCCTTGAGAGCCTGGACCTGGGGCCGTAGCGTCGCCCGTTAGACCTTCCACCCACGACAGTGGGTATGACAGGCGTTTCAGCATCTATTAGGTAAAATTGAACGTCAAAATTATTGATTTTATTAAAATTCAATAGAGGCGGCATCGATTGCATGAAATTTGGTGATCGCACTAACGTAATTCTCCAAGGGAAGACTAGATACTTTTGTATGGGTTTATCATACAAAAATATCGCAAACGACAGGAATAAAAGGCTCTAACACAAAACTGCGAATTCGCATCCCATTGCAAATATCATCGCCGCATTGAATATATTTTAATATTAATTAATATATTTATCTATCACGCCTTATCCCCGAAGGGGTGGCATAGGCATACATATTGTATGCCCACTTTCACCATTGCCGTGTTGAAATAGACAGACGCAGGTTGTGGCTACCTGCTGTTGAAATTTTTGAAGCCGCCCATAAAGCTTTCAACTTGACTTAACGACTGCCATGTTACTGGCAACCGGGACCAACGGCTTAATGTGCCTATCGAAGCACGGAAACGCTCGCAAATGTAAATGCCACATAGTGGTCACCCATCCGAACACCAGCCATTGTAAAAGTTGCGTAACTCAGCGATCGTTTACAGAACACTGAGTCCGCGGGGCCACGAGCGAATATGAATATTAATGTGCTGCGAATTATAAGTTTTGTGTAGAAGCGCAAAGGACGAGAGGCAAGCATACATAGTACACTCATTTCCGTTCGAGCTTATGAAATTATTTCTACATATAATTATGGTCTTGCCCACATACTAATCGCTTTTCAAAAATATTCCAATTATACCTACTTCTGTTTTTTATTCCATGGTAAACACGTAAACATTGATACAGAATGCTCTAGTTTAGATTAAGGGTAGGACTGCTATTTAACCTCCTAACCCCGTGCACCAGAGCCTAGTCTGTGGGTGTGTACTACATGCAGGTGAGTTTGGCTCGGACCCCAAGATCTATGTGGAACTAGGGCTGTATCCTATACCACTTAGGTTGTGCTACATCACTATTTAGTTACGTTAGTTACAAAGAATATGTCACAACTCTAGAGCTCGTTCGCTTTAATCTTGTATATGGCACTACTTTGGTGTGCCTTTGTAGCTCATAAATAATATGAAAATGAAAAATCTTTATTCACGTAGGTCACAAAGTTACACCTATGAACGTCAAGATTAGTGCTTCTACATTTACTGTCAGATTCGCAACGCAATAGGTAGAGCCTGAGGAAGAACATGGCAATAAAACTAATGGCCAATCTTTTCTAACCGACAATATGTGCATTCATTTTATGTTCATGATATTTGAACAAATTATATAGTAATGAGTCTATACAAACGAAACAAAATCAAATCAAAATGAGAGTGATTCTAGTTGCCAGCTTTAAAGACAGCCTTCTCTTATGCCTAAAAATCTGGCAAGACACTCAATGGATGCTGATTTACAATGTAGGTATGGCTTACAACATTAAACTTACATTGTTCCTCTGGAGTTATGTGAGAACAGTCGATTAAACTTAGTTTGCCTTAAATTTTAATAGTATTATTTGTAATAATTGCTATAACAGCTATGAGCTGACCAGTCCCAACAGACGGCACCCGTTCCCGGGCATGAAGCATATATCAGCCATCGCCCTACTCAGCCGTATTATAGGGAATAAGGCAACCCGATACATACGCCACCACTGCCAGGACACTTAGGCGAGCATGACATACTCAAACTACACAACAACCATCATGTCAATATGTGATTGTACAACAAATAAATGGATTATACTGAAGACTGAAATATCATTTACCAACACACAAATTGGACAGTTTGGACATACCTTATTCTTTTTATCAGGTTTGACGTCATCCTTATGCGAGGTGCCGTCGAGAGAGAATGAGACAGCAGTAGATTTGCGAGGTTGCCGTTCCGCTTCGCCCAGCGGCGGCGCAGAAAGAGGTGGTTCCCCACGCGCCAGGCATACCGGAGGAACCCACTCGCCCGACAGCACTATGTCCGCATCGCTGTATACCTGTCATCATATCACACGGTTACTAGGACGATTTAACCAATGGACGTGTAATGTACTCAATAAAGTATGAATCACGTTCAACCAATTTTCGTGCCGGGGGGAAAAATACACACATATTGTTTTCTTACTCTTGCATGAAGTGTTGTCACTGTCTAACAACCAATAATAATGTAGCTATGCAATTCGAATTTGACACAATATTATTCGGCTAATTTGAGATGGTCACTCTTTGTATAATGTTTATAGAGAATAAAAGTATTTTGAATATAGGCCGATTAAGACCGCTGTCTACCCCGCTCGAGCGGGGTATAGGCGCCAACGGAAAATAGCGCGTCCATTTGTGAAATCGTCCTAGCACGGTTACAATACTCCTCTGTAAGTATTACATATTTTTAAACTCACCCGACTTATACTATGCATTGTATGTTATTCGGGTATTTTTCGCGTAATATCCTATACATCAGTCTATTCTTGACCACGGCTATTGCAATACAGCCGAAACGTTGAAAGGTGGAAAAAAGATAAAATAGTACGCGAAAAAGAGTCGAATAACATAAGACTCCACTGTAAACATTCCAATGTTCAAATACACTGGTGATGTTAAACGTTACAAATACACTGGTGATGTTAAACTGTAGTCATTTTTGCGCTGATAAATTGGATAAGTTACTTTAAAAAGTACTGCAAACGCATATGTTTCTAAACACTGAAACGTAATTACTTAGTAAATAATACGGAGGCCCTGGGGCCCCATTCTAGGCTATACGACTTGAAAGCGTAGACGGAAATTTGCTGGTGAAATGTCATTTGTTTCATAATTAGAAACGGAGAAACAAGAGATAAAATACAGTTCAC
The DNA here is from genome assembly GCA_948477245.1 of Thumatha senex. Classification (NCBI taxonomy): domain Eukaryota; kingdom Metazoa; phylum Arthropoda; class Insecta; order Lepidoptera; family Erebidae; genus Thumatha; species Thumatha senex. The sequence continues at coordinate 22,294,727 of OX419726.1, forward strand.
CAGTAAATTTACGTCTACGCTTTCAAGTCGTATGACTGAGAATTAGGGCCCTGCGGTTTCACCGGCGTAGTGCCTTTTCCCATGGGAATACTGGGATAAAAAAAACCCTTAGTTACTTGTTATAATTTCAGGTATTATTAGCCAGTAAAAGCTCAGTTAAAAGGTTTAGCTATTTCACGCATTATCTGGAACAAACAGACAGAGAGACGCCTTTAGTGAAAAGCTGTTAATTTCGAATTACAAACAGACACTTCAATTTTATTTCTGTATATAGAATAATACTTATATAAAGAAACTTGTGTCACGCTAGTAGTAAATATACTTTCGACTTAGTTAATAGGTGACCAAACACTATTAGTAATCAGTTTATCCTAAAACACACACAATAACAGCATCCACATAATGTGCCACAAAGTTTCATAGACTTACCTTGCGAAGAACGTAATTCACCAAAATTCACCAGGTCCCGAACAAAAGTAAATTAGAAAGAAGAAAAACGAAAGGAGTGCTTATAAAACCGGCGAAGACTTTAGGAAGAGTATAGTACAAGAAGAAAACAATACCACTGTAAGAACCTAATGCAATCCCTTATAGAGTATAGTCTTTTGAGCCTTGTAAGAAACAAATTTCCATTTGGAAATATTCGTGAAGAAATATCCTCAGCCAACCACCACCATTCCTCACCTCTTCATGTGAGGAGGTAGACATTCCGTCCACACTGCGAGGTGCATTCCGGTGCATAACTATGAAACATTGCAACTGATGAGCCGCCTCTCGATACTTATCAATTGGCGGTATCTCCAGTTCGGTGGACTCGTATATAGTATCTATCTCATGACAGCAATACTCATCGCACTCTATTACTGACCCCTAAAAATTCGTGTGTATTAGTATAGAGTAACATAGCTGTAAACATGTGTTGACATGACATATGACATGACACATTACATGACATATGACATGACATATGACATGATATATGGCATGACATATGACATGACATGACATATGACATGACATAGCATATCGTCACGTAAACATGTGTTAGTGTGTTATTTACAAACATAAACACAATTTACTAATCAAGTTTAAAAAAGTAGCAATTGCGCTCATGTTCAAGACTTTAGGGGGCCGAGTCTACTATTGACAAGCCGTAGAATAGAACCAGAATCGCTGTTTTTAGCTGTCAAAATGTTAGGCCACTGGCGCGGTACGTGTTAGTAGAATTTTATCAGTAGACCGATAGAAGTCTTTTGGAGAACGATTGTAATAGTAGACTATGAAAAACTCTCAAAGTTGTACCGTTGGCTTTCTATTGAGCGAAGATTTCGACACGATTGGAATAGCAGACTCGGCCCCCAGATTATGTTGTAGGCATTGGTACAGGTGGCGGATATAATAACTATCTTCAAGCTGTATTCCTGGTGAGGTAGTCAGAGAGAACAGATCAGCAGAAGGCAATACGGTTGTCAAGTCGAACATGTTGTCTTCAACACAAAATTTTGGCTGCCACTTTTTTTATCCGTTCAATTCCTTACAGAGGACTAACTAACTATTTACATAATAAACAAAAGATTCTCTACTGATAAGTTTGTGAGCTGAGATGTCATTGTTTTGTCCCATAACATGAGTATGATCTTTATTAATACTTTTTTCAACCATATACAAAAATCTAAAACTACATAAGTACATAGGTACTGCCATTTTGCAGACTGACCTTCTTAGAGTTAGCCGGTGTAACATTGAGTAGCGGATCGCGGATATCGATCCCGGAGTCGTGGTAAGACAATTTGACAAGATGCTGAGCATCATCCTCAGGAACATCACCTCCTTCGGACCCATCGGCCGCTGCGCCAAGGTCCACTTCTCCGCTCACGCTCTCGTCTTTGCAAGGATCTGCGCTAGATGACACCTAAAACCAAAAACGATTATTTAGAATTTTATTATACATATTTGTTTCTTGCTGTGGGGAGGTAGTTAGCAGCAAACCCACAAATACGTCTACGTCTAGCAGCGGAATGCTATAGACAGATTTCATTGATAAAAGCTTTATATCAAAGGCTAAAAGCTAATATAACTGTCTACCTCGCTTCCTTGATCGATAGACATCCTGTCCTTGCTCGGAATGGCCCAGTGCTGGTCGAGAAGAGATTTTCGTCTATCTTCGGTGGTTTGTTGCTGTAAATTAAAACAAATTTACGATTATTTCTCGAAGATCTGTTTTAAAACGTTCTAATTTTATTTAGTCGTGTTTCGTAAAACAACATTACTCTAACATTTCTTTACCTTTCACAGTGTGAATATGACCGTGTTGTCGTTCGCTGCAATATTATTATTCTGTTTCCGGAAACCCCGTATCAGTGTGGTAATCGATAAAAATGTCACTCTGAAACTGTGTGTGCTGAAAACACAACCTAAAACAGATGTAAATATACAAAAATATCGTAATACATACCTGCAGTGCGGTGGGAGTAACAAGCTCTCTATCAAAAGCTTTAGGAAAAGCGGCGCCCCCTCGTTCTTCGGCGTCAGAGCCGGGTCGCTCGGATACTTCCCCTCCCGTTCCTTCCACTCCCTCTACGACCTCGCCGCTAGCTGCTTGCAGCTCAGGGAACGTTTCATCCTGGAAGTAATATTGTAGTCGTTATTGTCACTTTATAATTCAGTTTCATTTCATTCATTTTTAATAATAAACTCTTTATATTATTGAGGCACTAATTTTGAGTTATATAAAAGACAAGAGGAGGCTTCGCGGTTTCCCGTGGGAATACGGGGATAAAATAATAAAGGGTCAGAAGTCCGAAAGATCAGAAGAACTTACTTTGACTAGAAGAGAATCCTTTCCAGGTGAATGTTCCGATTTATTCATGTAGTAGATCTCAGCTTGTTCAGCTCTGAAACATAAAAAAACAGCAGTATAATATCACAGAATAGGATTTAATCACAGGATTTTTTTTTCTTTAAAATTCTTTACTACATATTATAAAACGAAGTCCTCCGCCGAGTCTGTCTGTCTGTTTGTACGCGATAAACTCATAAACTACTGCACCGATTTTGTGCTGTTATCACCAATGCATAGAGTGGTTCTAGAGAATTGTTTCAATTTATAAGATTTTGTGTTAATTGGTTAAAATGTAACGCTATTTGCTGAAGATGTGAAAAAATATACCGTCTGGGAGCTTACAACAAAAACGCTGGCTAAACCCTTTGAGATATAACAAAATAATGTATGGTGAAATTGTTATATATAGGTCTATATCATATTGTAATAATATTGTCTTGAGAAAATTCCGCGATGGCATATGTTAAGAATTAAGAATAGCATATAACACTGGTAATAATTTAAGACCAGAACCATCTATGGCGCTACTTAGCAACTCTGACTGTCTGGTTATGGTAGCTCAGTGATTAGACCATTGCCCTGGTTAGGTAAAGGTCAAGGGTTCAAATCGCGTTACTAAGTTGTCAATTTTCACTATAAAAATATTATACTAGAATATTACACCTCAACATCCTGAAATAAAGAACGTACTACGATCAACTAAAATCGTTGACTGTGTTCATTATATTATATAAGTGGCTATTTGAGTTTGAAAATTTATCAACTGAGTACACATAAAGTAATGGCGTATCGGAGACTTTATTTACTTTGTAAAACAACAAAAGATTTTGTTCATTTCTAAAAATATTGCGGTGAGGGGAAACAGAAAGGCATATGCTGATATGCTGATGTCTTATACCACCGAGAGGGTAGGCAGAGGACTGACATTGGTTTTGGTTTTGCTTAATTGAAAAAGCTATTAAAACAGAACCAAATTTACTGTTTTTATACTATGGGAATTACTACTACATTAATTATCGGACCTAACGGAGGTCCGTTTTCCTTTTTTTTTGTGTATTTTTCGAAAAAGGACCTCCGTTAGGTCCGAAACTAGTCGGGCTATCCCAAAATTCACACGTGAGTAAAACCGTAGTTTGTAATAATGAACAACGCTCACGAAAGTTATTATTATACTATAGGAATTATTTCATACGAATACAGCTCGTAGCGCCTCTAATTCAGTGTTCTGTAAACAATAACTGTGTTGAGTAACTTTCGCTTTGGTTGGTCCTGTCAGATGGCTGACCGCCTTATAAAATTTCTATTCACGAGCGTTTCCGTGCTTCGGAAGGCATGTTAAGTTAGTCCCGGTTGAGAATAACATGGCAGTTTTCAAACCAAATTGAGGGCTTTTCAATAGCAGGTCGCCGCAACCTACGACTGTCCATTTCAACACGGCAACACGGCTATCCACATATTACTTGGGACAAAAATGCTAACGGTGAAATGTGGGCATACAGTATAGTATGCTACTGCCCTCCCTTCGGGGATAAAGGTGAGAATAATAACAGCATCAACAGTGTTCACCGTGATCCATTAACGTTTGCAACAATAAAGGTGTTACAATCGCGCTATCGACCCTGTTAAAACCTCCTAAGGCTTCTTTTAAAGAACCTTATACTGCGTACGCGGAAGGAAGCACCTATCAGACCTTTAGCGCACGTTAATTATTACCGCTTTTCCTCAATATTTAGTTTATATAATATGATGATCTATAGTAATAAAATTACCAAGGGGACTCACTCACTACCAAAGCTCAATCGAAACCCTCACACTAATTTTTTATTTTACCACTAATAAAATGAAATGTTATTGCAAAATTTCAGTCTATCCGCTAGCTAGTATATTATAAAATTACTATTTGATGAGGATAAGATTTAATGATTTCCACAAATACTTGTTTCTAGAATAAAAGTAGCCTATGGCCTATTATGACGTATGAGCTATATTACGGTAAAGTTTCATTAAAATCCATTCAGTCGTTTTTTGTGAAAGAGTAACAAACATACATTAACAGGTCTAAACAATTTTTCATATTTATCTATTTTTACACTATATCCTAACAGGGTAGTGAAAGAGGACAGATCGCCAGGTTACGCGATCCATGCATACTTCTTTTGCTTCCTACAGATTTATTAATCAGTTTCATATAGGCAAATCTGGGCATCATAATACATTTATAATATTAATAGGATAAACAGTTTAAGCACTCACTTGTGCGTATTATTATCAGGGCCATGCGTGCGCATATGCGCGATGTCGTAGAAGATGGCGGCGTTGACGACATACTCCATTGGCGCGATGACTCCGTACGACTCGGGCCCGTGTTCCATCACCAGCGTGTCCGACACGTTGGGGTCGAACATCACTGCGTTGGGGGTCACCAGTAATACGCCTGATACTACACCCTGGGAAAGAAAAGAAGAGTAATAATAAATAAATATTGTAGGACATTTTTTTTTTCACAGCGCCATATTGCCCAAAGTAAGCTAATATAAGCTTAGTATGGGATCTAAACAATTGAAAGACATACCTATATATTTCTAAATATATACATAGGAATCATCCAAAGTCCGAAACAAATACTTGTGGATCACACAAATATTTGTTCCGACCCGAACCTGTTCTTTCGAACCCGGGACCTCCGCGAGGCAATCGTATACATTACCACTACGCCACCGAAGTAGTCACTTATACTACAAATTTGTAAGTATGTTTGTATGTTACTATATGATGGTGGTCGCTGCAACCCACAGAGCAAGGAATGTTGCTTGCTCCCTTTAGCTCGTGCCTAAGAAAGTCGAAAGTAATAATAGGTAATACCGCGTGCCAAGTATACGTTAAACTGTATGCAATTCGCATACGCGACCTGTCGTTGTCTATCATTTACAAAGGTTCATTCATTCACAAAGGTTGTCTGTAAGAGATTGCTTTTAATTGATAAGGCCGCCCTCTGTACATTTATAAAATTGTTCTCTCTTTGTATGATTTATTTATATGTTGGTGTGCAATAAAGTTTATTCTATTCTATTATATTCTATTCTATTCTATTCTATTCTATTCTATTCTATTCTATTCTATTCTATTCTATTCTATTCTATCATTCGTAATTAATGTAGTCACATGAAAATAGGGTGATACTCCTTGACCTGTAATTATCTGCTTTACAACGTTAATCTTGAGGGTACAGGCATATATCCTTTTCCCTGAGGAGTTGGATTTGTCATTCCTTCGTCACAATTAGTTGAGGTATATGACACTTGACATTAGTGCACTAGGATTGACATACTTGTGCTATTTGGGTTCATCCTCTTTTATTATCTTTCTATAATAGATTTTGGCCATATAATGATTACATTACTTATCGACACAACCTAACTTAGTCAGGTAACTTAAAGAAATGTGCTCCCGAGTTCTCGTTGTGTTTGTTCTATAAACGTGCTCTAACAACTGAACAGAATTGATATAAGGGTAGCTGACATCCTGAAAGGAAATGTCAAGACTTTTATCACGGGAACATACTGGGTACCACCACTTTACTATAGAGAAAAGTACTTCCTTCAGTAGTTTTATATGATAAAAAGCTAGTAAGCATGTATCCCAGTTTAATATCAACCCCTGCACTTAACAGGACGTAGTTCTTTTCCTATATGTGAATATGTTAGTACGGACCTGTCCATCAGTAATATGTCGAACGTTGATCTTAAGGAATCGCTGTGGCGCATTGCTGCTAGAGGGCGCCTCCGGTGATACCGGCCTCAAACTGTCCAGAATCTCTGCAATCACAAAGAACATATGTCTTCTTAGAAAGGATCAGATATATTACGAAAACTGTTTGATATTGTAATACCACTCGTTGTACAGTCGTCACACGGTGAAGGGTCAAAGTTACACACGACTCGAAATAAACAAATAAATCTCTATCTTTCTATCTAATTAATAAAGCTCTATTTTGCTTGTATTCAAATAAATATAAATAAATAAATATCGCTGAGACAACTAACACAACGGCATCTAATTCCAAACTAAGCACAGCTTGTACTATACTTATATATTTCTAAATACATACATATTATAAATAAATAACACCCAGACACAGAATAAACCATCGTGCTCATCACACAAAGTTTTATCCTGGGTGGGAATCGAACCCACGCCCTCTTGCGTAGCAGTCGGATACAGTCCCACCGCGCCACAGAGGCAGTCATTATGGCTAAAAAGACACCAATTATCAATATTGTCAAAAACAGTTTTTTTTTATTTAGGGAATTTCAATCATGCACCACTATCGAAAATGATTTTATTTTACCATACCTAATAAATAAACAGCCTTTAATCTTAACTGTTAAGCGACTGCAACTTCTACCAAATGATTGCGTCTAAACAGGTACACGAGTAACTAATATTTTCAATGCGTTACGCTATTGTACCTATCTTCACGCTGTAACTCTGACGGGGTAGTACAATCAACCAATTCTGTTTTTATGCTACACAAGAAAAGTCGCATGTAAACGTTAGTCAGTCTAATCTACACTTATCAAGGTTCTTTGAGCATAATGTTACACCGGTAGTTAACTTACAGTAACGGTTTACATAAAATTAATTAATTAAATATATTAACGGGTTTATCATTATTTAAAAATAAAAGTAATGGGCTTTGAGCAAACAGATTAACAAAGGAAAGAAAATGATTTGAGGTTGTAATTTTAATTTATAAACATTACAGTATGAAAAGAATAGATATTAGTTGTTGTGATAAAACAGAAAACTAATATAATAAAGCTGAAGAGTTTGTTTGTTTGGTTGAACGCGCTAATCTCAGGAACTACTGGTCGGATTTCAAAAATTCTTTTTGTGTTAGCTCATTTATCGAGGAAAGCTATAGGCTATATATCATAACGCTACTACACTGGAGAGCAGAGCAGTAGTCATAAATGTCGACAAATCGGGCAAATTTTTATGCATCATTGTAGAATTTATAAGCGACGGGATTAAATAGGTGCGACGGGAGGTCGAAATATTCCACGGGGGAAGCTGTGCGGGGGGGGGGGGGGGGGTCATCTTGTTATAGCATACTTGTATCCATCACGCCTTATCCCCGAAGGGGTGGCAGATGCATATTATATGCCCACTTTTCACCGTGTGGATTCCTGTCCCACGTAATAGGTGGTGAGCCCATTGCCGTGTTGAAATAGACAGACGCAGGTTGTGGCTACCTGCTGTTGAAATTTTCAAGCCGCCCATAAGGCCTTCAACCAGGCTTAACGACTGCCATTTTACTGGCAACCGGGACCAACGGCTTAACGTGCCTTCCGAAGCACGGAAACGCTCGCAAATGTAAATACCACAAAGTGGTCACCCATCCGAGGACCAGCCATAGTGAAAGTTGCGTAACTCAGTGATCGTTTACAGAACACTGACACCGGGGGCCACGAGCGATAGTATAGTAGTAGTATAGCATACGTTACTATATAACCTAGATACATAAGATCTTTCGACCTCATAATTCTTAACGCTCATGGACCTAGGACCGATCTTCCGACTTTTTTGTCGGTCATCAGGCTGACCCTTAAGTACCAATTAGACAGACGCATTTCTGCGATTCAATTATTGTATTACGTCACTTTGAAAATTAACATTTAAACGTAAATTATGTAATGAGAGGAAGCGTTAGTGTGAAAATTTACTTTGTAAAGAATAACTCATATAATTAAATGATACAATTATGTATGCATTTACTATAGTATGCATCATTTGTTAAAAAAATAGCGCTATCCGGCTTTGATGTATGTATGTTAAAGTACGGTCGTAGATGTATGAGTTGACAAAGATGTATTTGTATGAAAATGTCTTTATTTCTTCATTTCTACAAAAGTATCATCATTTCTAGGGGCAATGCCTGTCGGACGGTCTTTAGGAGTCCGGCGCAGGAGTCTATAGAGACGTGGCGTTACAAGCAGACCTCAAACGTTTCTGTCAGTTTCACTGCATCCGCGTTTCTCGTCCCTAACCACTGTGTACAATGCATTGTGTTTCCACCCGAATAGTCCGGACATAGCTAAAGTTTTATTTTCTTTTCTTCTTCCATCACGATTTATAAAGTATTCATAAACACAAAGCAATTTTTCGTGGCGACATGATAAACAGCTGACTAATAAACCTTTCTTTTATTTACGTCAAATGTTATTGAGGCCTTTGAACTCTTAACATTAACTTTTTTATTGTTGTTCATTACGATAGGCCAATGACATGTTTTAGATCTAATAATATCATGACAAATTAAAAAGCCTTTATGAGGTATACGGCAATTTATATATAGAGGACACATTCATTTTCTCGAAACCGCTGCACCGTTTAGAATCCACACAAGAATACGCATAGATTGACATTATTTTATAGTATTGTTGTCAGTGCCTTATTTCTGTACAGCATAAATATCCATACATAATTGTATTAGATATTTTTTTGTATACTAGGTACAATGCAATTTAACAGCGGTGTACATTATTGCTCGACCTCACATATAAAACTCGGTTATTTTATCGTACACCGGCGCATTGTAGAAAACGCAATGTTGAAATTGTAGAATATGTGTGCTAAGCAGTATCGGTAAAAATTCTACCTACAAACACTCGTTAGGCGCTCGATAACGAGTTGAAATTAATGTGATCTGATAACAGATGCCAATATGACGACCTTGTGTTGTTTCATAACCATTCTATTTACCTTATATTTTAGTTCCCTAATTACAATTGAAAACAAATAACTCAATTGTAATGTATTTCCGTACCTATATCTTGTCCCGATCGATACTATGTTTCTAATCTATTAAAGATACAGTTTTTCTTCTAGTACCTTTTTCCTGTGCGGGCTCGCTAGGCGGTCCTTGTGTTGACTCGGATGTGTTATCGCCGCTCTCGGACGGTCCATCAGAATCTTTATCGCCATCTGAAAATCACAATCCCATATCATATCTGCACCTGTTACTTGGATCACGTCACGCTTCGACCACATTGCGCAGACGTCGTCGTCGCGACGTGGAACAAATCAGACATAAACAATACGAAAACAAACCATGATACAACCGCTTCAGGAATTCAAAACTGAACATTATTGTTACGGAGCGACACTAGGTCCATATCGTCACATTTATCGCTTGTGATAAAGCGTATTTATATCTCAGTATTGCATTATCTCAGTTTGTATCGACCGTTCACAATTCACATTAATTTCAATAAGCCTAATTAGAAATGTACGACAACGTTTTGAGGCGAACTGAAAATAGTTTGTTGCGCGAAGCGTATGCTCGGCGCCGCGACTGGCTCTGTTGTAACGTTTGTTTGACGTGTAAATAGGAGAAAAATTTGTTCCATGTCTACGTCATGCATGAATGAATAACACCAAGGTTGTATGTATTGTTTAGCTCTATACCGGGACAAAGCTATATTATCTACGGGTGTACAGTTTTGTTGTTATTTTCACCACTTGTTTTTACATAATTCATACATTACTCAATTGCTATTCTTTGACATAACATAGGATTCTGTAAAGTTATCTTAAGTAAAGTGTAATTAGTAAGTAATTATACTTTTAACGTGGCTTTATATTTTATAAATGTGATATTTCTGTAGTGATGTATAAAATTACTATGAATAATCACTACCAGTCGAAGTGTACTTTCCTGTTGGAGTTTTCCACTACTCATTTCAGTATCAATTGAAATATATTTTTCTATGATGTAGGTGTGCTATACTTTTTTTTTATTTATTACCAATGTTGTACATTTTTGTGAGAGGTAACAGGCAAATAGTTAGTAATTACAACATAATATGGCACAAGTACAAACACAAATAAAAATCGTATTCTATTAATGAAATTTGCGTAGATTACTGTACGTAACGTTATGTACTAGTTGAAGCCCGCGGCTCCGCACGCGTGGTGAAGTTTTCCCATTCCCGTTTCCCACAGAATTTCGTTACCGAGATAAAAAATAACCTATGTGTTATTCTGATATGTTAGCTATATTCTAAAGTTTCTCTAACTAACTCTTCCCTCTCGCTCTTGTTGAGCAAGCGGGTCTGTGCGATCGCTCCGTAATTTTAATATTTTTCCTTTGGTTTAATTTTGTATTCCCAACTCGTGAATTGGTTTATGTGATATTTTAGCCATTGTGTTTCGGTAACACGTAAGTGAAACTTAGTTTTATTGTCGTTAATCGCGTAAATATTGCTATTTATCAATCGGTAAGTTTTTTTTTATTTTCTTTCTAAAGTGTGGGTATCAGTGAATTAAGTTGCGCCGATAATTTTATTGTTTACACTTTATTTAGACACTTTTTTTATTTGTGCTGTATAATTAGTGTTAAAAAATAATGCCCTTGCGAGATGAACCTCCCGATAGAGGGGGAGGTAAACGCATATGTGCTACTATAAGGTCACCACCGGCAAAGCGACTTTTTAGTGAAATGTCTCCGGTTTTCCAAGCACCCGAAGATGTAAACAAACGGGTACAATCAGTTAAATTGGTCAATAGTGACTTGTCGGAAAACCATAATCAAAGCGAATATTGCACGTTAGTCGAGCAGGCAAACAGTTATATTGCTACAATAAATAATATAATCAACGATCAGGGATCGCGAATCACTTTGTCTAATAAAACTTCTATCATGTATTTAAACCAGCGCTTGACCGGCGTTATTTCTATTCTGGCATTAAAATCGTCATGCAACGAAACTAAGGTGGTAAATATGGCCAAAGAACTGCAAGCACTTAAATGTCAGCAACCAAAAATGTCATATGCGGATAAACGAAGGTTACGTTTGCCAGCTATAACGGCCCCCGCCCCAGCAGCAGTGAAGGCTCTTCCAGCCCGACCCTGTGTTACCCCGCGCCTGATCGTTCAATCGAGTTCACAACGGCGTCCGCGACTAAACAGGCACTTATGAAAGCTATCAAGCCCAGTGACGATGGCTTCTAAATTGTAGGCATTAAAAGAACCGCGAAATCGGGTGTAGTACTTCGTGTTGCGAGCGAAAGCCAACTCAAGAAGTTGGATTCAGTGGACGCAATCTAATCGGCGGGCTTGCGCTTAGAAAAACCCAAGGGTCGTAAACCGCGAATCCTAGTTAAAGATGTTCCTGGGTCTATGGAAGACCATGACTTTATTAGAGCCTTATATCGCCAAAACATTAAGGACGAATTAAAAATTAGCGAGGAGGACTTTATTAATAGTTCGTAGGCGTCGTTTAGCTAACGGTCGTTCGTGGGTGGGTTTGGAGCTGGAACCGGAGATCCGGAATCATTTGGTGGCCACGAAGGATAAATTATTTATTGATTGGGCCACTTGTAGATTTATCGAGGTAGTGCGTTGTATGAACTGTCAACAATACGGTCATGTTCACAAATTTTGTACGAGCAAGTCACCCAGCTGTGCTAATTGCGGCAAGGAACATGATACACGAGCATGTCCACATAAAGACAGTCCTGATTTTAAACCCATCTGTATAACCTGCAAAAGGTTTAAAAAGGCACATGACCTCCGTTGTGGCTCTCGGGAGTGTCATACCTATAAGCATAGGCTGCAGCAGCTCATTCTGAGCACAAACTACCTGTAGTTATTTCATTTAATAAAAAAAAATCTTGGAACATGAAAAATCTAATTATAGGACAGCTTAATTTACAAACGATAGGGCAGCCACGGCGGAACTGGACCGTCTAGTAATAGAGAACAAATTAGACATTGTCCTCTTACAGGAACAATGTCAGAGCGCCCACCTGTGTAACAGAGTGGTATAATTACATGCCAAGGCACGAGCTGGGATTTATGTTTCTAGTACAAATTTTACTGTAACATCTTTGAGCAACCTCATGACATCTCATTGTGCTGTTGCTGAGGTTACTTCCTCGTTTTGATTTGTGTGTTTTTTGGGTGTTTGTTGTGAGCTGCTACTTTCAATATTCACATCATATCGATCCTCACTTACACCATCTTCGTCACGTCCTGCATTCTCTTGCGGGTCAAAGAATAATCATAGGCGCTGATGTCAATGCCTCTTCTACATTATGGTATGGCAAACTACGTGTATTCGATAGGGACCGGCGCTGTGCCTTCGAAGAATTCATTGCAGAAATAAATTTATCTATACACAATTGTCCCAATGCACCACCTACTTTTTGCGGCCCTATGAGTGAGTCTTCTATTCACGTGACGCTTTCACGCGGCGACGTCTCGATATCCGAATGGCGTGTCCTCCCGGATGCGTCCTGTAGTGACCATCGTCTAATCGTTTACAAGCTCTTACCCGGTGATGCACGTGAGGAGCAAAGCTACTTGTAATTTCAAATATAAAAGTAGGGGCGCAAACTGGGAGCTCTTTGGTTCTCTATTTGCGGCTCACGCTAAAGATTTTGGTCGTGGTAACCTGTCTGTCGAAGAGAGTGCTTCGTTAATGTCAGAAATTTTTACCTACTGCGCCGACGTGGCCTTTGGTCGTGGATCTATTAACAACACTCGGAGATGCGATTGGTGGAGTGATCGTTTAGCTGAGCTTCGAAGGCGTTTCCGGAGAGCTCGTAGAAAATTAAATTATTTTATAAAGCATAAAATTAATGCCGGTGCGGAATACAATAGCGCTTTACTTGCTCTTAGAGTTACCAGGTCCCATTAAAGGGCGGCTGTTAAAAAATCAAAGGGTAATTTGCTACGTAAACTAGTGCATGGGCTGGAAGCATGATGGAGGGTCCGTGGTGCCTATATACCATGAGTTTAGGGCTAACCGTTCTGTTGATCTTGCCTATGTACGAAATATCAAAATTAACAACTCGCATACTATAGGTCTGAAGGAAACCGCGGATTACCTCTTGGATTCTCTTATACACGACGACTGCTCGGAGAATGATAGTGATTATCACCGACAGATAAGACAGTGGGCTCTTGAGCCACCATACTCACCCCAGTCAGACCTACCAACTTCTGATGAGTTTCTCGAAATTGTTAGGTCGTTGTCCATAGGTAAGGCGTCGGGTGACGAAAAAATATCTAACAAAATGATAAAGGAGGCTTGCAAGCTGTCGGGTGAAGTAATATTAAATGTTTTTAACCGATGTATTTACGAGGGAGTGTTCCCCCGTATTTGGCGATGTGGCTATATTCGGATTATTCCTAAAAAAGTCGACAAGCCGCCAGATGACCCTAAGTCGTACCGACCGATCACATTGTTGCCCTCCTTGGGAAAGCTTTTAGAGCGTCTCATAGTACCCCGGCTCCTGCCGGGCGGTATTAAATTTCACGAAAATCAATTTGGATTTACAGTAGGAAAATCTATTATTGACGCAGCGATATCAGTGCGAAAGACTGTTACTTCATCGGTTTCTCAATATGTCCTGGCCATCTTCGTAGATATTTCCGGGGCTTTCGATAACGCTTCGTGGCCAATGCTTACTCAATATTTACTCTCTTATTTATTCATATTTCTCACAAGGTACAACAACTTTAAAATTAGGTCATTATTCTGCTACCAAAACGTTAACAATAGGCTGTCCTCAGGGGTCTGTGCTAGGCCCACACTTGTGGAACTTAGGATTTGATAACTTTTTCAGTTTACCATTACTGGAGGGCTGTTCAATGACAGGATACGCCGATGACGGTATGTTGCTCGTTCAGTCGAATACTCGTGCGGGACTCGAGAGCTTGGCCCACACGTGTTTGCGCGTCGTTGCGGAGTGGGGCGTACGAAACAGGTTATTTTTTGCACCCAACAAAACATTTCAGTTGCTTTTAGAAGGAAGTTTGAAAGTACCACCACATTAAATTCAATAACGTTTACATTAAAAATAAAACTTCGGTTTGCTATTTAGGATTGATTTTAGAAAGAAATTTTGCATTCGTTGAGCACATAAAAACTGTAGGTGAACAGGCTTAAAATAACTTTTATGCGTTGTCGAGAATATCTACAGCTACATGGGGACTTTCGTTCAAACCACTGAAGGTCGTTTACGGGGCCACTTATCTAGGCTGTATGTGTTACGGGGCGCCGGTATGGGCAGATAAGGCTACTATTGGTGCTGCACGTTTAAAGTTACTGCAAAGTCAACGCCTTGCATTGGTATTTTTATGCAAGGCCTACAGGACGGTTAGCACGGAGGCTCTGCCGGTGATGGCAGGGGTCCTCCCGGTTGATCTCGAAATTCAGAGACGCGCGGCTTTATACTATTCGGCTAAGGATGACATGGATGATAGGTTTTTCTTAGAAAGAGATCGCCATAGAATTGCCAGACTGTATCGTGATAATGTACGTGAAGAACGTTTAGACGAATGGCAGCTGCGTTGGAACACTTCCATCAAAGGGCGCCACCTCTACCAGTTTTTCCCAGACGTTCGTGAACGCCTGGGAATGTCCTGGCTGGAGGTTGATCACTGTGTTGCTCAATTTCTTACGGGACATGGTAACTTTAGGAGCAAATTACATTCGTTTAAGCTGGTTGAGTCACCGTTCTGTCAGTGTTCAACTGCTGACGCCAAATATTATCAGACTGCCAATCATATACTTTGGGAGTGTAGCATTTGGCAAAATGAGCGATATAATATGCTTAATTGTTTACAAGTAACGTCGGGAGTAGTTTACTATGCGGATCTCGTGGCATCGACGGCGAATTTTCGTGCTTTTAAACGTTTCTGCCATACATACTACTGGAATCAAACATAGTTCACATAGGACCCGTAATATACTATTACCGTGGTGCCTCCCTATTTCTATAGGATTTACACCTAGTTGCTTTCCAGGTCTCCCGCTTTGCAAAGGAGAGAAGAGGTATTTCGTTCTTTTCTTACTTACTCACATTATCTTCTGATTAATTTCGTTGCGGGTTCCAAGACATGCTAACTTCTCCTGGGACATCACCGAGATCGAGCTTGGTGTAACTTTTCTGGTGTTTTGGTCATTGCTGTAGATCCTGGTTTACAGGAGTCACAGTAATGGGAATGTGGGTGGGATTAGTCCCAACAAATATTGTAAAGTTTGATTAAAACCCATTTATAGATTTTGCGTGAAAGAGTAACAAACATCCATCCATACTTACAAACTTTCGCGTTTATAATATAAGTAGGATTAATTACTAGTTACGTAACGGTATTTATACGATATAATCGCGATAGTATTTTATTGTACGAATCTTTACAGCATATTAAAAGAATTTTTGAAATCGGTACCAAGAGTTTATTCATAACCAACCAATATCTCTAAAGTTGTTTATAGACATAAGCCAGAAGTAAACACAAGGGCTTTTAACGCTATTCGCTATATAAATAATATATAAACCAAATGTTGTTTACAGTTAGTCAGCAATAAATCTACAAAACAAATTTAACTTTCTCAAATATTAGAATAAACTACAAAGATATATAAACTACTCACCTTCAAAGAAATAAGTGAATGATTCCTTCAGCGCCATTATTTCAAAAGAAATAGCGCGCGAACGTATTAAACTAATTCATTGGCGATATTTTAAATTACCTACTGTTATTTCTTAATATAAAAGAGTATGTAAATAACTTGCTTGTTATTAATACTACTATGACATTTATTATTCACAAATATTATCACATTGACAGATGTTAGAAACGAATGATAATTTTAGTTATTTTATACTAATTTATCTGTAACAAGGTTCTTCTTCTAGGAATATATAAAACAAGCCACAGAATCACGACCAATCCGTGTAAAATAAAACTAAACTAAAACAAGATGGACACTTTCAGTTCTGAGCTCATTTAATTGCTAAATTATTGTACAATATAATGAAGGTCATTTCGTAAAGTGGATTTTCACAATGAAATGATCCGTTGCCATTTCAGAACGATGCGATGGTCACAGTATCGTAAATTGGGTACATAATTTGCGATAAGTTTGAGATTTTATTAAACGAATCATAACGTGGCAGAATGATTTTGTGAATTAGCCTGAATTGCCGGCCGTCTACGAAACCTGAGTTTCGTAGCCTGTTAGAATCAACGTTTGAGTTGTATAGTTGGTATCCTAAAGACCTGGAAATTAACTTATGTTTTACACGCGTTGAAGACTATCGTAATAGACACTTTCAACATTAATAAAACTAGGAAAGGTGGCATTTTTGATGGGAAGCAGTGCAAGAAAATATGAAAATTGGTACTATTTTACACACAAGTTATACGCGGCAATAGCAACAGTAAGGTCTAAAAATAAAAATAGTCTGTATTAAAAATGTGACAAAGTATTTGGTTTGTGTTATTTTTTCACGTTTGTAAGGCAGCAATAAATTGGGCTCTTTCCCCTGGCTCGTGTTGTCAATACATTTGACTTACAGGTTGTATTTTTTACCCGGCTTTGTGTGGCAGTCTCGGCTCGGCCCAGACTAATCACTAAACTACGGCGGTATTCCACCTTGCCTCAATCGCGTCGCAGAAAAGTCCAAAGAAAAAGTAATTTTCGACTTGGCAAGGGTATATAACCGGCCGCCCATTACGGCTTTTCTAAGAAAAGTTAAGAATCTGCTCGCGTCACACCGCTCTCGAGGAATACTCTGGAAACAGAGGTGGAGTGTGGTCGAGTGGGAGATGTTACCTTAAAGTCATATAGCAGCAGTAAACGGTGGACTACATGAATTTCAGGGAGGCGGCACACCCGAACGAAACGTGAAACCAAAGTCTACTGGAATTATTAAGACAATTAACAAGGGCAGTGTTAAGCACTGCATCTAACAACCATCGATTCCGGGTGTTCCAGGCGGTCCTGCTTCTATTCCTCCTTAACTTGCCCGAAAGAGAAAAGAAACCGGACAATCAACGTGGAGGTTTAGCTATGCGCACCCTTTACTCGTTGCGTACAATAACATATATAAAGTATGCCTATAGTCTATGAAAACCACGTGAGCAAATTGCTGAAAAACGGAAATTTCAAAAGTACTTGGAAACCCAGAGTGCACGTATGAAACGTATAATGAATCTGCAGGAAGCGAAAGAAGTATGCATGGATCGTGCCTAGAGATCTGTCCTCTCTGAGTACCCCATCAGGGATACAGCGTGAAGATAGTCAATTAGTTACCTTTATTTTACTGTTATTAAACATCGCTCGTGGCCCTGCGGTCTCAGTGTTCTGTAAACGATCACTGAGTTACGCAAGTTTCACTATGGCTGGTCCTCGGATGGGTGGCCACTTTGTGGCATTTACATTTGCGAGCGTTTCCGTGCTTCGGAAGGCACGTTAAACCGTTGGTCTCGGTTGCCAGTAAAATGGCAGTCGATAACCCTGGTTGAAGGCCTTATGGGCGGCTTACAGCAGGCAGCCACAACCTGCGTCTGTCTATTTCAACACGGCAATGGGCTCACCACCTATTACGTGGGACAGGAATCCACACGGTGAAAAGTGAGCATATAATATGCTTCTGCCACCCCTTCGGGGATAAGGCGTGATGGATATTTATTTATTAAACATTACTTTCAGTTACACAAGTAAAAGTATTTATCAACCCAAATTTCAATAACTATAATGATGATTTCCGGTTCAATTAGTAGTGCCAATGTTTATATAACACAGTATTAACTTAGATTTCCTTATCAATAAATTCAACTGTGTTAATAACATTAAAGAATTCCAAAACCTTATTCTTGACTAAATTATGGAACAGTGAAACAATGAAAGTTGCGCAAAATGTATAATAATTCTCACGAATGTGTAATAATTCTCACGAGAGTGCTTCAATCTAGATGCACATATTTAAGAAGTACACAAGGCCAGCAAAGATTTCTATAAAAATAATATTTTACCTTAACTGTTACTTTACACTATGATAAGCAACAAGAAGAGGAAATTAATAAAAAGTTTCTGCCAAATATGTTTATAAACGCTACTGAAAATGATTACATAATATTATGAATACGGACGATGATCAATTTATTAGCACCTTATTTTTAATGTAATGAGATATTACTTTAATAATAGGGAGAAATATTAACAAGCAAAATTTAAGATTACATTACAATTATCAGAAATTTAAGCCTTAAAAAAGAAAAATCAACAAAAAGAAAATAAAGACATAACCGGGAACACAATTTCGGTATTTTAATCATATATATTTTTTTAATTTTAAATCTGACTACGCACGGTGAAGCGATTGCTTACAACAAAATTTATTGATCTTCCAATATGTATTTATTTTTTCTTCTTAAGTGATAATTTTAAAGTAATAATGAATCTTCTTCATTCAAAAGTAGTAAATTATTCTTATTGATAGCAGCGTATTCATGTATACCTATACTGAACTTTGTTAAAAGTTCTACTGCAGTAAAATGATGGTAAATTTTACTGCAGTGGATTTTGAAAGGTAACAGAAAATACCGCGTTCCATTAGGTTATCCAATTTCACAACACTTGTGCACGTTGTCGAAGCTTTTATATCTAAAACATCATCATTTTTACACATAAACACCCGAAAATACACTAGTTTGAAAAAATAATAACGAAGTTGCGACCGCGTCATTCGCTGTTCCCCGCCAAATTCTCTAATTTTATGTTACTGGTTGGTTTCCTATTTACCTATTTATTATCAGAACTGTTTTCCTCAGCCCCTATTCTCGATCATAGGATCATAGTAAATTGACTAGTATAATGTCTTTTGTCTCGTGTTTCATTGTTTCTAAATATGAAAGAAATAACATTTCGCCAGCATATTGCCGTCTACGTTTTCAAGTTGTATAGCCAAGAATTGGGGCTCAAAAGCTAAGCTAAAAGCACAGAGCTTTTAAAAATAATAAATTTAAGAATATTTTTAATGTTTATACGGATATTATTGCCTATTATGAATACAAAAATAAGTACCTAGCTATATCATTCAGAATCATAAGATTTTATGACATCAATTTTATATCGATTTAATCGTTAAACAAGGTAGGCATGTTGGGGCAAAATGTTTTACCCAACATTCGTATGCTACAAAAATATAGAAATTGTGTATGTAATTTCTTACAAAGATCTCATTCGATATTAATATGATCGTTGCAGAATTATGTAGCTTTTCCTCAATCTAGAATAACACGAGTGCTTTATTAGACAAAGTACATGTTATTGGCACATGGAAGCGTTTGGCAATTTTGCTACATAATTAGTGATGTTATTAATAATATAAGCATCATTAAAATGTATGTAGGAGACTGCCGCAAATTTAAACGTCAGACCATTCTATCGTAAATTTATCTTAAATATTCTGTCAATCATTTCAGCATCATTTCACATTGAGATAATTTTATGCGTAGGATATACATGTATAGATGGTAGACCCGTGTGTAGGGTCGTCTGGGTAGGTACCACCGCCTTTCTTATTTCTGCCGTGAAGCATTCCGCTGTGTTTTGGATTGAAGGGAAAGGTAGCCAGTGTAATTACTGGGCATGGAAGGCATATCATCTTAGGCCCCAGGATGGCAACGCACTTGCAGTGTTAACCTTAATATTGCAAGTGTCTATAGGCGACGGTAACCACTTAACACCAGGTGGGCCGTAAGCTTGTTTGCCATGCCGTAGTATAAAAAAAAAAGATGTTTAAAATTTACGCAGCTTGTTTTACCGTATTTCAATTCAGAGCAGGGTATTTATCAGGTACCTACTAACTATTAAATTATTTCGCTTGTACTCTGAGACAACAACGAACATTTGACTTATTTAAATAAATAATCAAAAATGAAGCTATGGATAGCATCGGACCTTGGAATTCTTTGGATAAATTTTTAAAGGAATGTATGCTAATATTTCAATAAATTTTGGTTTGGTTCGAGATGGGGATTAAACCCGTGACCTTTGCCTAACCAGGGCAATATTCTAGACATACCGAAACAAGTTCAAATTCTTCACCACATTTTAATGTCATTAAAGAGTATAACCAAGGCCATATATAGGACTACTTGACAACTCTGATACCAATAAACAGTGTTACAACTATTTTTAAACAATGATGTGAAGAATTTCAACTTGTTTCGGTACGGTTCGGGTAGTTCAGTGGCTAGAACATTGCCCTGGCTAGGCAAAGGTCACGGGTTCAATCCCCGTCTCGAACCAAGTTGTTTTCTTTCACTTTAATTATAATTCTTGGAATTCTTTGTTACACACTCTCTCAGGGTTGGGAGTTCAGACGGCATTTGAGATTCAGAAAGAAACAAATTCTGCGTTCTAAACGATAGCTGCTTCAAGCAGCCATATAAAAGTGGACACCAAAGCCTCATCCAGATAGGATTTGGAAGCAACTGAGAAAACTCTCAGATGAAGAAGATAATACAAACGTCAAATTTCAGTCATAAGTATTACGTTCTTTTCTTAATTCCTCACATTATCTTCTGATTAACTTCGTTGCGGGTTCCAAGACATGCTAATTTCTCCTGGGACATCACCGAAATCGAACTCGGTGTAACTTTTCAGGTGTTTTGGTCATTGCTGTAGATCTTGGTTTACAGGAGTCACAGTAATGGGAATGTGGGTGGGATTAGACCCAATAAAAAAAAATAGGTATTTCTGCTACAAACCTGCAAATCCATAAATAATATTATAACCTTACCTTTTCTTTTATCGGGCACAAGGATCGTTTGTCCCGGGAAGATGAATTGCGTGGCGAGCCTGTTTAGTTTCGTCAGCTCAGATGGAGTTGTATCGAATCTCGCCGCTAGGGACGTCAGGGTGTCCCGGTCGCGGACCTGTACAAAAAATGTAATATTTTCGATAAGTATTTTTTGAAGTTCCACGAAAATCCCTAAATAAACATAGATTTAAAAAAAAAAAGTGAACTTCTTTATCGACGTTGAGAGAAGTTTTGTAGCTGTAAAAAATAGTTTCGTTTATCGGTTACGCGCCATGTTGTTTTGAAGTAAAATTTCTTTATCGTAAGTGAAGCATCTTTATCGAAGTATGAGAGAAATGTTATACCTGTAAAAATGTCGTAGAGAAGTTTCACTTCTTACCTGTGTAGGTACGCTGGTACACACACATTTCTTTTATTTTATACTACTGATGGCAGACAAGCATATGGTTCACCTGATCAAAACTTATCATATTATAATAAAGGTGATACACTCACGTTGCTGACCCTAATACGACATTGAAACGGACAGGGACAGTTTATAGCATATAGAAAAATATTTTCAAACCGTTGATAAGTTTTAAATTTGGCTAACGACTACCATTTTACTGGCTACCGAGACCAAAGACTTGAAGTGCCTTCGGAAGCATGAAAAAGCCCGTATATTATAACATAAGAAATACACAGATTATATTAGAGGTTGCCTCTGGGTACAGATTACGATATGATCCAATCCGTATTGTACCAAGCACATATACCATATCCGTTCCGTGGCTCAGAACTTATGCGGTTACTTGCTATAGATGTAAACTTAGCACCACTAACTTCATAAACTTGACAACGAACTCCACGAACAGTGGAGTTGGCTAAAATGAATTGAACAGGTATACTATAAGCCCTAACTTCTAGTACTTCAAACAGTAATGTCGGTGAAACTATAGCCGTGTTGCCAATGGACGTAGACATCCTTTAGTCGAAATTTTCAAGTAGCTATTATGCTTTTAACGATTACAATGTTCCTGGGGGCCGAGTCTACTTTTTCAATTGTGTCAAAATCGTCGTTTAATAGAAATCCACCGGTACAATATTGGCAGTTTTTCGTAGTCTACTATTAAAATCGTACTCCAATAGACTTCTACCGGTCGGCCGATAGAATTCTACTAACACGTACCGCGCTTGTGGCCACTAGTCAGTTGCATTTTAGTTAATCTACTAAAATTTTGACAGCTAAAACAGCGATTCTAGTACTATTCTACGGCTTGTCAATAGTAGACTCGGCCCCCTGGACATATGCCCCAACGGTGTAACGTGCCATCCGAAGCACACAACTGCAAGCAGACCAGATTATGACTGATAACATTTTCTTTCTTCATATTAAAGTTTATCTAGAATAATTTTATGATATAAATTTACGACGGCGATATAATAACGGTTTTCTTCTTTCATTCATCTCTGTCCCGAACCTCCTGTTCACCTTCATCCTAATATTAAACCATCTCTTTGTTGTCACGTCATTTATCGCATAAACCATCCATTCACCTTGCTGCCCCGCTGGCCATTAAGCGGTGTTTATATTTAAAACCTTTTTAGTAAGACCACCATTTTTTTCGGTCGTGGCCCCGCTAATTAGGAAGGCACGTTAAGCCGTTGGTCCCGGTTGGCAGTAATATGGCAGTCGTCAAACCCATTTGAAGGCCGTATAGGCGGCATGAAAAATTTCATCTGCAGGTCGCTACAGCCTGCACCTGTCCACTTCAACACGGCAATGGGCTCACCACCTGTTACGTGGTAAAAAATGTATACAGTGAAATGTGGGCGTATAGTATGCCTCTGCCTACCCCTTCGGGGATAAAGCCGTGACAATATGTATGTATGTACTATTTTTTTTAGGTAAGTACTCACCGTGTAAGTCATAGTTTTAATCGGAGGCGGGGGTGGTAATCTCTTGGCATGTTCATCTTCATCTGCAACAAAAGAAAAATAAATTGTTTATTTTAAACGAGTGCACTTGACAAGCTGTACTGTCAGCAGTTCTATAATAATGAGGCTGTTGAGAAAATATGTATTTATATACGTTAAAGTATAATATAATTTGAATGGGAAAGTAAGCTCTCAGAAGACTATTACAAATACTGATAAGTACTACCAGCCGTTTCTACTGACATATTTTTTTTCCTTCCAAAGGTTGCCTGGCAGAAGTTGCTTTATGCGATAAGGCCGCCCATTGTACTGCTTTGATTGTAACAATATTTTCACTATGTTATTTTGTATCTTTTCTTGGTGTATATTAAAGTATTCAATAAATAAATAAGTTTGCCTTATGCGAATGATTACAAAATGGCAGTTTACTGCTGCGTCATTATAAGAGAGTCATTTCAAGTATCCCCTTTTAGTGTGGCGGAGTGCGCGGGTTGATGTCAATACATTTTGTGACAAATATTGGTTTTCATATTTATCAGTCTGCAATTGAATAGAAAAAATTCCCTGCTGTATACGTTCCCTGCAGTATTTGAAAACGGGTATCTCTATCTAGGATGTTTTTTTACTCTTTCACGCAAAGTCTACTGAAAGGGTTTTGATGAAACTTTACAATAATATAGCTTACACATCAGAATAACACATAGGCTACTTTTTATCCTGGGAACAAGTTCCTGTGTGAAAAAAGAACATATTTAGTTCATTACTCTTCTTGTTGGCTTTGTCGTAATTGGGTAACAATAAACAAGTCTGCAACGGTTACATAGTTGGTAACTACCCGTATAGTAGGCAAATGTTATTTTATTTAGTATTACCACAGCCTCAAGATCGTAAGTTTTCTCTCTTTATACTGTGCTATTATTGAAGCTTTTCTTTGTACGCGCATTCTTTTTTAATTGTTTATTGATCACGAGCAATTTTAACACTGTAAAGTATACATAAATGCATTTTAATAAGCAACAGATACAAAAACAAAACAACAGTTTAAAAAATACAAATTAGTTGCCATCATCATCATTCAACATAGAAGATTTTGATCCAAGTGCAACTGGAATAATGGTTACAGATTTTTTTTTATACTACTGAGGTGGCAGAGAAGCCTACGGCCCACCTGATGGAAAGTGGTCACCGTAGCCTGGACTATAAGCCTATGGAATATAGTAATAAGACAAATATATTTTAAATTAACTTATTCACTATTATTCATGTAGGTATAAAACGCCTAACAAAATACTTGATGCGAGTTCATCAGTAGTAAATTGCACAGCTGTTAGTGATCGGCGTCAGTCCGTCAAACGGATGAGTAAATTTGTGTATCCTCATTATCTGGTTCTAGAAATTAATTTAATTGAATCTATATTTCAACCTCAGAACTGTGTGCAAGGGTAGATAGAGCTGGACATCGTCCTACACAAGACCCACCCCAATACAACATATCAAACGAGTTCAAACAAGCCTGACAAAGGTGCGAAGTGGTGCTGCCCCGCTTTTGTAATGTCTTGTGGACGTAGTGTTATGCAGATGCGCGTCTAGAATGCTACTAGGCTACAAAACGAAAAAGGTTGACATCCCTAATACGTAGGCTGCGGTGCAGTAAAACGAACATATTGACAATGCTCTCAATAGTCTGGACGGTTGTAATAAGAAAACTGTAGAGCGATCTTAAAG
The DNA here is from genome assembly GCA_948477245.1 of Thumatha senex. Lineage (NCBI taxonomy): Eukaryota > Metazoa > Arthropoda > Insecta > Lepidoptera > Erebidae > Thumatha > Thumatha senex. The sequence continues at coordinate 22,319,843 of OX419726.1, forward strand.
GGGATATCACAAATGTGAAAAATTTAAGGTGTGTAAATATTTATGCTAACATAGTTATTACTACCTAATGCGTCTTACATACTTGATTATAAATTTCTGTTTATGATATATCGGGTCTTATTCGCGACGTATATTATAAGATACAAAGCCTACCTTATACTTCCCGACGTTTCGACCGGATTACACCAGACGTGGTCACGGGTTTCTATCCTATTGGTAAACTGCTAATTATCTTCGTACTTTAGAGTGCAACTTGCGATTTGTATAACTGCTTGTATGATGAAAATGAGTCGATGACTTACATTAGAATTATCAATATTAATCCCAATAATTCCATTCTAAATCGGCTATATCATATGTGACACAAAATGTTAAGTTAAACCACCAAGTACAACATACAATTTGATTATACTCAACTAAATCAAATTACGAGAATATACCATCTGCTAATAATAGCCCTTCCATCAATTGTCTACCTTTACAGCGTATTTGAGCATCCATTGGTATGATATTAATAACCCATCGTCAATCATTTGTCAAAAATGAACGCTAATCATAACTGTCTACGTTTTTATAAATCCTTATTTATTTCGAGTGTTAAAAACATCATTTAAAACTTTCAGCGTAAGATTTATTATTAGCTATGAAATCACAAATCATAACAGAATGAAAAAATACAAAAAAATATAAACATTAACTTGTTTTCGCAAAATTTACGGGATTAATTATCTGTACTAAAAGCCGGATGCTAGTTTACAGTTGGTATGTTTATTTTGTTTACATATCTCGATGCCAAGAAACGTACAAAATTATACAAATTCGCGACAAGTGCGAATGATTTCACCGCAGCGGACGGGAAAATTTAAATTTTCTCAAATTTAGGATCATGTTTATTTTGCATCATATGATTCAGTGTTCTTAGTTTTTATACCCAAATTAAATATGAAGACATAAGTTGGTATTTACAGCGTATTTTTTATACTTCGTTCAGTGTTGTTGTCATTCGGCTTAACCAATTTAGATAAATCAGTGTTTATAGTACAACAGTAAATTAGATTGAGTGGACGGTTGGAGACAGCTGCATGTGTTGTTTATTTTTTTTAATAACCCAAGTTTTTGTCTATTAAACTAAATACCCCTCCTAATGAGAATATTTTCAACTAATGCGATCGTTATCCTGGTAAACTAAAAGAAATTTATAGTTCATAATATATTAAATTTCAGTATCTTGCGTCGCGTTTATTTATCTATTTTTTAACGACTAAGTAGGTCTATTAAACCAGAATATCTAATACTAGGTGACTCCCATGGCTTCGCACGTGGCATACTTCGAACTCCCGTCGCACCTATTTAATCCCGTCGCCTATAAACTCTTCAATTATTCATTATGTATAAAAATTTGCCCGATTTGTCGACGTTTATGATTAATGCTCCGCTCTCAATGGTAGTAGCGTGATGACATTTAGCCTATAGCTTCCTCGATAAATGGGCTATCCAACCCAAAAATAATTTTTCAAATCCGACCAGAAGTTTCAGAGATTAGCGTTTTCAACTAAACAAACAAACAAACTCTTCAGCTTTATATATTAGTATAGGTATAAAATCTCGTTTTACGGTGTTTGTGGCCGAACTCCTCAGAAACGCTCTAAAGATTTTAATGTCTTTTTTATATTTGATAGGTAAAGTTTTATTATTATAACTAGGTGACGCCCCACGGCTTCGCCCAAGACGTATTTCGACCTCCTGTCGCACATATTAAATCCCGTCGTTTATAATATAAAAATTTGCCCGATTTGTCGACATTTATCAATACTACTCCGCTCCCCAGGGTAGTAGCGTAATGATATATAGCCTATAGCCTTCCTCGATAAATAGGCTATCCAAAACAAAAGGAATTTTTCAAATCCGATCAGTAGTTTCTGAGATTAGCGCGTTCAACCAAACAAACTCTTCAGCTTTATATATTAGTAAGTATGGTTATGGATTTACGCTGTATCTCTGGAGGGGAGAGAGAAGGCAGATTGACAGTCTTTGCTATCCATGCATACTTCATTCGCTTCCTGCAGATTTACCTTTCCGTTTCTCATCAATCAATCTGCTCAACTGGAGAGAACAAGGTTTGCCGACTCTAATTCGAACTAATATTATAAACGCGAAAGTTTGTAAGAATGGATGTTTGTTACTCTTTAACGCAAAATCTACTAATGGATTTTGATGAAGCTTTACAATAATATAGCTTACACACACACATAATTAGCTTACAGAATAACACATAAGCTACTTTTTCTTGTGTTTCTGTGGTAAAAAAGTTCACCACGCGTACGGAGCCGCGGGCATCAACTAGTTATTTTATATTTTTGCGGTCTCGTTGAGCCTGATTATGGCCAATGCCAAGTGTGTTCTTCTGCAATATTTTGTAAGAAAATGGGGAAGTCATAATGAGGTGATATAACACCGCTCGAGTCAAGAAAGTTTTTTCATAAGATTATTATGGATAGAATGCTTTGGGTGCGCTTTATAATAAATTAATTTTGCTCTTTTTATACTACTGAAGCGGCAGACAAGCACACAGGCTCACCTGGTCGAAAGTGTTTATTGTAACCTACCGACGTCAGAAAATTTTCATGCATCTTATCGACTATTATGATAATCATGGTATCCAGGACCATCCAACGGCTAACGTGCCAGCCCTGAACAAAAAAATCGTAAAGTAAACATCACAAAACACCATAAACAAACCATCTCAAAATCGACCGATAAGCATCAAAATAACCTACTGATATTCCAAGGCATGCAAAACTTGCCAGGTCAGTTAGTAATACAAATGTAACTAATAGTAAATGTAAAAGTGTGTCAACGTTGGTCAACCCACTAAACAATCAAGTAATAAACGCTCCATAAATGTAAGTCAAGCAACATAATAGATACTTCAAAAGTGCTTCAATGTTCTCTTTGGTCAACAATACAACAATATGAATGTTCTTTGTCAATTAAAAAGTTCTCGTGAATGTAATGAAGGTAAAAGTGTTATGGAGAACGTTAAATCATGGAGGTCACACACACCTTACCGCAGAACGATTTTGTTCGTAGGTCGGGTTGACTAGCGAGATATCCAAGGCAAGTAACATGTTGTACGGATACCTGGAATTCCATTCATTGATTCATAATATTCAATACCTATTTTCTGACACAGTATAAGGACATTTATTAAGTTTTAACGCAAAAACTGCTGAATGAGTTTGAATGATAATGAAGATACTAGATAGATTGTACTTGCACTAAACACCCTGACATGTTTCAGTGGATGTGTATGCGATCAAAAAAAATCGTTTGCTTTCATGATAAGTTTAGGTTGTACTAACTTTTTAAATAACTTTTCATATTAAAAATGTATAATACAGTATATATAAAAATGAATCCCTATTTCCCTTGGTCACGCCATCACGCGTGAACGACTGGACTGATTTGTGTATTGGATAGCCCATTAATTGAGGAAGGTTATTAGCATATATATCATCACGCCACTACACAGGAGAGAGGAGCAGTAATTATAAATGTCAACAAATCGGGGAAACTTTCATAAGCGACGGGATTAAATAGGTGCGCCACGGGTTGGAACTATGTTACAGACGAAGCCGGGCAAGTCAGTTAGTACAGTATAAATAAAGGAGTAGTTTTTTTCATAAATTTTAAGGTTTTAAAAAAGTACAGGCCATTTAGTTGGGTGAGGTCGGTTGGGTCAGGTGAGTTATTTTAAAATATCTGAATTTTTTCTACTATTTTTTCGTGAAGTCATTAGTCATTAACTTATCTACACCATTTGAATACGCTGTACAGGAATATGTTAGCTTTTCAAATGGTGTAGTTTATTTATCTACACCATTTGAATACGCTGTAATGGAATTATTCTTGGAACTGTCGTAATGTTTAATAGCGACCATGCAGCGGAGGAGACTTTGTCACCAACTCGTTTCTGACGTAGCGGAGTGGTTTACCAAGTCACCACAAATCGTGACTCATCACAACCAGAGGGGCGCTGATGAAGTACTTGCCGAAGGCGCCATGGCCACTTAATACGCCACTGTTTTACATTCCATTTGTCGACGGATACACATTGATTTAACCACAACGAGACGTTCGACAGGTTTTGTAAAGTGTTGAAGTACTCGGATAGCTCAACTGCTTGGACAGGATGTATTACATAACAGCAGATAACAGACGGCAAAAAAATATCTATATAGGAACTCCGCAGCCGAAAATGCAGAAAAGAAGAAATGACGGAAGGGTGTGTAGGTTAAGATCTAGAAGTAAAGAGTGCAGGAGGCCAAGACAGGAAGCGAAATAGCTCGTTAAAAAGGTCAAACCTCATACAAGGTTGTAGCGCCGGCGCAGGTAGTAAGTACCTATCTAGTGATTTAAAGGCTGGCAAAACTGGCATAACTGGTAGAAACATTTCTATTTATACCTACTTAACGGTCCATATAAATAAGCCGTAAAATAGAAAGTGAGTTGTGATCATGATTATACCTACTATAAAAGTTGTGAATCGGGTAAGTAATCTTAAAATATTAAGGCATTTATAATTTCATTTTCATTTAATACTTATAGTATACTGAGGATTGTTGGGTGTGTTACCGCCTAATCGGTAAAGGACATAAGGGCAAATATATTGCACATCCCCCTTCAATCTCAGAAGATTGACACTCACTGTCTGGGCATAGGCTTCCCCCAAATCCCCTATCTATTTTTGGGAAGTATTTATAATAGTTGATTATTTATCGCGTTGCTGGTCGGGGTCTCAAGACGGGTTAGTATAGTGTTTTATTTCGACATTTTCTTCTTAACGCAATGAGTACCTACTTTTGAGAAAGTTTTCCCTTACGAAAGAGTTGGGATAGTGACATTTGTATCCGATTCTGTCACCATGTGGGTAGCGTCACCTCGCCGGCGAGGATCAACTGTTCTGTCAGGATTAGAATCGAGGCATCAGTACAGGTCATCGCTGAGGCAGCATATTTCAGCGAACCTGACACACATTGTTTTAATTTTTGCATTCATACTGTCCTCTACACTGTAAATACCAATAATCGATGAATGAAGGAATTATGTGATATAATTGATGTGATACGATCGTGACTATGTGCGGTGTGTGGAGTTACATTCTTTTTTAGCACGTCAAAATGGCGTCGCCGGTGACGACGACCTGTGGTTGAGACTTCCGATAGCGCCCCTTATTTTGACCTTTTCATGCTTCTTTTAAAGGACCCAAGATTGTAAGAGGAGGGAAGCACGTGCGCCGGCAAAGTTTCAAGTCAAAGAAATACGTACGGAATCTTACGGTTCTATGTGTGTTACATGTCGAATTTGTTTCATATCTATACAAATTCAAATTACTGTTTTGTCTGTGAAATTAATTATTAGTATAAACAGATAAAAACGAAAGTAATAATTAATACCACTAAAAGAAAATTACTAAAATATGACACAACACAATTTGTCGCCCGCCCGCTTCACGTCCGCTAATTACAGTTGTCGGCTTTTAACGTTTTAATGAAAATGTTTAAGTTTTAACGTTCTTTTAATTTCGTAACAACGCAAAAAATCGTGTTGCTCACTGTGAAGCAATGTAACTAGCTATAAAAGTATTACCAGTTAATTACTATAAATTGACAACCAAATACAAACATATAAATTACTAATTCCGCACGCGTGGTGAAGTTTTCCCGTTTCCTACAGGAACTTTTTCCGGGGGTAAAAAGTAGCCTATGTGTTATTCTGAAGTGTAAGCTATATTATTGTAAAGTTTCATCAAAAAGATTTTGCGTGAAAGATTAACAAACATCCATTCTTATAAACTTTCGCGTTTATATTAGTAGGATGATAAGAATCGTAGTATGGAAAACGCCACGACACGACAAATTCGACAACAACTGTCATGTTCTGAGAAATTGTGTGCAACTACCTTTTTCTACTTTTCTCCCCACTGGAACCAGTGAAATAGCCATGTCGGCATTGAACTAACTAAACCACACGATCAAAGTACGTGTACTATATGTACTGTGACATGATGGTCCTTCACGACTGTGCGTGTCCAGCGAACGTAGTATGGCCCTACAAACATAATCCCTGGGATCCCGATCAGGCTTAGCCATCAACCCAGACTCAGTCTGTTATGTCTGGAGATACTTTCTGTTCAACTTTCTCAATTCTTCTGTTTAAAAGACACACTTAACGTTTTCCAGCAATTTGCTTGCTCTTAGCTGTAGATCCTGATTTATAATAATGGGAGTGTATGATGCCCATAAGGATTCACATCGCGCCATAATCACCCTGGCCGTACTTCCGCTATCGATCTACAGCTATCAGACGTCTACCTTTTCCAATACATTTCTAGAAATGACGCAATTGTTCCGAACAATGTGTATAAACAGTGGACAGTTTAATTGGCAATCAATAAAGATTTATTGACATCACGTGGGAATACTTGCATGTGGTGTAAAAAGCTCGGTTAAAATAACAATAGATGAACATCCACCAGAAGTTGTTAGGTACAAGGAAACAATTAACGATAGTAATTATTTTCTTTGAAAGATGATTACATGTTTGAAGAATAGAATCCATAATATGTGAATTGCAATTAACACTTACTTAGTTCATTTAATAGTAGTGGTGACTTAATAATTGGAACAGACATAAGATGGAATGCATTATATTTAATTTAATAAAAACACCGAGATACTAGAAAAATATCTATCATAGATACTAGCTTATTTTATTTATAAGTAGGCGCTTATTTGGTTATTGTGAACTTTTCCTACTTGCTTATTTGGTAATTTGTATATGCTTTTTGGTTATTGCTCCTTGTTTAAGTTGATGTCCTAGTTGATGACTATTGGATATTATTTGAGAAATTATATAGTAAGAAATAGTAATTACCTCTGTGCACGGCGTCAAATCTTCCTTCCACCTTAGAGCGCAGCGCATCCAAATCGAAGGGCGGCGAGAAGCCATGGTCAACCGAACGACTTTTAGACCTGTAATACAGTAACCAACAATAAGTAAAATAAATATAGTAAAATGTAATGTTTTATTCATTTACGAGTTGCTCTCACATAAATAAAGGTCAAGAACTCTTTAAAAATCGAACCCAAAACCTCATTACAAGTACAAACATAAGTGACAGTCATTTCTTTCTGATCCAGGTATAATCTATGCGTAGAACATTTTACACAAACCAGATTATTTTATACGCTAAATTATTTATGTTTATTATTTGTACCGCAAAACTTTTGCATGCCAATACCACGTGGGTGATATTATCAAACTAGCGACGGCGCTCGTGGCAGATTTTGTATGTAAACATTCGAAGTGCAACGCCCGAATAATTGGCCACACACTCTGAAAGCTAACGTCCTAAATACCTTTCGTAAGAGTGACACAAATAGAATGAGCTCGAGGTATTCCCGACTTACTTGAATAGGAACATACATACATACAGATAATTTTGAGAGCTCTGGCCTTAATCATATAATTTCATCAAGTGTTTCCACTTAAAGACCAGGAGCCTGTGATTGCCTCTCGAGTTTCTTTATTTATATATTCACTTAGCTCGCTAAAATGACGTCGATCACCTCATGGCAGTTACTACATACTAAGTCCTTTAACCTTGCTTCCTCAAGCCCAGTTTAGATTTTAGTAGATTACCGGCTTTTGATGTTTGCACCGGCCTTTTGGAATGTTTTGTAAAACCTTTAAGGGTATGTTTTGCAGTGTTTACCTTTGCAATTACTGTTTAAGATAGGCGTTTGTTTTGCGTGGGTCGTGGTGTACAAACTTTCCACCATTTTGACGTTTTAACTAAATGATAGACAGTCTCGATTTGTATTACAATCTATAGCCTACATCCAACGAAAAAATAATAAATTAACTTTTAAAGTTGATTACGTGACTCTCATTTTAATGTCACCTATCGATTGATACACAAATCTTTGGTCGGTATTTTGAACAAAAAAAACAGCTTATGTAAAATAAAAAAAGTTATAGACGTCGTAATGAATCAGATAAAAAGATTACAAAATGATAATGAATTTTGACGTTAACTTTGTGGCGGCCATTGCTCATGACAAGCTGCATACTAATTATAAAATAATATAAATTATTATAACAAAACAGGAAGTATTAAACTGTAGGATGTCTTGTGATTAATGAATTTCTTTGCCACTTATCACAATCAGATCATATTTTTTGCTTTACTTCTTTTAGTAACTGAGGTCATTTTATAAGTGTGTAGACTCGATAACGGCCTCTATCGATGATGCTGAAGGCCAATATACTACATGACTATGTATCACAGTCAATATTTACTGATCTCTAATGTATATTGATCACATACGATTATACAATTATATTGTTAGATAAATAGTTGCCTAAGCAATTAGATCTATTTCATAAATATATTTGAAACGCTCGTAGTATCGTTAGCTGGTGTTCTGTAAACGATCACTGCGTTAAGCTTTTTACGCTATGGTTGTTCCTGAAATGGGAGACTGTTGGTAGCAATTCCATTTACGAGAAGAAACACTTAACTGTTGCTCCCAGTTTTCCAGTAAGTCGCCTTTTGAGCGGCTTGAAAGTTTTCAACAGCAGGAAATGATATAATTATTGTTAACACGACAATAGGGTCGAAAGTCTCGACAGCACGAGTGTAACAAACGTTTAGTTAGGTGGACACGCGTAGTAGATATAATTTTTTTTTTAAAGTTTGTCTTCGACTACTGCTATAAGAATGATATTATGTTATCTGTGCCTATACTAATAGCCACAGATAACATAATTATCTGAATAGATAATACTGAAAAGTGAATAAGTAGAACGGTGATTGCAAAAGGCTATTGTATAAATGCTATCACACTAAATAATGCAAAAAAAAAAAAGCGTACTTGAATCTATTCGCTAACTCTGAAATGCAAGTTATAAATTCCTGCAATAATTTATATGAATAACAATAATCTAATATCAGTTATGAAAGCACAGTAAATCATACACAGCAGCAAATAGATTCTGTACAAATACATAATACACACAAAAAAGTGCAAAATGTTACCTCTTGTAGGACTGGTCGATGCTCTCGGCGCTCCTCGACAGCTGTTGCGAAGCGCGCCTAGACCTGCATGCAACAGAGACCACGTGCTACACAGCTATACACATGCAACATAACCACATAATCCAGACAACTTTATAAGAATATTTAAAAATCTGTAAGTAAATGCTACTGATCAATAACACCAACAACATCGCTAAGTACGACTGCATCTAAATTTTCCATCAGAGTTTTCTGGATTATGGATATGGATATTTACTCGTGAATTTCCATTCTGATTCGGGTGAGAAGGATTTGTGGTATGTTTATCATTGCCCGAATAATCCGAGTGGAAATTTACGTAAATCGAACAGTGCGGTGAGCAAACAAAAATATTTGCAAAATAATTATATCGCCAAATAAAAAGTGAAACATTAAAAATATAACACGAACCATGCGATGACACGCAGTAAATATGTATGTGACATATGTGAGAGGTTTTTTTTTTTAATTGTGACTATTTGCGAGTGGAAATTACTTGAACTCAAAACTGAACAGTTTGTAGTTGGCATGACAAGATCTTTTATACATTCAGATATTAACACACATCCTTTTAATAGCCTGGTGGCGAGAATAATTTATTTCAATTAATGAAAACTGAGGTGATATAATCGTACTAATTGAGGTGGTTATATTTTTTACGTATCTACTCATTCAGTCATATTATAAAGATTCAGACTACAACGATAGTTCACAGTGTCAGTTAATTAACATACGATAGCTAATAAATAAAGTGCGCAATGCTAAATGAATTAATGTAGAGCACAACGTAGTACAAATAAATCTGTTTCCGCTGACCAAGCTTCTATTGTTTATAACTTTGGTTCATCCATACCTTTCCATTTCGATGATAATAAAATAAACGGCACGTGTAATATGGCACAAACAATACGGTCTCAGCACCTTCTTTGTTTGCCAAACCATAAAGCTAGGAATTCTTTATTTACACGTGTTCTTCGTATCTACGATCAGGGTGCGAGAACAAACAGAAACTAAGGATTCTCATATAACGACAAGTTTTATGTCGTAGATAGTCTGTAGTTCAGAAACTAGTTAATAAGAATGATTACCAATGAGAAAAATCGATTTATAAATTAATCTTGGTGTCTTAGTTGTGGCTGGGTAGGTCTGTCTAACCTTGCTAATAGAATACTTGCTAGTTTAAATAATAATAACATGAATTTATATATCATCTTCTATTTATTATAAGGGACAATGGGCTAAATCCGCTGGCAATGGGCAAAGAGAACTGGTGCAAACCTGAATTGATTGGTATTGAAGATCGCAATTAGGCATGGAAGAGCAAAGAGCTACATGGATGATTTTATCGGGCCTTATATAGGTCCGATATTGGCTTAAAAGCGTCCGTATCTTGGCTGCGGTTCGGTAATCTGTTCGGAGAAACCGAAGGTTTTGCTTCTGCAATTATGGACGAAGTTATCATGATCATGACGAACAATTACCGGAGGCATATTATGAAGGTTGGTAAATTGGCATCGTTCTTGAAGATGGTCACGTCACATTATATTGGGATCGCGGGGATTTATCATCACTGACAGGACTATTGTTGCCAAAAATCCTGATATAGTGGTTATAGATCGATTGGAACGCCGCGTAATAATTATCGACATCAGCTTTCCTCATGATGACAACTTCATAAAATAGAAAAGGAAAAGTAATTAATTATTGTACCGATTATCGTCTCGGTCCATGGTTTGATGGCAAAGAGCCTCGATAATCATCTGAAGAGGCTCTCATTAGATAGTTGGATTATGCAAAAGGCAGTCCTTCTTGACATGGCAAGTATTGTGAGGAGGTTCCAGTCTTTGAAGCCCTAACCACCCGGTAGTTTGGTCCCTGCACCCGATGCCGGTGGTACACAATTTTTTATATTTTATAATATAATGTTTTTAAAAATTTTAATCAATATGTTACTAATGAAATAAAGAGGAAATAATAATACCTAAATGTAATATAATATAATTCTCCTCAAGTCCTTTCATTTGATACCCATATTGAAGTGATATTTACCCATAATGAATTAGAATAATTAGTCCGCTAATTTTGATATTCCAGCATGTTGGATTTAGAATGACGTCACACATCTAACTATGCATTATTATCAACTATATAAATATACATAATTTTAGCTTAATCGATCGCAAATATTTGCTTTGTTAGTTCTGTAATTGTTTATTAATTCTGCTTTTCGGGGTAGAGACAAATTCAACAAATCAAGGGTTATAAACATTGACCCATCCGTTCTTGAGTTTAAAATGGTGTAACTAACACGACTTTGTGTTATGTATACAGATATAAATAAATATAGGTGTGTAGATTAATCGGAAAATGTACAATGAAATAAAATTGCACAGGATCACGAAACGATCAAATCAAAAAATTATTGAGTTAAAGCGTACTTTAACTCAATAAATTTTTGGTTTTATAATAGCCCCCTGGCGGAATGGTCGCAATATACGAACAACATTTCGACTCTAGGGATTTGTACACGCAATTGTGTGAAACTTTGTGGCTGGGTATTTGATATGAGTAGCATGAGGGTCGTTGTAAAAATATAAAATTATGTATTTGTTTTAAAGTTGGCTGCTGTTCGGATATTTCAATATCGAAAGGCTAAATCAATGCAAACTGAACTTTTTATACGATAGAGTAATATTAAAAAAAGGTCATCATCTCTGAGTGCTATAAGCTATCTTTTATTCCGGGAACATGTTCCTGAAGGAAACGGCAACGGGTAATCTTCGGTACGCGAGCGGAGCTACGGGAATTAGCTAGTTCAATATATAGCTTTTGTCTGATTTGTATGTCTCTATATTTATGAGAAATACCCAAACAGCTTCAATATAACATTCTTTTTGCTCCCATTTCCTACTAAGAAATACATACGTATATAATTATAGGGATATTTCGTTTATTCACATCTAACGTGTAACACATAAGCGCTCGCATTACACTAAGATAGTCAACAAACACATTATTTGGCAAGCGACTTACGTAAATGATTAGGAACTAAAACTAAATTTAAGTATAATATAAACGTAATTTCACGGGCTTTATCCAGGCATGACAGGGTGGTTTATTCCATAGCAATCTGAATATGAACTCAGCTATCTCTCTTGCTCTTGGGCATGGGATGCGTCTATTACAGAAAGTAATAGCTCATCGTATGTTGGCGGCATCTTGGGCGAGTAAAGAGAATGTGCGGAGTGGGTGCCGCCGCCCTTGACATTGGTTGGGCGTTAAGCTGTTCGTATATCTACGAACATCCGCGTCTACATGACATGTTTTATTCTTTGGATCTAATCATGAATAATATTATAGAGTCCAAACTATTAACAACATTCCTGACTTTAAGACTATATATGCTTATGAGCATTTATCTAATTTATAAAATCAGTAAAATTAATATAAACCTGTCCAAATCGGGTTCTAATTTTAGTACCTAAGTAAGCCAAAAAAAAGTGTCACGCGGTACTGTATAATTTTAACACGGTTTAAATTTTGTAAAAATCTGTAATAACATCGCCACATAAATACTAGATTTTACCTCTTTTTAGTATTAGATGATAGATATTAATAATTTTTTATCTCTTTTAGTCACACAAAATTGCCACATAGTATACGAAGTAAATAGGTGGTACAAATGTTGCTGAACGTAGTGTTATAAATACCTATAAGTACAAAAAAATCTACACTTCAATAGTAGAAAATGGGTTCACTCACAGTTTAACCATCAGCTTGACTCTATTGTTTATAAATTGTGATTAGTCTATACTCTATATTTTACATAATATTGTTGTGATATTGTTTCTTAATAGGTTTGTTTGTAAACACGCCGTAACATGTTAGAAATACTTATAAATACGATTGTAATACTGCGTAATCTGCGTCGGTAAACGAATACTGTTGATCGATTCACCTCACAAGTATTTTCATTCAACAAATAACTCTTTAGGTATGTAATGAGATCTCCATTCTCGGATACTGTGACAACATTTTTATATAGAAGCCTTCAAAGTGACTACGCATACATGTAGGTACCTTTTAGTTGTATATATAGCTATCGGCAATCGTTATTACGAAGTTCCTTCGATGATGTTGTTCTGCTAATGGTTACGTCGTTATGATGTTTATTTTGCTACGAAACAGGTTTTTTAGCCGAAACCAATATTACGGCTTTACTTTCAGTTTAAGCCGAAGCCGAAAGTTCGGTCGGTTACTATACCAGTGGTAGGACTTAGATATTACTAGTCCGAAAAAAATTAATTATCATGGAACATGATCATTCACAGAACTAAATCTATCATTATTCATATATTTATGTCCATATCATGTGTGTAATAATTTCCCATGTTAGTAGTAACATCGCAGACACCTCTAGTGTAGACTATTGGCCACGGTGACCACTATCGATCAGGTGGACAGTATGCTTGTCTGCCACATCAGTAGTATAAAAAATTACATTCAATATAGGGAACCAATTTAAGAAATCAATATTAGAAATGACATCATATAAATTTCTTTTTAAGTTTAACTGCTGTTTTCTGGATTTTACGCGTAGTAGCTAGTGCCTAAGCTCTATGTAAAAAACGTAACAACTTACCGTAAAAATAAAGTAAGCTTCAAATGTGTAAATAAAACATATTTTAAAGCACATTGACTTAATAAAAATAAACGCTTTAACTGCAAGTTCAATGTCTTATTAAGTTCAATTATTTATTCCACACGAAGACCGCATAAATAAACATTTTATTACGATTATAATTAAACATAAGGCGGAACGAAGCGGAGGAAATAATAATATTGTTACAAATAGGCATGCAATTATATCAAGCGAATTAAATATATGTATATTATACTGGGTTAATCTCTTCGCCTTCAAATTTGCATTGTTAATGGTACTCAAGTGTGTACAATAATTAGGGTATTATTAATATTTTTACGCCACTAGCTCCTGCGAGCGTTGAAGTTAATAGATTTCCCTCAGATGTTTTTTGACCAGTTTTATTTCTGTAAATTAAGTGCCCATCATCACTACATAGTATAAAACAAAGTCGCTTTCCTGTCTGTCTGTCTGTCTCTATGTATGTTTATCTTTAAAACTAAGCAACAGATAATGCTGCGGTTTTTTTAATGTATAATTTGTTAAGTTTTTGTATTCATTGACTAAATTATAACGATATTTGTTGGGGGTGGCGGAAATAAAAAGACGAAAAAAAAAAAAGAGTACGGCACAAAATAAAGAAGGTGGTAAGGGACAAAAGAAATAAGGGTGTAAGGGACAAAAGAAATAAAGGTGTAAGAGACAAAATAAATAAGGATATAAGGGATAAAATAAATAATTGGGTGTAAGGTACCCACCAAGATACCCTGGACCAAACGACCTCAACTGCTAGCGGTACACCTGATGACTAACGGACGAGGAAACGACTCAGGTGCTCTTACGGGCCTGAGAGCTCAGACGGCAGTAGCTCCCACCAACGATGAAACAATATGCAAACGATAGCTGCTCCTAGCAGCTAAATGCTTACCCAGGCTCTAAGCCAGGTAGGGTTTGGAAACAACTGGGAAAACTTAAGATGAAGAAGAAGTAGCCCATAATTGGATTCAAAATCGAATAAAAGGCCTTCCAAAGTTTCTTGCCGGTTCTTCTCAGTGGCCGCGTTCCGAACCGGTGGGTACACGTTAAAAAATATTAAATTTATCTTAATTTCTAGTGTATTTGAACGGCGCCGCCCGCGCAGTTCAAATGGTATATTTTGATTATATTTATTTATTTATTCTAACTAACTATCTTCACACTTTGAAATTTTAACTTAAAATGTATTTATTCTGGGTATAAATATCACTATAACAACATTGATCAAAATCGAATTTATAACCTCTAGCGTAAAACCAAACAAACAATTTTCATATTTATTTTCATATTTATAAAATTTGAATGAAAGGGCAATTACGATAACGATTATATACTTCAAAGGAGCTAATAAAATACTCGTAATAGCAAAAGAAAAATTACATAGGTCATTGTAATAAAAAAATGAAACTGTAGAAATCATAATACGGTAGTTGGATGGAGGTCATTATAAAGTACAAAATGTATTGTGTAGTCTAGTCACCAACCGCGCTCGTATACTGGTGGATGGAAATTTTAATATATTTACTCCCTCCCTACCCAATAGAAGGATTTTACAGTGTCAGCAACGCGAGTGCCGCACCTCTGGTGTTGTAAACGTCCATAGGCTACAATGATCACTTTACAGCAGGTAGGCCGTATGCTTATCTACCCTCTAACTAAGGTGAATTTGACGGCCCAGAAATATGCCTATTAACGCTTCTCTTAAAGGACCCAAGATTGTAAGAGGAGGGAAACACGTGCGCCGGCAGATACTTCCATGCTTTTATGGTGCGACATGAGAAAGCCCTACGGAATCTTTCCGCTCTGTCAAGATGGTGTAGACAGTGTAAGGATGACATCTCTGCCCCGCCCGTGTTGTTCGGGAACGGAAGGGGAGGGTGGTACTAGTTGAAAGAGCTCTTGAGAACATTCACCGTGGTAGATGATACAATACAAACTGCTTAGAAATTAAAGCAGTTTGCAACAATTTCAAAAAAAAAAAACATCGCAGTACCTCTAAATATACCCCGTGTTCTAAAAGAAACATAGATATATTGTTGAACTCTGTCGAGTAAAAACATTGTTTTTCTAAGAATTATCTTAGAAAAACAATGTTTTTACATAGAACTCCAACACAGTCAAGATAACTACTACTAATATTATGTATTACCGTAAAATAACTGCGAGAAATATTAAGTAATCCAGTGTCCTATTCTGTTACGAGGTCATTGTACTATTGCTGTGGTTTTACCACATAAATAACAAATATTACTTGTTTCACTTTTAATGTTTGCTATATTGGAGTTACGCGCGGCTCCGCACGTAGACGCTAAATACGACGACCATGCTGCATTAGATACTGTTGTTATTGAAAAATTTCGATAACATTCTAAGATAAAATAATGAGTGTTAAGGAAATGCAACTTACTAAAGTCGCAGTCACTTTCCAGAGACAAAAATAACGAGAGTTGTGACCTGTGCTCCCCAAGGAGGACAAATGGCAGCCAATTTCAAAACAAACCAAATAAATAGTCAGTATTTTGATGCATTATATATTGATGCATCCGGGACAGTGCTAAGATTAGTATGAAAACGTTGTAATTTTTATAAGCCTTACATCTTATGATTAAGTCGGCAGAACTTGATTACCTTTTTTTTAAGCTATTGCATAGCTTCTATCGCGGCCTTTGAGCGTGGAGACCGAATCCAGAAATTCCGTAACGAAAATAACCTTACACCCCCCACTCCGACCGGCACAGCGGTGATACTTTCTAGTTTTGCCATGTATCGATGATTAGCAGAACTTTTAATGACTTTTTGAAATATCACGCTTGTCTCTTTAGTTCTGCAAATCGCCTCTAGGTGGCATTGGTTGTATCGGCGTTACTGCGCATGCGTAATCCCCCTCTTCGCCCCGTACTCGTATTCTGTACTCGTACTTCTGTACCTTTTTTTTTTTAGGGTCGAAAGTACGTGGTACAAATAAAAAAAAAAAGATATATATGTATGCAAAGATTATAACGGCAAGAATGCAAGAAAAGTCTGAAAGGTATTTATGGGAGGCTCAATGCGGATTCCGACGTGGAAGAGGTTGCATGGATCAAGTGTTTTCTCTCCGCATGATCGCGGAAAAGTTTCTGGCTATTAGCCAGAGGGTTTTAAAACCTGGAACTTAAAGGTCTGGCCTGGGGTCTTAAACCAGGAACGTCTAGAGCAAGTGAATGAAATTGTGTATTTAGGGAGTATGTTTAGCGCGGATGGAAGATGTGATTCGGATGTAGAACGGCGAGTAGCTGCCGGAATCAGAGTTAACGGTGCTTTGTCCCAATTAGTAAAGCGACAAAGCATCGTAAAAGAAGCACGACTGGCGATTCATAATGCAGTGCTAGTGCCAACTTTGCTTTACGGTAGCGAAACCTGGGTATGTCAGCAGATGCATGAAAGTAAATTGAATGCTGTGGAGATGCGGCGATCACTTCGAAAATTGTGCGCCGTTACCTTGGCCGACCGAATACGTAACGAAGTGATACGCAATATGGCAGGTTTGAATGAAAGTGTCAGCGTTAAGCTGGAAAAGGGCGTGCTCCGTTGGTTTGGACACGTCCAACGAATGAGTGAGGAACGATTGACGAAGAATATATATTGTGCAAAAGCAGAGGGTAGAAGAGGTCAGGGTAGGCCGAGACTTACATATGAAGACCACGTGAGCAGATTGCTCAAAAACGGAAAGGTCAAAAGTACTCGGATACCCAGACGTGCGTGTATGAAACGTCTCGAAGAAGCGAAAGAAGTATGCATGGATCGCGAAGCCTGGCGATCTGTCCTCTCTGACTACCCCGTCAGGGATACAGCGTGTACAAATGGTAATAAAATTAATTTCCACTTATCTTAACTGGCGATTTCAACATCAACTTCGCTGAATAAGAGCGGTTGACAACTTTTCTTTCGAAAATATTGAATTTGAAAATGAATAATGATCCACAAGAATCCACAACAAAATATGGGACCACCATTGACGCGGTATTTTCCAGATATTTAGAATATATCAAGTCTCAAACTTATGTTTCTTATTTCAGTTACCATAAACCTATAATTTCAATGATAAATATTCCTGAATAATCTTACAAGTAACGTCGGGAGTAGTTTACTATGCGGATCTCGTGGCATCGAGGGTGAATTTTCGTGCTTTTAAACGTTTCTGCCATACATATTACTGGAATCAAACATAGTTCACATAGGACCCGTAATATACTATTACCGTGGTGCTTCCCTATATCTATAGGATTTACACCTAGTTGCTTACCAGGTCTCCCGCTTTGCAAAGGAGGGAAAAGGCATTACGTTCTTTTCTTACTTCCTCACATTATCTTCTGATTAATTTCGTTGCGGGTTCCAAGACATGCTAACTTCTCCTGGGACATCACCGAGATCGAGCTCGGTGTAACTTTTCTGGTGTTGTGGTCATTGCTGTAGATCCTGGTTTACAGGAGTCACAGTAATGGGAATGTGGGTGGGATTAGTCCCAAAAAAATCCTGAATAATCTACATCTATTGTAAGATAATAAAAATATTTTGAACAGTATTAACTTCTCATTTATTTAATAAAAGAAAAAAAAATGTTTTCTTATCGGTCACCACGCTCAAAAAGTGTAACTTGAATTAATATCAAAGAAAAACAAAGTAAAAAATACTGCATAAATAAAATAAATAAATAATTATAATTACATAAGTTGATAAAAAATGCTATGCAATAGCTTTACCGCGGCAGTCTCCGAGTGCCATACGTCTTTTGTTAAATTTGTTGTAATTTATTTTAAAGAATAATGGCCATAAGCTGGAGTATTGATTCTTAATAAGAAGTTCTACAAATATCTTCAAAATACGTCCAATCCGTTGAGACATTAAATAGGCGTATATGAGGGGGCGGTGGGGTTAGTGGGCTGGCCACGCCATTAATTACGAAATGACGTTATGAACTTCAAAAGTCTGAAGAGATGTACTAATATTATAAATGCGAATGTTTGGCTGTAGGAATACGTTCATTACTCATCATGCAACAGTGGGTGGACGAGTGGAGTCCCAAGCATAAGCTAGTAAACAATAACTTACAACCATTTCGATCGTTATAATCTTGATCGTTTCAAGCAACAAAAACCGCTTTGAAATAGGTTCATCCCTTTGGGACGCGACAGGCAGATATACACTGGTCAATAACAGCTTTCTTTCTGTGTCTAGGTAGAGGGGTATGAGAGTAAACCGGTATCAAAATAACAAAACAGTATAGATCTTGGGAGCCTGGTCTCCCTTAAAAGTTACACCAATGAAAGATTGTTTGGCAAAGTTTCATCACCGTAACTATTTAAATAGTACACAACCGATGTATTTTGTTTTCTTGTGAATGGTTAATGTTGAATTGAATGTTTACATTTATCCTCGATTTTAGAGTTTGTTTGGTCGTATTAAATAAATAGCCTATGTACATTGCTTGAAGCACGTAATGCTCAGTTTGGAGCCACAGGTACATATCAGAAATGTTGAAAAACAATTTAAATTTAGCAACAGACTAAAATAAAATTTCATGTTGAAACGATTTCATCACAACACTATGTCTTTTTAAACTCGTTCAAAGAGAGAAATATACACAACAGTTTCTTCTTTTATTAGACTTGTTTTAAGGGTTCCGTACCTCAAAAGGAAACAATGGAACTTTCAAAACACTTTGTTGTCGTATGTCCGTCCATCTATCTGTCAAGACCCTTAATCGCCGGAACGCGTGAAGATAACGAGTTGAAATCGAAACATACACTCGGCAGGTCTCTTGAAGCTGAGAAAATATCAAACTTATAATTTACCGTAAAAAAAAGGGTATGGCCGTTTATGACGCAAAAAAACGTAATATTACACATAGTGGGCGAGTCCGACTTGCACTCTTCCGGTTTTATACAAATAGTCACGGTCACCCATGTCAGGATGATTGTAGCGTAAGATGCTTAACGCAGTAATCGTATACAGAACACTGAGCTAGAGGGAATGCAAACACTTTACAAGTGGAATATTATCTCAAAACCGTCAAAATCTCTTATAACCTTGTGTAGGCGTGAAGTGTTGCATTGCGCAGGAGTTACACAACCGCAGGTTTTATACACGCTACAATATGTAACGTTATAAAATATCGTACTTCACTCAAAATTACTTTGAAATTGTAACATATTAGTAGACAATAAAATATGTATAATATTTAATAACGTTTAATAACGTTATATTGTAACGTGTATTCGATGGGTACACTGCTGAGCTGATTATATTTTGTCGTTGATTGTACAAAATAATTGATTTTACTAATTTTCTTCTTCAAATTGACCTAAGATTGGCATACCGAAACGAAGGTACTCGCTTACCTTTGTTCGGATGTGGTATATTCATACTTAAGCAACTGATTAAAATCGTATATTGTCAATGCAATTATACAACTGAGGGAATACAGCCGTAGTACAGTCACAAAGTAAATAATTGTGGTACTGTTACTGATCGTAAAATTCCATACGTTTGCTTCCGTTCGCTAGCACTCGCTCTGTCTAGCATTACACTTGTAAAATTTAAGTGGTGTTAATTACAATTAGACTGTCCATTAGAGTGTAAACAAATAGTTTACAAAATTATTAAAAACATGTTAGTTTTGCAACCTCTTTAAACGATTAATATTCAAATAATGACCACTACTCTGGCTTAGGTACGCATGTCACAATCCGGTAAAAATCCCTCATGGCGGCACAGCTGGAGAGACATCAGCAGGCAGGCAACACTTCAAACGAAGATGCTCACCTGGCATGGTTGCTTAGTGAGATCATAACTCGTATACGTCGACGCTCAAAATCGGAACGCCACACCAGGGTTTGGGTATAACGCTCTTCCACATCAAATCTAGACTGTACGAAATGAAAGCAGTGATGACAGCCATGAGAGGTGAAATCTCGCAATGGAAAATGTTGCTAGGCCACGTTGCGTAGTGACAACGCGTAGTATACCACGATGCAAAGATACTTGGAAGTTTGTTTCCTTCATTGGCAACTTGCGTTTAGATAACTCGATCGATCTTAGGGGTTATGTACAATATTCTGAGTCGCCATTAAATATTCACCGCGGTGTAACTTTGCATACATTATTCCGTACATTGAGGACTCTATGTTAGCGTAGACGTGTAGTACAAAAGGGATGTAGCGCGAAATGTGAACTGGAGCACTTTAGTATCCTTCCTATTCCACAACAGAGAGTGGAATCTGTTGCTTATGACGATAGAAATATAGTAAAAAAAATGCAATACTATTTCAAAACTGAATAAATATGAAAAGTAATATCTTAAAAATTACATTATCAGTACAAGGCTTGTTGATTATATTGTAAATTTAGCGCTTACAAGCATAAATAAAGTCAGAAATCATATTTAAGAACTTTCTAAGTCATATATCATATAATATCATACTACTTTGCTTTTTTGATAAAATAGAATGAAACAATTAAATATTGTTTGTTCAGATGTTTATGTTACACATTAATACTTGCTGATTGTTATGGATTAAATATGGCATAACGCCTCAAGGCATAATACACGCCGAGTACTTAGGTTGCACAATCCACTTGTACATATGTATTTAAGGTTTGATTTAAGCAAGGTCAAGAACACCTGTGATTATTTATTACTATAATCGGCTACGTGATTTATACAGGTTTTAAAAACGAATGCGAATGCAAGACAGGGATCATTCATAAGGCATATAAGTTTTTTTTTCGCAATCATTCTAAAACTTCGGTCTTTTGACTCAAATATTAACATTGGAGTCCTTTTTCCACGTTAATATTGAATATTTAACACCAAACGTAAAATTTTAATGGTACCTATTAAAATTTATTGCAAACTATTCGACGACCGCGGCTTCGCCCGCTTAGAGAAGTTTTCCTGGTCCCATTTCCCGCAGTTACTTGATCTCAGGATAAAAGTCGCTTATATGTTATTCTGTGTAAGTTGTAAAATTTCATCAAAATCCATTCACTAGATTTTGCATGAAAGAGTAACAAACCTACATCCATACATTATAACAAACTTCGTATTGTCATGCCTTTGTCCCTGAAGGGTAGGCAGAGATTATAACAAGATTTATAACAAACTTTGACCTCTTGTAATATTAGTAAGATGCTCATTAGGTTTACTCCTCTGTCAGTCACTATTTCGTGTACCTACTATAGTGTTTTAAACTGGTTTTGATTTAGCGGTGGATTAAGAAAATATCGATTGTATATATTATGCTTAATAATGCTAATTTTGTCAAAGTCTAGATAACTTCCCTCTCCCTACCAACTGAACGGTGGTGTCTTGATAACAAAAATTTGATGACCTGTTAATGAGCATGTTTAGTTTCCGTTCCTCTCGATATTATTATGGTCACTCAGAGATCCGTTATTTATTATTATTTTTTACATAACTTCCAATGGTAAATTATGGCAATAGGTAACATAATATTATTACATAGCAATAGGATAAATTCGTTTCTCGTGTAAAAGTGTCCAGGCAATGAGATAAATAAAGGCAAAAAATCACATAATAAATTATTAGCATAATGCTGACTCGAAACAGAAAACTGAATATGGTAACAAACATAGAAGGTCTGACGTGTTTAATGTTAGATGGTAGTTGACCCTAATGACTGCAACGGCCTTCTAAAGTATTTATTACGAGCGGTGAAACAAAACACCTTATAAAAAGGACCCTGTATATATTGTTATTATATGTTTTTATATTTATTATTAGTATTTTTAAAGCTCTTTAAAAAGCTCCACCCGCAACTATTGTTCAGAATACATTATAAACGCCGTTATTGACTGAAACAGTCTCACCGTTGGCATCCAAAGCGTTCATTTCTTCTCTTATCATCTCTGATTGGGAGACCATTGGCACTCAAAAACAGCATCGATAGTCAAATAAATCAGAAGGTAGTAATATAGCACACAGTAGAAATGTTCTATAAATATAGTCCGCAGATATCAGAGAATTAAGAAATCGAACGAATCGTATCGAACTCACAATATCTATGCAGCAGTATGCGGTCGCTCACATATTGATCAAGGTAGCACATTGAACCGATGTCGAATTTAATAGCTAATTATTCTGCATAAAATTAAATTTAATATTGTCTGGGTGAGAAAGATTTTAATTATAATAAGCGCAATAAGAATGGAACCCTTTTATAATAGTGTTAATTACAAGGATCCATCAGCGGTGTTTGTTTACTCGAGAAAACGTCAAACCGACATCACAGGATTGACGCGGGCCGACTCGGCAGACCATACAGGCCTACATGTCAGACAATGTTTAGTCTCCACGGAAAGTAAAAAAAATATTTATTTTCTTTGCTTTTATGCAAGGTGATGATCAGTCGTTTTGTCGACATTGAAGACGTGTGAATAATCATCGTAACAAAATTATTTTGAAGATTTTCAACTTTCACTCAGACATTACTCATGTCCATTCATCAGTGCTTTGCTATTATTACGGAACCAGGTCGATATTGCTATTGTTTTGCTAACATTTTCACGAAAATAAATATGCGTTGGTAATATGAAAGTATTCTGAAGTGTGCAGTCGCCTGTCTGATGGTACATTAATTGTGGAGCTTACAATTAGATGAGTGCCATCCACAAATGAGCGCAATTGGTACAATGCGGAGGAAATGGACATCCATCCTTACACACCTATTTTAAACTCTCGTAAACAAGTTCATGCTGTACATACATACATTACAAAAAATGACTAACATTATACACGGGAAGGTAAGTTTGTTTGCTTATTTTCTATGCCAAAATCATTGAACCAATTTTGATGGGTTTTAGTACAGCAGAAAGATTTTCTGGACTATTTTATCGACAAATATTAATCCGTTATGTATACAGATTAATTTTTATAAGCTTTTTTTTATTCGAGTTAACACAATAGCAAATTTTAATAAGGTCTGCCTTATACCTGACTCTTGAATACCCTTTTTATTATAAATTCAATTTAATCCAAATAACTTTGTTTTCCAGGACTCCATAAACATAAATATGAGAACAAAATAAATGCTCCATAAATCAACGACAATAATTGTATCAAATTTCAACAGCAGGTAGCCACAGCCTGCGTCTGTCTATTTCAACACGGCAATGGGCTCACCACCTATTACGTGGGACAGGAATCGACACGGTGAAAAGTGGGCATATAATATGCCTCTGCCACCCCTTCGGGGATAAGGGTGATGGATATTTATTTATTAATTTTATTTTATCTGTCATTTAAAGCAGTCTAAGAATAGTACGGTGTAATCAATATATAGCGGCCACCAATATTAATGGAAACGTGACTGCCACAGACGAAGCAGCTAGGCTCGCTAGGCAGTGGATGATACACAGTGCCTGTTGACCAGATCACATAATATACTCTTAGGACAGATAGATAGCAAGGATGCTAAGTAATCTGTTACAAACTATACCCATGAGAATCCACTGAAGTATCCGTGTAATTAAAGTTTCTGCTATGATCATGAATGAGTTTAGAATTTAAAGGTAAACACGGAAAATGAAGGTAAGAAAATCACTGATATTTTGAAACGTTCTTATCTTGACACATTGGAAATATTCGTGGCCTGTTAGAATTGAATATACCAAAAAAAAAACATATTAATGCCATCTACTTATTACGAGTCATATAAATGCGAAACAATAAATCACTTTAAATATCGTTAGTGATGATGACAACGAGGACAATAAATCTTTCCAATATTTAGCAATGGGCGCGGTTTGGTGTGGGCTGAAACAAATAGTGTTCTCAGTTCAAACAACGAGTCTTTCAAGTGCTTATTATAGCTCGAAGTAAGTATTCATGTGCAACAAAATAAACATAAGTACGAGACAGGCATCTCGGTAAGCTGTGGTATGAATGTGACCGTCCTTGTACGAGACGACATTGTCACCGCACGCCCAGCCACACTGCGCACACATCTGGGTCAGGTCTCTTTCCGTACTACATTCGGAAGTGAGCATTTATAGAAAACTAGAAACATTACCGACAATAATCCGATGCTATCAATACCTTTTACGTACAAGGCAAATGTTTACGTATAAGTCAGTACGTGTCTAATTTACTCAATTTTAATCTATGTACACTACAATACTTGTAGTTGCAATGTATAAATAGAATGTTTTCAATAAACATTGTAATTTATCAATGCTATTTCTAAATACGAACGAGACGGTCGAAATTTAATTTCAACGATAGCCACCTTTTATATAGAAACCGCAACAGTTGCATTGTGCTTGACTTAGTGTGGGCAATCTGGTACAGTTAATATTGTTGAAGAGGTGGGGAGCATCAAATATTGTAGGATGACCCAGTTGCACTGCGATACAGTTTGCAGCAAACAATCTACACAATGAAGGGACTAATGTACTAGGGAATAAAAACTTAAGTAATTCTAATCAATAATTCAAATAGAGTTGCTATCAAAAGCTTCCAAATTCATAATTAAGAAGGCAGAATGAGAAAAGAACACATCAACATAGAAAACCTAGAAACCACATTACGAGTATTAGTTACAGAAATATAGCATCGAAAGATGAATCATCAATGATCAATGCCAAGTTTGTAACACATGCGGATACTAAAAGCTTTCAATAATACGTTATTTGAAAATAACTGCCAGTTCATTTAAAGAGACCCTTTTGTTTGTAGTCACACATTTATGGAAATAAGAAATGTGGGAACGAGAGAGCCGGGAACGCTACTGTATTATTTTCCAAAACTAGTGTATACTACTCGTTACAATTTTCTAAAAGTTAAGCATCATTCGCTACAGGTGTTCCCTGGGATGGGTGACCACTTTGTGGAATTTACATTTTGCGAGGGTTTCCGTGCTTCGGAAGGCACGTTAAGTTGTTGGCACCGGTTGCCAGTAAAATGGCAGTCGTTAAGCCTGTTGAAGGCCTTATGGGCGGCTTGAAAAATTTCAACAGCAGGTCGCCACAGCCTGCGCCTTTCCATTTCAACGCGGCAATGGGCTCACCACCTGTTACGTGGGACATAAATGCATACGGTGAAATGTGGGCGTATAGTATGCCTCTGCCTACCCCTTCGAGGATAAAGGCGTGACGGTATGTATAATTTTCTAGATTTTATGTGCAGAAATGGTAAATTCTTAAACATGAAAAGTTCAACAAAGTATAGAATAGGTATAGAAAATAAGTGTGATGAAATTATTACTTTTCAAACTCCACACCGAAACAAAATTGCCTATTCTTTGAACAAATATAAAAACTTCTATGCTAAGCGTTTGACTTTTGTAATTACACGAAATGATATACTGCTTTCTAAAATGAAGGTCAGTCATAAACTTTTTTCGGTCGGCAGTTAGTTTTAAACAAGTTATATTTTATCATATCTAAGGTTCATAATCTATACTAATATTATAAAGCTGAAGAGTTTGTTTGGTTGCACGCGCTAATCTCAGGAACTACTAGTCGGATTTGACAAAATATTTTTGTGCCCATCCTATCCAAGGCTATATTTCATCGCGATACCACCGTGGAGAGCAGAGCAGAAAAGTCGTAAAATCGGGTAGATTTTTATGCATTATTCTAGAATTTATAAGCGACAGGAATAAAAAGGTGCAACGGGAGTTCTCATATGTTACGGGCGAAGCCATGGGGTTCACCTAGTTACGTTAGATTTTGGGAAAAGCTTAAATTTCTATAAAGATATAGTTAAATGTAGATAATCTTGGCTGGCTCAGCAAGAATGATTGTATTGTTATCGGAATGCCAAATGTTGGTTTAATCTGATAGTTCAGTGATCGCATGGCAAAAACTAACTAACTATCTTCATGCAGTATCCCTGACGGGCTAGTCAGACAGGACAGATCGCCAGGCTTCACGATCCATGCATATTTTTTTCGCTTCTTGCAGATTCATCAATCGCCTTATACACGCACCGCTGGATAACCGAGTACTTTGGACTTTTCCGTTTTTGAGCAATCTGCTCACGTGGTCTTCATATGTAAGTTTGGGCCTACCCTGACTCCTTCTACCCGGTACTTTCGCACAATTTTTACAATCGCATGGCTATGATTGGAAAATGTGGTACCTCTGCGCTGTTCATATGGTAAATAACAAGAAACTATAGGTAGGTTTTTTTTTTCAGTAAAAAGTTCTATATTTATTTTCGTATTCATATCACACACATCTTGGCGTTCGTACTTCATTAATTCAATCGCATTGGCGACGTTTTGACGATTTAGTCAGAATGTAAAAATATTTTGTTTGAAGACTTTTCACCTAGCGGACACTTAAATTTGATATAATATAGTTGATATTATAATTTGTATCGGGATAATTTACTCAAATTGTATGTGAAGGGAAGTCAATCCATGTAAACTAAATACAAGAGTATATAAAAATTAAGGTGAAGAGAAAAATCTCGTGTACACATTTAGATATACAAGGCTAGCTGAGAATGCTCGTATATTCTTTAATAGCCTTTTTCCCAGAAGGTTGTGTTAGCATCAGCTCATTTTCTCGTCCATCATCATATGTTTATAAAGCTTCTTGATAAAAGAAGTCGAAACCAAAATATCTGGAATTGTTCACATCGTAAAAAAGGTTTTAATTATATTGGAAGGTGATAAAAATGAGCAAACGGCTCATTTGCCAAAAGTTTTATATTGACTGGCGTGGAATTGTAAACCGCAGAACAAAAACTCATAATTAAATGTTTGTTTTCTTTCAAGGCTTGAAATTTTAAAAAAAAGATTTAATACTGCAAAATTTTGAACTAACTAACTATCTTCACGCTGACGGGGTAGTCAGAGGACAGATCGCCAGGCTTCACGATCCATGCATATTTCTTTCGCTTCTTGCAAATTCAGCAATCGCTGCATACATTCACTTCTTTTTATCCGAGTACTTTTGATTTTTCCGTTTTTGAGCAATCTGCTTACGTGGTCTTTATATGTGAGTCTCGGCCTACCCTGACTCCTTCTACCCTCTACTCTCGCACAATATATATTATTCGTCAATCGTTCCTCACTCGTCCGTTGGAAGTGTCCAAACCAACGGTGCACGCCCTTTTCCAGCAAAATTTTATATTTCTATATATCAAATTCCCATTTATTTCCGAGTAAAATAAAAGAACTTACGTACCTATATATTAAAGAATATTTAAATTCATATAATTATTACAGCTTGTAAAATTTTCGAAAGATTTAAAAGGTATAAGAAGATGAAATGCGATCGAGACATTTTCATTGGTGTTAACTAATTAACAACCAAAATCAATTGAGCAAAACCTTCATGTTTTAAATTTTAATGGAAACAACCATTGATAAATTTTTAAAGCAATTATTTTGCTAAATTTCTCATAAATGTTTAATAAAGTGGAAAAAGACAATTCGATTCGAGACAGGGACCCTGTCTCGAATCGAATTGTCCTTTTCCACTTTATAAAAAAAATATGGGAAACAACCATTACTTCAAAGTAGTCTTAATGTCAAGTATTACTTACTAAACTACTTTTATATGCATATTTACTTCAATTAACTTGTAAAGTTTAATAAAATGGAAAGTTTCTTGTGGTCAATGACATGTGTTTACATTTTTTGATCATTCAAGTACGAGTGAATTTATATACTTCGTTCGATAAATGTATTAGATTTCTCTTATTGGTGAGAATTTCTTGTCTGTGTTCTTTGTTTTTGATTTCATTTATAGACTCTTAAACATTATACGATTGCTGTAAAAATGAATAAATAACTATAAACCATTGTTCTCTTCTTCTATCTTCGATTTAATAACACCAAAACTGGCATGTAATAATAAAAAAAGGAAAAAAATGTAATAAACTAAAAATGCTATATAACCTATAAAATTTACCACTCCCGTTTCGCTTCGGTAGTGACTTGACTAGTGATCTACGGAAGCAACACGAATAGATTTAAGTCAATTTCATACGTAATATGCAAACAATTCTGTTAAAATAGCAAGTGGGAGTACAAGACGGTGCGAGACAGATGCGAGACGCTTGTATTTGTCTCCGAATAGTTTTTAACATCAATATGACGTACTAGGGAAACGACTGCATGAACTTCTGGCTTTCAGCCAGTCTTGAGATATAAATCACAATAAATTACACGGTTTTGAATTTAGATCTTTTAGTCTGTTAGGTCTATCGAACATAGATAGGCTTGCTAACACCGAACACCAAACCAGAGAAAATTTCTAGACATAGACATATTGTCACGCCTTTATCCCCGAGGGGGTAGGCAAACACATACTATACGCCCAAATTTCACCGAATGCTCTTTTGTCCCACGTAACAGGTAGTAAGCCCAAGTAAGCTTTGGTCAAGAGAATTTCTATGGTTATTATATATATTACAGCGAAAAAACGATAAAACATAAATAAGGTAATTTATAATTTTAAACGCAAGTATTTTATCGCAATATCGGCGATATAGCTATTTATCATTGAGTTCGTCGAAGCAAGGTGGGTTAAATCGAATAATTCTTAAAGGTGAAGAAAGGTCATTATGATCAGTTTAATATCGTGCAAGATCCATAAGCTCAAGTTATATATCCTTTCGGTGATTATTCCTCCGTGGTATGTCCGATTTTCGATTTAATTTTTTTTTAACCATCGATGGCTAGATGTCGTATTATGGGTCAAATTAGATCAAAATGTGTTGAGTGGTGAGGGAGGAGTTCGAGGACAAAGCGAAAATCCGAATCGGGAAGATGGAGCTACGCTCACTTCCTTCGCTTCGCTCCAATAAGTTCTCAAAGGTACATGTTCGCAGAATAGAACTTAGAACAAAATATTTGTTTATACTAAAAATAAAACAAACACGTTCTAGGCCTTCAGTTTAAAATCGAATTTAAGTTACTATGATAAGAAATATATGACATAATAAGTTATATTTAGATGACTATTATTTTATTATTTATAGCTTAAGTAAGTATATTTTGTACTGATGTCAGTAGGTAGAAGTTGTACATATATTCACGATCTCAGTATAATTCATTCTGTAATCGACTTGTTTGTTTATATTACTTCAAACATGATTAAATGTAAAATCTATGTCATATTGTTTACGTAAGCTTAACAATTAAAAAGATGTCATTATGATGGCATCGTCGATAGAACCGCTTTATTTTAAAGTCGAAACAAAGGAATTAAAAATTATAGCAAGAAATACAGTGGTTTATAGACAGTGCAATGGTACTACAAACCACAGCGGATTTACAACCAATAGTCCAACGCAGATACAAATTATTTATAGTTAAACTACGCTTCTTTTTCTGTGAATCATTTATAAGCTAAGATTTTTAGGACAAAATATTTATGCCATTAAAAAAAAATTTTAAAGTTTACAATTTTAAATTAGAGTGAATCTTATTTCAAATAGGTAAATATCGTCATTCAGAATAAACATTTCGTGGTAGACAGGTTTCCGAATGTCATTTCTTTAATCCTACTAATATTATAAATGCGAAAGTTTGTAAATATGGATGTTTGTTACTCTTTCACGCAAAATCTACTGAACTGACTATGATGAAACTTAAAAATAATATAGCGTACATCAGAATATCATATAGGCTACTTTTTATCACGGGAAAAAGTTCCTGTGGGAAACAGGAACGGGAAAACCTCACCACGCGTGCGGAGCCGCGTGCGCCAATTAGTCTAACTACCTATGGTAACTAGTTCAGTGACCGAGCTTTGCTTGTCATTTTTGCTTTGCTTTGTTACCTAGTAACGGACAACGTTTAGCACAAGTCGTGTCTAAACATCTACGATTTGGAATAGTTACGGCGATATTTTTAAATCGCATTTTTCTAAAAAGCCAATCTTATTCCATGCGTGTCCTCTAAGTAACGAATCCATTTTCTATGGAGAAGATATAAATGTTCTATGGGCTCAGGACTGTACATTGTGGAGAAAACTAGAAGAGCCTCATGCAAAAAAATTGATATGTATAGGAATCGAAGAAGTACACCTCCCATAGCATTCCGGTGGGCGATGCCAAGGCCCAGTACCGGCCTTATATGGCAGAAACTGATTTTCCACTAGGCGTGTTTACATAGTCCATTCACTCGTCTTTGAAGGTAGGGCGGCAAGTTTCATCCTTAATTAGATTTAACTACCGTTTAATAAGATTTGTGACGCAACATGTTTACTAAATTAAATTAGAACAGAAATAACATTAAGAAATAGGTTCTAACACTTTAGATTAAGGTTATTTTGCGAATATATGTACTATCTATTAAATATATATGTAAGTCTTTACTATGTGCATAGAGTAGATTTTTTTAATCGTTTTGGAACTTTCGCACGCAACGCCGTCTAACCCAAATTGAGCTAATTATAAGTTTGTATATATAGACAACTTACACATTCTTACATATTTCTAAATACATACATTATACTTTACATACATCTATACTTCGAAACAAACATTGAGGATCCCAAAAATATTTGTTATAGACTCCGGATTGGGTCCTGAGACCTCAGTGCGCAATTCGCATATAATACCTTTTTAAGCCACGACCGCCGAGGCAATTAAATTATAATTTTGTATTAGTAAAATATGTAGGTACCTACATTCAGATAACTATTTTTTTCGTAACTTCTATAAATGTTCGGTCTGAATTTTACAGTTTCATGGTGCAATATTCCAAGGTCCAACTACAATAAAGTAAAAATGTGATTATTTTGGAGCTTTTATTTATTTAAATTTTAAAGTCGAAAATGTTTTCAGTAACGAGCTGGACTCGAACCAGCGTCTTCTGGTTCAACACACCAGACGCGTTTACTAAGTACACCACCGTGACCTGCTCGAAACTGACGAAATAATCCACCTCTTTATGTCTTAAGGCGACGTGCTAAAGCTGAAAATTTTACTACTTTGAAATTTAAATATAAAAAGTTTGCATACAAATTGCTTTTCAAAATTGTTTCTAATATTTTGGAGATATCTCGAAGTCAATTACTAAAATGTTAATGATAGAAATATCGGTAAAAATATGTTGTTAGGTTTCTTTAAAATCGTTTTACCAAAGATTTTAAGTGAAAGAGTAACAAAGTTTCACGTGCTCGTAATAGTAAGTTCAGCTATAGCACAAAAATATATCAATAGCTAAACGAATGAATGACATTGCGCTTTTTGAAATCCATAGAAATTACTGTAGTTAAGAACAAAACCCGTTCCTATAATAATAAAAAAATACCAATTATTAATGTTTACAGAGATGGTAATCATAAATATAAGTTACTCACATTTAACTGTATTAAAAAAAGATAAAATTACGGGTAAACACACGTAAGACAAAGGGTTTGTACAAATAAATGTGAGGTGAATGGACGATTGCGGAAGCTACGTGGAGGCTGCACAAAGATGTGGCCTATGATGAAACCTTCATGCTCTATGACGTAGTGGCTCCACCGACATATAACGGCCACCAATATGTAATGCTAATGATTTTAATTCATATTTCCGCATGAGTAGCAAGTCTAACAACTAAGAAACGATAAGGTATAGGTTTAACGCCTACCCCTTTTAACCTTTTATGCTAAAATTAAACCGACAATGATTGAGAGCTATATTTATAGTAAATTAGTATGCGGAACATAATTTTGGGCGGGTAGAACCTATTAGGTATATAGTTGGGTACATAATAATATTATAACGGAAGTGTTGTGATATCTATATTTACTTCCGAGGAAGTGTCTAAATCCTATAGTATATCACCAAAAAGTCTGGCTTTTTCTTCTTTACGCAGGCAATAACAACTGTGGGATATTTTTTACACAGCCAGCTCAGCTTGTGATCTAGACAACTGATACTAAACTATCGTCACGCTGGCTGTTGACGGGGTTGTCAGCGAAGGCAGATCGCACCGATTCATGAATACTTCTTTCGCTTCCTGCAGATTCATTCGTCGTTTCATACATGCACGTGTGGGATGTCCGAGTACTTCTGACCCATAAACATAACATAACCCAGTAACCAACAGATATCTCCCACAAATAAATACATAGTATATAGAGAAAACACCCAAACCCCACGAACGTAGTTATTTTGTACGAGATATTTCCAACACAAGTATCTAATTACTTGTGGGAATTCTCAACAATGTAACAAAGTATCTCTTACTGAAATAATGATCTATTTCTTTTTATTTTATTAAGACAAACAAGCAGCAATTCATTTATATATATATAGATACTACCATAGCGTAATTTTGATGTATTGCATGGCACATATTTTCATGGTGTACTTTAGAAGCAGGTTAGAAAGATCAACGCCTTTTTTTACGTTTCTGGTGGTGTAACGGCACTGAGTGACGAGCAATGAGTTCGTTACATTACCCATTCAGTTCACTGACGCGAACTCAGTAAAGTTACTTTGCCCAAATAAATAAATGCAGCTTGGAGAATTAATTAATATTCGGGTCTCTTTCGCGTACTATAAATATTTTGATTCACTTCGCGATATTTCGGCTATATTGCAATAGTAAAGTCTAGTCGTGACCACAGCTATGGTAATAGACCCAAAACGTCTAGAAGTGGACAAAGTTACAAAAAATTTTCGTAAGACGCGAAAAATTCCCGAAAACTATAGTAATAGACCATTTCTCACAATAAATAGAACCAGTGAATAATATAAAATTTATATTTTTAACTATATTTAGGATAGAATGTGCAATATGTGCATGATATAATAAGCATTGAATTCTAATGTAAGACACCCCTTTCGAACCGCAGTATCTGTTAAATATAATTAATTCCTTTCTGTTTGCAATATTGTCAAAACAAGTAAATGTGAACTAAAAAGGTATAAGGCCACACACAATATAAGGTTCGTTAGATAATGTAAAATTTTACATCAAAAATTTATATTTATCGGTCAGTCGACTGCATTACAGCCCTCTCTGTGATAATTTTATTTGTATTTCATTATATGTCCTATTACTTGGACTTTTTAATTCACAGAAAAATCCGATTAACTGGTAAGGCACACATAATTAAGATTATTTAATTAGTTCGAACGAACACAAATCGACGATCCTTTAAGCTTTTTAGAAAATCTATTCAAAGACGTACGTATCAAACTGCACTTGCAAAGGCTTTAATTCAGTTTTTACACGATACACAGTTTTCGTCCTGTCTGGAGGTTGATCACTGTGTTGCTCAATTTCTTACGGGACATGGTAACTTTAGGAGCAAATTACATTCGTTTAAGCTAGTTGAGTCAACGTTCTGTCAGTGTTCAACTGCTAATGCCAAATATGATCAGACCGCCCATCATATACTTTTGGAGTGTAGCATTTAGCAAAATGAGCGATATAATATGCTTAATTGTTTACAAGTAACCTCGGGAGTAGTTTACTATGCGGATCTCGTGGCATCGAGGGTGAATTTTCGGGCTTTTAAACGTTTCTGCCATACATATTACTGGAATCAAACATAGCTCACATAGGACCCGTAATATACTATAACCGTGGTGTTCCCTATTTTTATAGGATTTACACCTAGTTGCTTTCCAGGTCTCTCGCTTTGCAAAGGAGGGAAGAGGCATTACGTCCTTTTCTTACTTCGTCACATTATCTTCTGATTAATTTCGTTGCGGGTTCAAAGACATGCTAACTTCTCCTGGGACTTCGCCGAGATCGAGCTCGGTGTAACTTTTCTGGTGTTTTGGTCATTGCTGTAGATCCTGGTTTACAGGAGTTACAGTATTGGGAATGCGGGTAGGATTAGTCAAAATAAAAAAAAATTCGCTTTAGATACATTCCTCGTTTCATACATGCACGTGAGGGACATTCAAGTACTTTTGACCTTTCTGATGATAACCCAGTAAATAATAGATATCTCATATATAAATTTTCAAATAAATACATATCTATCATTCTATGAACGGGTTTTTACATATATTTTCAAATATCACATCAAGTCATCAGCACAAAAGAAGATTCTATTTTAAGTCAAGAACAAGAGTTTACAGGTAGGTTTACTTCAAACATTTAGCAGAGTTCATAAGCTTCAATATCGGGCCGACACTGCTTTAAGTAGTTCGTATATGAAACTACATTTACGACAAAAATAAGAAAAGAGAGATACAAAAACTTACTCTTCTATATCTGTGCAAAAACCGGACTTGTTAAGAACAATAGGTGTCATATACAAACTATTTATAGATGTTTCGTTTACTGCAAAAGTCGTTGCCTAGCGTATGGCATAGGCATGACGTAGGCAGAGGAAAAATTTATTAGGTTTTTGAGACGTTATATTACCCCATGTTGACCTCTAGGACATCATGACTTACCACCAATCATTAGACTAGACATGACTGTATTTTTTGAAATATGGGCGCATAATATCCATCAATCGTTTATTTTTAAAATAATTATTATTTAATTATCTATCACGCCTTATCCCCGAAGGGGTGGCAGAGGCATATTATATTATGTGCCCACTTTTCACCGTGTGCATTCCTGTCCCACGTATTAGGTGGTAAGCCCATTGCCGTGTTGAAATAGACAGACGCAGGTTGTGGCTACCTGCTGTTGAAAATTTTCAAATAGCACATAAGGCCTTCAACTTGACTTAACGCCTGCCATGTTACTGGCAACCGGGACCACGGGCTTAACATGCCTTCCGAAGCACGGAAACGCACCATAACGAAAGTTGCTTAACGCAATGATCGTTTACAGCACACTGATACCGCGGGGCAACAAGCGCTTCAATTTGGTTTTAGATATAGTAGGAACATACGAGCATCGACGTTAAACGTTTTTATATTCAAAATATTTATAGCTATTTCATATTTCTTCAATGTCATTAAGATTTCAGATCTCCACCTGTCAAAGGTTTACAGACGTAACTGCACGTAATGGCAATAGAAACACATGTGGTACTCTTATCATAATAGGTTTGTATGTGTAAAGTCATAAAAGTAAGTGTAACAAAAATATTAGATGGAAACGAGGCAAGATTGAGAAGTCAAGGTGAAACCGATTGGTATACATTTGCACATGCGTATTCTTGTGTTCAAAAAACATAGAGGTATGAATAAATGTGACACGTTCTGCGATAGATGATCCAAAAGAAATCGTGAACAAATATTACTTGATGCTAATAGAATAACCACACAGTATGCCAACGTAACGAACGAACAGCGTACTGCCAAACAAAATTGTGTACATAGATTTATGAAACATTATTATAAATTTGAAATAGTGTCCGATATATTCACGATACGTGCGGTTACGATATAATTTCGGTTCGGTTTCGAACACGAAGCAATTGCATAGTCAAGGTTTGCTTAGTCTAAGACAATGTGCAATAATGTTTTTGATGTCTTTTGTTGCAGAAAGTAAACACAGGTGTTTATTGTATACGTCAAGCAAATAGCTTAGTCAATAAACATGTTGAGGACTCTTCTGTTAAAGACAAGAGTCTATAATAGTTTTTCGATATTATACTTGCTTATATATTGGTACTATAAAATAAAATAAAAAATAAAAAAACAGGAAATCTAATATATCAATGTCTATGGGTGATAGTAGTAGTTTTAGTTGTTCAGTATCCTGATACTGTTCCTAAACTAGCAGAAGCTATTATAATAGAATTAAAAAGAAAAATATTACTTGTTCAAATGCTGCTGCCTAAATCCTATTAAGACATACGTGTTTCATTTAGGCCTCACATAATACCTTTCATTAAAACTTCTACAAATTTTATTACATATTCTGTTTACTCCAAGTAAATAAGTATTGTTTGATAATACGAAACATCTTAATCTATGAGAATTTGAATCACAGCTGAAGGCGATAAAATCTAAATTAATTTTCGATATCGCCAGTTTACTATAAAGCGATAACGGGTGGAGACTACGTTATTACGAGAATGTAATATTAGAAAATGTTACGTGAAAATGCGTCGGCAGTAGTGACGTAGATATCGATGAATGACCGTCATCGGCTGTACAGGCTCAAAGACAATGCACTACTTTTGTGAACCCTAGAGCCGACTAGGCACAAGTACTCGATATAATCTGTCCAAGGTCATTGATGTCTGTCGGACCTATACCTTGGAGAGGAGAGAGCATTTTGGCTACAAGAGTCTCTTTGTCCTATAGGATCCACCATTTTGATCTACTAGTGGATTGAACAGTCTACACACGTTTTTCTTTAAAATGTCCCTATGCTTCGTAAAAGTAGTAGTAAATTGCTTTGTACAGCAGGTTGCTTAGTTACAAGAACTAGATATTAGGAGTATTAAGGCATTAGAGAAATAATTCCTTTTGTCTATGAGTAAATATTAACCTTAAAGAGTTCGTTGAGAACATCTTTAAAAGTCTTTAGTGACTTCAAAATTAATCACATTAAAGTCATAAATACAACAAATATTTGTGTTATATAGTTGATAAAACGCTCCTTGTGATAATGATAAAGTAATATAACAATATACATAAATCTAGATAGCGTCCGCTACTGATTTATCAAGATCAAAATTTATACTTATTAACTTGTCATGTAACTATCTGTGTAAACAATTTAATGTACATAATGGAAATTTTCGAGAACCTTATGTACTCGTAATGCCGACAATATAATATGAACTTTTTTATATGAAAACTATATAAAAGAGCAAGCGTACAATGAAGGCGCAAAAAGAGATTGAACATAAAAGACTATATAGATAGGACTTCTATAGATAATTAGAAGTATAGAAGATTGACAACGTGACGGGATGTGTGTCTCATGCACGTCCCGTCACGTTGCCATATGCACATATTCGCAAAAGCGCAACGCACCTCAGTGATGTGTATGACTTCTCTGCGCATTTAGTGCAATATGTGTTACGCCCCTAAATCATTAAATATCCAATTGTAATATAAAACTAGGCGTTACGTACGGATTTTTAGTGTTTGTTCGATTGAGTCTTGCAACTCAATTTTGAAGCAGATATCTTTGCAAAAAAAAAATTTCACGCATGCCTTATGCCCCAAGAAGCGGGATAGTACCCGAATCAACCCCCAAAGATGCAGGATAACACTCGAACCCTGGGTGAGGCCGCGGTGTTAGCCAAAGTCTGCCGGGAGCACTGGGACATCTTTCCGAGGAGTTACCCGGGGTCCGGCAATAGACAGTTAGGCAGGGACCGTGTTGGTTTTAGCCGGTTCGAGACCGGCATGACATCCCAGGGGTATCCACACGTAAAAAAAGATATCTTTACTGATTGAGCTGAAAGTTTGTACACAAGTTTAGTTTTACCACAGCCGAAAGACATACAGTCGGTCGACGAAGCTGTCTAGACAGAGCAATCGTGCGGGGGACAAGGGACGAGACGCGGGAGGGTTTGTCCCGAGCTGCGAACAAAATATTGTTAGTAGCTCGGGACAGTCTTTCAGGGCTGACGCATTCACGACCGCTTGCTATGATTTTTGAATTTTTGTATAGATTTCTTTAATTCATGGGGTTTTTAATATTCTATATACAAATTACGTGTTTATTTTGCAATCCCCATATTGGATTGCAAAATAAACACCTAATTTGTATATAGAATATTTTACACGAAATTCGTACTTAGCATACCAAAAAACCCCTTATACGAACCCAACATGAAATTTTAAAACCACGGCGCGGTGGCCATTATGGATTGCGAAATTAACACGAAATTCGTGCTCAGCATACCAAAAAACCCCTTATACGATACCCAACATCAAATTTTATAACCACGGCGGCCATATTGGATTGCAAAATTAACACTAAATTCGTACTCAGCATACCAAAAATCCCCTTGTACGATACCTAACATGAAATTTGAAAACCACGCCGTGGCGGCCATATTGGATTGCAAAATTAACACGAAATTCGTACTCAGCATACCAAAAAACCCTTTATACGATACCCAACATGAAATTTTATAACCACGGCGCGGCGGCCACATTGGATTGCAAAATTAACACTAAATTTGAAAACCACGACGTGGCGGCCATATT
The DNA here is from genome assembly GCA_948477245.1 of Thumatha senex. Classification (NCBI taxonomy): domain Eukaryota; kingdom Metazoa; phylum Arthropoda; class Insecta; order Lepidoptera; family Erebidae; genus Thumatha; species Thumatha senex. The sequence continues at coordinate 22,358,699 of OX419726.1, forward strand.
GGATTGCAAAATTAACACGAAATTCGTACTCAGCATACCAAAAAACCCTTTATACGATACCCAACATGAAATTTTATAAGAATAGTTCGGCGGCCATATTGATTGCTAGAAACCCCATAATGTTATATCTAATACGCGGCAGACATTTCGTAAACGCTTTCTCAAAAAAAAAAACTATCAATTCGACATGAAATGAACCTTATTTACTTCCGTGTGCGGCAATTGATGAAATCTCAGATCCTTTTTTTTAAACCGGTATTTATATTATTGATTTATTATATATACATACTAGTTGACGCCCGCGGCTTTGCCCGCGTAGAGAAGTTTTCCCGTTCCCGTTTCCCATAAGAACTTGTTCCCGGGATAAAAAGTATATGTGTTATTCCGATGTATAAGCTATATTATTTTAAAGTTTCATTAAAATCTATTCAGTAGTTTTTACGTGAAAGAGTAACAAACATCTCTACAAACTTTCACATTTATAATATTATTAAGATTAAGATATTATATTATAATGTTGATAGTTGATTGCGAGTACGAGTTAATAAATAACATCAGCCTTGTATACTTGTGACAACCCTACAAGCATCACTGTCTAGACTTTGTCGGCATTTTTGTCAACTTCAAAGGCGTAACGCTACTGATAGGTTTACTCTTTATACTGTGGTTTTACTAACAATGCATAGTAAGCTGTGTGGCGTCAATCTTAATCGAACACGGCGAAACACCAACAAGAAGATTGATTACTTATTTTTAATGCAGATCTATAATTAGAATTCTACTAATATTAAAAACGCGAAAGTTTGTAGTAACGGGTGTTTGTTACTCTTTCACGTAAAAACTACTAAATGGATATTAATGAAACTTTACAATAATACAGCTACATCAGAAAAACACATAGGCTACTTTTTATCCCGGAAACAAGTTCCTATGGGAAACGGGAACGGGAAAACTTCTCTGCACGGGCGAAGCCGCGGGCGTCAACTAGTATAAATTAGAAAAGCTTGTTGAGAATAGCTTCAAAAATAAAGTGACGTCACTCCAAATCCAAGTAGGTATAGCAGACTAATAAAATGGCCGACTTTTAATTATTTTCTACATTACGGGTATAAAATGAAAGAACTTACTGAGAGTTATCCTTTTTAGAGAATTTAAATACAAGCCTGTTTTACAAAAAAAGTTATAACTATTTATTTATTCTATATACACATAGGATTACGATGGTACATACTGTATTAGCACAGCCGAAAGACATACAGTCGGTCGACGAAGCTGTCTAGACAGAGCAATCGTGCGGGGGACAAGGGACGAGACGAGGGAGGGTTTGTCCCGAGCTGCGAACAAAATGTTGTTAGTGGCTCGGGGCAGTCTTTCAGGGCTGACGCATTCACGACCGCTTGCTATGATTTTTGAATTTTTGTATAGATTTCATTAATTCATGGGGTTTTTAATATTCTAAATACAAATTTCGTGTTCATTTTGCAATCCAATATGGCCGCCGCGCCGTGGATATAAAATTTCATGTTGGGTATCGTATACGGGATTTTTTAGTATGCTAAGTACGAATTTCGTGTTAATTTTGCAATCCAATATGGCCACCAAGCCGTGGTTATAAATTTCATGTTAGGTATCATATAAGGGGTTTTTTGGTATGCAGAGTACGAATTTAGTGTTAATTTTGCAATCCAATATGGCCGCCGCGCCGTGATTTTAAAATTTCATGCTGGGTATAAGGGACTTTTTGGCATGCTGAGTACGAATTTCGTATTCATTTTGCAATCCAATATGGCCGCCGCACCGTGGTTTTAAAATTTCATGTTGGGTATCATATAAGGGGTTTTTTGGTATGCTGAGTACGAATTTAGTGTTAATTTTGCAATCCAATATGGCCACCGCGCCGTGGTTTTAAAATTTCATGCTGGGTATCGTATAAGGGGTTTCTTGGTATGCTGAGTACGAATTTCATGTTAATATTGCAACCAATATGGCTGCTGCACCGTGGTTATAAAATTTAGTGTTGGGTATCGTATAAGGGTTTTTATGGTATGCTGAGTACAAATTTCGTGTTAATTTTGCAATCCAATATAACCGCCGCGCCAACTGTTATAAATTTCATGTTGGGTATCGTATAAGATTATTATGGTACACATGTGAGATTATAACTATACTCTATACTATGTTATCCTGTGTTCAAGTTTTTCGTCATAATTAATATTTAAACTTGTTCAAAGCGTAAACAATATTTTTTTGTTGAAAAAAACTTTAAGTCCAGTTAGTCAAAAACCGAAAATATTTATCATTAACTCATTTACTACTAATAATATACCTAATATACCCGACGAACTTCGTATCTCCATAGAATTTGGTTTTTTTTTCGTAGAGTGCTCAACGGGGCGGAGACAAATTGAACAAATTAATAATAATAATATACCCCTCGAGGACAGTCGTAATCTTTTATAGGATTAACGCAACCCTATGAGGGTATAGTAGATTCGCTTTTTGAGTCATCCACTTTATGATATCAACAAAAAAATGTATCATAAAGTTATTGAAAAGCTTACATCCGCAGGGCAGCTTGTGGCGAGCTGAATGTGCGTGGATACACATCGGTCCCGATTCCTCAGTTTTGTTGCCCTTCTGCACCGGTTAGCATTTAATGGGCTAACGGGTGAGCAGTGAGAGTGCTACTCCCGGGAGTGCAGCAAATCTCAACTCTGGCTTGCCTTAATTGGCCGGTCAGAGGGTGGGAGCCAGGGCTATATGCTCGGGGGTGGAAGTGTCATTTTCAAGGGCATAACTACGGGGAAGCCCGCTCCGGGTCTGACCCGATGATGGTAAAACCGGCGCCGCACCGCTCGACACCCCAAGCCGCTCACACCGGTGTTGCCTCCTGTCGCCTTACAGGTTTATCATGCCTATGGCGATTGTATAGGGGGCCCATCTAGTGAGTTGGCGAGTCACCGTCTGCCAAAATTAGGATAATCAAATATTAAAATGTCAGACGCCGCCTTTATGCATAGTTTTAATCAACTAGTTCATCAAACCCACAACCCAATAGCCCATTTCTTAGTTAGCATATTTTACAATAGTTTAACTCCCATTGGAGGTGGTCCATTATCGTTCTTCTACATAAGGCGGGCGTGGACTGTCTGCAGTGGGGGTCCCATTTCCTTTTAGATTAAAATTCTCAAAGGGTCTCTGCGTGTTGGACCAGTATGTCCCCATGTACGCCTACCAAAATCCCGGGTATCTTCATAAAAAAAAAGAAGATACCCGTGAAAAGAAGAAACATAATAATATGAGATCACATATGTCAGCTCACCCTTGTTTGAATTCCCAGTTCCCATCCCCAGCTTCCAGTTCCAATTTCTCATCCCTAGTTCTCATCGTCACTTCTCATTCCTGGTTCATGCTCCCATTCCCTTGATTTTTTTTATAACGACACGGTATCCATTATGGATTGCGAAATTAACACGAAATTCGTGCTCAGCATACCAAAAAGCCCCTTATACGATACCCAACATGAAATTTTATAACCACGGCGCGGCGGCCATATTGGATTGCAAAATTAACACTAAATTCGTACTCAGCATACCAAAAAACCCCTTATACGATACCCAACATGAAATTTGAAAACCACGGCGCGGCAGCCATATTGGATTGCAAAATTAACACGAAATTCGTACTCAGCATACCAAAAATCCCTTTATACGATACCCAACATGAAATTTTATAAGAATAGTTCGGCGGCCATATTGATTGCTAGAAACCCCATAATTTTATATCTACTACGCGGCAGCCATTTCGTAAACGCTTTCTAATAAAAAAAAACTATCGATTCGACATGAAATGAAGCTTATTTACTTCCGTGTGCGGCAATTGATGAAATCTCAGATCCTTTTTTTTTAATCGGTATCTAGTATATATATATTTTTTAATCGGTTTATATTTTTGATTTATTATATATACATGCTAGTTGACGCCCGCGGCTTCGCCCGTGTAGAGAACTTTTCCCGTTCCAGTTTCCTATAAGAACTTGTTCCCGGGATATAAAGTATATGTGTTATTTCGATGTATAAGCTATATTATTGTAAAGTTTCATTAAAATCTATTCAGTAGTTTTTACGTGAAAGAGTAAGAAACATCTCTACTAACTTTCACATTTATAATATTATTAAGATTAAGATATTATATTATAATGTTGATAGTTGGTTGCGAGTACGAGTTAATAAATAAATTATAAATAACATAATATTGTCTTGTATACTAGTGACAACCCTACAAGCATCACTGTCTAGACGTTGTCGGCATTTTTGTCAACTTCAAAGGCGTAACGCTACTGATAGGTTTACTCTTTATACTGTGGTATTAGTGTCAAAATTAATTTAAGGAGTTGCTCGTGCTTGTGTTTTCTTCTGTCATTCTATTATTCTGTTCAATATTATTTTATAAAAAAGCACGGTTTCGTACAACGGTAAGGCTGTAGTAGCTACAGCCTTACCTTATCTTACCCTATCTTCAAATTCTATGTTCTAAGTAAAAAGTTATACGTACTTATTCATAAAAAAAAATGCGTTGACTTGAGAACCTCCTCCGTTTTTTCGTCGGTAAAAACCACTAGTATTAAAACCACGGTACTTATGAAACGTTGGTGTATGGCTAATACTAGTAAACACGGCTATGTTCTAACGAGAGATACAAAGAAGCTTTAGCCTTCGTAATTTTCTTTTGCTTTCAAAAGGCAAGCAGACATTGAATTTGTTGTGTCTGTGTGATGAACCCTCATATCACGAACGGGTTATCAGATTTAGGGCCGTATTTTAAAACGTTACTCAATACTCAAGAAACACTTGAGAGTAGTATTTGTATGGCAAAACTAGCCTCAAGCGTTTCTTGAGTATTGAGTAACGTTCTAAAATACGGCCCTTAGTTTATAGCACTGAATCAGATCAGTTCAAAGAGGGTTCTTGGCAAGTCTTATTTTATACAGCAAGCAATACAGCCAACGATAGTACGACTGATCTCAGTTTCAGTTCTTACCTCATTATTCAACCAAATCACAACACAATAATTGGTATTATCTACTCACACTTGTACATCGAAGGGGTAGGTAGAGGTGTTCTAATACAAATTTAGTGGAGAGGTCTTTCGAAAATACAAAGATAATTTATTACCTTTAAAAGCGCACCGTTTTCGTAATATGTAATATATTTTCCTAGAATTTGGCAACATATCGTATCAAGTTAACAATAAGATCATAATTTCCACCCGCAATGTCAAATAACCCTGAGAACAGTACAGTTCTCAAATGCAAACAATCGGACTCTGATCATTGTGTCAAGGTAATCTTGTGCCCTAACACTACAGGTATCACACATTCTAAGCCCGTAAAAGGCATAAGAGTATTAAATCACACTGCATTGATTCAGCACTGTTACAAGTAAGTCAATCGTTGTTTTAAACGATAGTCACTTGAACTAGAATTCAGTTCATTTAACTATGAACATAAAATACATTACAAAAAAAAAACAATGCGTACAAAAAAAAAACAATACCTGTTCTTCAACATGTTATCTGGCACAAACACGTTCCACCATGATGGCCGCTTCTGACGGACATACATGGGGGTGTCACTTTCTTCATCTGTGTCGTTCCCGCCCGACTTTCTTCTCTTTTTACGCTCTAGCTGTAACCGGGCTGCCCAAGATCGCCTTCGACCCTTATCATTTGCTCCAAAACCATCCACGCTCCCCGGCACAGCGAGAGAGGCGCGACGCGGTGGCTCCGGTGGTGGTCCATCAAATTCATTCAATTTTCTATATCGCTCAGCGAAGGTAGCATCAGACACTCTCCGACCGTTCGAAGATCTAGACGGTGTATCTGATATAGCACCATCGGTGAACGCTTCGTCGTCATCTGTGTCCGCAGCAAAAGCGTCTCCACTGAAGCGCCTAGGAGACTCATCTGCGGATTCTTCCAGGCTTGCGAGTTGCAGACTGGGGCGATGTGTACGCGTAGTGCGTGGTAAGCGGGCTGGTCGCGTCTGCAGCCGCGACAATGCCAGTGGCACTGGGGACTCGGTAAGAGTAAGTTCCACACTCATTTTACTATTTGCACCAGATCTTGGTTAATTGTATAACATCTTTATAGTATACAGAGCCAATTGTAACACTACGGGTCTGTCATTGTCGCACAAGTACGTCGAAACATTTCGTGGTTCTTATGGCAGAAGTACAGAACTTGGTACAACAAGCTTACTGCTTGCGATCCTTCCAAATATAATTTTTAGATAAGTTTCAATCGATAACAAATTTGTATGACAAATAATTGAGGTGATCGAACTTTAAGCTTCAAGTAAAATAGAGTACTATTAGTAGGTAAAAGAAGGTAGAACAAGAATATGAAAGATGACAATTCTTGCAATAGTAGGGTACTAAGGAAAAAAAAATGCATAGTAATAAAGATAGAGTAACAAAGTATTGGCGAGGTTTCAAAGAATGGTAACACGACATTTAGGTAACTATTTCAATACACATGGCAGCGTAGCGGGTTAAAATATTATTTACGAACAGTCGTAGTCAAGGAAAGCCCGAATGATAAAGTGCTTTAGTAATTGCCTATTAAAATTTATAAAAAAAAAGTATCCCTAGTCCACTTTTCGCCTCGATGGGAAACGTGACGTGACGGGTCGCGAACCACATCGCCGCCATTTCGGATTTTATTTTTTCTACTTATATCCATAGCGTACCCACGAGAAGCTAGGGAAATTTGGAGTCCGCCTAGACAGAGCCCCGCTTGTCTAGGTAAGGCTAGCCTTATTCTGGGGTCGCCTGGTCCCAGGGCAATCAGGCACGTTTATTAACTAATTCCTAGACAAAAATACGACATCATTAAACTGCAGTAGTAAGTGGTCTAACTATGTGAAACAAGTGCTACTAGTGTCGCCGATGCCTTATAAGCATGTGACTGCAGCTTTCGTAACACTATGTCGTCCGTCATCAACTCACACGCTGTCGCGGGGAAAGTTGCCGCCGTCTTGCATAAATACGTAGTAACTATCTCATATAGTCACCATCGATTTCATTATCATTTAAGAATCATAAAACTATGAACCTTTATTAGTATTTATAGTACGGTTGGAACGTGCCCAAACTGCCAGTTCTGAACGAGGTTTTACGATTTAACGAGGGCCATCATGCATAGAGTGTATAAATTATGAAAGCGTAAATAGTTATATTCCTTGAGAAAGAGAAACACAAGTTTTGGATAAATATGTTATACGAATGTGATTGCAAACACAACAGGTGACAGAAATAGTCAAGAACAGTCAATACAAATTTGTTTTGTTCACTGTTTGAAGTTTGCACATACAGCAAAGTATTTGCTTTAATTTTAATACAATAAAGCCGATTAACATCATTTTATAATCTGATACTGGTGCAATATGTAGGTACTACCATAAAATGAACATTACACGGGAAGTCAGTAACATTTTGCAACATGGTATCTGGGTCAAGTCAGTGCGTACCAATGAAACACGTATTACCTAGTCCAAAGCGCGACAAGAGTGATGGAAAGGAGCTGATGGCTATATATTGAATTATAATCACATTTAGCTACGTCAACATTAATTACCTAGTACCTGCAAATATGACCTTACATTTATTACCAAACAACAAAATATGTCTATCAACTTGTGAAACGCTTGAGGCCAACGTCGAAGATTGAACTCACAGACAAGTTTCAATGTCCGACCCTTTGCGTATAGCTATGAATAACTCGAAGCCTTACAACTCTCTATAGGAATCTTTACGTTACTTATAAGTAATATTGGCATTTAAGTTATGTGTAGTTAATCAGCGCGTAATATAATGACTACATCACAACTTTCTACGTTGAGTTTCTATCACATATAGAGCGGTGAATTGTTTAAAAATCTTCCATAGAATTTAAAACACGCTCAGCAATTTATTCACAATCGATTAGTATAAATAAAGATGGTTATGAAGAGACCATAATCTTTCTCTTTCTAATACTGGCGTTTGTTTTGTTTAAATCAGGATTGACATTTCTGGTACTATTAATGATGTCGCGAAATAAGGACCGTAAAATAGACAGACCCTAAGATAGACAATATTAATTCAGCTGAACCTGCAATGTTCAATGCAAGTGGTCCTAATGTAAAAAATTGCTACTTGTCGACGCATGCAAATTTTTGTTTACAAGGTAGATAAATAAAACAGAAAACAAGTAGTAAACCGATGTCGTTTCCACTTCTCGTTATTTATCCACGTCTTTTGATGTTTCACCTTTACAATTCCTTTGAAGTTTCACTAAGGATGAAATTAAAGATGATTGTACACTACTGTACAAAAATATTCCAATACGGATGTAAGTCAGCTGTAGGTTACTATTTTCTATATATGTATATGTCAACTGTTCAGATAAATAATACTGATAGTAATGTAAATAAGGAAATTATTTATTATAATAATTGCTTAATGACTTAACATGACGTTATCAGTATCACCGGCATTGATATCGATACAGATGGGAGATGGCTCCTCACTTAGTGAAATTTGTAACAGTGCAAAAACTAAATTATTGTTAATTTATTGTTTTATTTTTTGATTGTTAGATTGGAACATCTGTTTTATCATTTTGACGTGCAGTTTGAATTGCATCTGTTTTAATTAGATCATTATCTGATAGGTTTTAGAACTTCATAAAGGATAAAAACATTGAACAAATTCTAAATTTTGAGTCGTCAATGGAATTACATATTTGAAGTCCCTGCAAATGTTGCAGAAGACTGTCCGTGACGATACGACTTTTACATGAACCCGTGCTTATGAGTGCTATAAAGCATTCATAAGCGATCGAGTTATGATGGACCATTACCTCGGTCTGGTAGACCATCAAGGCCAACTAATAATCCTCATTCAAGCTTGAGAGAGATAGGTGCTGAAGTTTCTGTGTGTCACGAGACGATCCGTACCATTTTAAATAATCACTTAGGTATGAAACATGTTGTGGGTCGTTGAGTTCCAAAGTCCCAATAGATATTAATTTTCTCCAAGAACTCAATCGCGTAAGAGTCTCTGAGGACATGCTGGTGCGTGTCCAATTCGACCTAACATTCATGAAACGCATTGTTACTGGGACCCGAGTCTGCTATTTCAATTGTATCGAAATAGAATCCAAATCGTCGCTCAATAGAAAGCCACCGGTACAATTTTGACAGTTTCGTGGTCTACTATTACCATCGTACTCCAATAGACTTCTATCGATCGGCCGATAGAATCCTACTCCTACCACGCCAGTGGCCGCTAGTCAGTTCCATTTTTAATAGTCTACTAACATTTTGACAGCTATAAACAGCGATTCTGGTTCTACTCTACGGCTTGTCAATAGAAGACACGGTCCCCTGGAGAGAAGACGTGGATTTACGAGTTTGACATGCAAACTACTCAACAAGCTTTGGAGGAGCGCCTTTTAACTGAACCGAAACCGCCCAAACAAAACACTCTAACGTCGATTAATGTTGACTGTTTTTTTTAACTATAACAATGTCGTGTTTCTACTAGGTCACATATTTGTCTATTATTCATCATTTGTCGTTACTTTCTTTTTTAAATCCATATAACAATTGTCTATATGTATTTACTACTTGACGCCCGCGGCTCCGAACTTGGGTAACTTGTTTCCAGGAAAAAAGTAGCCTATGTGTTATTCTGATGTGTAAGCTATATTATTGTAAAGTTTCATCAAAATCCATTCAGTTGATTTTGCGTGAAAGCGTAACGAACGTCCATTCTTACAAACTTTAGCGTTTATAATATTGGTAAGTTGGAAGTAACTATGTATATGTAACTATGTATGTAAGCCAATTACAAAACATAGTAATAGTTTTAGAATAAAATCTGTAGCAACTAAATCATTACGCGGTAAATGTTAATAATGTACAGGTTGATAAAGCACGCACAAATGGTCGTAAATGTGTTGGCACGTTGGCACCATTACCGCTTTACCTAACATCATAGTTATCTCAAATGGCGGTCTAAAGACCTTCTATAACAGCGCGTACAAAATATAAACATAACATATTCCAACAATCACACAATAGCCGAAACTAACTGCCTTTAGTGACAGTTATATTTATAAAATACTAGCTGTAAAATGTGACGATTCCTGATATTTTAATCCATACGTAAATATCCTATGTTTTAAACAGAAAACCTACCGACTAAAACCACACGCACACACACCAACCTTTCTATCTGTCTATGGCCAGGAGTCCCGGGTGATCCCTCGGAAGCATAGCCCCAGGGCTCCCGACAGAGAAAAAAACGAGACTATAATAATTCCCTGACAATATAACGATTTTTGACTTTCACTTATCCTCCGTCTAATAATATCGCGGAATGTTGACGCCATTATTTGGAGAAACAGAAACTAACAACAGCAACAAATGGTCCGTTGATTAATTACGCTTTTGTGTAAAATTTTCAGTTGGTCGGTAGGTATGTATTCAAAAAGAACAAAAATTAATAACTCGATACACGCGGGTGCAAATAACCCTTTACAGCACTTTAATTCCAACGTTAATCGCTAAAGGCCGGTTTTAGGGTACAGCAATGCTATTCTGTAAAAAAATAGTTCTCAAATTTGCATAAAAAAATACATGTCACGTTCAGTTTTAAACAAATATTCCTACAGTATAGCATCAAGTTTATCAGAATGATACGAATAAATAGGAATCTGTAACATGTTCAAAATAAAACGAAACGATTGTTTGATTCTTCAAAAGGGGTCTTAGAAGGTTATTAAAGGGTCGGCAGCGCGAATGCTGCACCTCTGGTGTTGCAAACGTCCATAGGCTACGGTGACCACTTTCCATCAGGTGGGCAGTATGCTTATCTGCCACCTCAGTGGAATAAAAAAAATTGAAAAGTACATTAGGAATTTTAAAAAATCGAAAGCCCTACCCGAAATAATTCGAATAAACGAATCTGTAATGCAGACAATATGGAAGCACCCCACCCAATAACAGCTCTGATTTTTATGAATTTATTATATTGTTAAAAATCAGAACCCTCTGAGAGCGGAGACAAAATTTTTATATTTGAAATCAAAATTTTGGCTATAATTTAGCAGCTAAATTATACATAACAAAATACAAATAGTCATAGTTGTAAATTGGTACTAGAAGGTTTGTTCACGTACGCATCGCACCTTTTTTTATAATATTCAGTTTATCACTTATTCCTAATATTATTTAAAATATGAATTTGAATAGAAGATGGTGTAAATGCCTACAGCACGTTTTCCGTGATATATTGATTAGATACGGTGACAATCTATTCACCGTAAGTATTTTAATTTTTCTGCTCTCAAATTTGATTATGGGTGTTGCAGAGATGTGATCGTGTTACACTAGGAAGGATAAGAAAAAGATTACTATCATCGTAACTTGATTAAACTGAATCTGAATCTTGATTAAACGCTAATCTACGTAGTTATCAAAGCTAATAATTATTAAACCAAAACAGCAATTTACCGTCGCGTCGTAAGAAAGGAGCAGGAACGTGTCTCATTGGAAAAATTGATTCGTACTTAAAAGCTCGTCTCACGCCTTATATATTTTTCTTGTCTAGAAAATTTGTATAAATAAATAAAATAAATAAATAAATATTGTGGGACACTTTTCACACAGCGCCATCTAGCCCAAAGTAAGCTAAATATTAGCTTGTGTTATGGGATCTAGATAATTGATAAACATACTTATATATTTCTAAATACATACATATTATAGATAAATAACACCCAGACACAGAATAAACCATCGTGCTCATCACACAAAGTTTTATCCTGGGTGGGAATCGAACCCACGACCTCTTGCGTAGCAGTCGGATGCACTCCCACCGCGCCACAGAGGCAGTCAGTATACTTTTGTATTAAAGTATAAGTCAATGTTACGGTTATAGCAATTTAAAAAAAAAATGATTATAAATGACGACTTTCCAGCTTCTCACGAGATAGACAATGCACGCGCTATTAAACAATGTCGCACAATTTGAAAATATTATCTTGCATCAGTTGAGAAATCAAATAATAAATGGAGGAACGCGGCAATGGTGACACAAAATCATTTTATTGCAGTAAAGACTTTTGGGCAGTTGGGGGTCAGAGGCCTCGCAAGAATCAGCCGTCGGATGAGAGACAACAAAGGTGAACTCTCGCTCCGCTCCGCTCTCGTCGTACCTGACGCAAAGAATGGCCATCACCATTAAGATAGACAATGCCGCCTGTGTCATAGATTACATTTTTTATTGTTTCAATATTGTTTTATTGAAATTGGACTGTAATGATTTAAATTAAGTTTGAATAAAAAATTACAATTTTAAATTTTCTTTACTATGTGAAAACAGTAGTACGGTAGATACGTAACAGTATCTACTTTCTCGGTAAACCCTAGAGCATTCAAAACATACGTTTTGAGTCTGGGTTCTTCTTTTAATAATAAGATAATGATGTCACTATTTCAGTCAATGAAAATTCCTTCAGTCATCAGATTGCATTCAGCTGACGACTGTACTGGCGAGGGGCAACTTCACTTATTATGACTACAACTATTTTATAAGAGAATATAGTATGCAAAGAGTGTTATACAAAATGTTCATTGTTATGTGAGAATAGGCACAGGAAAGTAGATAGAACAGTGATAGAGGTCATCAATTTTAATGTGAATGCATTACTAGACCAACAAGAGAACTGAAACACAATACACACGCGCGCACAAGCAGAAACAATGATAATTTATAATTGAACCGAAGAACAAACGTCGCATGTATAATGAGAGGCGCAAGAAGCGGCGCTGAATACAGATTAATTCGTTACAATAAAAATTACTACACACAAAGAAAATATTATTCATTAATTCGTTCACAGTGATCAAAATCTTTAGTGCACGTTTTTACACAACTCTATCAATATTTAATACATTTAATAACAAATAAGGTTCTCGAATAATCCTGATAAGTGCTCGACCATTACATTCGTCAGTGAGTCGAATTTAAAAATTTAGAAACCCCCAAAAGAAAACCCTGAACGTTAAAAGAGTACGCATTAGGTAATTTTTGAAAGAATTGTTGGGTGTTATCTCAAGAGGTCAACGACACATCAAATGAAATATTAAATTCCTAATTTCATTTGCAATGACCAATAGCAGAAAAGTTACACCAAGCTCGAACTCCGTAATGTCCCAAGATAAATAAGACTGTCTTGGAACCCGTATCACAATTAATCAGAAGATAAATTGAGTAATTTGGAAAAAGACCAAATCTACACTCTATGCTAAAAGCGGATAATAGTATATTACGGGTTTGATTGCAATTAGTAATTTAAGTGGGAATTCTTGGATTTTATGACATGAGGTCAACGACTTGTCAAATCAAATATTTAATAACTAATTCCATTTCCGATACTTAACATTACAAATTAAGTAAAAATTTTCAATACCATGGTACAGGATGTAGTCTATCAGCATGTAGTCTAACTTCAAAGTAATAAGTCTGGGGAGAAATAGTGATCCATTAACATATCGGGGGCCAGACCATAAACACCTGAGTTCTGGTACGAAACTCTTGTGCAGGGGCCTTTTTTTGTTTGTGTTAGTGGGGTGTGTTAAAGATTTTCAGAGGTTAAGGGATGCTCTGTGACTTACTCCATCTTCAGTGGTGTGGTGATGGTGTTGGAGGTGTGGGTGTGGGAGAATAAGGTATAATGCAAGTGGGACGGATGAGTTTTAAGAGGGCGTAGGAAGAGGTTAGGACGTGGAAAGTTGTTTGTGTCGGCTGTGCCTTTAGATAGGTTGGAAAATCAGACGGTATTTGCTCCTAACTAAAAAAACTGTCGACGCAATCAAATGGCTGTTCAGTAGGAGGCAGGCTTGGGAAACAAAGTATGAATTTTGAAAACAACTTGGGAATTAAAACTAGGATAAGATAAAAAGCGTTTAACAAAATGAGATCAAAACTTTCCAAACGCAACCCCAGTACCCCTGCGCACTCGTCTAATTCAATGCTACATTTGGCCTATAGTCCTTTATGGTTGCGAAGCTTGGACTATTAAAAAATACCTTCGTAAACATATTGAGGCTTTTGAAATGTGGACTTACCGACGCATGCTCTCAATCAGATCTCCAATGTTGAGGTTCGAAGGCAGGCCGGTCAAACCCAAAATAAGTTGATGCAGACCATCAAAATAAGAAAAGTTGCATACCTTGGTCATGTCTTCTGACACGAGAGATACGATCTACTGAAACTTATGGAAAACGTCGAGTAGGCCGTTGGAAAAAATCATGGCTCCGAAAGATTCGCGAGTGGACCGGAGTCAAGAGCGCCGCGGAATTGTTTGTCCTCGCCAGGGACAAAGTGAGGTTTTCAGGGCTGATGTCCAACCTCCAGTAATTGGAGAGGAATAAGAAGATAAGATAAAATTAAATTCTAAATGTTTACATGCTAAATTTCGCCAACGCTACGAAAACTATTACAGTCCACAAAGAAAGTGCATTGCGTACGTGACATGAAACATAAATTATCTGAAACTTAGACATGATATCATTGATTCGAAACCCGTTTATCTGATCCGAATACTCATACAGAGAATGGTATAAAAACAATTACATCAGAATTTAATTAACACTGTAACACTGATCATTGGTCAGCGATACGTTGTCTTCAAGCCACCAAAAACTTATTATTTACGATACCAAACTTTTCGCATTTCAAAGGAAATGAAGTTATAAAGTATTTTCTATGATAAATATTGTATATTTTTAAAATATTACTTTATTTCAAAGGCTGACATAAACTTTAATTTTCTAGGTTTTTGTTGAAATGTCGACCTCCAGTCAATATATATTGCTTATTTTTCAGGTAAGAGTTTAGTCTATCATCGATGTCGCTTTTGCTTCCGCCATGACCCAATTCAAGATTACTTTTGGCACTTAAACTAAAATTATCCGAAATTTCAACACCGATTAATTTTATAAGAACTTATAACAAATGTTTAAATAAATAATTTGCAACATAAATAAGCTGTAAATTATTTGTATGATTTAGGCAATAAATAACCAGGTAAACTTCGTTTTTAGATGTGTAGGACGCGAATGAAATTGGTGATTTAATTTTCAGGTTTTCTTGCATTAAAAAAAACTCCATATGCGTATTCGATATTATGAGTTTAAGTGAAACTCAACTATACTTCATTATTTTTATAAGTACATGAGTCTAAAAAGGTTAATTTTTTAAAATACTGAATGTTACTAATAACTTGTCTGTTAATTCGTTTGAACAGTATTCTTGAACCTGACCTTAAAGCGCTGAACGATGTTATGTTTTAGAATAAACAGCATACAATTAATTTCAGTAATAACTTCGAACCACAACATAGCTTAACAGCCAGCAATGTTGCTGTGCATAACATAATACTCAAGTTACGTCTATTGCTGAGAAAAATGGAGGTCGTATCTGATTTCAAAGCGCTGCGGGACTTACACAACTTAGCAAAAGTGGCAATGGCAATAGCAACTTTCGATATTTTGTACTCAGTTTATTACTGATATTTTATGTTTCCTTGATCTACACTGTATTATAGGCTTGTCGGTTGGTCTTTGAATTGATCACTACAGTCTTATCGAGATTCAATTGACAATAGATTTCATGGTCAAACTTTAATTCGCTTAAATCTCTACTACGACGTCTGGATTTGGAAGATGATATATTATGGCAATAGGTACCGATAAATAAATAAATTTGACTACGCGCGAAAGTCATAATATGAAGTTCTAGGTGACATTTTTTAATAATGTTATTTTATTTATTAATATGCATTTGTTATTTTTTATTACTTACAGTATAACGTCAATTTCTTTTAGAAAAGAAATTGACGTTATACAGTATTATACCTAGCTACTATTACCACCACAATGTATTACCTAGTCTGTGATAAAAATGCCATAATTACTAAACATAATTTGTTAAATAATTTGTGATATTTGTGGAATAACAAGGAGTTACTGGCTTTGAATATTCATGATCTAAGGTTACAAAAGTTATATTAAATTTAACATATTAATTTTAAGAGAAATAAATTGATGCTCATACTCCATCGCAAGATTGTTAAGAATCTAATATCTCACCAGCTGCTGTTCAAAAATAAAAAGTTGAAAGAAACAGTTTTCTATCATAATTTTAACCTACTACAAGTTGGATAATAAGGCGATTTTAAATTGTTTTAATATAGAAAATAATAAAAACTTGGCTTGATAAACATCGTATTACCTTATTGAGTGTATAAAACTATTATTTTATGACTACCGAACTGTATTTTTCATAAATACATGTTCGATAACTAGGCAACATGGGCTAACATTATAACGCATTTTCCTAATAAACTTAGGCGTACATTAGTAAAGTATTTGATTGAAATGAAATCAATAAAACTACAATATTTTGTCACACAACAATTGGTATCGATTTGAAACTTCAATATCACAAATCACGGTAGTCTTACGGGTTTTGGATAAGCACCGACCTCCTTTCCCCGTTGCACTGGCGCAACGAACAAACAGAATAACTAGACGAAATGTTAGCGGAACATGCGCGCGCAACTTTCACTACCGTACGTTTGCGCGTGCGTTGCGCAGCGTGCGAATTGCGCGCCACCAGCAATGCTACTGATGATGACAAACGCAGCCCGCCTCAAGCGGTTATGGTGGGGCCGCTATGCTATCGTCATTCATCACCTGATAACTACACTGAAATCTACCCCCTATTTGCAGCAGTCTTATCTGTTTTCGCACCCTAAATATTGGGGTCTTTTATCAGATGCTGCTGCGCCAATTTCTTTATCTTTTCTGCTACATACCAAACATTGTTACGAAAAGACAAAGAAATGTTACTTCAAAATTTGAATACTGTGGACCCAATGATGATTGTATACAAAATCGTAGCATATCATCGTTTGAACAATTAGAATATTATGTCAATTAAGGCCGTGCGTGAACGCAATTTCTCTAGTCGTAGAGAAATAGTTTTTCTATAACCTATAATTAATATAAATAATATATATATAACTTACATAATTTGGAACATATTCCTTATGATTATCTAAAATTTTTGCATTAAAAAGTATTTTAAAAAGTAAGTAGGAGGGTATATATTATGAATATATACCCTAAATTATGAATATATAGTAATAATTTGTCTTGTATATCTTACTATTGATTGGAGTTTAAACGTTAGTCTCGAAAATCATTATTTTATAAAATTTAGATTCGTTCAAAGAAAAATACTTTCAATATCAAAAAATCTTAATACATACTTCTTTATAAACATTAAAAAGGCAATAATTAGAACTATGACAAAAAGTGCAATTTTGGGAGATGCACCTCCTACTTGACTATTACTACTGAATAATATAGGAATATAAAGGCTCGATAAATGCGTCAACCCACACATGAACACAATTAATCTCGGTTATTGTATTCAAAATACAACCTCTTTTGTAAGTACTTCTATTTCAATCGACTGCACGACTGGGCAGAACAAACTTGACTTATTATTGCTCTGCGTTTATCAAATTATGAGGGCAACTACCAAGTTTGCATAGAAATGGGGAAGTAAATTGTCAATTACTTCAATTAGTTCAGTCTAGAGGGCGACAAATGTTTTTAACAAACGTTCTGTCAATTAACATAGAAAAATACCCCCCTCAACTTCATTCCACAGCTCCAATCCACGAGTGGATTAGAGGATTCTTTTTTTTTCTCTTGAATCCACAGAATCCAAAAATAAAATTTATTTTCTATGCCACAATAGAGTGGATTCAAAAATGCAATTTTTTTTTTCTTACGACACCGTATCACAATGCTGATCTGGCTTTTAATATAAATAAAGGGTTATAAATCAGGTATTCAATTACATAAATCACTGGCAGCATCGGGGTAGACGTGTTACGAATATAACATCCAACATATTGTCTGATTTTTGAACTAACCGTCGTAGAAGGGAGTCTCAAAGTGTAGTCCTTGAAATCATCTTCACCATCCGAGCGTCTGTCCCAGTTGCGTCTCACGACGTTTGGGGTCCGCTTTCCTACTTTTTCTCCTACACTTCGCACGGTCATCGGCATTCCCTGTAGACCCAAAAAGTGCTGCCTTGACGTCATAAGAGATTATATGTGTGACAACGGTCACCATTGTCATCGACATCACATTCACTATTACGACGTCAAGCCTTTCTTGGGTTTCCCCTTTTATGTAGTCCTTGAAATGTTTCCTAAAAACCTGTAGAAACCTATTCCCTTATAATTTATTAACATTAATGCTTATCCCATTTTAATTTTAACTACGTATAGATTAAAATTAAAATGGGATAAGCATTAATGTTAATAATAAATTATTTTTAACTTTTAGCTTTTTGGGTCTACAGGGAATGCCGATGACCGTGCGAAATGTAGGAGAAAAAGTAGGAAAGCGGACCCCAAACGTCGTGAGACGCAATTGGGATAGACGCTCGGATGGTGAAGATGATTTCAAGGACTAGACTTTGAGACTCCCTTCTACGTCGGTTAGTTTGTTAGATGTTATATTCGTAACAAGTCTACCCCGATGCTGCCAGTGATTTATGTAATTGAATACTGATTTATTACGTATCTTAGTGACTACGCGTATTCACTAGGAGTATATAATTCTATACTTCTTGATAAGATAATATCACCTCGATATAATTTGATAAGATTTTTTCTTAAAATATCAGATATCATAACCGTTTTGCCTAGTTGACCTACTTTGCAGTTATTAAGCTACTGCAAGAGCGGAGTAATTGTGATAGATAATTCTAGTGTTGTCAATACCAGGCCCTTATATTAACAAGTTTAGAACATCTTTCTGCATTTACGTAAAACAAATCTCAAGACTTGAGAAAGGATGTTGTGATTGAGCAGCCTAACTGAAAGTTATTATAGCCAAGTGAAAGAAAAACTTCTATACACAAGCACCTTTCAAGCAGATCGGCTTTCTTTCCTTGATTTTTATCTTTGTGCCACATCTAAGTAAAATATATTTTAGGATAGAAAAACAATTTGTTATTTATTCTAAAGAAATTCGTACAATGTTTTCAAGAAAGAGTCACCATCATTGGCAGGTAACAAACAACAGTTAAAGATTTTAGCAACCTTACTGGACAATGAAGTATCGATTTCTTAGGTAATTGACATCAAAAATTAATATGATAGATACTAAATTCTTCGAAACGAAGTGACCTATTTAATATTATGATACGTTATAACAAATTATGATATATTTGTAAACTCAGCACTCACTATAGACATATTTAGTATCAATAATAGATTCACAATAACGCATCGCTAAAAACTAATAGGAATTTACCTAATACTTCAAAATGTGATCTTACAAGTTCTGTACTAATGTGTAAAATAATTCCGCACGGATTTCTATAATGAATTCATTTTTTGGAAGATATATATAGTATGCAATATACGTAAGCATATCACGATAGGCTTACAAAACCGCATTTCATGACAGTTGAGCTGTAAGTTTATATGTCATGATACGGCGAGTTGAACCCAAAAGATGTCAAAACAAAAATAATTCAGACGCGATAGATAGGTTTTTCAGCTATCGATATGCCATGGAGAAGGAAGAATAGCGATGAAGCTTACTTCACAGTAGCTAAATTCGGTGAAAATTTTTTTAGATAGGCTCTCCTTAATTTGACCGACTGAGGCACTTTCATATCTACTAATATACGTCCAGTAGCACCAAACAAATATGAAAAACACGGTCATATAGTGTCTCACTAAGTATAGCGAGAATGACCTAAAAACGGAAAGATAAAACAATAGATTGTAGATACTGAATGTTATACTTTCCTCAGTCATTGCGATAAACAGTATACATTCACAATGAGAATTTGTTAAACTATCGTGTTATTACAAATTACGAATCATATATAAAATTATCTTTTACAGCAAAATAAAAATCTGATGAGCAAGTAAGGGCATTCTCTACAATATTTTTATACTTATAGTTATAGCCATTGATAAATATTTCTCAATGATGGTACAACAATTATTGATAATTGAATGTACTTTGTCAGAAAAAATACCACAAAATAACTTTCATTCGATTCAACATAATTGCGACATGTTTCATAAAAACTAACTAGACAGGTTTGACAATATTGTAAATTACCTAATAAAAAGCGTTGTATTTTGAAACTCTTTTAAGCACAATTTTATTTAACTCCTTAGTTAATACCGTGATCTAAAAGTAAAATCATAAATTAGGTAGCTATAACACTCCTAAGATGCAAAATAAAAGCGTGTGTGTACATATTAACACGCGTTGGAAGTTATACTTATTTATGGAAACAAGAATAAAATCTTTAAAAAAAAAATTATCTTTCGCCTTATCCTACGTTTTATCGAAAAAACTAAAATGTTGTCTATAGTTAACTTCAAGGTGTTTGAAAACTACTTTGAATGTAGTTATAAGCTGTCATGGAAACACTTATCAGCTAACTTCAGGGTGTCGGTTTTTAGTGATAGTCTGCGCGCGCATCGTAAAAATTTACACACATCATTTTTCCCTAAAGCGCCAAAAGAAGTACAACTTCAAAAATCGTTACGACTACTGCTACAAGAGAACACTACATTTTGACAAGAACAATTCTATAGTTAGGATAGGTTAGGTTACATTCTTGGTTGCAAGTACCTACAGCTATAACGCCGGTCAATGTCATTAACATGCAAAAAAACAAGTGCTACAGGAGGACACTGCACTGCACCTTTTGACCAGAATTGGCAATTTTATAGTTAATTTAGGTTATATGTCACATACACATAGTTACAGTATGTGAACCAAAGAGCTTGGGCGGTCATGAAATAAAAAAAAAATATATAAGAGTTTCCGTTCCAAGTAAGATTTACGTTCGATTTGTTCATACATTCTGATAATTACTGTTACCTCACACTGGAGAGACTACCTATTTTGTGTAATGTTTATAAATTTACAATAAAACTAGAGGACTCCCGCGGTTTCCCCCGTGTAGTTTCAAACCATCTCTGTTGTATAATGTATCAAAAGTTGAGCTCAATCAGTACAGATCTTTTTGACTTTTTGAAGCGAGATCTTTATATTATACCCTGTCATGCTAATTTCATTACCAAAGCCCGTGTTTACAGATTGATAATAATCTGGCAATTTTAATAAAAAAATAATCCAACATTTTTTAGACCCGATTTAAACTTGACATATTGAGCGATGTCTGACTGTTCTCAGAAGGTGACGTAAGAGCCTCCTTGCACACGAAATGTGCAGCACCGACGGATTTATGCATTTAACGTAAATTATTTACATTGACATGGAATTAGGGACGCATTGCTATTGGTTTTATATTAATTTTCTATACTTCTTCTGAGTATTATTACTCCAGTCTTCAAAGGTAAGGGATCAGTGCAGGAGTGCGGGAGCTACCGCGGTATAAAGGTGATGTCCCACACCATGAAGATCTTTGAGAGGATTATAGACTCTCGGATCCGGCAGGAGTGTATTCTCTCAGGGTGTCAATATGGGTTTCGCCTTGGTCATGGGACCACGGACCCTGTTTTTGCCCTGAGGGTTGTCGCAGAGAAATACAGGTCGAAGAACACGCCTCTGCACTGTTTGTGTCTAGACATGCAGAAGGCCTTCGACTGTGTTCCTCTTGCGATGATCTGGTGGGTACTGCGGTCCAAAGGGGTTCCAGAGGTCTATATTGACACTATCCGGGACATGTACTGTGACTCCGATTCAATGGTTCGGACTGCTGTTGGCGACACGAAACCCTTCCCCATCACCGTCGGGGTACACCAGGGGTTCGGTCCTTAGTCCGCTTCTGTTCAGTGTAATATTAGACGAATTGTCGGACAGCATCAGGAACTCGCATGAGCAGCCTCCATGGTTGCTCATGTATGCTGACGATATTGTGCTGGCAGACGCGGACAGGGGCAGATTGGTGCGACGTGTAAAGGCGTGGAAGGAGACGCTTGAGAACGGCGGTCTGAAACTAAATGTGGCGAAGACCGAGTACTTGGCACTAAACTCGACAGATCCCACATCCGTCCGCATAGGCGGTGATTTGGTCGAGCGCACGGACCAGGTTAAATACCTGGGATCTGTTTTTCACACGTCCAGTGACATCGATTGCGATGTCAAGTCACGCATTGCTGCCGCGTGGGCCAAATGGCGGGAGATGACCGGTGTCATTTGTGACCCTAAAATGCCGATCCGGTTGAAGGGACAGGTCTACAAAACCATTATTAGACCTGTCCTTTTACATGGCAGTGAGACGTGGCCGATATTGGAGCGACACAAGCAGGAGCTGCGTGTCACGGAAATGAAGATGCTGCGGTGGATGTGTGGAGTCACGCGGATGGACCGCGTGAGGAACTCTCGCATCCGCGGCAGCCTTCACGTCCGTGACATTGCAGACAAGTTGCAAGAGTGTCGCCTTCGTTGGTATGGTCACGTCTTGCGGCAACCGCCGGGCTACGTAGGTAACAAATGTCTGGCCATGTCAGACCCGCCGGGTCCCGGTAAGAGGGGAAGACCCAAGAAGTGCTGGCTTGACGTCGTAAGGGATGACATGCCCCAGACAATACATTGAGATTGTAAGCTGTGGAAAAAGTACAATGGGCGGCCTTATCACATAAAGCGATTTCTACCAGGCTAAATTTTATAGATAAAAGTAGGAATCGTAAACCATGTCCGGAAGGGGGCAGCTACCCCTCCTGCCCTCCTCTGGGTTCGCCCTGCCATGGAATAAATTATCCAAATATAAAAAGTCTTATTGGAGATATGGAACCGAGCAGGAAACTCCGCATCGTTGTATTTTACGAATGTATTTAGCTTGTCTAGGTTTCGTCGACAGACGGTCGGTCTTTCATGGTCAGAGAGTGAAAATAGCGAAGACAAAGACATTATTTTTACACTTCAATATGTCCAGTTACAGATTTACATTTAGGGGACATTCAAATCTGTTTGACAGGTCATTTGACAGCTAAATCAAATTAAGTGGCATTTCAGTATACGAATTTTACACTGAGTGGCGTCTGAGCGCAACTGAGTTCATCTTAAATTTAACACATGCTTAAAGTTGATGTTTTAGAATACGAATTTAGTATTTAAGAGCTACTCAAACATTTATGTTGCCGTTAGATATTTGAGTGACCTCTCAGTAATCGGCGGTTAGGGCCGTATTCCAGCACGTTTTTCAAGACGCAATCGACGCTTGAGAGTGGATTTTATAAGGCAAAAACTTGCCTAAAGCGTTGATTGAGTATTGAGAAACGTTCTGGAATACGGACCTTAGATTCTAAATCTCAGCTATTTAAACTTGGTAGTTTAGGCTATGCATTGCTAATTCAGTCTGGACGAACTATTATTTATATAAACATATAGTACATACTATTTATATAGCTTGAACAAAAGAAGTGACTTACCTACAACATTAATATAAAACGTCACGGATGAATAACGGTTCATCGATCGCCTGTGTGCTAGCGTCAATTGAAAGTATTCGCAACGGTACATCCGATTATAACTAACCTAATGGCCGTCATGGACCATAGAGTAAGTAGTCAATTCAACAATATATTATTTGTGCATGTAATTCCGTGATAAGAATTGAAAAGGATGGGAAGCTTGGACGTTTATTAGAAGACGCCCGCGGTTCCAATCGCGATCTAAGTTTTCCCGTACTACCCGTTTCCCAAAGGAACCTGTTTCCGGGATAATGTGTTAACCCAGTACAAATTTTATCCAAATTGGATTGAGCGTGGGGAACTAACAAATATACTCAAACTTTCTCTCGCTTTTATAATATTAGTATTGATTTGTACAATAGTATTGTGAATGTTGGGTCCGTTAAGCATACGTGTTTTAAAATAGTGTTATTTGCCTTCGCACCGGAGTTCGAGATTCTGATTACTTCTTTACTTTTCACAAGGATTTCAGCATTCCTAGCACTCATCCACATATCATCTCTCATCTTGTCCAATAGTTAAGCCTTCTTTGATGGTATAATGGATCCAAAATTGTCCTGCCTTTTAGTCGCGTACAAACAACGAAGCAGACAGCAAGCAGGAGTTAAAAATATTTACAGTCCAATAAGCAAACGTAACTACACTTAAAATTTCCCTTTGCCAGTCCATCAGGCTGCACCAAAATCTAAATTACTCTTAGAATTTCATTAACTAAAATAAGATACTGTCGACAACAAAAAAATGTTAATTTTTTGGTTACTGTTATTGCATCTGAAGCAGACAAATAAATATTTTATTTTACAATAATACACGTCAGCTCAAAGTAAACATTTGTGTTGCGCTGTTGATGAGATCCGTTGTAGGTATATCTCCGTAGATATTCAATAGAACATTACCGAATTAGAATGCGAGTACCACGAAATACTACGCCGCTTTCTAAACTATCCTAAACAGTGTTTCTGTTTATTTTACAGCGACATGTATAATATAACGGGACGTCATAAATGTAGTCGACTAATTAAGGAGTGTAAAACACCAGCCAAATTTAAATGAGACTATATGAGAAGCACCTCCTTTTGAATAAAAAAGTTGTGTGATAACACACAAAAATAATGAAAAATACATCAAAATGAAAACGTCTTCCTATTTTTTGAGGTTGATTAAAAGCGGGAGATAAAAGAGCTTTTCCTTCCGAATTATGGCAGACTGGATTTTTTTTCGCCCAAGAATACCGGCCTCCATGACCGGGGTGTTGAACACTGCGGGTGGCCTGCTCACCCGGGACTACCGGCTACAGCAGATGAAAGGGCAATATGTGATTTTAGTCGTTAGGAGTCCGGTATAGCATCCATGACGATTTCTTTACATAAAAAAAAGGTCAAGTAAAAAACAGCTCGTTCACAACAAGTTAATAAAAATGTTAAAACATCTGAAGCGTTGCGAAAAATCGGAAGAAAGTCAGAGAAGAACTTACGTTATCTTTAAATTCACTAATTCGTCACGAATATAATAAGGATGCCAAATGATATTTCTAAGAATGACATGCTGCAAGAAAAAATATAATACGGTGACGTAGCCGTATTATATTTTTTTCGATATGAAAAGTAATCGTATTTCTATAGACAATAGGAGGTAGTAGACGTTTTGTGGTAAGATAATGTAAACGTTGCAATTACGAATATGCGCACTTTGCAATGATCATCGTAGACATCTTTCAAATGAAAAACTTTTGTTTCTGAAGAAATAGCAACAAGGATAAGAATACTGACGTATGGCTCATCACGAGAAGAACGGGTTAACATCTTGCTCTTTGACGCGTTCCAGATGAACATTATTATCTATATTATTAATACGTGAAGAATTGAGAAGTGTATAAAATGCATTAGTATTTAAAAATTAAATGAATTGTGATTGCATTTCGAATAATGGGCGACAACTACTTGAAAAGAAAAGACATTTTGTAAGGTAATTCCTCTGACCGCAAAGTTTACACTATGGTGGGGGATTTTAATAGATAGGCTCTTTGAGAAATCCTAAGCTCCAAAGTGCTAATTTTCACACAGTCAAATCTGATAAGAGCAACAACCTTTAGAAGAACGATAATACTTGCGGATGAAAATATTTAATACTAGCTTTTCGCTCATAGCTTCGCATGCGTGTCTCTATCCCGGCTGAAATCTTATTATCAAGGAAATGTAATAGACTCTATGTTGGTTTTAGATAACGTAGATATCAAATAATGAAAGATTTTAGTTTTAAAATAATTTACCTATTTTGTACTTGTAAACGACCAATATCGACCTATACTTGGGCAATATCGGACTTCATTTTCCCAATAACCCATGCCATGTTTATACAGAATCCGACTAGCAATAATTGGTTATTTTAAATACATTACTCTGTTTAGTCGAACATATTGTATATATCTAGTCGAACCGTACATCAGACGCTAATAATTTCGTAGTTAATATTTCCCCCTGTGGTTCGTTCTTCCTTCCTCGTGGGTCTCGTACTTCCCCTCGAGGGCAGAATTGCCCTCACGTGGACAGTATTTTCCCATAGTGGGCAGCAAGTCTCTTTGTAGCGGATTACGTATTCGTGGCGTATGTTTCATTACAACTAATTTTCAGTTTTTGTAAGTGCTTTAGGAGCATCGTCATGTTTCATTTATCACGTCTTAATCTCCGAAAGGGTGGCAGAGGCGGCATATTATACGCCTATATACCGTGTGTATTTTTGTCCCACGTAATAGTTGGCGAGCCTGTTGCCAGACGTTGTGGCTACCTGTTGTCGAAATTACTACAACTTATTGTTGTAGCGATGCTACTCATATTGTACAATATTATAGTTGCTCTTATCAACTTTTCAATGAAATTCCTTTCTATAAATAAAATAAATAAATAAATATCCATCACGCCTTATCCCCGAAGGGGTGGCAGAGGCATATTATATGCCCACTTTTCACCGTGTGGATTCCTGTACCCCGTAATAGGTGGTGAGCCCATTGCCGTGTTGAAATGTACAGACGCAGGTCGTGGGTACCTACTGTTGAATTTTTTCAAGCCGCCCATAAGGCCTTCAACCAGGCTTAACGACCGCCATTTTACTGGCAACCGGGACCAACGGCTTAACGTGCCTTCCGAAGCACGGAAACGCTCGCAAATGTAAATGCCACAAAGTGGTCACCCATCCGAGGACCAGCCATAGTGAAAGTTGCGTAACTCAGTGATCGTTTACAGAAAACTGAGACCACGAGCGCTTCAAATTCCTTTCTATGTCGCAGAAAGTGTTCTTGCTTCCGTTACATATCCTGTGGTCATGTGGCATAGTCACTGAATATCAGGATGTTAGTGATCAAACGTAAGCCGATCGCAAAAACTTAATTCAGGAAAAAACTATTTACCTATTAGGTTTATGATAAGAAAATCACTACCATAAAATTTTGCCCTATGTGGGATTTAGAATGGCCTTTACAATCGGTATTACATATTTAAAGATGTCATTTTATTTTATCTATATATGTCTCAGTTGTTTACTTCGAATATTAGCTATCAGTATATATTTGGACTTCCTGATTGAATGATATTATGTCATCAGAAAGTTTTTAAATAAATTAAAGAATTTGAGGCATGACCTAAATTACTTATTTTGAGTGATAAGCATTGTTATTGTAATTTTTAGTATCTCGACATCGGAATCGAAGAAATATATTTTAGTTTTGTGACTTTAGAAGCGCACCGCGGTTTCATCTGTCAAGATATTATAATACCCTGACAGAATAGTAGTGATGTTTCGGATATGACTACTACTTTTAATTAATTTTATCATTTCCCGGAACAGTGATGAGATATTGTATGGAATCATTATATCTGAAAAATATATCTCTGCCGTTTGTTTTGGTATATCTGAATAATTATAATAAATATAAATATCCATCACGCCTTATCCCCGAAGGGGTGGCAGAGGCATATTATATGCCCACTTTTCACCGTGTGGATTCCTGTCCCACGTAATAGGTGGTGAGCCCATTGCCGTGTTGAAATAGACAGACGCAGGTTGTGGCTACCTGCTATTGAAATTTTTTAAGCCGCCTATAAGGCCTTCAACCAGGCTTAACGACTGCCATTTTACTGGTAACCGGGACCAACGGCTTAACGTGCCTTCCGAAGCACGGAAACGCTCGCAAATGTAAATGCCACAAAGTGGTCACCCATCCGACGACCAGCCATAGTGAAAGTTGCGTACCTCAGTGATCGTTTACCGAACACCGAGACCGCGGGGCCGCGAGCGATAATTATATTTCTACTGTTTCTCGTCTACTCTAAAAATGTAGACAGATGTTATGTATTACGAGGGTGTATGTGTGTGTTTGATGGGATTTGTGGTGTTGGTACCTATATGTGTGTGTGTGTATGTGTATGTTGGGTGCGTTTTGTGTCATGTGTAAAAATAATAAATAATAAATATCCATCACGCCTTATCCCCGAAGGGGTGGCAGAGTATTATATGCCCACTTTTCACCGTGTGGATTCCTGTCCCACGTAATAGGTGGTGAGCCCATTGCCGTGTTGAAATAGACAGACGCAGGTTGTGGCTACCTGCTGTAGAAATTTTTAAGCCGCCCAGAAGGCCTTCAACCAGGCTTAACGACTGCCATTTTACTGGCAACCGGGACCAAGGGCTTAACGTAGCCCTTCCGAAGCACGGAAACGTTGCGTTGTTGTTTCATGTGTGTGTCTTGTAAACGTGTTTGTGGCTGTTGTGTTTGTGTGTATAAGCAAAATATGGAAAATTTGTGTGCAATTTCACGCCATTTCTGTGAAATTACTGTGGTTACGACTTAACTTACTCTCGTCTGGTGTAAAAGTGAATATTTATGACTACCGGTAAATTAGTATTCATGTAAAATCGAATTTAAAACCTTGACCGATTTTTGTATTGACAGCACGTATGAAATATTATAGCAATGCACAAAGCGGCTTGCTCGGGCTAGTATCATCAATCAAGTATAAAAAATGAATGTTTTAACCTTTTATAGAAAATACTGTCATCAAATTTGAATAAAGTTAATTTAAGATTGTTAATGAATAAAATATTTCCGGAGGAATCGTAATACCTACCTCTTAAATTTTTATACTCAAGCCTTTCCAAAACTTACAAAAATATTCCGCCGTAATCGGTAAATGAAGGCTTTATTAACTTTTATATATCGTGTTTATTTTTACGGGGTTAAACGCGGTTATTATTACTGACGTCTCGACCTTTCATTTTCGGCATTAGCCACTAGGTCTTTTTTTAACGTATGGAAATCTCCTCGCATGTTATGCAGGACTTGAACCCATAAAAACTACACGGACGGTGCCTATTTGTCTATTGTCCAGCGCCCGGGGAAACTCCTTCGAAAGATGTACCAGTGCTCCCGCCCGGCAGACTTGTCCGACGATTCTTCAGCTACAAAAACAACAGCATTTCTCCCCGTGAAATAATTATACTCATAAATGAAAAGCTAACGCGTCTATATACATCAAACTATCTATCTATCTATCTTCACGCTGTATCCCTGACGGGGTAGTCAAAGAGGACAGATAGCCGGGCTTCGCGATCCATGCATACCTCTTTCGCTTCTTGCAGATTCATCAATCGCTTCATACACGCACGTATGGACATCCGAGTACTTTTGACCGTTTTTGAACCATCTACATAAAACTAAGTTATATTAATTACACCATATACTAGCATAGCTTAAGACCGGGTTGGCCTATTTTTGATCCTCGATTCGATCTGCTGATGAGGGTATAGGTGAAACCAACAAGATTTACCTCTACCCTATAGCATAAAAAACTCGAACGGTATAATGTGCCTTCTTGAAGCACAGAAACGTTTATAAATGAAAATTCCACAAAGCGGTAACTCATCTGAGGACCAGCCATTGCGATAGATGCTTATTACAGTGATCATTAATAGAACACTTAAGTTAGTGGCTGCGAGCGCTTCTAATCTATTCAAGTTTACTACAATAACAATATTGGTTGGATAAATGAGTTTTTGAGAGATTGATATTACATAAGTAGGTAGAAAAAGTTAAGCATTTAACGTTATAGTTTTTAGTAAAGTACGGTGGTATATGATATATCGGCCTTCATGACCGGAAGCCTGAGGACGGTGAGTGGGCTTTACGCCGTCCTTACAGTTGATTCTGTAAGGACAGCGAGAACCCCAACCACCATCCGTCCACTCATGGATATGGCGTGATGTGAGAATTTCACGCGCGTCTTACGCCCCAGGAGCCGGTTGACACCCAAACTAACCCCCAAAGAAGCGGGATAACACCCGAACCATTAGGCAGGCTGAGGGTATCTCCTCGAAAATTCCGGGACCCCTGGCGTTAGACACATATGTAGGGACCGTTCTGTTTTAGTCGGTTCGAGTCCAGCATAACATCCATAGGGAATTACACGCGATAAAAAGAAGGTCCGGTGGAATGTATGTAGATTGAGTAAAGGGCTGAGAATTGTTTATTGTATTATCATTTAATGTATTATAGAAAAGACCGATCGTTTCGAAGCATAAGGTCAAAAGGGCAAAAGATCGAAATATTGTCAAGAGAGCACAATATTTTTAGAGCACTTTATTTTATTTCCCATTGCTATATGTTTTTCGTTTGATATTCGCTATCAAATATCACGGTCACTATGTAGCTATGTACTCATTGCACTACCTTGTAACATTTGGTAACTTAATATAATGAATTAAAATAAAAACTGCCAATACAAGGTAACAAAATAGGAAGCAAGTTATGGTTGTAATTGCCCAAATACCTAAGCAAACTGGGGAATTATGACTTTGACCAACACGTACGTATGTTTATCTGTTTCCTCATAATTTCGACACCACACTGACTTAACTTACTTCTCGTAGATATTTTGTGTTTGGGTTTAAGAAAATAAGACAAATGTGAATCACACGAACGCCGACTGGGGAGTACCCACAGTACTCGGTAGCTTTGACGGGGGAGTCATGCATACTTCTTTCGCTTCCTATAGATTCATTAATTGCTTCATACATGCACGTCTCGGTATCCGAGTACTAACATTAACTAAAATTTTCCTGTACTATTTTCTTTTCAAGGAAACATGCGCGAGGGACGACCACAGATTCCAACTCCTTCAAATCATTTTTTAATAGATTGTGAGTTTAAGATATTATAATACATTAATATTATTTTCCTGAGACTTGGCCGATTTGGAGCTCCGTATTTTTTTTCTGGTCTCGGTCATTGCCGTAGATTCTGTTGCTTTAGTCACTGGCAATGGGAGTTAAAAAGCCCAAACAATTTTATTTAGAAATGTCATTTCGCATTAAAGGTATCTTAGTAGCAACAAAATAACTAATAATCAACGGTAACAAAGTTTTAGACACATCGATCTTTATTATATTGTAAATTTGGGACTATCTTTACGTAACCTCCAGACAGAAGATACCTCTTTATACATCCAAATAACGGTTACTTGGTAAGAATGTTTATTAATATTAGCATAGAAGATCTCAACCCTCGTGGTCGTGTTTTCCCGTACCCGTTTCCCATAGGAAGCTGTTCCAGGGTCAGTCACCTCCAGGCCTATTTTATACAAATTGCTGCAACAAACACACTAACAAATTTTCGCCTTTATTATTATAGAAACACATTTGGACAAGTTTAATATAGGAAGAAGCGCGATTCTAATATAGTGTGCAGGACAGGGCCGCCTGTCTGCTGGTAAAGTGAAATAATATTAAATTGTAAATAGGCTATTAAAAAAAGCCTTCATAAGTTTCTTGCCGGTTCTTATCAGATGGGCCGCGTGCCGAACCGGTGGTCACTTCAAATATTTAAAATTAGTTGTAGTATATGACATTTTGTAAGCGCCGTTAAAATGGTCTATGCAAAATACATTTTTTTTTGTTCTTTAAATAAATAAATAAATAAAAATATCTTTATTTTGCATAGACCATTTTAACGGCGCTTACAAAATGTCATACACTATTTAAAATATTTAAAGCGACCACCGGTTCGGAACGCGGCCCACCTGAGAAGAACCGGCAAGAAACTTAGGAAGGCTTTTTTTTTTGATGGCCTATTTACAATGTAATATTATTTCATTTTGCCAGCAGATCATTTCCAGGCGTCCCTGTCCTGCAAATAGTCTGTAACGGAGTAAAAACCTTTTTCACAAAGCTTGTTTTTAATAAACTTTTTAAATTTATTTAAAGGTAAATTTCTCAGGTCACAGGGAAGCTTGTTGTAAAAGCGTATACAGTTACCCTGGAAAGAATCGCCAATCTTATGTAGTCGACTGTGGTGGACTGAAAGATTATTTTTATTTCTAGTGTTTATATTATGTTTATCACAGAGTTTAGAAAACTGTGATAGATTTTTCTGGACATACATAAGATTGGCAAAAATGTATTGTGATGGTACGGTTAGAATATTCACTTCCTTGAATTTTTCTCGGAGAGACACTCTGGGGCCCAAATTATAAATAGCGCGTACAGCCCGCTTTTGTAGAACAAAAATAATATTTAAATCTGCAGCACTCCCCCAGAGGAGAATACCGTAAGACATAATACTATGAAAATAGCTGAAGTAAACCATTCTAGCCGTATCCACATCTGTTAGAGTCCTGATCTTTTTTACAGCGTATGCAGCCGAACTTAATCTAGAGGCTGTCTTTTCTATGTGTGGGCCCCACTGCAAATTGGCATCAATAGTTATACCGAGGAACACAGTTGATTCTACAAACTCTAACACTTGTCCATTCAGTTGAACATTGGCCGCAACTTGTTTTACATTTGGTAGAGTAAATTTTATACATTTAGTTTTATTTTAATTAAGGCAAAGATTATTTGAGCTGAACCAATGAACTACTCTTGCAATTGCATTGTTTACATCGTCATAGTTATCTAATTGTCTTTTAATTTTAAAAATTAATGAGGTGTCATCTGCAAACAAAACAATCATATTCCTGTCCCCTACATAAAATGGTAAATCATTAATATAAATGAGGAACAAGAATGGCCCAAGTATCGAGCCTTGCGGCACACCCATTGTAACCATGGATCCTACAGAACGTGTACCATTAATATCGACCCTCTGTATTCTATTGTTCAAATATGAAGACAGAAGGTCGAGAGCTTTGCCTCTTATTCCATAGTGGTGTAATTTTTTGCACAGCGTTTCATGTTGAACGCAATCAAAAGCCTTTGATAGATCGCAAAATATACCTAATGCATCGTGCTTGTCTTCCCATGCTTCATGAATACATTTTAATAACTCAACACCAGCATCGGAAGTTGAGCGCCCTTTCGTAAACCCAAATTGATTCGCATGGAGTATTTTATGACTATTAAAATGGGATAGCATTTGATTCAAGATTATTTTTTCAAATACTTTGCTCAAAGTTGGCAGCACTGACACTGGTCGGAAATTAGACGGCTCTGTAGCGCTGCCAGCCTTGAACAAGGGAACGACTTTGCTGTGTTTCATTAAATCAGGAAATGTACCACTAGAAACACAGTCATTAAACACAGTTGCTAGATGGGGCGCAATTACCTCAATTATACATGATGCAGTTTTGACCGATAACCCCCAAATGTCCGCGGTTTTCTTAATTTCGATACATTTAAATGTTTTTACAATGTCCTGAGCACAAATATCTGTGAATACAAATGCATCCCTGCAACAAAGAACGGATTCTTCTAATAAAAGTTCAGCGGAACTGGAAGATGCTTGGAGAGATTTTGTTGTCAATATAGGTACATTTTTGAAAAAGTGTTCAAACTCCGTAGCCACTTCCAGGTCCCCTGTAACATGGCAACCATTTACTTTTAAGTGGAAATCCCTTTCAGTCACTAAAGATCTACCGCATTCAGAGTTAATGATGTTCCAAGTCATTTTTATTTTATTTACAGAATTAGAAATTTTATTTTTAATGAAGTTTGACTTAGCAAGATGACACGTTTGTTTAAATATCTTTGAATAATTTTTAACATATTCCTGAAAGGTTTGCCTAAAATTATATGATTTTTCTGAATATAATTCATATAATTTATTTCTACTTTTAAAGATACCTGGTGTTGCCCAGTCACTGAAAACAGGCCGACCACCAATCTGTAGAGTTTTTGAGGTAAAAACTTTGCCAAACTCATCATTAATCAAATTAAATAAGTGTTTATATGACTGGTCTACACAAGTGAAGTTAGGTAGATATGGTAATCTCTTTAATACATTTTCTTTAAAATTATTCAAACGACTTTGGTTAATTGGTACATATTTAATTTGTTTTTTGCTGACTTTGTTACTACTTTTAGGAAATTTTATCCATTGGCCACGATGATCTGACTCCACAGGATCCACAATACCTTTATCTATAGGTTTAATATCAGTAAAAATATTATCAATACATTTTGCACTGGTGGCTGTAATACGAGTGGGTTCTAAGAATGTACTATGCAGATTAAAGGATTTAAATAAATTTTTCATTTTATTTCTCTCTGATGGAGTTAATGATGTATCTAATATATCAACATTAAAATCTCCACAAACTATTATAGATTTCTTAGAACATTGGCATTTGAACAGTGCTTCTTCAAGCTTTTCTTCAAATTTAATGTAAGAAGCATCAGGGGGACTGTATACGCTTAACAAGATGAAATGCTCAAACTCAATACTGGCAATCTCAATAACTCGCTCAATGGAGAGGGCTACTAAATCCTTACGTTCTTTAAATTTTAAGTTTTTATTAATTAATATTAAAGAGCCTCCACGTTTAGAATGTTTTCTATTGAACGAGCTAGCAACCTGGTGATTTACGAAGTTCAACAATGTGATTTGATGATCTTTTAACCAGTGCTCTGTAGCACAAAAAATATTAATAGAATTTGCATTAATGTATAGCTCTAACTCTAAATCTTTACCATTTATTAAACCTCTAACATTATGGTGCACCAGGTTTATAAAAACAATATTTTTACTAAGATTATTCTCAGGGGCCAAAGTCAACTGGACAGATTTATTATCTGTTGTCCTATAAACTAGTTTTTTGGAATTTCATTTTCCAAATGTGAAGTATCAAAACTATCCTGCTCAATAAAAGCAGTTGTACTTGCCAATAATTTGGCTTGAAAAATTAAAAAATTAGATAGCAACAGAGCTACCTTTCGTTGTAAAAATTTTGATAGAAAATATCTATCTAATGTCAACAAACTATTATTATTGAAGATTATGTTCCAATCGAACAATTCAATTTTTTTGGAATATGATACCATGGTATGTAGTTTCATATTTAATTTGTATCTTATATATAATTTGAGAGTATGAAGCTCCTGGATATGTATGATTTATTACAGAATGACTTAACTGTGATAAATAATGTCCAAAATTTTTACCTATTTCATCGCAATAGACTATGGTCTTTGCATCACTTTTTATGCCTCAACTTCATCACACTACCAATCCGAACCCGAGCGACAGCCCAGGCTATTTACATTAGCTAGTGGGGTAAACAGCAGAACACTTGCAGGTGGCCTTGCGGTCCGAAGATTGGTGTAGGACCCCATGGCACCAGAAGAAACATTATACCGAATTTCAAGTAGGTAGGCAGCGCAAGTGCTGCATCGCGGTGTTGCTAAAGTCCATGGACTACGGTGACCATTTTCCATCAGGAGGACCGTATGGTTGTCTGCCACCTCAGTGGTACAAAAAATAAGACTGGGAGAAGCTATTTTTTGGTGAAGAATATCATACAACAGACATTATCAGTAAGTATCTAAATATCTATATTAATAAAATTACGTGTGAATCACTCATCTATCAACGCCCTGTCGTAACCCTTGCCCTAGGTGCAACTTAAAATTTTGAGGGAAAGCTAGTCTTATTATGTAGGATAGGATTTTTCAAAATTCAACCCCTAAGGGGGTTAAATAAGGGATAGGCGGTGTTTGAAACATCGTCATTTTGAAAGCTAAAGACATGAAATTACGTACACCTATTCTTAATTACAAATAATTGGACACGTGTATGCAAAATTTTACCTATATAGAGGTAATATAGAGGTTTTCTTTTATTGATAAAATTACCAGTTAACTCTTTTATTGATAAAATTACCAGTTAACTCTTATAGTCAATGTCCAGCGGAAGCGCTTGGATCTTGAATCTTGTTTTTTTTAGGGTGAGCTACGCTTATTTAGTAGGCATTCACTAACAAAGGGTTTTTAGAAATTCCAACACTAAGGTGGTAAAATAAGGCTTAAACAGTTGTATGGATCGTTATGGATCGTCATTTACCAAGTTAGAAACATTAGATTACGTACAAGTGTTTTTGGTTACAAATAAATGGACACGTGTTTCGCAGTTTTGCAAAATGTTATCTGAAAAGGGTAAAATAGGAGTTCTAAGTTTATATGGGAAATTTTCCATTTTCAAAGTTAGCTACACATAATTTCGTATACCCGCTTGTGATTAAACATAAATAAACACGTGTTTCCGGCCACGTGTGAGGTGCAACGGGTGTCAGAAGAATGTCACGAGCGAAGTCGGGGGGCACAGCTAATAATCTAAATATAACTCTTAGATTGCCTTTAGACGATTATCCAAGAATTATAATAATGATTTTCGCATTTACTTAAAACATATATTTTAATTTACAATATACGATTAGTTGATTAAAGTGCTGAAATTAAATTTACAGTTTTATTATCGCAAGACATTCAAGATAATGTCAATCATACTCCATATCATATATTTTGATTCATCTCGATGACACAAGTATGACGTAGGTAGTGAGAAAGTTGACTCAAGTCATTGTCACACTTTAACAACTATTGTTTTCCATACACTTATTACTGCGCATTATTTCTAGATAATGCGTTTAGTTGACAGACTTAATCACCCATTAATATCTTTACACTCATCGAAATCTAAACGAAAAAGGTACATAAATAACGTAGAGTATAACAGTAGCTAACGCGTGCAAGAGGAACGATTTGTTTATTAAACAGTGTTTAACTGCGAGTCATCTGTGCGTCTACGATACAATTGTTTGAGTTGTCTATTGTAAACCAACTTAAAATTACATAATATAATCATTTACAACTTCCTCTCACAATCTGCTTAAATTATACATTCAACTTTTCCTATAGGACAATACGATATCATATAAGCCTGAATATAAAGGGCATACATAAGTGAAGTGCGATTACTGTGAGGAGATGTCGTTGAACAGGTTAAGAAAATCATAAAAAATCAGTTTTTTTTAATCACAATACAAAAATCCAAATATATGGGTAACATATCTATACACATTACAATAATACAAATACGATATGAGTCGTTATTAATTCAAGTTAGCATAATTATCCAAGTGGTTCAAAAGATCTTGATTATCGAAGTTAGTAAATTTTAAAATAAAAATGTTAAATTTTTATTTTTATTTTCAGCTCGAGACTGAAAATTATACCACTATTAAATTTATATTTTGAAAAAGTTAGCATACTAATTGTTCTTCAAAATTGTTTCTTTTGTAAATTTTGAGTGGAAATACTTTCAGCCTAGAATTCTCACTTCCCCGGGCTTCTCATCCCGGCAAGTGAAAAGCCAGAAGTCAGTTCGAAACCTGCTCGATGCTAAAAAATCCACATTAAATTTATGATAATGAAAGCATATTAATGGCTTTACGAAATTGTAAGTAACGAAGTTTGTGACTG
Organism: Thumatha senex; assembly: GCA_948477245.1. NCBI lineage: Eukaryota > Metazoa > Arthropoda > Insecta > Lepidoptera > Erebidae > Thumatha > Thumatha senex. Next base: position 22,396,052 of record OX419726.1, read on the forward strand.
ATACATTATCCAGTTGTATAAATTACGTAAGCCAATTAATTTTATTACATAACTAGCTGACCTGCCCGGCTTCGTCCGTGACATATTTCCAACCCCGTGGCACCATTTAATCCCGTCGCTTATTACTTTTACAAAAATATATGAAAGTTTCCTTCCCCGTTTTGTTGACATTTATGATTACTGCTCCGCTCTCCTGTGTAGTGGCTTGATGATATATAGCTTAGACCCTTCCTCAATAAATGGGCTATCCAATACAAAAAGAATATTTCAAATCGGTCCAGCCATTCTCGCGTGATGGCGTGACCAAGGGAAATAGGGATTCATTTTTATATATATACAGATTCCGAACTTCTTTTATATTCACTTGCGCTTTTGAATAACATTTTACATTTTATAGCTTAACTATTCGCTCGGCAAGCTCGTGTTGATGATATGAATATTCAAGAAAATAGACCAGTAATGTAAACATACGTTACGCTAAACGAGCGGCGGAGCCAGGCCGGAGACGCGTGAGCCGAGAGGTGGTGATACAAAGCTGAAATTTTAACAAACTTTACTGGTCATTTTTCCTAATTCAAACAAATTGATTCAAAGTCAACATGTGTATGTAGTATACCACTCGCTCGCTCCCATGAATGTATTGACTTTTTATTATTACAAGACAGTACTGGAGAGTACAACAATAGTGAAACAGTTCTAACTAACAACTACAACACAAGTAAAAATTCAAAAAACTTTGGTGTAAATAATAGCAATTGTAACTAGCCCAAACTTAGCTATAATCTTGCTTGTACTATGGGATCTAGACAACTGATATACATACTTATTTATTTCTAAATAGGTACATACATATTATACATAGAAAACACCCAAACTCCGAAACCAACATTTGTGGATCACACAAATATTTGTGTCGACCCGGTAATCGAACCCAGGATCTATGCGCGGCGTCGCATACACTACCCCTGCGCCACCGAGGCAGTCAAAAAAAATATATAATAGGCAGAAAAAATCACCAATATAAAAATAAGAAGCGCAGAACTTGATATGTCAAAGCATTATGAGGAAAATTCGATTTACCACGAAAAGAACTGTAGACAACATTATCTGTGTGACAAAAAGAGTAGCGGTATCTGGGCTGATGGAAAAGTATTTCGGTAAACATATCAATGTAACACGTGAGCGATGAGCGTGCTAGTTCACTTCGATAACGATTTGAGTCAGAGGCCCGGTGTTAATATCCTTATGTTTCCTATACGGAATAAATATATGTATACTTCATATTAAGGTAATAACTATAACGAAACAATGACACGCGAGCAATAGTAACGTATTCGAACAGATAATATGTAACATTAGCATATAAATCAGCCTGTATAACAATAAAAATATATCACATTTTCCTTGGAGATTTTCATGACATGAGTAAAGATGCTATACCCTGTACCCGAACAATAGCCCCGCCGTGCGCGGTATGTACAAACAAACATCAGCTATCTTGACAGGTTTACTTACTTCAGTATGCAATGTGATAATTCTTAGAAACAGGTTGTTCTATTATCAAAACTGAACTGATATTATTGTTAATTATAATTATCTATGATCTAAACAAGGTCAGGTTGAGTACCTATAGTTATTGGCAATGAAATAATGTAGATAGGGGGATGCTTGCGAGTGGTTCAGTGTTGCGATAGTTTCGATCGAGTAGGTAAATACTCACTCGATCTCAGCACTCCAAACATCTTCATCCTCTTCCTCAATTTGCATGTTAATTAATTAGATATCAGTATCACATACACTAGATATCGCGTTAACGTGTCGCCGCAAAAGACGTTATACCTGAAAATAGTTATTCTTCTGCTACCTTCAAATGTATTTATTTGTATCTCACTTCCCCACAAAACAAAATATTTATTGCGTTAAAACCTGTTTGCGGACAAATCTTCCATTCACTTAAAAGTCTAAAAGAACATGACTATAGCAATTGAATCGTGCCAAGAATCTAGTTTCCTTATTTCTGCTTGGATAATAATAATTATTATTTTTTGGTAAGTGATCTTTTCTGTGTTGGAATCATCAGATTCCGTTTTAGGTGTATTGAGTTAAGGTGGGATTTTGCGTATAATACCAGCGTCTAAACTTTTTTGACACACTGAATTGTTTTTCAATGACTGAAATGTGGGATAAAAATTATCAGTTTAAAGACAATAGTAAAGTCATAAGTGTGGCATCACTTTAGCATAGTATCATATGCATAGCATTAGTTAAAACACTGCAATTAGGAATGATGTCACCAATTTATTCGTGTACATGCTCACGGTGACTAAAAGTTACAACGCACGTGCTTCCAGTGGCTACCTCGTGCTTTTATGAGCCAAGTCATTTGACAAATGACACTATATCACAACTTGTTTTGTGTGCAAGATATAGGAATGTGTTGAATATCCAGAATATAACTCTGTAACAAGATATTCCTTCAGGGAATCAAAGTAGTCAAAATTGCGCGCACACCTGGTGCCATAGGATGGCTATATCTGTGGCAGAAAAAAAGATATTCGATAGGGTAGAAGAGTCTGGAGGAGAAACTCGGTAAAGGTAAGGCACGATGCCACCCAGCCAGGTAGAAAAGATCTAGTCTCTAGATGCGGAAGGAACAGGACTGTGCATTGTAGCGAAAATTGGGAGACCGATATCCAGTAGATGCGATATTTTGATTTGATAATGTAATTAGATCTGTAATTTTCTTTTATAATTTTAAATACATCCTCCTGCTAACCTTTTGCAGTTTTACTGTGCATGTGCGCAGGTTGACATTAATAAATGATTTAAGTAAAATGATCTTGCTGACGATAAAACACACTGTGAACAATGTTAAATTTAATTGGTTAAATAAATCATGCTTTTAAACGAAATGACTCGCAAATGGTTACATTATACTTTGTGACTTTTATAAATTATAGAATTTAGGTGTCGTAAGACGTCTACGCTGCTACGATACCTAAGAATATTTTTTTTAAATATCAAGATTAAATATTCATGTAATTATATTTCCGAACAACAACAATCATTTGAGGGAGGCGGTCTGAAGTTATATGTGGCGAAGACCGAGTACTTGGCCTTTGACCCAATGTCCCACAACTATTCGCATGAACATGCTGCGGTAGACACATGAGCCACGCTGTGGGACCCCGTGACCTAATTTAGTGCAATCAAATGATAAGAAAGCAAAAAAAGTATACATAGTGAAACTACTGATCGAAGCACGACAAGTATCAACATAAGAATAATTGCAGTACATACCTATTGAAAAAAGGTAGATAATTCATTTGGAACCACAAAGAGACTTGTATTGTATATTATTAATTAATACTGTTTTAATTAACCACTCTAGTTATAAAAACCACATATAAGATTATATTGTTTCAAGTAAGCATTGCAAGCGACTGCCAAAATTATATCTAAGGAACTAACACTTATCTTAGATACACTAACAATTCGAAATTACGATAATACCTACCTTATTGATTAATTGTCACGATTATAACGATTGCATATCAGTTTTAATGAAAACTTTACCAAAATGTCACATGTGACTCTCGATGGTCGGGTTTTGCCGTCAGTTTTGTAATGAATAGACGATCAATCATCTGAAGTAATTTTGTAAAAGATTTGTTTCATTCTACGATAACCGATTTTTGTCGATTTTGTTCTATCATCTATCATATTAAGCAGTAGAACAGTCTGGATTAATTCGTTTCCACGGGGAACCCCACACCGCAGGTAACGTTGTGATGGTCAAGAAGGAATGACACCGAACAAAACTATACAATGTTGCGCTATAGAAAATCTGTACCGAAGTGAAAGAGAATGAAGAGTATTCAAAAGAAAAATTCCTCTCTTACACCTGTAGGACTTTGACATGCTGAGTTGACAACCCCGACATTATTATGTGTCATACTCTTTGGCCTAAATTAAAACAGTGTTAATCACTACATATTATAAAACAAAGTCGCTTTTCGCTGTCTGTCGCTATGTATGCTTAGATCTTTAAAACTACGCAACGGACTACGATACGGTTTTTTTTTAAAGTTAGAGTGATTCTCATAGAAGGTTTTTATGTATAATTTGTTAAGTTTTTGTATATATTGACCAAATTATAACGATATTTGTTGGGGATGTCGGAAAAAATAAGCCGTCTGGGAGCTTTCAACAAAAACGCTGCCTAAACCCTTTGAGATATAACAAAATAATGTATGGTGCAATTGTGTATCTAATACATGTCTACAAAAAAGTCCGTAACGACATATGTCGATCTCTTAAGAATAACATACTATATTCATTTTAATACTTTAAAAAAACAGTAATTATTAAGCGGTAATTTGAAGGCTATTTACACAAATATGCTATTAATCCTTATCATTTTTACTACGTTAGTTAGCTTCAGCATTTCAGGAAGATTATTTTGTCCCTTTACACCTTTACACCTTGCAAATTAAATGAATATCTTACGAGTTATCGCAAATACAAAATTAGGCGCAAAAAAATTAATATAATTCGACCGGGCCGTGCCGGTAGGTAGGTACCTATACTGGAGAGCGGAGAAGTAATCAATGAATTTCATACCTTAGATTATGGTGTTTATATAATCTAAGGTTCATACATTATTGTGAATGTGAAATTATTAAACAACGGGATTACATGGGTGCCACGGGGTTCGAAGTATGTCACGGGCGAAGCCGGGCGGGACAGCTGGTTAATAATATACAATACAAGTCTCTTTGTGGTTCCATATGAATTTTCTACCTTTTTCAATAAGTATGTACTGCAGTTATTCTCTTTGGCTTAATAATGAGCAACAGTAAGGAGAGTTATTATTGTGCATAGGAAAAAAAAATTAGTAAAATAAAAGTGTGTGTGTATTTATGTACACACGTTAGAACTTATTATACAGCTTTAGTCTAATAAAATTTTATCACATATACTACAATAGATAAATTATTAAGAAAAAAAAAAGCCTAACCACTCCGGGAGTGCCGACAGAAGTGAAAACTCAATTTATTAATAATTTATTTATCTAGTCGCGTTGGTACATGCATATATGCACACACTATAGCTGCGTATCGTAACGGGGAGTAGCGAGTCCAAATTTATCTCATCTAAAAAATTGCGTACCGCGCTAAAAGAAGTATTTCCTTCAAAAATTGACCGGGATCGACGTAAAGATGATGATGATGAAAAATAAATCTACACTGAAAGAGTCCTAATTGATTACACAGCATTATTTAATAAGACCTGTAGATGACCGGAATCAACGTTTGATGATGATGATGATTATGGTCGCGAGTCCAGAGATTTTATCTCATCTAAAAATATGCGTACCGCGCTAAAAGAAGTTTTTCCTTCAAAAATTGACCGGGATCGACGTATAGATGATGATGATAAAAAATAATTCTACACTGAAAGAGTCCTAATTGATTACACAGCATTATTTAATAAGACCTGTAGATGACCGGAATCAACGTTTGATGATGATGATGATTATGGTCGCGAGTCCAGAGATTTTATCTCATCTAAAAATATGCGTACCGCGCTAAAAGAAGTTTTTCCTTCAAAAATTGACCGGGATCGACGTATAGATGATGATGATAAAAAATAATTCTACACTGAAAGAGTCCTAATTGATTACACAGCATTATTTAATAAGACCTGTAGATGACCGGAATCAACGTTAGATGATGATGATGATTATGGTCGCGAGTCCAGAGATTTTATCTCATCTAAAAATATGCGTACCGCGCTAAAAGAAGTTTTTCCTTCAAAAATTGACCGGGATCGACGTAAAGATGATGATGATAAAAAATAATTCTACACTGAAAGAGTCCTAATTGATTACACAGCATTATTTAATAAGACCTGTAGATGACCGGAATCAACGTTTGATGATGATGATGATTATGGTCGCGAGTCCAGAGATTTTATCTCATCTAAAAATATGCGTACCGCGCTAAAAGAAGTTTTTCCTTCAAAAATTGACCGGGATCGACGTAAAGATGATGATGATAAAAAATTATTCTACACTGAAAGAGTCCTAATTGATTACACAGCATTATTTAATAAGACCTGTAAATGACCGGAATCAACGTTAGATGATGATGATGATTATGGTCGCGAGTCCAGAGATTTTATCTCATCTAAAAATATGCGTACCGCGCTAAAAGAAGTTTTTCCTTCAAAAATTGACCGGGATCGACGTAAAGATGATGATGATAAAAAATAATTCTACACTGAAAGAGTCCTAATTGATTACACAGCATTATTTAATAAGACCTGTAGATGACCGGAATCAACGTTTGATGATGATGATGATTATGGTCGCGAGTCCAGAGATTTTATCTCATCTAAAAATATGCGTACCGCGCTAAAAGAAGTTTTTCCTTCAAAAATTGACCGGGATCGACGTAAAGATGATGATGATAAAAAATAATTCTACACTGAAAGAGTCCTAATTGATTACACAGCATTATTTAATAAGACCTGTAGATGACCGGAATCAACGTTAGATGATGATGATGATTATGGTCGCGAGTCTAGCGATTTTATCTCATCTAAAAATATGCGTACCGCGCTAAAAGAAGTTTTTCCTTCAAAAATTGACCGGGATCGACGTAAAGATGATGATGATAAAAAATCTTACGCTTTTTCGATCAGGACACGTGACCCTGACGGACACGTGACCCTGACGCGAGTTTAAGATTTTATACCCATTACAGAAAGTGCTCAACGCCGCTAAAGAAGTTTTCACTTCAAAAATACATCAAAACAATGAAAACTACTTTGAATGTACAGTTATAAGATGTCATGGAAACATAAGTTGTCATGGAAACACTTATCAGCTAACTTCATGGTGTCGGATTTACGTGACGGTCTGCGCATCGTAAAAATTTACTCTCATAATTTTTCCCTAACGCACCAAAAGAAGAATAACTTCAAAAAAATGTAATTTTGGCATTTCGTTGTTCATTGCCAGGTCACGATGCCACCAAGCCTATTAATGGAATGAAAAGTATTAATCAATTTGGCGATATCCAGCTATTGAAGGTCACTGTCACAGTAGGAAAGGTTATTGACCATGGCCTCCCATTTGACGGCCATAAAATATGACTTTTCAAGCGGGGGTTGGAGGAGCAGGGTCACACGTGTGCTGGTAGATGGTTCCAAGTTTCTATGGTGTAGTAGAACAAATAAAATGGCCAGTGATTCGGCAAACGCATTAGCATTTATTGTAATAAAAAAATATCTAATTCCATGCTGATTATGTATTATTGTGTCGAAGTCAAATTGGGAGCCACTAGAGCATGTTGCGGTTTCATACAAACAGATCATCTTATTTGCGTAAGCCAAATATAATCCAGATACAATTTGAAAGGCATTCGATTTCCATCTATCGAGTGTATTGCATTATTTGCAACTGTTACCACTAGTGGCTTAGAGTATGAGTAAGCAGTACTTAAACTTGGCGAGCATTTATAAAGAAATTCTAGGATACATGTCTCCAGAGTGAGCAAATTATATTATGAAGAATTATACGTGATGATAAGTCGCAAATAAATGAACTGAGTTTATTGAAACAAGTCATTGAACCCACAACTTATTCTGAAAACTCAATTGAAATATGTTTAAAAACTATGGTAATAGTGTAGCGAGACGGTGAGGGCTTTCATTGCTAACAATAAAAAAAGACCTGTGGCACTCGGAGACTGCCGCGGTAAAGCTATTGCATAGCATACCTTTGTTTTTCTTTGATATTAAAATAAAATAAATATCCATCACGCCTTATCCCCGAAGGGGTGGCAGAGGCATATTATATGCCCACTTTTCACTGTGTGGATTCCTGTCCCACGTAATAGGCGGTGAGCCCATTGCCGTGTTGAAATAGACAGACGCAGGTGGTGGCTACCTGCTGTTGAAATTTTTTAAGCCGCCTATAAGGCCTTCAACCAGGCTTAACGACTGCCATTTTACTGCCAACCGGGACCAACGGCTTAACGTGCCTTCCGAAGCACGGAAAAAGCTCGCAAATGTAAATGCCACAAAGTTTTTCTTTGATATTAATTCAAGTTACACTAAAAAAAAACAAACATAAAAAACCCTCACCCTCATCCCCACGCTCACCCTCACCCTCATCCCACCATCACTCTCACAGTCACCCTCATCCTCACCCTCACACTCACACTCACTATCATCACGACTCGATCCGTGCAAGCTTCGTACAATCGTACCATATAATATATGTACATACACGTTAAGCCAACGCTCGGCCGTGCTCGGTGAACATCGTGTGACCTCGTCTCGACCTTCGTCTTAGGTTTTTTTCCTTACGGAATTTCTTGATTAAAGCCCATCAAAGCCCGCGATAAAAACTATGCACTAGCTTAAAAATTATAGCGCAACACAGAAAGAGGTATAATTAGTATGTCTACTTGCTGCCATAGTGAGCACCCCCATTGTGGACAGATGATTTACTGTTTTATGCTGCAGTTTAGTCTAGGTATCTCGAATATGCATATTGTTAGTATATTTGTTATTGTTAGTACCGGGGCTATTTCATACCTTTTGATACCACCTGAGTGAAACGTCAGGCAACAAAAGGTATGTGAAATAACCGCGTTTAGCTGCGGTAGTAACAAATATACTTATATAGTATGCAAAATGATAGTTTAAAATTGTGTATGTTTATTGTTTAAATTTAAAGTAAAGGGGTTATAATGTCTTAAGGAGCGTAATCAATTATATAGTTTGCATAACATACAATATGCATGTTTGTTTAGAAATTCGTTCCAAGTGGTAATATGATTAACACTCACAAATTCTCAAGTTCTTGAAATTCGTGCCGCTGTAGTTGTTCGTGGTATTATATCATTAAAATTTGACCACTTAATTCCAGTATAAGCTAACAGACAAAATTTTACATATTTGTAGAGTAATATTCATCTCACGATCATATTCATTATCACTCGTCGCTATAATAAGTAAATTCTACACATGACTCGTGTATAATGGACTTTACCTTCGAGCTGCGCATCTGTGCAGGATCATCTGAAGAAGTTCATCTGGCACTGCCGCCAATCATTCAATTACATACACTAACTACATGATACAGTGCATGGACGCATCAATTGAGGTATTCTCAACAATGTTAATTCTCACAAACGCTCGTGCATTTTGCATAACCAATTGTGAACTTATTTCTTTTTATCAAATATATCCACTGACGCAATAAAATTCATTGGGATAAGAGGCAGCTGAGTTCAATATCTTGGATTGCAGGTAACTATAGTCTTGTTGGACTTGGAGAAGGATATACTAGCCAATCCGAGTTTTAAATAAACAAAGGCAAAGCGCACCTTGTCTCTAATAAATGACGCAGTAAGCCTAGAACCCAACTGCGTATTGGCTAGGATAATAGTAATTGCACACATTTTTACATGGTACCTTGCGCAAACGAGTGCATTGCAAACTTCAGAGAGAACATATTTGATGAGACTTTGTGCTTTTACACATTGCTTTTACCAATATTATCTTTCTTTGAAAAAACTATAGAAATTATAAACCCGTTCCTACCTTTGGAGCATTTCTTTTCATATCTCAAATGACAAAAGATAAAAAATAAATTATTTCATCGTATCAATAAACTTTCGAAAAAAAAAACTAAAATGACGTTGCGACAAAAACACTTTCAAGGAAGGACATTTTCTCGAAAAACACTTTAAGAAAACGCCAGTGGTGCTACAGTGCCGGGATCCAATAAAATTGTTATTATTAAATATGAATTTCCCTAATTCTTTATAGTTTAACTTACTGCCATGCAATGAAATTATGTATTGTTTATAATTTTTCATTTGACATAATAACTACAAGGGTGTGGATTCTTTTGCCAATGTGCTTTATATAGATGACAAATTAAAACCATTTACCTACCTAAAATATCGAATAAGTGGGTGTGTTTCTGTCATTATAAACATGTAAACATATCATATAGGAGACAAGGTCTGTCAAAATTATGCGAATAGTTGTTCATACAACAATCTTATCACTTACATGTGAAATGGCCAAACAGAGATGAAATAAACAATAGCTTTATGATAAAATAATAATCTACACATTACAAACTGCGCAAAAAACGTATTAAAATATCAATGTTGTAGCCAAGAGAGATTCAACTTATAAATTGGTTAATGATAGAAAATAAAATGTATTAATAACAAATTCCCTGCACAACACTATACATACAACAGCTTCTATATATATAACTTTTAATTATTTGCTGTAAGCCGAGAAATGGTTTCACGAAGTAAAACTTTTAATGAATCGCCAGGAAAACGTTGAAAAGTCGTCCTAAAAATGTTGAAATATCGACCAGAAATCTATATATTGTTGTAACATTAATAAATTACAGTCATGGGGGGTAATGGAGGGCAACAGAGATTTTAAGTAAGACACGGGAGATGCCGTCGGACACAGCTAGTCCTATATACAAATAAAAATGAATCGCAAAATTTGTTTCTAAGCGCTAATCTCAGGAACTACTGAAGATTAGCGCTCGGAATTGAGAAATTATTTTTGTGTTGGCTAGCCCATTAATCGAGGAAGATATATATGATCACGCTACTACCCAGGAGAGTAGCAGTAATCATAAATCACGGGATTAAAATGGTTGCGACGGGGGTTAGATGAAAGTATGTAACGGACAAAGCCTAAAGGGGTGAACTAGTTCATAATAAAATATCTACGCTTGGCTTTAGACATAATTAGGCTACTTACTCCCGCACCACATCTGCAGTGTGGCGACAAAACGGAGGACAGAAATAATGTTATGTTATTCTGTCCTCTGTAGACGACTAGCATTGTGGTGAAAATCAGGAACGCAATATTACGGTATGCGGAATTTAGTAATAGTAATCCCTACTACTAATAACTACAAGTGTGGAGAAATCTGAAAACTATACATTTGTAATAAAATCATATCAGTATGCATGGATCGCGAACCCTGAAGATCTATCCATTCTGACTACGCCGTCAGGGATACAGCGTGGAGATAGCTGGCTTTTAGTTTTAGCACAGCTTGTATTCTTTGTCGAAGACTGTACAACGCCACCTATAATATACCTAAGTGTATTAGTTATTACCGGGACTAAACGCGGTTATTTTTCATAGCTTTTATTGCCTGACGTTTCGACCAAGTTGCACCGGCCGTGGTCAGAGGCTGACTCACCCTATTATAGATATTACTAGTCGTTTTCCGAATTTACTGACTAGAAACAAATACTGTGTAGTTTTAATACTACTACGCGAAACGCGAATTCCACCAGGTCTTGTCAGCTTAAGTAGAGCAGAAAAGATATTATTTAATTGGAAATAAGGTGAGGCGGGGCCCTGAAGATACCTATACCCTAAAAATCATCCCAAATAAGAATTCTGCTTTAAAATTACCTTTGCAATATTTGCTACCTTTAATTCAGGAGAAGCAATGAGAAGAAGAAGATTTTGAATTACAATGCCACTGATCAGAGGTTCGTTGTTAAGTTCCAGCTCTCGTAGACATGGTCATTTATACCACCGTGTTCTGTTTTACTTAGACCAATGCTTAATCGAAAAGTAATGGAGTATCGTTCAGTCTACCTTCAGGATAAAATAAGGATTTGTCTTCCTAAAACATTAAAACTGTATCCATCACCATGTATTAGTTCTGAATCTTAATTATCAGCTTCAATGATACTACAAAAGAAAGCTTCAAAAATCTATAGAAATTCTAGCTATTTCAAACAAGTAATAGTTACAAACGGTGTAACTTCTGCGATAGATAAGAGAATTAGATCACGACCACCCCAAACACCGTAAAATTTCGCTAAGCCAAATGAAATATTTACTGGGTGGGTAGCTTTAATAAAAGCGACAAATCCGTAGGGGCCCCAAGAACAAGTACTATTTCATTAAAGGCTGAGACAGTACAATGCTATCCAATAAACCCACATTGATATGTAAATAAGAAAAGGGACAGATACGTTCGTACCTAGCAAGCGATGGAGTGTAAAATCAATTTATACGCTGTAATGTGGTGACAAAGCCTAGCGTTGTCATTGCGTTTGAATGTATCGCGAGCGACGCGTGACAACGTGGAGCGCGGACAATACGATACGGCCTCGTGCACCTAGCTCCGTCACGAAACCACCAGTAGGTACCTACTCCACCTACAACATACACTACTCTACTGAAACTAAAGTCATTGTCACCATAATAGCTATTGAATCATGTAAGCCTTCAATGCGTAACTTAAAGAAAATCGGAACTAGACTCGTAAACTATGATGCTACAACCAAATAAACAAAGATCAGCAAATCCCCTAGCAAAATGTAAATCAGATTACTCTGAATGGCGTCTTTCTGTTTTATTATGTCAAAGGTGTCTTTGCATAGCTGGATAAAACCGCATTCGCATTCACACAGGGCTTATAATGTAAATGACGATGGGATAAATTTCCGCTGTCTTTTTTTTCAAGGTGCGGTTATTCGATCCAGAGACTATATGCAGACGACCTTTACTTTCCTTTTGGCATGGATCCCGACTTCATAGTCAAAACTATGGTGAATCAGGTTCATAAGTTTTTATTTCCCATAGACATAGCCCATTCCCTATGTCCACTAGTCCTGGTTGTCTTTTCGTGGAACATTTAGGGCCGTATTCCAGGACGTTACTCAATACTCAAGAAACTCATGAGTAAATAATAAATAAATAAAAAATAAATAGATATATATAATAGAATAGAGAATTGAGAGTAGTATTTATAAGGCAATAACTCCAGCGTTTCTTGAGTATTGAGAAACGTTCTGGAATACGGCCCTTAGTTCCATAAAATTCTATACTCAGAATTTCATACAATTTATATTGATCACCATCATGACAGACAACAAACAGAACAAATAATCATTTAGCAACTATTATCGTTTTAATTATAAATGATAAAATAAACATGCCTGCATACGTCAATTTGCAATGATAAAACTAACCAGATGCTCTGAAATGGAAAATTTAATACGCTTAATTCTAAATGCAAATTTCGAATGTCCACAATCCCTCGACAAAAAAAGAAAGAAAGAGTAAGTTACTATTCTACATTGCGTAGCAAACACGCTTCGCTGGTGGTACACAGAACAGATAGCACAAAAGGAAACAATGACAGCGTGATCCACCCTCCACGACTCCACCCTTGGCCCACACTACGTTGCTAGACGGTGTTGTCGTCTAAACGATTTATGTCGGCCAAGGACGTCTCATGCTGTCATGCATAACGAAATATAGCACTGCAACACTGCTAATTTCAGCAAATATGAATCCGATGCAAATGAATTTCTACATAAATTGGGTCGCCAACCCCTCACCTCAGCGACAGTTTTCAATAAAATTACGTTTACTAGTACTTAGTATAATTTACAACATAAGTAGTAAGTGAAATAACTGTTTTGTATCATTATATCCAAATTTGACGTCATATTATAGATATATTTCTATACTAAATATTGTAAAGCTAAAGAGCGTGTTTGTTCGTTTGGTTGGTTGAAGCGCTAATCTTAAGAAGTGCTGGCTCGAAAATTCCTCATGTCTTGAATAGTATATTTATCGAAGAAAGCTATAGGTTATTATATATCATCACACGCAGGAGAACGAAGCAGTAATAACAAATGTCAACAAATCTGGCAAAGTTTCATTCATTATTGTAAAATGAATAAACGACTTGACTTGAAGGTGTTCGACGAAGGCTAAGCCGCGGGGCTCAGCTAGATATTCCTATATAAGCCAAATAGCCAAATAATACTCCGAGCTAACAGCTGATTCGCCGCTATGCTAACTTAGACGGCGTAATTTCTCACTTGAGCGCAAGAGGAGCCTTAGCAAAGGTTTTTAATTAAATTATATTACAAAGGGGCGCAGTAAACAAGCGAGACGGAGCTTGGAAGGCCAGGTCGTTGTCGGAGGCTGTTCTTATGAAGATAAGGAGTCAGTTGTTGGCGGTAGTAGGTAGTGTACACACCACGACAGGTAAGGTGAAGGTAAATATTTGCTTAATACGCCAACCGCTACCTCTCACCGCTCGACTTGCTCACTAACAAGTTAATGGAATTTATTACGTTTTGTCACACAATGTATATAAAATATATAAAACAATTTCGAATGTTTTAGTCGATGCGATTCACCGTTTAATGTCACTGCTAGAATAAAGTATGCAACATTTCAGCGAAATTGTATAAACTGTTTAAAAGTACCTTCTGTGTACTTGTGTGGAAGTACCTGGTTGGACCAAATCTATACTAATATTATAAAGCAGAAGAGTTTGTTTGTTTGGTTGAACGAGCTAATTTCAGGAACTACTAAAAATTAATAAGACTAAAAATTTACTCTCATCATTTTTCCCAAACGCGCCAAAACAAGTATAACTTCAAAAAGGGACAAAATATTGCAATCCCTTATTTACACGCTGTCGCTCGTTGCTCACATACATCTGCGTTCAGCAAAAATGTGTCGATTGTCGAGGTACAATCGACACATTTCACATACATGTTTTGGCGCGTTAGATAAGATAGATAATATGACCAGTGGAAGAGAGAGAATAAAATAATCGTAAACTTTTTTGAGTTATCGCCTACAGTACTGTCTCTCTTAAAGCAGGGTAAACCATCTAAAAAGATAATAAGGTGGAAGTGATGACTAATTTATGATGTGAAACTTCTTTATCGACGTTGAGAGATATTTTCTAATTGTAAAAAAAATTGTCTCGTTTTTCGGTTACGCGCCATGTTGTTTTAGAGTGAAACTTCTTTATCATAAGTGAAACTTCTTTATCGACGTATGAGAGAAATTTTATAGCTGTAAAGAAGTTTGATTTCTTACCTGTGTACTCTGGTACACACACATTTTTTTTTCTTTATCTTTACTCTAATGCACACCCATCATGTGGGTTATTCACCATCTCGACACAGTAGGCTGGACACACGTGTGATCAGTTGGTGAAACTCCAAAAAATATTATTTTTTTATTTCGTCATCTGGACACGCCAGGATTTTTACGCGTGTCCACATAGTGAAACTTAAATTAAATACTTCAATGTTTTCGTCAACTGGACACACGTTCATATTTTACCTGAAATAATGACAAAGTACAGTCAAGTATATTAATTTTGAGTCGTAATCTCTGTATTTATCACATATAGAAAAATTTTAATACATTAAAAATATTTTTTATTATAATATGTTATGATTTAATGATTATAAATATTGGTGACATACCTTAAAAAATACAGCAATATATTTTAATGAGTTGCATTGTATTTCTGAAATGATTTTTCTATGACTGTGTGTGTACTCTATGCGATGATTTTTAGTTATTAGGTATTTTTAGATTACGATTATGTATATCTTTACTCGTTATTTCTGTGGAACTCGAATTGATAGTTTAAATTACACAATTACTAGGTGTAGACCCCGGCTTTGCCCGTGACATTCTTCGAACACCTATTGCACCTGACATCTCTAACTCAAGCTATTTATTGTTATCAAATACTTTCATACCAACGTTGATTCCCTATTTTCCATTGACACACAAGAAGGTTTATAAGTAAAATAACCGCTAAACACGTTTACCTGTAACCAGATATAGGTAAAAATACTTTCTTTTTTATTTTATTTATTTTATACACAATAGAGCAACATAGATAGATTATTACATTTAATCTCGCCAAACATAATCGTTTATCGGCGAGTACGCGCTCTTATATCTACTACTTAACCTACGTTACATATTTAAAAGAATGCAAACCATGCAAATCCATGCAAACAAAATTTTACTTAATAACTATACTAGGATAAATAAGCTGACATTCTTTAATTACCTATTAATCACTTAAAGCTAGCAACATCGAACAGGAAATCCTTTAATTTAGTTTTAATCACACCTGCACTTAATTTCGGTGATTTTCTTAGTAAATCTATTTTATTAAAGATTTCTGGTACCATAAACTTGTTTGTTCTTTTACCATAGTAGTTAGTAACATTTGGTTTGATCAACTTCTGTTCCCTAACCCTTCTAGTGTTATATTTATTTTCACAAACTTTTTTATATTGATTACTATAGCAATATTCCAACCCAATTAAATATACAACTTTTTTTTCTATTGGTAAGATTCTACACAAGGGAAACAATTTCTCATAATCTTGATTACATTTATTTTTATTTTTTTTTGGTAACTAGGAATTTAATAAGTCTCGTTTGCAGGTTTTTAATGTCTTTTATATATGTTACAAAAGTACGTCCATATATAATCAACGCATAGCTGATTAAAGAATCTGCCAGAGCGAAGTAAAGCATGTATTTAACTATGAAAATTACTAAGTTTGATTTGACTGTTTATCACTTAATATCTTTTTTTAGTAAGTGCCTTCTTTTAAGGACATATTTTTAATAAACAAGGTTTCTAGGTGTATGGGTTTCATCTGGGCGTAGAAAAATGAGCGATTAACCTCATAATTTTATTAATATATTAGTTTTACCTCCCAGCTTTGCCCGTGGCTTACTTTAAACTCCCTTTACATTCCTCTGACCTATGCCCCTTATTAGTTTTCAAAAAAATTGTTTTTTTTTATTTCATCGCCATCAAAACCTACATTATACATACATACATATATACATTATTATTTTTGATACATCTGAACATTTATTTGTAACCTGGAATAAACACCCGTTGCATCCTTCAGACTTCTAATTCATGCCTCTAATAAGGTTTTACATATTTTCATACAAACTTTGCTCCCTTAATTTACAACTTTAAAAAATTTCAACAGTTTTAAAAATTCAGAAATATGTATTTCTCTTTGTTTATTAGAAGCAGGTATGCAAATTTTGATGTTAGTTTCCTCGAAAATAAAGAGTTTCTCATTGAAATAAGAACCCCTATTTTACCTTCTTATAGGTAAAATATTGAAAACCACGAAGCACGAATACATTTATTAGTAAAACATAGTCTGATATTTCTAACTTTAATAATCTCGAACTTCTATACAGCTGCTTATCTCTTATTTTACCCCCTTAGTGAGTGCCTACATTATAAATATAGCTTAACCTATAAATTTTAACAAGGGTTTCGGCAGGGCGTTGCTTGTAAAAGAATCAATCACCCAGTAATTTGATTAATAAAGACAACCGTTTTTACCTTCTTATCTATTTATTTGAAATCATGAAATCGAGAAAATGCTTAATTTTATGTTTTAAACTTGAAATTACGCAAAGTTTAAAATATATATCATGAAATCTTAGGTATGTCCAGTCGACGAAAACATTAAAGTATTTTTTTTATTGTTTCACTATGTGGACACGCGTAAAAATCCTGGCGTGTGCAGATGACGAAATAATAAATAATATTTTTTGGAGTTTCACCAACTGATCACACGTGTGTGATCAGTTGGTGAAACTCAGGCTCTCGTGTCGAGATGGTGAATAACCCCATCATGGTCATAACATTTTATATCCTAAATTGACTAAGGACCTACCTATTATTAGGTACAAAATTAAATGAACAATTCACTTTTATTCACCATTGTATACATCGACCATGACTGTTCTTAATATCAGCTTCTGTTATCGGTCCATGATCTGGTTAAGGTACACTTATCATTATCATTATTTCAACACTCGTAGCTCCTAACGAACAATCCAAGTGGCCCTTATGGCAATACGCTAGGTGGTACTACACCTGGCCGAGGGACCGAGTCTAGTATTTCAATCGTGTCAGGGCCCCAATTCCCGATCATACGACTTGAAAGCGTAGAAGTAATTTATTAGTTAAATGTCTTTTGTCTCTTATTTCGCTGTTTCTAAATATGAAACAAATGTGCTCTGGCTCAGATTGGGTCCCTGTCTTCTTCTTCTTCCAATTCTTCCCCGATTCGGATTTTCGCTTTGTCTCCGAACTCCTCCTCCAACCACTCAATAGCTTTTGTCCCATATAAACCCCCTCAAATTTGACCCATAATACGACAACTAGCCATAGATGGTTTAGAAAAAATCAAATAGAAAATCGGACATACCATGGAGGAATAATCACCGAAAGGAAAATAGACATCGACAAAAGAACTCGAAAAACGGCAAAACGCTTCGCTCCATTTATACTTACCGGGGACGGCAAGTGCAACTAGTTTTAAGTATCCCAATTGCTTCCAAACCCTATCTGAATTTCGATCCTCAGGTCCATATTTATTTGGCTTTAGCTTTCGGCATTGTTGGACTGCCGTCTGCCGTCTGACCTTCCAACCTCCTGTAATGGCGCCTGCGTCGTTGCAGCGTTCGTTAGTCAGCAGGTGCACCAGTGCGGCTTCTTACACCCCAGGACACAATTTAAATCGTCACTGAATAAATAGAAACCCGACGAACCCAAGTCCGCGAATAATCACTGCCGATAGAATTATTGTAACACGTGACGCGCCAGTGGCTAAAACCAACGATTCTGATTCTATTCTGCGGCTTGTGAAGCACGACTGTGATATATATAATATGATACATTTAGTACACTACCTAGTTTTGGATCAACCGCGATGGAATAAATATAGAATAGAAATAGAACGTCTTTTAATAGTAAAATAGTAGATTCGGTCCCGTGTTACAGTCTTATGAAGCTCTGGCGTATATTAGGTCTATGACAGGATGACATTGACAACAACAGAAAGTAATACAAATCTTGCGAGATAAAAGACATTATTAGCAAACTGATACGGACCGGATATTGCATTAATAAAATGAAAGAATCCACTCGTGACCACGGCTATAGCAATATAGCTGAAATGTCTATACATAGTATGTACGAATAACACACGCAAACATTTAAAAATATTTATGAAAGCGGACGCCCGCGTTATTATCCGCTTAGTGCCCATTCCCGTGGGAATACGAGAATAAAATGTAGCCAAGTTACTCCTTATAAGATCAGCTATGAGTTTAAAGTCCAGTTAAACTCAGTCTAGAAGTTTCAGAGGTTAAGTTAAGTTCAGTTAGGCCAAACAGACAATAAGACAGTAAAAAAGCATGGATATTTTATCTGAGTACTCGTAGACGCATCAAATTTATTTATCTGTACTAATAGTTTGTCGAAACACTATTTGTGGATCTAGTTTCTCTTAATAGGCATCTACGGGCCTGTAACTTAGTAAGTAGGTACTGTGCCTGAAATAAACGATATATAATTTTTATTTGCAGGACAGGGACGCCTGGAAATGATCTGCTGGCAAAGTGAAATAATATTAAATTGTAAATAGGCCATCAAAAAAAAAGCCTTTCTAAGTTTCTTGCCGGTTCTTCTCAGGTTTCGCGTTCCGAACCGGTGGTCACCTTAAATATTTTAAATAGTGTATGACATTTTGTAAGCGCAGTTAAAATGGTCTATGCAAAATAAAGTTTTTTTTTAATTTTTTTTTTAATCTTTCTAGAAAGAGCTTTTATAGAAAACCGGACATTGATAAACGAAAGTTTATTGTAAGTTTACCGTAAATCGGAAATATTACTATGTTTTTCTTAAAAGGCCTAACTACTAAGTACATAGGTAGATAGTAAGAGACACCGTAAACAAAGAATACTTCGTTACGTCATATGAACAATGTCAATACTAACCGTACATAATAATGAATATATCAACGTATATAAAATAAGTCTCCTTCTAGGTTTCCTATTAATATTCTCTATGAATACTTAGCATGCATATGAATACCGTTAATTGCTACAGACTTTGACTCGACGAAGAACTCTCAAGTACTTTGATCCATGGTTCGAACAAAACTGTGCAAAGTATAATTATACAAACCATTCGCAATGTTACCAAGATTACAAGATAACGTACATTTTCGTTTGTAGACGAAACAAATGTCACGTCTACATGAGAATATAACACAAACGCTATTATGCTACACAAATAGACCTATTTTTTCAAGACTGATATTTATGCAATAAGCTCAATCATTGAAAATATATTTAATGCATAATGGTTTGAAACCATTTCAAAACATTATGAATTTAATATATACTCACATAATTTATACTCACATAATTACTTTGGAAGCGCCAACATTTAATTAAATATAACAAAATTAAATAAACATTTCAGAAACAAGAATACACGACCTCACTCTCTGCTTCGTTATTTAATTAATGAGATTTTTTATCTTAATATTACAAAATTATCTAGTTACGCACAGTAGCGTTTCTGTTATTAAAGCGACTGATTTCAGAAGAAGAATGTTGCATTAGAATCGTATTATAGCATTTAAGACTAATCTTATAATATATTTTAACTTTATCATTTACTAGATGCTTCAGCCCGTAGAATATTTCGACTTCCCGTCGCACCTATTTAATCACGTCGCTTATAATTCTACAATGATGCATAAAAATTTGCCCGATTTGTCGACATTTGTGACTATTGCTCTGCTCCCCAGTGTAGTAGCGTGATGATATATAGCCTATGGCCTTCCTCGATAAATGGGCTATTTAACACAAAAAGAATTTTTCAATTCCGACCAGTAGTTCTTAAGATTAGCGCGTTCAACCGAACGAACAAACAAACAAACTCTTCAGCTTTATAATATTAATATAGATTTAGCTCGCCAATATGACGCCGCCCGCCTGATTGAAAGCCATGATGACATCTCATCGGATTTGAGTATCATAGTCACAGTCCTAGACTATTGATAGTGCCTCTCAAGTTGGCAGGCCAAGGCAAGGATGTGCCTCTTCACACTCCGCTTGAAGAAGCCGGAGTTGTAAGAGGAGGTAAAACGTTAGGCAGAACATTGCAGATTCCATGAAGAAAAGAAATTTTATATTTAAATTTGTCCTAAATAAGAGCGTACTGTTATTGGTTTGGACACGTCCAACAAATGAGTAAGGATCGATTGACGAAGAATATCTATAGTGCGAAAATGGATGGTAGAAGGAGTCAGGGTAGACCGAGACATACATACGAAGACCACGGGAGCAGATTGCTCAAAAACGGAAAAGTCAAACGTATACTTCCACGTCAGGGATGCAGCGTGAAGATAGTTAGTTAGATTTTTTAAGTTAATTATTCGACAATTAGGTTTTCGATGTTACCAGAATTTTGTAGGTCTAGCCACAAATACTTGTAACTACATAAATAGTATTTACCATTAAATTACGAAAGTTGAGTCGAGTCTACGTTAGAGCTTTGTAAGTATAAGTTAGTTTACGATTATTAAGCATACAGATACAACTTGGTGGGACTGGAATAATTTCAGACCCTTGGCATCCCTGGATTATACAAGTGGAGATGCCATGGAAACCTTTTGAGGACTCGTGGCACTCTAGGATCATTGTACCAGTGGTCAGGGCATATCCATCTATACCATAATTTCATCTCACTGATTCATTTTTAACATTTTTGTCGCAGATGATATTAACGAAGTGAAAACAAGATAATCTCACGACAATGTCACATTGGCATGGAGAAAAATTACATATCTATAACCTATTATGTATGGTCTCTTATAATTTTACATGTACATGATATTTGTCACATTTGAATCTTACAAACGTAATTTCACACCCATGTTCATAAAACTGTACGCAATATTTATCAGATTAAAAGATTAAATAGGCATCATGCATTCTCGCTAAGCTACCAAAACCGATTACCAAATTTGGGTGCAGTCACAACGTGTCTCTGGAAAAGTGTACAATTGAAAATTTGAAAAAGAAACTCACTGCCAATGGAAGGGTCCTGTTATTCCTTCTCTAAGTCGATCCTTTAACGAGCGCTGCCGCGAAGGACCGGGGCCTGGGGGCAACATGCCCGCGCCAGCCGGCACCGGAGGCGGTGGCGCTCGTGCAGGTGACGACATCGCTTATTATTGCGACGCTCGCGCACTAGCAGTTCCGCACCAACATTACTCCTCTCCACTATAAACGCGTGCTGCAACACAACAGAAACCGCCACAGCTACAATAGATAAAGCGAAGCGAAACATATAGGAATAATGCAAATCAATGGGCAAAATTACAAATAAAACACTGTTTTGCAGTAAAATATAGGCAGAATATGAATTAGCGTGTCGTTTGGTAAACGCGAGGAAAAGCTTTATAAAAAAAGCTTGTTTATTACGGTGGTATGCGTAAAAATATTTGCTTTTTAAAAATAATAAATAATATGCCATATAAGTATACGCAGTGCTGGTACTATAATAAGCCTCCCTGAATCGCTAGCTTTACTTTTACAGAACTGCGAGAAATTCATTCGGCAATATCTCCGTAGAGAATCCTGTACAATGATAACTGTTTAGTTTGACCATATTTACAACATTCTTAAAGTAAAGGTTAACTTGATGAACTATTCGTACACTGCGTGTATTATTTTATTTTCTTGCTTGTTGCGACAAAACCCAGAGGGGTACGCGACTTGAATTGCGATTCGAAGGATAGGTCCAAAATTTGTTCAAACATAGTATAGCTACGATGCTTACAAACTGAATTAAATTAATGGATACAAGATTCATTTCATCAAAGCTACTATTCCTCCATTTCTTGTAAAAATCAAAAGTGACGTAAAGGCTTATTAGTTTTCAAATACTATACAGGAAAGCTTAGATTGGCTAAGAGAAACACTAGGGAATAGAGAACATAACATTATATCTAACCAGAACATTAATTTGAATAAACACGGTATGGCATATCAGGCTATAAAAACGCATAGCAAAATAACATCAACACATTCCTAAATGTCCCTACGGATGTTCCAAACCGAAAATAATATCTACATTCCTCTTTCTTCTGTCCCAACAAAAAGTATTATTACGCATAGATTCGTGCTTTTGTCATATTTGACAGCAGCTCTCTATTCGACGCAATTACAAGCAGTTCCGTTCAAGAACCGTGCATCTCATACTAAAAAGAAAAGTAGACCCTGTGCTAAATCAGCTGTGAATAGGAATAGCCCTCGGATGATTGTGATTGCTCTACACCATCTTTCACTAGTAATGTTTGAATATGTTGTTATTTCCAAAGAATACATTTTATCAAAGTGAAGATGGCATAGACACTTCTGTTGAGTAAATAACATACCAATTGAGATCTCTGTAATGTAATTAGCACAAAGGTGCTCCACATGGTCCTCCACAAAGGTCAGCACATGCTTTCAATTAATTGAGTTATTCGTTCTTGTGATTTGAGGCATTTATGATCATTTCTAATGTTTGACCTTCTCAATATGGCTCCCCTAAGGATCGCCATGTTTGCTGTTGCATCGCTCGCATCCAGCAGGCTCCCGCGACCTGAACGAGGTCGTCAGTCCATCTTGCAGAACGAACGAAGTTGGACCTAACTGTGCAATGGTTTATCCTAAATGTACAAAATTTCCCTGTCTTACTCCTATTTACATTGAGAAGGGTTTCGAGACCTCAATCAGCCTTAAGTCCACCATCACTTCAGAGGCCGCTTCAGAATCTGAAGCAGCCCATATTATTCTTCTCATATTCAGGGATTCAGTATCTGCTATCTGTCCTTTTACAATGCTTTAAAACGTGATCAACGCTAGAGTGTGAAGCAGGACCTGGATGTCGCAAAGATCTGTTTTCTTTTTTTGTAACGCGGGAAATGCATTTACGCACCGTCACCCCTACTGCAGAGGTAGCATGGATAGTGTGTGGGACTCCCGGTCCCGAAAGAGGGGCCGTACTACCCACTACGGTGTCACATGGTAGACCAGATGTTTAGTAATTGCGACCCGGTAAAGGGGCGCCCCGTGATCTCGGGCTCGTCTAGAGCTGTGGCAAAGATGCAACAGATGCACCCGTGGCTCAAGCGTAGACAGTAAAGGCTACGCGGTACACTTTCTATGAGGTTATTCGTATGATATTTTAATAGTCCTTTGAGCACAAAACCTTAAATAGCACGGGTTATAGTAGCTTAATGAGACTTGTCTCGCGTACACCAGAATCTAATGCTAACACACGGCAGATGCAGTTTGAAGAATAAAGTACAGCGAACACTATTTACCAGAGCCTTTCTTAAATTTTGCTGTGCTAGTTGATCGTAATAATGCGTGGAATTTTCGGAGAGCAAAAGAATAAGCAAAAGAGGAACTAGAAAGAGGGAACAAGAAGACGTTAGAAACAGAGTCTGCTTAACCATCCCGGTAATATAGATTGGGCAATCTAGATTTCTAATAAAATTAGACTTCCTTCACTTGAAGGTACGTTAAAAAATTCCCACACAATATGTGTCAGACGTCAGGGTTTCTGGTAGCACATTGGTTTTGCCTACGACGGCTCGAATTTATTAAAAGGAAACATACTTTCCGGTATTTCATCTTCAAAAGAAAAATGTACAAAATTCTGCGAATAAGACACGCGACATTGTACCTTGACCTAATTTCACTTTGAAGTGCTTCGGTATAGTGATTCAACCTGAGGGCAATCAATATCTGAACGCTCTGGCGAACCAATATTAAGTCTCATAGACCGAAATTTGTAAATTAGTTACCTTTTTGTAAGATAAAAATGTATAAGGCTTTTATTTGCTTAATTGAAATTCGATAAAATGCCTAATTTCCATTTGTCGATACCAATTTCGGGACACGAAGTATATAAACTGTCAGGGTCATTTATAAAACTAATAATAATATTTGACGGGATATTGATCATGTCCATTTGTATTTGTGAGTAGGTATTCGGATACTCACAAAAGTAAATGTACATAGTAAACATCCCGACAAACATAGGTAGTTAGAGCAACTAGTTAAAGATCCCTTTGAACAATAAAGTTTGGTTGAGAATACACTGAAACGGACAGAGCGATAGCAAAGAGGCGAAAGCTGGTATCGATCGACCCTAACACCCTCACCCCGCGTGCGTCGCGCCTCTTCATCGTCCCAGCTCACCTTACGTAAGTCCAGCTGATCGCACCCACCCAGTAACCTAGGCAACGAGCCCTATGCATACCTAGATATGCGATTTCCATACTACCAATGCAAATTTGTCAGACTCTATAATAATAATAGCCTCTAAAGTCATTTCTCTCTCTAAAGTCGTGCTCCGTTGGTTTGGACACGTCCAACGAATGAGTGAGGAACGATTGACGAAGAATATATTTTGTTCAAAAGTAGAGGGTAGAAGGAGTCAGGGTAGGCCGAGACTTACATATGAAGACCACGTGAGCAAATTGCTCAAAAACGGAAAGGTCAAAAGTACTCGGATACCCAGACGTGCGTGTATGAAGAGATTGATGAATCTCGAAGAAGCGAAAGAAGTATGCATGGTTCGCGAAAGCTGGCGATCTGTCCTCTCTGACTACCCCGTCAGGGATACAGCGTGAAGATAGTTAGTTAGTTAGCTAAAGTCATTGATAGACAATGCAAGATTATTTTAATATTCCGAGAGCGTCATCCATAATTTTTTGAACCTAAACCTTACATCGACTTCTTACTACCAAAATTTTAAGAGTTTCATTGGTCTCACGCACTGATTCACGCATTTTAGTTGTTTTTTTTTAAATTTACAAATACAATTGAAATTCACTGAAATATGTGAATTCAGCTGGAACTTTTAAAACAAACTTCTTTAAAGTAACGACACTAAATACGAATTCGAAAATACATACGAATTTTATACTGCCTACAGAGACATCGTTTATATTTTGCTCAGAGATACAAATGAACCCCTAAAAAATGAACGTCATTAGGTACTGTAAATTTAAACGATTTGTATATAAAACCCAAAAAGTTTCAAACGTATACAGTACGACTGGGAATAGGAATGTCCTACTGCGTCATTTGATTTTTTCAACGAAGTACCTATTTAGAGTTTAAACAAAAAATATACGTACTGTTTCTCTAATAAACTTTCGAAAAACATAGTAAGTTTTTACAAAGGAAAAAAAATATTCTAAAGCACATTGTATTCATTATTGTTTTGACAAGCTAGCTTATTATAGCTAATTTACTCATTTTTCTTTGTAAGCCCTACAAAAGTACTCCAGGTATTGTTCATAGATTTATGGGACAGGAAATGTACCTCACTGACGACGGAAATACACGAAATTCAACCAAAAGTTCATCTCGTGCCTCAATGAAAATGTTAAAATTTTGCGGGATAAATTTTTGACAGTAAGGGACATGAACAAAAGGAAGATTTCAGGGGATTGGAGCTTTGCGAACAAGGACACCAATGATTCGATAAATATTTGACCAGTGACGCTCAATACTAGCGACCTTGTGTCTGGGACGCGCTTGCTCGCTACGAATGGCGACAGCGATCAGCTGTTTAAAACTTATTCACTTTACTATCAAAAAAGATATCACAACCATATTATAAAAAATCATATGTAAATATTTAAATTTAAATATTTCTTAATAAACAATGCTTTGCTTTTCCTATTAGATTTAATCACAGTAACATTGAATTATGACTGACTAATAAGTAGCACGAATAATAAAAATAAACAAGAAAAACAAAAAAAAATGCTTGAAACAGTCAACACCTAGACGAAAAATAGCACAGCAAAGTTCCAACCAATTTATAAAAATATAGCTAAATACTACCACACATTTAATCCTATATATTATCTGCCACCACGGTGAATAATGATTCTAAAAACCCTTAATACTATACAAAATAAAAACAATACAAATGATGAGAATCATGATATTGTTGAATACGACTAATGAACGAATGTGCAGGTAAGCATCTAAGTGTGGTCCATGCATGTTTGCAACGAACCGAGGAAGAAGAACAATATTCATGTGAAGAAGCGCTGACGGGAGGTTAAATGGCATAACGCGCGCACGGGGTACTCCGATGGTTGAGAGTGTGCAACTGAGCGAGCGGCAGGCGAAGCGAAGGAGTGCGGGACGCGCGCCGCGTGGGCGGCAAACTGAGGTGGCGCCCAACATGGGACCGGGCACCCTTACCAACACCTCTTTCAAATAATCACGGGACAAATTTTCTACACCCACCTATAGTAACACATAGGAAGACTCGGTATTATACCTCACTGCGAGAACTCACAATGATACAACACTTGATAAGATCGGTAATTTAATAAGTGCCTTTACAATATATCATTTTATGTAGGTGTGCTATGTTTAAACATAAATTTCATATTTACAAAAAAAAAATACGAAATATGTCGATAGGAATACCTATACAAAAAATCAATACATACATTACGTGATATTGTAAGTCTGACATACGTACATGTAGAAGTCACATGGAAATTATGACTTTTATGTTATCTTTGATAATATATTACTTAGTTTAAGAAATGCATTTATTCGTATTATCGTAGAAGAAGTAAGGAATACAACGGATAATAAAATATGCCGGTTCAATAAACACTTATCTATCTTCATCGTGTACGATCTGGGTCAGTGGAATACGAAGAATTTTTGATTAATGTGTATAGTTGAACAGGTGTTTTAATGCAGACATTTTCTTACAATTTTCTTTTTAAACATACATTGCTGCTACTCATCTCGGTAAAAAGAATAGGTACACTTTCCTAACAACCCCGCGAGGTACGTTTTAGAAAATAACAGCTTTTAAGTTCTTTGATACCTATTTTATTTACTATTCATAACCAGCAGAATGAGGTACCTAGATAATTTGTACACAAATTATAGATACTGGGGGCAAAAAAGAGAAAGTGTAGTGCGTGCATACACATGTATAAAATATACCACCATCTTTTGCTATTGACGGGCTCATCAGACTCGGTTCACTTCTTCCAAGATCTCCTGTACTCTGGTATGCATCCTCAAGTGCCGACGGTTCATACAGGAACTGGAATTATTGCCCAATGTATGCTTTTCGTTCGTTTTAGAATTCCGAGTGCTTTAAGCAAGTTGGGGATCATTTTTCTAGTTTAAGCACTATGGTTACAAGACTAGACTACAGTTACTAGACTTTTAATAACTTTCCATTAGTCAGTCAGTTTAACATACTAAAAGTTATCTGTTTCCTGTTTCAGTTCAGTAAAAGATGATATTTTGTGAATAGTTGCAAAAGGTAAGTAAACTCTTGCAACAATTCACAAATCAAACCTCTGCAACTTTAGAAAACAAAAAACAGGATGTTATGTTGTATTTGGTACCAGCGCGGCGAATAAAAACGAATCAGAGTGAATATAATTAGCATTACAATCAGTTTACCTAAGCGATTATTTGCTCTTTGCAAGTAGTTGCGACAATAATTTATTTGAAATGTTCCCAACCAGAATGTAGAGATTTGTGTTAAGTTTTTGAAAACGTAACCGCAGGCACGCCTAGTTGTAGTTACGTCAAACCTAGTTTGTATAGAATAGCTACAATATAAGCTGAGTTCTTGAGATAAATGAGACGGCATTTTGTTCATTCAATAAGTAAAGAGCATACGTGCAGAATCGATCAGACATTCTTAATGTACAAAGGCTCCTAAAGATTTACGTTATTACGAATCAATCAATGCCATCTGTATCTGTACCAAATATGATATTCGAGATCAAACGAGTTAGGATTAGGTTTTTATCACACCGCCGCTGCGCCGGTGAAATTCAATCAGCAATAGTGGGTATTGTATTGTATGTAATAAAAAAATCTATAATAATATAATAGCAGAGTACATATCCCTGAACTCTGCGAACTGCAACCTTTAACTATTTAATACTCCTCTATATATTATCACATTTCGTATTATCTTCACGTTGTAACCGTGACGGGGTAATCAGAGAGGACAGTTCGCCAGGCTTAGCGATCCATGCATACTTCTTTCGCTTCTTGCAGATTCCTCATTCGCTTCATACATGCACGTCCGGGTATCCGAGTACTTTTGACATTTACGTTTTTAACTACAAAATACTCAACCTCGGGCGACGCTTAATAGTAAACGGGTCTTATAAACGCCATATGAATTGTAATAAAATGCGAGTTATCCATGTTCTGATTATAGCGCTTACTCCGGCAGTAACACAATTTCTTTATAGAAGCAACACTTGGACGCTGGGCCCCAACTCCCAAGACATTTCGTAAGTGGTAACAGCACAGGACAGCACCATAACAATGTATATCGGCAAATTTACATTTCGTCTTCGTCCATATGCATTTGTATGTGTAACATTGTCTGATACTCGCATATACAGCTAGATATGGTAAATATCCCAACATTAGTATAGTACTGCGCCGGACCGTGACAGCTTTATAATGTATCCCGGTTTCAGGCTTTTAATTTAACATATACAAAGACATAGAGAATAGGACGGTTACTCGTAGCTCAGATTGGCAACGATAGCGAGAAAAAAATCATAATACCAAATAGAATGTTGCAATGCGGCTTGAGTGTCAAGAATGAAGGAGAATTGCTCATTGACAAAAAGACAATTATGAATGGGGGATGGTATAGTGAGGATACATGATGCTTATACCCTATAATTCATAATATGACATTGTACGTAGCCAGTCCTAGCTAGGTGGTCTTCGAAATTTCAACACTAGCCTATTGCATTTTACTGTAGAACGTAAGGCATTGCCAATTTTCACCGATACCGTTCCTTCTTGTGACCTTTTCTAGTTCGTATATCCATCTGGTTAGGGGGCATCCAACCTTACGAGAATTCAAATAGAGTTTTAGATTTAGTTTCCATTGTAGCCCAAGGCATAGAAGCTTGTGCTATTTATTTTCAGACACATGGAGAACCGGGAAGTCTGAGAAGAACTGAGAAGGACTGAGAAGGACTGAGAAGAACTGAGAAGGACTGAGAAGGACTGAGAAGAACTTAGAGAAATGACTTTCCCTTAAACAAGGCGCTTCTCAGAGCCGAACTTAATATTATGAAGACTATGATCAAGAAATGATCAGAACTCCATGAAGCAACCTCATTAGCTACCTGCTTGTAATGTCTCTCAAGTGAAATTTATTCGAATTCAAATGTTTATCCCCTAAGGGGTGGCAGAGGCATTTTATACGCCCACTTTTCACATCATGTATTCCTGTCCCACGTAATAGGTGGTGAACCATTGCCGTGTTGGAATAGACAGACGTAGGTTGTAGCTACTTGCTGTTGAAATTTTTCAAGCCGCCCATAAGGCCTTCAACTTGGATCATAGACTGCCATATTACTGGCAACCGGGACCTACGGCTTAACGTGCCTTCCGAAGCACAAAAACGCTCGCAAATGTAAATGCCACAAGTAGTCACCCATACGTGACCAGCCATAGCGACAGTTCTTAACGCAGTGATCGTTTACAGAACAGTGAGTCAGCGGGGCCACGAGTAAAAGGAACTCAAGCTTTTGTATTTAAAATTATACATCGTAGATTGACTGTTTACACTGTTGATTGATGGCACTTGGTGGAACTTGCTACACATCTTGAACTAAAACACTTGTACTGCTCCACTTATTTATTACTTAAACCTGACCGGTTTCGCCTTACGGTATTTTCAAAGGTTAGTACATATTGTATGAATGACATCCGAAACACATACAATATGTGCTAACCTTTGAAAATGCCGTAAGTACAACAGTACAAGTGTTTTAGTTCTAGATATATCGTAGATTGTATAAGAGTTCTGGCAAGGCACTACTGCAGTCAACTGATGTAATCGTGATGCAGATAAATATAAAATGTAAAACACAAATATTGTTATCATTTTCAAGTGCCAGACACTCGTTACAAGCGAGTTCAGACCTCAGTCCTCTCAATATTGCTAAAATGATTTTTCTACTGCATTTCTTACTAGTAAAAGCATAAGCATGTTAAAGCATAAACTGTAAGTCAGAAACCAGTAAAAAGTACATAGGTAAACTACACCGTTTTGTTCTGTAGATACCATTTCATATTCCGAAAACTATAAACTACAAATAGTATCGGTTACTCAATCACGCCTTATCCCCGAGGGGGAGCCATATTATACGCCCACATTTCACCGTGTGCATTTCTGTCCCACGTAATATGGTGAGCCCATTGTCGTGTTAAATTGGCAGACGCAGGTTATGGCTACCTACTGTTGAAGTAAAGTAAAAAGTAAAAGTAAAAAACTCTTTATTGTACACCAGGAAACATACATATGGACATATTAACATTAACTTGTTGGTATAACAATTGGCGACCTTATCGCGCAAGGCAATCTCTTACAGGCAACCTTTGGATGGAGACTGTAGAATGGGGAATATTGTTAGGCAGTGTACATATAAAAATAGATAAATAAATAAAATATACAGTTTAATTTATACATATATAAACACATATAATTATATAAATATATTAATATATTATTTTTAACTATCCGCAATTATTTAACGTAATTACAAAACATATAAAATATAGTTGTGTTGTATTTTCGGAGACATAGTTACTATATAGCAAGTTACAAGTTGTTAGCGGCACGCAGATAGAAGTTCCTAACTAATGTCTTAAAAGTATGTAACGATTGTGCTCGTCGAATTGTCACTGGTAGTGCATTCCATAAGCGAACCGCTTGGACAGTGAACGAATTGTCCATGAAGTTTGTAAAGTGGCCAGGCATTTTTAATCTCAAATTCTCCGATGATCGCAAACTTCTAGAGTGGCAGACATTCAAAAAATTAAAACGTTTCTTTAGGTAGGTCGGAGTAAAAGGGTTAAAAAGGATACTATATAAAATGGAGAGAATATGAGCATTCCGGCGAAGGCGGATAGGTAACCACTTGAGTTTTTTGCGATACTCAGAGATGTGATCATATTTGCGCAACCCAAATATGAATCTAATACAATAATTTTGGAGTCTCTCAAGTCTATTTAGTTGGTCTTCAGTGAGATCTAGATAGCTGGCATCGGCATAATCAAGGATAGGAAAAAGAAGTGATTGAACAAGCGCAGTTTTTGTTGCAATAGGCAGAAAATTTCTCAGTCTGCGCAGGGATCCCGACGCGGCAAATATTTTTCGTCTCAGCTCCTGCAATTGAGGACCCCAAGACAAACATGAATCTATGTATATACCTAGGTTCCTGACAGAGTTACTATAAGCTATATCAGTCCCATTACATATAATTTTTGGACTTAGTGTCCAATCAATTCTTGAAATCATTCTAGGACTTCCTACTATTATAGCCTGAGTCTTTAATGGATTAACCTTAACTCCATAAGATTCACTCCATTTGCAAATCGTGTCCAAGTCGGTATTGACATCGCCAATAGCTCCACTCAAATCATCCAGTGAAGCTTGGGAGTAAATCTGGAGATCATCTGCATATAGGTGGTAGGAAGAAGATAAGTCCCTTGTGATGGAGTTTATGAAAACTGCGAAAAGTAAAGGTGACAGAACGCCGCCCTGTGGCACTCCAGCAGACGTATTACACCAGGAAGAAAACAAATCTTCAACATTAATACGTTGCCCACTACCGAACAGGTAACTATGAAACCAATCAATCACTGTTGGAGATATGTTAAGTGAGCACAATATACCAAGCAGGATATCAAAATCTACGGTATTAAAGGCATTGCTGAAATCTAGCAGAGCTAAAACTGTCAACTTGCCGTTCTCCATACCCGCTCTTATGTCCTCCGTTATATGAAGTAAAGTTGTGGTAGTACTATGTCCAGCACGAAACCCAGATTGGAAAGGATTAAACAGTTGATTTTTGGAAAGGAAGTCAGTGAGTCAGAAAATAAGGAAGGGTTGGATTTTTTGGCAATAGGAATAATTATTGCATCTTTCCAAGCTGTTGGGAAAACACTATGGGTAATTGAGAAGTTCAGGATATGACAGAGAATAGGAAGGATTTCATCAATTATAGGTATAATCATTTTACGGCTTAGACTGTCTGTACCTATGGCGTTAGAGGTAATAGACAATATGCTCTTCTTAACATCACAATCAGAGAATTGACTAAAGAAGAATGGAGCACTTTTGGGAGTAGATAGAGTTGAAAGATATTTAAGCGTATTAGTTTTGATTTCCACATTGAAATTGGATATAGCACTAAAAAATTGATTGAGAGCATTTAAGTTAAGACTTTTAGAAACTGAAACTTGACGAGATTTACCAACTCCCAAAGATCTTAGAAATTTCTAGACTTTATCTGGATCTCCATCTTGGACAGAGCTGTGGATATATTGGCGTTGTGCATTCCTACACAAGTGCAGTGATTCCTAATGAGAACATATTTCTCCCAATTTGAGGTCGTTGGCCGCCTTTTATACTTGGACTTTGCCGTAGCTTTTTTAGTTATGAGTGCTTTGATTTCGGTGGTGAGCCAAGGCGACGGCCCGTGTTTCACTTTAATCCTGCGAACCGGTGCATGGATATCGTAGAGTGAAATTAAATGAGATGTGAAAAAGTTTATTTTCTCATCAATGCAGACGGATGAAAGTAAAGGTGCCCAGTCAACCTTATCAGCATCCCTGCGCAAATCCTCGAGAGACATATTACTGAAATTGCGAAGCAAAAGAAATTTAGGTTTGAGCTTAGGAGTTCGAAGGCGATAAGATAAATATATCAAGTCATGGTAAGAGAACTGATCAGCCATTCGCTGACCATGCTTCACTACTCTATCGAGAGAAGTAACAATTATGAGATCGAGTAAGCTAGGAGTACAATTAGGAAAATGATGTGTAGTACTGTAAGGAAGAATTGAGAGATTACAAGATTGGATAATGGATTGGAAAGTAGAAGAGCGAGAGTCATTTTTAAAAAGACAGGTGTTGAAATCACCCATGATTATGGTTTGACTGTAATTGGGAATGAAAGTTTCTAGGAGTATTTCGAAAGAAGTAAAATAGTTGATATCAGAAGAAGGACTATAATAGACTCCTAGGAGCACCTTAGCGTGGAGGAGTTCCACCTCAAGGAATAAATGCTCGCTGGCTAGTCGCGGAGGTGGTTGAGGAGATGAATCGACAAAAATATAGGATAAATTACTGCGTAGGTAGATGGCCACCCCCCCATAACCAGATGGTCCGCGATCATGTCGAATGAGGTTGAATCCCGGCAGGGTATAAGCCAATGAAGGTAGACCGGGTTTGAACCAGGTTTCAGTTATAAGTATAGCATGTAAATTTTTACAGTCAAACGATGC
Organism: Thumatha senex; assembly: GCA_948477245.1. Taxonomy (NCBI): domain Eukaryota; kingdom Metazoa; phylum Arthropoda; class Insecta; order Lepidoptera; family Erebidae; genus Thumatha; species Thumatha senex. The sequence goes on from OX419726.1 coordinate 22,430,176, forward strand.
CAGCATATCCGTGAAATGAGCCGGAATGCTTTGGGCGTTAATATGCACTACGTTAAAATTTTCTGGAACATCAGAGAATTGAGACGAGAGGAAATCTGCCAGTGAAGTGTCATCTTGGGAACTAGTGCTACTACAAGCGGAAAAATAATCACCACTACAATCTGTGTCGGAACTACAGTCTAACATAGACATAATTTAAGATAATAACAATATACTACTATAATAAATATAAATAGATAAATATATAAATAATTCTACACTAACAATCTAAATCTAGTCACTAATATTAATTAGATCCTAAGATTCATCTGCCGGTTGCACTTTACAACAATTTTATTTTAATTAGAACAATTTGAAGTAATCTTTTTTAGTTTAATAAGTTATAGTTTATAGTCCAGGCATTACCAAATCCACTATTCAAAGTCTAAATATAGTAGACTACAAATATTCAATTACTATTTAATGACAATAAAGCACAAGACTCGTGTAGTCAAGCCACAGATGCCTAATAAAAATAACAAGAACTTGCCGGGTAGAATCCACTGAAAACCTCAGTTTAACAACCATTATTATACTGGGGTGAGACTGAACTTGATTTTAGACTAGACTAAGACGTAGAGGACGATAGATTAAAGAAATATGAATTAAGATTTGGCTAAAAGGTCTTAGTAACCAGGCCATGAAATAATTAGAAAAAAAAATCGCCTGTTGACACCTGACAGCACAACAACAATGAGAATCAATAATCAATTGTATTATTACCAAATAATGTACATATCATCATCTGTAGTCTGTGAAATTATTCAAAGTTGTAGAAAAAACAAAAAAATAAAATAAAACATAGTTCTAAAAAACAATACTAAGAATCCTGAAATAATCAAATAGAAAAAGAAAAAAAAAAAAGTGGGCATATAATATGCCTCTGCCACCCCTTCGGGGATAAGGCGTGATGGATATTTATTTATTTTTTTATTTTTATCAAATAGAAGTGTACTTAGAAAAAAAGTGAGCAAGCGATAATGTTACCAAACCATTGTAGTGTAAACAATGCCAATGGATACCTGGACCGTGCAATATTTTGTTGAATATCTACTTCATCTTTGAGGCAACTGTCTTGGCCTTCGTCGCAGCTGCCTTCGACGTGGTGACCGTGACCTTTGGTAGAACGTCACATGCCGAATTAAGCTCAGCAAGAGAGTGCACGCGTCGCCGCACGTTATCTGCTGCCAGCACATAAATTGATCCTTCCTTGGTCCAGCTTCTTGCGACTCCTAACTTCTCACGGGCCGCCATAAACAGATCGTGCCTGGACTTCGTGAGAAATTCAGACATTGTAAATCCGGTGCCCTTCAGCTTTGCTTTGGAGAACCAAAGTTTATCTCGCAACGTCACATCATGCAGCTTAAAAAGAAGAGGCCTAGGCTTTTTATTTTGTGTGGGACGACCCAGCCGTTGGCAGCGCCTTATGTGGCTGGCACAAAACTCAGGAATACCGAAGCGGTGCTTGATGAAACCAACCAAACTGTTTGTGGGATCCTCGTCCTCCACCTCACCAACACCGTGCAATAGCAGAATCTTACGACGCCTCTGCATCTCTGTGGTCCATTGCCCGTGTCAAAGCCTCCATCTGTTGTTGAAGTAGTTTCAGAGTTTGAGTAACAAATGCTCTGAATGCAGTGAATTCAGTGGCTAAGCTGGCTACACTTACTGCTTTATTAGGAGTTTGGTGCTCCAGCTGCGTCTCAAACTCCTCCATCCTTTTGTTGAGCCTGTCACTCAAAAGATGAATAGCACTCTGCATTGCATCCATAGTGAAGTGTATGAAATTTTGTTGTTTGTTATGGAATTTTTCTTAAGAAATTATTTTATCCGGCAGAATGATTACTTAGCAGTATTTATATACCATGTAAGTAGGCTTAATTTAAATAAAACAATAAAAACAAATAAATAAATAGTAGAGCAAAAAAACTTCGACTTTATCTTTCAACTACCCACAAGTATCGGTTACTTATGTATATAAATTAATACTTCGCTATTGGTCAATAATTTTATACCTCAAGTATCACAGAAATAATTGTAGAAGCATGATAAATAAATAATACAAACTGTACTATGACATAATATACCGATCTGTAGAAAGAGATACCGTAACAGCCAACTGGTCTGGTAAAGTGGAGCATATTTTACTGCAAAGATGGCCTTGACCCGTTCATCGGACCCTCTTCAGGCAGCCCTTGACTCGCTTGTAGATAACATCCCCAGAGAACTACCTACCTACTTACGGAATGTAAACAACTAAGTACTACTTGATTCAGAAAATCGGTTTAAAACTTTTATCGCTTAAACAACAATGATTTCGTTTGCTAGTAAGATTTTCTCTAGATAAACATCATTTATGAAACGCTGGTCATTGCAGTACGGGAATTGATATGTACTATCAAATATACATAATAAATATTAAAATATTCAACATATCGTAGTTCGAGTTCAGTAACCTATGAAGGTTGCTTTTATTTACAAAACAGGATCGTGTGCAGAAGTGACTCAGTGTTCACACCCTACGCATTACTGGTATTACCGCCCGTCAACCATTTATTGTGCCAGCATTTTCATAATAAAAATAATAAAATATATACTTTGTGACAAATCAATTATACTTATGAAACTGGTCACATTTTATTTAATTTATAAAATAACTCTGTGCTTCCACATGAAGTAATTATTAGCAATTACTCCCCTCGCATTAGAGCCCAATGTTTGTTCTCTTACGAATGTCTCTCCGCATGATTTGCAAAACAACATTTATTGACGCGTCGAGGTCTCGGGTTTGATTTACAGGTCAGAACAAATATTTTTGTGATCCACAAATGTTTGTATGTATCAGAGTTTGGGTGTATTCCATAAAAATCGTAAAAACTATTGTTTCATTTTGTACTTAATTTTATTTTTGTACTTTTGTAGAAGGCTTACATACAGTTGTATATCTATAATGTTTTCTACGTATAGTTAGTATGTATGTATGTATTTAGAAATATATAAATGTGTTTATTAGTTGCCGTTGTACGGCAATGGGCTCACCACCTGTTACGTGGGACAAAATCCATACAGTATAATGTGGGCGTATAGTATGCCTTTGCCTATCCCTTCGGGGATAAAGGCGTGACAATATCTCTATATCTATTGGTTGACTAAATCCCATACCGCAAGCTATATTAGCTTAGTTTAGGCTAGACGGGAGCTATGTAAAATTTTCTGTTTATGTCGTATAATATTGATTTAAAAAATCCACTTTCATAAAATAATTAACATGCATATTATCCTTCACCGATTTAAAAATATATTATCTTATTACACTATCCAAAGACTTCAAAACTAAATATAAATGAACTAAATATAAAGGAACATATCAGCCACTTTCCGTCTAATTGCTGTTACGTCCAGTAAATTCTACAGTATATTGCTTGGAACGTCTATACTGTGAATGTCTAGCTTCTGGAACACTTTTCCTGTCTCCAACGTAACGCTGCTGCGAAGACAGCAGCGGATGATAGCGCAGAGGGCGGCGCGGTAGTACTGTACCGTCTCTTACGAGGCGGCGTGTCTTATAGCAGGGAGCTTTCAGTGGGATCTCGAGGCTGTAGTCCTACGGCGGGTGTATGCCGATGGCGTCCTGGTGCGACGAACTGGTGGTCAGCCGCTTACGGAGGAGATAGATCGCTGGAGACAGGTGGCTCGCGGGCATAGGCTAATTTCTCCGCGAGATTGATGGAGGCAGCACATATACCCATTGGGGCATTCCCATAGCCGGGCCGCGGTGAATAGCCCTCAGACCTATCCTGCGACCCCGTTGGGTACGCTGCGGGGTTTAGTGGGTAGGTCGGCACCCAAAGTACGAGAGTCCCATACACCGTTCCTGCTGCCCCTGCAGCAGGTATGACGGCGCGTGAACGCATTCCGCGCGTAATAAGAAAACTCTGTCACTTGCATATTTAGCTTATTCTGTAGCATTTGTAGTTTTAAGCTACCCTTACTAGGAGATTACCTACTTATAGTTATTACCACATACCTTGATAACAAGTCGTACTTAAACCCAAACGATGTACATACGTGCAGGCGTGCAGCAGATAACTTATGGTTTCTCAACAATGATAAAAGAGAATGCGGAATAGAAAGACAATTCTGTACAGTTTTGACCTGTGCTAGTGAGTTTCTGTACCAACGACCTTTCAGGTTATGGGGTCACTGTCGTTATAATGACAGTATTTAGTCATAATTATGGAGTTTGATGATGATAAATGTGAATAATTTGAATACCTTTTAGTTGAATACGCAAGAAAAAAGATCTGGACTGACATAGATGAAAATTGTTTTATTCATGATGTTTAATTTAATTAAATACGAGTAGCTATAGATTTTGATTATTATATGTACACAGGTATTTTTTATTTTTATCATCAGCATCGTCGTAGTAAATGAAGAACTCTTAACGATTTGCAGCATTATAACTAAAATGGCGGCCCATGACAACATGACCCAGTTAATGGATGATAAAAAAAAATTACTAATTATTTATTTGACCCATTTGACCTATCAGACCAATTTGGATAATAAAATAACATTATTTATTTGTTGTGTGTTTGTGTACTTTCTATAGCGCCAGTCTGTAAATATATGTCTAGGCATAAATTACATTTTCTTTGAGGGGTTGCAAGGTTGCCCATATAACAGAGATATTATTAGCGTTGATAAGTCAAGATTTGCTTTCTTTCATGTCAGGTCTTAAACTTTTAAAGGTATTTTGCTTAACTGTATCCTTGAGGATACTCAAACTAAAAGAATACATTCAAACAAAATCACCTAATTATTGCACGAATTGTTTATCATGACATCTTTTTATCAACACACTATGTCAAATATGTGTATTTGAACAACTGATGATGCATTGTGACGGATTTATCGTACTTTACCGTTAAGAATAATACTATTTACGAACATATTTTATACTTCGTCTGGTATTGCGTCTAGCATTTTTGTATATAAACTAGCTGACCAGGCAAACTTTATTCTGCCATTTATAGGGCCACCCTTATTACTTAGAGGTTTAAATAGTACATTATTGCAAAGGTCGGGAAATAGGCAATTGCAGGTCGATTACGAGTGTGAAGGCCGAGCCGTAGGCTAGAACTTCACTTATACGAGACAGACAATTGCCATTCCGGCCGAGGCATATATAGTGCTTTTCTCAAAAGAATGCATGGAAATATAACAAAAATATTACATTTAATTAAATTTATATTAAAAGTTACATTAGCCTTATTGGGCAATTACCTAATAGAAGAAAATATTTTTGATTTTCCTTCAGTGAATTATTCGCAGCAAGATGGAAAATCTAAAAAAAAAGTACCTAGTCAGGTCATAAGTATTGTCACACAGTAAAAACTTTTCTTTTAGAATGCTGGCCACAAAAAAGTTTATTGAATTCGAATTTCGAATTGTTCATGAAAATAAAAATGTATACTTTTTAGAATTTTACTCTTTTTTAAATATGGAGTGGACGCTTAAAGAAGACCGTGTAAAAACGGCGGGAATCTTTGGATTTGGCGGTCGCGGTTTTTTTAATTAATTGTAATTTTTTGTGGATTGGTTATTTTTTATGTAAATATTCTAACTGTAGTTCGTAAATATACTTTACACTTGTAAATATATTGTAGTATAGTGTAATATATTGTTATATTTATATGTTATATATACCTGTGCTCCATAGCTCCGTGTATGGGGTAAGTTTTTATTTTATTTATTATGCGTGATCCTGAGGATCCAGGGGGAACAGCCCCTGATATTGGATATACTGTTACCATTAGTAATAATGCCATCAACACTGATGGCAGTATGGATACTGATTGTTCTGCCATCAGTGTTGGTGCCATCAAGCGAAAGAAAATTGCCATTCGTCGAGGTGTCTGTATGCATTGTTATAAAAGGAGGCGAAAAAATGACAAATTAACCGATCATAATGACTGCCATTGCAACTCAGATACACCAGACATACAGAAAATTGAAAATGAAGTTCCATCTGACAACACAAATACTACTCATCAGACTTCTACTCATCCCATTGCAAGGCTGTTGTTTATACAGTCTGATATTTCACCTTACATCATCCATATTCAGAAAAAGTTACTGTCTCCTGATGACAATGTATCGCTTCATCCTGTAACTTTTGGTAAATTTTTAAAAAAACATCCTTTTAATAACATCATTGATGGAAGTCTGAAACGGATAGGGAGGAACAGACTATCCATTGAGTTCAAAACTTACCAAGATGCCAATTTATTCTTAGGTTCACCTATACTAGAAAATAATTACTATAAAACATTCATCCCCACATTTTCAGTGACACGTATGGGTTTTGTGAGGGGTATCCCAAGTGAGTGGACTGAGAATGGCATTCTCAATAACATTAACTTTCCATATGGCTGCGGAAAGATCATAAAAGTAAGGAGGGTAAATAGGAGAATAACCATTAATAATACTTCAGAAATAAAACCAACTGAGTCTGTTGTAATCACTTTTGATGGCCAGGTTTTGCCTAAACATGTATATATGTGCTACAATGCACTACCAGTTAGTTTATATATATATGTCCAACAATACAATGTTTCCACTGCTGTCGTTTTGGGCATGTCAAAACCCAATGCCGGTCTCGTCCTAGATGCTTTAAATGTGGGCTGGACCATCCTGGTGATAGTTGTAATGTAGAGGAGGAAAATATCCAATGTATTCTATGCAGAGGTCTTCATATGGCAACAAGCAAAAAGTGTCTTGAATTTCAAAGACAAAAGTTAATTAAAGAAACAATGGCTAAAAGCTCCATTTCTTATGCAGAGGCCTCAAAGCAACACGCACCAATCTCCAGAATATCATATGCTGATGCTATACTCTCTTCTAATTCCCAGTCCCAAATGAAATCGTATCTCCCTAAACCTTCAGTACAAACCCAGGCACACACACACGGATATAAAAAAACAGTGTTTCTAAGGCCAAAGCCTAGAGTTATTTCTTCTAGAGGTTATGATGTTGATGCACATAGATCTGTAACAACAATTTATGATATGCCATCACCTTCGAACGGCTGTGCCCTTAAGCCGAGGTAACGAGGAGTTGTCCAACCCCTCTATTAAGGAATTAATTTTAGCTTTAATGAAAACACTTTCACAGTCTAAATACATCCAACCGTCCAACGCTGCTTCTGAAAATAATGATATATCGCACCCCCAATTGCCCACTAATTATGGATCAAACAATAATGCAATGGAATTGTTGCAGCGCGCGCCCCTTCTAAAAATCTGAACTCATCTATTTAATTAATAAATATAATCCATACATTATTAGCCTCCAGGAGACTTGGCTTAAACCAGATTTACCTTTTAGGTTATCTGGTTATGTCAGTCTTAGAGAGGATCGTTTTGATGGGTATGGCGGTGTTGCCATACTCATTAAACGTAATTTATCATTTTCACATGTACCAATTGCATCTCACTCTAATGATTTTTCTGTGATTGCAGCCGTTTTAAATAATATTTGTTTCGTCTCAATTTATATACCACATCCTTCTTCTTCGATACTCAATGAAGTAAGTAACATTTTTTCTAATCTTCCTAAACCTTTTATAATACTTGGGGATTTTAATTGCCATCATCCGTCTTGGGGCAGTTCTAGAAACCGCTTTGGAAATGTAGTCTTAGGTTTACTATATACTCACAATCTTTGTTTACTTAATACAGGTTCTTGTACACGTCGCAATAACCCTAATACAGAAGAAAGTGCTCCTGATTTATCTATATCTTCATCTAATTTGGCTTCCAGGATTACATGGACCTGTCTCACCTCTACCCATGGTAGTGATCATTTTCCAATAATTCTACATTTCCCTATTTTTAAGACTATATATTCCTCTCATTCAATCCCTCGTCTTAAGTATAGATTAAAAGATGCTGATTGGAGCACCTTTAAAACCAATTTGATAGATAAAATATCACGCCTTCCATTACTAACACAAGATAATACATCTGAATGTGCCGATGTCCTTTCTCAAACATTCATAGAAACACCAAATGAGGTGTTTCCCATAAAAACTGGAGCTAAAGGTTTTATTCCCTCTCCTCCATGGTGGGATAAAGAATGCTCCCAAATGATTAAGAAGAGGAAAAAAGCAGAATTAGTTTACTCCCAATTCTCCTCAATTCAAAACTTTGAAGCATTAACAAGTGTTATTACTGAAACACGCAAACTATTTAAAGAGAAAAAGTTCGAAAGTTGGCAATCATTTTGCTCAACTATCTCTCCTGATACCAAACCTCATATGGTTTGGCAAAACATTAGAAGATTTAGATCAGCTTTCAAGGAAATTACTCCAACATCAATGCCTATCTCATTACAAAATGACTTTTTACAAAAACTGACCCCTCCAACAGTCCCGGATAAACTTTTACTTCCTTACCTTACTGAAATTTCTAATAATCTTTCTGATCTCAATGCTCCTTTCTCACTTTCTGAACTCAAAGGCGTACTAACTAATTTAAAAGATTCTGCTCCTGGCTTGGACGGTATTCCATACTCATTTATAACACATGCTCCTGAAGAATATCTTTCATATTACCTCAATATTGTAAATTCGATCATGATAACAGGTGAGATTCCTCCCTTATGGAAATCACAGTTAGTGTTACGAATCCTCAAACCTGGCAAAAGTTCATCCTCAGCTTCATCATATCGCCCTATAGCTCTTTCTTCAGTTTTGATGAAAGTCACTGAACACCTAGTCAAAATTCGCCTGGAATGGTTTATTGAAAGCAATAACCTATTAAGTAATAGTCAATTCGGCTTTAGACGGGGCAGGAGCACATTAGATAATATCAGTATACTTATAACTGATATTCGCTTGGCATTTTCTACCAATGAACATGTGGTCGCTGCTTTTCTAGATATTGCAGCGGCATATGACAGCGTTATTTTGCCTATATTGTATAAGAAATTGATTGCTCTAAATGTTCCTATCCTTCTTACAAATTTTATTATGAGATCATTAACAGACAGTCCGCGGGTGGCTCAGAAGGGTCTTCCCCAAGGATCGGTTTTAAGTCCTATTTTGTATAATATTTATGCCCATGATTTGGAACCCTCTCTAGATTCAAACGTTAAAGTCCTTCAATATGCAGATGATTTGCTTTTATATTATCCACTCCATTCTATCAGTCAGGCCTGTTGTCTATCCAATTCCCTTAAACTTATTAAGGGTTGGATGGATTCTAATGGTCTGGAAATCTCCCCTGATAAGTGTTCAGTTATGCTATTTTCAAGGACACGCCTTCCTCCTCCTATTTACGTCTATTATGACGATAAATTAATCAAAACACAAGATAGTGTTAAATTCCTATGCATTATCTTAGACTCTAAACTTTCTGGTATTGCTCATTGTAATTACATTGTACAAAAATGTGAAAAATCTCTTAACATTCTAAGATGTCTCTCAGGCGTTTGGTGGGGTGCTCACCCTTACTCATTGAAATTACTCTTCAATGCTATCATTCGAAGTCAACTAGACTATAGCTCATTTTTTGCTAGAACCTAGCAATGCTACTGCTTTAAAACGTCTTGATCGTGTTCAATCGAAAGCATTAAAGATAATAGCGGGAGCAATGAGGTCCTCGTCAAACAACGCATTACAGGTTGAATTAGGTGAACCCCCATTGCACTTACGTCGCCAATATTTGTCAGATAACTTTTTATCGCGTTGTTTTTAGTTCTCAAATCACCCTTTACGTTATAAACTCCGCTTACTCCAGAATCTGGTTGAGACTTCTAATTATTAGACTCATAAAAATCACCCATGTCTTATTAAAAGCTTCCAAAAATATACTTCAATTGAAGCTCAATCTCATCATTTACCCCTTTATTCTGCTCCTTTTGAATCCTTACTTATTCCGCTAGACATTAGACTTGATTTAGGTTTCCTTAAATCTGATCCTTTAGCACCACACTCCTTCACTAATGCCATAAAATATAATTGGAATAATTGAAACCAGATCTACACAGACGCTTCCAAATCCCAAACATCAGGACATGTCGGTGTAGGGGTCTACCACTCTAAATTCAATGTTATTCAAAAAGTAAAATTACCACCAGAATCATCTGTTTACAGGAGAATGTTTAGGATTGTTAAAAGCGATTGAATATGTATTTATAATGAAACTTCAAAATACAGTCATTTTCTCGGACGCTAAAAGTGCCCTTCAGGCTTTACAGAAATTTCCCTTTACTAGTAAAACTGTTTTTCCTCTAATAATTGATATCAGAAAATTTATTATAAATGCTTTTCATACAAATTAAATGTTTCGTTTGCCTGGATACCAAGCCACTCTGGTATTCCAGGCAATGTTAGAGCCGACAGCCTTGCGAATGTAGTCTGCGAGTGGAGTCTGGTGACATCTATCTGTACAAAAATTATTACCACGACCTGGCAGCTTTGCCAGCTTTATATTTAAAGCAGTCCTGGGAAAAGTTATGGTCGTTTAGTTCTCAGGCTATAGGGAAACTTTACTTCTTAATACAGCCGACCATTCCGAATAAACCCTGGTTTTTTAAATTTAAACATGGAACACAATCTACAACCACCTTAATACGAATGAGACTAGGTCATGTATGTACCCCTTCCCACCTAGCAAAATTAAATATCATTCCATCTGATACATGTGAATGCGGGGAAGTGGGTGACATGAACCACATAATACTTTCCTGTCCCAGGTATAATCATTCCGTATTATTTACTTCCTTAATTTCTAACTCTATACCACTGCCGACATCTGTCCTTATATTACTAGCATCCAATAATAGTGATATTTATAAATCTATTTCCTTATTTATATCTTCTAACAATATTAAAATGTAAAATATTTGTTTAGTCTATCATATATATACTATTAATATTTTTATTTACTTACAAAATAAACAATAATTCCATGTCCCATCCATAATAATTTCATTTCCTACGTTTCTAAATTCCTTATTTTCGCAATTTTGATTTCTTAACTTTACTATTTTAACATGAGTTTGGCAAATTCCTTTAATCGAGAAAGTCCAAGAGCAAGGAAAAAAAAAAGAATACCGTGTTGCAGTTATTGCGTTGCATCGTTGCGGTTACGCGCCAATTCAAATTTTTGACATAGGTACTGAAAAATTTGAATATAACCAAAAGATTCGTTTATCTTACCATCAAACGATACAATGAAGACTCTAGTGTAGATGACAGGTCAAGAAGTGGTCGCCCTCGGTCTATTAGGACTCCAGCAGTGATAAAAGCTTTGAAGGCGCCAATTCAAAGAAATCCCAAACGTAAGCAGAAACTGTTGGCCCTTCAGATGGGGTTTAGCAGAACCACGGTGAAAAGGGTGTTAAATGAAAACTTAGGGCTTCGGTCATATCGAAGAAAAACAGGACATCGTTTAAATGCTCGTCTAATGGACCTGAGACTGAAGAGATGCCGCGCTTTGTTGAAGCGGTACGCGGGAAAAAAATTTCGGGAAATTCTTTTTTCGGATGAAAAATTTTTACCGTAGAAGAGAGCTACAACAAACAAAATGATAAGGTGTACGCACACAGTAGTGAAGAAGCGAGCAACCGTATTCCGCGTGTCCAACGAGGTCATTTTCCACCTTCGATCATGGTATGGTTGGGAGTTTCTTATTGGGGCTTAACAGAGGTACATTGTTGTGAGAAAGGTGTAAAAACGAATGCAGTTGTGTATCAAAATAGTCCTGACGAACCTTGTGGAACCTGTTTCTCATACCATGTTCAATAACAGGCACTGGGTATTCCAACAAGATTCGGCGCCGGCTCATAGAGCGAAGAGCACACAAGACTGGCTGGCGACGCGTGAAATCGACTTCATCCGGCACGAAGACTGGCCCTCCTCCAGTCCAGATTTGAGTCCGTTAGTTTACAAGATATGGCAACACTTGGAGGAAAATACGTGCTCAAAGCCTCATCCCAATTTGGAGTCACTCAAGACATTCTTGATTAAGGCAGCCGCCGATATTGACATGGACCTCGTTCGTGCTGCGATAGACGACTGGCCGCGCAGATTGAAGGCCTGTATTCAAAATCACGGAGGTCATTTTGAATAAACTTTATTGTCATAAGAATCTATGTTTTGTTAAGTTCATTTTGGTATATATATGGTTACATTATATAATAAACTTGTTTCAATTATTTTATATTAAACATGTGACAGAATTTATGACCTGACTAGGTATATGTGACTGCCGCGCTGAGCTCTAGGGTTTGATTCCCGGGTCAGAACTAATTTTTGTGTGATCCGTACAAGTTTGATTCGGAGTTTGGGTGTTTCCTGTGTATAATAAAATAAATAATAAATGAAAAATAAATAATAAAATATAATAATATATGTATTTCGAAGTATTTAAGTTTCTTTATCAGTTGTCTAGATCCCATAGCACAAACTTATAGCTTAGTTGGGCTAGATTGTGCTGTGTGAAAAAGTGTCCCAAAATATGACTGCCTCGGTGGCACAGTGGTAGTGTATGCGACTGCTGCTATTAAGGTCCCGGGTCGGAAAAAATATTTGTGTGATCCACAAATGTTTGTTTCGAAGTTTGGGTGTTTAAAAATGACCCACAAATGTCCTACAATATTTATTTATTATTTATAGCACGTTGACACAACTTTTAAAATAATATACTTACAGTAAGCGTCCACTGAAGAAAAATGTTAAAAGAGATCCAATCAAAGAGTATCTAATAGCCCCAGCGCGCCGTTTCATACAACATTGCTGGAGCGGTGTAATGTTCTAAATTCAAAAAACACTCCAGCAATGAATTTCATTTTCCCTGTCCGTCAATGCAATACTTCGCGTATTCTTTTTTCGAAATAATGACAGTATTTCCATGCATAATTGAGAAAAAATAGTTTACACCTGTACTTATAACTGCCAAATCTTTACATATAGGTATAATTCTACTGTACGTGTGTATGTCGTCGTATGAAGTTCTCCGAAAAGGCTAGACCAAATTGAATGATTTTTTATAAGTTTGGGTGGCGCCCTGGATAGTTTAGATTCATAAATCAATGAAAAATAAGTAAAAAAAAATGCGCCGTTGTCGGTATACTGCAGGACAACATCTGTCGGGTCCGCTAATATACCTACATATAAACATTTGATAAAAAAACGGTCAAGCCGTTACTGAGGAGTATGGCAATAAACACGAGAATTGTAATTAGATAAGTAGATTAAAAAATAAAAGCGAAGTACGTGTCGTTTCGCCTGCTCAGTTTTCTGTGCGTTAAACATCTCACGCTACGGTCAGTAATAAGATGGGTGAATATTTGTGGCAATTTACGAGCGGTTCCATGCTTCGGAAGGCACGTAAAGCCGTTAGTCATATCTGCGTATAACATGGTCATTGTTAAGCCAAGTTGAAGGCCTTATGGGTGGTTTAAAAATTACACTTTGCCCGCTTGCTTTTTTACTTTGCATTCGCCAATTTTGACATGTCAATGGAGCCCCCACGTATGTGGCCGTACGGCATGTATGCAATAAACAGAGTAACTAGCAAAATTTATAATATTTTCCTTACTATATTATATATTTCATACTATATATATTATTATGTATCAATCTTCACGGGCATCTTCTTTTTTTTTCTACGAAGATTCCCGGTCTTTTGGTAGGCTTACATATTGGTCCAACACGCAGAGACCCTTTGAGAATTTTAATCTAATAGGAAATGGGACTGCAGACAATCCACGCCCGCCTTATATAAAAGAACGATAATGGACCACCTCCAATGGGAGTAAAACTATTGTAAAATATGATAGCTACAAAATGGGCTATTGGGTTGGGGGTTAGATGAAATGGGTGATTATAACTATGGATGAAGGCAGCGTCTGCCGTTTTTACGGCGTTTGCCATATGATCGCCAACTCACTAGATGGGCACACTATACAATCGCCATAGGCATGATAAGCCTGTAAGGCGACAGGGGGCAATAGCGGTGTGAGCGGCTAGGGGTGACGAGCGGTGCGGTTCCGGTTTCACCTTCGCGGGACAGGCCCGGCTTCCCCGTAGTTATGCCCTTGAAAATGACACCACCCCCGAGCATATAGCTTTGGCTCCCTCCCTCTGACCGGCCAATTAAAGCAAGCCAGAGTTGAGATTTGCTGCACTCCCGGGAGTAGCACTCCCACTGCTCTCCCGTTAGGCCATTAAATCCTAACCGGTGCAGAAGGGCAACAAAACTCAGGAATCGGGACCGATGTGTAGCCACGCACATTTAGCTCGCCACAAGCTGCCCTGCAAATGTGAGCTTTTCGATAACTTTCTGATACATTTTTTTGTTAATATCAGAAAGTGGATGACCCAAAAAGCGAATCTACTATGCCCTCACAGGGTTGCGTTAATCCTATAAAAGATAACGACTGTCCTCGAGGGTTAGATACCGACTGTCCTCGAGGGTTTATTATTAATAATAATATAATAATTTCATTTACCAGTTGTACCGGACTGAAATGTATAGAATAATATCAGGATGACATTTTCAGAGTTTCCACGGGTCATATCATAATATACACTATCATTGTAGATCCTAACGCACAGGAGATGACCAGACATTTAGTATGTGAGTGACTTTATTCGTTATAAAAAATATCATTAGTTTATCAATGCGCAATTTCCATGACGCAGAAATGTTACGTTTTGTACTAGTACTTTTTACCGGCTTAAAGTGTTGTATCGATCGTTCTGCTGCAGAACGTAAATATCAAGTAAAAGTAGGACAATGGATCAGGTGATTTAGGCATATATTATTCAAATAGTAATGCAACTTACCAACTATGATGAAATTGAAGTTTCAACTGCCGAAGTATTCAACAAAAAATATACCAACGATTGAAATAATCAATTACACTGGACCAATATTAAAATATATCACAAACAAATAATGTATTATTTCAAACTGCCAGTCTATCAATGACAAAGTGAAAACATGTACTGATAAGTTATTCGAGGAGATAACCCTTACGCTGCGATAAAACTAAAATCTGTGTGCGTTTCAGGGAGGTCAAAAACGATACAATATAGTTATTACGGCAACAGACAGTTAGGCTGGGGGACCGTGTGGTAATTTGATAGCTATTTACAAAAATACGTTATTAATCCTTATCATTTTTAATACATTAGTTGGCTTCAGCATTTCATGAAGATTATTCTGTCCCTTTCCACCTTGAAAATTAAATGAATAACTTGGTAGATAAATTTTGTGTAACCATAATTCGACCGGGTCGTGCGGGCGTATTAGAAAGCGGAGAAGTAATCAAATAATTTGGACAATGTTCATACGTTATTGTGAAATTAATAAACGACGGGATTAAATGGGTGCCACGGTCGAAGTATGCCACGGGCGAAGCCGGGCGGGTCAGCTAGATACGATATTAAAACACTAGAACTGTTACCTCCGGATTTTGACTCATGAAGAACTGCTGTTAATAATTGTCTACCTATTTGATGACAAGATTATTATATTTATCATACAGCTATTGAATGACAAGATTATCATTCAGACTATATGGTATAACTAGCTGACCCGTGCAACTTCGTTAGAGCTACATAATTTTTAATAAAACATTTTTTTTTATCTACAGTAAAAAAAAAGGTATCCTATGTTACTTCTAATACCTCTAAGAATATGTGTTCATGATGATCGGTTAAGTAGTTTTTGCGAGTAAGCGTAACTAACAAACTTACATTCACATTTAAAATATTAGTAGGGATGTTGAATTTAATTAATTTGTTTGCCCTCAATACGATATCAAGGAGAATAAAAAGACGCAAACGTAAAATCATATATCTTACCTTACTTACGCTTTATGCATACATATGTAAGATTTTTTTTTATACCACTGAGGTGGCAGACAAGCATAATGGAAAGTGGTCACCGTAGCCTATGGACGTTTATCAAATTATTCGCATAAATAGGTAACTAACAAACTCAATAAAATAAATAAGTATAACCGTCTAGTTAGTAATAATGAATTACGCTAACGGAAGTTATTGTTCTAATATCGATAGTATCACTATCGATAAAGTACCTGTACAGATATAATAGATACCTATTTATCTATTATGAGACTCCATAAAGAAATGAAACGTTTTTAAGAGCCGTGTATGAAGATGAATATCATTTAAAATTATATTGGTCAATAAAATATAAGAAGACAATAATAGCATTCGAAAATAGCTATTGTTCAGACTTGGAGCTAATGCATAAAAACCGCAACAGCATCAAATAGGATGTATGCAGGCTAATATAATTGTCACGCCCTTCACACGATAACTGAAATGTAATACTTACATTGGAAAAATGCAAAAATAACGATATAATTAATGCCATTTGTTACTTGAAAGAGTTTGTTTGTTTGGTTGAACGCGCTAATCTCAGGAAGTACTTGGTCGGAATAGAAAATATTTTTTTGTGTTGAATAGCCCATTTATCGAAGAAGGCTATAGGCTATATATCATCACGCTACTATCCTAGAGAGCGGAGCAGTAATCATAAATGTCGACAAATCGGGCAAATTCGTTCTTTAAAACAGATGATTATTCCTTACTGAATAAGCAGATCCATCTCACTCCTCACCCGAAAGTGGACACAAACCGCCTCGTCAGAAAACGTAGCTAGCCAGGTTTTGAAAATGTTCCAGCACTGTGGACGTTCACATTTTCCGGCTATAGTGTGTTTTTTGTGAACTATGACCTTTTACTATTAACATTACCTCCACGATGCATGTCGTACCGACTGGCGTTTATTTATTTATTTAAAACTTCGTGCACATCGATGTTCATAAACGTACTTAATACCATAAGCATTCTCGATCCAGGCATAAATTAAGTATTAATATAGTTATCAGTGTAAGAAGTGCTTAGAGGGAGCGAGAACTAATGCCTAATGTCCTCCCCTAAATAATTCACCAAGGGGATTGATGTCTTAAAGACCTCAGCTGAAATGGACAGGGCTGCATATAAACGGTGAGTGCGTCCCTCAACATCATTTGTCGACGACATCGTTATAGTAACAGTTTGAATAGTAGAGCGAGCTACTGTACAGTATGAATAATAGTGGCACATCTTATTGGTCATTGCATGAACTTTAATAAAGCAAGGTCATGTTCAATGAGCATGTCATACTGAGACTAATCTATATCGAAGAAGAATGAAAGCTTTAGCCTATGCTGCATTTAATTTTGCTGAGAGGTTAACAGGATTATGGTGAACTAGCTATTACCCGCGACGCCTGTTTGGCGAAGGTTTCCTGTTCCCATTTCCCAAAGGAACATGTTCCGTCCCAGGTTAATAAGTAGCCCGTGCACTCAGGGATACACCTTTCTAACAGTGAAAGAATTTTCAAAATAAGTCAGTAGATTCATAGATTATCCCTTATAAGCTCACAAATGTTACCTTTTACGAGGGCTGCACTAAAAGTATCGGGAATGGAACATTTCCAATGTTCCTGTCATATTAAAATTTTTTTAATTGATAACTCCTTGGTTTAAAAAATCGAAAACCATTTATATATTTAAAAGAGAAAATTCAAGTACAATGATTTATTATGACTTTCGAAGTGGTTTAACACAAAAACAGTGTGTTGACCGGATGATTTCTGCATTTGGTGATGAAGCCCCATCCAAAACCACAATTTATCGCTGGTTTGCTGAATTTCAACGTGGACGTGTCAAGCTCAGTGATAATCCCCGTCAAGGTCGTCCAAAAACTGCAGTCACCCAAGAAAACGTTGATGCTGTGCATAAGCTGATTGAAGAAGATCGACATGTGACATACCGCGAAATTCAGGCAACTTTAGACATTGGCATGAGTCAAATACAAATAATCTTGCATGAACAATTAGGTGTAAAAGAGTTGTTTTCCCGATGGATACCGCATTCGCTCTGTGAAGAGCAAAAAGCGGCTCGCGTTACTTGGTGCATCAGAACTCTCGAAATATTCCACGCAGGATCCTCAAATGCTGTATACAACATCGTATCAGGTGACGAATCCTGGATATACGCGTACGAACCCGAAACAAAAAACCAGTCACGAGTTTGGGTGTTCGAAAATGAGTTAAAGCCAACAAAAATTGTTCGTTCACGGAGTGTTGCAAAAAAAAATGGTGGCCACGTGTGTCTCCAAAACCGGCCATGTTGCGACTATTCCTCTTGAGGGACAAAGAACGGGTAATGCAGAATGGTATGCTAGCATTTGTTTGCTACAGGTCGTTTCTGAACTCCGTAAAGAGAACTGCAACCGCCGCATCATCCTCCATCACGACAATGCGAGTTCTCACACCGCGCACAGAACAAAAGAGTTTTTAGAGCAAGAAAACATAGAATTACCCCGGCCCCGACCTAAGCCCTAATGATTTCTATACTTTCCCTAAAATAAAGAATAAATTGCGTGTTCAGAGATTTTCATCACCTGAAGAAGCTGTGGACGCCTACAAAACGGCCATTTTGGATACCCCAACTTCCGAATGGAATGGTTGCTTCAATGATTGGTTCCATCGTATGAAAAATGTGTCAAATTTCGCGGAGAATACTTCGAAAGGCAATAAATACATATTTAAATATGTAGTAATGTTGTGGCACTTCCTTGATTCCCGAAATTTTCAGTGCCGCCCTCATATAATAATACTAGCTGACCCGCGCGGTTTCGCCCGTGACAAACTTCGGTCTCCAGAATCCCGTTAGTTTATCAGACACGCCATTATTCCCGTCACTCCCATTAAATCCCGTCGTTTATTACTTTTACAATAATGAATGAATATTTGCCCGATTTGTTAATTACTGCTCCGCTCCTCAGGGTAGTAGCGTGATGAGATAGTCTTTTATCAGTCACGCCTTTATCCCCGTCGCCCCCATTTAATCCCGTCGTTTATTATCTACTTTTACAATTGTGTATGAATATTTGCCCGATTTGTTTATTACTGCCCTGCTCTTCAGGGTAGTAGCGTGATGATATAGCCTAGCATAGACTTCCACGATAAATGCGCTATCCAACACGAGTATAGTTAACTTTATATTATTATTAGTATAGTTACCACGGAGACGCGCGGACCTCGCAGAGCTCGCTCGCTATTGCTAGTCGAGACGTCGTCGTGCATGCATAAATCGCAAATCATCGGTCATACTTTTCACTTGTCATTTTAAGATCTTTTTTTTTCACAATAAAATTATTATAATAGTTTAACCTTAAAAGATAGGCATATGCTGTCGCGGACTTTATTTTAGAACTTTTAAAGAGGAATATATATGTAATACATAGTTTTTGCGTGACTTTAATCGTTTACGCAGCGTTCGCAACGGAAGCTATCAAAAAGAATATTTTGTCCCCGATTTTGCTGTTGAGAATGGTGACCCAGCGAGAGTCTGGAAGTTTCTAAAATCATTGGGAGTGGGCAAGTCCCGACAAGACTCAATACCGAAACATTTTTAAGTAAATTCACTTAATCATCTTTTTTCGTCTTCGTCTAACTTAGAACGATAAAACATACTACTTTGCAACATCTTTCATCTGTCCAGACTCCCAATTGCTCCCAATTTTTAATTTAATGAATTGTCTGCTTGTGATGTTAAGAAGAATATAATTTCAATCACTTCCAACGCAGTATGGACCAATGGTGTCAGTCGTGATTATGGTCGTCCCCATTATTGATGAGCTTCTTCCAGTCATTACCCTAACTTTTTCTATTAGCAATAATGTATTTCCAATGGCTTGGAAAGACGCTCAAATTATTCCTATTCCTAAAAATAAAAATCCTTCCTCTTTCACTGATTATCGACCTATTTCTATCTTGCCATTTCTATCCAAGGTTCTTGAGCGCCTTATTTGTAATCAGCTTAATAGTTTCCTTACCAAAAACTCCCTTTTAAATCCTCTTCAGTCCGGATTTTGTCCTGGTCCTGGTCCACTACCTTGGTTCAAATTACTGAAGATATCAGGAACAGTATGAAAAATGGTGAGCTGACCATACTGACACTGTTAGACTTCAGCAATAGTTAGCTTAGCAGTATCACTAAAGAACTAACTTCTTCCTACCATCTCTACGCAGACGATCTACAAATTTACATTCAATAAGTAAATAAATAAAATATACTGTCAATAAAGACCTTGTTTCGATTTGCCAGTAATTCATATGGCTTGAAAATAAACCTTAATAAGACACAGGTCATTGTTAGTGGTAGTTCTAGAATGATGCCTAAAGTTGACTGGACGCTTCTCCCATCAGTTTTCTTTAACGGAACTAGTATCCCTTACAGTGAATGTGAATTGTGAGCTGGAATGCTCGTATCCTTTCCTTATTGTATGGTATTCTTTTTAACCCAGTGATTTGAGTTTATGAGTGATGCTCACTCCAGAACTCTGAGATCGTCTAAAAATGTAACTTTAATAATGCCCAGCCACTCAAGCAACTTTACAGACAAATCTTTTTCTATTTAGGCGGTGAGGTTGTGGAATCACCCGCCTGTGACAATTAGGCGAGCACAGTCTATGCCTGTCTTCAAGATACTGGTGAGGGAGCACTACTTGCTTAAAAGATAATGAATAATTGTTAAACGCCTTGTGAACTGTAGTGTTATGTTATGGATGAATATGTATATTTAAATGTTTGTGTTTATGTATTTAGGTATGGTATGTATTATATGCATTTAGGTATGGTATGTATTATATGTATATATATATTTATATATATTATGTTTAGTGTTATCTATATTTAAGAGTCTTAATTATACTTATCCTACATTATCTGATTTGTAAGTAGTGAGTGCTGAGAATTTATAAGCGTACCGTACGTACTGCCCCTAAAATTTTAACCATTTTTTTTCTCTCCATCCCATGGTTGCCTGGAAGATATTGCCGTAGTGCGATTAGGCCGCCAATTGTACCTACAATTTGCACACATAATGTAATCTTTATTTCATTGTTTATTTGTACAATAAAGAGATATATTATTATTTGCCACATTTATCTTTGCTGTTCTGCACCTATTGGTCGTAGCGTGATGCTATATAGCCTTCCTCGATAAATGGACTATTCAACAATAAAAGAAATTTTCTAATCGAACCTGTAGTCCCAGAGATTAGCGCGTTAAACCAAACAAACAAACTAGTATAGATTAGGGTACTAGGTATTCATTCTTTTTCTGTCGGGTAAATTTAATAAAAAGGCGTGCAAGTATGTTATGTATGTTTATGTTATGTTAAAATTAATATGATTGAAAATTCAGTAACAATTCTAAATGGTATTTGTTTCTAGTAATTTCAAAACATCAAAATAATATCCGACTGGAAAGTAAACGAAGGCCTCTACCAATTTCATATTGACCTTACAATACCACATTGGGCAGCAGAAACCGTGGCCTGATACAGGATTTTATTTGACAATTTCCTTCTCTTTGAAACAACATTGTCCATTAGTCAGGATCACTTACAGGTGTGAATAGCGTGGGCCCAGAATATCTCAATAGGGCCTCATCACATGTTCAAAACTTACAGCCTAGCTACCTTGATATGATAAGTGTCACAGTTTTAGTGACACATTTTTTGAGACACAGAGGCCCATATACACCTAGAAAACATTATCACCTGAAAACATAACTTTATAGATTGTACCCTGTAATCTAAATTACATAATTTAAAATTATTATAATATCCTATATATATATGTTTATATTTATGGTGTTAAAAAATATTTAAATTGGTGTTAAATATTTACTGCAGTGGCTAAATATTCAAATATATTATTTATTTCCATCATTGCTACATTATCTGCTACATTATCTGACTACATTATCTACATTATCTGACTGCCTCTGTGGCGCGGTGGGAGTGTATCCGACTGCTACGCAAGAGGTCCCGGGTTCGATTCCCGGGTCGGAACAAATATTTGTGTGATCCACAAATGTTTGTTTCGGAGTTTGGGTGTTTCCTATGTATAATATGTATGTATTTAGAAATATATAAGTATGTTTATCAGTTATCTAGATCCCATAACACAAGCTAATATTAGCTTTGGGCTAGATGGCACTGAGTGAAAACTGTCCCACAATATTTATTTATTTAATCTTATTTTACTAGCAGTACTTTTCCAATATTTAATTGACTTGGTAGTGTATGCAACTGCCATAGTTGATATATAGAGTTAGAATTCAGAGTCAGAATAAATATTTGTATGATCTGCTAAGGAGTTTGCATGTTGCCTGTGTATGTGTTGAGATAAAATTTATGTTAGTATGTTCATCAGTTGTCTAAAGCCCATAGCACCAGCTTATATACGCTAATTATGGGTTGTTGAAATTAGATTGAAATTTCAATATGTAAGAATCTCACACAATAATTATTATTTTTATTTATTTACTAGCTGACCTGCCCGGCTTCGTTCGGGACATACTTCCAACCCCGTGGCACCCATTTAATCCCGTCGCTTATTACTTTTCTAAAAATGTATGAGAGTTTCCCCGATTTGTTGATATTTATGATTACTGCTCCGCTCTCCTGTATAGTAGCGTGATGATATACAGCTAAGAACCTTCCTCAATCCTATCTAATACAAAAAGAATATGGCTATCCAATACAAAAAGGATTTTTCAAATCGGTCAAGCCGTTTTCATGCTATGTCGTGACAACGGAAAATGGGTTTTTTTTTTATATATATAGATAAGCCCATCACATCCTTGACAATCACAGGTGACCAGTAAACAATAACATGATGATGAGTCAGTAGTGATTAGTAGTCTGTGTGTCTGTTTTAAAAGTCCTTTCTCAGTTACCTCCAAATTAATTTATTTTTGTTATAGGCCGTTGTATATTATATATAATATATTATATTTTTATTGTATATTATATTCCCAAGGAGGGTTGGTGTCAGGCTGGCGGCCAACCATAAAAACCAAGCCAAAACATTTTGCAGTATGGAATTTATACATACTGCGCCGACCCCAAGTAAATTGGGACAAGGGCAAGAGGATGATGATGATAGGCAGTTGTATGTTTTTAGATCAGTCATAGTTTCAAAACATAATGTTTATGTTTTATACTTACAATAATTTTATAATTTTGGTATAAACTTTATATTTATTAAACGTATTTAATAATAGAAAAAGCAAATATGTTGAAAACAAGAAAACAAATTCCAGTTTTACCTAAAATAATTACTTACGTCCGCATCACCAGGAATTTTAATAATGGTCAAAGTAGATAGAAATAATACTCACATTTTAAGTAATTCTTCCTGCTAGAGAACGGTGAACAACTTCTTTGTATTTTTTTTATGACAATTCATAAATCACTGCGCCGTGCTCCAAAGTCACACAACAAGTAAATATAATAAATTTAATGTCACAGTCACTTAAAAGATTAAGGAACTCATTGATTACTTTTCAAAATATTAAATTATAAACTCCACAAATAAAATAAAACACAAAATTGACAATCGATAGTAATCTTATCAATGAATTGATAACTACAACTCGTCGTGCTTCAAACAAAAATCTAATTTTGAAAAAAGTTTCCACTTAAACATTTCAAAACAATATTGGTATGATAAGTTTCATACAAATATATTATGAAAACAGTAACAAGAAATTGAAAGTCTTTCATATAAAAGGCGTATCAATAATACCTTGCGCATCTGTAAATTTTTTTCTGCGCTTCAAATCAAACTCGACCAAATCAAAACAAACACTAGCACCATCTAGCTAAGCAGTACTTAACCAAAAACAGACTGACTGATCGCAGAAGTATGTAAGAGGCTTTACAACCAACTTTCCAAAACAAAGAGGCGTAAAGCGAGTAGAGTAGGGTTCCTCAGCTACCCAAATTACTTGATTGTGCTTACAAGGGCTAGTTTTTACAAAACTCAGTTCTGTTCTTTTTCAGTTAGGTATACCAAAATTTCGAAACTGCTGGTAAAGTATTTAACCCACCCGGCCACCTAGAACTTACTAACTCTCCAATATAGGAGAGTTAGTAAGTTCAACGTGGTCTATTAGATACTATTACAGTATTTACATGTTTTACGAACGCTATATGTATAACCGTATTCACTTTCAATACATAAATACATTCATACATACTGTCACGCCTTTATCCCCGAAGGGGTAGGCAGAAGCATATTAAAACGCCCACATTTCACCGTATGCATTTTATAATAAATAATTCAATAACACCGTTTTAGATATAATAGTCTAAGGTTGCTCCAGATGCAATATATTCCCCATAGTAAGCTTAAGGGTTTATTTAACGTGTGGAAATCCCCTCAGATGTCATGCCGGACTCGAGCCGGCTAAATCCACATGGTACCTGCCTCACTGTCTATTGCCGGACGCCCCAGGTAACTCGTCGGAATGATGTCCTATTAGTAAGTAGTCCTTATGCTTAGGTGTTGCTTAAATCCAATAGGTACAAGAATATAATAAGTTAGCATACATAAACGATATTAACGATGTAGGTTTTTTTTAAACAAAATCTATATATCTAGTCAGGTCATAAGTATTGACGCACAGTTAAAACTTTTCTTTTAGAATGCTGGCCACAAAAAAGTTTATTGAATTCGAATTTCGAATTGTTCATGAAAATAAAAATGTATGCTTTTTAGAATTTTACTCATTTTTAAATATTGAGTGGACGCTTAAAGAAGACCGTGTTGCAGTTATTGCGTTGCATCGTTGCGGTTACGCGCCAATTATAATTTTTGACATACTGAAAAATTTTAATATCACCAAAAGATTCGTTTATCGTACCATCAAACGATACAATGAAGACTCTAGTGTAGATGACAGGTCAAGAAGTGGTCTCCCTCGGTCTGTTAGGACTCCAGCAGTGATAAAAGCTGAGAAGGCGCGAATTCAAAGAAATCCCAAACGTAAGCAGAAACTGTTGGCCCTTCAGATGGGGTTAAGCAGAACCACGGTGAAAAGGGTGTTAAATGAAGACTTAGGGCTTCGGTCATATTGAAGAAAAACAGGACATCGTTTAAATGCTCGTCTAATGGACCTGAGACTGAAGAGATGCCGCGTTTTGTTGAAGCGGTAAAATATAAAATATCGGGAAATTCTTTTTTCGGATGAAAAATTTTTACCGTAGAAGAGAGCTACAACAAACAAAATGATAAGGTGTACGCACACAGTAGTGAAGAAGCGAGCAACCGTATTCCGCGTGTCCAATGAGGTCATTTTCCACCCTCGCTCATGGTATGGTTGGGAGTTTCTTATTGGGGCTTAACAGAGGTACATTTTTGTGAGAAAGGTATAAAAACGAATGCAGTTGTGTACCAAAATACAGTCCTGACGAACCTTGTGGAACCTGTTTCTCATACCATGTTCAATAACAGGCCCGTGCCCTTGTTCATCATCATCATCAGGTCATTGATTTGGGTCATTGGAATGGGTATTCCAACAAGATTCGGCGCCAGCTCATAGAGCGAAGAGCACACAAGACTGGCCGGCGGCGCGTGATATCGACTTCATCCGGCACGAAGACTGGCCCTCCTCCAGTCCAGATTTGAGTCCGTTAGATTACAAGATATGGCAACACTTGGAGCAAAAGGCGTGCTCAAAGCCTCATCCCAATTTGGAGTCACACAAGACATCCTTGATTAAGGCAGCCGCCGATATTGACATGGACCTCGTTCGTGCTGCGATAGAAGACTGGCCGCGCAGATTGAAGGCAATTATTCAAAATGACCTGATGATGATGATGAACAATAAAGTTTATTCAAAATGACCTCCGTGATTTTGAATACAGCAAAATCACGGAGGTCATTTTGAATAAACTTTATTGTCATAAGAATCTATGTTTTGTTAAGTTCATTTTGGTATATAAATGGTTACATAATGAATAAACTTGTTTCAATTATTTTATATTAAACATGTGACAGAATTTATGACCTGACTAGGTATATAAAAGAAATTCGTGTTAGTTACACTATTTATAACTCAACAACGGCTGTACAGATTTGGCTGAAAATTGGTGGTGAGGTAGCTTAGAGCCAGGAGACGGACATAGGCTACTTTTTATCCCGGGAACATGTTTCTGTGGGAAACGGGAACGGGTAAACTTCTCTACGCGGGCGAAGCCGCGGGCGTCAACTAGTCTATATATATAAAAGAAAGTCGTGTTAGTTACACTATTTATAACTCAACAACGGCTGTACCGATTTGGCTGAAAATTGGTGGGGAGGTAGCTTAGAGCCAGGAGACGGACATAGGCTACTTTTTATTTTTTTATCCCGGGAACAAGTTCCTGTGGGAAACGGGAACGGGAAAACTTCTCTACGCTGGCGAAGTCGCGGGCGTAAACTAGTCTATATTTATAAAAGAAAGCCGTGTTAGTTACAATATTTAAAACTCAACAACGGCTGTACCGATTTGACTAAAAATTGGTGGGGGAGGTAGCTTAGAGCCAGGAGACGGACATAGGCTACTTTTTATCCCGGGAACAAATTCCTGTGGGAAACGGCAATGGGGAAACTTCTCTACGCGGGTGAAGCCGCGGGTGTCAACTAGTATTTCATAAACCTTGCAGTACAAACAATTTTTGATCAATTCGTTCAGTTAACATACGTATATTCATAAAACAAAGTAAAATTATGCTGTGTTCATAAGTAAAGATCTGGCGACAATGTACAGGATACATGACGACCCATCTAGAACGGCCACTACGGACAGCTCTGAAATTATAACACAGAAAGATCTATTCTAAGGAACCATGTCACTGATTTTAGTTTAAAGAAGACCTGCATTCATAGATTTAAAATGAAACTTGTACTGGAGTCGGGAATCGAACACCAAAGTGCGAAATAGAAAATTAATATGTATTTGGTACTAACTACTATTTACTACATTAGATAATATCAGTATTTACTTAATGAATACCTAATATACTTAATAATATAGAAGCGCTCGTGGTCCCGTGGACTCAGTGTTTTGTAAACGAACACTGCGTTAAGCTACTTTCGCTTCGGCTGGTCACGGATAGTTGACCAGTTTGTGAGCATTTCCGTGTTGACAGTAACATGGCAGTCGTTAAGCCAAGTTGAAGGTCTTATGGGCGGCTTAAAAAAATTCAACTGCAGGTAGCCACAACCTTGCCCTCGGAAGAAAGAGCTCGGAGAAATGGTTCATTGGACCGGAGCCATTCGTCAGTTTCTACTATCTCTACGCAGACGATCTACAAATTTACATTCAATAAGTAAATAAATAAAATATACTGTCAATAAAGACCTTGTTTCGATTTGCCAGTAATTCATATGGCTTGAAAATAAACCTTAATAAGACACAGGTCATTGTTAGTGGTAGTTCTAGAATGATGCCTAAAGTTGACTGGACGCTTCTCCCATCAGTTTTCTTTAACGGAACTAGTATCCCTTACAGTGAATGTGAATTGTGAGCTGGAATGCTCGTATCCTTTCCTTATTGTATGGTATTCTTTTTAACCCAGTGATTTGAGTTTATGAGTGATGCTCACTCCAGAACTCTGAGATCGTCTAAAAATGTAACTTTAATAATGCCCAGCCACTCAAGCAACTTTACAGACAAATCTTTTTCTATTTAGGCGGTGAGGTTGTGGAATCACCCGCCTGTGACAATTAGGCGAGCACAGTCTATGCCTGTCTTCAAGATACTGGTGAGGGAGCACTACTTGCTTAAAAGATAATGAATAATTGTTAAACGCCTTGTGAACTGTAGTGTTATGTTATGGATGAATATGTATATTTAAATGTTTGTGTTTATGTATTTAGGTATGGTATGTATTATATGCATTTAGGTATGGTATGTATTATATGTATATATATATTTATATATATTATGTTTAGTGTTATCTATATTTAAGAGTCTTAATTATACTTATCCTACATTATCTGATTTGTAAGTAGTGAGTGCTGAGAATTTATAAGCGTACCGTACGTACTGCCCCTAAAATTTTAACCATTTTTTTTCTCTCCATCCCATGGTTGCCTGGAAGATATTGCCGTAGTGCGATTAGGCCGCCAATTGTACCTACAATTTGCACACATAATGTAATCTTTATTTCATTGTTTATTTGTACAATAAAGAGATATATTATTATTTGCCACATTTATCTTTGCTGTTCTGCACCTATTGGTCGTAGCGTGATGCTATATAGCCTTCCTCGATAAATGGACTATTCAACAATAAAAGAAATTTTCTAATCGAACCTGTAGTCCCAGAGATTAGCGCGTTAAACCAAACAAACAAACTAGTATAGATTAGGGTACTAGGTATTCATTCTTTTTCTGTCGGGTAAATTTAATAAAAAGGCGTGCAAGTATGTTATGTATGTTTATGTTATGTTAAAATTAATATGATTGAAAATTCAGTAACAATTCTAAATGGTATTTGTTTCTAGTAATTTCAAAACATCAAAATAATATCCGACTGGAAAGTAAACGAAGGCCTCTACCAATTTCATATTGACCTTACAATACCACATTGGGCAGCAGAAACCGTGGCCTGATACAGGATTTTATTTGACAATTTCCTTCTCTTTGAACCAACATTGTCCATTAGTCAGGATCACTTACAGGTGTGAATAGCGTGGGCCCAGAATATCTCAATAGGGCCTCATCACATTTTCAAAACTTACAGCCTAGCTACCTTGATATGATAAGTGTCACAGTTTTAGTGACACATTTTTTGAGACACAGAGGCCCATATACACCTAGAAAACATTATCACCTGAAAACATAACTTTATAGATTGTACCCTGTAATCTAAATTACATAATTTAAAATTATTATAATATCCTATATATATATGTTTATATTTATGGTGTTAAAAAATATTTAAATTGGTGTTAAATATTTACTGCAGTGGCTAAATATTCAAATATATTATTTATTTCCATCATTGCTACATTATCTGCTACATTATCTGACTACATTATCTACATTATCTGACTGCCTCTGTGGCGCGGTGGGAGTGTATCCGACTGCTACGCAAGAGGTCCCGGGTTCGATTCCCGGGTCGGAACAAATATTTGTGTGATCCACAAATGTTTGTTTCGGAGTTTGGGTGTTTCCTATGTATAATATGTATGTATTTAGAAATATATAAGTATGTTTATCAGTTATCTAGATCCCATAACACAAGCTAATATTAGCTTTGGGCTAGATGGCACTGAGTGAAAAGTGTCCCACAATATTTATTTATTTAATCTTATTTTACTAGCAGTACTTTTCCAATATTTAATTGACTTGGTAGTGTATGCAACTGCCATAGTTGATATATAGAGTTAGAATTCAGAGTCAGAATAAATATTTGTATGATCTGCTAAGGAGTTTGCATGTTGCCTGTGTATGTGTTGAGATAAAATTTATGTTAGTATGTTCATCAGTTGTCTAAAGCCCATAGCACCAGCTTATATACGCTAATTATGGGTTGTTGAAATTAGATTGAAATTTCAATATGTAAGAATCTCACACAATAATTATTATTTTTATTTATTTACTAGCTGACCTGCCCGGCTTCGTTCGGGACATACTTCCAACCCCGTGGCACCCATTTAATCCCGTCGCTTATTACTTTTCTAAAAATGTATGAGAGTTTCCCCGATTTGTTGATATTTATGATTACTGCTCCGCTCTCCTGTATAGTAGCGTGATGATATACAGCTAAGAACCTTCCTCAATCCTATCTAATACAAAAAGAATATGGCTATCCAATACAAAAAGGATTTTTCAAATCGGTCAAGCCGTTTTCATGCTATGTCGTGACAACGGAAAATGGGTTTCATTTTTATATATATAGATAAGCCCATCACATCCTTGACAAACACAGGTGACCAGTAAACAATAACATGATGATGAGTCAGTAGTGATTAGTAGTCTGTGTTTGTGTGTCTGTTTTAAAAGTCCTTTCTCAGTTACCTCCAAATTAATTTATTTTTGTTATAGGCCGTTGTATATTATATATAATATATTATATTTTTATTGTATATTATATTCCCAAGGAGGGTTGGTGTCAGGCTGGCGGCCAACCATAAAAACCAAGCCAAAACATTTTGCAGTATGGAATTTATACATACTGCGCCGACCCCAAGTAAATTGGGACAAGGGCAAGAGGATGATGATGATAGGCAGTTGTATGTTTTTAGATCAGTCATAGTTTCAAAACATAATGTTTATGTTTTATACTTACAATAATTTTATAATTTTGGTATAAACTTTATATTTATTAAACGTATTTAATAATAGAAAAAGCAAATATGTTGAAAACAAGAAAACAAATTCCAGTTTTACCTAAAATAATTACTTACGTCCGCATCACCAGGAATTTTAATAATGGTCAAAGTAGATAGAAATAATACTCACATTTTAAGTAATTCTTCCTGCTAGAGAACGGTGAACAACTTCTTTGTATTTTTTTTATAGACAATTCATAAATCACTGCGCCGTGCTCCAAAGTCACACAACAAGTAAATATAATAAATTTAATGTCACAGTCACTTAAAAGATTAAGGAACTCATTGATTACTTTTCAAAATATTAAATTATAAACTCCACAAATAAAATAAAACACAAAATTGACAATCGATAGTAATCTTATCAATGAATTGATAACTACAACTCGTCGTGCTTCAAACAAAAATCTAATTTTGAAAAAAGTTTCCACTTAAACATTTCAAAACAATATTGGTATGATAAGTTTCATACAAATATATTATGAAAACAGTAACAAGAAATTGAAAGTCTTTCATATAAAAGGCGTATCAATAATACCTTGCGCATCTGTAAATTTTTTTCTGCGCTTCAAATCAAACTCGACCAAATCAAAACAAACACTAGCACCATCTAGCTAAGCAGTACTTAACCAAAAACAGACTGACTGATCGCAGAAGTATGTAAGAGGCTTTACAACCAACTTTCCAAAACAAAGAGGCGTAAAGCGAGTAGAGTAGGGTTCCTCAGCTACCCAAATTACTTGATTGTGCTTACAAGGGCTAGTTTTTACAAAACTCAGTTCTGTTCTTTTTCAGTTAGGTATACCAAAATTTCGAAACTGCTGGTAAAGTATTTAACCCACCCGGCCACCTAGAACTTACTAACTCTCCAATATAGGAGAGTTAGTAAGTTCAACGTGGTCTATTAGATACTATTACAGTATTTACATGTTTTACGAACGCTATATGTATAACCGTATTCACTTTCAATACATAAATACATTCATACATACTGTCACGCCTTTATCCCCGAAGGGGTAGGCAGAAGCATATTAAAACGCCCACATTTCACCGTATGCATTTTATAATAAATAATTCAATAACACCGTTTTAGATATAATAGTCTAAGGTTGCTCCAGATGCAATATATTCCCCATAGTAAGCTTAAGGGTTTATTTAACGTGTGGAAATCCCCTCAGATGTCATGCCGGACTCGAGCCGGCTAAATCCACATGGTAC
Organism: Thumatha senex; assembly: GCA_948477245.1. NCBI lineage: Eukaryota > Metazoa > Arthropoda > Insecta > Lepidoptera > Erebidae > Thumatha > Thumatha senex. The sequence continues at coordinate 22,461,718 of OX419726.1, forward strand.
CTGCCTCACTGTCTATTGCCGGACGCCCCAGGTAACTCGTCGGAATGATGTCCTATTAGTAAGTAGTCCTTATGCTTAGGTGTTGCTTAAATCCAATAGGTACAAGAATATAATAAGTTAGCATACATAAACGATATTAACGATGTAGGTTTTTTTTAAACAAAATCTATATATCTAGTCAGGTCATAAGTATTGACGCACAGTTAAAACTTTTCTTTTAGAATGCTGGCCACAAAAAAGTTTATTGAATTCGAATTTCGAATTGTTCATGAAAATAAAAATGTATGCTTTTTAGAATTTTACTCATTTTTAAATATTGAGTGGACGCTTAAAGAAGACCGTGTTGCAGTTATTGCGTTGCATCGTTGCGGTTACGCGCCAATTATAATTTTTGACATACTGAAAAATTTTAATATCACCAAAAGATTCGTTTATCGTACCATCAAACGATACAATGAAGACTCTAGTGTAGATGACAGGTCAAGAAGTGGTCTCCCTCGGTCTGTTAGGACTCCAGCAGTGATAAAAGCTGAGAAGGCGCGAATTCAAAGAAATCCCAAACGTAAGCAGAAACTGTTGGCCCTTCAGATGGGGTTAAGCAGAACCACGGTGAAAAGGGTGTTAAATGAAGACTTAGGGCTTCGGTCATATTGAAGAAAAACAGGACATCGTTTAAATGCTCGTCTAATGGACCTGAGACTGAAGAGATGCCGCGTTTTGTTGAAGCGGTAAAATATAAAATATCGGGAAATTCTTTTTTCGGATGAAAAATTTTTACCGTAGAAGAGAGCTACAACAAACAAAATGATAAGGTGTACGCACACAGTAGTGAAGAAGCGAGCAACCGTATTCCGCGTGTCCAATGAGGTCATTTTCCACCCTCGCTCATGGTATGGTTGGGAGTTTCTTATTGGGGCTTAACAGAGGTACATTTTTGTGAGAAAGGTATAAAAACGAATGCAGTTGTGTACCAAAATACAGTCCTGACGAACCTTGTGGAACCTGTTTCTCATACCATGTTCAATAACAGGCCCGTGCCCTTGTTCATCATCATCATCAGGTCATTGATTTGGGTCATTGGAATGGGTATTCCAACAAGATTCGGCGCCAGCTCATAGAGCGAAGAGCACACAAGACTGGCCGGCGGCGCGTGATATCGACTTCATCCGGCACGAAGACTGGCCCTCCTCCAGTCCAGATTTGAGTCCGTTAGATTACAAGATATGGCAACACTTGGAGCAAAAGGCGTGCTCAAAGCCTCATCCCAATTTGGAGTCACACAAGACATCCTTGATTAAGGCAGCCGCCGATATTGACATGGACCTCGTTTGTGCTGCGATAGAAGACTGGCCGCGCAGATTGAAGGCAATTATTCAAAATGACCTGATGATGATGATGAACAATAAAGTTTATTCAAAATGACCTCCGTGATTTTGAATACAGCAAAATCACGGAGGTCATTTTGAATAAACTTTATTATCATAAGAATCTATGTTTTGTTAAGTTCATTTTGGTATATAAATGGTTACATAATGAATAAACTTGTTTCAATTATTTTATATTAAACATGTGACAGAATTTATGACCTGACTAGGTATATAAAAGAAATTCGTGTTAGTTACACTATTTATAACTCAACAACGGCTGTACAGATTTGGCTGAAAATTGGTGGTGAGGTAGCTTAGAGCCAGGAGACGGACATAGGCTACTTTTTATCCCGGGAACATGTTTCTGTGGGAAACGGGAACGGGTAAACTTCTCTACGCGGGCGAAGCCGCGGGCGTCAACTAGTCTATATATATAAAAGAAAGTCGTGTTAGTTACACTATTTATAACTCAACAACGGCTGTACCGATTTGGCTGAAAATTGGTGGGGAGGTAGCTTAAAGCCAGGAGACGGACATAGGCTACTTTTTATTTTTTTATCCCGGGAACAAGTTCCTGTGGGAAACGGGAACGGGAAAACTTCTCTACGCTGGCGAAGTCGCGGGCGTAAACTAGTCTATATTTATAAAAGAAAGCCGTGTTAGTTACAATATTTAAAACTCAACAACGGCTGTACCGATTTGACTAAAAATTGGTGGGGGAGGTAGCTTAGAGCCAGGAGACGGACATAGGCTACTTTTTATCCCGGGAACAAATTCCTGTGGGAAACGGCAATGGGGAAACTTCTCTACGCGGGCGAAGCCGCGGGTGTCAACTAGTATTTCATAAACCTTGCAGTACAAACAATTTTTGATCAATTCGTTCAGTTAACATACGTATATTCATAAAACAAAGTAAAATTATGCTGTGTTCATAAGTAAAGATCTGGCGACAATGTACAGGATACATGACGACCCATCTAGAACGGCCACTACGGACAGCTCTGAAATTATAACACAGAAAGATCTATTCTAAGGAACCATGTCACTGATTTTAGTTTAAAGAAGACCTGCATTCATAGATTTAAAATGAAACTTGTACTGGAGTCGGGAATCGAACACCAAAGTGCGAAATAGAAAATTAATATGCATTTGGTACTAACTACTATTTACTACATTAGATAATATCAGTATTTACTTAATGAATACCTAATATACTTAATAATATAGAAGCGCTCGTGGTCCCGTGGACTCAGTGTTTTGTAAACGAACACTGCGTTAAGCTACTTTCGCTTCGGCTGGTCACGGATAGTTGACCAGTTTGTGAGCATTTCCGTGTTGACAGTAACATGGCAGTCGTTAAGCCAAGTTGAAGGTCTTATGGGCGGCTTAAAAAAATTCAACTGCAGGTAGCCACAACCTTGCCCTCGGAAGAAAGAGCTCGGAGAAATGGTTCATTGGACCGGAGCCATTCGTCAGTTTCGATTATGGAGTAATAAGACGAATACTGCAGGAGGCAGCCTCTAAGGAACATGAAAACTAGGTTTGCGACACGCAAAGATGTTTTTGGGAAGCATCAGAGAGGGATAGTCCAGGAAACTATAGACACATACCAGAGAGCACCGGAGCGCTCACCGGGCACTATGCTACGAAGCAGCACTTTCACAAGATGGGACTTACCGAGGACCAAACGTGCAGGACTTGTAAAGCTGCTGGCGAAACCATGCACCATCTGCTGTGCAAATGTGTGGCACTTGGTGCAAGAAGTATGAGTCTTTTAGGACAGGCGTACCCAACACCAGAGGATTACAGGCGCATCCCCCTAAAGAACATATTGAGGTTCATGGAAGCACTGCACAAGCGCTGGCGGGATGAGTAACTTGTTTAAATGTATAAGAACATATTAGAGATGAGACGTATTTACGTTACCAGGTTTTAAAACCAGGGCTTCCCTTCAAAGTACGGCGCCTTGGTACGAGTAAAAAATATTTGCAAGTATGAAAGTAAGTGCTACTACTACAATAAATGGGATCTAATGTCCTAAGAACTTGAAACAGTACTACAAAAAATACTTGCATAGGAAAAAGATCTGTACTGCAAAGCGAATAAGAAACACAATCTAAATTGTAAATAAAAGAACTTCAAAGTATTTTTTTTATAAATACGATTTTGACACAGTTTTTATTACGACGACATGGAATATGGCTCAAATTCCTATGCAAATATTTTCAAATATGGACGCGCGCGCTAGCGGCTAGACACTTTGCTCACGCACGTTCCCAAGCAGCGCGGGGCTCAGGTGCGTGGGACGCGCAGGGATGGTTTGCAGTGTCCGAGCGCGCCCGAGTATTTGCGATAAAGACCGAACCCCCTGACTTTCAACCGAAATCTGTGTATGTACTTAATGCACGTGGAACGTGCTATTCGGTTAATCGGATTATTTCGCGCTATTCACACAAGAGTTTGTATATCTAGGTACAAAATTTGCGAGAGATGGAAAGTATGACTATGACATTGAGCGAAGAGTATTGGCAGGAAATAAAGTGAATGGAGCCATGTACGCCTTTATGAGCAGTCAGAACATTTCAAAGAAGGCATGATTGGCTGTACATAGAGGTGTGCTGGTCCCCACACTTATGTATGGCAGTGAAAGTTGGGTATGGCAGAAAACGCATAAAAGTAAAATAATTGCAGTGGAAATGAGAAGTCTGCGAAGTATAGCTGGAGTGAGGTTGATGGACAAAGAAAGGAACAGCACGATAAGGGAACATTGCGGTATGACAGAAGATGTAGTGACTAAGATAGAAAAAGGGATGCTTAGATGGTTCGGACACGTGGAGAGGATGGATGAAAGTAGACTGACGAAGCAGATTTATGTGGCGAGAGTGAATGGGCAAACTGGTAGGGGTAGACCTCGGCGTACGTATTTCAATCAAATCGAAGACCTTTTGGAAAAAGGCCAGGTCAAGAGTACCCTTAACCGGCGAGCGTGTAGGAAAACACTTATGAAAGTAGAAGAAGCGAAAGTGGTATGTCAGGATCGTAGCAAGTGGAAAACCATAGTCTCTGCCTACCCCGATGGGAAACAGGCGTGATAATATGTATGTATGTATGTATTCACACTTATATCTTTATAATAAAGACACACTTATGCTTGTATAACTTTATTTAAAAATTTTAATTAATAATAGTTATGTTTATATTCGAGTCAACGATAACCTCAATAAACATCGCATCCCCACTTTGAAGCATTATCTTTTATTTTGTAAAATTACTTTATAATTAAATTTTATTAAATAAATTTTGGTGTTTTTTGGGACCTCCGGTTGCAGCTAACGTAATTGGCGCAGTCGGTAGGATATTCGAGTCAGTGCGCGTCGCGATCGGTCTCCAGCATCCAGAAATCGTTTGCTCCCAGTCGTTACGCCATTGGTTGAGCTCTTTAGCCTTCGTCGGATATCCTGAACCTACGGTACTGCAGTCCAGAGGAGAATCCAGCCATCGATTCGTCCAAAAGAAAGACAATGCTGTAAGTCCTTGAATCTTTCAAGTCCTTATACCCCTAACCTTTAAATAATACCTAATATACGTAATTTTATTGGAACGAAGTTCCTTACGGCAGGCTTGGAGGAGATAGGGATTTTGCTGCGCGACCGAACTGAAAAAAATGTGATAGTAAAACCGTAAGAAAAATTGAGTGGAATAAAACCGTTCAATGAGACGTGCGCAGGCGCGAAAGTCGTATACACAAGCGAGTAGTGTATAATACCTTTCTCTTTGTCCCTCTTTCAGTGAGGGTAGGGTGAGAGTGAGGGTGAGGGTGAGGGTGAGGGGTGAGGGTGAGGGTGAGGGTGAGGAGTGAGGAGTGAGGGTGAGGGTGAGGGTGAGGGTGAGGGTGAGGGTGAGGGTGAGGGTGAGGGTGAGGGTGAGGGTGAGGGTGAGGGTGAGGGTGAGGGTGAGGGTGAGGGTGAGGGTGAGGGTGAGGCTGAGGGTGCAGGTGCGGGTGAGGGTGAGGATGAGGGTGAGGGTGGGGGTGAGGGAGAGGGTGTTTTTTTTTTTGTTTTTACATAAAATTGAGCACGCATTTTCACACCACATCTTTTTTATGTAAAACTCTGTACCCTGCACAATCGTGTGCATATTATCCCATACTACTTTATTTTTGTGTGTTAATTTAAATCTCCAAAATGTTTCACCCTAGAGAATCGCGAAACGCTAGGTTAGATAAAGATAGGAATAGAGATAGATTAAGTGTTATAGACGAGCATAGAAATTTAGATAATACAATGACTCAGTACAACCCAGATGTTATCTATAAATCCCTCAGATTATTGCCCGAATTCGATGGCAATCCTCATGTATTAACACGATTTATTTTTATTTTTTTTATTATGTGACCAATTAGTTCTTACACATTTTAGTACGGCACCGGGCCACGAATTATCTAATTTAGCTCTTATTAATGGTATCTTAAATAAAGTGACAGGTCCCTCGGCTCGAATTGGCAAGGGATACGATCCGCCCTCATTAATAACTTTGCAGACCATCGCGATGAGACCGCCCTGTATAGTGATTTGTCTATGCAAACCCAAGGATCTAGCACCCCTCAGGAGTATTACGATCGGTGCCAAAATCTCTTTAGTACCATAATGACCTATGTTTCACTTCATAAGACTGTTGCCACTACCATAGAGTCTAAACGGTCTTTGTACCAAAAATTAACCCTTCAGGCTTATTTGAGAGGTTTGAAGGACCCATTGGGATCTAGGATATGTTGTATGCGGCCTGAGTCCATGGAAAAAGCACTTGAGTATGTACAAGACGAATTAAATATCATATACTTACAAAACCATAACGAAGGCGGGCCGTCTTTAAAAAGGATTATAATATAACATAACATAACATACTTTCACGCCTTAATCCCCGAATTCGTAGGCAGAGGCGTACTATACGCCCACGTTTCACCGTATGCTTTTTGTCCCACGTAACAGGTGGTGAGCCCTATGCCGTGTTGAAATGGACAGGTGCAGGTTGTGGCGACCTGCTGTTGAAATTAATTATATAATCTGCCGTTTAATAATTTTACTCCGAAACAACCCTCATTTAATACCCCTGGTATGTCTAGGCAATCAACACCACCCATGTTTAATGTACCTGGTTCTTCTCGACAAACTATGCAACCTCCTATGCAAGGTTGGAACCCAAATAATAATAATAGATTTCAACAACCCTCAGGACCATCTAGAACACAGCAAATGATGCGTGCCCCTTTACCAAACTATGATCCACATAATAATGTGTTTAAATTGCCTAACAAGGTTCAACACCAACAACCCTGGAATTGCCCACGCCCAATGAGCGGGGTTAGCCACTTTGTCCCAAAGCCTTTACCATCTACAGGTCGTGACTGGAGAACCCATGGCAATTCTCCTCCTAACAGTTATTTTAAAACTAGGGAAGTCAACTTAAACGAATTCGATTATGACTATGGAAACTATAATTACGTGGACTATGATCAAGAGTTCGGTAACTCTATAGACCAATACCACTCTTATTATGAGAACCCAGATTACAATTATTATGACAATTCTCAAACCTACCCTGAACTGTCCGCTATTTCTATACTCAGACACACACATACGCTATTTATATACAGGTTCTCCTGTAGCTCAGGAGGCAGCTGAAACACCAGGAGAGGCTGAAAATTTTCACCAAACCAGCCAGTCCGACAAGCCAAAATAGAATTGAATCTTCATATACAGAGACAACTTGGCTATATCCAAATTAGTAATCCCCCTCTGAAATTGTTAATTGACACAGGTGCTAATCAATCATTTATCTGCCCTGATTCTGTAGCCAAGTACTATAATCACTTACCTCTTAATTATGAGCCTTTTGAGGTGACTAACGTTCATGGAACTAGTAGGAATGACCATTCTCTAACCTTATCTTGCTTTCGTTTTAGTTTAACGAACCAACCGACATTACATTGTACGTTTATAACTTCCATAATTACTTCGATGGAAAAAAATAATCAGTCATCAATATCATGCCTTACGACCTCCTGGCTTATAACAATAGTATACATAGCTTTACAAAATGTAGACCCATAGAGACACTTTAATCCCCGTGACGCTTTTGACGTTGACCTTTCAGTTCATTTATTACAACAATATACACAGATATAGAAGAGTCTATATCTGTGACAATATATGACTAACCACAAAGAAAAGATGACTGAGGTATATAAACTAATTCACGACTTAAGTACTGACTCCCGCGAAAATTTAATGAATAATCGTAATAAGAATAGGGAACCCGAAATTGAATACTGTCCTGAACAGCAAGTCTTTATTAGATATGCATTTGCTTCCCGTCAAAAATTAGCCCCACGCTTCATTCACGACACGGTGATGGCAGACCTTCCCATTCACATATATAATAAGAAAAAACGAGGTCCTGTAGTAAAACATAGGTTAAAAATGATTCCTAAAACCAGTAACTTGTTACAAGAGCAATCCCGGTAATACTTCTACTCCTACAACCAGCAGTAACTCAGGAAATACGACTTGAAAGTCTGGAAAGTGGATACTTTAAACTGGGTCATGCCCGAATCCTTTCCCATTACCATTCCTTCTTGCAATATGTCAACCTTCAGGAGTTGCAAGAAAAAATAAACTCTATCAACGACCAGATAATTAGAATTTCTCCCGATCTTAATAACAAAACTAATTCTTTGTTTCAACCTTATTTAAATTATCTTAATTATAAGCTTAATAGTGTATCGGAACAGCTTCAAATCTTCGAAACAAATCGGGTCAAACGAGGACTCATTGATGGACTTGGATCTGTTGTTAAAAGTACAACGGGAAATTTAGATTATACAGATGCATTACATTATGATCAGGCTATTAAAATATCCAAAGTAAGGAGAACAAATTATTAACCGAATTCAATAATCATGTTAGCTTAACCAAGGATTTATCTGCACATACTCAAAAATCATAATTTTTTTATAACAGAGAACCAACGTAAGATGGAGAAGTTAATAACTAAAATAATTGAGAGCGACGTTAGCAGAGATAATGATCTTATAAAATATGTTCATTTCGCGCAAGTACTTATAATACTTGGTGATAACATAGATTCAGTCTTACAAGAATTGACTAGAATACAGAATATATTAGCATTTATTAGGACCTCAACCATGCATCATTCGTTCGAAATACGTAACTTAACAGACAGATTAAGTACTTTATACGGTAATGATAGATTAGTAGATCTAGATACTAGGGAATATTGCGATATAATTAAATTAGGTTCATACTATATAGGCAATTAAATAGTTATAGTCTTTAAGTTTCCCATTTTTATACCTCATACATATGATTTATATAAAGTATCTATTGTACCTAATAGACACCACGAAATCCTAATTCCACCGTCCCCATTTCTAGCTGTCCATAAGAAAGATTTCAAGCACATAGAGGCTAAATGCCCGAAGACCAGTAACTGGTTTTTATGTGAAGAAAATCGGAGTCTGAAGAACCGACCCTCTCAAGACTGTATCCATCAACTCATAACCACACAACAGAAGAAACCTGTTTGCAATCCTATTACCATTGTGATGGACCAACCAGCATACGAAGAGCTCGACGACAGGCATTACACCATCAATTTCCCCATATCTACAAAAGTACATTTCTCTCGCGGACAAGACTTATACAAAGAGTATCAAGGCAGCTATCTCGCAGTCATCCCACAAGCATGCTACCTGGGAACCCGAGTTTATTATCTCCAACATCAAGGATCGACTCAAAGGACAGGTACTGACGAAAACTGATCTACCCAAGGAACCAGATTACTTATCTAAGGTCACCCTTAAATTAAACTCAGTGAACCTGGATCATCTGCACGCCACTAATATGAAAATCTCTCACGTCCCAACAGTCAATTTTGAAGAAAACTATGCTACGATATATTATACTACAATCCCACTCTATGTGGTAATGATTGGCGCTTGTACAACTATCAGTATTTTACATTATCGCAAATACTCCAAAATATCAGCCTCAGAGAAAATTCAACTCAAGGAAATAGAGCTTCAGGGAACATACGCCATTCTAGAGCCAAGAGCAAAGGAAAACCAACCTCCACCTCAATTTACTACAAAATTTATCGGTGGTGGCTGTTCTTCGGGGGGAGGTGTTACGCACCCCTAATCTATGAGGCACGCTGAGTCAACGATAACCTCAATAAACATCGAATACGACACTTGAAGGCATGAGGTGCAACATCAGCACAACGTGAACATTGCGCAATGCGCGTGTAAGCATGAGGTGCAGCATCAGCAGAACGTGCGGCGCTGCGACGAAATCCGACCTTTCATTAAACATTGCAAATAATTTAAATTCATACTTGTTTCCCACTTTGAAGCATTATCATTGTTCTAAGTAGCTATAATTTTATTTTGTAAAATTACTTCATAATTAAATTTAATAAAATAAATTTTGTTTTTTTTGGGACCTCCGGTTGCAGCTAACGTAATTCTTTCATGGTAATTCACATACGAAAAATATTGATTTTTCGGGACAAAAAACAAACTGTGCCAAATATGCGTGTCGATACAATGAGTATTGTGTGTCGTGATCGAGTTCGAGAAAACAATGGTTGAACAAATTTCCGAATACAACTACCTGAGAACTCCTAGTTCATTAATAAAACTACAATAGTTCGGTAGTAAGGATGTATATTGAACTAAATATATAGGGAAGCTAAATAAAATCAGAAATACAAACGCTAGTGCGATTTAAAATACGACTAGTGATATCTAGTAATACAAAATACAATTACTTCTGTGCAGCTTGAACATGCCGCACACCATGGACTAGTAATGTCCATCATTATAAATTATTGGTTTAATGAAAGTCTGCCCATAATGAAAGACAAGACTACATAATACAAATAAAGTTAAAACCAAATTTATATACAAAACTAAATTAGATATGGTATGAGGTCGTACTTAACTAAACTACATATGAGGTAAAACATATAAGGAATAAAGTAAATTAAAATTTACATACTTAACAAAATTACATATGCGGCGTTTACCATTATGTACTAAAATTTTACTTGGGCAACAATATAAGTTTGGAAATGGGGCGCTTAATGATGTGTCCCTTACATTTGAGACTACATACCCGTGTTAAACCGTCCTGCCCATGATGCTTGTTGACGATTATGCCATACAACCAACGCGCGGGAGGTAATCCATTTTCCTTGAATAGAACTACGTCTCCGATACCTGGCTCAGGGATTATGTTTTTCCATTTATACCGGTGTTGCAATTGCGTTAGGTACTCTTCCGACCACCTGCGCCAAAAATCTTGTGTCATCCTTTGAACAAAATGTCATCGTTTTAGACTGCTTATATTTTTGACTTTTCATAATTTATGTCTGGTACTAGCACCAAGGGTTCGCCCACAAGAAAGTGTCCTGGTGTTAAAGGATTTGGATCGTTTGGATCACTCGGCGCTTGTGATAGCGTTCTTGAATTAAGACACGCCTCAATCTGAGCTAGCGTCGTGGTTAATGCCTCGAATGTTAACGTGCTCTTTCCTATAACCCATGCTAGATGAAATTTTGTGGACTTTACGGACGCTTCCCATGAGTCACCAAAATTTGGAGAATACGGGGGGGATGAATTGCCAGGTTGTTCCGTTTGACGATAACTAATCTATGACTTCCACAGGTATAGTCGATTTTTTCACAAATGCAGTGCCGTTGTCGCTCCACATATCAGCAACATGTCCCCGTCTCGCTACAAAACGCTTAAAGGCAGCCAGGAATGCTTCAGCAGTCATTTCACTAACTAGCTCCAAGTGCATGGCCTTGGTTGCCATGCAGATGAATACGCAAATGTATCTTTTTGTGGAGCGATAGCCACGCCCTTTGTTGGTTTTAACACTGATTGGACCAGCATAATCGACTCCAGATTGATGGAAAGGCCGATGTGGAGTAACCCGAGCCGACGGCAACTGGCCCATTCTCTGTTGGTTTGTTTGGTTTGAATGGCGCACATATACACTTATGCACAAACTGGCGAATCAAGCCCTTAATTCCAATTATCCAATTCTTGGAACGTAAATAGTTAATCATTAACTGGGGCCTTCAATGCATAGTTCGCTGATGAGTGTCATCGATGAGCAAACGGGCAAAGTGCGAGTTGTGTGCGATTATAATTGAATGCTTTGATTCCTCCGGAAGAGAAGCATTGTGCAACCGACCACCCACTTTCATGATGCCTTGATCGTCCAAATAAAGACTTAAAGAAGAAATCTGGCTTTTCTTACTGATGGTCCCTCCTATCTGCAAGTTCCCGATTTCCTCTTGAAAATGTGTCTTCTGGCATATTTTTATGCACGTAAGTAATGAGTCATTCATTTCTCTTGCGGTTATTCTATTGTCTAATTATGTACTTTTTTCTGTCTCTGTTTTTTTTCAGCGCAGAACTCGTCGACAGAAGGACACCACACGGGTAAGTTTAATTAACGAAGAGTATCGTAAAAACAGCAGTTCACCGTCATCTGTCTCATCGTTCGTTGCTGTGTGCAACATTACCTTCACTGGTTTCGCCGGTATACGATAAAAGAGTAGCCGCGTTATTTTTTCTATGTTGCATCGCTGATCTGCATTTGTTTTTAAATAATTAGTTGTCAACACTCCCCCCACTCCCCTTTATTCCATTTCTCTTTCGCACCTACCTTGTCTCGCATAAAGGAGGAGCGAGACAGCTGTATTACGCGTGCAAGTACCTACGCTCGCGCCGCTAGCCTCACGGGCAGAGACCACGATTGAGGGCTGGCAGTCTACTACAATGACCGCGCGCGCGCGCGCGCCCGTATCAAACCTATCGCAATAATTGTATTTTCCATGGATAAATAGTGTTTTCGTACAAGGAAACCAGGAATTGAAGTCCAGGGACGCCCCTGGCAGCCTCCACCTCGGCATCTCGCAGCAAGCAGCAAGGTAGTGTGCCCATTCCTGTTTTTACATTTCTTTTTCCGTCAACAATCGCGTGTAAATTTCATTTTTGGTCTTTCCCCGCAAATACAGTCCATTTTGAATTTATTTATCTCGCCCGCTCAACCATTTTTTGGTCCCAACGATCCGGATTTTAATCCATTCGCTTTAGTAGTTTGCTAATAAAAACGCAATAGTTTTTATCCCATAGGGAATAAACGCATAGGTATAGGTTATAGTTTTTACTCCATTCGTAATAAACGCATAGGTATATGTTATAGTTTTTATTCTACCACGGAATAAACGCATAGATAATAGTTTTATTCCATTAGGGAATAAACGCATACTTACCTACTGTTTTTAGCATAGGTAGGTACTAAATAGTTGGTAATTTCGACTGCACCGCATAGTAATACGTAGACCACGCGGGCAGGTACCTAGCCCCGCGCGCGCAAGTAGGTACCTACGCTCGTTCGCGTCGCGTCTCGCTGCTTACCACCGCTGCCATTTTGATCGTTCGTTAGTTTTGCACTGTAGGTAGCTATAGTTGTTTGTTTTAACAATGCCTCCGAAAGAGATTCCGGATCTACAGTTAAAACTATTACACGCTAAGAAGGATAGCCCGTAGTAGTCATCGATTCGAAACCCGGGCCAGCCGGTTTTGATTTGCTGAAACGGGACCGACCTAAATTACCGCCCATACAAATACCCGAATTTGATGGCGATATTAAAAATTGACCTTGTTTTTCGCTGGTTTCGAAAATACGATCCATAATAATAATTCGTTATCGGATTACGAAAAATTACATTACTTAGTTAGTAAACTAACCGGGAAAGCAAAAACCGTTTACGGTTTAATAACGCTTTGCGCCGAAAATTATAGTTTGATTTTGAATACTTTGAAGGTCAAATACGAAGACAAACGCTTAGTAACAACCGCTTATTTGGATCAAATATTTAATTTGAAAAATAGCTCATCGTGTAATGAACACGACTTAGAAAAATTCTTAGATATTTTTGCATCAGCTGTTCGCGCCCTAATGAATGTCAAGGTGAATGACCTCTGCGACTTTTTAATTTTGTATATCGGTTTAAAGAAATTAGATTCCGAAACTTGAAATGGATAGACGTGGCCATGAAATACCTAAGTTCGACGATTTAGAAACTTTCGTTCGTCAACATATTCGAATTTTGCAACGAACTTCGTTAAACCACGGAGTAGCGAAAAATAGTCCGACTAATCGCAGTAAGCCCACGAAGTCCACGTAGTCTTTTGTTAATTTTGAACCTACAACTTCGCAATCGCAAGTGTTGCATTCGAAAAATTGTTCTTTGTGTCAAGGTCACCATGACCAACTTTATAAATGTTCGGAGTTCAATAAACTCACTCCAAGCGATCGCTATAAATTTGTTCGTTCTAGTAATTTATGTATCAATTGTCGCAGTAAGAAACATAGTGTTTCATTCTGTAATTCGAATAATTTTTGTCGCAAGTGTAATGGTAAACACCATTCATTATTACACTTTGAAAACAATAACGCCATGTCCGATAGTTCGCCCGTCGATTCCAGCTGCGCGAACTCAGTGCCTAACAGTCCGTCCACTGTGACGTCACAGCCGCCCGCGCCGTTGAGTCGCGGTTCGGAGCGCACTCGCGTGGTTTCGTCCCCGTCCACGCCTAGCGACGGCGGCGCCACTGCCGCGCGCGTCCATCCGAACGATGTCGCTTTGTGCTCGCTATCAAGTTTGCACACAAGCCCTACTACGGTACTTCTGGCAACCGCTCGAGTTGTTGTTTACGATTCGCATGGTAGGGGACATAGTGTTCGCGCACTTTTAGATAGTGCTTCTCAAAGTAATTTTATTAGTAAAAATTGTTGTAGTCGTCTTGGTTTGCATATAAATAACCGCCCCGCCTGTAATGTTGTGAAAGGTATTGGGGGTTCCACTACAGCCGTTCAAGGTTCTGTAGGGATTAAATTCCACTCGCGTTTTGATTTTGATGTTAGTTTTTCGATGGATTCGCTAGTCGTCGATAAGGTTACCAAACTTTTACCGACTGTCGCAGTCAATACCTCATTATTGACTAATTTTAGAGATTTGCCGTTGGCCGATGATACTTACGCCGTTCCAGGAGATATTGATTTGATAGTTGGCGCTTCGATTTTCCCGCACCTCCTGTCGCAGCATAAGGTTCAAGGTCACGCATCGCACCCCGCGCCGCTCGCCTTAGAGACGGTTCTTGGGTTTATTATTGTTGGTTCCGCACCCGCTTATTTTGATTGTAACTCGACAGTGTCATATTGTTGCACCGTCGAGCCGCTGGACTCCGCTGTCCGTAAATTCTGGGAGATAGAAGAGGTGAACGTCCCTCCTATTGTGAGCCTGGATGATAAACTTTGTGAAGAGTTTATAGTCGCACGATACTCTACTCTACTCGCGGTAGTGATGGTCGTTATGTTGTCGCACTCCCCTTTAAGGGTGATGTTAATTCGCTTGGAGATTCGTTTCAGTCACCCGAAAAACGCTTCTTTTGTATAGAACGGAAAATGCAGACATCTCCAAAGTTGAAGGAGGCTTACGATAGCGTAATAGTAGAATATTTGGATAAAGGTTTCGTTTCACCCGCGCCTCCCGAAACCGAAGAGACGAAGCACGCTTCTTCGTATACCATACCGCACCATGGAGTTGTCCGCGAGGATAAACTAACCACCAAGTTGCGCGTTGTTTTAGATGGCAGCGCCAAAACTAGTTCGAATGTTTCGGTAAACGATATTTTGCACAGTGCTGCAGTGGTCTAAATCTCCAAGGTAATTTGTTAAAATAAAAAATAAATAAAATAAAAATATCTTTATTTTGCATAGACCATTTTAACGGCGCTTACAAAATGTCATACACTATTTAAAATATTTAAAGCGACCACCGGTTCGGAACGCGGCCCACCTGAGAAGAACCGGCAAGAAACTTAGGAAGGCTTTTTTTTTTTTGATGGCCTATTTACAATTTAATATTATTTCACTTTGCCAGCAGATCATTTCCAGGCGTCCCTGTCCTGCAAATAGTCTGTAACGGAGTAAAAACCTTTTTCACAAAGCTTGTTTTTAATAAACAAGCGAAATTATAGTTAACTTTCGCTTATTCACTGTCGCGTTTTCAGTCGACATTAGACAAATGCTTCTTTGTATTGGTGTTCGCGAATCAGATCGCCGATTTCACCGAATTAATATAGATAGAATTTTCGCATTCTCGGACTCGACCGTCGCTTTGTGTTGGACACATTCTTCGTCCCATCGTTGGGATACATTTGTCACAAATAGGGTGGCAAAAAATCAGTCGGAATTGGCGCCGCAAAACTTTTATCACGTTCCAGGTACGGACAACCCTGCCGATTGTTTGTCTCGTGGGTTAACACCTGCACAGATTTTGGATCATCCGTTGTGGTTCCATGGCTCTTCCTGGTGCCAAGCCCCACCTGATGAATGGCCTGTTAGTCCTTTCAACCCCGCTACTGTGTCCACGCCGCCAGAGGAAAAGAAAGCCTCTTTAGTTGCTACCGCGCCGCTCGAAAAGTCGCATATCTTAGAGTTGGCTAGCCGTGTTTCATCGTGGTCGATTCTTTTACGTAGTGTGGTTTTTATTTGTCAATTTTTGAAAACCCTTCCTCGTCGCGAGTTTGTTACCGCTTTTGATTTAAACAAGGCTGAGTTAATCGTGCTTCGTGAACTTCAGCGATTTTATTTTTCGTCTGAAATTGGAAATTTGGAATTAAATAAACTTTGTAGTCGCGCTTTTCAACATTTGAAACCATTTTTGAAGGAGGGCCTCATTCGAGTTGGTGGTCGTTTGAGCCAGTCCGCATTAGAGTACGATCAAATGCATCCTATAGTTCTCCCGCGCAAGGATCATATCGTTGATCTTTTAGTTGAATATCATATATAGGCTGAATTGTCACGCTGGTCCAGATTTATTAATGTCAATTTTGCGCCAGAAATACTGGATTCTCTCCGCACGCAATTTGATTCGTTCGACAGTTCATAGATGTATTTCGTGTTTCAAACTTCGCCCGAAGTCAATCGCGCCCGAAATGGCCGATCATTGTCCTTGTCGTGTTGTTCGGGCTGCTAAACCGTTCGTACACACGGGTACAGATTATGCTGGCCCCTTCAGGGTAACAGTTTTTCGTGGTCGTGGTATACGCTCTACGAAAGCTTATGTTTGTCTTTTTGTTTGAATGACAACTCGCGCCGTCCATATAGAGTTAGCTGGTGATTTGAGCACGCCACGCTTCATGGCTGCATTTAAAGATTTTTGTCGCGTCGGGGTTCCGTATCTCGAATGTATTCGGACAACGGTACGAATTACGTCGTAACCTTTGCGAACTACATAATTTTTTGCGTTCCAAACACTTTACGTTTGAAGGGCTGAGCACCGTGCTCACTCAAGACGAGGCCGTAATGAATACGCGTCCTCTTTGTAGAACCTTGTCTAGTGATCCCTCGGAGCCGCTTGCACTGACTCCAGCGCACTTTTTGAATGTTACACCGTTAAAATACTTACCCGCTTTTGAAATAGAGGAAGATCGACTTCATCTTCTCTCGTGTCCTGCATTATTGGATAAACTCGTTCAATCGTTTTGGAAGCGTTGGAGGACAGACTATTTGCATACACTACAGTCACGTCAGAAATGGAATACTCCATCGAACCCTATTACTGTCGGCACTGTCGTAGTTATTTTAACTGAAAATAATGCCTCCATTACATTGGCCTCTTGGGGTAGTAGAAGAAGTTTTCCCTGGGTCAAATGGGATCACCCGTATAGTTCGCGTTAAAACCGCAACTGGTTCGTACTTGCGACCAGTTATTCGTCTTTGTCCTTTGCCTAATCAACAGTAACTTCAATAACAAATTTAGCTTGTTCGATTAGGTTTAGTTTAGTTTAGTTAGCAGCTTAAGCTTAGTGGCAACTGTATAGTCAGTTGTTCCTTTTTCGAAGGTAACCGTTCAATCCGGGGGGAAATGGTTGCGCCGGTATACGATAAAAGAGTAGCCGCGTAAATTTTTCTATGTTGCATCGCTGATCTGCATTTGTTTTTAATTAATTAGTTTTTTTTTTTGTTAATAGGACTAATCCCACCCTCATTCCCACTACTGTGACTCCTGTAAACCAGGATCTACAGCAATGACCAAAACACCAGAAAAGTTACACCGAGCTCGATCTCGGTGAAGTCCCAGGAGAAGTTAGCATGTCTTGGAACCCGCAACGAAATTAATCAGAAGATCATGTGAGTTAGTAGGAAAAGAACGTAATGCCCCTTCCCTCCTTTGAAAAGCGGGAGACCTGGAAAGCAACTAGGTGTAAATCCTATAGAAATAGGGAAGCACCACGGTAATAGTAGATATAGTATGGGTCCTATGTGAGCTATGTTTGATTCCAGTAATAT
Source organism: Thumatha senex (assembly GCA_948477245.1). NCBI lineage: Eukaryota > Metazoa > Arthropoda > Insecta > Lepidoptera > Erebidae > Thumatha > Thumatha senex. Next base: position 22,479,545 of record OX419726.1, read on the forward strand.
GTATGGCAGAAACGTTTAAAAGCACGAAAATTCACCGTCGATGCCACGAGATCCGCACAGTAAACTACTCCCGATGTTACTTGTAAACAATTAAGCATATTATATCGCTCGTTTTGACAAATGCTACACTCCCAAAGTATATGATGGGCGGTCTGATCATATTTGTCATCAGCAGTTGAACACTGACACGAATGTAATTTGCTCCTAAAGTTACCATGTCCTGTAAGAAATTGAGCAACACAGTGATCAACCTCCAGCCAGGATATTCTCAATCGTTCACGAACGTCCGGGAAAAACCGGTAGAGGTGGCGCCCTTTGATGGAAGTGTTCCAACGCAGCTGCCATTCGTCTAAAAGTTCTTCACGTACATTATCTCGATACAGCCTGGCAATTCTATGGCGATCTCTTGCTAACAAAAACCTATCATCCATGCCATCTTTAGCCGAATAGTATAAAGCCGCGCGTCTCTGAATTTCGAGATCAACTGGGAGGTCCCCTGCCATCACCGGCAGAGCCTCCGTGCTAACCGTCCTGTAGGCCTTGCATAAAAATATTAAGGCAAGGCGTTGACTTTGAAGTAACTTTAACCGTGCAGCCCCAATTGTAGCCTTATCGGCCCATACCGGCGCCCAGTAACACATACAGCCCAGATAAGTGGCCCCGTAAACCACCTTCAGTGTTTTGAACGAAAGTCTCCATGTATTAGTAGATATTCTCGACAACGCGTAAAAGCTATTTTTAGCCTTTTCACCTACAGTTTCTATGTGCTCAACGAATGCAAAATTTCTCTCTAAAATCAATCCTAAATAGCAAACCGAAGTTTTATTTTTAATGCAAACGTTATTGAATTTAATGCGCGGTGGTACTTTCAAACTTCCTTTCAAAAGCAGCTGAAATGTTTTGTTTGGAGCAAAAAATAACTTGTTTCGTACGCCCCACTCCGCAACGACGAGCAAGCACGTGTGGGCCAAGCTCTGGAGTCCTGCACGAGTATTTGACTGAACGAGTAACATACCGTCATCGGCGTATCCGGTCATTGAACAGCCCTCCGGTAATGGTAAACTAAAAAAGTCATCAAATCCTAAATTCCACAAGTGTGGACCTAGCACAGATCCCTGTGGACAGCCTATTGTTAACGTTTTGGTAGCAGAATAATGAGCTAGTTTTAAAGTTGTTGTACCTTGTGAAAAATATTAATAAATCAGAGAGTAAATATTTTTATAACAACCGCGAGACTTTAATTTCATTAATAACATTGGCCACCAAGCATTATCGAAAGCCCCGGAAATATCTAGGAAGATGGCCAGCACATATTGACAAACCGATGAAGTGACAGTTTTTCGCGCTGATATCGCTGCGTCAATAGTAGATTTTCCTACTGTAATCCAAATTGATTTTCGTGAAATTTAATACCGCCCGGCAGGAGCCGGGGTACTATGAGACGCTCTAAAAGCTTTCCCAAGGAGGGCAACAATGTGATCGGTCGGTACAACTTAGGGTCATCTGGCGGCTTGACGCCTTTTTTAGGAATAATCCGAATATAGCCACATCGCCAAATACGGGGGAACACTCCCTCGTTAATACATCGGTTAAAAACATTTAATATTACTTTACCCGACAGCTTGCAAGCCTCCTTTATCATTCTGTTAGAGATTTTATCATCACCCGACGCCTTACTTATGGACAACGACCTAACAATTTCGAGAAACTCATCAGAAGTTGGTAGGTCTGACTGAGGTGAGAATGGTGGCTCAAGAGTCCACTGTCTGATCTGTCTGTGATAATCACTATCGTTCTCCGAGCAGTCGTCCGGTATAATAGAATCCAATAGGTAATCCGATGTTTCCTTCAGGCCTATAGTATGCGAGTTGTTAATTTTGATATTTCGTACATAGGCAAGATCAACAGAACGGTTGGCCCTAAACTCATGGTAAATAGGCGACCACGGACCCTCAGCTTCCAGCCCATGCACTAGTTTACGTAGCAAATTACCTTTTGATTTTTCAACAGCTGCCCTGTTATGGGACCTGGCAACTCTAAGTAATTAATTAGTTGTTGACACTCCCCCCGCTCCCCTTTATTCCATTTCTCTTTCGCACCTACCTTGTCTCGCATAAAGGAGGAGCGAGACAGCTGTATTACGCGCGCAAGTACCTACGCTCGCGCCGCTAGCCTCACGGGCAGCGACCACGATTGAGGGCTGGCAGTCTACTACAATGACCGCGCGTAAGACAGCTGTCTCGCTCCTCCTTTATGCGAGACAAGGTAGGTGCGAAAGAGAAATGGAATAAAGGGGAGCGGGGGGAGTGTCGACAACTAATTAATTAAAAACAAATGCAGATCAGCGATGCAACATGAAAAAAATAACGCGGCTACCCTTTTATCGTATACCGGCGCAACCATTCACCTTCCTTTCTTCCAGGTGAGTGTCGTTTTCTGTTACCTTATTGTATTCAATCTCGAGGCTATGCAACCACTTGGGCGCCTGCTTCTAAAGTACATTTTGGACCAAGTCAGCTGGCTGCATTCCTCTGGACTGTCTGCAGGGTTGTCTGCACCAGAGACGTGAGCCCACTGATTTCCGTCCATGGTGGTCAGAATCTCTGAGACTCGGTTTGCAATAAAGGTTTTCCATCTGCTAGCAACCATGCCAGAACTATTGTTGAATCTGACCACGCATGAATATTTTGCTTTAGTAAGTTTAAAACTAGGCCCACTTCATTCAGAAGTTTGGCAAGAAGGGTGGCTACGCACAATTCCAGTCGAGGAATAGATACCTGTTTTATTGGTGCCACTCAAGTTTTGGTTGTCTCCAACTGAATAAAGACATTGTTGGTTTTGTCAATGACTCGAAGGTACACCACTGCCGCATAGGCCAAATTGGATGCATCCGAGAACCCATGCAACTCAAGGAGTTGATCGTCTGTGTTGCAGTGCAGCCAACGAGGAATCGTGAAAGACTCGAGCCTTATCAAATCCTCTCTGAAGCTTAGCTTAGTGAAAGCAAATCAGGAGGGAGTTGACTGTCCCACTCGATAGCCAGAGTTTTTGTATCAAAACCTTGGCCTTGGTAATCGTTGATGCTAACCAACCCAGAGGATCAAACAATTTTGATATATCTGATATGACCGTTCGTTTAGTCACCTTTGAGTCAGACAATGGTGACAGATTAACTTTAACTCGAAACGCATCTGTTTCCTTGTTCCATTCTAAACCTAGAATTTTTGTAACTACGTCGATTTTGATTTCCAAGTTTTGACTAGATGGTTTGCCACCAATAGTTTGAAGTAGTTCCTTATTGTTGCTTGACCATTTCTGCAGGGGAAATCCTCCTCTGTTCAACAAATCAGTCATTTGTGTGAAGATACGCTTCCCTTCCGCTACCGAATGACATCCCGTCATTAAATCATCGACGTAAAAATCGGATAGGACTCTCTGTGATACGTCTGGGAAGGCAGTCCCTTCATCACGTGCGACTTGGTGTAATGCTCGAACAGCTAAGTAAGGGGCTGCTGAGGTTCCAAATGTGACGCGTAATAAACGGTAATGCTGAAGTGGCTCAGCTTGATTTTCCCGCCAATATATACGCTGAAAGTCGGCATCATCGTCGGCCACTTTTACTTGGCGATACATCTTAACTATGTCAGCAATTACAGCTATAGGATAGCATCGCCATCTCGTCACTAAGTGCCGCAATTCTGGTTGTAAGGTTGGGCCTGTCATAAGATCACTATTCAATGACGAACCATTTGTTCCCTTACACGAAGCGTCAAACACTACGCGTACCTTACTAGTGTTCTTGTCCTCACTAACTACGGCATGTTGAGGCAGGTAAACTGCATCTTCTTTCTCAGTGTCGCTACATTTTTCCATATGACCTAAATCAAGATACTCATTAATTACCTTCGAGTACTCATTCTTTAGGGAAGGATTCCTTAGTAATCGCTTCTCTAGCATAAGAAACCGTCTACGTGCAATTGCTCTAGAGTTACCACGCTTAGAAGCTGGATGTTCATGCTTAAACGGCAGCTTGACGATATATCTTCCACATTCATCTCTTTTAGTTTTAGCAGCTAATATTTCTTCGCAAGCCAGCTCTTCCTGATTTATGATTTTACTGGATAATACAGGTTCTGACTTCAACTCCCAGAAGCGTTTAAGTAAGGCGTCCCCATCAACATTGCTGGTATTGATGATAACTGTGTGAGAATTAATATTGTTCCCGTGTTTTGAATCGGGACTGGTATCATGAACTAATCCAGACAAGATCCATCCTAATTTTGTTTTTATGCAATAAATCGTCCACCAACGCTGTGAACTAAACCTTCCATGATAATTCTTGAGTAAACCTCTGCTCCTAGGAGCAGATCTATTCCACCTGGGTTATGGAACGCTGGGTCCGCTAACTGCAGGGATGGAAGAATTTTCATTTGGGAGTTATCAATGATATCCATTGATAACTCCCAAATGAAAATTACCCCATTACTGCTTGGTAACAATGCTGTGAGCTTTTCTAAAATGTGTAGCTTAACGTTTAAAGATAATAATGGTTCAACACGAGACGCTAAACGTAAATATACGAATGCCTTAGATTCAAGAGATCTAGAGTTTCCCACTCCAGAAACTATGACCGATTCCTTGGATTTTTTAAGACCCAACAATTGAACCACTGATTCCGTGATGAACGAAGCTTGAGATCCTTGATCCAGCAAGGATCACATAAATAAGGATCCCAAGAGCTAACATCAACCCCAATGTTCCCCAGAGACTGCAAACACTCACTAGTTGTGTCTAACAAGTGACGAGTAGCTGTTGCAGATTCTTGAGTCACAGGTCTCTGATTCATTAGCCGTCCAATTATTGAATTAGCCATGGATCTCTTATTATCATATCTCGCGACAAGCCTATCTCAGCAAATTATGTAATTATTCGCTGTTACTACGATTGATTTAACGAGGGTTTCTACGTCTCCAGTGAGAGAATTCTTCAAATAATGATGAATGATTTTTGCACATCATCAAGAGCCCCATTACCATGTATCAGTGATTTAAACAAGGCCTTGTAATGAGCCCACTCAGAATACTTGCCAGAAAACTTTGGTAAAACTATTTCAGGTAATTTTACAAAACAATTCCTTTTTGGTTCATTGGTAACACTAACTAGAGTTTTAAATTTTAACAAAGTTTCCTTTAACACCGACTTATAGTTTATGTAGTCCTCTTCGGATTTATCATACGTGCTATTTACATAATATTCGGACTTCTGTAACTCGGATCGCTCCATTTCACCTATAAGTTTGTGATGAGTATTTACAAAAAGAGACTATTGCGCTTCTAAAGTCTCTAACCTAGTTTCAACATAAGATGCTGTTACACGATCCTTTCGAGACTTTTTGAAATTGCTAAGTCCTCTAGATATTTTATCAGCAAGGTCTTGTTGAGTTTTTAAATTCATTTTTAATTAATTCAATATGAACGCGAAAACAAACAGATGTGTAAGATCCGGAGTCAATTATTGTTCATAAACAAAGTTGTTATATAAGTTCATGTAAACAATAAAACTTTCTAAGTAATACACTACAAATAACAAGTTCTTACACACTAAAAATATTTAAAAGTAATTATAACATAAATTTTTCAAAGTTCAGTTGTTTACCAACAATGTTAAATTTTTCCCAGGTTAATGTAAACAATGATTATTTTCTAAGTTCATGTAAACAATGATTTATTTCTAAGTTCATCTAAACAATGAACTTTTTCTAAGTCCAGTTTCAAATACACAATTTATTTTTCTAAGTGTTTGAACTTTTGGGCATAGATTCCATGTCCGAACGTTTTTGGTGAAACTATTCTAAGTTAATACAACACTTATAATTTTTCAAAGTTCTAAAGTCACTATTCATGCACTATCTTAAAATTTGCTGAGAATCTACGAATATGACTTTGCAATAAGGTTGAAAATGAACTCACAATTTTTCTTCATTCACGTTTTACACTTGACGATTCAACATTCAACATTAAAACTACTGTCAAATGTCACCTTGATGATGGTATGTTTCTTTGAAGTTGGCAGATACTGCGAATATATTGAATGACAGGAGCTGTCAACTGTTGCTATGAAGTTGACGTCTGCTACTATTAAATTTTCCTCACGAAGTCTGCTGTATATACGAGGAGATGCTTCCCTCTCCGAAGCGAACTCGTGCAATGGTCTTCTTGCTCCGTGGAAGGTCAGATTCCGAGTCTGTCCACTTGACGACAGACGGATACGCTGGCTGAGTAACGATCGACTACCCTTGCCTAGCGTTTCTACAGACACTAATCTACATCCTCGTGCCTATATCCGGCTGAAGGACCATGAACAAATGTCCGAAAACAACTACCTGAGAACTCCTAGTTCATTAATAAAACTACAATAGTTCGGTAGTAAGGATGTATGTTGAACTGCCGACTGGTCATCTCACAACTCCCCTAGAGGAGTTGGGGGGAGACTGGACGAGGCATTGGCCTCTTGCAGTAGCGTTCAGCGCCGCCTGTCGATACAGGCGGGTCGTTGGGTTGGCTGTAAATAGCTGTGGGGTCAAGTCCGGGCGTCAAGTCCGGTGGTGAAGCGTGCCGCTAGCGAGCCCTGACCCCACCGGATGGTTCCGATGGGCGGTCTACAAGCCAGCGGCAGCTGAGGTCATCATCTGGGGGTCACCCTGGGGGCGTCGGCGAGGTCGAGCCTGGCGGGAAGGGTTCCCGGCAGGCGCCCATCAGCCGGCCTCAGGGTGACGTTGTCTAGTCCGGTCGGGCTGCAGCGGGGATTAAGTCCCGCGGCAGAGGTCTGTCCGGGGGGCGCCGGTGGTATGGAGCGATCTCCCGCAGGTGGCGGAAGTTCGACTCCCCGGCGCGTGCGAACATGTTGGCGCTCAAGCGACCGATGTAGTCGTCGAGGCTCTCCATGCGTAGGTCTCGGGCGATCGTTGCGTTCCTCACGAAGCGAGGGGCGCCTACGGCGTGTCGCAGCGACAGCGACTGCTGCGCACGCAACCGTGCACGGTACGTTTCTGCTGCCAGAGCGTACCATGCAGGGGCGGCATAGGTGAGGTGTATGTTGAACTAAATACATGGGGAAGCTAAATAAAATCAGTAATACAAACGCTAGTGCGATTTAAAATACGACTAGCGCCATCTAGTAATACAAAATACAATTACTTCTGTAAAATTTGAACAAACGCTAGTGCGATCTAAAATACGACTAGCGCCATCTAGTAATACAATATACAATTACTTCTGTACAGCTTGAAGAGTGGTGTCGTTCCGTGTAAACGAACTAGAAAGAGGGTAGAACGATATATATGTGCTAGTGACAATATTTCAACCGGTGTGGGTCGTGTTACTCCGTGATCATGGCGCTTGCAATAGTGCCGAAATATCGGATGCTCGCGCGTGTGAAAGTGTACATGGTAAATATCCCGAAAATCAATATTCTACGTAAATAAAAATTATTGAAATTTCAGTCCTTTTTTCCGTCCAGAATATAACATCACGTTTATTTGACCTAACACTCATTAATATTAATAAATTGTGGGATAAATAATATCTCACATTTCACAAACATAATAGCTATTTGTACTAATTAAATATGGAGGGAAATGTTTGTTATAAAAAAAATGTATGTCAAATTTACTAGGTATTTATTGCATAATAATTACGTACATAGAGTTGTTTATAGTATATACAATAATAATAATATATATAAAATAATATATCCATCACGCCTTATCTCCGAAGGGGTTGCAGAGGCATATTATATGCCCACTTTTTACCATGTGGATTCCTGTCCCACGTAATAGGTGGTGAGCCCATTACCGTGTTGAATAATACAGACGCAGGTTGTGGCTACCTGCCGTTGAGTTTTTTCAAGCCGCCCATAACGCCGTTTACCAGGCTTAACGTGCCTTACGAAGCACGGAAACGCTCGCAAATGTAAATGCCACAAAGTGAAAGTTGCCTTACTCAGTGATCGTTTACAGAACACTAAGACCGCGAGGCCACGAGCGTTTCAAATAATACTAATAGTAATAATACTTTTAATACTTTATTTTACTTTTAATATTAATACTTTTGATATATTTAATATATTTCAAAAGTATCAACTGCACTATGCAAACACGGAAAAAATATGCAATAAAAAAATAGTCTAGTCCTTACCGCGGGGTATGTCAGGATCACCAATTTCAATATTGTTGACTCTGACACACCAAGTTGGGGGACTTGGTGTACTGTGTTTGTTATTATTTATTGTTAAAATATATTTATACTAAATAGGAGCCAGTTGAAAATCAGCGCAGAGTTTAGTTTACATAGGTATTGTATGTTTTTAGGTAGGAAATACATACAATATGTGCTAACCTTTGAAAATGCCGTAAGGCGAAACCGGTCAGGTTTAAATAATAAATAAGTGGAACAGTACAAGTGTTTTAGTTCAAGGTGTGTAGCAAGTTCCACCAAGTGCCATCAATCAACAGTGTAAACAATAAAATATGTACACATATAATGTTGGAACAAAATGATATGACGTCTGATGTCATGTCAAATTAAGAAAATGTATGGATATGATGAAAATATAATATATTATGCTAACAAGAGCCAGAAAACGACATGCACACTCTACACCACCGGACTCGTCGCATAGCCCCGCCTCGCAACACATGGAAACCATGGAACCGATTGTTGCTGAGGCGTTGAGCTCGACATCAAGCGACGAGTATTTCTCTCCACCGACGTTGCCAACACCTGTACGTCGGCAGGGGAGACGCTGGCCACCGACGTGCTTGGAGCCCAGAGGCCCACCGGCCTCAAATAGGACCCCAGCTTCCGGTGGTAATGTGCACCGCATACGATGGGCTTCGTCTATGAAGAAAAACGTTATGCGGGCATATTTTGCGCCTACAAAGGGCGGAATTAATCTCACAGCGTATCGTGTTCGTATGCTGCCTTTGTTTTAGGCTCTTGAACCAACGGTCAACGTTTCAGCACAGAGGCTGTCCTGTGCGTGCGAGCCATACAACGCTCTCACATGTTGAATGATGCCGCACTTGAGAGGCTTCGCTCTGAAGTACAGTGTAGCCACATCATCCCTTATTCGTCTCAACCACGTGCATCTAGTGAAACTCATAATGACGTACCACCTGTTGGATCCAATGACGAAGTAATGGATGATGTTGTTACAAGAGTAAGTATCCAGTATAATGATGTATTAAGGAGTACTTTGGAACGTGCGATTAATGAGTATAGGTTTTCTGACCCTAATATTATCTTCCAGTAGGGACGCCGGCGACCGCCGAGCGAGCGATCAGACCTCGTATTCTGCCGCCTAATTCGCTTATTTCCCCAGACTTCCTCCTGGCGGATGGGTTTGGGTATCCCAGCAGTTTTACGGCACCCCGTTGAATCTTTTTGTTTCTTTGCAGAATCTTGCTATCTGATCCACCTTCAGATACTCCAGGTCCTCTTCTTTGAGTTTGTCCGTTCCCAGAACTTACCACCTGATTAATGAGTACATAGGGCACTCAGCTAGTAGGTGGAAGCTGGTCTCCTCTTCCTTCATACATTCGGGGCATTTTGGGTCGTCCATTACTCCTATCACTGTCAAGTGCCTGTTCAAGCGACAGTGTCCTGTGATTATCTCTATAACCAGCCTCATGTTTTCTCTGGTTAGTTAGACCAGTTGGCTAGTTCTTTTTTAATCCATTCCTTTGATAAAGATCTTTGACTATCTCCAGGTACCCATGCAACATCCACTCTCAGTTTTCTCGCCAGCCGGTCAAGTGACCTTTTACACTCTTTAACCATTGCTGACGCAGTCTCCTCTTTGTTAAGGGCTTTCAGTGCTGCTTGACTGTCGCTATATATAATTGCCTTTCTTGTTCCAATTTCGTTACGGATAATTTTCGCACATTCCGTTATGGCGCAAATTTCCGTCTGAAAGACACCAGCGAACTTACCTAACCTTATGGATCTGTTTATCTCCGTTCCGTTTTCGCATTTTATATGCATTCCAGCACCGGAGAGCTTCGTCGATTCCTTCTTGGAACCGTCTGTATAGCAGATAGTACCTTCATCATTGTCTATCCGCCTGTTTTCTTTTTGTCCTATATGTATTCTATACTTTTTGTCAAAGATCCTCTCCTTTTTAATTAGGTCATTATTGAAAAGTATCATTGTCATTTTTTCTTCATAGCCTTTGTTGATACTCGCGTGTCCACTTTCCCCTGAGTATCCTGTCCATAGGCCCAGGCTTTTCAGTTTGAACCATTGTTCTACCGCCTTCTTTTTTATCTCCAAATCCAGGGGGTGGAGTCCCAGTACGATTTCAAGCGCGGCTGTTGGAGTTGTCCTCATCGCGCCCGTCGTCATCAGGGCCGCCAACCTCTGTACCTTGTCTAATTGTGTCTTATTTGTCTTAGTGATGGCCTTGTGCCACCAAACTAAGGCCCCATGTAGTATCCTGGGTAGGATAATGGCTTTATATATCCAAATTGCTGTCGCGGGTTTTACTCCCCACGTCTTCCCTATTGCACTTTTACACTGCATCAGAGCCATTTTGGCTTTTGAGCATGTGTTGTTTATGTGCGTCTTAAAAGTCAGTTTGCTGTCCAGTGTTACTCCCAGGTACTTGATTTCCCTAACCACTTCCAGGACGTGGTTGTTCAGTCTCACCGGCTCAGCGTCTCCTATTTTCCTTTTGATAGTAAATAACACGATTTTGTTCTTTTCGGGATTTAAGCCCTTTACTCTTACACCTTGCCAAAGCTACCTTTAGTCCTTTGTTCATGATGTCGCACATGACGCTTAGAACTGTGCCTGTTACCAGGAGCACCCCATCATCGGAATAGACCTGCGTGTAGATGTGCATCCCATTAATTTTCTTTATTAACTCGTCTATTAGCAGGCACCACAGCAGCGGCGAAAGACAGCCTCCCTGTGGAAAACCTCTTCTCGCTTCTACCGTTATCGTGACGCCTGCTAACTCAGCCTGTATCAGTTTGTTTTCCTCGCGTTTCTAATCATAATCTTTTCAATTTTCCCCTCTAAACTGAAGGTGATTCGCCTGTGATCCGACATGGAGTCACTTTCGTCCACCCTCCAGTCACTAATGTATCGACTTATCCTATCCGTTGCGATAGTGATGTCTAACACCTCTTTCCTCGACCGCGTAACGAAAGTGGGTGTGTTACCTACGTTCATTATACCTAGATCTGAGGTACTTATAAATTCTAGAAGCAAGTCTCCTTTTTTGTTGCAGTCTGTGCTGCCCCAGGCCACGTGATGGGCATTGGCGTCACAGCCTACAACAATAGGGATGCGCTTACCTTGGTATGTCTTGACGATTTCTTGAAGTTCTTGTGTAGGCGGTTCGAAGTCTCTCTCACTTGGTAGATATGCTGAGACTAGAAGCACCCTTTCCTTTTCCTTTCGCGTCTGTAGCGTTATTTCAACGCTGGCGAGGTCACTGTAACAATCTGCTTTTATTAGTCCTAGGGTTCTTGTCTTGCTGCTGGCATAAATGCAGGCCCTTGGAATTGACTCACCATCGTCAGATATATGATGTCTCCTCCCAAAGAGCCGAGCCCAACTATACGTTTATTTAGTACGTATGGCTCCTGCAGCATGGCTATATCTATTGTCTTGTCCACCACATAGCGGCAAAGTTCGGTGGTAGCCTCGCGGCAGTGGTGAAGGTTTAGTTGAACTACTTTTATGTTGTGTTTTTGTGTTGTGTTATTGTATGTGTTGGTTGTCATATGTGTGTGTTATTGTATGTGTGTGTGTTATTGTATGTGTGTGTGTGTGTGTGTGTATGTGTTTTTGTACCCTTTCTACTCGTGTTCCGCGTCCGCGGCCCGCTCCTTGCACCAGTACGGCTGCAGTAGTGCAGCTCTCTGTGGGGGAGACAGGTCCTTCCGCAGGGTATGGAGGGGGTGTGTTGTGACGTGTGTTGTGTTGATATTTGGGTTGGGTGTCGCCTGCTGTTGTTTAGGTGCGTCGCAACTATCAGAAGGGTTCTCCCGCGGGATTGCCCTCTGCTTTTCGCCCACGCTACCTGAGGGCAGCTCCCTTCCCGCGGTTGTGTGGTGTGTTATGTTTGTGGGGTTAGCACTCCGTTGGCTCGGTTTGAACCCTTCAGTGGGACCTCCTGTAGAGGTTCCAGGCTGATTGTTGCTACCATTGTCAACAAGCGCTGCTCCCCTTTGACCGTCCTTTTCTTCCTTCCTTTCTCCCAGTCCTTTATATTTTATGGGTCGGGCAAGAACGCGTGGCCTGGTAGTTTAGCCACACGTTTCCCGCCGTCACCGCTTCCTCAGGAACGCCCACTGTAAGTCGCACTCCCAGTGGGAGTGTTTCCCTATGAATGGGCGTCCACTGAGAAACCTTCAGCTCGTCCTCCCTGTTGTCGTTCTGGGCCCTAATAAAGTCCATTGGATCAATAGTGAGGCCCTCTGCGCTTCCAGAGAGCCAGATGCACATTCTGTGCCTCTCCAGCCTCCTCGCCTTTAGAGGCACGCCATCCTGTGCACCAAACTCGCAGCCCAGAAGCCACCTCATCGAGTCCTCGGTGCCCGGCGTCACGAGGTAATAGCCCTCCGCCACCAGACCCGAAGCCAAGAATGTCAGACTTCCGCTGCGCAGTCCAGCGATGATGGCCTTCTCGATCTGGAGAGTCAATTTTCGCCTGATCTCAGCAGCCGCAGCCTCATCCACCGGCGCCCCATCCTCCCGCTGAATGACGACCGAGAAATCACTTTGATTTGGCTGTGGTCGCCGTGATCCCTCGCCCCGCTCAGCGTGGTGGTGTTTTGGACGCTTCGGTGGCTGTTGCTACGACTGATCACTAGTATCAGTGCCCTGTCGCCGTACCTTGGGGGCCCTGGAAACTGCCCGCCCCGCCGTCGCACTGGCTTGGTTAGCCATGGCCACGCCGGTTCGAGCCTGTTCCTGTCCATTCCCCATATGCTTCCTTCGGGCCTTCTTGAGGCGTTTCCATTTAGAGTAGGAAACCCAGCCTTCCTCATCTCCAATATTCACTCTCGACAGATCGTCCCCGAGAGTCTCCGAAAGAGACCTACCAGGACGCATCTGTCCGCGATTTCCTTGCTCTTCTTTATTCTTGATATTTCGCGCAAGTTGCTCCTCCACAGATACGGAGCTGCCTGCGCCACCAGCTGCAGCATTATTCGATACTGCTGGTGGCGCAGGGAGGGGTTCCCCGGCTCCGCCGGTACCGTCCTGTGGTAGACACGACACTTTTTTGGACATTTGCGCATAATAAGTTTATTCCGGGGCTGCCGGTTTGTGTGGGGGGAGGGGAGGGTTTGGATGGGTAGGCGAAAAAGGGGGGTGATCATGGATAGGATATGGGAGGGTGATTTGCCGTCGCGCGCGCCAGCCCACTTGCGTTCACCTCTTTTCTTTGACTGTGGCGCGGTGGGAGTGCATCCGACTGCTACGCAAGAGGTCGTGGGTTCGATTCCCACCCAGGATAAAACTTTGTGTGGTGAGCACGATGGTTTATTCTGTGTCTGGGTGTTATTTATCTATAACATGTATCTATTTAGAAATCTAGATCCCATAACACAAGCTAATATTAGCTTACTTTGGGCTAGATGGCATAACACAAGCTAATATTAGCTTACTTTGGGCTAGATGTGAAAAAAGTGTCCCACAATATTTATTTATTTATTTATTTGTGTTCACTAGTCCGCCAGCGCGCCCGCCCGGATGAAAAAGGGTGGGAGAGGACAGGGTTGGGGAGTGGAGCGGCCAGAGGTTTTGGTTACGTCAATTACTGAGGGTATTTGACCAAGAACGGGCAGCAACCTCGAGAAGGATAGTCCTCTGGCCTTGTCTAGGGGATCCTTGCGACCTGCGCTACTCCCTAGACCGTTTGCCAAACCCAACACCGGACAGATGTTGGGAGTAGGGGGAACACCAACCACTCATTTAGTTGATTGATCTTCCCCCCGCCTTCTGACCCTAAGTATCATCCACGTTTGCCGCGTTTACCTACGCATAAAAAAGAAACAATTGGAGAAAATGTATTTATTTTATTTATTTATTTCTTCTTAAATATTGTTACAACAAATTATTACAACATAATCTTTACAGTTTGGAACATGGTTTATAATCTTTGTTGTTTGATACAGACTCTGCTTCTTAAACTAGGCTGCAATGCCTGTATTTTAAAAACCAGGTTTCCGGCGTTGGAATTATACCATGTTACAAAAACAGAATTATTAACAAATCACTGTTTACGTTGTATGAATGAAGAAAATAAACAACAAGAGAAAAAATAACTAATATTAAAACATTACCAGCATGCGTGTATGAGTCATGTGTGAGTCTGTGTGTGTGTGTGAGTGTCCGTGTGAGCTGTGTGTGCGTGCATGTGTGTGTGAGTTTTTATGTGTATGTGCATGTATGTGTGGATAGGATTGGGTGAGCTTATGTGTCCTATGTGGCAAAAGTAAGCAGGGACTCAGTTGAGTCATATATTTGCCTTAAATTCCGTCACTTTGATTTTAATATCATGAGTGTTTAAGTTACTTATATGCAGATGCTTTTCTATGTGCTTGTATATGTGTATACTAATAACATAAAACTGACGTCTAGCAAAGCTAGTTCTATGGAGTACGGTTTGAGGGAGATTTCTGCGTTTATTTGGTTTTGAGAAAGGCAGCGACGCGTGAGTCCTAGCAATCGATCTAACAATAAACCGTTGTCGTATCGTCAGTACCTTACAGTCCTCTTATAGTTTAGTAGTTGGATATCTGATAGGTTTTTAGTCATAACTTTGAGTAGGGCTCTTTGAGCTCTCTCCACTGACAAGAAGGCTGTCTTATTTGCACCATCCCATATGGTTACGCAATATCCTATAACAGATTGGCACAATGCAAGATAGACCAATTTCAGCGTGTCTGGGTCCGCGCATTCCCTAAGTATTCTAAATGTAGGAATGAGTCGCAAAATTCGAGTTATTACTATATCCAACTGTTTATCCCATCAGATTGATCGCGATTCGATGATAGCGATTAAAAAAACTTGTCCCTCAATCCTCATATCCGCTGGCACTGTACATCTACTAGCTGCTTGATGAGAGAAGTATCAAGAAATTTAGTGCAGGTACATGGGCGTACCCAGGGGGGGGGGGGGGGGCAGAAGGGCACGGCCTCTCCTAATGGTTTCGGTGTTATCCAGCTTCTTTGAAGTTTAGTTTGGATTCCGCTTTATGAGGTGGAGAGGCGAGCGTGAAATTTTAAGGTCAAGCCGCCACGCCGTCTTGAGCTGGCTTCTTACACAGCGGGTCATCCAGCGTACTTTAAACATAGGTAGTTATTTAAGAAATTATATTAAAAATACCGGTTTTAATTAATATCTAGGTATTTATTATTTACTAGTGGACGCACAGCGGTTTAAACTAAAGAACTGGATAAAATGTAGCGTTAGTTACTTCTTATAGATATTATATGAGTCCCAGTGAAAGTCCTATTAAAATCGGTTCAGTAGTGTCAGAGATTAGCCGGAACATACAGACAGTTTTTTTTTATGTAGGTATCGTACTTGATATTATTCAAAATCTGAAGACAAGCAAGAGGCATAAGGTGTATTCTGTGATCTATCCAAGGCTTTTGATTGCGTTCAGCAAGAAATTACATCACTATGGAATAAAAGGCAAAGCTCCCGACCTTCAAAAAAGACCGTCTTCAAATTTCTTCTCTGATAAATAAAAAAAAAGCTTTGTGGAAAAGGTTATTACGCTGTTAAAGACTATTTGCAGGACAAGGACGTCAGGAAATGATCTGTTCGAGCCGGTGGTCACTTTAAAAATATGAAATTTATCTTTAGTTCTAGTGTTTTGTAAGCGCTGTTAAAATGGTCTATGCAAAATAAAGACATTCATTATATAGTGAAAATCTGTTAATTTGGAATTACAAACACTTCAATATATTTATCTAAATAGATTTGAACCTAAATAAAAAAAAAAAATATAAATTACGAAATCAATTAAATTTCAAAACCTCCTACGCCAAAATATACTTGTACTTTAAGGAACAACTCAAAAAAGTACAATTGATCCCAAACTCCATATGTCTGCTGTGAGTTTTCGAAGAGTCTGGTTCTCTGGAGATCATTTTCATTGCAGCATTAGTTCAAAGTTATCAATTAATTGTCATTTAACGATTATACTGACACGCGTTAAGCACATATCTGATACTCTTACACTGCCTGAACTATATTAACCAAAAATAGCTGAGAACCACCACCAAGAAACTGCCTCTCATATGACAAAAACCACATTAAAATCGGTGCCTCCGTTTGAGAGCTACGATGTCACAAACAGACACACACACACCGATATCGACGTCAATCTTATAACACCCCTCTTTTTGCGTCGGGGGTTAAAAACAAGTAATTTGAAGCTTGTAAAAATCTGAGTTGCCCCCCCTGGCCTAGATCCTGGGTACGCCCATGTGTAGATACAAAAAAAATTCAACAGCAGGTAGCCACAACCTGCGTCTGTCTATTTCAACACGGCAATGGGCATACCACCTATTACGAGGGACATGAATACACATGGTGAAAAGTGCACATTTAATGTGCTTGGAAAAAAATTGTTAAGAGGTAATTAATCCACAAGCTCTAATATCTATTATTTAGTAGTAAGTTTTTACTAAAAGTTAAGTACACTAGATTTGTTGATACTTTTCTCATCAACCGCCTAGTACATGTACAGTGCCAGCGGATGTGAGGATTGAAGGACCAGTTTTTTTAATCGCTATCATCGAATTGCGTAGATAGTTTTACTCCATTTGTTTTTACAAAATGGTTTAAGAGATCTACTAAAACTTTATGTAGAAAAGAAAAGATTTTATAAATTTGATTGGATAATATTGACAAGATAATTTTCTTTCTTGTGTGGTGTGAGGGACCACGGTTAAGTCTCTATATATTTGTTATATTTGAAGTTTTTTGGTCTGTAATTCTATAAATATCGTTTACAAGTGTTGTACTAATTGTCTGTAGTCACAATGCCTTAATCTGGCCGATACTTTCATAGATCTGGCTGATGGGCTGTGAGAACTGAGGGACCACACTTTAAGAGCTGTAGTTTTTGCTATATTTCTTTACAAATTCCCAAATTTGTTCAACAATTTTTTTAAGACTACTACCATTTCTAAAACATACTATTTCAGTTTTGCGACAAAAGAGCATGGTCCCTCAGTTCACACAAACATGTTCTTCCGACCCTTAATGACACGATGCATTGGTTAATTTTTATATTTTTTACTTACATAAATTCAGTAGGTTCAATCAATCGTTTAAAGAATTTGTCCTGATTTCTGTTTGGTCATGGTCACTTATTTAGAAAGGGACACACTACCGCCGAGAGCCGTCTCAAGCGGACCGACTATTTCGCCGTAGTGTACTGTATAGTTATAAGTATAAGGTATTTAAAAAAGTTTTCAGTTTTTTTTTTTGGGTTTATTATATGGCCTGGTTACTAAGACCTTTTAGCCAAATCTTAATTCATATTTTTTCAAACTTCTTTCTTATTAGGTATCTAAAATGTCCCTACGTCCTCCCTACGTAGTTCCCATCTAAAAAATGTCTAACGCGTCAAAATAGGTTTTTACTTCTGTCAGCACTCCCGGAATGCAACCCGTAATTTTTTTCACACATGTACTCGCTTTCTGGATGCTCATTTTGAGTTGATTTCATTGAATAATAAACGTTCAGTAAAGTTAAGCAATTTAGGCACGGTTAAATTTTGGACAGGTGATCACTTTGAAAGTAGGTACAGAATAAATCAGTAGAAATCTTGCTAGCAGACAAGTATATATATAGTGCCAACTGATCGAAAGTGGTTTTTCGCGCATTATGTAGGAGGACGCAATACGTCCGGGCATTGCAATAACGATTCTAATCAATTGATTATGTATTATACTTTTTATAAACCTAATGGATCGAATGATCCATTGACTTGGCAGAGGGGAATGTTCATGTAGGGCGAGTCCTTTAGTATGATGGTCTAAATTAGTATCGGAAAAAAATATCGTACTCATTAAAGTATCGAACCAAAAGCATCGAGTACTTTTCTTAGGGCTTTATGAGTATATGTGACGCCGTGAATATCAGTCAGTAAGTAACGTCAGTGTTGCTTTAGTAGAACAAAACTGAAAAAAACATTAAAGTATCGATACTTCCAAAGTATCGAGTATTATTGTTAGGGCCTTATTCGTATATTTACTTTTGTATCGAACGGGATTTCAAGCGGCACTATATTACACTAAAAGCGTTCGATACAAAAGTATGTGTTCAACGTATATTAGTTTAATACAAATCTTATGCGTATATGTCAGTCATTAAGTAACGTGAGTTTAGATAAAACAGAACTTGTAAAAAACTTAAAGTATCGATACTTCAAAGTATCGAGTACTTTTCTTAAGGCCTTAGGCCTATATGCCAGACGTCAATGTCAGTCAGTAAGTACGTAAGTTTAGCTTCAGTAGAACAAAACTGGAAAAAAACATTAAAGTATCGATACAAAAAATTTAAACAAAAGTACAAAAAAATACAAAAGAAAAAAGCGCTTTTAATTTCAATTTAATACTCTCACGTATTTCCGAGATAATTGGTTTGACAGACAGACGGACAACAAAGTGATAAGGGTTCCTATTTTTTTTATTTGAGGTATAGAGCCCTAAAAAGGCGACTGTGACTTTACAAATTAAAAATATTATTTTAAAATAATATTTAGCTTATTAGTTATCTACTTCAGTAAGTTCCCATTGCTTCTGAAACAGAAAATTCGCGATACGAATATGCAGATAAAAACAATTAATATTAGAACAACGGCAAACGAGTGGAAGTAATGAAGTAAATTATTAGTAAAGTGAATTAAGAAAGGATACGAGCTGAACTGTGAACCGAAGGAACGATTTCGAGATCAATATTTGTTTAGTTCAATTGAATTATGGCGTAAGGTTAAGTTTTAAAAGGGGTAATTTCTAGTAAAAAAAAGTACTCATTAAGTAAAGTATTGAACACAAAGTATCGAGTACAAAAGTATCGGTATCGAAAGGAAAAGTATCGATACCACAAAGTTTCAGTACTTCTTTCGTGTCCCTTCATGTCGCTCTTTGACTCTCCCTATGTAGGTAAATATCTTTCGTTATTTGTTGAATTTCTGGCGTCTTCTTGTAAATTTTCATCGAATATTTAAGTGAGAGTTTATATGAAGTCCTATTATTCGGCATGAGATCTGGATTAAAAGGTGAATTAAAAATATTTCACTAACAACATAACCTGCAAAATATTCGGGGTATTGAGAGTGACATTGTCAATAAAACTGAAACTTTGGCAATTTGAATTTCATATTTTTCCCTAATTAATGACACTAGTTTGAATCCTGTACTGGTTCATCATTTATTGAGCCCAACGATGTTTGGGAGATCCTTTAGTTTTACCGGGAATGTGAAGCCGGCATTACGCCATACAAACAACGAGTCTACGAGATCAGAATGACAGAATCAGATTCTCACGTCACGTCACTGCTTCTGTAGCGTTCTGGGTTCTGTCTGTTTTTAATTAGCATAAAAATAAATGACAGAAAAAGCGTAATCTATTTTCGCACTGGAGTGAAAGTGATAACCAATATTTTTGTATTCTGAAAGACTAAGCTAATAATGTAATGAAGTTGTAGAACATAAAAACGATGATGGACACATTATTTTTCGTAAAAGAAAGAAAATAATTTGTTTAGAATACACACAAGTCAATATTATGGTTTCTAAAATAAGATTGTGTTAATGCCTGGAAATTATAATCAGTGCAGCTAAAGTTATCAAGTTATGAAGCTGATTTACTATCTTTGTGATTAGATTACAATAAAAATTATATCCATTCCAAGTTCCTATTTAATTAGTTATCAATGAGTGAGTAAGAGTGTGCGCAATGTCTATTTCCAATTGTATTGAAGAAGACGAGTCTTATCCACTCCACGAATGTGTATTTATTGGTGATGTCCGTAAACTATCATCGCTTCTAAGAAACAACGATGTTACTCGTAAAGACATGCACGGTAACACGGCCCTGCACCTGGCTGTCATGCTCGGTCGTAAGGAGTGCGTTCAGCTGTTGATCGCGCACGGTGCCCCTGTCAAAGTAAAGAATCTTGCGGGCTGGTCGCCCCTGGCCGAGGCTATCAGCTATGGCGATCGTCAGACCATATCATCGTTAGTACGGAAATTAAAACAGCAAGCTCGAGAGCAAATGGAACTAAGGAGACCAGATCTCATTAGAGCTCTTGCTCAGATACAAGACTTCTACATGGAACTGAAATGGGACTTTCACTCATGGGTACCTTTGGTTTCCAGAATATTACCCTCAGATGTATGCAAAATATACAAAGCAGGTTCTGGAATTAGATTAGATACAACATTAGTAGATTTTACTGATATGAAATGGGAGCGAGGAGATATTTCTTTTATTTTCCAAGGTGAGAAACCACCTTATGAGTCTCTGACCGTATTAGACAACAAGGCTAAAGTTTACCAAAGGGTGCGTTATGAAGAAACTGAAACTGAAATTGAGGATGAGGTAGATATCCTCATGTCAAGTGACATTTTGGCAGCTCAGATGTCTACAAAAGGAATTGCATTTACCCGGGCCCAATCAGGTTGGATATTTCGTGAGGATCGCAAAGAAACTGTAGCTGGATTATATAAAAGTGATGTCTATACTATAACTGGTCTTGTATTAGAGTCCCGCAAGAGACGAGAGCATTTGTCTACTGATGACCTACAAAAAAATAAAGCCATTATTGAAAGCCTAACAAAAGGAAATACACAAAATTTGGAGACAAATTGTGATCAAATTCGTAGAGCATCACTTAATCCTCCACCAGAGAGCTGTGTCAACTACAATGCTTACATATCATCTCCCCCTGGACAGTATCCCAGTCTAGGTAGAGATCTTGTATACAAAGAATCATCCAGAAACTTCCGAGCCACCATTGCAATGAGTGATGACTTTCCTCTTAGTGTGGAAATGTTATTAAATGTACTTGAAGTGATTGCACCCTTTAAACATTTTGCTAAACTAAGACAGTTTGTTGCAATGAAGTTACCTACAGGATTTCCTGTTAAAATAGATATCCCAATATTGCCTACAGTGACAGCAAAAATAACATTTCAAAAGTTTGATTTTCGTGATGATATTAGCCCTGATTTATTTATAATACCCGAAGACTATGTTGAGGATCCACTAAGGTTCCCTGACTTATGACGCTTTGATGTTCTAACACTGTTTGAAATTAGTGAAAGGCCTGTGTGGCGCCGTGAAGTGAAAAAAGGTCGTGCTAAACGATTAGCTTGGTGCAAATCCATGGGGAATGGTTTTCTTACTATAGAGTTCCCAATGTTATTTGGACTGGGTAGTTCTTATTCTAGCCACTGTGTCCTTTTTGTTGAATAGCCAAATTGGAAGTTAGGGATGTTAAAATTATTAGTAGTCATGTGGTCAACAGTGTTAGAATTATATATACATTATTTATTCTGGAATCTTTTTAACTCTGTAACATTTTAATTTATAAATTGTTATATTATATATTTTACTTTATTACTTTTTGCAATAGTTGGCATAAGTTCACTGAAGTCATGGACATATAAAAAAGATGATGTGGCTCATTTCAGCTTGCTTACCATAGCTGCATTGGATTTCTATACACCAATATAATATGCAGATTTTTAGCATCTCAGTGTTTCCAAATTATATCCACCTATTTTCTATATCTCCATGACTAGAACCTAACTATGAATTTGTCAATGTGTCATGGCAACAAAAGTATAAACTCACTGGCATATTGCCCATAGTTTTGTAGCTATTTATGTGTGAAATGCACATTCACTTTTAGGTACCATTTAGATTTATTGTTATATACATTGAAAGTGGTAGTAGCCTAATATTGGCTGTCAGAGAGAGAGAGAGAGAGAGAGAGAGAGAGGTTTGTAAGACATGACAATGTACATTTTTTGAATTTTAGCACATTTGGAGGCTTTTTACTAAATTAGAAAATTATATGTAGGTAGTAAATGTTATCATATCGTAGCTTAAAGCCTCAAACAGACAAAGTAGTGTATCATATAAATTAGCAATTTGTTTTAAATGTTCCGATTCCTCTTCATACAGGAGTGTTGTTTCCGTGTTCTTTATTATTGTTATTATTATTTATATAGTTTTGTTATTTATTCAAAACAAATATTTGTTACACAGCTTGGATTTTTGAGAAGGGGCAGTGAGGGTAGTTAGCAGCCTGTTCGCGGCCAAAAAATAGGGCGCTCCTCAAAAACATCAGGAAATAACCATACCGAGTCACTAACAAATATAAACAGTATTTCTATGAAAGCTTAGATAATTGGCAGGCATATTTGGTAGGACATAAATAGTTTGTGCGCGTTACTACCATAACGTAGAAAATATATGTATCAAAAAATTGCAGTCCTATAAAATTTAGCAAAATGAGCAGCGTGCGTGCGATGCGCGTTTCACGAAAAGGTTTTAATGACTTTATTTCTAATTCGGAATAAATTGTTGTTTCTTGGCTTTAAATGAACCACATAATAAATTAAAGATGTTTGTGCTCAAATTTAACTTGATTGACACGAACTGCAACACCAAATTTATACATGCTACATTGCATCCGCTTGCGTGTTAGTTTTATATTGATTCCGTCATAATCAACATACCCATTGTAATGACCTACTTGCGTCTACTATATCGAAAGTCATACTTAGTCGCAAATTGTACCTATAGATGACACCTTAGAAAAGATTGCGTCCACATTTCAGTCACACGCAATAAGCATTTATTGCGTGTGACTGAAATGTGGACGCATTTCTTCATTTCTACAAGGACAAAGAAAATTTGTGCTCATGTGGATCTGTTCTTACAGCTTCCAGGTGGAGTCACCTGGAAGCTGTAAGACTGCTGCTCTTGCGGTTAGTCCCTGTCAACAACACTATTTCTAAAATCTCTGTTAAAGATTATGATACTTACTATGTTCACGCTGTATTCCTGACGGGGTAGTCAGAGAGTACAGATCGCCAGGCTTTGCGATCCATGCATACTTCTTTCGCTTGAAGATTCATTAAACGCTTCATACACGCACGTCTGGGTATACTAATTTTTCATATTTATCTCTTCTAAGTTGGTGGACGCAAACTGGTCCACAGGTGGTCGCAATCTGGATTTTATGGACGCAAAATGCGTAAATCATGTTTTGGCTATTAGTATATTTATATAATAATGTATCAAACGGTTTGTCCAAAATTGTGTGATAAATTTAAAACCTACCAACTCCACTAAGTGGACGCGAACAGGCGAAGTTACCAATTTTTAATTAAAAACTTCGTTTACTTACTTTTTCAACCAACCCCATTCAAAACAAAAAGTTCCGCCAATGTCGAAATTGAACATATTGAAGTGTCTCCACTTATTTAATCTTTAAACCTGACCGGCTCAAAGGTTAGCACACATTATAAGCTTCTTGGATGTAATTGAATATATCATTATACTCAATGACATCCAAGATGCATAAAATATGTGCTAACCTTTGAAAATACCGTAAGGCGAAACCAGTAAGGTTTAAAGAGTAAATATGTGGAACAGTACCTACAAGTGTTTTTATTCAACATGTGTAGTAAGTTCCACCAAGTTATGCCATCAGTCAACAGCAAAACAGTAGAAGTTGAACTCTCTCACTGAAAAATATATGGGGAAAGATTTTATGCTATTACTGTAGTCTCAAGTACAATACCTTAAATTGTCCAACATACTTTTATGATCCCCGTAAACTCAGTGTTCTATAAACGATCACTGCGTTAACCATATTTAGCTATGGCTGGTCTTCAGATGAGTGACCGCTTTGTGGCATTTCCATTTACGAGCGTTCCCATTACTTTGGAAGGGACATTAAGGCATAGGTCCCGGGTGCCAGTTGTTAAGCCTAGTTAAAAGCCTTATGGGGGCGGCTTGGAAAATTTGAACAGGTCGCCACAACCTGGACTTCTTCATTTCACCACGGTACCTAATGGGCTTACCACTTGTTACGTCTGTATTAGAAAAAATGCTTAGGTACTGTGAATGCGGACGTATAGTATGCCTCTGCTATCCCTTCGAGTATAAATGCGTGAGTAATAAACAATAAAGTAAATTAATGATTTTATTGTTTAGACTTTTTTTTTGCTAATGGTATTTTTTTCAAGAATCTGTGAATGCAGTTCAGGATATGGATGGTCTCATTAGAAAATTTTCCTGTAACTATAAAGATTAAGGTACCTGCTCTTACTGTTCCGTCTCATATATCCACCCTATATATTAATTTATTTGTTCTATATTTCAGTCCCCAATACTGAACATAGACTTGTAGATTCCCCGGCCTTTTTAGGAATTGAGCCAGTGAATACCCCATCTATATCAGTGGAAAGTATAAGTAAATATTTAATGTGTGCGTGTGACTTACGCTACAGAGAAAGTGACACTTACACATTTACTCTTGGTTTACTTATGCTTTACTACGTACACTTCACGAGCGTGCGTCAACATACAAAATAGTGGATCGTAAAATCATAAGACATGTGGGTCTTGAAAAAAATCGCAATACCAGCGGTGAAGATACCACAAGTGTTTCATTTCTATTACATCGTTTTAATTGCAACACAACTATAGCAAAAACTCATTGCGGTAGAGTTCTGTTCGAATACCGCATCTATGTGCTGGAGGCTTCTAAGTTCACAAGCATCGCTTCATCCCCATCTTGTGCCTGTACCTAAACTTACCAATGATAGAGAATACCTTTTTGGGTTAATATTTTAATGTTAGTCAATTGCCACAAAGTATTGTGTGATAAGTGTTTGTGTGTAAATAAGAAAGAAATACAGTAGATGTTTCTGGAATAGATCTAGATTAAAAATAGAAAAAGCACAGAATGTACTTACTTTACAGAATAGCACATGATAACCGTAGAAAAAGCTTGTAGTGAATTGCGCAATAATGTGTATAAATTACATGACAATAAAACATTGAAATGACAAATCCCACCAAACAAATAAATGTGTTGAATGTATAAAATTTCATTTCTTGCCAATAACCAAACTATTTATATATATGACGGAACTTCCTTCTGGTTGTATATCATTGAAATATTAAAGCAAAATGTTGTAATAAAATTCAAAGTAACTTAGATTTTCATTTGTTTCCTACCAATCTCTCCGTCCGCTTTGAAAAGATTGCGCTCGTGCGTTAAAATCGAGATAATCAGTGTGTCAGATTAGTAAAAGGGTACGTACCCATTTGAAACTGTCAATATAACTTCTCAACCTATACCTAAACAGTTTTATAGGTACTTAGCTAATCATCAACCGAGCCGAGCGCTATTATTTGCATCAGACCATCAGACGCTCTTCGCTAATATAATTGACGGTACTAAGCGATAAGGCCCCTGTTTAGTAGCGATCATAAGTATTGCGAAATACTTAGATTATATAAACAATAATCTAAGGTGAAATATAAATAAAAAAACATTTAGTCAATTTTTTTTTAATAAAAATCTGGCGAAATATGTAAATACTTACAGGTTTTAGTAAAAGCAAACATTCACCAATTAATATTAAGTAGGTAAGTACATAAAACTTTATATCTCTATCTCAGCACAATTGAAGTCGATAATCTATTGAAATACGCACTGTCACTATAATTGCCAATATTATTTCTTTAGATTATCAATTTTCTTAACAATTTAAATGCCCATAACATTCAAACTCATTAGAACTAGTTACAAAACACGGATTGTGCTGCGATATGAGTTACTCAAGAGACCAATATGATTTACAAATGATTTACACAACACAAGGTACACCTTGCCAACCCGAAAACCCGATAAGTGATTAAATATAAGCAGTTTGTTTAATTTCAACCCACTATTTGTTAATAAATAAACCATTACCCAAACTTAAAACATGCTTGTAGATAACGTTCCAAGAAATCAATAACCAATACATAATCAAAATCACTACAATATTTTAAAAAACAAAATTTTTTTTTTTGTAAATCCAAGATTATATACATGGACAACGCATATAGCCATACAGTCATAATTACTGACCTCCATTATACAAGTAGATACACTGGACCATTTAGTATAGGAATGTAGGTGCTCATAAATGGGTTACAGGGTATCCCAAATTGTTGACTCGTTGCTGCGCACTTGACAAAGCTAGGTTTGCGTTACGAGGGGAAGCTAGAGGGGCTGAGACGCGCTCGAGATAAACTTGTTGTGGCGGCTTTCGTTCAACTAAGGAGCTTCGCTACTACCTAGTTATCTGCTATACAGACTGGACTTTAAGCTAATGATATCTCAGAAAACGAACAGGTACAGAAGGGTACTCAATAAACTGGTAACTCAATAAACTGCAATTTAGGACTCACAATGCTCGTCACCAACCTCCAAAACTCTGTCCTATGTCGCATAGCTCTTATTTTTTATGATGATGTTAAGGTTGTGTATTAATGAATAAACAGGGGTTACGGCGGATATAAATGTTTTCGAATTCTTGTTAATAACATAAGCAAGAATAACATTTCCTCTTCATTTTAGTAAAAATATGTTGAAAGTTGAGAAAAAGACGTATAGCACGGCTGAGTATCAAACTTGAGTGTGATGCGCGAGCTGTCAAATATAGAACCTCAGACTCTCACATTGGCGCTTTCTTAGTGAAATCTGTACTTGTCTAATAGAGGTCAGTGGCCAATCATTCGTAGAAAATAGTTACCCAGTTCAGTCAGGATTAGGTTCAGTTCAGAGACTGGCATGATCCTAACACATCGTCGGTGAGCGCCTTCAATGTTTCATCCAGCCCGAGGGTAATGACGCGTAGTGACACAGTTGATCTCCGTGCTATATAGTATCAAATAACCATACAACTTAGTGATTTGTCTCAAGTATACAGCTCGCTTACACGGAATATACAGCTTTCATTTCATTCGTTTCATTCATTCATAAATAACATACATACATATTGTCACGTCTTTATCCCCGAAGGGGTAGGCAGAGGCATATTAGATGCCCACTTTTTACTGTAGTTATTTTTGTCCAGGAATGGACAGGCGCAGGCTGTGGTAACCTGCTGTTGAATTTTTTTACGCCGCCCATAAGGCCTTCAACTTGGCTTAACGACTGCAATTTTAAGCCAACGGCTTAACGTGCCTTCCGAAGCACGGAACTGGGGTGGGTGTAAAGGGCCTAATAAATTTAATAAATAAAAATAAATGTGTCTATTTTAGATGTTAAATTTGGAAGAAATTTTAAACTCTTAGCCTTTTTAGTGAGGTGATAACAAAAAGGCTAAAAGGTCTTATGTGCTGACACTAATTAGCACGACCAATTAAAGTCCTGGTAGTCTCGGACTGGAATAAATGAGGTGTCCTAAAATATTACAATAAGCAAAAAACAAAGTATTTATTTATAATTAATATGAAAGCCAGGTTAAAATGTTTTTGGTTTTCATTTATGAGGCGTTGCCGAGTTTCAGAAGGTACACTAAGCCGCTGATCTCGGTTGCGTTAATATAGCAGTAATGTGTTCGGGTGTATCATCCAAGGGCTCGCCCGGGAACTCCCCGCCATTGACATCGTCAGATGGCAGGGCACCGTGTAATTTTAGTCGGTCCGTCCATGAACATTTCGACACGTTAAATAAAGATTAAATTTACCCATCTGATTGTAATCTATATATATAGGCCTCTACCAAAAATGCCACAACGTTCGGTCTGCTACAACTTTTAATGTGCCAATGTGGATAGTTTTAGGCGAGTTACTACTTTTAGGCAATTCCCAGCGGAAAGTATCAACTGACTGAGAGAAATAACAAAAATATAAGGCGAAATGAAATAGACCCTTAAAAGCGTGAAAATATAAATGTATGACAAACTTTAAGCAAATATCCTATGGGAAGGTAGTAAGAGATGAATAAATGAAGTAAGGATCGCATGACAGCCGTATATGGGATCCTAGTGAACGAGGAAAGGTCTATTAAACTTTGTTCATCGTGCATCGTTCAATACTAGCTACAAGAAAACAAATATTGCGTACCTGTTTCAGGTATATCGTCGACAAACTGAAACAACAAAACATATGGTCGTTTAGTAAGGAATGAGAACGCAGAATAAATAAGTAAATAAACATATTGTGAGACACTTTACACAGCGCCATCTAGCCCATACTAAGCTATAAGCTATAGTTCTATAGGTTTTACACAACTGATAAACATATATATTTCTAAATACGTACCTACATATTATATGTAGCAAACACACAAATTCCGAAAAAAAATAACATCTAGATAGACCTATTATCTCAATTACGTACCGTCCTTTTTAATTATGGTCACTCTTTACTATAGATTCAGGGAGTCTCAACAAATGCGAAGTTCATATCAGTGGTACTTATATTATAGAGGCAAACGTTTGCGAGTGTGTAGTTTGTTACTTATACACGCTGCAAGGGCTGGTCCAATTGGATAAAATTTGGCGTGGAGATAGCTGATACCCTGGATTAACACATAGGTTACTTTTTATCCTGGGAATAAGTTCCTGTAAGAAACGGGAATGGGAAAATATCTCCACGCGGGCGTTCTCGAATTTATAATACTTTAAGGATATCTCTGCTTTTGCCAACGTCCTTATGGCTGCAATTATTACTTTTTAGTTCAGATTTGTCACGTTAGATGTTTTTTAAAAAAAAAACTTTGGTTGGCATTAAGTTTTAAATCCTATTAATATTTTAACTGAGAAAGTTTCTAGCAAGCAGTAAGTAATAGTAAGCAGTAAGCTTTCTGTAAAACCATTTTTTTTTTAATATTACATATTTTTTCTGAAGATAGGTACTAACCGTGGGTTCTTTCACTTTCGATGCAAGGCGCCTACGGAACCCGGCGAGGCGTTTAGTGTAGCCGCTGGCGATACTTACACCGCTACTGATGGACTCCGATGACGTCGAAAAGACAGATTCTGTAAAAAAAAACATTTTACTTGTTCATTATAATATACCGAGGATGATAATATATATATCTACCTATACATCGCTAAAATAAAAGGTGAAGTATTCATGTACACAGAGAAATATGTTGTTTGTTAGGTTTTTGTATTGTTCTCCTACTTAATACGGGATATTTTACTTTTTTGTTTGAAGAATGTAATTCCATAACTAGCTGTAAGACCTAAATTCTATGTATTGTAAGTTGTAAATAAGAGATCTGTGGAATTTGTAATGTAATAAGTAATAATAAGTTGAAGAAGCAGATTGTTATTCCCAAAGTAATTGAATAATATTGACTGCTTCGGTGGCATAGTGGTATAGTATTGTATGTAGTATGTCGACTGCCGTAATGATGTCTCCGGTTCGAATCCTGGTTCGGAACAAATATTTGTGAGATACGCAAATTAGTTTTGGCGTTTCCTAATAGTGGGGTATGTATTTAAAAATATATAAGTAGGTATGTTTACCAGTTGTCTAGATCCCATACTACAAGCTTATATTTACTTAATTTGGGCTTGTGTATAAAAAAAAACCCGCCAACAATAGTGTTTTAAAAATTAAAATTAATCGAGAAGCAGTTAATAGCATTAATAGCAATTCTCAGTTGAGTAAAAAAGATGGTCTATTGGTAAAATTATGGTAAATTGCAGCAGACTCAACGTTGCGAGTTAAAAGCTACCAGCTAGCAAATAACACTAGCTTGTTGATGATATTATAAAATTGTGTATTACCTTCGCTCGTGCCCCCGCGGACTCAGTGTTCTGTAAACGATCACTGCGTTAAGCAACTTTCACTATGGGTGGTCCTTGGATAAGTGACCACTTTGTGGCATTTGCGAGCGTTTCCGAGTTTCGGAAGGCACGTTAAGCCGTTGGTCCCGGTTGCCAGTAACATGGCAGTCGTTAAACCCAGTTGAAGGCCTTATTGTGGAAAAAAAAAAAAAAAATAAAAAAAAAATTAAAAAAAAAAAAAATAAAAAAAAAAAAATATAAATATAAATTTAAAATAAATATAAATTTCAACAGAAGGTCGCCACAACCTACGCCTGTCCTTTTCAATACGGCAATGGGCTCTCCACCTGTTTAAGTGAGACAAAAGTGCATACGGTGAAATGTCGGCGTATAGTATACCTCTGCCTACCCCTTCGGGGATAAAGGCGTGATAATATGTATGTTTATGTATTACCTTCAACATTTACATCTGACTTAGTCCGAACGGCACCCATCTCAGCTATAATCCTGCGAATAAAATATAATAGAATTTTATTATTATAATACAATCCATATTTACTACTTGCGGACGCCCCGCGGTTTTACCCGCGTAGTTCCCTTTCCCGTGGAAATAGGAGGATAAAATGGAGCCCAAGTTACTTCTTATAACAGCAGCTGTCTGCTAGTGAAAATTCTGTTAAAATCGGTTCAGAAGTTTCAAAGATTAGCTGAAACAGACTGACAGACTTTTAAAATTGATTTTTCATTTGCATAGTGCATAGCACATATATGCATAGTGAAACGCTGTTAATTTGGAATTATAAACAGGCACTTCAATGTTATTTCTCTGTACATATAATAAATGGAGTTATATGTATACGTTTGCCGGTCCTTCTCTCATGTCTTATTCAGATTCAATAATGAAAGACTTAATTTTCAAACCCATCTAGTCGGGTCTCAGGTCAGGAGGCATGGGAAACTATTTTTCTACTCAAAAACCTTTTATTTCCAATATTTGAGAGACTGGCTATTTATCGCAGACGTTTATAAGTAGAAATCAACTATAGTTGAGTCATTATAAGAAGGTGGCTTCTTCGTCTATATACGTATAAACGTCTTTGACAAGTGTCAGTTTCAGCTTCATAGTGAGATGACACGAATAAAAATATCGATTAATGTGAATGATCTGATACGGACTTCAAACATATATGAATCGAATCAGTTATTTTGAAAATTGTAATTATTTATTATTATTCAGGGATGTTATTTTTTTTTGCAAAAATAGTGTCTAAATTTGCATCGCGTTGCATTCTTTTTCCGTCGGACTTCATAAGTGGCACTGAATTACAGATAAAACGAATAAAGAAAGATATTAAATAGGTATATAATTATTAATTCAATAAATTAATGGTAAATGTTATCATTATTATTTTCTTTGAGGCCTATATGACGTGAAGGCTGGCAATGTGGGTATTCATTTATTATAAAATATTCCTGCACAAAAACATAAAAAGTATAACTGCCAGGTAATTTATTTTTCTATAAATATAAATAAGATGCGACTGTACACAGAAATAAAAAAATATCAAAAAGAAAGTCGTGGAGTATGCATTTAGAGAAGAAATTGATTGTTTGGAACGCAGGACATTCATGCATCGGATTTCTACAGCACTAGATCTTGGCCAACTGGATCACTAAGCACTGATGTGTGCAGCACTGGATCCCTAGAGCGATAGAAGTGGAGAATAGTCTTTCATGTAAATAGCGAGCTGATTTGATTGATGATAATGATTGATGATTTGATGACTAGAAGGTTATTAACTTCCTATATATGTTGGTAGAACTGCGTTAGGATCATATTTTAAGTGGTTGGGAAAAATTGTATTTAAGGGGCGATGATGCAAGCAGATTATACCTTAAAATGTTATACTTAACTATTAAAACTTAACTATCTTCACGCTGTATCCCTGACAGGGTAGTCAGAGAGGAAAGATTACTAGGCATCGCGATCATACATGCATCCTTGCATGCATACTTCTTTCGCTTCCTGCAGATTTATTAATTACTTTATACATGCACGTCTGGGTATCCGAGTACTTTTGACTTTTCCGTTTTTGATCAATCTGCTTGTGTTGTTTTTTATGTCTCGGCCTACCTTAACTCCTTCTGCCCTCTACTTTCGCACAATATATATTCTTTGTCAATCGTTCCTCACTCATTCGTTGAACGTGTCCAAACCAACGGAGCACGTTAAAATGGTATGAAACCAAATATTGAAATAAAATCAGTAAACCTGTCAAAATAAGAGAAATATTTTAGTGAAAGAAAATTATGTTAAACAAACATGAAAATAATGAATATATGTGTACTACATAAGAATGACGAAATTATGAAGATTAGTATGATTAAAACAAAACATTAAAATTCGTGGAATATTACGAATAATTCTCATTTCATTCGATTCTACTAATAAGCTTTCGATTTTCTTTTTTCTTTTTTTTTGTTGTTTTGGCGATGTCCGGCTTGGACTTAGCCACGACGTATATTATATTAACTTTTTCTTGTAGTGATAATTTTCAAGTAGATAATGAATATTCTTCATTTAAAAGTAGTTAAATTATTCTTTTTGATAGCAGCGTATTCATGTATAGGTTTGTTCAAAGTTCTAATTTCTAGGTGACGCGATTGCCAACAACATAATTTATTGATCTTCCATCTTCCATTACGTATTAAATTTTTCTTCTGTAGTGATAATTTTCAAGTAGATAATTAATCTTCTTCATTCAAAAGTAGTTAATTATTCTTATTGATAGCAGCGTATTCATGTATAGGTTTGTTTAAAGTTCTACTGCAGTAAAATGATGGTCAATTTTACTGCAGTTATATGTGGATTTTGGAAGGCAACAGAAAATAACGCGTTACAATACTTCAACTAAGTTATCCAATTTCACAACACTTGTGCACATTGTCGAAGCTTTTATGTTCAAAACATCATCATTTTTACACATAAACACCCGAAAATACACTAGTTTGAAAAATTAATAACGGAGCGGCGATCGCGTCATTCGCTGTTTCCTGCCAAAAAACCTTTCGATTTTCTTGGTAACGTCCCTAGTGTTTAAAATGGAATAGGGTTCACTGCCGCAACGTTGTAACGACGTTCAGTTCTTTAGAACACAAATTGTTTATTTTCTTTACAATGGTTTATTAGGGAAAGTAGATAGTAAAATTACCTTCTTTGGGCATTTAGACAATACAATATTTAATTTTAACTGCAAAAAGTTCAGCATTGTGTAGTTCTAACTTCGAAAAAATTAAATAATATTATATACCCGCCGTGTCAAGGATACACTGGTGATTTTTAAAGAAGTGTCAAATGTGGCCTATTAAATTGACTCGACTATAGACTAGAACCATTGTCAAGATCACTCAATAAAATATAATTAAGTAGCAAGAAAATTTAATTTTCTCAAATATGCTGGTATATGAATGACCAATAAAAAGGTAATTTATATAAATTTCGGCAGCTCGGCAAACGTATTTCTGTCATATAAATTATCAAAGAATTCTTCATACAAAACTAGCAAATTCTAGGGGGTGGATATGGTGAGTGATATACTTTACGACATATTCTTATACCTATCAAATTTATTAAAATATTTTAACATCGGGTATCCCTAGGGACTTTTACACATAGAATTTGATGGATCCATGGAAAAATATTGTAGGCAAAGGGAGTAGATAGAAGTTTTTACTTAAATAAGTTATCTTCACGCTGTTTCCCTAATGGGGTAGTCGGAGAGGACAGATCGCCAGACTTTGCGATCCATGGACACTTCTTTCGCTTTCTGCACATTCATAAATTGCTTCATACATGCACGTCTGGGCATCCTAGTACTTTTGACCTTTCCGTTTTTGAGCAATTTGTTCTACCTTCTACTTTCCATCGTTCCTCACTCATTCGTTGGACTTGTCCAAACCAACGGTAGATAGATGCCTGGAGCTAGCAACACAGAGAAGTAACAACGACAATGTATGCACTAACTTGTTGATGTGCACGAGGAGACGTCGCTGATGTGTGGGTACATGGCGCTGTATATCGGTGGAAGCCAGCAGCGCGGCCAAACGAGCACAAATGTACGGAGTGTCTTGGCACAATTCCATTAGTGACGTCACCACGCTATGGGCCGCCTCTGCGTAGTCGCGGCACCATACTGCTATCTGGATGTAATTGTGTATTCTGATAAAAGTCATTTTCTCAAACACGCAAGGAAATTCTGTCATTATTTCAAAAAAAGGATACGCAAAGTATCGCATTTACGGACAGACAAAATGAAATTCATTGCTGGAGTGTTTTTTGAATTTGGAACCTACCACGCTCCAGCAATGTTATTGCTGGGTTATTAGATACTCTTTGATTGGATTTCTTTTATCATTGTTCTTCAGCAGACGCTTACAAGTTCATTTATCTTGTTTTATGTGTGGGGGTGTTTGATTCTGGGACATAAAAGTTGTGTCTACATGCTATAAATAATAAATTAATATTCTGGGACACTTTTTCACACAATAACAATTTAGCCCAAAGTAAGCTATAAGCTTGTGCTATGAGATCTAGACAACTGATAAAGAACCTTAAATATAAATAATAAATTTTTATTTTGGGACACTTTTTCACAGAAAAAAATCTAGCTCAAAGTAAGCTATAAGCTTGTTCTATGAGATCTAGACAACTGATAAAGAACCTTAAATATATTTCTAAATACATACATATATGAATATAAGGATACACCAAAACTCCGAATCAAACATTTATGGGACACACAAAAATTTGTTCTGGCCCGGGAATCGAACCCTAGAGCTCGTACTGCTGCGTACAATTCACTGAAGGGAAATGAACATTATTTTCCTTTAGTAGTGAACTGCCCAATATGGCTAATGTAACTTTTAATATTAATTAAAAGTATAATTTAAAGTTTCTTTTATTTCCATGCATTCTTTTGAGAAAAGCACTATATATATGCCTTGGCCGCAATGGCAATTGCCTGTCTCGTATTAGTGAAGTCCTCCCCTACGGCTCGGCCTTTACACTCATACTCGTACTCCACCTGCAATTGCCTATTTCCCGGCCTTTGCAATAATGTACTATTTCTACGCGATCAAAGTAACGTAAGTCACAACTACATGGTCTTACGACAAATGCGTTATCGGGGTAGTGCGGCATGGAAGCCTATACGCAGGTTATGGGGATCTTCTATTCCATAAAAAATAATTAAAATCATTAAAATCAAATCAAATGATAATAAGGATACATTCCAATAAAGGTCCATGTTGACGTGACAGCGAACTACAAATTTATTTCATAGGCTTCAATTAACAGGCAGTCGTAGTAAGTCGTTCTAACCGAAGACAACATTGATCTTTAGACCTCAATTCTTGTATTCCGGTCTAATCCGGCAGGAATTGGTCCTTCGGGCCGGATTTAGTTAACATCAATGCTGGGCTACCATAATAAAAAAATGATTGTCTGGAGAATTTAACCCCTAAATATGAACAGTTGACGAAAACCCCTGTAACAATATTTAACAGTTGATGAACTATAATCAAATTACCTGGAATATACGCCAATTATCAACCCCGTCTACAAGCTTCTTGGCCCGCTTTGTGTTATGCTTGACTATGTCCTTTGCATTCTGCAGCCGGCCCTCTTGACGTTGCACACGGTCGCGGGAATCGTCCAAGTCTTGTTCCGTTTCAGATCTAAAATGGAATTCCAAAGAGCTCTACGGGGTCCCAATTCTCGACCATACGACTTGAAAGCATAGACGGAAATTTCGTTTTCATCCCTTCTATTTGAAAAGTGTCGCTTTGTTCCTCTATAAGTGGGAACAAAATAGCTCTTTTCCGATAAGAACTTTTCAGCGGGCGTAAAAGAGATTTGAATTTAGATCATAATTATATCATTCATAGAATTCGAACGAAAATTGTACACCATCACACACCATCCTTGAATCCTTCGCTTCACTCGTGCTTCAAAGTGGCGCCCTCGCCATAAAAATACTATTTTGCTCCCTTGTTATACAATCTACTAATCTTTTGTCTCTTGTTTCACCGTTTCTAAATATGAAAAAAAAAAAGAACTTTCAAGTCGTATGGACGAGTATCGGGCCCCTCGGGAAAATTATTTACATTGGGCGGCAAAAGTGTTGGCAAATACTTTGTGCAAATTTATTGAAGAAGTACTATTTATTTATTTATCCATCACGCCTTATCCCCGAGGGGGTGGCAGAGGAATATTATATGCCCACTTTTCACCATGTGTATTTCTGTCCGACGTAATAGGTGGTGAGCCCATTGCCATTGAATGAGTACTAAAGAAAACAAATCCAACCGTCTCGAGTTGAGCTGTTTGTTCTTATCTGACACGAGGGTAAGTCTTGCGGCGAGGTCGTTAACCGCCTGCTCCAACTCGGCCACCTGCTCGTTGACCATCTTGAGTTCGTCACGAAGGTCGTAGTACTGCTTCGTGAAATTGTTCAGCTCTTCTATCTCGGGAGCTGATATAGAATATTAGAGGTAATCTAGAATAATCTGTGGTGTGACGTCACTTAGCGCTCTGCAGTGGGAGGATACACAAGGACGATGAGAGCCTCAAGACGAGTGTCTGAATACATTCTTACCCATTAGTGGTCATCGGTATCAACCTTAGATTATACAAAAAATAAGAAACAGATATTAAGGTCACAGAGGTCTCAGTCGTGGCTGGTACAACCCAGTCGAAACGACACAACATGAAACACGATTGTAACCTTAGATTTGTTAGAAACAATTTTGAAAAGTAATTAATATGCAAATTTTTCTAAATTAAAATTTTACAGTGGATTTTTTTTAAATTTGAATTTGGAAAAGGTTAGCATTGGTACTAATTGCTTTTCAAAATTGTTTCTAATGTTTAGGCAGGTGTCATCACAAATCGAATGATTATAGATGCAATTCTATATATTAATACTGTGCAACTTTGCTAAGTACCGGTCTATAGCGCCTTACTTCGCCTTAAGACGTAAAGAAGTGGATTAATGAGATAGTTTCAAGCAGGCCACGGTGGTGTAGTTGGCAAACACGTCTGGTGCGTTGAACCAGAAGACGCTAGTTCGAGTCCAGCTCGTGACTGACAAATAATTCCACTTTAAAAAAAAAAATTTTTTTTTATTTTTTTTTTATGAGATTTATATTGGAGCCAGTATTCCGCATCATTGGTTATATCATTTTGCACGTAAGATTGCCATTGAAACTTAAACTTATTGTTAATAAAGAAACAAAATATCTTACTATCATCTTTCAAAGGCGAGATGTGATGCATGAAGTGGCTGTGAGCATGGTGTACAACCCTAAGGGTAGCCTCTAAAGCCGAAACGTCTTGTTCCTGACGGCCGATGTCAGCGTCCAGGGCTGCTCCACGCTCACGCAGTTCAGCACGTTCCGCAGCAAACTGGACATCAACAAATTCTCGTTGTATTCTTCTGAATTCACTTTGATTAGCTTTTTTATTCTGATGTGATTTGGTTTTTATTATTCTTGGAAGCCACTCTCTCTCATCTTTGTGTAGCTCCGGTCGCTTCCAAACCCTGACACTAGTGTACCTGTTGTGACCCTTATACCAATTGTTGGAAAGTTAGTAGATATTCCTCAGTTAGCAAGCTAGCAGGTAGAATTGGCTTAGACCAGAAGATCTAGGCCCTATTTATTGCCTAATTATTAACTAATTGAAACACGTGTCGACTTGTCTACTTAATGTCACCTTGTAAAGCGGAGTATTGCAAACTTTTGACAACCTGGAGGATTAGGTATCCTTATTCCTATCCTACATCCCTTTCTTTGAGGAGTTCGGTTCGTCATTCCTCCGTTACAATTAGTAGAGGTCATCCTTGACCGATGTGCGTATAGGATTGACAAATCCAGGGTGAATGGGGGGATCCTCCTACCCTCCTTTATTATCGTTGCCTAATTATTGTTAACTCTCCAATAAAGCATGTGGTTTCTTTTTATTGTTGTTCTCTATTTATCCATCACGCCTTGTATTGTTTATAACTTTCAATATTAATCAGCCTTGCACCAGATTCTTGTTTTGGCTTAGATTCTGAAGATTTTTTCGTTATCTCCTTATTTTGGTTAAAAGATCAGCGTGCGATTTTGAATTTTATTATTACTGACATAAAGTAGCTTATTTAGTGATTTTGGATAGCTTTCCGATAATATAAGAGTCAATCAATCCTAAATAAAAATGATCTTAGGATAACAACACAATTGAGTACCTTTATCTTGAAATAAGTCACTGATAGCTGTTGGCCGGAATCATCTTTACCCAGAGATCCAATGAATATGTCGTATCTGAAAAATAATATCACATATATAAAAATCAATGCCACTTTTCGTTGTAATTTTATAACTCAAGAACGCGCTCACCTATCCAAACCAAATGTTTAGGCTTTGTTCGGACTATTTAGTAGATGGTTTATGTTAAGTTTGCACAAAATCGGTCGAGCGGTTCTTCATTTATCACATTTTTGGTGGCGTTAACGAAGTTGAGCGGGTCAGCTAATTACATATTATAATGAACGACATTGAATAAATAAATCAGTTTCGAACCACGCTCTGCTACTTTCTTTAGAATATTTACTGTTACCTCTAACTTGTTTGTGATTTTTGTTGCAACAAATACCTCCATAGTATAGTCAGTTAAAAGGTCTTATAAAATATTGGACTAGTGTCTGCTGTACTCATATCTATTAGTTTTAATAGTAACTGCACCTACTCTTATTTATATTAATTCCATTGCTAATATTACTGGTCTGGATCACAGGCCAATTGCCCAGAGTTGCTATGTTCATGGTCTGCCTTATGCTAGTAGGCGAGGTAGCGTTACTTTTCACAAGAAATTTGCTACCGGCTGATATTCATAAAACTAATATGTTGTGATTATTTTAAAACTATACATTTTATTAGCGATAAATCATATTAATATTTAAATTTGTTAATTGTCAGAACTACCTACGAATAAATAAAACAAGCTTGTATAACGTTACTTGATATCTTTGAAATAGTGGGTAGATCGATTTTGTAAGAATGTTTAAAATAAGGTGGTAGGAGGTATATGACAAATGTTATAAAAAGTTAAGATTCTAAAAGGAGGGGCTCAGTCCTTTCTTAGATTTACTACTGTGAAGAAGTACTAATTAATATAAGTGCAGTGTAAAGTTAATTAATAGTGGAATTGTGAAGCTTAATACAGTTGTTAAAATAAATAGTGTACATTAATTTTTCTAGTGTTTTATTACAAATAGTTCTTTAAAAATTCCTTGTGACATTTAACGCTACCTCCACTACTATTACCTCTTAATAAGTTGTTCAATCCGCTGTTCCCTCTCGCGTATCTCGGAGCGTAGTTTGCCACAATCCTCCATAAGAGCGCGCTTCTGCACGTTGAACATTTCACGCCGCGCACTTATCTCTATCAAACGTTCGTTCATAGCCTACAATAAAACACCAAGCTGATAAAAACCCCAAGAGACAGTCAGATAATCCTACTAATATTATAAACGCGAAAGTTTGTAAGTATTGATAGATGTTTGTTACCCTTTCACGCAAAATTACTGAATGGATTTAGATTTAAATTTACAATTATATAGCTTACACATCAGAATACCACAAATTACTTTTTATCCTGGGAACAAGTTCCTGTGGGAAACGGGAACGGGCAAACTTCTGTACGCGGGCGAAGCCACGGGCGTCAACTAGTATTATAATAAAATTGTGATTGCTGTGACACTTTGTGGGACACTTTTCACACAGCGCCATCTAGCCCAAACTAAGCTATAAGCTTGTACTATGGGATCTAGATAACTGATATTTATATATTTATAGATGTATAAACTAAAATATTGTAAATTTTAATTAAAATCTATTCAGTAGTTTTATAGTGAAAGAGTAACAAACATTCATACAAACTTTCGCATTTATAATATTATTAAGATGTTATCGACGATAAATGTAAACAATGTTCTGTAAACGATCACTGTTCACAACATCTGTTGCTATGACTGGTTCTCAGATCGGTGACCGCTTTGATGCATTTCCATTTACGAGCGTTTCCATTATTCGAAAGGCACGTTAAGCTGTTGATCCCGGTTGCCAATAGTAACATGGCAATTGTTAATACAAGTTGAAGGCCTTATGGGCGGCAGTCTATTTAACATGGCGATATGGTGTAAGTGGCCCCACCAAGATCTCCGGGGCCTAAGCGACCTCACAACTTAATCGCTTTTACGATATTGGGTGGTTAGACGCCAGTTTCTCACAACAATGTCTAATACGTTAAGCTCTAATAAAAATAATGTGTGTATATGTGAAGCGCTCGTGGTCCCGCGGTCTCAGTGTTCTGTAAACGTTCACTGAGTTACGCAACTTTCACTATGACTGGTCTCGGATGAGTGACCACTTTGTGGCATTTACATTTGACATTTGCGAGAATTTCCGTGCTTCGGAAGGCATGTTTAGCCGTTGGACCCGGTTGACAATAATATGGCAGTCGTTAAGTTAAATTAAGGCCTTATGGGCGGCTTAAACAAATTCAACAGCAGGTAGCCACAACCTGCGTTTGTCTATTTCAACACGGCAATGGGCTCACCACCTATTACGTGGGACAGGAATACACATTGTGAAAAGTGGGCATATAATATGCCTCTGCCACCACTTCGTGAAAAAAGGATGATGTGATTGATAGATACAATAAATATAATAAAAAAAAATAGCTGTACTAGCTAGCAGTCAAATTAGGGTGGACTCTAGGGTCCATATCCAGGTCGGGTATGGGTACGTGGGACAAAAATGCATACGGTGAAATATAAGCATAGTATTCTTCCTACCCTTTTGGGGGATAATATCTCACCGCATCAATGTGCAGCCTCTGCTCGTCCAAGTTGAAGCCGGTGTCGTCAAGTCCGGCTAAAGCGCGAGCCGCATGTGCAACCCTAAGGCGCATGAGAGCTTCTTCTACGCGCAGGCGTCTCCAAGTGTCACGAGAACTCGCCAAGTCCTTCTCACCGCCCGCAACCGTCAGCATTGACGATTTTAGACGACTTTGCTGCAACATAAATTGACTACTTTAGACGAGTTGGCGATAAGGTAAATTGACTAGACTCGTGAGACTATTGAGATAAACTCGTTTCCTACTTCCTCACATTATCTTCTGATTGATTTCGTTGCGGGTTCCAAGACTTCTCCTGGGACTTCACCGAGATCGAGCTCGGTGTAACTTTTCTGGTGTTTTGGTCATTGCTGTAGATCCTGGTTTACAGGAGTCACAGTAATGGGAATGCGGGTGGGATAAGTCCCAATAAAAAACTCGTTTAAAGTAGCCAATTCCGCTTGAAGCAAGTTTGCTTGACTACTTAAGTAGAGTTTGGCTAAATTAACAGATTCATAGATAAATACGTGACCATTATTTTATTTATTTTTTAAATACATATACGCGATGTACGATAATACTGAAGCGCTCGTGGCCTAGCGGTCTCAGTGTTCTGTAAACGATCACTGAGTTACGCAACTTTCACTATGGCTGGTCCTCGGATGGGTGTCCACTTTGTGGCATTTACATTTGCTAGCGTTTCCGTGCTTCGGAAGGCACGTTAAGCCGTTGGTCCCGGTTGCCAGTAAAATGGCAGTCGTTAAGCCTGGTTGAAGGCCTTATGGGCGGCTTGAAAACTTCAACAGCAGGTAGCCCCAACTTGCGTCTGTCTATTTCAACACGGCAATGGGCTCACTACCTATTACGTGGGACAGGAATCCACACGGTGAAAAGTGGGCATATAATATGCCTCTGCCACCCCTTCGGGGATAAGGCGTGATGGATATTTATTTATTTTTTAAATACATATACTTCCAAAAGAACGAAATCTAATTAGACTAAATACGTACGCTTCAGAACTCTTATGCAAGGTACACTGACTACTACAGAAACTCATGTATAGTGTCAGAGAAGCGACAAGGTAAATTGACTACTTTCGTCGAGTTTATTTCAAGATAAATTGACTATTTTAGATAGGTCTGCTGCAAAGTAAATTGACAAATTTAGACGAGTTTGCTGCAAGATAAATTTACTATTTTAGACAAGTTTGCTCTACGACGAATTGAGGACTTTGCTAAGAAACATATAATTATTTCTCCTCCTTTGAGAAGATCTTGCCTCAAGACAATTTGAAATAATTTGATTATTTAATTATCAGGCGTGTCCATTGTGTCACATGGGCGTTATATTGCAATAATTCTACCACGAGAACTTTACTTTGCAGTTCCTGCTTGTCGAATAGGTGGGTGCTTTGTTTCGTTAAATAATATTAATTTTGTTAAATGAACGTTGTGTTCACCATTTTGGTGTTGGTAGTGCTCTTGCTTTCCAGCTCCCTGGTGAGTCTACGCATGTCATCATGCAATCTTGCCGAGTGCCGCTCCAAAAGAGTTACCCGAGCCGCATGCAAGGCGCAGACATCTTTCAACCTGAACAAATGCAACAAGTACTTACACGTTCGCTATCGAAGTCGTTATACTAGCGGCACGCTATGATGGGCGTTTTAACGTTTGTCTATTCATGAAGTTTCGTATTAATTTTAATTACATTTTATTTGTAGAAATATGTGAATACTCGACCACATTAGAGGGTATTTTTACTACGGTAGAAAACAGAGTACTTATGTAAAACGAGTAAAATAATGTGAGTAAACTATTGTAATGTGTCAAAACGGCCATCATAGCGTGCCGCTAGTATAATATGATTATAAGGGGGGCTACTATATTCTGCCAAGAGCATTGGGACATTTTTCCGAGGAGTTACCCAGGGCGTCCGGCAATAGACATATAGGCAGGGACCGTATGATTTTACTTAGTTTGAGTCTGGCATAGCATCCGATGGGATTTCCACACGTTAAAAAAGGGAGGGGGCTACTATCTTCTCATAAAGCAATATTACTTTATCTTCAAAGGGTGTAAATGGTCCCACCAAAATCTCAGATGCCCAAGCGACCTCACCAGTGTTTGCAAGTTGGAAGGTCAGACGGCATTCGCTCCTAACAATAAAAGTGGACCTCAAACTCCAAATGCAGCGTAAGATATATCAACGGAGAAATATACGTGTCTTGATATAGGCAACTTTTGCAACCTAAGCACATTTTTCCTTAATTTCAACATCTACTACTACCTCTGTGGCGTAAGTGGTAACGTATGCGAGTGCTGCGCTGAGGTCCTGGGTTCGATTCCCGAGTCACAGTAAATATTTGTGTGTTTCGGGTTTTGGTCCGTAACGAACATTTGTGTGATCCACAAATGTGTGTTTATATAATATGTATGTATTTGGCTTGTACGGTCAAAGGCTCAGAATTGCTATTCAACGTGGCAATGCTGCCAGTATTTTGGGTATGCTTGTGACTGACAGCGATGTGGAAGAGTTTTTGAATCCTAAATTATATATTTTTTTATAAATGTCAATATTCCTTACCATCCTTTTTTAATATATGTAAAGTTTATAATAGCTGTAAGTTTGTAAATATGAATTAAATTAAAAATATATTTTGACAAAATGTTTCGTTAAAATATTTACAAATATAAAATTATGTTTATCATCATCATCATCATCCGAGCGTGTGTCCCAGTTGCGTCTCGCGACGCCCGGGTCCGCTTTTCCACATTTTCTGCTCCACTTCGCACGGTCGTCGGCATCCCCTGTAGCGAGACCGTTGGCACGCATGTCATCCCTTACGACGTCAAGCCAGCACTTCTTGGGTTTTCCCCTCTCACCGGGACCCGGCGGGGCTGACATGGCCAGACATTTGTTTCCCACGTAGCCCGGCGGTTGCCGCAAGACGTGACCATACCAACGGAGGCGACACTCTTGCAACTTGTCTACAATGTCACGGACGTGAAGTGTGC
This sequence comes from Thumatha senex, assembly GCA_948477245.1. Taxonomy (NCBI): domain Eukaryota; kingdom Metazoa; phylum Arthropoda; class Insecta; order Lepidoptera; family Erebidae; genus Thumatha; species Thumatha senex. Next base: position 22,523,367 of record OX419726.1, read on the forward strand.
CGCGGATGCCAGAGTTCCTCACGCGGTCCATCCGCGTGACTCCACACATCCACCGCAGCATTTTCATTTCCGTGACACGCAGCTCCTGCTTGTGTCGCTCCAATATTGGCCACGTCTCACTGCCATGTAAAAGGACAGGTCTAATGATGGTTTTGTAGACCTGTCCCTTCAACCGGATCGGCATTTTTGGGTCACAAATGACATCGGTCATCTCCGGCCATTTGGCTCACGCGGCAGCAATGCGTGACTTGACACCGCAATCGATGTCACTGGACGAGTGAAAGACAGATCCCAGGTATTTAACATGGTCCGTGCGCTCGACCAAATCACCGCCTATGCGGACGAATGGTCTTCGCCACATTTAGGGCCGTATTCCAGAACGTTTATCAACACTCAAGAAACACTTAAGAGTAGATTATTTAAGGTAAAACCTAGTCTCAAGCGTTGATCGAGTATTGAATAACGTTCTGGAATACGGACCTTAGTTTCAGACCGCCGTTCTCAAGCGTCTCCTTCCACGCCTTCACACGTCGCACCAATCTGCCCCTATCCTCGTCTGCCAGCGCAATATCGTCCCAGGTGCTCGCGTGCGTCGCTCGATGCGTTTGCCTTTGGGCTTCACGCAGAGGTCCATGATAAGGAGACGGTGTTGTGCAGTAAGACTCTCACCGGGTATGACCTTGCAGTTGGCCACCTTGACGATGCTGTGTCGCCTAGTGTGTAGGAAATCGATCTGAGTTGCGCGCCTCCCGCTCCTGTAGGTAATGAGATGTTCGGATTTATTTTTGAAATACGTGTTCACAATGGCCAGATCGGCAGCCGCACACGTTCTGAGGATAGTTTCTCCTTCAGCGTTGCGGGTGCCGTATCCAAAACCACCATGAACACGCTCAAACTCCTGACACCCCTCAGCCACATGACCGTATAGGTCGCCGCCCAAAACGATTCACTGTGACAACGGAATGCTCCGAAGCACTCCCTCGAGTTGGCCCCAAAACGACATCTTATCGGCGTCGCTACAACCGGCCTGTGGCACGTAGGCACTTAACAGATGGGTAATAGTCCCATCGATAAGCACCCTCACGATCATAAGCCAGTCGCTACAGCATTTCACCTCCAAGATGCCGCTCTGCAGCCCCTCGGAGAGCACCACGGCCACCCCGTTCTCCCCACCAGGCGCACCCGTGTAATACAGCTTGTAGCCTTTCTGCAGAGGCCGGGTTCTGTTGCCCTTCCACCGAGTCTCCTGCAGGAACGCCACGTCCACCCTCCGCCTGGAGAGTACTTCGGCCAACTCTACCGCACGCCCAGTCAGCGTGCCAATGTTCCACGATGCGAAGCGGATACGGGTTGGGGCTAACTTCTTTAGCCGTGCTGGCCCGACACACGGCAGCCCCAGCCCACTTGCCACAGGAGTCGGGCGGGGCTCCGGCGCGCCGTTTTGCGGCAGCGTCCTATCCCTAGCAGCATTCCTTTTATTACCGTTCATTTTTTTGTTTTGGCTGGTGGCTTTTATGGGAGCGACGCCCTCAGACCTCCCAACCCCAAAGGGCAAAGCCAGCGCCAGAGCCCCGTCCGTTAATCAGCAGATGCACGCACTAGCACGGGAGGTTGACTTGGGCCCCGAAGATATTGGTGGGGCCCTCTACACCCCTTACACAATAAAATTATTTTTATTAGTTGGCTAGATCCTATAGCAGAAGCTTAGTTTGAGCTAGATAGCGCTATGCTGATGATAATTATTTAGATTACTGACCTATTCTCTTTCTCTACTAGTACAGCTGAGCATTCTCGTTCCGCCTGTGCTCCCTCCATATGAGAAACGCGAGCTCCGATTGTCTCTACTTGATAGCACTGCAAAAAAATTAAAACAACATAACATACATACAATCATGTCTGTATGTTCGTGGGGATAGGCATAGAGAAATTACACACTCACACTTTGCCACTTGCCCCCTAATAGAGGACAAACCTGTTGTTATCTCCGGGCACAGGAGAAAATGTATAACCACTCTGTAATCCAATCCGTCGTTCAACACACACACAATAAATACAACGATTCGATCAACACGGCAGATTGCTGGCGGTTAGAAAAGAGTGGCCATGAGTTTTATTGCCAGGTTCTTCCTCAGGCTCTACCTATTGCTGTGCGAATCTGGCAGTAAATGTAGAAGCAATAATCTTGACGTTCATATGTGTTACTTTGTGACCTACACGAATAAGGTTTTTTTTAATTCATTTCATTTCATTTCAATGGGGTCACCACCTGCTACGTGGGACAGAATGCACAAGGTGATATGTGGGCGTATAATATGCCTCTGCCACTCCTTCGTTGATAACGGAGCGAGTGATAAGCAATACGCTAGTACATGTATAAATTTACATAGTCGAGTGGCAAAGCAAACAGATATTACAACTTACAATAGAATAGAGAGTTTCCTTCTGCGATTGCAGATTCTTTTCTATTTGCTTCTGCTTGTAGTCTAACTTGCTCATCACCGCTACGCATGCTGTGAATAAGGTCACTTATTAAATAGCACTGAATGTGAAGTTTCCGAAATCATAACGCATTTGAGGTCGACAAAACCAAGATAAATATGCTATTAAGTAGTGGGCAGAAGGAGTCAGGGTAGGCCGAGACTTACATATAAAGACCACGTGAGCAGATTGCTCAAAAATGGAATAGTCAAAAGTACTCGGATACCCAGACGTGCATGTATAAAGCGATTAATGAATCTGCAGGAAGCGAAAGAAGTATGCATGGATCGCGATGGTTGGCGATCTGTTCTCTCTGATTACCCCGTCAGGGATACAGCGTGAAGATAGTTTAGTTAGTTTGTTACTACTGGGGTAATTATGACTAGTGTTGGATGTAACGGAGATCTCATCAGACTTATCAAAGATTGTCGCTGCCGCCTGTGGTCAAAGTCATAACCGGAAGCCAACAATATTAGGATATGATCACCACGTTCACCAGCGACGTGATGGCAAAGAGAGAACACCGTGGTCTGGATCTGGCCACTCTCCAGGCCTGGGACCATCACACAAAACCATCCATTCCAAAAAAAAAAACATATCAACCTCGACAGCCTGATAAAATCGGCGCTCTCAAAATTTTAACACTAAAAGTTATTTAAAAACACGGATGTTGGACACTTTAAAAATTAAATAAAGGCCGTAAGCTCCGACATAGCACCTGATTTTATTGTCATAGATGTGTTCCACACATTTTCGTTCAGTCTACGTACATAAAGCGATTTAGTCGCCGCGACTGAAGTATATAAGACGTTATGGGAAGGGAGCCATTGGTAACAATCGTGATAACACATTTATATACATACATGCATACATATTGTCACGCCTTTATCCCCGAAGGGGTAGGCAGAGGCATACTATACGCCCGCATTTCACCGTATGCATTTTTGTCCCACGTAACAGGTGGTGAGCCCATTGCCGTGGCAATCTACACACGGCAATGGGCTCACATTTATGTAGATCAGAGGTTCCCAAACTTATTTTGTCTACTGCCCACTTTGAGACTAAATAAATTTTTAGCGCCCCCTTTTTTTCACCTACTTAAAAACCACTATAACTTCAAATTAAATTAATTAATTGTAGTTAGCTATATTAGCGGAGATTAAACATTCATTCTAAAATAGACTTTTACTATAATCCGCAAGAGTTGACTTGTGACCTGAGCACAGTAGGTAGTAACGACGCTCAGGTCTCAAGTTAACTCTTACGGGCTACACCTGCCAATGAGAATGATTATTGAAACGCAACTTTATTGTGAATGAAATTGTGTATTTAGGAAGTATGTTTAGCGCGGATGGAAGATGTGATTCGGATGTAGAACGGCGAGTAGCTGCCGGAAACAAAGTTAACGGTGCTTTGTCCCAGTTACTAAAGCGACAAAGCATCGTAAAAGAAGCACGAATGGCGATTCATAACGCAGTGCTAGTGCCAACTTTGCTTTACGGTAGTGAAACCTGGGTATGTCAGCAGATGCATGAAAGTAAATTGAATGCTGTGGAGATGCGATCACTTCGAAAATTGTGCGGCGTTACCTTGGCCGACCGAATACGTAACGAAGTGATACGCAATATGGCAGGTTTGAATGAAAGTGTCAGCGTTAAGCTGGAAAAGGGCGTGCTCCGTTGGTTTGGACACGTCCAACGAATGAGTGAGGAACGATTGACGAAGAATATATATTGTTCAAAAGTAGAGGGTAGAAGGAGTCAGGGAAGGCCGAGACTTACATATGAAGACCACGTGAGCAGATTGCTCAAAAACGGAAAGGTCAAAAGTACTCGGATACCCAGACGTGCGTGTATGAAGCGATTGATGAATCTCGAAGAAGCGAAAGAAGTATGCATGGATCGCGAAGCCTGGCGATCTGTCCTCTCTGACTACCCCGTCAGGGATACAGCGTGAAGATAGTTAGTTAGTTAACTTTATAGTATTGTGACAGAGTATCTTTTATTCAAAATAAAACAAACATAATCGATTCTTATATAAAAACTAATGTGAAGGATGAATCTGATGCTGTTTAATAAGTTTGTTGATATCAGGTTCCAATTTACTCAAGAACAGCCGCAAGTCGGCACGTTCGGTAACATGCAAACGATTTCTCTTTTTAGTAAGCAGCGTTGCCACAGCACTAAATCCACGTTCACACAAATATGACGTTGGGAATGCTATCAAGAATCGTTGAACGATTGACCACAATCCAGGGTACAATTGCGGGATCGGTTTTTGTAGCCAAAATTCTTGATAGCCATTTTTGAACTTGATTTTTATTTCCTCGTTTGTTGTCAATTCTATAAGTTCTTCTTCCAGCTGAGGTGAGATTGCTGTGTTGACATTTGAAAACGGATCTAACACCCAGCCTGGTATTTTCAAGTTCAAAATGTCCTGGTATCGTTCGGTGAAGTCAATGTGGAGGTTTTCCAAATGTTGGCAGTAGGCAAACAAGTCGTCGTTACTGCAGGATACTGATAAATTCAGAAAATGGTGAAACTCACGTCTGCCCATATTCTTTTTGTGTAGAACCAGTTTTGCTGCGAAAGCAGCAACGACATTTTTTTTTTAATTAAATTTAGTTCATCGCCTTGCAGTTGGAGATTCATGTCGTTGAACAATTTATACAGGTCTGTCATGTAAGCTATATCATTTTTTGATGTAATGAGCTTGTTGCGCAATTCTGTATCTTTAGTTTCCAAGAACTCTAGAGTCAAACAAGTTGTAAAATCGAGTCAGACAATGGAGAACACAAAAGTCTAAATATTACTATTAAATACAGCTAAAATTGGAGCGTAGCTCATGTACATTACATTAGTTTACTTCAATACATTTACTATAGTTTCACTTCAATACATGCAGTATTTCCGAAGTTATAACAATGAGAAGTTTTAGTCCTTTTTTTTTTACGAGATTAGGCGCGCTCATTATGACGTCACCGTGCGACACTGCGTATGGCCCGGTGGGTTGACCCTACTACATTACGCGCGTTTCGTTTCATTTTGTTTCGATTGTCTTCGTTTTCCTATTAATAATATTATATAGTAACCTTTATATCCGACTAGCTGACTTGCCCGGCTTCGTCTTTGACATACTTCCAACCTCGTGGCACCCATTTAATCTCGTCGCTTATTACTTTTCCAAAAATGTATGAAAGTTTCCCCGATTTGTTGACATTTATGATTACTGCTCCGCTCTCCAGTGTAGTGGCGTGATGATATATAGCTAATAACAATCCTCAATAAATGGGCGATCCAATACAAAAATATTTTTTCAAATCGGTCCATTCGTTCACGCGTGATGGCGTGACCAAGGGAAATAGGGATTCATTTTTATATTTCACTACATACTACATATTATAAAACAAAGTCGCTTTTCGCTGTCTGTCCCTATGTATGCTTAGATCTTTAAAACTACGAAACGAATTACGATGCGGTTTTTTTTAATAGTTAGAGTGATTCTTATAGAAGGATTTTATGTATAATTGTTAAGTTTTTGTATACATTGACCAAATTATAAAAATATACGAGGGCGGGTCAATAAGTCCGTGACTTTTTGAATAAAACACAGTTTTTTTGATTAAAAAATCATCTTATTTTTCAACGTAGTCTCCCTTGAGCTCTATACACTTTGTCCGCCGCTTCTCCAATTTTTTTATCCCTTCCAAAAAATAAGATTTGTCGAGGTCCTCAAAATAGGTCTTTGTTTGTGAGATGATTCCATCATTCGAGTCAAATCTTTTTCCACCAAGCCATTTCTTCAGGTTTGGAAACAAGAAGTAGTCACTCGGAGCCAAATCTGGAGAATAGGGCGGATGAGGGAGCAATTCATAGCCCAATTCATGGATTTTTGCCATGGCAACTGCAGATGTGTGCACCCTTGCATTGTCTTGGTGGAAAAGAACTTTTTTCTTGGCCAAATGAGGGCGATTTTTTTTAAATCGTCATTGAATAGGCCCAATAAGTTGGCATAATATTCTCCATTGATTGTTCTTCCTTTTTGAAGGTAGTCAATGTGGATTATCCCGCGTGCATCCCAAAAAACAGTCGCCATGACTTTATTGGCTGACAAACCCACTTTGGCCTTCTTTGGCGCCGATTCACCCTTAGAAACCCACTGTTTTGACTGTTGTTTGGTCTCTGGTGTGTTGTGGTGGATCCACGATTCGTCCACGGTTACAAAACGGCGAAAAAACTCCTCCATATTGCGGTTAAACATCGCCAAACCCTCCTGTGAAGTTGTTACACGATTGCGTTTGTGGTCGACTGTGAGCAAACGCGGCACCCATCTTGCGGAAAGCTTTCTCATGCCCAAGTGATCATTCAAAATTGAAACCACTGAACCATGCGAGATCCCTATGGCTTCCACAATCTCTCGCACTTTCAATCTTCGGTCGGCCAAAACCATATCGTGAATTTTTTCGATTGTTTCGGGTGTAGACACCTCAACTGGGCATCCAGGACGTTCGGCATCTTCAGTGCTTGTACGGCCACAACGAAACTCAGTAAACCACTTTTTCACCATTGAAATCGATGGTGCAGAGTCCCCATAGTATTTATCAAGCTTAGCCTTGGTTTCGGTAATGGTTTTTTTTTCGCAAAAAATAATGCTTAATAAGCACACGAAATTCACTTTTTTCCATTTTATTCTCAGATTGCTGGGTAGTCTGATAAAAATAGCTGCCAAACACAAACTAACTGACGCAGTAAGTTCAAATTTTGACAGGAGTCGACTGACAGATGCCTGTTGACAGGAGCAGTGTTTCTTTTTCAGTAAAGAGGTCAGAAGTTCAAAAAGTCACGGACTTATTGACCCACCCTCGTATGTTGGGGATGTCGGAAAAAATAAGCCGTCTGAGAGCTTTCAACAAAAACGTTGCCTAAACCCTTTGAGAAATGACAAAATAATGTATGGGTGCAATCGTGTATATAATGTAGATTTACAAAAAAGTCCGCGACGATATATGTCTATCTCATAAGAATAACATACTATATCCATTATAATACTTTAAAAAACCATCAATTATAAAGCGGTAATTTGAAGGCTATTTACACAAATATGGTATTAACACTTATCATTTTTACTACGTTAGTTGGCTTCAGCATTTCATAAAGATTATTTTGTCCCTTTCCCCTTGCAAATTTAATTAATATCTTACGAGTTATAGCAAATTCAAAATAAAGCGCAAAGAAATTAATTTCGTGTAACCACAATACGACCGGACCGTGCGGGCGGGCGTAGGTAGGTAGGTACTGGAGAGCGGAGAAGTAATTAATGAATTTGGAAAATGTTATTACATTTTTGTGAATGTGAAATTACTAATTACATTAGTTAATTGTAAATTAACACCGGGATTAAATGGGTGCCACGGGGTTCGAAGTATGTCACGGGCGAAGCCGGGCGGGACAGCTAGTATACACTAAAGTGTATAGATTGGAAGCAGATTTTCTGAAAGAGCAGTTGGGTGCCAGGGCACCAGTGCCATTGTAGAGTAGTCGTCAATCGCCTTGGACATTATGGTTTGTCTTGCTGCAGGAGTGGTGGGTGATTACCACGGTACGCGAGCTTTAACGACATAACCCGACGTGCTCTTGTCGCTACCAGTGTGCTAGCTAAACTTGAACCGAATGGTTTGGCTTGCGACCACGATATGTCTTTAATGCCGTGGAAGATAGGTAGGTGTTTAGTGTGGGACGCTATGTGTGTAAATATTTGCAACTCGTAGGTAAGTGATTACGTTTTTCATCCGTTTGAGATCGAGACCTTTACCAAGTGTTCATAATCTATTTCAAGATATTGTAAAGCGTCTTATTAACACCACTCGTAACCAGATGGATGGTATCTTTTTCACACAAAGGCTTTTACACGTAAAGGCCTTGCAATACGAGGTGGCAATTATTGTTGTTTTTGTCAAGCAACTATAAGGCACTGACTTTCTTGAGTTTAAGTTTGCCTTCAACTAGTTTATACTTTATAGTTTTCCATGTCATCAACCAAAAATAATAATAAAAAATAACAAATTAAACGCTCGTGGGGACGACGAACAAATTAAACGATCACTGCGTAAAGCAAATTTCGCTATGGCTGTGACGGATAGGTAACCACTTTGTCACTTGTAATTTATTTGTTTGTTAAATTTTCGAGTGTTTCCGTGCTTCGGAAAGCACGTTAAGCCGTTGGTCCCGGTTGCCAGGAACATGACAGTCGTTAAGCTAAGTAGTGCTGGGCGGCTTGAAAATCTTTAACAGCAGGTAGCAACAATCTGCGTCTGTCTATTTAAACACGGAAAGGGCTCACCACCTATTACGTTGGACAGGAATACATATGGTGAATAGTGGGCTTATGATATGCCTTTGCCACCCCTTTGGGAGAAGGCTTGATTGGTACACATAAAAATTAATTAAAACAAAATTAAACGAGAACTGTGTTCAAATGTTTACGTAACGCGTTTACGTTGCGGGTCGGAATACAGTCGGTGGAGAAGACAATTTTAAATAATAAGAAGTGCACAATGAGGATTGTTAATTAAGTCAAATATGGTAATTTTATGTAGAGAAGAAGTTATTATTAAAATATTATTAACAAATACTTAGATCGAAATGATTTTCCAAGCAGAGCGCTTTAGTTTTAGGGTCTATTGAATCAACTCTTTTTACGGTCGTCCTCCACTTTTTCCTCAATTTTGGGTTCATAAGTTCATAAAAAAAGAGATTATCGGGTGTTTTAACTGTTGAATTGAGGCAATGCAGTATTTTCTTACCATTTCACCACTGATAACTTTATAAATTTGAATTTTACTGCGAAGCGGTGTGCGAACGAGATTGCTACAGTTAAATGAGTTACGTTGTGACGTCATCGGCCAGTATGCGGCCACTCGCGTTTTAAAAAACTTTCGGCCGGAAATACGCACTTTGATCGTAAATATTTCAGCCATTTTTTTAAATATTAAAAAAAACACCGTTTTTTCGTATTATTTATTAGATTTATTTGGCATGTAAAGTAAAAAACGTTTGTCAGGTCCATTGCCTCTTGATAGCCAACGAACCTCAGTATGAAGCAACAAACGGTTGGAATCTTCGTCATTAGTAACACAAAGTTGATGAAATAATCTATCATTTAAAGAGCTGGTACGGATTTTATTGACAGCTTTGATGACATATTGCAGTGATTGAAATAGTCGTTCACTTAAGTTTCTAGCAACCAAATGTTGTCTATGAATAACGCAATGTACAGCAAGTACATCTGGAATTTTATTTTTTAAGTACGCTATGAGGCCTTTATGGCACCCTGTCAAAGCCGGAGCGCCATCCGTAGCAAATGATATAATATTTTACAAGGGAATCTCTTTCTCATCACAAAACTTTTCCAATGTATTGAATATTGTTTCGCCTTTTGTATCGGTCTCTAAATTTCTAGCAAACAATAGGTCTTCACATATTTTCTCATGTTTAATAAACCTCACGTAAGACAGCAACAATGCTTCATTAGTAGGTAAAGTGGACTTATCGAGCTGAATTGAGAATTGACTAGTCTTCAGATGATTGCAAAATGATCCTTCAATGTTTTCAGCCATTTCATTAATTCGTCTTTGCACAGAATTATTACTCACAGGATTTTTTCGGATAATATCTGCGGCCGGTTTATGAAGCACAGTAGTTATTACTTCCTTTATTGCTGGCAAAATTAACTCTTCTCCGATGTTGTGTGGTTTGCCTTTTTGAGCACAAATCGGGTTATTTAACAAAACTTGTTAAAACGTGATTGCCCGCGGTCTATTATCTACGAAAATTACCTATCTAGGAATACTAATAACTATTAAATGTGAAAGTGTGGCCATTGCCTTTTTATTTGTTTGTTTGTGTCTACTTTCATTTCGAAACGGAGCGACCGATTGACATGATTTTTCTTCTATTTATTGAATAAAACAGGACATATACATGAACTACGCGGAGAGAAATATCGAACCGAGTTTGAGCAATCTCTTAATTAAAATTAGTTGATGTTCACAAGTTGTAGCCGAGAGTCGAGAGCTCTGTCGGTGTCTAAGAGTCCTCCTAGCTAGATGAAATTACAAATCGCCCCCCGAAGCCTACACAACGCCCCGATTTTTTTTCTGGGTCTCTTACCGCCCCTCTTTAGGCCTGCAGCGACCACAAGGGGGCGTTATCGCCCACTTTGGGAAACGTTGATGTAGATTATTCTAAATTAACATTACAAACCTTTAAGTTGCATATGAAACAATTTTTCCTCGTTCTTGAGTGCTAAGAGCTTTTGTTGTTCTACAAAAGAGCAGTGCATAGCTCGCTGTTGATTTGTTGTTAACGAAGTTGCAAAGCGCTCCTCTTCCTGAAATTTGTATTAACATAATCAATATCTTTATTTGGTATAAAATATAAAGTCGCTCCCGCTGCTTGTACGCTTAGATCTATTAATGTACTCAACGGCATTTACTGCATTTTTTAGCAATAGATCTATTAATGTATTCGACGGCATTTACTGCAATTTTTAGCAATAGATCTATTAATGTATTCAACGGCATTTACTGCATTTTTTTTGCAATAGATCTATTAATGTATTCAACGGCATTTACTGCAATTTTTCGCAATAGATAGTGATTGAATACCCATGTGAAGCCAGAACGGATCGGTTGTATATTATGATTATAAAGATCAAGAGTTTAGTTTAGAAGCGCCCGTGGCCCCACGGACTCAGTGTTCTGTAAACGATCACTGAGTTACGCAACTTTCACTATTGCTGCTGCTCAGATGGGTGACCACTTTGTGGCATTTACATTTGCGAGCGTTTCCTTGGTTTGGGAGGCACGTTAAGCCGTTGGTTCCGGTCGCCAGTAACATGGCAGTCGTTAAGTCAAGTTGAAGGCCTTATGGGGGGCTTAAACAATTTCAACAGCAGTCATCTTGCATCTGTCTATTTCAACATGGCAATGAGCGACCTATTACGTGGGACAGGAATACACATTAAGAGATTAACACGAAGGCACTGATAGAAGAAGCTCGTGAAAGGTGCAGAATGAAAGCGGATGAAAGGTTGTCGTCCAATTTCCGAGATAATGCCAAGCTCATCTGGAAAGAGGTAGGCAAGACCCGGAGTTGTTCGGCAATCTGCAGTATGAATAAAGTGCTTAGTGTTAACAATGACGTCCTAACAGACCAAAGTGACGTCCTGCAGAGATGGAGTGAATATTATGGAAAGATGTATACAAAAGACAGAGATGCCACATCGGGAAATGGAGCTCACTTCGATGCTCCGGATCCCGATGTCATTGAAGTCATTAGTATGAAAGAAATAGAACAAGCGATAAGAAGTATGAAATGTGGTAAGGCTGCGGGAAAAGACAGAGTTACTGCTGAGATGATCAAGTACGGTGGGTCGCGTGTCTGGGACACACTATGTCTGTTATGCAACTTGTGCTGGCGGACGGGTGAGGTCCCAGATGACTGGCGAGTAGCAGTTGTAGTACCTATTTACAAAGGGAAAGGCTCGCGCCTAAACTGCTCCAGCTACAGGGCGATCAGCTTGGTCAGCTTAGCTAGTAAGGTGTATGCAAAGGTTATAACGGCATGAATGCAAGAAAAGTCTGAAAGGTATTTATGGGAGGCTCAATGCGGATTCCGACGTGGAAGAGGTTGCATGGATCAAGTGTTTTCTCTCCGCATGATCGCGGAAAAGTTTCTGGCTCTTAGCCAGAAGGTTTTCTGCGCTTTTGTGGATCTAGAGAAAGCATTTGATAACGTTGTGAGAGAAACGCTGTGGGACTTGCTGCCAGGATATGGTGTGGACGGCTCGCTACTGCGGGCAATACAGTCGCTTTATAGGGACTGTAAGGCTTGCGTGCGAGTAGGGGGGGGATGTGTCACCTCTTTTTGATGTCTGTACAGGCGTCAAACAGGGATGTGTCATGTCCGCCTGGCTGTTCATAGTGTATCTGGACAGTTGCCTGCAGAAGTTGAAAGATTTTAATATGGGTGTGAATTTGGGTGACTTTACAGTAAACTGTCTGCTGTACGCTGATGATGCGGTGCTCATGGCCTCATCAGAAGCCGACCTACAGGCATTAGTCACTAATATGAAAGAGGGGTGTGAAAGTAAGCGTCTCCGCTTGAATGCAAGTAAAACTAAGGTTCTAGTATTTGAAAGAGGTGACGTAAGAACTAAATGCGAGATTAGGGTAAACCAGGAACGACTAGAGCAAGTGAATGAAATTGTGTATTTAGGAAGTATGTTTAGCGCGGATGGAAGATGTGATTCGGATGTAGAACGGCGAGTAGCTGCCGGAAACAAAGTTAACGGTGCTTTGTCCCAGTTAGTAAAGCGACAAAGCATCGTAAAAGAAGCACGAATGGCGATTCATAACGCAGTGCTAGTGCCAACTTTGCTTTACGGTAGTGAAACCTGGGTATGTCAGCAGATGCATGAAAGTAATTTGAATGCTGTGGAGATGCGATCACTTCGAAAATTGTGCGGCGTTACCTTGGCCGACCGAATACGTAACGAAGTGATACGCAATATGGCAGGTTTGAATGAAAGTGTCAGCGTTAAGCTGGAAAAGGGCGTGCTCCGTTGGTTTGGACACGTCCAACGAATGAGTGAGGAACGATTGACGAAGAATATATATTGTTCAAAAGTAGAGGGTAGAAGGAGTCAGGGAAGGCCGAGACTTACATATGAAGACCACGTGAGCAGATTGCTCAAAAACGGAAAGGTCAAAAGTACTCGGATACCCAGACGTGCGTGTATGAAGCGATTGATGAATCTCGAAGAAGCGAAAGAAGTATGCATGGATCGCGAAGCCTGGCGATCTATCCTCTCTGACTACCCCGTCAGGGATACAGCGTGAAGATAGTTAGTTAGTTAGTTAGTTCAACTTTATCTCAGGATCTACGGATTCCAATTTAAAAATTCTTTTAGAATTGAATATATTTTTTGGTACTGCATATTTATCTCATATATTTGTACTGATAGCGGCAAAGCTATAAGATCAATTAGCTAGTCAAAAATAAAATGTAAAACTTATGAACTTACATTTAGCATGTCTTCAAGCTCTTTAGCTCTCTTTTCTGAGGTTTTCGTTTTATCCATAGAATCTATCAACTTTTCCTTTAGCGCTTCGATCTGTAATTGTCGTTTACATTAGTCCTACTAATATTATAAACGCGCAAGTTTGTAAGTATGGATGGATGTTTGTTATTCTTTTACGCAAAATATACTGAATTGATTTTGATGAAACTTAACAAAAATATAGCTTACACATCAGGATAACACATAGGCTACTTTTTATCCCGTAAAAAAGTTCCTGTGGGACTTCAATTAAAGGAGGAATAGAAAAAAATAAAAAAGAGCCACATTTAAAAGCCACACAGCGTCCCATTCTTTAAAATGTAATTAAAAACGCGTATTTATAACGAAATAGTACAAAAATCAACAGTTGCTTTGTAACAAACATTTGGCGCCCTCTAAAGGAACTATTTGACAGTTTTCTTCCCCATTCACGCTACAACACACGGTAGTGTTCCTTCCGCACCCAGTCTCTTCTTGCAAATTTACTAGGTCGCTGGTCAGACCAAAACATCAGGAAGGGAAAAATCACACTTAAGGTCTTAGTATACGCGACGTTTTTTTTATCGTCCGGGACGGAACGAGACGATTTCTTGACATCGTTGCATTTAAAAATATAGCAATACAATATACGTGACGAGAAACACGGACGGAACGGGACGGCAATATAAAAAACGTCGTTGAGGTTTCGTCCCGCACACCCCGTCCGAGATCCCGCCACGTATGCGCATTACCGGCCCTCACGCCGTAGTGTTGTATTGTGTTTTGTTACGCGCGTTACCATCATCATCTGAGTGCTTATCCCAGTTGCGTCTTGCGACGCCCGGGGTCCGCTTTCTTACATTTTCCCCTCCACTTCGCACAGTCGTCAGCATCCCCTGTAGTGAAACCATTGGATCGCATGTCATCCCTTACGACATCAAGCCAGCACTTCTGGGGTCTTCCCCTCTTGCCGGGACCCGGCGGGGCTGACATGGCCAGACATTTGTTTCGACGTAGCCCGGCGGTTATCGTAAGACGTAAACATACGAATGAAGGCGACACTCTTGCAGCTTATCTGCAATGTCACGGACGTGGAGGCTAACACATATGCGCGAGTCTTATACGCCGTACTTCCGCGTGACTCCACACATCCACCGCAGCATCTTTATTTCCGTGACACACAGCTCCTGTTTGTATCGCTCCAATATTGACCACGTCTCACTACCATGTAAAAGGATAGGTCTATTTATAAGTAGTTTTGTAAACCTATCCCTTCTCCCTGTGACTTGACATCGCAATCGATGTCTCTGGACGTGTGAAATACAGATCCCAGATATTTAACCTGGTCCGTGCGCTCGACCAAATCACCGCCTATGCGGACGGATCTGTCGAGTTTAATGCCAAGTACTCGGTCTTCGCCACATTTAGTTTCAGACCGCCGTTCTCAAGCGTCTCCTTCCACGCCTTCACACGTCGCACCAATTTGCCCCTGTCCTCGTCTGCCAGCGCAATATCGTCAGCATACATAAGCAACTATGGAGGCTGCTCATGCGAGTTCTTGATGTTGTCCGACAATTGGTCTAATATCACACTGAACAGAAGCGGACTAAGGACCGAACCCTGGTGTACCGCGACGGTGATAGGGAAGGGTTTCGTGTCGCCAACAGCAGTCCGAACCATGGAGTCGGAGTTGCTGTACATTTCCCGGATAGTGTCAATATAGACCTCTGAAACCCCTTTATCTTTTCATCGCTCGAGGAACACAGTTTCTTTCACGGTCATCAAACGCATGATGAATGACAAAAAGCTAATTAAATTTGTTGGCTTGAACTCAGCCCTATATAATCTCGGGAATCCTAAATAAATAATAAATAAATAAATATCGTTGGGACAACTCACACAGCTCCATCTGATTCCAAACTATGCAGAGCTTGTACTGTAGTAACCAGATAATTGATAAACATACTTATATATTTCTAAATACTTACATATTATAGATAAATAACACCAAGACACAGAATAAACCATCGTGCTCATCACACAAAGTTTTATCTTGGGTGGAAATATCGGTCTGGTCGGGAACTTCCGAAGTAAAATTAAACATTTTGTGGTATAAAAATGGTTCAGCACTAGCACGCAGCAGCGCATCGTTCAACATCGTCACTGAACCATCGTCACTGTTTTAATACCACGTTCACGTTATGAACGATACCCGTCCCGTCTTCATTCCGTCCGAGGAATTTACCCGTAACGTATGCTTAACCTTAAGTTGCAGCTGTAAGCTGGTTCACATTTACAGTTACTTTAAAAACTAGGTATCGCCATTTAAAGTGAACTGTAGATTGTATACTGCCGTAGTAAAATTTGTCACATACATATTTGTATTAGCATATATTTTACTATTAAAGTCTATATTTTAGGGAAATAAACACCATCATGACTTTGTTGAAGATTTATACTTCACTTACCTTGTTATTGAGGACTTGCAAAGCTAATTCTTTACGATGCTGGTCCTCCATGATATGCTTCTTCTCAATGTGCAGTTTCTCCATCATAGTGCGCAAGCTGCTAAGTTCACGTTGGAAACTTTGAGCCTAGAAATTGAATAATCTGTCATTCATAAATTGAATAAAAGTTTTTTTAACTGTTGGTAAGTTGAAACACATTTCGTCTAACCAAAACTAAGCTTTATAGCCTACTTTGAAAGGTTAAATAAGACAGAGGAGTGAAATATGAATTGAAGTGTCTGTTTCCTTTCTTTGTAATTTTTTATTTTTTTTTCATTTATGTTTATTTTTTTTTTATTTTGTAACTATGTACATTCATTTAAGAGTACGGGTATTACATTGGTTGAACACTGAACATTGTCCTTACAATTATAAAACCGAAATAATAAAATATAGTAATTTAAGGTTAGTAATAATACATGTGGAAACTTGTAAATAGCAATAGTTCTATACATAGTTTGCTGTCAAAAAATGTAATTAGACTGTAAGCTTTCCTTAAAATAAATAAATAAAATAAATAAAAGTTTACCCCCGTAAGTAGCCCTGCTGACTCATGGCCGAATACTGAAATGTCACTTAAATACAACGCACAGTGGAAGGGCTCTCAGATTTCAGTATCTCTCAAAATTTAAGTGGTATACGCAAAGGCTACTCAAACGATTTGCAAGTATAATCAGCTAAGCAGCCGCCAAATAATTTGCGTCATGGCAACATTCACGTTGCCTCATTTTACGCAACAGTTTTGGACTTAACAATATTTACGATGCTACTTAATTTAGTTAAAATAATAGAAAATAATAATAGTTTTATTTGGTACACAATGTAATTTCTATAATGTTCTGAAAGATAGGTTTTTAAGTTATGTATAAGAATAAATAACTTAAAAACTATTTCGAAATTGAACGTAAACATTTGCTGACCCAATTGTCGTAGAACGAAACGTTCAATTTGATTGAAACCAGTGACATTAGCGTGACTTGTAAACATTTTTCAAAAATAAATTGGGATATGGACGAAAAACATAGAGCAGCAATGGAGTCAGCACAGCAAATAGGCTGACATGAATAGCCGCTATCTCCAAGAATTACCATATTGACAAAATCACTATCATCAAATTGCGTTGATAGTTACTGGTTATTCTCCACTCGTTTTTACAAAGCGTTTCAAGACTTCTACTAAAACTTAATGTAGAAAAGGAAAGATGAGAAGGGATATTAGCATAAGACATTTATCTTTCTTGTGTGGTGTGAGGAACACAGTTTAGTCGGTATATATTTTTCATCTTTGATGTTTTTTTGGTCTGTTATATAATAAATAACTTTTACAAGTGTTCTATTAAATGTCTGTCTTTTTAGTCCCAAACAAGATTTTTTGTTTTATACAAATATCTGTTTTAATTTATACAAGTTGACGCCCGCGGCTCCGGACGCGTAGTGAAGTTTTCCCGTTCCCGTATCCCACAGTTTTCCACAGTTTCCATCTAAATCCATTCAGTATATTTTTGCGTGAAAGAGTAACAAACATCCATACTTAAAATCTTTCGCGTTTATAATATTAGTAGGATTTTTTACTAATAATAAAGCTGAAGCGTTTGTTGGTTTGTTTGTTTGGTTGAACGCGTTAATCTCCGAAACTACTGGTCGGATTTAAAAAATCCTTTTGTATTGGATAGCCCATTTATCGAGGAAGGCTATAGACTATGTATCATCACGCTACTGCCCTGGAGAGCGGAGCAGTAATCATAAATAAGCCATGGGGCTCACCTAGTATTATCTATTTTAAAAGTACGGTGGATGGGTTACCCGCTTTCCTTACAGATACAGGCTTAAGATGACGGCTTTACGTGAGAATTTCACGTACGCAATACGTAATATGCGCCAGGCAATACATTTGTACATTGAGATTGAAAGCTGTGGAAAAAGTACAATGGGCGGCCTTATCACATAAAGCGATTTCTACCAGGCTAAATTTTATAGGCAAAAGTTGGAGTCGTAAACCATGTCCGGAAGGGGACAGCTCCCCTTCTGCCCTCCTCTGGGTACGCCCATGGAATAAATTATCCAAATATAGAACTGTCTCATTGGAGATACGGAACCGAGCAGGAAACTCCGCATCGTTGCCTTTTTTGAATGTATTTAGGTTCTCTAGGTTTCGTCGACAGACGGTCAGTCTTTCATGGTCAGAGAGTAAAGATAGCGAAGATAAACACATTATTTTAACGCTTCAATATATTCAATTCCAGATTTAGGAGACGTCTCGACCACTCTTACATTTAGAGGACGTTCAAATCAGTTTGACAGGTTATTTGACAGCTAAATTAAATTAAGTGGCATTCCAGTATACGAATTTTACATTGAGTGGCGTCTGAGCGCAACTAACCTGAGTTCATCTTAAATTTATCACATGCTTAAATTTGATGTTTGAGAATACGAATTTTGTATTTAGGTGCTGCTCAAACATTTCATTTTGAGTGACATTTCAGTATTCGGCCGTCAGTGTTTTATAAACGATCACTGCTTTAAGCAAAAAATGCTTAATGTTAAATGTGGGCGTCAAGTATGCCTTTGCTACTCCTTCGGAGATAAAGGCGTGAATGATAAGCAAAAGCATACGCACTAAGCTAGTAGGGCTAAGAATGCATCGAATCGAATATTAATTTTACGATACGTACTCGATAAAAGTAGTATTCGATAACGATTCGAGTACTACTTTTAGATGGGCAACTTAAAGAACTTTACCTCACTATCTAGTCCAGCGTTGAGGTCTAGCAGTCGTTGGTAAGCCAATCGGATCTGACTAAGTTGCTGACCCAACGACATATTCTCCCTCGCAGCTTCAATGTTGTTGCCTTGCTGCTGGTCACAGAACACCTGTTGCTCGCGGCAATTCTCAGCCACGTTATTGGCTTCTTTATCTAGCACAGCATAGTCCTGCAAAAGTAATCAAATTAATCAAACCATTATTATTATTATTTTCGTTGTGAGAGAAACGCTGTGGGACTTGCTGCCCGGATATGGTGTGGTCGGCTCGCTACTGCGGGCAATACAGTCTCTATACAGGAACTGTAAGGCTTGCGTGCGAGTAGGGGGGGATGTGTCACCTCTTTTTGATGTCTGTACAGGCGTCCAACAGGGATGTGTCATGTCCGCCTGGCTGTTCATAGTGTATCTGGACAGTTGCCTGCAGAAGTTAAAAGATTTTAATATGGGTGTGAATTTGGGTGACTTTACAGTAAACTATCTGCTGTACGCTGATAATGCGGTACTCATGGCCTCATCAGAAGCCGACCTTCAGGCATTAGTCGCTAATATGAAAGAGGAGTGTGAAAGTAAGGGTCTTCGCTTGAGTGCAAGTAAAACTAAGGTTTTAGTATTTGAAAGAGGTGACGTAAGAACTAAATGCGAGATTAGGGTAAACCAGGAACGTCTAGAGCAAGTGAATGAAATTGTGTATTTAGGGAGTATGTTTAGCGCGGATGGAAGATGTGATTCGGATGTAGATCGGCGAGTAGCTGCCGGAAACAAAGTTAACGGTGCTTTGTCCCAATTAGTAAAGCGACAAAGCATCGTAAAAGAAGCACGACTGGCGATTCATAAGGCAGAAATCTGGGTATGTCAGCAGATGCATGAAAGTAAATTGAATGCTGTGGAAATGCGATCACTTCGAAAATTGTGCAGCGTTACCTTGGCCGACCGAATACGTAACGAAGTGATACGCAATATGGCAGGTTTGAATGAAAGTGTCAGCGTTAAGCTGGAAAAGGGCGTGCTCCGTTGGTTTGGACATGTCCAAGGAATGAGTGAGGAACGATTGACGAAGAATATATATTGTTCAAAAGTAGAGGGTAGAAGGAGTCAGGGTAGGCCGAGACTTACATATGAAGACCACGTGAGCAGATTGCTCAAAAACGGAAAGGTCAAAAGTACTCGGATACCCTGACGTGCGTGTATGAAGCGATTAATGAATCTCGAACCTTTCAGTCCAGAATGTTAAATTTCCAAAATGTCAAGCGGTTTCAAAATGTCAAGTTCCCGGAAAGTCAAGTTCCCAAAATGTCAAGTTCCCAAAATTCCAAGTTCTCAAAATGCCAAGTTCCCAAAATGTCAAGTTCCCTAAAAATAAAGTTCCCGGAAAGTCAATTTTTCAGTTAGTCTATGAAGATAAGGTAATTTTCGTTTAATAACAAAAAAATCCAAATATCAACAGTTTAAACTTACAATATGAAAATATCCATTTTTTGAAACTATTATTTGAATAATCTAAGTCGCAGAAAAATCATTTTTCATTAAATTGCTGCAAAGTTAGTTCTTTGTTTAAAATAGTTTACCTTTACTTACTGTATCTCTGACTACCCCGTCAGGGATACAGCGTGAAGATAGGGATACTTTAAGAGAGAACAAAACTCATTCGTGCAGAAAAATGTAAGTCGCCAATGTGAATTTTGAAATATTGTTTTAAGTTTTACCTACCTCCTTTGTACGCAACGAGGATTTGTCATTTACAATAATTGCAGTGACAGTTTTTCCTGAAGTCTTGTTCAAGTTTTACAAATTAACGCAGTTTTTGTGTTTAAAATGAATAAAGAATTGGAATTGGTGTGTAACCAGAAGGGCAAACTTACATTGATACGTAATGGGTTTCAATTTTACAAAAATATAAGTAATAAAAATGAGAGCACTAATTGGCGTTGTGTTAATAGGCGGGAATGTTCTGCATCAATTACTGTAGATAAATCCAGGAAAAATATATTGAGGGAATCGCCGCATACCTGCGAACGGAATAATGTCATACTGGAAGTGAATGAAGTAAAGTCATTTTTAAAAAATGCGGTGTGCAAAGATTTAGGACCTATTCAGAAAATTTGTGAAAACCCCTTGAAAAAGTTAAAGGAAAAATTCCTTAAGGATGAGGATTTAATACAGTCATTTAATTCAATAAAGAATTCATTGTACAGATTTCGCAAGAAATATCTTAATACAGATTCATTAGTGCACAACGATACAAGCTCAATAAAAGTACCAGATTTTATTGGAAAGTTTTTGATTTCTGAAGATGGTGACACAGATAAAATCTTAGTATTTGCAACTAATACTGCGAAGAAGTTCATGAAAAAACCGGGCTCGTACTACGCAGATGGGACATTTAGGTCAGCTCCTAAGCCATTTTATCAGTTTTTTGTCATCCATTTAGATGTAAAATCGGACGAAAATACAACAAATGTGATACCAGTAATTTACGCTCTTTTACCCAATAAATCGGAACACACTTATGTCCGTTTATTTTCACTAATAAAAGACAAGCTAGGGGTCCAAATCAGTAATTTTAAATCAGATTACGAAATCGGTATCATGAATGCAGTTTCATCTGTATATATTTCATTTCATTTCATCTGTAGATCTGTATATCTGTATATACATAATAAGCTGAAGTAACTGGATGTTTCCATCATTACAATGATGCCATTTGGAAACAATCAAAAAAGATCAAATTAAATGCGACTAGCAAAGGACGTAATACTACACGAATGTGTGCTATTATCCCCTTATTATCAGCGAATGACATACCAGCTGCGTGGCACTACATATTAGAAACAAGTTTAAGCTCAGATGAAATGCATAAATTTAGTCAATATTTTGAAACCACTTGGTACCCTAAGAAGTCGCCAGCTATATTAAGTTGTGCTGGACAACGTCACCGGACAACAAACCCTTTAGAAGGATGGCACAGGCGATTAAATGGGCGGATACCAAAGAAACCAAATTTTTATTTGTTACTGTATAAATTAAAAAAAGAAAGCAAGTACTGGGATAGTCGATTGAAGGATTCTCTGTTTAAAAATATGAGAAATAAAAGAAGAGTCAGAGACATTATATTTGATAAAAAATACAAAAAATATTTGATCCAATTAGAAAACAAACAACTCACTTTGCAGCAATTCCTTAAAAAATTATTTTTCTGCGACTTAGATTATTCAAATAATAGTTTCATTAAAATTGTTTTTTTTTTACATTTTAAATTAAAATGATAAGTTCTTTTTACATAGCGAGTCAAAATCTTGATTGTTAGATTTAAATCTAATTAAAAAAAACTGTTGATATTTGGATTTTTTTGTTATTAAACGAAAACTACCTTATCTTCATAGACTAACTGAAAAATTGACTTTCCGGGAACTTGACATTTTGGGAACTTGGCATTTTGAGAACTTGGAATTTTGGGAACTTGACATTTTGGGAACTTGACTTTCCGGGAACTTGACATTTTGAAACCGCTTGACATTTTGGGAATTTGACATTCTGGACTGAAAGGATCTCGAAGAAGCGAAAGAAGTATGCATGGATCGCGAAGCCTGGCGATCTGTCCTCTCTGACTACCCCGTCAGGGATACAGCGTGAAGGTAGTTATTATTATTATTTTCTTGTTGGGGACGCCGGCACCGCCAGGCGAACGATTCGACCGCATATCTTGCCGCCCACTTCATTCATTTCCCAAGAAAAATCAAACCATGCTATGGGAGACCACAAAAGCTCTTACAATTTTCGCCACAACCCACGGTCCTACGCCTTTCACATCTAAATCGTCGGTCAAGCTTTTTTTTTATACGAGGTGTGATCCGCTTACAGACTACCCACTGCTGGCTAAGTAATGGGGTTGTGTGGGGGTCGTCCAGCACCTGATCGTGGAGGCACTGGGGATACGCACAAAAACTCCTCAGCTACCTATCTGCTCTAACAGAGGTGTTTTGGGACCGGTTAAACTCATCAAAACAAGTCGTCGGACTACCTGACAGTGGGTTTGGGGGACTACCTCATGTCAAAATCAGATATGTTCTACTATCACTGATCCCAAAATAAACATATAAGTACAACCGTTAGGCTATAATTAATATTTGGAAGACGCGAACGAAGTATATATGGATCGGTCACCTTGCGATCTGTTCTCTTTTACTACCCCGTCAGAGATATAGCATGAAGATTGGTAATTTTTTGTTCACAAAAGACGATTTTTTATTTGAAGCTAATCTTTTTGTTAAATGATTCCAAGAACTGAACCTCTAAACTTACAAACGAAAAAATTCTAATCGAAAGTCTTAACTTACCTCTCGAATATGCCGTATATCCGTATCTCGCTGCCTAAGATTCTCGACAGCCGCAGTCCACATAGTCATCATCTGTTTCCTTTGTTCCATGCCTTCCATGACCTGGAAAATGCAGAAATTAAAAGATTCTTTAGTAGTCTCTATCTAAACTGGGTCTAATAGGGGTGAATGTGGACACTGAGAAAACCAGTCGAAAAGGAATTTGTACTTACCGTTTCAGAGGTTTGTCGTTTAAACATTTACCTAAGGTTTCCAAATAGGTCAATAATGCCAGTTTACGCTGTCTGCCGTGTACGCGCATTTTTAACCCCCGACGCAACAAGAGGGGTGTTATAAGTTTGACGTGTCTGTGGCATCATAGTTCCTTAACGGATGAAGCGATTTCAATGTAGTTTTTTTTTGTTAAAGGTGACTTACGTTCGAGTGTTCTTAGACAAAACCTACCCTGGTAATTTCAGACCAATTTCAATATTACCTGCCATTAGCAAAATTTTTGAAAAAATTATATTGCAACAATTACAAGATCATTTTAATTCAAATATGCTATTACATAAAGAGCAGTATGGGTTCACAAGGGGCCGTTCTACCCTTCATGCAGGTGTGATACTTCTATATCATATATATAGCGCCTGGGATAATAGACAAGATGCTATTGGTGTATTCTGCGATCTCTTCAAAGCATTTGATTGCGTTGACCATAAAACACTATTGCGAAAACTACACTCCCGGACACCTAAATCGAGCCACCTTGATTTTTTTGGTTCCTCCTTCCGTCATTACCGTATAGCATTATCTTGGACTCATCTGTGAAGAGAACCTGGCTCCATTGATGTCGAGTCCAATTTAGATGTTCGCGCGCAAACTCTAGACGGGCTATTCGGTGTGCTCGTGTCAATTTGGGTCCATTGGTTGGCTTATGGGGCTTTAAACCACGTTCATTGAGTCGCCTTCTAACGGTCCGAGCACTTACAGCCACTCCGTGAAAGTCCGTGAGCTGTTCTTGTATCTGAACAGAGTTAAGGCGTCGATTTCGTAAGCTAGTAGTGACAATGTATTGATCTTGTCTCGCCGTTGTCCCTCGGTAACGAGGTCCTGCTGTTCGCCGAACGAAGCCGCCAGTCTCCAGGTATCGGTGGTATACTCTTTGAACAGCGGAACGACTTATGTGAAGTTGTGAACTCACATCTCGCTGACTTAGCCCAGATTGAAGAAGTGCTACAGCTGAAGTGTGAAGTATCCATAATTTTATAGCCAAAAACGGTTCAAACTATAGAAAATAACTAAACTAAACTTTGGTTAACAACAATTGCGAAAATTCAAACCAAATCGACATTAAATTGCTTCAAAAGCAACTTTCAACAGTCATATTTTTTTTTTTAAATCAGTGACCAAGCTCGGCTTTTGTTCTTTATTTTAAATTCTAAAATTCAAATTTGGAATAACACATACGGGAAAGACGATGAAATATGCCAGCATTAAAAATGCATAAAAACTTTTTTGTTATATTGTATATTTTTTTGTGTATTGGGTTTTTAGGCCCGGGAATGTAAGGTGGCTCGATTCAAGAGTCCGGGAGTGTATTTTATTATGGTATCAAACACTCTGCACTGGACCTTGTTGCCTCCTACCTAAACGATCGAATACAAAATGTTGATGTCAATGGAATTAGCTCCTCTGGAGCATCTGTACCTATGGGCGTACCGCAGGGATTAATTCTAGGTCCGTTTCTATTTTTGATTTATATTAACGATCTGCCATTCTATATACAGAACTTGTGCGACATTGTTCTATTTGCTGACGACACTTATTTTTAAAGTTGATCACACGCTTACTGATTTTAACGGCGTAAATAGTTCACTTGCCCAAGTTGTAGATTGGTTTACGACCAATAATTTGCTACTAAACGCTAAGAAGACAAAATGTATCAGATTCAGCATGCCTAATGTCAGGAATTGCGGTACAAATATAACATTGAACGGTGATACCCTTAATCTTGTAGAATCAACTGTATTTTTGGGGATCACTTTAGATAGCAAACTGCAGTGGAACGCCCAAATAACGTGTCTTGCAGGTAAAGTCATCTCGGTAGCCTTTGCCGTAGGAAAAGTCAGGCAGCTCACTGATGTGGAAACTGCCAGGCTAGTATACTTTAGTTATTTTCATAGTGTCATGTCTTACGGCATTTTGCTGTGGCGCAAAGCAGCTGATATACTAGTAATTTTTGTAATCCAGAAGAGAGCAATACGTGCAATATATAAATTGAGTGCTAGAGTGTCTCTTAGAGAGAAATTTAGAGAAATTGACATTTAAACGGTTGCATCACAGTATATATTTGCAAATATCATGTTAGTTAAACAGAACATACATTTATACGATAGACACAGTGACATACATTCGATAAATACTAGAAATAAGCATTAATTAATTGGAACGCATCATCGTTTACAAAAGGTTCATGACTCTAGACATTATGAACCTGCCGTTACATAAATTTAAGGCGGAAATTAAGACGCACCTCTTGAAAAGGGCTTATTACAGAATTTATTATTATTTAAATGATAAAAATAAATGGAAATGAGTTGCTTGCTCTTCGCTCGAGCTATTTAGGATTCCAATGAATCTTGTGTTATTTTGTACTTGTCTTGAAGCTGCATATATGTTGTATTTTTACATTTCTACATTGTGAATAATTTGAAACGTCAGACAACTAATGGTTTCTAAATTGGCTGCGTTTAGTTCCGGTAATAACTAATATACAAATATGTAATTTGAGTTTGTTATTGTGTGAGCACCATTGTGTGTCATGTCAATTTCAAAATAATAAATAAGTCTATAACTTATTTATTATTTTGAAATTGACATGATAGTTGCTGTGCAGTTTTTGGGTATGTCATGCTCGCCTAAGTGTCCTGGCAGTGGTGGCGTATGTATCGGGTCGCCTTATTCCCTATAATACGGTTGAGTAGGGCGATGGCTGATATGATGGAAAAAGGTTTTACTCCGTTACAGACTATTTGCAGGACAGGGACGCCTGGAAATGATCTGCTGGCAAAGTGAAATAATATTAAATTGTAAATAGGCCATCAAAAAAAAAAGCCTTCCTAAGTTTCTTGCCGGTTCTTCTCAGGTGGGCCGCGTTCCGAACCGGTGGTCGCTTTAAATATTTTAAATAGGGTATGACATTTTGTAAGCGCCGTTAAAATGGTCTATGCAAAATAAAGATATTTTTATTTATTTTTTTTATTTTTTTTAAGTCATACCCGTGAACGGGTGCCGTCTGTTGGGACTGGTCAGCTCATAGCTTTTATAGCAATTATTACAAATAATATTATTTAAATTTAAGACAAACTAAGTTTAGTCGACTGTTCTCACATAAATCTAAAGGAACAATGTAAGTGTAATTTTAATGTTGTAAGCCACACATACATTTTAGAGCATCATTTTAAGAGCATCTATTTCTTTCTTGCTAGATTCTTCTTAAAGTTGAGGCTGCCCTTAGAACTGGCAACTAGAATAGCTCTAATTTTGATATGATTTTAAACATAACATTGATTTTGTTTTTGTTTTGTATAAATTCATTACAATATTTTTGGTCAAACATCATGTCATCATCAAACTAATGTAATTACTGGCGGTTAAAAAAGATAGGCCATGAGTTTTATTGCCAGATTCTTCCTCAGGCTCTACCTATTGCTTTGCGGATCTGGCAGTAAATGTAAATGTAGAAGCAATAATCTTGACGTTCATAAGTGTTACTTTGTGACCTACATGAATAAAGATATTTCATTCATTCATTCTTACATGTTTGATGAAAATCGGTTGAGCCGTTTAAAAGTTGTGGGGGTGAAAGTGGGGAAGGGTTAACGAATGTATGCAAAATATACTCGAGTAGGGTCTCAAATGAAAGAACGTGCACATTACGAAAGAATATGTTCATTTTTACTTTTTAAAGAATTTAGGTTTTGAGTCGGGGGTTTTTTTTAATTTGCGTCAGATCCGTCATTGCTATTTAACGTTAACTTTAGAAATTTGATTTTCTCATAGCTTCAAGGACTGTTTAGTTTTAATTTCAATTTAATACCCTCACGCGTTTCCGAGATAAGTCTTAACAGACAGACGGACAACAAATATATACTATATGGGCTCCGTAATTTTTCTTTTAAGGTACCCTAAAATTAGACAAAAATTTTGGAAAACGTTGCAAGCGGTAGCCCAGTTTTCGGCTAGTATCACCTTAAGGAAACTATCATAACCAAAATTGAATTTCGAAACTATCTTATCTCAATAACATTCGTAAACTTCACAATTTTTTTTTATAAACATAAACCCATTGTATGTACATTTTCCGTACTTTTTTTTTACGAGTTATGTAATAATCAATCAAATCAGCCCATCATAGTTAAGTGCTGAATGAAGGTCTTCCCTAATTTACGCCATAACGCACATTTGTGCCATCATTTTGGGAGCGTGATTGTCCTCACCGTACCACGCTATCCAGAAGGGTTGGTTTGGTACACCTTGTACCAATCCAACAATTCTAGTTTCAGTTTTAACTCTCTTCTCTGTGAACTGTGAATCAGCAGGTGCACCACTTGCAGGTCAATTGACTTGGGCCTTAAAAATCTCAGTAGGGCCCCATAAATCTAGGTAGCGCCCAATAGATCTCGGTAGGGACCTATTGGACTCAATATTAGGTTATATTACCTGCACAGATATTCGATCACAAACGCGTTCTTCGGCACTAAGGTTGGACACCAGCTGGACGAGTCTGTCGTGTAGGCGGTCATGTTCCAGTTTTAACTTTTGCCTTTTCGTTTCCAAAGCCTATACATAATAATATTAAGCTATACTAACATATATTAATAAAAGAAAATGAATGATAAGTTGTAATCTTGATAAGTGTGAGAATTCCCATAGCGTGATGTAGCTTTTGTTTTTCAACACACAGCTGCTCCTAGCTATCAAACAAGTGGAACTTAAGCTTAAAATTTTTTGAGTTTATGTATTGAGATCAAGGTTGTTAACAATGTGATAGACATATTCAAAATCATAAAAAAATTGAATATGTTTTCATTTGTATCACATATACATTTTATAACATATGGTAATTAATTCCCTAGGATGTCATGTCGGACTCAAAACGACTAAAAACACATGGTAACCTTTAGTTTTTTATTTCTATATTCAATATTTTAAAAATAATACATACTGGTGTGAATAAATAATTAAGTTGTTTTGTATCACATATAATTTTTTTTAATGTGTGGTAATTAATCCCCTTGGATATCATGCTGGATTCAAATCAATTAAAACACATGGTAATCTTCTGTTTCACTTTACATCATACATCATATAAGCGACAAAGCATCGTAAAAGAAGCACGACTGGCGATTCATAACGCAGTGCGAGAAATAAGTGCGAGATTTGGGTAAACCAGGTACATATAGAGCAAGAGAATGAAATTCTGTATTTAGGAAGTATGTTTAGGACGGATGGAAGATGTGATTCGGATGTAGAACGGCGAGTAGCTGCCGGAAACAAAGTTAATGGTGCTTAGTCCCAATTTGTAAAGCGCTTTGTCGTAATAGAAGCACGACTAGCGATTCATAACGCAGTGCTAGTGCCAACGTTGCTTTTCGGTAGCGAAACCAGGGTATGTCAGCAGATGCATGAAAGTAAATTGAATGCTGTAGAGATGCGATCACTTCAAAAATTGTGCGGCGTTACTTTAGCCGACCGAATACGTAACGAAGTGATACGCAATATGGCAGGTTTTAAAGAAAGTGTCAGCGTTAAGCTGGAAAAGGGCGTGCTCCGTTGGTTTGGACACGTCCAACGAATGAGTGAGGAACGATTGATGAGGAATATATACTGTGCGAAAGCAGAGGGTAGACCACGTGAGCAGATTGCTCAAAAACGGAAAGGTCAAAAGTACTCGGATACCCAGACGTGCGTGTATGAAGCGATTAATGAATCTTGAAGAAGCGAAAGAAGTATGCATGGATCGCAAAGCCTGGCGATCTGTCCTCTCTAACTACCCCGTCAGGGATACAGCGTGAAGATACATAAGTAATAATGATAATACAGAAAAGTATATTAAATTCGAGAAACATCATTCTGGTAGTATGAATGAAAAGAATGTATGTGGAGCCTCATCTGGTTCTTCAGGGCACAAATTTATGTTACAAATTGGACAGGCACCATTGTTGGTTTGAGAAGTCAAATAATAGTCACTGACAACGCAGACTATAGAAAGCAAAATTAAAGCTACATCTAGTAGCATTAGGTTACAAATCCAATACTGTTTGCCAACGTTGACAATAGTTCAATAATTATGTATAAATGTAATGTCATGATTACAATCATTACATTACACATATATGGAATACAGATTGAATCATTATTACTGATTGACCCATGATGGTTTGACTAAATTCCCTATATACCTTGGCTTTAGAAGTATCTTGCTTAGTAAATTGTTCTATAGCTGTAATATCACATGCATTTCTCTCCAGGGCTGCACGCCACTCTTGAAGGGCACCACGCTCACCACATACTTCAGTCTTTAGGGCATCAGCTTTTCTTAAGAGACGTGCAATTGAACCTACAATGCATATATAAATTGTGAATTGGCTGAAAAATTTGCAAGCACAGAACAGAGAAAACAAAGACAATAAAAAAGGCAATATACTCTGAAATCTATCAATCCTAGTAGTAACATCCTTGCTCTGCTTGAGACTGTCTACAATATTTCTTTCCAGTCTGTCTACCTCATTACAAGATAGTTGGCGCAGTTTCACCTCTTGCTCCAATTGTTGCTTATGTGCAAACAGTAAACGCTGCAATAAAAGTTCATGACATAATATTCAGAATATTTTCGTAAGTTCATTTAACCCTAAGTAATATTGAAACTTAAAACCTTTGCTAAGTACTTACTGTGTTCTCTTGAGATTCAGTGAGGACGTAAGATTTGTATTTATCAAGATCGTCACATTTTTTCTTTTGTAAGCCGTAACTTTCCTTCAAACGCTGTATCTCATTTTGTCTGTAAAAATATTAAGTTAGGAACGTTTATGGAATGTAAGACGAATGTAAAGAGATAAATAGTGATTAGCTTATCTGACCTGTTAATGAGTAAATTTTCCAATTCCTGGTTAGTTGAATCTGCAAGAGGAATCCTTGTGCCTTCATTCCAACCCAAAGCTTCCAAAAGTTGAGCCATGTAGCCCGGAGTCTTTGCGG
This sequence comes from Thumatha senex, assembly GCA_948477245.1. NCBI lineage: Eukaryota > Metazoa > Arthropoda > Insecta > Lepidoptera > Erebidae > Thumatha > Thumatha senex. Next base: position 22,553,790 of record OX419726.1, read on the forward strand.
TGTCCCCCATGGCTGCAAGAAATTAAATTAGCAATAGTAAAAAGTAGCAATTACCGCTACGAAAACCAGCCTTGAGATATTTTATCAATATCTCAAAAGGGTCACCAAGTCACCAGGAGTCACCATGGGCGCTCACAATAACAAACAATAAACAATCAAGCCAAACATTAACATGTAAATTCACCACCTGTTTTTAAATAACAGCTTCAAATGTCAATCATATGTCACCTGCTCACCTGTCAATATCAATCCCAATCTTCTTTTCAAACTGGCATAAAAATACTTCCATACTCCGCAGTGAGCGGGCTCCTGAATGAATAAGATTTCTATATTTAATAGTCATAAAATGTTTTAATCCAAATAAAACCATGGAACTAGGTAAAAATAGAAATTTTCATTATTTTTCAACTGAACTCTTCTAAGCGCGGCAAATTTAAAAAATCAATACGTCTATCACATATCGACAGGCAAGCTGTGCGACTTGTCCCGGTTGCCATCAGCATAACAAGACAGTCAAGTAGTTAAGTGGGATGCATTATGGGTTGAAAATTTCATTAGAAGATAGTCACAACCTTTAATTTTGTATTGAACGGTATTTCGCGCGGCACTATATTACAACTTAAAGGTTAGTATACCTTTTTATTCTTCGACGTTTCGACAGGGTTGCACCTGTCGTGGTCCCGTGGCAACTGATGCACGTAGGCTGGAGCGACCACTATGCACCGAGAGTTTTTAATGTACCCTCGGAATTGTTTTTTTTTGGCAACACACGACACACAACACTGACCGTATCCGCGGACACGTTCACTGATCTATTGCGGGACTTTAAGGTATTAATTATCGGATTCCAAGATGTTGAAAGCTTATATCCGTCTTCCCGGTTGAAAGTTTTGTGCTTTTTTATTTTAATTGCTTGCCGGACCATCCTTGGATAGTAAGTCCGTATCACGTTTGCCACTTTGGTGGCTGGAACATATATATTTTGATATTTGGTGGCTGAAATATAAATAGATTCTCCATTAAGTCGGTAATACTGACTTAATGGAGAATCTAATTAATACGGCTCCAATTTTATCCGTAGCCCCTCTTATGTACGGTAGAAACGCTGGCTGTCGATCTACTCCCTTCGGCCTTACCTTTGGTCTATGCTGCCGCTTCTTCGGCTTATTGACCCTATAGCCATTCCTTTCCAGAACCCTTGTTATGTGTGTAAGTTCCGCTCCAAGGTGCTTTGGATCACACAGAACATGAGCTCTGTTGACAAGCGACGTCATGACGGATACCAACTGTTTAGGATGATGGTGTGAGGAGGCATTAAGATACCGGTCTGTGTGTGTGGGCTTTCTGTAAACAGAGTGCGAGAGCGTACCGTCAGGAAGTGTTTCGACGAGGACATCAAGAAACGGGAGCCGCCTGTCTTTTTGTATCTCCACTGTAAAACTCGTTTTTGGGTGAATTGAGTTTAGATATTCTAAATATTGTCTTGCTTCGCTTTCGTTGCCTCTGAATATACAAAAGATATCGTCTACATATCTTTACCACAACATAACTGCTTCTGAGTTATGACTCATGGCCCTCTGCTCAAAGTACTCCATCCACATATTAGCTACAACAGGTGCAACAGGGCTACCCATTGCAACGCCATCTATTTGGAGGTAATACTGTCCATTCTATACGACTGGTATACAATGGACGAATGTATACGACAGGTGCAACCCTGTCGAAACGTCGAGGAATAAAAAGGTATACTAACCTTTTAGTTGTAATATAGAGCCGCGCGAAATCCCGTTCAATACAAAATTATGTGTTCAACGCGTGTTAGTTTAAAACAAATTTTAGTCACAACCGGTCTTTGCGCGTTTCAGAACATCAACAGGCTCGTCACAAGGGACCAAATACATTCTGATTAAGTGTGGGCGTATAATATACCTCTCCCAACACCTTTGGGGAAAATTTAGATTATAAAGTGTGTTTGTCACAAAATATGTAATTGCAAGAAAATTCATGTTTTTTTACTAATGTAGCTTGCAAGTATACGGCTTGATGGAACGTAATGAACCTAACGTTAAGGGATCTGTAATAATCACAAATTCACAAGTTTATGCATTACCAGATTTTAACATTCAAGCCAATCCAAAAATAAAGGTAGGGAACGTAGTAGTGGTAGATAACTGTGATTAATTTTATCAAGCATCCATCGTGCAACGGTGTTGATACTTAGTATTAACACTTATGACATTACAGAGACACACTTAGTTTCAATTAAATATGTATAGATATTTCCCGTACTTTCATAACGTTTTTATGACAGACCTAACGTTACAATATCTTGAACTCTCGCCAAGCGATTCAGCATGTAGCGTCCAGAAATAGCTTACAAAATCTTTAGTATCGTGCTTACGCTAGCGTTTAATAGGTTACAAGAGTTAGCCTGAAGTACACATATTCGTTTTCTTAATTAAAATGAGTGGTGATGCAGCTTGCTTATCTTGCCCAGTTTGTTCACATAATGGTGTTTTCAATTCTGTGCAATCGTTACGAGATAGATTAATATATATTGCTAATAACAATATATTGTGCCCAGTTTGTCAAGAAGAAGTATGTGGCCTAGATAAATTAACGATCCATTTGTTTACTCATTTAAAGCTATTAACGGTAATGACTGAAAATTACCTAGATGTGGATGAAACATCTGCAAAAGATATTAATAGTAAAGAAAACAAAGCGATCGCGCAGCAGAAGAAAGCAGTCACAGTGAATAAAAATAAAACGTCGCCATCCAGTAGTTCCGCTGTGAAATTCGTCAAAATCTATCCAAAACTGCCTGTGATATCATTGAAGACTGTGCCTATTTTAGATATATCTATAAATAAGGAAGAAATTGTCAACCCAATGTACGTAAAAACTGAAACAGCAATAGTACAAACAAATACAACTTGTAACATCTGTGGTTTACAATTTATTGACGCCAACATTTTAAGAATGCACAGAAACCTAATTCACAATATTAGTGATAATACTGATCAAAATTTTACTCGTTATCATTGCCATTTGTGCCCAAAAAACTTTAAAATGAGAGGTTCGCTAATGGTACATTTGCGGGTTGCACATATTGGATTTTTATCTGGTAATTGTAATTCTTATCATAGTACAAAAAACACGGATGAATCTAGAATAGAGCAACAAGATGAAAAATCTACAAATTTACACAGAAATGATAATAAACAATGGCAATGTGAAGTCTGCCGTAAATGTTTTACTACAAAGTATTTTCTCAAGAAGCATAAACGCCTACACACAGGTTAAATCATAATTGGTGTTAATGTTTGAGGTAATTCATACTAACAGAATAATTTTATATCGTACCATATTCAGACAACTATCATCGCTTTCAAAGCATTTTTGGCAAAAAAGTCTTAACTATTTAAATTGGCTAACTCTAACGTCAAACGGCACATCCATTTTTATTTTTGGCTTCTAGTTCCGTAATCTCGTATGACACTGTATGACATCACTTCGGTTAAACAGTTTCAATGATTAAATTATCAATATGAATTTTTAAATAGGTAGAAATAAATATTTCTGTTTCAGGTGAAACACCTTATGCTTGCACACAGTGCAACAAGACATTTACATTTCAACAGTCATATCATAAACATCTCTTATACCACAACGATGAGAAACCACATACGTGTACATACTGTGGGCGAGCTTTTAAAGAACTCTCAACCCTACACAATCACCAAAGAATCCATACAGGAGAAAAGCCGTTTTCTTGTGAAACCTGTGGTGTGTAAATCTATTTCTTAAAGTACATTTTGTAAGAATTATCAGGAATACTTAAGTACTGACAATTATGTTTTATTTTACAGGAAAATGCTTTCGACAACGCGTTTCTTATTTAGTTCACAGACGTATACATACAGGAGTAATGCCCTACAAGTGCACAGCATGTCAAAAGAGTTTTCGGTACAAAGTTCGTATCAAAAATATTTCAAATTATACTCGCTATTATTATTTAGTTTCGTACTTGCACATACAAGGTACATGCTTATAGGTACCACATACAAACACGAAAGTACAAAAATTGCATTACATTGCAATTTTAGTACTTTATTGATACGCTCTTTCATGAAATACAAGGATAATTCGTATTATTATTGGTTTTTGGAGATTTTTTTATATCAGTCATCGTTCTATAGCCCGTGACGTTAGACTTTTTGTTCTGAATAGACTTTAAAAAAAAATAGAAATATCTGAAATCCTTAACTAGAGGCTGCCTACATCAGAATTATTCACAATTGCTATCAATTTGAGCGAAATTAACGAAATCGACTCAAATGCTGTACTCAAGGCGAAACAGGACCGTGAATAAATGGAATCTTGTCTGATTGATTTTTTAACACATAGCTCTAACCGCTTAACGGATTGCGCAGATAAATTAGGTAGGTTCATTCAACCATGGTCAAATGACCGTTTTCTAAAAAAATAATATTTAGAAAGGGACACACTACCAACAAGAGCCCTCTCGCGTGGACCGGAATAAGATACATAAGAGTGATTACATACTAATCGATTTCGGCAGTATATGGCTTAAACGCTAGTAATACTTCAAAACTGGTTCTGTAAACTCCGTGCATTATTGGAGTTAAATGTACTAATCACACGTTTAACACGTTAAATAATATAATATAGGCTCTACGTACATAACAATGATTTGATGAATTACAGGTATCACAAAGAACTCACAAATGTCAAGCTCAACCACCGGGGACAGTCGTACGTCAAAATGGCGAACTTGTCGAGAAACTTAAAAAGAAACATGATGATTCTATTAAAATATCAACAGTAGTACATTCAAAATTCGAGCATTTGTCTTATACTGATGTGTCAGAAGCCAATGCTGAACTTGTACTTAAAGGAGCTAAGTTGTCTCTGGAAGATATGGAATCAGAGCACTTTTCATTAATAGCCGATATTGCTGAGAACATCGATAACAGTATAATTCCTGTTTATGAAAAATTAAACACACCGACACCAGATGTTAGAAGTAATGAAGAAATGTTTAACAATAATATAGAAACATTGATGGAATCCATACCTCTTGCAAATAAAGATATTCCATCACCCTCAGAAATACTTAGGAATTTGTGTTTAACAAAAGAAGAAAATTATACAGGTCTTCTTCATTCAGAAGATAATAACGACAACAATTATGACTGTAGAGATTTTAATTAATTTCTATAAGCTTAGTTTTTATTGATCAATGTGTAACACCATGATACTGATTAGGTTTAAGTGTGTGAAGAGAGAAAATACAAAGGATTTTTTTTTACAAGATGTTTCTCATTTATCGCGGACCCGTGCGCGGACCACTCTCATACTGTTTGGCATAACACAAAAGAGTACAGTCAGTACTACGAGAAAGCTTTTGACTATCGAAACTTGGGCCATACTGGATGCTCTGTAGCGATGTCGTATTTATTAAGATATATCAAGCTGATGCTTGTACGACACCGCTACCATGACAATCCAGCTTCAAAACCAAAAGACAAAACCTCATTGAGCTGCGTAGTGGGGTGAGACATGGCTATGTAATTTCCCCCAACCCCAAGCTCTTAAGGAAGGGAAGGGCGCTCAACTTCCGATGCTGGTGTTGAGTTATTAAAATGTATTCATGAAGCCTGGGAAGACATGCACGATGCATTAGGTATATTTTGCGATCTATCAAAGGCTTTTGATTGCGTTCAACATGAAACGCTGTGCAAAAAATTACACCACTATGGAATAAGAGGCAAAACTCTCGACCTTCTGTCTTCATATTTGAACAATAGAATAGTAGGATCCATGGTTACTATGGGTGTGCCGCAAGGCTCGTTACTTGGGCCATTCTTGTTCCTTATTTATATTAATGATTTACCATTTTATGTAGGGGACAGGAATAGGATTGTTTTGTTTGCAGTTAGTTTGATCATTAATTTTTAAAATTAAAAGACAATTAGATAACTATGACGATGTAAACAATCCAATTGCAAGAGTAGTTCATTGGTTCAGCTCAAATAATCTTTGCCTTAATGAAAATAAAACTAAATGTATTAAAATTTACCAAATGTAAAACAAGTTGTGGCCGATGTTCAACTGAATGGACAAGTGTTAGAGTTTGTAGAATCAACTGTGTTCCTCGGTATAACTATTGATGCCAATTTGCAGTGGGGCCCACACATAGAAAAGACAGCCTCTAGGTTAAGTTCGGCTGCATACCCTGTAAAAAGATCAGGACTCTAACAGATGTGGATACGGCTAGAATGGTTTACTTCAGCTATTTTCCTAGTATTATGTCTTACGGTATTCTCGTTTGGGGGAGTGCTGCAGATTTAAATATTATTTTTGTTCTACAAAAGCGGGCTGTACGCGCTATTTATAATTTGGGCCCCAGAGTGTCTCTCCCAGAAAAATTCAACGAAGTAAACATTCTAACCGTCAACAAGCTTCCCTGTGACCTGAGAAATTTACCATATAATAAATTTAAAAAGTTAATTAAATACAAGCTTTGTGAAAAAAGTTATTACTCCGTTAAAGACTATTTGCAAGACAGGGACGCCTGGAAATGATCTGCTGGCAAAGTGAAATAATATTAAATTGTAAATAGGCCATCAAAAAAAAGCCTTCCTAAGTTTCTTGCCGGTTCTTCTCAGGTGGGCCGCGTTCCGATCCGGTGGTCGCTTTAATTATTTTAAATACTGTATGACATTTTGTAAGCGCCGTTAAAATGGTCTATTCAAAATAAAGATATTTTTATTTATTTTATTTAACCAACACGCGATGGGGCGTGGATATAAACGGCGAATGCATCTTACATCTTCAGTTTTCGACGACATCGTTTTAGGAGCGGAAACGCTGAAACAGTTAAGCTAGATTCTGCGCAGTCTAAGTAAGAACATCTCGACCTGTTAGTCTCGGCATGGAAGTGGATAAAACCAATGTCATGTTTAATGAGCACGTCCCGCCGGATCCAATTTACGTCGAAGGATCGAGACTTGATAGGAACGATCTATGCGCTCGCGCCACCATCCCTTAAAACCCTTCTGAGACCCCTTTTGAAGAACCCCATACAGTAGTCGTTTCGGCAAAACCCAGGCAGTGAGTTCATTCCACAAACTAAGCGTGCGCGGAATCAAGCCTTTATCGGACCTAAACGTAGGCGAGCGCTCCGGACGTAAAGTGTAAGGGTGAACACCCGGTCTATGGCGAGCGGTGCGATGATAGAAGTATTAGCAGTAGGCATCATATCAAAGAATTACTCAGAGCACAGACCGTTGTACAGGCGATAGGACACACATAAGGAGGCGAAGTCTCTCCTATTAGGAAGGAGCTCAACACCGCCTGCTAGTAGAGGATCGTTGATATTCCTCATAGCACGCCCTTCTACCGAGTCAAAACGTCGAAGCTGGTATTCAGGTGCACCAGCCCAAAGGTAGCAGTACTCCATGTGTGGCCGCACTTGCGACTTATAGAGGAGCAGTGTTTGCTCCGCAGTAAAGTACTGCCGCCCTGTTGAGCATGCCGAGCGTTTTCGACGCCAGCTTCGCCTTGTCCTCTAAATGACTACGGTATTGGACGTAACTAGAAATCTTAACACCAAGGATTCAAATACTATTGGAGATGGAGAGAGGTGAGCCCTGGAAATGAGGCGCTACAGTAAATGAGGCTTTTTTAACGGTGAACACACAAACTTGAGTCTTAGTAGGGTTAAATTGTGCCCACTAGATAGATCGACGACCTGACAAAGGTCGCAGGAAGGGACTGAATGCGGGAGGCGCAGGAGCGTGTATTGTAGAGAGACCTACTTCAAGCAGTGGACACCGATATGCTGATGTGATTGATTGATTTCGCCGCGTCGCGCGCGTTTTATAGGCTGTAACTGTTCTTGTATTATATCATCAATTGCCTTATTCATGAACTCTTCATAGACTTCTCTGGGTACTGTTCCTTCTTTTATTCAATACAATGTAATACAATGATTCCGCAATGAAATATTCATTATGTAACAGTTTTAAGTAAAAAAATAAAGAATAAAGTTAGAAGTAGGTATTTAATATTTTTAGGGTACTAATCTACTGTACCTAATAATATACGTCGCGAATAAGACCCGAAATATCATATTCATATGTAAGTTTAAAAAAATAACTGTTTTTTTTTCTTCAAAAGAATCTTATTTCATCATTATTGGTAATTAGAATTTTAAGAGAAAACATACGTTCATTTCATTTCTTAAATTGCAACTTTAAGTATGGTATAAAAGGTGGTGAGTCCATTGGCGTGTTGAAATAGACAGACGCAGTTTGTGGCTAACTGCTGTTAAAACTTGACTTAATGATTGCCATGTTACTAGCAACCGGGACCAACGGCTTAATGTGCCTTCCGAAGCACGGAAACGCTCGCAAATGTAAATGCCACAAAGTGGTCACATATCCGAGGACCAGCTATAGTGAAAGTTGCGTAACTCAGTGATCGTTTACAGAACACTGAGTCCGCGGGGCCACGAGCGCCTAACGACTGGGTACCTGTCTGGTTTAGTTCTGACATTAAGTACGCGGTAATCAACGCAGGAACGCCATGAGCTATCTTTTTTTAGCGTCATCCAAGGACTTAAAGATGGGCGATCGATGCCAGACTGAACCATTTCCTCAAATTCCTTTTTGGCACATATCAGTTTTTGCGGTGCCAGGCGGCGAGGGCGGCTGGAGATAGGTTTTGATGTAATGCGCTGTCTCGTGCTTAATAGCTCTAGGCTAGCCAGGTGGGCGGGTTATTTCCGGAAATTCCGCTAGCACTTGTGCGTAAGCAGAGTTTGGTGGTGCGATAGCTTTGATGCTTGGTTGTTCCAAAGTAGCAGCGCAACCTGGGGCTGAGAGGCTGGTGAGACCGTTAACCAATCGCTTGGTTCTACAGTCTCCCAGCAGGTGGTAGTATGCCAGAAAGTCTGACCCGATGATAGCGGAAGTGACGTCAGCAACGACGAAAATGCATTGAAAATTGCAGCGTAGACCGAAGTTAAGTTTCAGATTGGTGGTGACGAAAGTTTAGATGCTAGTACCATTGGCAGCACTGAGACGGTAGTCTGATGTTTGCCTACGGCGTGCAAGCCAGCTATGAGGATAGAAGCACAAGTCCGAGTCAGGGTCAATTAAAAATTGACTTTTACTGACTTGGTACTGGCTGCTCAGGCAGTTTTCCTGTTTCCAGTCGCATGGAGATGTGCACTTGTTGGCTTTTGCACCAAAAATAACGTAACTTGGCAGTTGTTAAGTCAAGTTGAAGGCCTTATATTTCAACACGGCAATGGGCTCACCATCTATTAGGTGGGACAGGAATACACATGGTGAAAAGTGGGCATACAATATGTATGCCTCTGCCACCCCTTTGGGGATAAGGCTTGATGAATAAATAAATAAAATACCCAGTACATAAGTGATTTCGCCCATAACCGCGCATTACAGGAGCCAAATTTTTAAGCACTATCGATCTTGTGAAGGCCTACCACCAGATTCATTACCCCGTTTGGCCTCCTCGAATTAACTTTCATGAGCTTCGGGATCCGCAATGCTGGTCAATCCTTTCAGTGGTTTATTGATGAGGTCACACGGGGTCTCGACTTCTGTTTTCCTGTGGATGACATTCTCGTTTATTCCGCAAATGAGACTCTCTACTGCGAACACCTACGGATCCTCTTCGGACGCCTAAGAGACTATGGTGTCGTGTTAAACCATTCCAAGAGCGTTTTAAGAGAACAGGAAGTCACATTCCTAGGCTATCACATCAGCCCCAACGGCTCACGACCTCCTCAAGATCGCATTCAAGCCATTCTGGATCCCGATCGGTCGCCCCCGGTCCCGCCGGGTCCCGATAAAAGGGGAAGACCCAAGAAGTGCTGGCTTGACGTCGTAAGGGATGACATGCGTGCCAATGGTCTCACTACAGGGGATGCCGACGACCGTGCGAAGTGGAGGAGAAATGTAGGAAAGCGGACCCCGTGCGTCGCAAGACGCAACTGGGACAGACGCGCGGATGATGATGATGATGCTGGATCTCGAGGACATGGCGAAAATGTTGTATACTTTCGTACACCGCCGGCAACTCGCGAACTTCGAGCAACGAAGGCGACACTCTTGCAATTTGTCTGCAATGTCACGGACGTGAAGGCTGCCCTGGATGCGAGAGTTCCTCACGTGGTCCATCCGCGTGACTCCACACATCCACCGTAGCATCTTCATTTCCGTGACACGCAGCTTCTGCTTCTGTCGCTCCAATATTGGCCACGTCTCACTGCCATGTAAAAGGACAGGTCTAATGATGGTGTTGGTGTAGACCTGTCTCTTTAACTGGATCGGCATTTTAGGGTCACAAATGACACCGGTCATCTCCCGCCATTTGGCCCACGCGGCAGCAATGCGTGACTTGACATCGCAATCGATGTCACTGGACGTGTGAAAATCAGATCTCAGGTATTTAACCTGGTCGGTGCGCTCAAACAAATCACCGCCTATGCGGACGGATGTCGGATCTGTCGAGTTTAGTGCCAAGTACTCGGTCTTCGCCACATTTAGTTTCAGACCGCCGTTCTCAAGCGTCTCTTTCCATGCCTTTACACGTCGCACCAATTTGCCCCTGTCCGGGTCTGCCAGCGCAATATCGTCAGCATACATGAGCAACCATGGAGGCTGCTCATGCGAGTTCCTGATGCTGTCCGACAATTCGTCTTATATCACACTGAACCGAAGCGGACTAAGGACCGAACCCTGGTGTACCCCGACGGTGATGGGGAAGGGTTTTATGTAGCCAACAGCAGTCCGATCATGGAATCGGAGTCACAGTACATGCCCCGGTTAGTGTCAATATAGACCTCTGGAACCCATTTGGTCCGCAGTGCCCATCAGATCATCGCACGAGGAACACAGTCGAAGGCCTTCTGTATGTCTAGGAGCATACAGTGCAGAGACGTGTTCTTCGACCTGTATTTCTCTGCGACAACCCTCAGGGCAAAAACAGACCACGGACCGGTCCCATGACCAGTGCGAAACCCATATTGACACCCCGAAAGAGTACACTCCTGCCGGATCCGAGAGTCTATAATCCTCTCGAAGATCTTCATGGTGTGGGACATCAACTTTATACCGCGGTAGCTCTCGCCCTCCTGCACTGACCCCTTACCTTTGAAGACTGGAGTAATAATACTCAGTTTCCATTGGTTTAGGATCTGCCCGATGAAGAGTATGCGGTTAAAAAGGTTTACTAAGATGCCCACACCGCGAGGACCCATGATTCCAGCTTATAATACAGAGGTTGTAAATCTCTCTCGTCTCCTCTGACTCTGGCTACAGCTCTCTTTGTCGCGCTTGGCGCCCTGTACGCATCGCGGTCTTCGGGAGATCTGGTCGCTTGCCACTTTTTAAAGAGGGTCTTCTCCCTAGTCTCCCTATGGACTGCGTCGTTCCACCACCAAATTTCCTTGTCACATTTACGTCCACCCTTAGAATCACCGAGCACCACCTTCGCCGCTCCAAGGATTGCCGCCTGAATTTTGTCCCAGTAATCTTGAACTCGTTCGTCTTCAGTGTCGGTGCACTTATCCCCAACAGCTGAGACGAACTCTTGGGACCTAGTTTCATCAAGCAACCACCATCTGATGCGGCGCTGGCACCGCTCGATGCTTTTGCCTTTGGGGTTCACGCAGAGGTCTATGACAAGGAGACGGTATTATGCAGTAAGATTCTCTTCTTCTTCGAGATCCCGCATGTCACGATTTTTACGGACCATAAGCCGCTTCTGTACGCTTTCGTACAACGTCGGGAAAAGCTACCACCCGCACAGTTAAACCAGCTGTCTTTCATTAGTCAGTTCACCACCGATATAGTTTATATAAAGGGTGAAGACAACGTCGTTGCCGACGCTATGTCGCGCGTCGACGCCATTGCCCTCGAACAAGATTACGAAGCTTTGGCCAAGTCACAGGACACCGACCAGGAACTTCGAAAACTAAAACTCCAAGGTTGCAGCCTGAACTTAAGCAAGGTTCTGATACCTGGCACCAACATCTTCGTGACCTGCGACGTCTCCACGGGTAAATCTCGACCCTATTTGACTCCTCCTTTCAGAAAAGCAATCTTCAATAAACTGCATAACCTCAGTCACCCCGGTGCACGAGCTAGCACCCGCCTGGTAACCGAACGTTACGTTTGGCCTTCCGCTGCAAACAGTGGGCACGCACCTGTGAGGCGTGCCAGCGTGCCAAAGTATCAAGCCACAACTCCGCTCCTCTCAGCAATTTCGACCTACCATCTGGTCGCTTTAGACACGTCAACATAGATATTGATGGCCCCTTATCAATCTGCAACGATTTTCGATACTGCCTTACAACCATCGATAGAGCAACTCGACACAATTATTATGTACCTATTATCTTTGGCGACAGCTCGAATTATTGTGAAGCTCCGACCATGATAATTATTTGTCTTTGAACTTGACTTTCGAACAGATGTGCCCACATATACCTATCTGCATCCTCAGGGGTATAAAAACCGACCAACTGCGAGTCTAATTCGCATAAGAATGGTTCAGGTCCGTACCGCCACAAAGCGGTAAAAGCCACAAAGCGGTCACCCATCTGAGAACCAGCCATAGCCAAAATTCTTAACGCTGTGGTTGTTTACAGAACATTGACTTAGCGGGGCTAACAGACGCTTTATTATTATATATTATAAGGTGACTTTAAAGTACCTACTAAAACGATAACTCAAGTTCGTATGTCCAATTTACCTACTGATATCGTTAAGAGCTTTTATTACGTGCGCTCACTACGGTGATTATCGACCGACCACGTACGTAGTTACTTAATTACGACGGACAGTTTCGCATAAACACCAAAATTGATGAAACTACCCAAGAAGAGAACTATTTGATTTACTGACACGGAATAGATAGAAGGCTTATTAGAAAGCGAACATACACGGGATAGCACAGACATAGATGAATACTCTCTCTACACTTCCGTTTTAGGCAAGTTTCGTATAGTTTTGTAAGGAATGTGGAGCTGACTTTACTGATACTATATTGGTCCACTTTTGAATAATTTATTTTGGTTTTGACAGCAAGTTCAAAAAAAAAGGCATATGTTTAAGATGAACTTCAGATCACTATCTAACACAAAAAAATAAGATGTTTTCAAAATTAAATATTAGAAAAAAGAGTCGTTGTTCGTTAAATAGATATATTTTAGGACTTGGGTCGTACACCGATGCTTTCATAACTCTCTATTAAACTCACTGTACCGTTATTCGAAACCTAATTATACATGAGAGTAGCGAACTTGATTTCCGGCTAGTACACGCCGTGCGGAAGTAGTCCACCCACTATGTCCATCTCGCTATGTCCGGTGCATCTCGCTCTAACCTGTTCCCCACCACCACCACCACAGGCAGTTCGTGTCTTGGGCACGTTTTGATTTTTGATCTGAACGGTCGCTAGCGGGGAAATAAGTACTTCGATAACAAAAGTTACTTTTTTCTCATGTCGTGCGGTTAAATACCGGATTGAACAAGTGCAGTGAACATTCAATTGTAATAAGAGAATTTTGTTCATAAGGTATTTGTGTTAATCACTTCAGGTGAGTGCCACAAGATTTTATATACCTACCCACAAGGAAAATATATTTTTGTTGAACATCTTATTAAATCGTCTTTACATTTAAATTTTAATAGATAATTTTATGAACACCTTATACTTAACATTGTATAACGTGTTACTAATCACTTAATTCAATCCGCATTCTTTGTATTATCCTTAGTCTTCATGTCAAAAAATTTAACATAGTTCGATGTACCTTTGACTAAACCGAAGAAAATTTAAGTGGACATATTTAACGGTGTTACCGTTCGTTATATTAATTTGGTAAAAATTTTACTATGTAGATAAGTTTGTGTGAGATTGCAGTTGTGTATACCTACATACTGACAAAGTATTTCTGATATTATACCGACATACATCCTTAAATATTATCCATTGCTTATAGAAAGAGATATGGAACAAGTAGACCCATCCACTTTGAGGGAAGGTGTTAACGGAGTAAATGATGATGGTGCCCCAAGAAAGCGTATGAGAAGTAGGAGTTCAGAGTCTAGCTCTAGTGATTCGACGTCAAGCTCATCCTCCTCGAGTAGCAGCAGCCCTTATTCTCATCATAAGTGTCATAAAAAGAAAAGTAGGCGAGACGTCACCACAGTAAGTTGAACAAATTAATTGCTGTGGTCTCTAACCTAAAATACAAGCTATCTAAGACACCAAAGTGATTGCAGTTTTCCCATAAGCCCAAACATAAGTGGGAATCTATTTGAGGAGGGAACCTGCGCAAGCCAACCTCTCGAAACCAATAACACTAATACTGATCCCATCCTTGCAAATAAATTTAATTTATGCATCAGTACGAAACTGAAAGAACATTCTAATCCCCATACTTCTTTAGAATATCTGACCCAACTTGTAGAATGGCAACATTTCGGACATACTGATTGGAGTAACGTACGCTATTCAGAGGTACAAAAACAATATTTGCATAATCCAGGTTTTACTAATCTTGAGCTTAACGAGGAAGTTAAGCGTTACGATTCTTCTAAATTTACAGCACATATTGGTTGAGCGGGCGAGATAAATAAATTCAAAGTGGACTGTACTTGCGGGGAAAAACTAAAATGAAATTTACACGCGATTGTCGACGGTAAAAGTAATGGAAAAACAGGAATATGCACACTACCTTGCTGCTTGCTGCGAGATGCTGAGGTGGAGGCTGCCGGGGGCGTCCCTGGACTTGAATTCCTGGTTTCCTTGCACGAAAACACTATTTATCCATGGAAAATACGATTATTGCGATAGTTGGTGCGGGATTATTGCGAAAGGGTTTTAGCGGGCGCGCGCGCGGAGTTGTAGGAACAGACTGCCAGCCCTCAAACGTGGCCGCCGACGTGAGGATAGCGGAGCGCGCGTAGGTACTTGCGCGCTCGTAAAACAGCTGTCTCGCTCCTCCTTTATAGGTGCGTGTGCGAGACAAGGTAGGTGCGAAAGAGAAATGGAATAAAGGGGAGCGGGGGCAGTGTCGACATCTAATTAATTAAAAACAAATGCAGATCAGCGATGAAACATAGAAAAAATAACGCGGCTATTCTTTCATCATATACCGGCGCAACCACATATGGAAAAAGCATGTTCAGGTATAACTTATGCTTTATTAAAGCAACGAGACATTACACAAAAGGAAATCCAAGGATTTGTTGACTGGACACAACAAGCAGAGCAACTCACCACGCTAGTATTATAGAAAAGATTAGTGACGTTTTCACTAAAGGAGAATATCCAAAGGTATATTTTCCAACTTGTATGTGGTCATAGGGCTGAACTTGTACAGTACAGAAGAGAAGCCATTCTCAATTCTGTGAAAGACCCGTACCACAAAAATCTTATACGCAAAATACCGCCATCATGCACTCACTTATTCTACAGTGACAAATTTACATCAGCTCTAGAAAAATCTGGAGGTGTGAAAAATATTTTTTGGCCAAAGAATAAGAACCGTATGTACTCTGCACCGCAAGATGAACCGGGCCCAACCCGAGGTGCTCCTGCTACAGGTAAACACCCTGCAAAGGCATCGCACCTGCCAAGGCTCGATACTGATATTACCTCAAAAAGGAATTGCCACAATCAAACCTGTCAGCCCTTTCGAGGCAAAGACGGAAGAGGAGGAGGACGGTACGATAATCGAAAAAATCGCAGGGGTAGCTCTCCCTCATCCCACCGGGATTGGAGAGATAATAAGCGTAAATATTGACTCTCATATGCCCTTTCGTGCCGGTCGACGACGACACTACCACAACCAATGGCAAGCACTCGGAGCTCCTCCATACATCCTAAAAATAATAAAAGGTTACCGCATCCCTTTCAAATAGAAACCACTGCTCTGCCAACAGTTTCAACACCGACAGACCGTCTTCTCGCCAGAGATGTCGGATGTCAATCGGGGAATGCTAACACAAGGTGTGATACGAGAAGTCAAACGCTCTCCAAGTTTCATCTCAACAATATTTTTAAGACCAAAGAGCGACGGCACGATGAGGCCCATATTCAACCTGAAAAAGTTAAACGAGTATGTACACACAGACAAATTTCGTCTCATAAATGTTCATCGAGTACCCGACTTCCTCCAAGCTCAGGACTGGATGGCCAAGATAGACTTGCACCAGGCCTACTTTCACTTACAAATTTCACGGACACATCAAAGGTATTTACGCCTCGTAAACAACGGCAAATTGTACGAGATGACTTACCCACCGTTCGGCTTAAGTGCTGCGCCAAAAACAAGTGAAAAAGGAATTGACAAAGTGAATTGAAATTTCACAATTGCAAGTGTGACAAATTGGGTAGCTCAGATATTGCGAGAACGAGGTATTCACATACTGGTATACCTGGACGACTTTATGACTGGTACACACGGCATGCAGTCTACTATAGTGGTTCTGGTTGGTAGAAGAGGCAATATTAATAGTGACAAACTTTTAAAAAATATTGATAAGTTATCAAGTCTGCAAGTAAAGCAAGTAATTTTGTCCACCTTGCCATTCAGCACTGCTATGAGCCACAAGGAAAATCACTTAAGATACAAATTAAATATGAAACTACATACCATTGTATCATATTCCAAAAAAAATTGAATTTTATATTGGAACACAATTTTCAATAATAATAGTTTGTTGACATTAGATAGATATTTTCTATCAAAATTTTTACAACGAAAGGTAGCTCTGTTGCTATCTAATTTTTTAATTTTTCAAGTCAAATTATTGGCAAATACAACTGCTTTTATTGAGCAGGATAGTTTTGACACTTCACATTTGGAAAATGAAATTCCAAAAAAACTAGTTTATAGGACAACAGATAATAAATCTGGCCAGTTGACTTTGGCCCCTGAGAATAATCTTAGTAAAAATATTGTTTTTATAAACCTGGTGCACCATAATGTTAGAGCCGTATCGAACCAAGTTGAAATTCTCCACCATATTTTTTAAATTGTCATTTTAAGAGTATGACAATATGGTGGAGAATTTCAACTTGGTTCGATACGGTTCGGGTAGTTCAGGTGGCTAGAACATTGCCCTGGTTAGGCAAAGGTCACAGGTTCAATCCCTGTCTCGTATCGAATTGTCTTTTTCCACTTTATTAAAAATTTATGAGAAAATTAGCAAAATAAATGCTTTAAAAATTTATCAACATAATATTAGAGGTTTAATAAATGGTAAAGATTTAGAGTTAGAGCTGTATATTAATGCAAATTCTAAATATTTTTTGTGCTACAGAGCACTGGTTAAAAGATCATGAAATCACATTGTTGAACTTCGTAAATCACCAGGTTGCTAGCTCGTTCAATAGAAAACATTCTAAACGTGGAGGCTTTTTAATATTAATTAATAAAAACTTAAAATTTAAAGAACGTAAAGACTTAGTAGCCCTCTCCATTGAGCGAGTTATTGAGATTGCCAGTATTGAGTTTGAGCATTTCATCTTGTTAAGCGTATACAGTCCCCTGATGCTTCTTACATTAAATTTGAAGAAAAGCTTGAAGAAGCACTGTTCAAAATGCCAATGTTCTAAGAAATCTATAATAGTTTATGGAGATTTTAATGTTGATATATTAGATACATCATTAACTCCATCAGAGAAAAATAAAATGAAAAATTTATTTAAATCCTTTAATCTGCATAGTACATTCTTAGAACCCACTCGTATTACAGCCACCAGTGCAAAATGTATTGATAATATTTTTACTGATATTAAACCTATAGATAAAGGTATTGTGGATCCTGACGGGTCAGATCATCGTGGCCAATGGATAAAGTTTCCTAAAAGTAGTAACAAAGTCTGCAAAAAAAAAAATTATATGTACCAATTAACCAAAGTCGTATGAATAATTTTAAAGAAAATGTATTAAAGAGATTACCATATCTACCTAACTTCACTTGTGTAGACCAGTCATATAAACACTTATTTAATTTGATTAATGATGAGTTTGGCAAAGTTTTTACCTCAAAATCACTACAGATTGGTGGTCGTCCTGTTTTCAGTGACTGGGCAACACCAGGTATCTTTAAAAGTAGAAATAAATTATTTGAATTATATTCAGAAAAATCATATAATTTTAGGCAAACCTTTCAGGAATATGTTAAAAATTATTCAAAGATATTTAAACAAACGTGTTGTCTTGCTAAGCCAAACTTAATTAAAAATAAAATTTCTAATTCTGTGAATAAAATAAAAATGACTTGGAACATGATTAACTCTGAATGCGGTAGATCTTTGAATGAAAGGGATTTCCACTTAAAAGTAAATGGGTACCATGTTACAAGGGACCTGGAAGTGGTGACGGAGTTTGAACATTTTTTCAAAAATGTACCTATATTGACAACAAAATCTCTCCAAGCGTCTTCCAGTTCCGCTGAATATTTATAAGAAGAATCTGTTCTTTGTTGCAGGGATGCATTTGTATTCACAGATATTTGCGCTCAGGACATTGTAAAGACATTTAAATGTATCGAAATTAAGAAAACCGCGGACCTTTGTGGATTATCGGTCAAAACTGCATCATGCAATTGAGGTCATTGCATCTAGCAACTGTGTTTAATGACTGTGTTTCTAGTGGTACATTTCCTAATTTAATGAAACACAGCAAAGTCGTTCCCTTGTTCAAGGCTGGCAGCGCTACAGACCCGTCTAATTTCCGACCAGTGTCGGTGCTGCCAACTTTGAGCAAAGTATTTGAAAAAATTATCTTGAATCAAATGCTATCCCATTTTAATAGTCATAAAATATTTCATGCGAATCAATTTGGGTTTACGAAAGGGCGCTCAACTTCCGATGCTGGTGTTGAGTTATTAAAATGTATTCATGAAGCCTGGGAAGACAAGCACGATGCATTAGGTATATTTTGCGATGCATCAAAGGCTTTTGTTTGCGTTCAACATGAAACGCTAAGCAAAAAATTACACCACTATGGAATAAGAGACTAAGCTCTCGACCTTCTGTCTTCATATTTGAACAATAGAATACAGAGGGTCGATATTAATGGTACACGTTCTGTAGGATCCATGGGTGTGCCGCAAGGCTCGATACTTGGGCCATTCTTGTTCCTCATTTATATTAATGATTTACCATTTTATGTAGGGGACAGGAATAGGATTGTTTTGTTTGCAGATGACACCTCATTAATTTTTAAAATTAAAAGACAATTAGATAACTATGACGATGTTAACAATGCAATTGCAAGAGTAGTTCATTGGTTCAGCTCAAATAATCTTTGCCTTAATGAAAATAAAACTAAATGTATAAAATTTACTCTACCAAATGTAAAACAAAATGCGGCCAATGTTCAACTGAATGGACAAGTGTTAGAGTTTGTAGAATCAACTGTGTTCCTCGGTATAACTATTGATGCCAATTTGCAGTGGGGCCCACACATAGAAAAGACAGCCTCTAGGTTAAGTTCGGCTGCATACGCTGTAAAAAAGATCAGGACTCTAACAGATGTGGATACGGCTAGAATGGTTTACTTCAGCTATTTTCATAATATTATGTCTTACGGTATTCTCCTTTGGGGGAGTGCTGCAGATTTAAATATTATTTTTGTTCTACATAAGCGGGCTGTAAGCGCTATTTATAATTTGGGCCCCAGAGTTTCTCTCCGAGAAAAATTCCAAGAAGTAAATATTCTAACCGTACCATCACAATACATTTTTGCCAATCTTATGTATGTCCAGAAAAATCTATCACAATTTTCTAAACTCTGTGATAAACATAATATAAACACTAGAAATAAAAATAATCTTTCAGTCCACCACAGTCGACTACATAAGATTGGCGATTCTTCCAGGGTAACTGTATACGCTTTTACAACAAGCTTCCCTGTGACCTGAGAAATTTACCATTAAATAAATTTAAAAAGTTAATTAAATACAAACTTTGTGAAAAAGGTTATTACTCCTTTAAAGACTATTTGCAGGACAGGGACGCCTGGAAATGATATGCTGGCAAAGTGAAATAATATTAAATTGTAAATAGGCCATCAAAAAAAAAGCCTTCCTAAGTTTCTTGCCGGTTCTTCTCAGGTGGGCCGCGTTCCGAACCGGTGGTCGCTTTAAATATTTTAAATAGTGTATGACATTTTGTAAGCGCCGTTAAAATGGTCTATGCAAAATAAAGATTTTTTTTTTTATTTTTTTTTTTATGGTGGTTTACCAGAACCGGTCAACTTTACAATCCCATATAGCAACGACAATAGAAATGCTCACTCATCTGGGATGGATTATAAACGAGGAAAAATCGATTTTAACGCCACAGAAATCCCTAGAATTTCTAGGCATAGTGTGGGACAATTGGCGCAACAACAAGCATCTTCCAGTAAACACGGCCAACCGGTTGAACCGTTAGGTTCAAGAAATCTTGCAAGGTCAAACCCAAAAACTAGAGTCGCTTCAAAGACTTATAGGTACCTTGAACTTTGCGAGCTTTGTTATATCAAGAGGTCGACTAAACTATCGAGCCCTGCTCATACAAAGATACCATTAAGTACAAAAGCGAAAAGCAATCTCTTATGGTGGCTGTCGAATTCGAAAACTTATTCTGTCATTCACAACCCCCTGCCGTCTCATTACCTAACAACAGATGCGAGCGACATCGGTTGGGGTGCCAAACTAGACAGCAAAAGATTTCAAGGCAGGTGGTCAGCGATGGAGAAGAAGATGCACTGCAACCATAAGGAACTCGTGGCCATTATAAAGGTCCTACGCGATCAGTGTCACTACCTGAGCTCACAGGCGCTCCTAATACAATGCGACAACAAAATCATACTTGCGCAACGAAGGTGGCACCAAATCGCGAGCTCTCTTAAAATTAACAGAAGACACATTCTCAATTCTAGACCAGCACAAGATTTTCATGACCATTTACTACTTACCCGGAATTTACAACACAGATGCCTACCACTTGTCTCGACAAAGGAAGCCGCCAGTATGGCACCTACTACCTATAGCCACGAAAACGATATTCATGAAATGGGGCTAACCAAGATAGAGATAGACCTCTTTGCTTCTCAGAAAGCTCACGTCGTAAAGAACTACTGCACACTCGAGAGACAAGACGCGCAGGCCAAGAACTACGACGCTCTGGGGATGAATTGGAATTACACACTGGCCTGGGTGTTCCCACCACCGTATCTAATGCCAAAAGTCTTGGCTCACTTGAACAATTCAAAAGGCATATATTTGGTAGTAGCCCCTCAATGGACAAAAGTGTACTGGAGACCAGACTTGAAAAGCAGGGCTCTCAGTCCCCCATTCACAATCAGAAACCTACACAAGGCCCTTATAGACACAACGACAGGCCGCGCGCCTCTAAATGTGGCGACAATGACGCTCGAGGTTTGGAGATGTGGGGGTGGGGGAACCATCATTAAGAGAATGGTCAGAGGCGCAGAAATCGCTTTTAACATCCAGTTGGAGAAAATCCACTCTCAATACTTATAAACCAGCTTGGCAACGTTGGATGAAATGGACTGAAACTAATAAAATCGACTCACGAAACCCAACCGGCTCTCAGCTAGCCAGGTTTCTTGCTGACCTACATCAAATAGAAAGGCTTTCATTGAGTACAATTCTTGTGCATAAATCCGCTTTTGCGATTCGGAATGTCATACAAAAATAAGCTCGCACACGCTCTCGTCAGACGAGTATTGAAAACTATTAGCGTGGCCTAAGCTGCCCAAACCACCGATCTGGGATTTAAATCTGTTAACTTCATATTTAAGTCGCACTAACCCTGAGACCACAAATTTATATGAAACCTCATAACAAACTGCCGCAATATTACTACTCTGTTCGGGACGATGTGTTCACGATTTAACTCTACTAAGAATATCACCAGAACACTACGTTCGGTCTGACGATAGCTTAATACTTTGGCCA
This sequence comes from Thumatha senex, assembly GCA_948477245.1. Classification (NCBI taxonomy): domain Eukaryota; kingdom Metazoa; phylum Arthropoda; class Insecta; order Lepidoptera; family Erebidae; genus Thumatha; species Thumatha senex. Next base: position 22,575,845 of record OX419726.1, read on the forward strand.
GCTTATGGTTCTAAAACTGACACAGATAATCACCGACAATCGGGATGGAAACTAACACAAAATAAGAATAACAAAAGCCTAGATCCGGCTCATTGGGTCAAGCACTTGTTCACTCTGTCACAAACAAGACGAAACATGATTAAATCAGACAACTTATTCATTAGCACGTATGGAAATCAAAAACCAGCTACTCTTACCATCATAGCCAATTGGATGAAAAAGCTACTACAAGAAGCAGGCATACAAGCCACACCGGGCAGTTTCAGATCGGCAGTAGCCTCAAAGAACTGGACAGAAATGTTTCATTTAGACGATATTTTAGCAAGGGGTAATTGGAAACCGGCCAATACCTTCAAAAAATACTATTGCCGTGAGATCAGCTCAACTTCTACAAACCTGAATTTGATTACTAATAATTTTGAGCCTATAATTTAAAATAAAACTTAAAGATTATAAGTCGTTATTGTTATAAGTGAAATGAGTGAAGCACATTATTTCATAAGATAAAAATAAAGCTGTTTTTTCTTCCTTCTTCCGAACTGCACTTGTATCAATTGTCTACCAACCTTAATACTATTCTGTAGTACTTACCACAGATATAGGTACTTACATAATAATATTGGTTTAATCACATTGGCGGTCACCACCACCAGGCGATAACAAACACGTCTCTCATGTATAATTAGGTTTCGAATAACGGTACGGGGATGAAGAGTAGAAGCGTGCACGTCGCCATCCCTGCCAGCTACGGCTGCAATTCTACTCCAACACGAGTGCCACCAGGGCGAATACTGCTAGAGCGTGCCCCCGAGGCGACGCGCACCAGTTCGTCCCCGCTGGTGCGAAAAGTGCGAGCCAGAGCGGCATAGGGGACCGCCACCCTACACGCGCTGCCAGACACGGCGGGAAGTGGAGGATGGAGTGCAGGGTATCTGCGTGGAATGTTAGGGGAGGAATGACAGATAAGATGAATGAGTTGATGGATGTTATTAATGAGTGAAAGTTAGATGCAGTGTGCTTGACAGAGACCAAGTGCAGGGGCAGCGAAGTCTTGGAGCTCCCGGGTGGGATGCTCGCGCTTTGGTCTGGAGTACCAGAGAGCGAGCATGGCAGTCGGGGGGTTGGAATTTTGCTGTTCTCGCGATTGGCCTCCGGTATGTATGAGTACAAACTGTTAGGTCCTAGAATCCTCTGGATCCGTGTAAAACTTGGTTTGACGCAGATTTTCCTAGTAGTTGCTTACGCGCCAGTATCTTCGTCGAACGCGAGTGAGCTAGAGGACTTCTAGGAGATTATGAGAGAAGCTCTAAATGTGATAGAAGGAAATGAAAGACTTATAGTATGTGGAGACTTGAATGGATGGGTGGGTACCGCTTGCGATGGTTTTGAGTCGGTACTCGGGAAGTATGGGGATAAAAGGGTGAAAGACGTTGGCAAGCTAATACTGGCATTTTGTAAGGAAAAGGATTTGTTTGTGGCGAACACAATGTTCAACCACAAACAAATTCATATGTATACGAGGAGATGTAAGTCAAAGAGAAGCATGATAGATCTATTCCTAATGGATAGTCGGCTCCGGAAACAGGTGATGGACACAAGGGTCGAGGCACTGAGCTGGGATCAGACCTCTACCTAGTCATAACTAGGATTAGGGGTCTGTTCGCGGGTTGGCGTCATCGTACCGAGTGTCCTGAGCTTGAGCCGACTTATAGCATCAAAAGCTGGAAGCTGCAGGATGCATCCATTAGGGATAAATATAAAGAAATGGTAGCCGAAAAGCTTGGCGACGTCAATGTAAGCAGTGAGAATGTGGAAAGTGTATGGCAGAACCTTAGGGATAGTATGATAAATGCCGCTGTGGAAGTGTGTGGAGAAACTAAAAGAGGCAGTAGTAATAAGCGTGATGCATGGTGGAGTGAGGAAGTGAAAGAAGCAGTTCGAATGAAGAAGAAAGCATGGCTAGACTACTTAGCCTCGCGAAATGATTTTAATATAAAAGAGAGATACAAGCTGCAGAAAGTTAACACGAAGACACTGATAGAAGAAGCTCGTGAAAGGTGCAGAATGAAAGCGGATGAAAGGTTGTCGTCCAATTTCCGGGATAATGCTAAGCTCTTCTGGAAAGAGGTAGGCAAGACCCGGATTTGTTCGGAAATCTGCAGTATGAATAAAGTGCTTAGTGTTAACAATGACGTCCTAACAGACCAAACTGAAGTCCTGTAGAGATGGAGTGAATATTATGGAAAGATGTATGCAAGAAAAGACAGAGATGCCACATCGGGAAGTGGAGCTCACTTCGATGCTCCAGATCCCGATGTCATTGAAGTCATTAGTATGAAAGAAATAGAACAAGCGATAAGAAGTATGAAATGTGGTAAGGCTGCGGGAAAAGACAGAGTTACTGCTGAGATGATCAAGTACGGTGGGTCGCGTGTCTGGGACACACTATGTCTGTTATGCAACTTGTGCTGGCGGACGGGTGAGGTCCCGGATGACTGGCGAGTAGCATTTGTAGTACCTATTTACAAAGGTAAAGGCTCGCGCCTAAACTGCTCCAGCTATAGGGCGATCAGCTTGGTCAGCTTAGCTAGTAAGGTGTATGCAAAGGTTATAACGGCACGAATACAAGAAAAGTCTGAAAGGTAATTATGGGACTCAATGCGGATTCCGACGTGGAAGAGGTTGCATGGATCAAGTGTTTTCTCTCCGCATGATCGCGGAAAAGTTTCTGGCTGTTAGCCAGAAGGTTTTCTGCGCTTTTGTGGATCTAGAGAAAGCATTTAATAACGTTGTGATAGAAACGCTGTGGGACTTACTGCCCGGATATGGTGTGGACGGCTCGCTACTGCGGGCAATACAGTCGCTTTATTGGGACTGTAAGGCTTGCGTGCGAGTAGGGGGGGATGTGTCACCTCTTTTTGATGTCTGTACAGGCGTCCAACAGGGATGTGTCATGTCCGCCTGGCTGTTCATAGTGTATCTGGACAGTTGCCTGCAGAAGTTGAAAGATTTTAATATGGGTGTGAATTTGGGTGACTTTACAGTAAACTGTCTGCTGTACGCTGATGATGCGATGCTCATGGCCTTATCAGAAGCCGACCTTCAGGCATTAGTCACTAATATGAAAGAGGAGTGTGAAAGTAAGGGTCTTCGCTTGAATGCAAGTAAAACTAAGGTTCTAGTATTTGAAAGAGGTGACGTAAGAACTAAATGTGAGATTAGGGTAAACCAGGAACGTCTAGAGCAAGTGAATGAAATTGTGTATTTAGGAAGTATGTTTAGCGCGGATGGAAGATGTGATTCAGATGTAGAACGGCGAGTAGCTGCCGGACAGACAAAGTTAACGGTGCTTTGTCCCAGTTAGTAAAGCGACAAAGCATCGTAAAAGAAGCACGAATGGGAGATTCATAACGCAGTGCTAGTGCCGACTTTACTTTACGGTAGTGAAACCTGGGTATGTCAGCAGATGCATGAAAGTAAATTGAATGCTGTGGAGATGCGATCACTTCGAAAATTGTGCGGCGTTACCTTTGCCGACCGAATACGTAACGAAGTGATACGCAATATGGCAGGTTTGACTGAAAGTGTCAGCGTTAAGCTGGAAAAGCGCGTGCTCCGTTGGTTTGGACACGTCCAACGAATGAGTGAGGAACGATTGACGAAGAATATATATTGTTCAAAGGTAGAGGGTAGAAGGAGTCAGGGTAGGCCGAGACTTACATATGAAGACCACGTGAGCAGATTGCTCAAAAACGGAAAGGTCAAAGTACTCGGATACCAAGACGTGCGTGTATGAAGCGATTGATGAATCTTGAAGAAGCGAAAGAAGTATGCATGGATCGCGAAGGCTGGCGATCTGTCCTCTCTGACTACCCCGTCAGGGATACAGCGTGAACATACATAAGTAATAATGATAATACAGAAAAGTATATTAAATTCGAGAAACATCATTCTGGTAGTATGAATGAAAATAATGTATGTGGAGCCTCATTTGGTTCTTCAGGGCACAAATTTATGTTACAAATTGGACAGGCACCATTGTTGGTTTGAGAAGTCAAATAATAGTCACTGACAACGCAGACTATAGAAAGCAAAATCAAATCAAAGCAAATCAATTACATATGAAGACCACATGAGCAGATTGCTGAAAAACGGAAAGGTCAAAGGTACTCGGATACCCAGACGTGCGTGTATGAAGCGATTGATGAATCTCGAAGAAGCGAAAGAAGTATGTATGGATCGCGAAGCCTGGCGATCTGTCCTCTCTGACTACCCCGTCAGGGATACAGCGAGAAGATAGTATAGTATAGTATAGTATAATAACGGTACAGTGAGTTTAATAGAGACATTTTACCTTAAAATAAAATGTGTATTAAACATACTTACTTTATTCGAAACCTAAAACTTCAAGCCCTGCCTGGTGGCATGTCAACATAATGAAACCCAATGATCCAAAAGCGTGCCCAAGACACGAACTGCCTATGGTGGTGGTGGTGGGGAACAAGTTAGAGCGAGATACACCGGACAGAGCGAGACGGAGATAGTGGGTGGATTACTTCCGCACTGCGTGTACTAGCCGGAAATCAAGTTCGCTACTCTCATGTATAATTAGGTTTCGATTAAGGTAAGTATGTTTAATACACATTTTATTTTCAGGTATAATGTCTCTATTATTGGCAAAAAAACCATCTGTAATTTTATGAAAATTGCAAAGTAGCTTAGAGCCACAATTTTTTTTGTCTCTGTCTCGTCTCCTCCTCACGATTTGCAAGTTGTGCGCAAGAGAGCGACAGCAGCAAAAGTCGCCTTTCCTTCGAGATTTCACGAAGCAAAAGTGCCCTTATGCTATTGGAGAGGTGAAAAAGAAATTTGAAATCAATCAAGGTAAACCCTTGGTTGTTAAATATTATTTTCAAATTTCAAAAAAAAAGCAAATGAGAGAATCTTTATCAAACTTTAACAAGAAGGAATAGTTTTTACTAGAAAATTATATTATAGTTTCTTGTTTTTTCAATACTTATCATTTTTATTTCTAACCGTTTAAACTTACCCTGAACCTTTACCAACATTTCAAGCTCAAAATTAGACAAATCGGTCCAGCCACACTTGAGTTTTAGCGAGACTAACGACCAGCAAAAAAAATTTATATATATAGATTTAGGAAGGAGACGGCGACAGACACAAATAAATTGTCGTGCAACTAAGGTACTCGTGCGCGCGGGCACTCAGATAATAAGAAAGAAGAATGAAGAAATATAAATTGAAATATGGTTAAAAGATCTTAGTCACCAGGCCATAAAATATTTATTAAAAAAACTTAGAATAAAACACTACTTTTTAAATTTGAAATCTAATATAGTAAAACAGATTTTATTTTATTACCTATGTTTTTATATATTGAATGTTATTTTAAACTTTTTTTTGATAAAGAATATGTATATAGTGGAACCTTTTCTATAAAAGTAAATGTTTTACTAAAAATATTAGTTCCATTGTCGTACACATAGCAGTCAGCGTTAAAATGGTGTAATTCAAATGGGTTGAGTTGTCATTGACATTATTACGGTTAACACACGTCCGGATTTGATCCGACCAGACCGCGGATTTGATTTGCCGCCCGACCAAATCTTACCGTCTGTAAAGCAGTCCGGCGGACATAATTATTATTAATTGAGTCCGCCTCGATCCGCATCGGATATGATCAATGTTGTCGTTCTAGCTACTTTGTCGTAAATTTCCCCAGATTTAATTTAATTTTTCTCTAAATAGACACTTTTTCATTTTTTTTCCCAATGTTGCCATCTTAGTTAGTTTGTCAAAAATGTCCCCAGTACCGATTTTACCTTTCCCTATAAAATTACTTTTTCATACATTTTTTTGCCAGAAAGAAAAAAGAGCTACGTTAATACCCCGTATTGTTTATTTACTCTATGTACCAGTTATCTACATAGATAAGTAAAATTGAAATGTGTGTGTGTGTGTGTGTGTGTGTGTAATTTCAAATTTGCGGCTTTTCAGTAAATGCATACAACTGTACTTTCTATGTACCGAGATTCTATGAACGATCATTCTATCAACAAAGTTTTCAATGAAACGTGATCTCTATGAACAGAGATTTCTGCCAACTGTACTTTCTATGTACCGAGATTCTATGAACGATCATTCTATCAACAAAGTTTTCGGTGAAACGTGCTCTCTATGAACACAGATTTCTGTCAACTGTGCTTTATATGAACCGAGATATCTACGAACAATGATTCTATCAACTAAGTTTTCTATGAAACGTGTTTCTGTGTTACGTTCCACACTCTAATATACTTTTCATTTCCACAAAAGTTTCTTAAAAAAATAATTTTACCTTAGAATAGGGAAAACGCCCCTAATCTGAACTCTCTGTCTGGTCGTCTGGTCGTCCGGTGCGGTCTGATCCGGTCGTCTGTTGACCCGTCCGACCAAATCTGTTGTCGCAACAGACGACCGGATCAGACCGCACCGGACGGCAGACGACCAGACAGGGTGTCCAGATTGGGGGCATTTTCCCTATTCTGGGGTAAAATAAAATTTTTGGGGAACTTTTGGGGAAATGAACGACAAAGATCTAGAACTAGTTGCCGTTCTAGATCTAAAATCTAGAACGGCAACATTGATCCGGATTGATGCGGATCGAGGCAGACTCAGATAATAATAATTAATTATGTAAGGAACTTTTGGGGAAATGAAAAGTTTCTAATAGGGGTTATTCTTTAAAAAAAATTCATATCCGATAAATGCATATCCGATGCCGATCGAAGCTGACTCAATTAATAATAATTATGTCCGCTGGACTGCTGTACACACGGTAAGATTTGGTCGGGTGGCAAATCAAATCCGCGGTCGGGTCGGATCAAATCCGGTCGTCTGTTAGCCCTATTATAGGTCTGTGTATTTATGTATAGATGTATATTTTGTATGTAGCGTAGTGCCTGTGCTAGTGATTCTCTTTGCCTGTAGTGTATCAACCAGCTGTTTTGTTCTTATTTCTCAAAGCGCTTGAAAATCTGTGTAAATCATTATGCATCAAAATTAAATAGTGTCAAATATCTTCATCTAGTGACATTTTGTGAACTATATGTGGAAAGATTAACATTTTTGAGAAATTCATGTAGAGTAGAAAAATTAATCGATTTGAAGTTTCGTCAAACATCATTCGCGTTATATGGACCGCGTTAGTGATTTATTCTGCGTCTTATTTGAGGTACACAGAGACAGAATGTGTAGCTAGTAAAGCCACTAGGGTGTTTGTGTCATAAAGGTGTGCAGGACTTAAATGAGGAAGTAAGTATTTTATACTTTGTTACAATGTAAAACGGGAGTATTGATTTCAATTTCCATAAGCTTATACGTGTGTATTGCAATGAAAGATCATCATTCGACAACTTCCTTAATCATCTGAAGGATGATGGATAACAAATAATATCTCTTAATTTTATAAAAATAGATTATATTCAGACATCCAATTGAAAAATATTATTTACGATGTATCTATAAAAATATCTTGGTGATTATGGTGCTAGTGAAACAGAAAGTATATATGCGCGTTTAGGTAAACAAAGGAAATGGTAATCAAAAACTTTGTGGTTCTGAATAATTTTATAGTTTTATTTTAATTGTTGTCCATAATAACTCAATATTGTTATCTGCCTTTGTTAGTTTGTTATTATATAATTATCATAATATTACATATTTGATGAAGGGTGAGTATTATTTTACCTAACTAAACCATCAATAACAAAGACTAGGTTTGGTTCCCAAAGTAGGTAAGTAAGTATCCATTTTCAATCTTGCATCAAAGCCTGTATAATGTATTTTACAAATCTTGTACTTTTTAGTAATAAATAGTGTTTTTAGACAAAAATTATAATTTATTTTGTTTGTCTATTCTTAATTTGTTTAGTTTATTTACTTTGTTTGGTCATCTCCAGACTGAATTTCTGTACAAATTACATTATGTATCAATCAAATCAGTTTTACACAATTTTCACCGTAGCATATGGTACAAATTTCTACACACTTTGTCTACTGTGGTGGTCTAAAGAATGATTATTGCAACCACATTTTGTGTAGGTGTAGCAATAAAAAAAAGTTAATGACTGGCTCTGTGGTGCGGTAGGTGTGTATCCAACTGCTTCACAAGAGGTTGTGGGATTGATTCCCACCAAGGATAAGACTGTGTGATGCACATGATGGTTTATTCTGTATCTGGTTGTTATTTATCTATAATATGTATGTATTTAGAAATATATAAGTATGTTTATCAGTTATCTGGTTATCATAGTACAAGCTCTGCTTGATTTGGAATCAGATGGCCTTGTGTGAGTTGATAGATATTTGTTCTTGGTTCACTTCGCCTGAGCAACACTGACGCAAGAAATTTTGTGAGTTATCTACCACTGAATGAATACATAACAGGAAATTTGTTAGTCCAAGAAAGAGTCCATTGTCCATCTCATGTCCATATAATACTTTGATATAGGGTTTCCTAAGCTGTGTATGGTGATGTTGTTGCATATAGTTTGTATCAGTTTGTAAAGATGACCAGTTAATCTAAAGTAAGGTGAGATGTGCATTTTACCATTGCCATGCCACACAAACAAAGAAAATCAAACAGTGAACAACCACGTTCGCTGTTATATGTGGCTAAGCAACTTGGTATTTTTTTTTAACTAAATATAAAATACTTAGGAAAACTTGGCTGCTGTTAGGAGTTTGTTGTTTGGTGCTCATGCTTATAATAGAACCCACTACAGGCCCATGTACAAGGAGGTCAGAAATTTTTCTGTTATCTCTCATTCTCATTGCATCTTCTGTCTCATAGGTGAGCTGCTTCTTCAAGTAATTCTTACGATAGAAGATATTGTTGGATTTAATTGTCCATGACATTACATTAGCCTTATGACATGGCATTAGCCTTAATTTGCCATGAATGCATTCAAGAATGAACGTTATGCAAATGCTCCTGTAGATTTCTGAATGCTATTGCTAGGTTATTATCAGTTAAAGATCATAAAATTGTAGTATGTCAACAGTGAATAGTAAATTGAGTGAAGGAGACACCTGCTGTTAGGAAAATCAGAGGTTGCATCTTTGATTTTGACATAGATGATGTTATCATTCAAGTAGGACATCAAGAGAACATATTTTGTGTAAGTTGCCAGAGCTTCTTTATGGCCCATTTAGATGGGGAGAAGTCTCGAAAATACAATAATGGAAAGAATATATTTTTGGCGAAAAGTCCACAAGGTCTATTGCATATTTGTAGACTTGGAAAAGGCCTATGACAGAGTGGTGAGGAATGAACTGTGGTCAATACTGGCCCCAAGTATGGAGTGAACAACCACTTGATATGAGCATTGAAATCTCTCTGAGGGCTCCAGTGCTTGTGCCAAGATCAATCAAAATCAAAAATCTTTATTCATGTAGGTCACAAAGTAACACTTATGAACGTCAAGATTACTGCTTCTACATTTACATTTACTGCCAGATTCGCAAAGCAATAGGTAGAGCCAGAGGAAGAACCTGGCAATAAAACTCATGGCCACTCTTTTCTAACCGCCGTTTGACACAGTTTGATTAACATGATATTTGACCAATTATACAGTAAAGATTTTATACAAAAAAAAAAACAAAATAAATGTTGTGTTCATTAAAATTACACTTACATAGTTCCTTTGAATTTATGTGAGAACAGTTGACTAAACTTAGTTTGCCTTAAAATTAAATAATATTATTTGTAACAATTGCTATAACAGCTATGAGCTGACCAGTCCCAACAGACGGCACCCGTTCACGGGTATGACGCATATATCAACCATCGCCCTATTCAACCGTATTGTAGGGAACAAGGCGACCCGATACATACGCCACCACTGCCAGGACACTTAGGCGAGCATGACATACCCAAAAACTACACAGCAACTATCATGTCAATTTCAAAATTATAAATAAGTCTACATAGTGCTCACACAATAACAAAGTCAAATTACATATAATTATGTATATTAGTTATTACCGGGACTAAACGCAGCCATACCTTTAGTTGCCTGGTGTTTCAAATTATTTATACTGGAGAACGTAAATAAAAATAATTTTAAAAAAAAATACAACATATATATGCAGATTCAAGACAAGTAAATAATATAACACAAGATTCATTCGAATCCTAAATAGCTCGAGCGAAGAGCAAGCAACTCATTTCCATTTATTTTTTTCATTCAAATAATCATTAATTGTGTAGTAAGCCCTTTTCAAGAGGTGCGTCTTAATTTCCGCCTTAAATTTATGTAACGGCAGGTTCATAATGTCTAAAGGAATTTTATTATATAGGCGTACGCCAATTCCTGCAAAAGAGTCGTGAACCTTTTGTAAACGATGATGCGTTCCAATTAATTTATGCTTTTTTCTAGTATTTATCGAATGTATGTCACTGTGTCTATTGTATAAATGTATGTTCTGTTTAACTAACATGATATTTGCAAATATATACTGTGGTGCAACCGTTAAAATGCCAATTACTTTAAATTTCTCTCTAAGAGACACTCTAGCACTCAATTTATATATTGCACGTATAGCTCTCTTCTGGAGTACAAAAATTTCTTGTAGATCAGCTGCTTTACCCCACAGCAAAATGCCGTAAGACATGACACTATGAAAATAACTAAAGTATACTAGCCTGGCAGTTTCTACATCAGTGAGCTGCCTGACTTTACTAACGGCAAAGGCTGCCGAGCTGAGTTTACCTGCAAGACACGTTATTTGGGCGTTCCACTGCAGTTTGCTATTTAAAGTGATCCCCAAAAATACAGTTGATTCTACAATATTAAGGGTATCACCGTTCAATGTTATATTTGTACCGCAAGACATTAATTAGGCATGCTAAATCTGATAAATTTTGTCTTCTTAGCGTTTAGTAGCAAATTATTGGTCGTAAACCAATCTACAACTTGGGCAAGTGAACTATTAACGCCGTTAAAATCAGTAAGAACGCAAAACTGTTCAAACAGATCTACCTACCGACCTACTACCTAATCTTAGGCGAGAATTTGATTTTTCGGCGAGCGGACGATTTCTCGCACCGCCTCGTGCAAGAACCTCTTCCTATCTAAATGGGCCTTTATTCTGTGGAGCTGACCATGGTGCCAAACCTTGTCGAAAGTGACAAGTGCATCCAAGAATACTCCAGAGCAGTACTGTTTGTTTTCTAGGGCATCTCTTGGATATTGTTGTACTGGTCAGAGGGCATTTCAATTAAAAAAACAATAAATTAAGAGTGTGTAAATAATTGTTTCTAGTACTTATACAAATTTTAGAGCTTTTTCAGCTTCACTTCCACCACTATACACCTGACTTCAGATGGTGTGTAGTATCTAAGAGAAGGACTGAACTGGAAATTGATTTCTTTCCATGTTCCATTAACATAGCGCATCCGTGCATATACTTAAAATTGTCTTTGTCATCACCATTGTGTATTTTCAAAATTGTTTCCAATGTTTAGGCAGGTGTCGTACGTATTCGTACCGTGTAAGTTTGCTAATTGTCGGTCGATGGCACTTTACGTCGCATTTGTTCACATTGTTTCTAATTATTTTCTTCCCCTTGGAAGTTGATTGGCAATAATTGTGTAGCAAAGTTGGTGTAGATAGAACATAACTTTTATATCTCATTACTCACACTTCTATTGATAGTCAGCCTGTATTGATTTAGTTTCAAGAAATTTAGTTAGAAGAGAGGTGCAATTTGCGACTGTTGTTGTTACTATGCTTGAATTACGTACTGTTCAGGTATAGTAGATCCATACATCTTGCGTCCTATCTTAATTATTGTACTTACCTACTTCATTTTTTAAGTTTTAAGCACTTTGCTATAAAGCGAAGTGTATATTTATTTTCTGTGCCTAAATCTGAAGAATCATCTAATGACGTACCTACCTACCATATTTTTGTAGGAGGTTGGTTGAAATATAGGCTATTAAGTACTTGTTATCGATTGGGTTGGTAATCGTGGTGAAATTCGTTCGACAACACCTCAAGTACATCAAAAGTAACATTTACAAACGTTGCAGCACAACGGTATCCTGCCATTAGTAGTAATATTTAATGCAATACAGACGAAATTAACAATGTTGTCTCATTCAATGTTGATACACCGTCTTATTTTTGTTTTAGAAACTTCTTATGCGTCACAAAATCACTAAAAGTCATGGATATCTTCTCTATGTTAGAACTGGTTGCACCCGAAGTTACCCGATAGTAGCTAGTCCAACAACAGATATGTCAAATAACATCAACAATTTAAACCAAACCACTTCTAGAACAAAAATATGTTATTGCTAAATAAATTACAATTTTCTATTAGTAATGACGAAATATTATGTATAATAGAGATCTTCTCATCAATAACGCCTTACGCAAGCGCAATTTTAGGATATTGATAGTAGACACACTGGTGCAGTATTGAACTTTAATTATTTTCAGTATTGAACTGAAGCAAATTTACCGTTTCGATAGAACCCCATGAACGATATCTAATAAGTTCTATTCTAGACATGTTTTGTACTTCCATGAAATTTACAAATGATGACTGCTATTACTCTTGGGTCAAGTCTTTGTCGCTTGCTAACTTTTAAAACTGCTGATTGTCATTGACGGTACAAGGTTCGCCTGCAGGCTCCTATGAAGAACGTGAAGACAGTTGCACCCAATAAAAGAAACAATAGTCTAATACAAAAAAAACATGCTTATTTTGGTTACTTTGTAGATGTTATTAACTTATTATTCTCATAAATAGTCGTTATCTGTATTGTATCTCATATTTATGAGCACAAGTGTGTATGAGCACACATGATTCGTAAGACCCATTTCGCCTGTTCTCGACCACTTCCCATTTATGTTTGCTCACTGACGTATCTCGACACAATAAACGAAGTGATAAGTTATCGTGAGCTGTGCAGCCATTTTGTTTACCTCTGCTTGTGTGTGGTGGACCGAATTTATAGAGACTAGCTACCTAGCGTAGGTATTTACCTAGTTATTTATTCGAAGTCCAGGTCACTGATCAGTTTTCACTCTGCTATATAAGAATAACTTTGCCTAGAAACTATTTAACCTAGAAAAGTTAATTTAAATGCAGATTTTTATGTACTTAGTTATTTTTAAAATCTGAACATTCTTTATAATCTATGTATGTCCAGCAGTGAACTGTGATAGGCTAGTTTTCAATACAGTTCACTACGATTGGCTGATTTGATGGTTTGAATATACATACTAAGTATACTTTTTATATTTTTAACTAGTTGACGCCCGCGGCTTCGCCCGCGTAGAGAAGTTTTCCCGTTCCCGTTTCCCACAGGAACTTGTTCCCGGGATAAAAAGTAGCCTATGTGTTATTCTGATGTATAAGCTATATTATTGTAAAGTTTCATTAAAATATATTTAGTAGTTTTTACGTGAAAGAGTAACAAACATCCATACAAACTTTTGCATTTATAATATTATTAAGATGCTCTGTCATACGATGTCTTAGGTCCGTATTCCAGAACGTTTCTCAATAGTCAATCAACGCTTGAGACTAGATTTTGCCTTATGAAATCTACTCTCAAGTGTTTCTTGAGTATTGATAAACGCAATAAGGCCCTTATTGTAGTACCCTCACACTTCACCAGTAGTAACGTCTAAACGTGGTTCTACTCTATTGCCATGAGGAGTCGGGTATTAGTAAGTTTATCCTTACTGTCTGACCCAGAAGTCTGTAAGAGTTAAAATTATATTGAAGGAACACTGCTATGTGCAGATTTTATTGCAATGCAGCCACTGAGTATGCCTCAATCAGTTCATTGCCCCAATCAGTTTGTGTTCTACAACTCGCCCAGCAGTACTACTTCTCTATTATCAGTAGATAATAATATCTAGACCATTATCTAATAATGTCTATAAAATGAAAACATTTCATTATTGTATAAATTTTTAAAGCAATTATTTTGCTTAAATTCTCATAAAAATAAAGTGGTTAAAGACAATTCTATTCGAGACGGGGACATTTCATTATTGTATGTAAGTTCGACTTCAATAGAATCGCAACTTAAATTTACAAGCTTTATATATCAAAATGTGAAAAATCAATAAAATATTGTAATATTACATGTACCACTTTGCGGGCGTGACTAATATATATATCTAATAATATGTAAATCCATGCCAAATTACACGTTTCTAGTATTTAACTTCTTTGAGCTAGTCTACGGACGGAGAGACAGGTATACTAACGGAAGGAAAGGTTTAAGGGTTCCTCGAAGTCCCTAAAGCACCTACAGTACCCTAAATAGTAACTAAGTAGGTACCTTATCATCTATTCATAAAAAAATTGTTGACTACATTTTACGCGCTGATTAAAACAACTTCGAATTTTACTGACTCACTGTGTGATAAATTCTAAGAATTCTATAAATACTCAAAGGTTAAGTTTTCTGATGAAATTTTATAGCTTTGTGTACAGGTAAACAAGAAGACGATCCACCTGATCGAAAATGGTCACTGTGGGCAATAGACGTTTGTTTCCGACTATTTTGTCGTGTTGAATCGGTCAGGACAAGGGGCTTAGGTTACGTGCTGTTTTGATTTCTCTACTTCAACTCCAGGTCTCTACAACATAGATAAGAGCCAGGACTCTTGACCTGGAGAGATCAATTTGGTTCCAGTTAACGATTCTTATAGAATTATACATGAGCTTAGCCTTATGCGCCCGCTACTTTGTAATAAACAGTAAATATAAATGTACTTTTGTTGTTAAAACGCACACTCCGTTTATTTTAACTTAGTAGTATTATTTCTGACGTTGTTTAAAATTTTGTACGGCTGAGCGGGATATCTGAGTGGATACGGCAGGATAGCGTCAGCCGCGTCTGTATCGATCTGGCCGTGGCGGCCCCTGCCCAACACCTCTCACTCTCTACAATGTACAATGCAACAGTACTACGTACATATTTTATTACCTACTTGTTCATTAGAATATCATAAACCACCATAGCATAGTTCTTAACCCACTGTAAATAATATAAAATATAGATGCGATTATAATAGCAACATCTCACTTGCCGTTGTAGTTACTCAGATAAATTTTAATATTTCGTTTAGTTAAGATGCTTAACATAATTGTAAATAAACAGCTTTAATAAACAATACAAACTATGTTTACGTACAAATTGTCGGACTGTACTAGATGCTTCATGTAACAGCGCAGCCTGAGGCCGTTTCCTTTGTTATAAAATCAAAAACGCATCATCATCTTCAAGTTTTATATCCATTGTGTTGCCATTACATTGAGTACAAATACTAAACTTTAAAGTTCACAAGACGCTATCAGTAATAATGTTATTGTCGAAAGAAAACGAAAACATGATAAAAAATTTCATGTCATTATTAACGAAAGTGTCGGATATGCTTTAGATTACATATCTAAAACAAGCGCTCGTGGCCCTGCGGTCTCAGTGTTCGTAAACGATCACTGAGTTACGCAACTTTCACTATGGCTGGTCCTCGGATGGGTGAACACTTTGTGGCATTTACATTTGCGAGCGTTTCCGTGCTTCGGAAGGCACGTTAAGCCGTTGGTAACGATTGCCAGTAAAATGGCAGTCGTTAAGCCTGGTTAATGCCTTATGGGCGGCTTGAAAAATTTCAACAGCAGGTAGTCACATCCTGCGTCTGTCTATTTCAACACGGCAATGGGCTCACCACCTATTACGTGGGACAGGAATCCACACGGTGAAAAGTGGGCATATAATATGCCTCTGCCACCCCTTCGGGCATAAGGCGTGATGGATATTTATTTTATTTTTATTTTATCTAAAACAAGCTTATAAATATTTGAAATAAGTAATGTAATTACTATGTTTTTATAACGAAATAAAAATACATAAAATCTAAGCTCTGCTCTGGTCCAAACTTTAAGTAGGTACCTAGCACATCGGAAAGTTTGTTTAAGATTAATTACAAAATTCCAGCGAGACATACATGCTAGAAAGTGAATTAATAAAAACATGGTAATAAATAACATGGTAAAATAAATAACAATGTCCCGATCGTAACATAAAGATAAACCATTTCCTACTAATGAAGTACGTGTTTGACTTAAAATGAAAGAGTTGTTGAACAATCGATAATGTGTAAAACGAGGACAAGGCTAAAAGTTGTACATAACTCGTACAGTTTGAATACACAATAAACTGGTGATGATTACTACTGCAACTATGCAAAATGTTGAATTGGACGAGTAGCGTTTTTTGGTTTAATCAACGATGGTGCTAATTCTGTTGTTGAAACCACTAAACTTAATTTCTCTAAAGTTTTCTTATTTTTATTAAGAGATTGCCAAATGCTATTCTGTTACTACGTTGAACGAAACTTGGTGATATTATAAACAGCACTAAATTTGTATCTGACATCACTAAAATTCCTTTTATGTGATAAAATTCAACAAAACATGTATTTACATGCTGACTATTGCTGACTAACTTAGTAATTGAACTGTCTGTGTACATTTTTAGTTTTTGTTGAATTTTATCACATGAAATGAATTTTAGTGATGTCAGATACAAATTTAACGTGAGGGACGTTTATTAATTTTAGTAACCGTTTGAAACGTGAAACCTTTTAAAACGTTGTAACGTTAAAAATGTACATAGGCAGTTCAATCACCAAGTTAGTCGGCATGTATTTACATTCGACTGTCTATGTACATTTTTCAGGTCTTGTTGAATTTTATCAGATAAAATCAATTTTAGTGATCAGATCAGATACAAATTAAGTGCTATTTATGATATCACCAATGTATATGATATGTAGTTCGACTTAATAACAGAATAGCATTTGGCCATCTCTTAACAAAAATTAGAAAATTTTAGAGAAATTTAGTTTAGTGATCTCAACAACAGAATTAGCACCACTATACGCGTAAACCCCCACTCACGTATGACATTGGTCGAAAAAAAACATCTATGACATGACACCTTTGGTACGCGATCTTCATCGATTTTAACATGTGGTGCATTGAAAGCTTGTTTCACAAAAAATTTACTAACTCCAACACTATTTATTTTACACAAGCTATAAGCTATTAGCTTACTTTGGGGTAGACGGGCGGTGTGTAAAAAATTGTCCCACAACATTTATTTATTACTACGAGTAGTTGACGCCCGGCGCTCTGAACGCGTGGTAAAGTTTTTCCGTTCCTGTTTTCCACAGGAACTTGTTCCCGGGATAAAAAGTTACCTATGTGTTATTCTGAAGTGTAAGCTATATTATTGTAAAGTTTCTTTAAAATCCATTCCGTAGATTTTGCGTGACAGAGTAACAAACATCCATCCACACTTACAAACTTTCGCGTTTATAATATTAGTAGGATTTATTTATTATTATCCCTGTGTTTGAGCAAGTTAGTTAATGAATTAATTAACATATTTTTGCTATTTTCATTGTCATACCATAGACCGTCTCATCACCGATGTAATCGTTGGATTAGATTATAAGGTACAGGTCGCGTGGCGAATGGTGAGCTCTGACAAAAATTTGTGGGGATAGTTTGCGCATGTATAATCGCGCGCAATATTATTACAGTATCAAGTTTAATACGACTCTGCTTTGAACCTTTAAACATTTTTTTTTATTTGATAACTTAGGTAGTTGGGTACGTAAGTAGGTATATATTATTTACAACAAGTGAGTTCAAAGTGTTTTGCGTGAAAATATTAAACCATGCCATGTATTTTATTTAGTTTTCAGTGATCGTATTTATAGAAAAACCATTTTTATTGTAATATTTTAATGTAGAAATAGGTATATAATGTGTGTGACACTGACAATACTTATTAAAGTAAAAGAAGTGGAAGAAGTCTCTGCCTACCCCGGTGAATGATAGGCGTGGTTTTTTTATTTTGTTTAAACATATGAAATTGTCGAGAATTTATAACTAAACTAACTATCTTCACGCTGCATCCATGACGGGGTAATCAGAGAGGACAAATTGCCAGGCTTCGCGATACATGCATACTTATTTCGCTTCCTTAAGATTTATCAACCGCTTTATACACGCACGCTGGGTATCCGAGTACTTTTGACTTTTCCGTTTTTGAGCAATCTGCTCACGTGGTGTTCATATGTCTCAGCCTACCCTGATTCTTTCTACCCTCTACTTTCGCACAATATATAGTATATTCTTCGTCAATCGTTCCTCACTCATTCGTTGGACGTGTCCAAACCAACGAAAACGCCTTTACCAGCTTAATGCTGACACTTTCATTCAAACCTGCCATATTGCGTATCACTTCGTTACGTATTCGGTCGGCCAAAGTAACGCCGCACAATTTTCAAAGTGATCGCATCTCCCCAGCATTCAATTTACGTTCATGCATCTGCTGACATACCCAGGTTTCGCTACCATAAAGCAACGTTGGCTTTAGCACTCCGGTTTGTAACGCCAATAATAATAATTATAATTGGTATGAATATTTGATCAAACAATTTACATAATAAACCATTATTCTTTCTTGTCCAGATTGGACACACGATTTTCTCGGGGCATCAAAACCTTAATACGAGTACGTTATTATAAGATTTGCCAAAAAGAGTATAATATTTTATGAGCGTGACAGTACCGAGACTAGTGACAACAAGTGCCGACATATCGCAGAGTAGTGTGCGTGTAGGATTTCAACCACTCCTGCGTCCACTCTCCTACACTCACGCCCTTCACCCCCGCCCTTCACCCCCTGTCACCCCGCCAAAAAGACCTAATTTATGAGTTCTGCGCATGCTCCTTCCACTTTCTTACAGAGCTCTTCATTCGCCGCGCGACCTATAGCATATAGCAAGAACTATTATGTTCATAGTATTTCAATATAGGATCAGTTTACCAGGAAGCAACTTGACCCTCATTACAAAGTATAATACTCGTAATCATATATGGCATATTTTAAGACAGCTTGTGATGCCAAATACATTGAAGTATTGTCGGAGTATGAGGAAACTAAAAGAAAATTGTTGTTAAGCCAACCAACAAAATCTCAGTTCCACTAATTTTTGGTACAATTTTAACTTCTACCCAACCTAGTCATAAAATTTTTCGACTGTTCACTTTCGGTCGATCGCTTCCTGCTTCTTCTCACGGTCTAAGACTAGTCAGATCACGGGAAAGTAATCACCGTTCCCCGTATTCACGCATTCACCGTGACGTGAACCTGGCACTTCTTGAGTTTACTTGGGCCTAGTGGAGGCCGCGTATCCAAATACTCGTTCGTCAAGTAGCAAGGTCGTCTTACCAAAATGTAGCTGCACCACCAGAGACGTTGACTAAAAAAGATTACCATCTAACCAAGCGCTAATCCCAATTGCAACTCACTTGAAACTGGTGGTGGGAAAGATCACTCGCACTCACTCGCTTGATGTTTTGTGTTACCGTGTACAAAAAGTACTATTTCGATAGCATAAATATATAAATTTAAAATTTACAAATTGCCTACTAGCCAACATTGTAAACCTACAACTACGACATATCCACTTTATTGACACACGGTTCATTAGTTTTACGCGGCACGTGGCTTTACTTACGTAATATCACACTAATACAGAAATAGGCTCACGGCTTACCGCGCTTGTCTGCGACATTAATGTCTAATAAGTAGGATAGGAATAAGAAATATCCAACCACGTTTTGTCAATGTTGTTTTTTATTTTTAGTACGTCTAAAATAAGCCGCCTCATTAACTCTGGTCTCGTTTCAATTTCGTACCAATCTGGCAGTACCGTGTTTCTGTGAATATAGTCAGTAGTTTTCAGCAAATCGAAACTGTTCTCGAGTTTCACGCCGGCGGAAATTTCGCGAGTCTAGTCTAGGCGATATGGTTCCATGCCCAACCTCGAGGCCAGGTACTGCCGAGTTCACAGATACAGTTACGCTATTCTTTCCACGAAGGTGTAGCACATTTAACCCGTAAAGCGTAAAGACATAATCCTAAATGTTTTGTAGTAAATTCTTTACTAACATAAGTACCTGTTGTACCTATTGTTATCGCGTGTTACGTCAAATGGAAATAAAATATTATACTAGTGTGTTGTTCGATTGTATTCGTGAGTTTTATTAAGCACCTAGAGAGGCATGAAACGCAGTAGAATCAGATACAATATTGGCCTAGTTGCGCACGTTGCGTAAACGGCCGTAGACTTGAACTCAATCTTTTCGCTGACACACTTTGGATGATTTGTATAAACATTTATTTACTGACTACATAATAAATAAACATACGTGACGCTAGAACATACATTATGTAGTAACTTAGTTGACTACAAACAAAATGTACTGATAGAAATAACATACAGAACGCCTCGTAGCAAATATATGTTTTTAAGTAGGTATTTATGTTACATTTTTCATATTTTATGTGTCAACATTTTTGGGAGCTAAAAACACACTTCGTAACAATTTTCCAAAGTACCTTTATTATATCAGTACTCGTATTATAAAGACGCAGGTTTGTGAGTGTGTATGTTGCCTGTTTCTACACGCTCAAACGGGTAAACCGATTTGGATAAAATTTGGAGCTGTCACCCATAATTACTTAGACTTTTTTATTGTTGGTGTTTCTACAATGACTACTCTTTATCCCAGGTTCCTATGGAAAATTTGTACGGGAAAACTTCACAACGCGGGCGTAAATAACTATCGATATTCACGTGGGTGGTCGTAGACGCGGGGTACAACCAGTTAACTATAAAGCATCATATTTAAAATAGATAGAATATTTCTACACCATGCCACGTTGACCCACTTTCAATGAAATGTACTATCGATGTGTGAGATAATTCGAAAACATAAGTAAAACTAACACTTTCACTGACATTGTGTTTGTAAGGCCCTATCCAATTTTTTATCAGCATGCCTATATTGCAACATGCCTATTGTCCCACCCTAGTAACCCGAACGGGTCTCCTCAGTCGTTGTACCACTTTTCTAGGAATATATAGATCAACTACGGAAAATAATAATTCTATGACGCTTGACACCAAATTTGATACTAAGATAAAATGTATGAGATTCACTTTCCCAAGTGGAGAAATCGTTTATATTTAATGCCAAGTTATAAATGTGGGTCGTGATCGTATTGAAAAGAATTATGCAAGAAGCAAAAGCCAATTGTCGTCACGATACCTTTTGGCCACACTTCCACCGGACTGTTGCAACACCATAGCTTTCTCCACTCCGATCGAAACGAAAGTGGTATTTATAACTTTTCAGATAAACTCACTGCAACATCCAAGTATTTTTAGTTTCTGATCCATTTTAACGCAGCCGTGTGGCTTATCAAACACATTTTCGGTACAGACGGCTAACATTATAACCAACTTAAAATAATATAAAGTAAAAGTTATTATCCAGTTTTATTACTTGTTATACAAGTTATTATGTCAAATGTACAAACTATTACGTACACAGATTACAGTTAAGCTAATTCCCCTGTTCTAACGCTATCGAGTCAGCTCTATGAATTCAAATAAATTCTTTTTTCGTATTACGAAAACGGTGTTGGGTGATAGAACATTACAGTATGTTGAAAGTCTTAAATGCAGTTTAATGTCCTTTCAATCAAATAAATCAGTCCATCGCAGTCCACTGTTGGACACGGGGCTCTACTAACTTGTTCCAAATTCAGGCCCATCACTTGTTCATTCTACATAGCGTTCCCGATTCGCTGTCTAGTCTTCCTCGTCTGCTCCATAGGCTTTCGAATCCAAGCAAACTGTTCATTAGTACGCTCGCTGCACCACATTTGATGGGACATGGCAAAGTCGTTAATGTTATACATATACGCTTGTTCACCGTGTACGCCTTATTGTTTTTGCGTTGATTTATTGAAGAGACAGCTATACTTAACCTAGTACTAGTACAAAATAAGATCAGATTTTGTACTAAGCACCTGTCTTCTATCACTGCACCCCTTGTTTATGAACTGATCTGTCTGGCTCGTATTAAACATAACGGGGAGCTTTGCCAGGGGGTCATTGAAGGTTCATTGAACCGGTAGGGCTCCAGAGAAGTCGCGTATGCACGACCGCGGGGGCGCCGCCGTATTGGGTCGGTCGTTGACTCCATTAGGGCGCATATTGCACCCTAATAGAATTAGACTGTACAAAGATTTCTATCGTCACACGAAATCTATTTATTGTTTTAATGTGATTATTTTTATTTTTATAACGCTAAAATGCCATTTTAGCAATACTCGCCTGTTCGAAAGTGTACAACGTACGGTGACCACTTTGTACAGTTGCAATTTCATAGACTTGCAATAGTGTCTATGGCGATCAGTGCGATGAAAGGAAAATAGCCGTATCCTGAGTACACCAATCATCGGATGGACTTCGTCTATTTATGGATAATAAGCATAAATAGACGAAGTCTCTCTCGTCGCAAAGTGGTTCTCACTGCCTGCTAGTAGAGGATCGTTAATGACACTCATAGCCGGTCCTTGTCGAGTCAAACGAGTGAACTTGGTGTTCAATTGTTGGCAGTACTCCATGCAATGGGCGCCCTTACGACTTATAGAGCAACAGTGTTTACATTACAGTGCAGTTACTGATGCATCCTATTCAGCACTGTGAAGGTTTTGATCTCAACAGCAAAAAAAGGGGCACAACAGCTGTGCGTTTTTACGTTACAAGAGTTTAAAAATAATTTGCTTTTATGCTACAAGTATGTGCAAAAGGTATTGAATAAATCTTTACAAAGTTGTAAAGATTTATTTAATTTTATATGCACCGTGTATATGTACAAGAGCAAATCTCTCTTTTGCGGTTCAGGTTGTTTACTTTTTGCAATAACCGGATGTCTACCTGATATTTCTCTAACGGCTGCTCTTCGTATTTTTTTTACAAAACCCAGCAGGTGAATCTTGTATGTAATAATATCACCTTCATTATTCGAGTGTTAGTCCCGATTGTATCTGTTGAGTTCAAAGTCTTGAGTTCGGAACCGGATAACAAGGACTCATTTTCTTGCTATTACCTACGTCGCTACGACTGTTTCTAGATAAAGTAAAGCCAGGATTTTTGAGATACCTCAGTAGGTAGAGATATAGTCGTCGCAAAACATGGCAACATCATGCATTGTGTATTAGGGAAATTTGTGTCCCAGAAACTGCTCCTTTCCGAGCCTTCAGCGAACGCTGTGCTGAACTGAGTTTCTGGGTTTCTTCTTTTACATATGAATATCCACATGGATTTTATGCTAGTCGGTTGCAAAAGTGCAACTCGAAAGCATATATCATATTAGTTCGGACCTCATAAGGCACAGATGTATCTTTGTGAATCTTCATGCTTTGTAATCTGTACTTTGTCAGGCGTTATCCGTGACACTCATTCTATTATCTTTGCCACTGAAAAATCACAGCCATCACCACAACATTCACAACATGACACCTAAGAAATGCTGGGTCATGTGCAAAATACAGCAGTACAAGTATTTATACATATGTATAGTACATATATAGCTAACGAACATTTTTGTACAAAAAATTGGCCAGGTAACCAACTACAATGTTTCACAGCTCGGCTCTTGTTGTCGAGGTGAGCTGGTTTCGCACGTGGCCACTGCAGCAACTCGGGTTGTCGACCTGCGGCCTTGCGGTGTGTAGCCTCGCCACATTGACAGACCAAAATATACTTTACAATAAGACAACAAAGAACCACATTCACATAGAAATATTTTAATATTCATGCTCCAACTCCAAAACCCCTACTAGTACCTACTAAAAACACTAATTTAATATAAGACGCTGCTGCGATACCACGTTTAGGAGAATTACACTATCAAGCCAAAATCATGATGGCGCTTCACAAACTTCGTAAATAAGAATGCTACCAAACAACACACTAACGTATTAATTTTATACTTGTTATTGTCGGAATATATTCAACGGTCCATGACGTTTATAATATACGTAAGTGGCTTATGCACATAGAGTTAAAACTTAAAACAATTGAGTTGGTACTTTTTGTTAGCCGTGGAGAGGATATTATACGTTCAGAGTCAAGGAAGGTCATGTTCAAATAACAAATAAGTTGCGCAGACGACGAGTCGACGACTACGGGCTGAGATGGCCGCTTACGTTGTTTTTTGTTGGGCCAACTCACACACTGTTTAATAACAATATATCACGTGATAACATTTTCGTTGTCTTTGCTAATACCTACTGGTTAAAGTGCTCGCTTATCTACCTGACTAAATTAGTATTGTATCATTAAATAATAATTGTTCAGCAGTTTTAACTGGTGGCTAGTTTTGGATTGGTTAATTTTTCGTACAGCAACTTCAACTGCGTCTGAATAGTGACCTACCGAGACAGGTTTATTTTAAACAGGTTGTGGGTACTTGTCTCGCACTATTGGATTATTGCTTCGATTTTGTATGTATCGATAGCTTTTACCGTATCGATTCTTTAGTGCGGTGCGGATATTTGTCTTCGTTTGTTGTAACGTCTACAAACTCTCTTGAACTGTTCAAGGTTTTAATTAAGATACATAGTAAGAAGCTATGGTAGTTTTTTTATAAATTTGTGTCTATATTCTATTTCAATATAGACTCTAGGCACAAAAGTCAGATTCTTGCTATGAAAAAAAAAACGAACTTTTAAGAATAAAATATAAAATATCGAAAATAAATATAAAATAATATAAGACTCATACGTACCTCATATTCTTGCCGTATCTTGCTCTAGTAATGACATTTTAATATTTTGTGTCATTACCTGTTAGATAGCCTTGAAAAAAGGCATAAATGGTAATTAATAATTGTAGTTTGAAACGAGTTTATAAATAACAAAAAAATAGCGTAAACACTTCATTTAGGTATTGCTTTTTTTTAATTGGGTAGGTATTAAACTAAAATAAAATATAATATATATAGTTAATTATTTTCAGTCATTATAAATGTCTCTTCTTTACACGGGAATCTTCTTTTTTTTTTCTCATGAAGATACCCGGACTTTTGATAGGCTTACATGGGGACATAGGTCCAACACGCAGAGGCCCTTTGAGAATTTTAATCTAATTGGGAATGGGACCCCCCCCCCCCTAATGTTATTATTAACATGACAATATTTCGGTCACATTATTCTTTTTATTATTCCTTCAACTACAATCATGTGAGCATCAACCACGTGAGCAGATTGCTCAAAAACGGAAAGGTCAAAAGCACTCGGATACCCAGACGTGCGTGTATGAAGCGATTGATGAATCTCGAAGAAGCGAAAGAAGTATGTATGGATCGCGAAGCCTGGCGATCTGTCCTCTCTGACTACCCCGTCAGGGATACAGTGTGAAGATAGTTAGTAACTACAATCATCACTAATAGTGTTGGGCTCGATTGTGTGTTATGTGGTAACGAGAAGTCAAAGAAAAGGTATAAAAAAAATTGACGATGTATGTAAATTATAATGCCCTTAGTACCGTTATAAGTTAGTAATATTGTAATTGCAGCGGGTTTCCACACGCATAATCATTTGGTGAGCGTATTCTGTAAAGCGTGATCCGTCGGTTGTCGCTTAGGCCGGACATCGAAAGTTCGAGAACCGCGGTCGTTAACCAGTGCTAGCGGGCCCTTAAAGGTTTACAACTGGCTGCAACTGGGTTTTTGCAAGTATTAATCGTGATTTCATTAATGGATAATGATTTTATTTCGTATGATAGATACTGTTAGCCCCAGAAAAATTTAGTTAGCACCTAAAACAATAATAAGATTGGCACAACTCGTTAAAACACATTAATTATCTACATGAACAAGCGCTAGATTTGTATGCGAATGTGACAACGGTAGCGCTAATTACGTCGTAGATTGTTATGGTTCAGGCACTATTCTGAAATAGTATCATAGAGTAAGTATAACGTTTCAGATTTTAAAAATGCCATGATCATACGTATCATGTCATTTTTAAAATCCAAAACGTTATGGATATTGTACAAGGGGCGGCTAAAAAGCGGGAGAAAATGACACGAAATACGGACTCTGAGTACTAGTGCGTCATCGAACTCATCATACAAAGACCATTTTTAATTGCATTGCTCATACTGGTTTCACATCACTAAAATATATTGTTTACTAGACACGAACGCTCTGTTGACCCATTTATATTGCAACGGTCTAGAACCCGGGCGTCGTAAAAGTATAACGAATAGCATCATACAAAATCATTATTAAATAAACATCTCACCGAAACCGGACTCTTGTATGACGCGCCCTTATGCTCGTCTCGTCCCCGGCTGTACCTATACTATAGTAACTTAAATCATCCGTCCGCCTAGAAATTGCGATATTAAGCTATAATGCTTTTCTTACCTACAAATATAACTACAATAAAGAACTCATTTGAATTGACCATAACCTCTAGGAAATGGCATGCGTCTCGACTTGGCATAAAGCACTTACGTTGCTCAATAATATATTATGTAGATTTGGAGGCCATGTGCTCATGCGGCGAACAATGACGTCCTTGGTCGTTTCGAGATCATTACAATTTTAAGTTTACACATAAAATAGCGATGGGTTTTTCGAATAACGCAAATAAGGCTAAAGACTCTTTCATTCCAATCGCATTTAACTAAAACCAAATCAATTCATTAACTCGTTGGGCACTTCTAGAGCCTATGGCGCTCAACCCTTGATTCGATGTTCGCTTTAACTCGAATTCATTTCATTCGATATTTTAGTGTTATAGTGACCGAATTAAAAAAACATGATTATTGGGAAAACGCAACAATAGTTTTGCAATTAGGGCTTCAGTTGTTTATTTGGACATAAATATTAGCCAGATGTTAGTAGCGCAGTCATTTATTTTTATATATATAGTTATATATAGTATGAACCATATATTTAATTGACACTTAAATTTGAATTGAATACTATTTATTTTATTTATTCTGTCAAAATTATGTATGCGGTTTTAGGCCTCTTTAATACTAAACAGCAATTGTCTGCTAAAAACTATAAAGACTTAATAAGTTTTAAGTTAGTTTAATATTAAATTATTATACTATTTGGCTGGATATTTAAAGTTTAAATCTGATTATTACAAAAAATGATAACATATTTTAATAGTCACGATTTATAAGGGAAAAAAGAGATCAATATTCAGAAACCAGTTGGTATTAAACTAAGTTAAATTAATACTATTGTACTTCGACAATTAAAATAATTAAAATATATTGGTTTTATAAAAAAAATCGACAACTAAAACAATTAAAAACTGAATGTCAATCGACATTCACTATGGCTGGTCCTCGGTCCTCGCAGGCGTTAAGCCCAGTTAAAGGCCTTATGGGTGGCTTGAAAATTTTCAACAGCTGGTCTCCGCAACCTGCGCCTGTCCATTTCTACACGGCAATGGGCTCACCACCTATTACGTGGGACAAAAGTGCATACGGTGAAAAGCTCTCTCTGCTTAGTTTGGAATCAGATGGTGTTGTGTGAGTGGTCCCAACGATATTTATTTTATTAAATTAAATTAAAATTAAATATCCATCACGCCTTATCCCCGAAGGGGTGGCAGAGGCATATTGTATGCCCACTTTTCACCGTATGGATTCCTGTCCCACGTAATAGGTGGTGAGCCCATTGCCGTGTTGAAATAGACAGACGCAGGTTGTGGCTACCTGCTGTTGATTTTTTTCAAGCCGCCCATAAGGCCTTCAACCAGGCTTAACGACTGCCATTTTACTGGCAACCGGGACCAACGGCTTAACGTGCCTTCCGAAGCACGGAAACGCTCGCAAATGTAAATGCCACAAAGTGGTCACCCATCGGAGGACCAGCCATAGTGAAAGTTGCGTAACTCAGTGATCGTTTACAGAACACTGAGACCGCGGAGCCACGAGCGCTTCTTCTTATATTTTATTTGTTATTTTCATATAAACACTTAATTTAATAGAACGTTTTTATACCAAACTAACTTATATAATATGCCTCTGTCACCCCTTCGGGGATAAGGCGTGATGGATAAATAATACATAATAATAAACTTACATATAAGTAGTAGCATAATTATAGCTATTTTAAAAAAGATCTTAACTTTTTTAGGTAATCAATCAGTCTCATGTATTTTAAATAGATAGGTTTACAATATTAATTCTTAGAAATGACACCTCTACCTCCATTATCGCTTTTTAAATTATAAGTCTCTAAATTATTACGAGTAACATAATAGCGAGTAACAAAAATTGTATGGAAAAGTTTTGACAAAAAGAGTGATGAATGAAACTGAAGGAACAATGTGGGATGTTCAAGCAGGATTTATGAAAGGAAGAGGATGCATGTATCGGTCTTTTCCTTAGAAAAACTAGTCTATTGCATATTTGTAGACTTGGAAAAGGCCTATGATAAGGTGAGGAATGAACTGTGGTCTACATTGTCCTTGTATGGTGTAAGCAGCAACCTGATACGAACTCTGAAATCTCTCTATGAGGGTTCCAGTGCTTGTTTCAGGATCAACGGAGCTTGCACAGGCTTTTCTCACATTTAAAAAGGTGTGAGACAGGGTTGTGTAGCGTCGCCGTGTCTGTTTAACCTTTGCATTGTAGTTGCTTGAAAGAACTGCATTAGAGTGCGTATGGTTTGAGAATGAATAAATTAACCGTCAAATGCCTCTTATACGCTGATGATCAGGTAATAGTGGCATCATCGGTGGAGGAGTTGCAGTTGATGGTTAACATTATGCATGATGCGCTAAAAAGGAAAGGAATAAAATTGAATGCAAAAAAAGAAGAAAGTAACAGTTTTTGAAAAGAGAAAAGCATGACGGATTGCTCATTTTTTGTTCAAGGAAAAAGAGTGTAACAGGTGAAAGAATTTATATATTTGGGTTCAAAATTTGATTTAAAAAAGAGAGATGGAAAGTGTGACTATGATATTGAGAGAAGAGTTTTGGCAGGAAATGAAATGAATGGACCCATGTACACCTTTATGAGCAGTCGGAACGTGTCTAAGAAAACAAAACTGGCTGTACATAGAGGAGTGCTTGTCCCTACGCTTATGTATGGCAGTGAAAGCTGGGTATGGCAGAAGAAGCTTAGAAGTAAAATAAATGCAGTGCAAATCTACGAGGTATAGCTGTAGTGAAGTTGACGGATAAAGAAAGAAACAGCGTGATAATGGAACGTTGCGGTATGACAGAAGATGTAGTGACTAAGATAGAAAAAGGAATACTTAGATCTCATCACGTGTCGTTCGGACAGAATGGATGAAAAGAGACTGACTAAGCAGATCTACGTAGCGAGAATGAATGGGCAAGCTGGTAGGGGTCGACCTCGCTGTACGTATGTCAATCAGATCGATGACATTTTGGAAAAATGCCAGGTCAAAGGCACCCTTAACCGGCGGGCGTGTATGAAAACACTTATGAAAGTAGGAGAAGCTAAAGTTGTATGCCAGGATCGTAGTTAGTGGAAATCCATAGTTTCTGCCTACCCCAATGGGAAACATGCGTGATGAAAAGTATGTATGTGTGTATGTAATAACAATTATATCTTAATGGTAGCAAAGCTAGAAAAAGTAAGTATCTTCAACACTTAAAATAAGTAAGTATATGAAAGAGAATTGAATATTTTTTACATACCTCGAAATCAGAACTTTGAGTAGGAATTATATTATCATCAGTTTGAATTAAATCTAGATTTTTTTCTTGAATGCGAAGATTCATTTTAATAAAAAATGATTTAAGTCTACAAGTGAAACTTATTTTTCATTCTTTACTTCATTTTGAAGTGACTCAATCTTGAACTTAAATCACGTAAACATTTCTGAGCAAAATGATTGATAGTTTTTTAGGAAAGCACAGACTCAATACTGAATTTTACTAAAAAAAAGTTATTATTATTAGTAATAAGGAAGCGCTCGTGGCCCCGCGGTCTCAGTGTTCTGTAAACGATCACTGAGTTACGCAACTCTCACTATGGCTGGTACTCGGATGGGTGACCACTTTGTGGCATTTACATTTGCGAGCGTTTCCGTGCTTCGGAAGGCACGTTAAGCAGTTGGTCCCGGTTGCCTGTAAAATGGTAGTCGTTAAGCCTGGTTGAAGGCCTTATGGCCGGCTTAAAAAATTTCAACAGCAGGTAGCCACAACCTGCGTCTGTCTATTTCAACACGGCAATGGGCTCACCACCTATTACGTGGGACAGGAATCCACACGGTGAAAAGTGGGCATATAATATGCCTCTGCCACCCCTTCGGGGATAAGGCGTGATGGATATTTATTTATTATTAGTAATAAACAGTATTAAAACTAAATCGTACAAGATGTACAAATAAATTTACTAGGGATTTATTTAAGAATAGACTTAATCATTAATGTGTTTTAAAATTATCCAAATCTTTTAGTTTTAAAAGGTTCTAAAACATAATGTATCATCACAAAATTAATATTAAATAGACTCATTACGTATTGGGTCAATTAACCGTAAAATTAATATTAAATAGACTCATTACGTATTGGGTAAATTATCGATAAAACTTACCTTTCTTTTCACTGATAAACAATCTTAAATATTAATTGGTCACTTTTAAAACAAATGAACAGATGTTTACTTTGAACTGGCTGGAAGAATAATGAATGTGTCAGTGTAATGTCAAAATGACATCTTGAAACTTTAAGTGTAAAAGAGATAACACAATTTTTTTAAGATTTTATCAATGTATGTCACAGATGACGTTGTATACGGTGTTGAGTATTACAGTGTATTCAACTCATTTTCGACTGATTTTGAATTCAGTCACTTTAATACTAAGCGTGCGATTTGTTTATAAAGTTTTATAAGTTTTGGTGGATTTGTTTCCTTAAACATTTTTGACGCGTCGAATCAATTCGAATTACGTTTCAAACCAAGAGTAATATTAATATGCATTGAAATAAAAATCAATTCCTCACATCCCTACATCGTACTGCCTATTGTAACTAACTAACTATCTTCACGCTGTATCCCTAGTAGGGTAGGGTAGTCAGAGAGGACAGATCGCCAGGCTTCGCGATCCATGCATACTTCTTTCGCTTCTTCAAGATTCATCAATCACTTCATACACGCACGTCTGGGTATCCGAGTACTTTTGACCTTTCCGTTTTTGAGCTCACGTGGTCTTCATATGTAAGTCTCGGCCTACCCTGACTTCTTCTAACATACTTTCGCACAATTGTATTCTGCCTATTGTACTTTTCTTTAATTTACGCAGTTCACATTTTTCTTGTCCTACAGCTTCGTTATTATCGGCACACAACTACACGATGGTTAAATGGCTGGGTTTCAAATAGAATAATTAAGTAGGTAGTCTAAGTTGGTACGGCGTGCAGTCCATGGAATTTGCAACATCCGCCTCCAATACTACATTTTCAAAACCGTCGATCCTTGCCCTTTCATTACTTACTCTTGTACGCCTCTTGGTTCTCCATGATACAGTATTACGCAGCATAAAGTAAACAACATAATAACGTAATAGATGGAGCTTGAAATCGCAAGACTTTCAAAAAATATTTCCTTAATTGTTACTCGTATCTATGTGGTTTGACCCGTAATGTAGATATCGATCGGCAGAGGTCTGCCTCAGGTGTTGCTAACTTTCAAACGTTCCTCTGGTTGCTGCCCATTTCCGATCGGGTAGTATTATGCTGGTCTGCTATTTAAGTCGTAAAAAATCAACTTTGTTTTGTGCTTCATAGTCCCGGCTAGTCTATACTAGCCGGGATATAGAAGCCTTAATGTATGGCAGTTGGCCTCGCTCCCGCTTCTCTCATTTACGCTTGATTTCATTGGCGGACTGTAAAAAGAGAAATGATTATGCTGGGATTCTTTATTTTCAATAGAGAAATAAGCTATTATTGACGTGAAATCTACTCTGTGTGCTGTTAGAGTTTAATATATCAGGAACAAAAACAGTACATGGGTCACGGACCTAAAAAACGCTATGGAAGTATCCTCGACTCACCTAAAATAAAGGGTAAAACTTGAAAATGTCCGCCTATATGAGTAGGTCCGTGCAAATGAGGAATACTATCTATGGTAATGGCGCACGTTTGACAATTTTAATATTTTTGTGTTGTATTCGGTTGTATTAAGTAAAACAAATTACCAACTTGTGACAGTTGCAGCATTATGATAATAGTGTGTGTTACATTATGTCCTGGCCTTTATAATCCAGTGATGTGGATTATAATAAGTTCACTTTAAGTTACAGTTTACATTGCTAAATGTCAAGACTAATTTTAGGGTGCGCTATACGGATTTGAGTTGCCCTATGAGCAGCTTATTGTGCTCATATTTTCATTTTAACGTTTGTACATAGTCTCGGACATAGCCTCATAGTAAAAGTATACCAATTTTTAGATCAATAGGACTTGTGAATTTTAGTGAGATTCTATCATTGCTTAGGTAGTGAACTGATGATCTTCAGAATTTATAGCTAAGAACCATGTCAACTCGAGCATTCGAACAAAAAAAACTATAAAAATACCCGATCGGGAGCTATGATGGCACAGACAGACAGGCAAATACATAGGTTAAATTATAACACCCCTCGTTTTACGTCGGGGGTTAAAACAAATATAAAATTATGAACAGAACAACAGAATCGTCGAAAATTTGTGTAATCGTTCCAATTCAATCCAACTTCCTAAGTTCCTACCTCTATTCATTCAGGGCCGTACGCCTGTCTTACTCTAACACATTCGTAATGTTGCCATACTTAAATTTGTTGATTCAATGGTATTTTTTTTAGTATATTTTTATGATACAGCTTATTTTAGATTTTATTTATATTGTTTATCAATCACGCCTTGTTCCTGAAGGGGTGGCAGAGGCATATTATATGCCCACTTTTCACCATGTGTATTCCTGTCCCACGTAATAGGTGGTGAGCCCATTGCCGTAATCTGTAGAATATTTTATTTTTGTAATTATTTTATGGCCTGGTTACTAAAACCTTTTAGCCAAATCATATTTCATATTTTTTCAATCTTCTTATTATCTAAAATTTCCCAGTCCTCTACGTCTTAGTCAAATCCAGTCTTAACTCAAGGTCAGTGTCACCCGAATATAATAGTGGCTGTTAATACTGAGGTTTTCAGTGGATTTTACGCGGCGAGAAAGAAAATAGCATTTCACTTCATATATATCACTGTCTTTCACTATAGCACGTTAACACAACTTTTATGTCCAAGAAACTTCTCATTTTCCCGCGTAGAATCAATAAGGAAAATGACGGAACTGTGTCGCCAGTTATTTGTAGAACTTTATCTTAGTGATTTTAGAGCTAGCTTAGCGTGACCTAATCTTCATTAGTTTTTCTTTGTTCACATGGTTCACTGGTTGTTTCCCTAAGCTTTTCCGCCGCCTCTTTCGTACGCATCACCTCTTCGCAAAACGAGACGGCCCCGAGGGCACGCCTCTGATCACTCCACGCTGTACACTCAGCCAACGTGTGGAATAGCGTGTCCACAGGAGAGCCATGGCAGTGGTGGCACTCGGGCGATGGCTGCCGGACTATGCGATAGATTGTGTACGTGATAGCAAAACTAGTCTAAGACTAGTTTTGTTACGAACTTTATTGTCACCCAAATGTTTTATGATAATCAGGCTTGAATATATGTAATAGACATTATAAACGTTTGTTTACCAGTTTATAGAGTATTAATTACATATCTATCATTCACGCCTTTATCACCGTATGCATTTTTGTTCGCGTAACAGGTGGCGAGTCAGCCCGACAGTGTTGTTGTGGCTACCCCCTATTGAATTTTTTTAAGCCGTTTTTAAGTGACTTCCAACTTGGTTTAACGACTGCTATAATGCCATAGCGAAAGATGTTGATGCTACGAACGGTTTTGACTATACGACGGCGGCACTGAAAATTTCGGGAATCAAGGAAGTGAAACAACATTACTATTTAAAAATGTATTTATTGCTTTTCGAAGTATTCTCCGCGAAATTTGACACATTTTTCCATACGATGGAACCAATCATTGAAGCAACCATTCCATTCGGAAGTTGGGGTATCCAAAATGGCCGTTTTGTAGGCGTCCACAGCTTCTTCAGGTGATGAAAATCTCGGACCACGCAATTTATTCTTTATTTTAGGGAAAGTATAGAAATCATTAGGGCTTAGGTCGGGGCTGTACGGCGGATGGTCTAATAATTCTATGTTTTCTTGCTCTAAAAAGTCTTTTGTTCTGTGCGCGGTGTGAGAACTCGCATTGTCGTGATGGAGGATAATGCGGCGGTTGCAGTTCTCTTTACGGAGTTCAGAAACGACCTGTGGCAAAAAAATGCTAGCATACCCTTCTGCATTAACCGTTCTTTGTCCCTCAAGAGGAATAGTCGCAACATGGCCGGTTTTGGAGACAAACGTGGCCACCATTTTTTTTTGCAACACTTCGTGAACGAACAATTTTTGTTGGCTTTAACTCATTTTCGAACACCCAAACTCGTGACTGGTTTTTTGTTTCGGGTTCGTACGCTTATATCCAGGATTCGTCACCTGATACGATGTTGTGTACAGCATTTGAGGATCCTGCGTGGAATCTTTCGAGAGTTCTGACGCACCAAGCAACGCGAGCCGCTTTTTGCTCTTCACAGAGTGAATGCGGGTATCCATCGGGAAAACAGCTTTTTTACACCTAATTGTTCATGCAAGATTATTTGTATTTGACTCATGCCAATGTCTAAAGTTGCCTGAGTTTCGCAGTATGTCACATGTCGATCTTCCTCATTCAGCTTACGCACAGAATCAACGTTTTCTTGGGTGACTGCAGTTTTTGGACGACCTTGACGGGGATCATCACTGAGCTTGTCACGTCCACGTTGAAATTCAGCAACCCAGCAATAAATTGGATGGGGCTTCATCACCAAATGCAGAAATCATCCGGTCAACACACTGTTTTTGTGTTAAACCACTTCGAAAGTCATAATAAATCATTGCTCTTGAATTTTCTCGAGTCAATTCCATTTTCTCAACGACTAAACAAGTTTGACAGAACCTTGTGACAAGACCGAGAATCTTTTTTTTAATAAATAAATGGTATTCGATTTTTAAAACCAAGGAGTTTTCAATTAAAAAGTTTTTAATATGACAGGAACAGTGGAAATATTCCATTCCCGATACTTTTAGTGCAGCCCTCGTAATAACTGGTTTTAAAGTTGACAAATTAAAATAGCTCAACATAAACTGAAGTACTTTTGTTTGTATTTAAGACGAACGTAGGTAAATGGTGTATGTACAACTTGGGTTAGTAAGGCTATGAACGAGAATTTGAGACATTAAAATATTTGGCACATTTAATATGTTATAGATTACGGTCGTGGTTCAGGAACTTGATAAGACAGCGGAAACGATAGCTAAAAAAACTATTTTTGATAATTCTGCAATATATGGTTATGGTAGTTTTATTTTGTTTCGACAATGGCAACATTTTCTATGACAGCCAGCCAGCTGTGTGAAATGAATACCTATTGAAAAATAACTCTGTCGACCCGAAAACTTTAGCTCTGTCCTTGATGTGTCATCCATTACAATATTTTTTATAAAACGTGGTGCATAGCAATCTGGAAATTCTTAGTATTCAGTGTGTTTATCAGTTTTTTTACTTTCGACATTTGTTAAAGCTTCTCGGGTGACAGGTAGTGTAAATAATTGTTAAAATGTTTATGTAACGCAGTATTGTTCAGGTGCTGACTCTGTATTTCATCTTTTGTTCCAGATAGTTAAGCGGTGTGTCATATAACGTGAAGTGATATACGTGTTGCATACGACCCATAAGTGCGACTCTGACGGTGAGACTAGTGCGGAGTGGTGTGATGTGGTAGTGGTCCGTGAGGCATATAGCAGTGGATGCGGAGACAGCGTCATAGCGCTCGCCCTGGCATGGTGCCGGGCAGGTAGCGCGCGCGGGCGGCCTGCGCAGGCCCCACACAAGCAGCCGCGTGTGTTTCCCAGCGTCGTCTATGGCCGAGCAACACATCACACCGTCGGCGCACTCTGCACTCACGAGAGAGTCCAGCGGGTAAGAAGAATTGGGATTTACTACGAAGCAATACAATAAGTAACATTGGCATCTTCATACTGAAAATGTCTTCCTTCCTCTTAAAAAATCCCAGTGATATCAATCAAACTATGGCTGCATGTATCATTTAGGCAGCTAGAGTACATACTGGAGAAAAAAATGTGTAATTAAATGAATTTGAGCCTATACATACAACTGAACTGACATAAACAAGTATTTACAATATTTGGTTCTCACACATGCAGAGAACCATTTATTTCAGTAACTAATAAGCAGTATGAGCATGTGATTTACATAATTTGTATAATTGACAAGATTATGCAACTTTACATACTTCTTTCTTTATTATTATAATTACCTAAATGAAGTATGAATATCACCTTGACATATGTTAGGTGGTGACCCCGTGATAATGGAAGCCCACTTACTTGTGCAAGTACAATAGAGTGATTCTTGTCTATGGTAATGGTGGCAGTTTGACATAGATGTGGTGATATCTGTGTGAGGTTTAGAGTAAAGCGTATTAAAAACGTGACAGTTTCTACTTCACATCACAATCATGTAAGCTTATTATTATTATTATGGTCAAGCAGCAAACTTGGTGATACATGGTACAATATACATCATACATATATGTCGTACATATACTTTCCTGCACCAGAATAGAATCAAATATGTCACTTATGTCTAGTAAGTATGTCTAGGTAAGGTGATAATATAGTTGTTTAGTCATGTAAATTGTGTTCTTCTGACCATTTGTCTATTTCATACTTTAAACTAATCACTGATTTAACAGTCACAGTAGACTAGTACTGTTTTTTATGTTCATAATTGTATTCTCTAAACAATTCACATTGTGTTCAATTTTTTTTATCCACAACAATCAAGAGATGCCTTGTTTAACATAATACAACCTGGTTTAAAAAAAAAAATTAAAGCGCTTGTGGTCCCGCAGACTCAGTGTTCTGTAAACGATTACTGCGTTAAACAACTTTAGGCAGTAGCATGCACTACCACTGCACCACCCAGGCAGTTATATTAATTAATATGTATATATATATGGTGGTTCTTGAAACCACCTTGAAGGTAAAAAATCAGGATTATAATCTTAAATATCTATCTTATATATATAAAAGAAAGTTGTGTTAGTTACACTATTTATAACTCAACAACGGCTGTACCGATTTGGCTGAAAATTGGTCGGGAGGTAGCTTAGAGCCAGGAGACGGACATAGGCTTTTTATCCCGGGAACAAGTTCCTGTGGGAAACGGTGACAGAAAACTTCTCTATGCGGGCGATGCTGTGTGAAATTAATAAACGACGGGATTAAATGGGTGCCACGGGTTCGAATAATGTCGCGGGAAAGCTAGTATGTATATAAAAATGAATCCCTATTTCCCTTGGTCACGCCATCACGCGTGAACGGCTGGAGCGATTTGAAAAATTCTTTTTGTATTGGATAGCCCATTTATTGAGGAAGGTTCTAAGCTATATATCATCACGCTACTAGACTGGAGAGCAGTAATCATAAATGTCAGCAAATCGGGAAAACTCATACATTTTTGGAAAAGTAATAAGCGGCGCGATTAAATAGGTGCCAAGTTGTTGGAAGTATAACTCGGACGAAGCTCAGGTCAGCTAGTTTACTATAAAAGCAAACATTGTATTATTTTTCTCTTCATGAAAATCTGAGTATAGAACTGCAACCCAGAAGTTCTTTGTGTGCTGGGCCTTTCCTGTTTTAACACTCCATGGAAGTACAGTGTAGGTTCTCTTGAAATTTTTAGTAAATTGTGTGTGCTTATTACTTAAATCAACTCAACTTGACATTTACATTAACTGCTTTTGTGTCTGTTCAACTGGTTTCTATATTGACAAGTCCCTGGACAAAAATACGCCACTCTAATAATTTGTCCTACCTGTTTCAAAGAATTAATGTACATAATGGATATGACCTTCCAAAGAACAGATTATGCTCATTTCATCCCATTCGCACTTCGTCCTTCATTCGCATTTGGTCCTATTCGCATTTGGTCCTATTCGCATTTGATTCCATTCACATTTGGTCCCATTTGCAATCAGTTTTCTTAATTTCGATTCGACATCATTAACCATTTTAGCAGATGTATGTTGGGATGAATGTGCGTGCAATAAACTTTAAGGAGGCTCCCTGTGTTTCGTAGTATAGTTTTAATTTCTAAAATGTTTCCAGATCTTTCCTCTGTTAGATCCCACTTTTAAGAGCTCTTGCCTGTCATGATTCATTTTAACTCAATATCTTTTGTATTATTTTAGTTCTACGTCACCCGGACTACGCTTGACTTTCAAGTGCAGCTTATCCCTTTACTTCGTACAGCGTAGGAGACCAGGAGTTATCTATGGCTATATATTATATTTTTTGTTATGCACTCGGACCATACCCGTATTTTTCTGAACTATATTTCTCACCTTGTCAATCAAGTACATCATACAAAAGTGCGGATCATCAGAATAATAAACTGGGCCAAAGTCGATGTCACGTAATTTGATTTCAAGCTAATTTATATTTATTTTTGTGATCGTGCGTGTGTTATATAATTTAGGTAAATTGCAATTAAGGGTTAGTAGGGCAGCATTATGATCTGTTATACTGGAATTAATGACTAATGCTTGAGTGGGATATTGCGATTTTAGCATAATATGGTCTAAGCAGGAGCCAGTAAGTTCTAAGCCAAGTCAGATATCACGCTAGGAGTAAGTCCTGGCGTGTTATCAGTGTGTGCATGGGGAATAGACTATGAAATGAGCAGAAGTTAAGGTATTGTTATGCATCTTCTTTTACGTCCTGTCGTCCTTGTATGATGTTAATAATAATGTGTTCAGAAGCGCTCGTGGCCCCGCGGTCTCAGTGTTCGGTAAACGATCACAGAGGTACGCATCTTTCACTATGGCTGGTCGTCGGATGGGTGACCACTTTGTGGCATTTACATTTGCGAGCGTTTCCGTGCTTCGGAAGGCACGTTAAGCCGTTGGTCCCGGTTGCCAGTAAAATGGCAGTCGTTAAGCTTGGTTGAAGGCCTTATAGGCGGCTTAAAAAATTTCAACAGCAGGTAGCCACAGCCTGCGTCTGTCTATTTCAACACGGCAATGGGCTCACCACCTATTACGTGGGACAGGAATCCACACGGTGAAAAGTGGGCATATAATATGCCTCTGCCACCCCTTCGGGGATAAGGCGTGATGGATATTTATTTATTATTTATTTATAATAATGTGTCATATTAATATGATATTCTGTGTCCAAACCATCGAAGTACGCCCTTTTCCAGCTTAACGCTGACACTTTCATTCAAACCTGCCATATTGCGTATTACTTCGTTACGTATTCGGTCAGCCAAGGTTACGCCGCACAATTTTCGAAGTGATCGCATCTCCACAGCATTCAACTTACTTTCATGCATCTTTTGACATACCCTGGTTTCGCTACCGAAAAGCAACGTTGGCACTAGCATTGCTTTATGAATCGCTAGTCGTGCTTCTATTACGATGCTTTGTCGCTTTACAAATTGGGACTAAGCACCATTAACTTGTAAGCTACTCGCCGTTCTACATCCGAATCACATCTTCCATCCGTCCTAAACATACTTCCTAAATACAGAATTTCATTCACTTGCTCTATATGTTCCTGGTTTACCCAAATCTCGCACTTAATTCTTAGGTCATCTCTTTCAAATATGTACTAGAATCTTAGTTTTACTTGCATTCAAGACTCTTACCTTCACACTTCTCTTTCATATTAGTGACTAATGCCTGAAGGTCGAATTCTGATGAGGCCATGAGCACCGCATCATCAGCGTACAGCAGATAATTTACTGTTAAGTCACCACTCAAATTCACACCTTCTGCAGGCAACTGTCCAGATACACTATGAACAGCCTGACGGACATGACAGAACCGTGTTTGACGCCTCTACAGACGTCGAAATGAGGTGACCTGCCCACTCTCACGCAAGCCTTACAGTCCCTATAAAGTGACTGTATTGCCCGCAGTAGCGAGTCGTCCACACCATAGCCGGGCAGCAAGTCCCACAGAGTTTCTCTCACAATGTTATCAAACGCTTTCTCTAGAACTGCTAATGATTCTTTTTCTAATTAATTATACAAAATAAATTGCATTTAGAGTAGAAAAAACTTGAAATGAATGGTCCTAAAAATATTATCTCATAGGTCCAGGTATCATAGACCTGGAAATACTAACTCCACTACCGACCTCTTTATTTATTTATAGCACATTGATACTGATGTTCTAATATTTATAAAGGGAGTCTTTCTTTTTTATAAGACTATTACCTACTGTACTACAGAATTAAATTTAACTTATGCCTACAAAAATACAATAATACACTCTCAAAATAGAATAAAAAAGGAATAGGGCAGGGATAGGGATAGGGCAGGCAGGGATAGGACACCGCCACAAAACGGCGCGCAGGAGACCCGCCCGACTCCTGTGGCAAGTGGGCTAGGGCTGTCGTGTGTAGGGTCAGCACGGCTAAAGAAGTTAGCCCCAACCCAGCCCCAACCCGTATCCGCTTCGCAACGTGGAACGTTGGTACGCTGCAGACTGCGCTTCGCCGCATGAAGAATCGCAAAGCTGTCCGACCCAATGGAGTCCCCATCGAGGCCTGGAAATCTGGTGGGCATCTTAGCAAACCTTTTAAACCGCGTAATCCACAGAGGGCGGATCCCAAACCAATGAACGCACTGAGGCAGTGTTTGGGCGAGTCTGGGTGGTCGCAATTGTGACAAGCAAACTTGGTGGTGGAACGACACAGTCTAGAGGGAGACTAGGGAGAAGAAAGCCCTCTTTAAAAAGTGGCAAGCGACCGGATTTCTCGAAGACCGCGATACCTATACGCCAAGTGCGCTACAAAGAGAGCTGTAGCCAGAGCCAGACGAGACCACTTAAAAAAACTGTAAAATAAGTTGGAATCGTCTAAGGGGCAGAAGCTCATCTATAAGTAGGCGCGCTCTAGGATCAAAGCGGCGCAGGATATTTCCAAGTGCCGCTGTGTAAAAGACCCTGAGAGCAACCTGCTATGCAAAGACCTTGCGGTAAAGGAGAGATGGCGCTTGTATTTCCACGAGCTGCTTAATAAACAGCACAAAGAGGTGCAGCCTCCGGACTTCCCCCCGAATTAGGGACTAGTGTCACTGTTAACGCCTAGAGAAGTCCAGAATGCGCTTCGCCGCATGAAGAATCGAAAAGCTGTCAGACCCAATGGAGTCTCCATTAAGGCCTGGAAAGACATTTTGAACCTATTGTCTTTTTAGAGAGGTGGTAACAAAAAGGCTAAAAGGTCTTATGTGCTAGACACTAATTAGCACGACCAATTAAAGTCCTGGGAGGCAATTCTCGTTTTCTTCGTAATAATCTCGAATTCGAGTTCACTCTTCGAATCCTTTTTCGACCATAAAATCTCGTAAATCGAGATGGGTTTTTCGAATGTCTTATTCTCACCACTATTCGAACCAAAGTTCGAGATTATTGTGTGAAATGTTGCCATTTAAGAACCATGTCACATTACGATGCGTTCCGTTCGACACGTTTCATCCGGTTTTAAAACGGTTACAACAAGACTACTCTTACAAAATGTTCTAAAAGTTTTTTAAGCTTATTTTACACGTTATAAACAATAATTACGTATTTTATAGTAATTATTAAAGGAAAAATATTGTAAACTGCATAATAAATGTTACTTAATGTATATTTTAAAAATTGCTTTTACCGTCCCGTAAAATGAAAAATATCTGAATGAGTCGCTATCACTGTCACTGTGTGTTGTCTATATTATTGAAGACTGTGTTATTTGTAAACTGCTGAAACATCGGCGACGACGTGTTTGAAATTTAAGCGAGTTGCAATATGTTTTGCACGTATTAAACTATTAATTCATCACTCATTTTGATATTTATTAAATGTAAAATGTAATATAATGCTAATTTAGGGTCGGTCACTGAAGAATTTCGACTGACAGAAATTCGACTTCGAAATCTGCGTCTCGACTGCTACCAACCATTCGAAGCAACTCGAGTGGCTTCCCTTCGAGAAATGTCGAGTTCGAGATTTGCAGAATAGCTAAACGTCAATAAAACTCGTATAAAGTTCGAATTCGAGATTTATCTCGAAATCGAGACTGTTTTGAAGGCATGAGAATTGCGGTCCTGGTAGTCTCGGACTGAATTTATTTGCATTATTAATTATTAATAATAGATGTATGTTGGTGTAATAATAAAGAATATAATATCATACAATCAAAAATGTCTAATTTCAACAAAAGAGAACTGTACTTCCTCGAGTTGACATGACAATGCTAAAAGACGACATCTCAACAAACTACAACTATACTCCCACAAACTGACATGACTATGCTAAAAGGCGATCTAAACTCAACTAAAGTAAGACAATGCTAAAAAAAAGAAATAAGCTCAAGAAAAGAAAAATACTTATTCAAGCGGACAGGATAATGATGCTGAAAATATGACGAATGGGATGCAAAAGCGACCGGCGATTTCGTCGCTTTTTAGAAGTCAAATGTAGCGATCGTGTCTCTAAAACGCGCGAATCAGATACAGTATATGGCGTATATGATCGCAAGAGTCATTAAACGCGCTATTCCGAAGCTGTATCCGTAAGCCAGAGAATAGTCAAAACGCAATGCAGCATCGATGCAGGCTCAAAACCGCCAGTTACCGATGCTTAATGTAGCTAGTCTGTGGTCTGCGTTGTCCCTAAACTAAATAAAAGAGAACTATATGTACTTCGTCAAGTTATGACATGTGATAGGACAATGTTAAAATTTGACATCACTCGTGCGGGGCCTCGATAGACGAGGCTTAGGTAGAAAATAAACATCATTACGCATACATTTGTATTGAAAAGATCTTATATCAAAACAACAAAAGCTCGCTAACTTTTAAACTTTCGCGTTGCATGATTAAAATAAGTGTAAAATACAGGTATTAACGCGATCATGCTTATTTACCTTAAATAGCTTGACTTTTCGACTGGGTTGCACCAGCCGTGGTCACAAGCAGACTGATTATTAGTATATTATTAGCTATTTAAGGTAAATAAGCATAATCGCGTTAATACCTGTATTTTACACTTATTTTAAACAAAAGCTCGCGTCATGCGCCATGTTAAATATAATTTTCGAGTAGACATTTCCGTAACTTGACCTTTTATTGTGACAGGTCTTCTCCTAGCAGGGTGGTGGGCGGTCGGTGGTTGCGTCAGGTGCGTCGAACTAGCCACAGTCGTCGGAGCAGACGCAACGTGACGTCACCTCTACCGCGGTCCACTAGCCGACA
Source organism: Thumatha senex (assembly GCA_948477245.1). NCBI lineage: Eukaryota > Metazoa > Arthropoda > Insecta > Lepidoptera > Erebidae > Thumatha > Thumatha senex. The sequence goes on from OX419726.1 coordinate 22,619,304, forward strand.
GTCATCCAGCCGCGCTTCAGACGCCGAGCCCGTGGAGCTGCGTAGGAGCTCGCGTCTCATCAGTACCCTGCCTCGGTCTGACTATTCAATTACTGAGCGCTGGTCTTACGGCACTGACGTATACGAGACACGTTGTGACACTACCGTATATAAAGGTGGAGACACCCACAAGTTTAGCGGCCATCCGAAACGCGGACGCACTTCCTCGCATGACAGGAAAAAACGTAAGAGCGTATCGATCAATAGTGCAGAGGAGTGTATCGCATATTGCACACGCTCACGGACTGCTCTTAAATCAAGTGAGAGTGCTTGTGAGCAAAATTCGCATAATTTAATAGCACACACATTACCATTCCCGTTAAATAAAAACGTTACAGCGACTTCTACACAAGGCAATCAAGCTGAAGGTGGTCTATTGCCTTTGGACGAGCGGGATTTTGCGTATTCTCCGTTCAGTTCGTCAACGGTCACAGAGTTATTAGACTCTGACTATTCCGTATACAGTCCCACAGCTAACCGGCGAAAAGGGAAGAAGAGAAAGCGATCATCTCATCGTTCCCTATCGAGTAAGAAGAGCACCTGCCTTTTCAGCGTAGACGAGTACAGAAAGAAATTTAAAATAGATTCATATAAAGACGACACGGACGCGAATAGTACCGGAAGATCCTCCAAATACGAAGTTGATAAAGCTGATCACCTTTCAACTCAAACATCGTGCACATATCCCTTACGGAATAGACATAGTAACTTCGGACCCCCAACATCAACTGTCATCAGTGAAAGTTCAGGTAATTGATCCCGTTTCTTCATGAGGCCATTTCAGTTCAAACAGTTTTTATGACAACTTTTGAGAATAATTTAGATGACAAAGATTACTGTAATAGTTGCCAAAAGGGCAACCCTGTTCTGCTAACATGGATCTTAACTAGATAGGCGGCGTCTCATTTCTTTATGAGCATGAACGATGTTTTCATGGTATCTCCATATTATTTGATTTCATCCATCTTGTGATCCAGCATATGTGATGAATACAGCTTTACTCATAAAATTGTCACTATCATACTGGGGAATAGATAAAAAACTGTCATCCAGACCAGACATCAAGCTCCATGCATACTTCTGTGACTTAAAAACGGTACTAGTAACTTCCTTAAAAATTGATTCTCACTTAACCGGTATTGTACGAGAAGGATAACAGTTAGGGAGGTTTGGAAGTTTTATGATGCTATTTAACTTTTTTATTATCCTTTTGTATTGAACAACAATAACAACAAAAGTTACGTTCATAATAGTTGCAGACGACGATAATAGGGCTCGCTTTTGAGCTTATCAGGTAGTGTTATCACATATATCAAACGCATTCAACGCAGATAATGTATATATTAACATTGCAGTGAGCCAGCCTGCCGGAGACTTGGCACACAATCAGACAGTATTGGACTACAAGAGTATAACAGATAGTTCAGCTAGAACTGCTACTCCGCCGCCGTTCAAAGATATCCTAGGTATTAAACTCATAGACAGTCATTTTTATAACAAATTCAAGTATGATAATATTTAAAGTCAATTTATGCCTTTCCCTGTATTATGTTTTACAGAAGCAAGTTCATCAAAGACACACAGCTCTGCAAGCAAACTACTTATAGTACCACGAGACCTTCCATATTTACGCCAAACTAACGCTCGAAGGGTAAACACATTTATTTAAGTATATTTAATTACCATTAGTTAAACTCTCATTAACTACAAAGGCAATTAGATGAAGGAGAAAATTGCGAAAGAAATAAATTTTGCTCCAAACATGTTAATCAGCGACATTATCTATAATTTTTATATTTTTTTAATCACTATAGCTATTAACATTGTATCGTTAAACATCGTTATCGAATATTCCGTGCGACGACAGTCTTATAGTGTAACTCGTAATGAATAAACGTAGATAGATAATATTGTAATTGTTAATGTTATTTGCGTATAATAAAAATGGCTGTGTTAACTGAGTCCAGTGATTGTTGTGCGTAGAGTATCGCAGCTGCCACGGGTGCGATCCTGGGTGCTTGCTTGACGAGGGGTGCCAGCACATCGCAGCGTCAGAGGCAAGACACTGCTTCTAAGAGACAGGTACACCTTATACTGTGTCTTTTAGTTAATAACTTGATTCAAATGAATGAGACATTAGTGTCAACACATATAATAATAGAAGTTCTTTTAAGTGTTAAGGAATATTTCGTTTGGGTATTCATTTTAAAATTGGTATTTATAACACAGTGGATATCGAACAAAATTATAAAAACGATTTTCTTATACTATTAAAAAGAATAATAATTCTATTTCATAACAACAACTATTAGTAGACAATACTCTGGTTTTTCATTTCTTCCATATAGCTAGTACAGATTGTAGTCATTATCTTAGTACAAGGGTTTGTTTTATTAGGCACTCTTGGAAACAGCATATGGCCCTTCAATCTAAAGGGCTCCTTACTATCGATAATACATCAATCACTCTGCTACTTACGAATACTGCAAGACCTGTAACAGTTAGAATCGTGGTGTCGAGCACTGCCGAGCGCTGTGCATAAACTTAAATAAAACATTCTCTTATCAACTTATATATATTATCTAATAATAGGAAACTCTATACACAATTACATACAACAAAGTTTCTTAACGCAAAACCGGTATCGATATTTAAAAAAATAGTCGTAATGAAAGATTTTATGGAAACAAATGGAGATTACTGTATAGAATATTAAAAAAAAACCATTCAAATCCCAACAGTGCGACAAAATAAACCCAAAAAAAAGGGTATTGAATTTAGTTAAAAATATTCAATGTCATATTTATATTTAAGATGTCTCTATTGTATGCAGTGTTTTCCTTATAGTTTCAATCTCCTTTCAAAGCAATAAACATCGACTCACTTCTATCCCTGAAGTGGACGAAGATACAACGTCATTGCTCGCCGCATTTGTGTCATAGAAAGATAGATACTACAAACTGTAAAATTGGGCATGGTTTAAAGGTTACCTAAATTAAATTCGTCATTATAAAACATACAGAGATAGTGTATATTTAGATATGTCTCACAATAATATGTCTGAATGAGTCGGAAGAATTTAATTATCGGAAGCGAAATAGTGACGAGTAAAAGAAATTTAAAAAGAACCCATATTGAGGTAAGCGCATCAATTGGCCAGGGTTAACACTTGCTGAGGGTTTATAGTGTTGTAATTACTACTAAACGGTATATCCAAGTGTTTATTTTAAAGTTGACATAATAATGGAACTTTTGTATAAATATTGAAAGCAATTATTTTGCAAAATTTCTCGTAAATTTTTAATAAAGTGGAAAAAGACAATTCGATTCGAGACGGGGATTGAACCCATGACCTTTGCCTAACCAGGGCAATGTTCTAGCCACCTGAACTAACCGAACCGTGTCGAATCTAGTTGAAATTTTCCACCATATTTTAAGAGTTCAATCCCCGTTTCGAGTCGAATTGTCTTTTTCCACTTTATTAAAAATTAATGGAGCTTTTATAAGTTACATTGCTTGACTAGATTTTGATATGAGATGTGAGTTTGATAGTATAGAAGTATGGACACATAAAATGACGTGTCGGTATTGTTTCCAGGTGTCTGGTAGCGAGGGCGCAGGCAGCAGCGCGGCAGGCGGGCGGCGAGCACGTGCTCGCGACATGCCGCAGCCGCAGCCAGCGTCCACGCGTCGAGACAAACGAGGTACTACAACTAAACAAATAATACACTATTTTTGGCTAGTCCTCGAATGGGTGACCACTTTGTGACATTCACATTTGCGAGCGTTTCTGTGCTTCGGAAGGCACGTTAAGCCGTTGGTCCCGGTTGCCAGTAACATGGCAGTTGTTAAGTCAAGTTGAAGGCCTTATGAGCGGCTTGAAAAATTTCAACAACAGGTAGCTACAATTCTGTCTGTCTATTTCAACACGGCAATGGGCTTACCATCTATTACATGGAACAGGAATACACATGGTGAAAAGTGGGCATATTATATGCCTTTGCCACCCCTTCGTGGATAAGGCGTGATAGATAAATAATAATACACTAGTAGAGGACCCCCGGGTATACACGCTTAGTAGCCGTTTCTATGGAAATACGGAGATAAAATGTAGCCTAAGTTACTCCTTATAACATCAGCTATCAGCCAGTGAAAATCCCGTTAATTTGAGTCCGACCGTTTCAGAGATAAGCTGGCATAAATAGACAGTTAGAGAAACATTTAAAAAAAATGTTTTTCTTCTGTAAATAAACTTGTGTAAACAAACTTTTATGTGCATTTGGTGAAAACATTTAATTTGGAATTACAAACAGACAGTTCAAGTTTATTTATCTGTATAAATTTATTTTGATGCAAATTATCTGAGTATGTCGTTGTGAGAGTTTTAATTATCACAAGTAGATTTCTGTAAGACAGCCTTAAGAAAGAAGTGGCATCAGATATGTGTGTTCCTAACACATACATTCTTTTACCTGACAGTAACCCTAAATTGTAAACGAGTAGGTGGCAATTTTGCCAATAAAAATAAATAATCAATATGGTCTTGAAATTAAGTATGATTTAATTATAAGATCAAAGAAATAAGTCATGACGAGTACACATATGCAAGTTTATTATGGCCGTATTTATGACACAATCCCTCCCAGATTATTTCGAATGTATATTTTTAGTCAACAATAATATATTGCGTACTAAAGTGTGCGACGGAAAATCCAAAACTATCATCACATGTGTAATACAGATTAAATTGTTTTAACAGGGAAAACCAGCCTGGGTTCCTGTGCTAGCACTGGTGGTGCGTCCAGCCGGTCTCACCCCCAGCCACTAACAACGGTATTTCATCCATATACTCATATTATTAAATATAAATAAATAAATAAATGTTGTTGGGACAACTCACACAACGCAATCTGATTCTAAACTAAGCAGAGCTTGTACTATGGTAACCAGATAATTGATAAAGATACTTATATATTTCTAAATAGAAACATATTATAAATATATAACACTGACATCACAATGCTCATCACACAAAGTTTTTTCCTGAGGGGGAATCGAAACCACGACCTCTTGCGTAGCAGTCAGGCACACTCCCACCGCACCACAGAGGCAGTCGATTATTATAATAGTACTAGCAACCCTAGTGTTTAACTGCAGTGTTTAAGTTCAGTTATGAGCCCCAAGGATCATAACTGAATTTGAACACTGAACCAGATTTCCTCTTGCAGGTTGGGTTATCAATACCCAAACATAAAGCATACCCAAACCCAAGAGTTAGCACGTTAAAATATTACTTTTAATATTTTAACATGTTAACTCTTCCTCAGAAAACAGTTTTTAATAGTTTTGGTAGAGCAATCCAGAAGATGCGTTTTACTAACCCCAGAGGCTTCGTCCGTGATATATCTCGAACCCCTGTGTATTCATTTCATAAAAATATATGAATTTATACCCGATTTATTTAAATTTATGATTACCGTTTCGCTCTATTGGGCAACAGCGTGATGATAGCCTACCTCGATTAATGGGCTTTTTTTTAGAACTGTTCCTGAGATTACAGCGTTGAACCAAACAAACAAACTCTTCAGTTTTATAATATTAGTATGTGTTTATACATATGTTAATGCTACAAGTAGTTAAGTAACATGAGGATGGCACAATTAATCGGACATCTGTTTTATTGTACCATTATTCTGCAGCCTAATTGAAACAATTTTATTAAGCTTTAGGAGAGCTTAAAAGAAGTATCCTTCTACCAATCAGTTGAATACTCCTCTATATGTTAATATATGTGTTTCAGGGTGCCGTGGCATCAACATCGTCGACACCGCCGGCGTCAGGATCGGCTACGATGCCCGACAACGCGTCCACTGATTCAAAGCCTAAGGGCAAGGGTAAGTAGTGTCATGTAATTGTTAAATAGCCGACTAAGGTCCCTATTCCAGAACATTTCTCAATACTCAATCAACGCTTGAGGCTAGTTTTTGCCTTATAAAATCTACTCTCAAGCGTCGATTGAGTACTGAGAAACATTCTGGAATACGGCCCTTAGTGACTCTTCGAAGTTTTCGTCATATTTATATCTTTAATATAACTCGTAAGTAACTGTATCGTAATCGTTATATTCATTTGGAAACTAGGACACCGCAGCATACTCTCATAAAGTTATCGGCCCAGAAATATGCGTTGTCATGCTTCTCCTTAAGGATTGAAAGAGCAGGAAAACACATGCACTGACTGAGATTTCCATGTTTTAACGTTCACAGTTTGTGTGATAACTTGTTTAAATATTATTATTCCAGTGGCATAATTATTATTCCAGTGGCATTATTATTCCATTTTTATTCATTATTATTCATTCCATTATTATTCCAGTGGCATCGTCAGCCGAAGAATGCGTAGGCGGTGGCAGTGGTGGTGGCGTTCCGGGGTTAGCCGGGGCTTCGTACGAAGGCGGTGCCTTGCATGAGGAGTCGTCGTCCGAGGAAGGTGAAGTCGGGCGGCTCCAGGCCCTGCTGGAGGCCCGTGGCTTGCCTCCACACTTGCTTGGAGCGCTAGGGCCGCGTATGCAGCATCTGCTCCACAGAACGGTTACTGCTAATTCTGGTAAGTGTTGCAATTATAATATAAATATAAAAATATGCCGAGTTGGAACCTCGCTATTTGTTTGTGCCCATTGCTGTGGAGACCATGGGATGCTGGGGATACGAAACAAAAAAATAATAATTGGGGAATTAAGAGGCAATAAGGGAGAAAACAGGTGATGCCGACGACCGTGCGAAGTGGAGGAGAAAATGTAGGAAAGCGGACCCCGGGTGTCACGAGACGCAACTGGGACAGACGCTCGGATGATGATGAAGGGAGAAAACAGGTGACTTCTGCTCAAAATCGTTCCTGGTACAAGGGTTGGCTATAGCTATTCAACATTGAAAAACGGCTAGTGTTATGGGTACCTTTGGAACTGGAGCGGTCAGGGGCAGGTTATTTGAATTTGACAAGTGAATATGTATTAAATTGATATTTTGTTTATTGATTTAATAAAGTTTAATAAATTATAATTCCTGTAGTTAAATTAAATATAAAACTACATACCATGGTATCATATTCCAAAAAGTAAAAAAAAAGAAACAAAAAAATATAAATATCAACACATCAAAAAAGCGGTTTGAAAAATTTCAAATGATGTCGCTACTACCTGCGCTTGTGCACTTCGACACGGCAATAGGCTCACCACCTGTTACGTGGGATGAAAGTGCAGGTTGCATATTATATCCATTTATATATACATATACCTAGTCAGGTCATAAATTCTGTCACATGTTTAAAATAAAATAATTGAAACAAGTTTATTCATTATGTAACCATTTATATACCAAAATGAACTTAACAAAACATAGATTCTTACGACAATAAAGTTTATTCAAAATGACCTCCGTGATTTTGAATACAGGCCTTCAATCTGCGCGTCCAGTCGTCTATCGCAGCACGAACGAGGTCCATGTCAATATCGGCGGCTGCCTTAATCAAGGATGTCTTGAGTGACTCCAAATTGGGATAAGGCTTTGAGCACGCCTTTTCCTCCAAGTGTTGCCATATCTTGTAATCTAACGGACTCAAATATGGATTGGAGGAGGGCCAGTCTTCGTGCCGGATTAAGTCTATTTCACTCGCCGCCAGCCAGTCTTGTGTGCTCTTCGATTTATGAGCTGGCGCCGAATCTTGTTGGAATACCCAGTACTTGTTATTGAACATGGTATGAGAAACAGGTTCCACAAGGTTCGTCAGGACTATATTTTGATACACAACTGCATTCGTTTTTAAACCTTTCTCACAAAAATGTACCTCTGTTAAGCCCCAATAAGAAACTCCCAACCATACCATGAGCGAGGGTGGAAAATGACCTCGTTGGACACGCGGAATACGGTTGCTCGCTTCTTCACTACTGTGTGCGTACACCTTATCATTTTGTATGTTGTAGCTCTCATCTACGGTAAAAATTTTTTCATTCGAAAAAAGAATTTCCCGATATTTTTTTCCCGCGTACCGCTTCAACAAAGCGCGGCATCTCTTCAGTCTCAGGTCCATTAGACGAGCATTTAAACGATGTCCTGTTTTTCTTCGATATGACCGAAGCCCTAAGTCTTCATTTAACACCCTTTTCACCGTGGTTCTTCTTAAACCCATCTGAAGGGACAACAGTTTCTGCTTACGTTTGGGATTTCTTTGAATTCGCGCCTTCACAGCTTTTATCACTGCTGGAGTCCTAACAGACCGAGGGCGACCACTTCTTGACCTGTCATCTACACTAAAGTCTTCATTGTATCGTTTGATGGTACGATAAACAAATCTTTTGGTTATATTAAAATTTTTCAGTATGTCAAAAATTTGAATTGGTGCGTAACCGCAACGATGCAACGCAATAACTGCAACACGGTCTTCTTTAAGCGTCCACTCCATATTTAAAAATGAGTAAAATTCGAAAAAGTATACATTTTTATTTTCATGAACAATTCGAAATTCGAATTCAATAAACTTTTTTTGTGGCCAGCATTCTAAAAGAAAAGTTTTTACTGTGTGACAATACTTATGACCTGACTAGGTATATACATTTTCCATTCTTCGGAGATAAAGGCTTGAATTATACATTCAGAAAAGCCGAAGAGTCAGCCAATCCGATTTTTTAAAGATTTTACACATCCAGTTTAAACATCAAGAAGTTCAAAGACTTTCCCATTTCTTAAAATATTATGTGTGTGCGCTTTTAAAAATTATAATATCAACTTGTTTTTATCATACAGCTGCGTCGAAAGCCGCTCAACTTCTAGCTGGCTTACAAGCTACAGGTGACGAGGGGCAACAGCTCCAAGCAGTGATCGAAATGTGCCAACTATTGGTAATGGGTAACGAGGACACGCTAGCCGGTTTCCCTGTACGACAAGTTGTACCGGCTCTTGTCAACTTGCTTGCCGCTGAACACAACTTTGATATGGCAAGTATATGTTATACACAATTTTTTCCATCTCCCTCAAATTGTCTTCTGATTTTGATGTGGGTTCTAAGACATTCTAACTACCTACACCGGAATCGAGCTCGGTGTAACGTTTCTGGTCTTGGTCATTGCTGTAGATCCTGGTTTACAGGAGTCGCATTAAAGGAATGCGGGTGCAATTGGAACTAATACACAAAATTGACAGTAATATTCGTAGTTGGAATGTCATCCTCACCACCATTTTTAAAATCTACTGCTTCCAAATTGTAAAATAACCTTGCTCCAGAATGTTCCAGTGTAACATTTTAAAATAAAAGACAAATTTATTAAATAATATATAATATTACAGATGAATCACGCATGTCGTGCATTAACGTACATGCTGGAGGCTCTACCTCGAAGCAGCGGAGCCGTGGCGTTAGCTGTTCCAGCTTTCCTGGACAAGCTGCAAGCCATCACATGCATGGACGTGGCTGAGCAGAGCCTCACTGCACTCGATATGCTATCGAGACGTCACTCTAAATCTATATTGCAGGCTGTGAGTACCCACCGTTTTAATGTATGAAAATGAATATCTAGCAAAAGAAGTAAGCATGGCGATCTGTCCTCTCTGACTACCCCGTCAGGGATACAGCTTAAAGATAGTTTTAAAATGAATATCTCATTCCATTAAAACATAGAATTTGTTTGGAATCTTCGTTCTTTTTTTGTTTGTCTATGGGTTTTCTATTAATAATAGACCTGAATGTCAATGAATTTACTACACAATTGCTGAATGAAAATTATAAAACAGCATAATATGTTTTTTTTGATACAGATGATCCCCATTTTCTTTTGAGTTTTATTTTCGCCTTAATAACAGTTGCTCAAACGATAATTGTTGAATATTATATTTTTATAAATTTTTTTAGCTTCTTATTCCCAAGTAGCTCGATTACTACCAAATTTTTAAGTACAATATAATATGTGATTCCTACAGCGCGGAGTATCGGCCTGCCTGACGTACCTGGACTTTTTCTCCATCAACGCACAGCGCGCTGCACTGTCCATCACTGCCAATTGTTGTCAGAATCTGACTCTTGATGAATTCCACCTAGTCAGGGACTCGCTGCAGCTCCTTGCTAACAGGTATATCAATAATTTATTAGCAAACATTCTTTGAAAATATTTAAAGCTTAACCATATACTGTGTGTGTAATGTTCATTTGTATAGTCTGATATAATGTTTGACAAAAACGTCTTAAATGAAATCAATGTTTTTTGGTATGCTGGCAACATTGTAATTGCTGTCAACATGTCTTATGTCAATGAACAATTAATGTGGAAATTTTAAAGAATATAATTTCCTGGGTTGCCATACAAATAACACTTATTTTCTATAATTTTTTGCCAAGTTATTGTACCAATACATTATAAAAAGAAAAGATTGAAAATTGACCTTAATATATTGCAGACTGACCCAACAAGACAAGAAGTCAGTAGAATGTGTCTGTCTCGCCTTCTCCCGGCTAGTAGACAGCTTCCAGCATGACCCTGCGAGGTTGCAGGAGATTGCCACACCAGAACTGCTCACCAATCTACAGCAACTTGTTAGTATTGAGCTAGTCTTTAACACTTTACCTTTATATAACAATTCGCTTCATCAAGTAAGGAATGTTGTTCGCTGTCTCGCTCGCGCTATTAGTGAATAATATTAATACCGTGTGCCAAATTTAAGTCAGTCGGCAGGCGAAAGTTTCATACGCGGCCTGTCATTTGCCTGCCATTCGTCTGAACTCTGACACACTTAGTTTGTGTCAAATACATAAACTAAGGCGTCTCTAGTAGGGCGCGCGTGACAACGATTCTTTGCTCTGTGATCATCTGTCCATCATGTAAACTTTTTTAACTTTTAATTGTGCATTGATAAGTTTGTCATTTTGTTACCAGCTGGTGGTCCAACCGCCACTGATCTCAGGCGCCACATTCATCACAGTGCTTCGGTTACTGTGGGTGATGTGCGCCGCATGTCCGCAGTTAGCTCTCGCACTACACCAACGATCTATCGCCGACACTCTACTATGCTTGCTCACCGGTTCTACTCTACATCAAGACGTAAGTGAAATACTAAAACACGAGAAGATGTGGCCCTTGTATAGGGATTTTATCTTTAATTATCTAAAGTTTTATGGGATTTTTTTTTATTGTATATTCGGGTGGGTCAGAGTGGTTGTCATTGCGAGAGAGGGGGGGGGGGGGGTTCGGAGAGGGAAAGAGAGAGAAAGTATTATTAATAATATAGTATTATACATAGTCACAAGATTTTCACTTAAAAACGAAGCATAGCTCCTACCTAAATGCATTAGTCAATTTGCGACCACTACACAACCTAAATTACTGTAAAGTTTTATTAAAATCCATTCAGTAGTTTTCAGGGTTGGCATGATTAAAACTTTTCGTCGCATTTCGTCCTCTTCGCATTTAGTCCACCACACGAAAACATGACTATTTCGCATTTGGTCCTATTTGCATTTGGTCCACTTCGCATTTGGTTCACTTCGCATTTGGTACACTTTGCAGTTGATCCACTACGCAATTAATCAACTTCTAAAATATACTCATTTACATAAATATAGTCATGCATTTATCCCCGAGTGGGTAGGCAGAGGCATATGCATTTATATGCATTTTGTTCCACGTAGTCCAGCTGGTGATTGCGACGTAATGACTAGGGCCAGCCGTGAGCATATAGCGAGACACGAGAGCAAAGCAGGAGTAAGATATATGATAGGGCAAGTAAAGACTTTGTTAACAATAAAATTAAAGTCTGTAACAAAGAGTAAAATGGCTATAATATTCAATGTTACAACTGTCAGTTATAATAAAAAATATTATTTAAGTACCCTCAATATAATGTTATTGATACTTGCTCATACTAGAAACAACGTTATGTTGTTGCAATTTTGTACAAAGGAGTAAAGTAGGTACTACCTGACAGAAGGAAACAGAATACTAAATAGTGATCTCACGATGTGAGCCGTCACGGGACGTCTGGTAGATATGAAACATGGATTGAAAAATAAAGAATCTTACTGTTGCTTTGCTTATATTTATAAATGTATACCACCATCTAGTGTGGCGACGTAATCCATGGCGAAGAAATAAGTTTATTGACGGATAGGATATATATATATACGGTTAGACTATATATAGGCTTATTCGTAATAATTTATAATCTATGTTGGGATGGTGGTTAACATTCTTATTTAATTATACCTTACTCGAACGTACTCGGTATCTAAAGTTGACTAAATGCGAAGGGGACGATTCGCGAATTGGACATTTTGAGAAGTGGGCGTTTTGCGAAGTGGACTATTCGCGAAATGGACTATTCACGAATATGACGTTTCGCAATATGGAAGAAGTGGACCAATTACGAAGTGGACGTAATGCGACGAAACGCTTTTAAAACAAGTAGTTTTAAAACACATGTTTAAATCAGTGTTTAATCTAGTATGTAGTATGTGTTTTTATAACATTTAAAAACAAGTTTTAAACAATCACTGAGTTACGCAACTTACACTATGGCTGGTCCTCGGATGGGTGACCACTTTGTGGCATTTACATTTGCGAGCGTTTCCGTGCTTCGGAAGGCACGTTAAGCCGTTGATCCCGGTTGCCAGTAAAATGGCAGTCGTTAAGCCTGGTTGAAGGCCTTATGGGCGGCTTGAAAAAGTTCAACAGCAGGTAGCCACAACCTGCGTCTGTCTATTTTAACACAGCAATGGGCTCACCACCTATTACGTGGGACAGGAATCCACACGGTGACAAGTGGGCATATAATATGCCTCTGCCACCCCTTCGGGGATAAGGCGTGATGGATATTTAAGAAAAAAACAAACAAACTATTTTTCAATACAAATGTATGGAAATAATTTAATAGTTAGGGCTCTAAATTCAATTCTTTTGGCATTGTTATTAAATAAAACATATTACTTTTATAACAAGTAATTTATTTTTTCAAATAAAGTTCTAAGTATAGTTTTACGTGAAAGAGCAACAAACATCTATCCATACATGCATACCATACAAACTTTCACATTTAAAATATTAAGTAGTATGCAGGGCCATGTGAAATCGCAATGATTATGAAGCCCTTTTACTTGAATTAACTTTAAAAAACTTAACTATCTTCACGCTGTATCCCTGACGGGGTAGTCAGAGAGGACAGATCGCCAGGATCATCGCGATCCATGCACACTTCGTTTCCTGTAGATTTATTAATTGCTTCATACATGCGCGTCTGGGTATCCCAGTACTTTTTTTTAAAATTACGGTTTATATTCAAACGTCTCATATCTTGAATGTCAATATGTGCAGCAAGTGGAGTTAATACCCCGGCTACCGCAAGAACTTTACGAGATAACTTGTCTGATCGGCGAGCTGATGCCGCGTTTGCCCACGGACGGTATATTCGCGGTGGACGCTCACCTCGACAGACCCTGGGCAGTCAGCACCGAGCGTACTGCACATTGGCAGTGGCGGGACGACAGAGGTAAGCCAACTTGAACATTTTTTTTCTTGCTCGTTCAGCAATCAATAATCTTTAAGTTGTCATTCGTATGGCAATGGGCACACCTGATACGTAAGACAAAAATATTTTCGGTGATATGTGGGCGTAGAGTACGCTGCCTACCCCTTTAGGGAAAAGGGCGTGTCTATATGTATGTATTTAATATATAAATATTATAAAGCTGAAGAGTTTGTTTGGTTGCGGCGATATGGCAATATCAAAAAAATGTGCAATAAAATTAATTTTTTCGTGTAACAAAAATTCGACCGGGCCGTGCGGGCGCGGTCTTATCTCCTTTACACATAACGTAAAATAGGTACGCATGAATTAATAAACCGCCATTTTGATAATAGGTTGATGATCCAGGATCAGTCAGACGCTAGTAAACTTAATGTAAATGAAAAATAATTCCGTCTAATACGAAATATATACATACACTAGATAACCCCTACAGCTTCGCCCGTGGAATATTTCGATCTCCCGTCGCACCTATTTAATCCTGACTATGATGATGACTACTGCTCTGCTCCCCAGTGTAGTAGCGTAATGATATATAGCCTTCGTCGATAAATGGGCTATCTAACACAAAAATATTTTTTCAAATCCTATGGTTCCTGAGATTAGCGCGTTCAACCGAACAAACAAACAAACTCTTCAGCTATAAAATATTAGTATAGATTCAGCCCTTTAGACCCACCCCAGTGCCGTGCTTCGGAAGGCACGTTAAGCCGTTGGTCCTGGTTGCCAATAAAATGGCAGTCGTTAAGCCAAGCCAAGCCAAGAGCCTTATGGGCGGCTTAAAAATTTCAACAGCAGGTAGCAACAACCTGCGTCTGTCTATTTCAACTCGGCAATGGGTTCACCACCAATTACGTGGGACAGGAATACAAACTGTGAAAAGTGGGCATATAATATATATGCTCTGCCACCCCTTCGGGGATTAGGCGTGATAGATAACGATTTAAGATTTATCGGTGATACAATTGACGGCCTTATCGCACAAGGCAATGTCTTACAGGCAACCTGTTAACCTAATATTTTCTTATAAAGTCACCTACACACAAATATTTAGCTATGTATGTAAACACACAGGAACATGGCGCTCATACTCTTGGGCAGAAAGCCGCGCTCTAGAGGCGGGTGCAGCAGCTGGAGAAGAAGAAGTGTGTCTCACCACCCTAGAACGCTCATACACTGTTGATTTAACGGCCATGCAACAGGTAAACTATACTTACAAGCCTGTAGTACACTTCGAAACTCCGTAACATCCCTTTAGACCCTGTCCTGGGCCCCAATTCTCGATCATACGACTTGAAAGCTTAGACGTAAATTTACTGGTAAAATGTCTTTTGTCTCTTGTTTCGTCGTTTCCAAATATGAAATAAATCAAATCAGCATTTTCGTATACCCTTTTAAGTCGTATGATCAAGAATTAAGGCCCTGGACTAAAGTGGTGTATAGGGCTCTTCGGGTCCAAAAAACCCTTTTTAGTGATTACGTCCTTCATAGTAATACTCTTTTTTTGTTTGAACTGTGTATTGATTAATTAGTTTGTCATTTTAGAATTCTATAGACAATATAGACATCAATTAATATAATAATTATTATTTTTTTCGTGACTAATATAGTAAACAAGGAGCCACGGAGAATTTTGAGCCGCCTTAAAATTTTGTTCCATAGAAAATGTATGACATGATTTATTTTTTCCCCTGTTTTTCACTCATTCTGTCATTCGGGGTAGAGACAAGTCCAATAAAGCAAGTATCATAAAAATTGACCCATCCGTTCTTGAACTATGAATCTGAATTTGTTTAATATTATTAGGAGAATAAATTTAGTGTAAATTTTACAGCTTAACGACCACACTGGCACCGCGCGTCCCGTACAAAGAGTTGCGCCTGCACCCGCTACTGACCAATCAATGTCTGGGCATACTCTGCCACCCGGTATGTTCTACACATCATTTTAATATTTGAAGCCTGAATATATATGACAAAAAGAATAGAGATAGACAGACATGTATGATATAGACATTTCAAGCATTGCTAAAATCATATAATCAAATATGCTTTATGAAAAAAATAACATGACACGATGTAATTTTTTTATAGAGAAGTGATTATTTATACTTATCAAAAATTAGGATACCCAGTAATCTTAATAATAGTTTCACAGAAAGCTAAGTAAGATATATACATAATTAGATACATACCAAGGTGTATAACAAGAGATTCAATACAAAAAAAAAAACCTTGTGTATGTAAATCCTGTCTCTTACACATATTGTATTTTTTTTTTCATCCGCGTATCTTTCAAATGGATCTTCCTGTGGAACTACAATGTTTTCTGAGATAAAAAGTAGCTTATCCACAAAGAGTAACTTTCACGTTATGTTAAAATTTACTACTGTAACTGGCTAAATTTCATACTTTGTTATCACAGATCCGCGCATCGCCATGGTACGTTCGAACCCGCTACTGGCTCGTTCTCTACTGGCTGTTCTTCACGAAGTATATTGGAGCTCGGCCGGACCCGCTGTCCGCTCACAGGCCCTCAAGGCGATATTGCGTTGCGTTTACTATGCAGATGCACCACTTCTCCGACAAGTGCTCAAAATGCAGGTTAGTAGTATTCTTTTTGTTTTATAGTAACTTGCTTCTTCTGTATTGAATTCGCGGTAGAAACGTTGTGTTGTTCGTGTGAGGCTCATATTAATAATAATAATCTTTATTGACATATAAACTTTCTACATATTTGATGGTGGAAGCCCTGACTCCTGCGCTAGTTAATACTGTGTTGCAGAAGTCAGTATATTCCCCTCTATATGATTACACAGTAATGACAGTTTAATGTCAGTTGTACAAAATAAAAGTTACATCATAGAAACTATTTTGGTATGTGTTTAACCTTATATCCTGTTTGTGAGTACAGTACGTGTCATTTGGATGCTGTGTGTGCGTGTGCGCGCTCGTACGAGTACGTGTGCGCGCTCGTACGAGTACGTGTATATGAGTTGTTTGTGCGTGTGGATTTTGTGTTGTGCGTGTGTGTTTGTGATATTATACTTCTGTACCTCTTTTGTGGGCTACTCATGTGTGAAAGTGGACACATCAAGATTTGGGTCCCAAGAGACCTCACTAGCGGTGCACCTGTTCACCAACGAACAAGACAACGACGCAGCGAAGCAAAATCCAAAGCGATACCTGCACCTAAAACCCAAAAAAATGAAATTTAGGCTCTAAATCCAGGTAGGGTTTAAAGACAACTGGGAGTACACTAATATGATGATGATAATGAAAGAAAAAACCTCTATTAGGCCTGTCAGATGCCGAAGGGTGATTTCCAAAAATAGTTTCTTAGTGGATAGAGCTAATTCCATGCAGCTGTATGAACTATGCCTTGCAGTGGCGTGCATAAGGATTTCGGATAGGGTATGCATGCCCTAACTACCCGAAGTCCCGCGAGAAATGAAGCGCTGACTCAGTATTCTATAAATGATCACTGCGTTAAGCAACTTTCGCTATGGCTGGTCACGGATGGGCGTGCACTTTGTGTCATTCATATTTGCGAGTGTTTCTGTGCTTTGCAAGGCATCTTAAACCGTTGGTTGGCCTCACGACTGCCATGTTACTGGCAACCGGGGCTAGTAACATGGCAGTCGTTAAGCCAAGTATGAAGGCCTTGTGGGCGACTTTATAATTTCAACAGCAGGTAGCCATAACCTGCGTCTCTCTATTTCATCATGGCAATGGGCTCACCATCTATTACGTGACACAGGAGTACATACGGTGTAATATGCCTCTGCCTGCCTTCGGGGATAAGGCGTGATTGATAAACATAAATGTGAAAGTTTGGATGGATGGATGTTTATTGTGTAAAAATAGCAACGGATTGCATTGAAACTTAAAATAAAAATAAATAAATATCCATCACGCCTTATCCCCGAAGGGGTGGCAGAGGCATATTATATGCCCACTTTTCACCGTGTGGATTCCTGTCCCACGTAATAGGTGGTGAGCCCATTGCCGTGTTGAAATAGACAGACGCAAGTTGTGGCTACCTGCTGCTGAAGTTTTCAAGCCGCCCATAAGGCCTTCAACCAGGCTTAACGACTGCCATTTTACTGGCAACCGGGACCAACGGCTTAACGTGCCTTCCGAAGCACGGAAACGCTCGCAAATGTAAATGCCACAAAGTGGTCACCCATCCGAGGACCAGCCATAGTGAAAGTTGCGTAACTCAGTGATCGTTTACAGAACACTGAGACCGCTAGGCCACGAGCGCTTGAAACTTGGTATGTAGATAGCTAGAGACCTGGATTAACATATCTACTTATTATCCTGATGCAGCCACTTCAACAGAATCTGTAATATTTTTAAAATAACTAACTCAAAATACTGAAAAAACGTTTGATTTCCGAAACTCTTTCAAAACACTTGGAAAGAATAAGATTAAGTACATGTGCTGAACACCAAACATACGTCGCGAGTTCATTTTTGTCTTATTATGCTTTGAACTCCATCAACCTCAGAAGTTAAAACTGACGTCCCATCGTAAGTTTGAGCAACTACTTTATTTAGGCAATTAAATTCCTTTAAAACGTTGAAATAATCGAGCTTAAAGTGACAGCTCTCCGATCAGAACTAACATCGATCTATTATTTCTGAGTTGCGAAAATATCTCAAAACAAGAACTAACTGTTCGCGACCGCTGATATTCGGAGTTTCGTCAACAATAACAGCAACAAAATCAGATAGTGTTATTTCTTTTTTTATCTCATTATACATAACAGACGCGACGCTAGAAATCAGATCATTTTGAGTTCTATTTGACAACCCCGTAAATGAGCTACCAGACGTCGATTGTAAATGAGTTTCTAAATTACCGTTATATTTAGCTAACAGAGCTACAAGGTCCAAAAATTACCTTTATATTATATAGATATATTATATCGTCTATCAATGGTTTAAAAATATTTCTATTACTATCAACTTTTGCGTTGTGCCTATCAATGTATAATTTGTAAAAAATATTTAAATATTTATATATTTAACCTTGTTTTGAAAATAATATACAAGGAAAATAAAATAATTTATTTATGTGTACACAGCCCGCTAGCCAGATATAATTATCGTAATACTTTTAATTAAAATAACGTATGCTATCACCTTTTTTTTTAATAAGATTCAAATCGCGAACAGAACGTCCTCTGACAATAATATTGTTTTTTTCATCAAACGACAACGTCGGGAAAACACGAGTTTTTAATTTATTTAAACACATATCACCAGTACAGATCTCACAGCTATAATTTTCTATAATTTACAGTAATTCTAGTAAACTAAGTAATAATTTTTGTACTAAGTAATTAATTATTAATTAGGTATCAAACACGGCGCTTAAAGTCACTCGACAACTCTTTAATGAAACAATATTTTAATTACAAATGGCGTATTCATATTATACAACCTAAAAAAATAGATCTAAATTCGAAACAACTCCTCTATTTTTGACAACTAATTAATTATGTCGCTTTATACTCATAGGCAGTGCTTCCTCCGCGACTTATAATTTCGCACACAATCGTAAAATTGACACACACAATCAAATGATTCATCATCATCATCATGACATCAGCTTTGCACAAATCCGCGCGCAGCGCTGTTAGTCGCAGGCACTGACCTCCATACATACTGCTAGGTGTTATGTTAGTAGTTCCTTCAAATACTAATAGATGGCACTATCACATATTTCATTGTATAGGGAATTAATTATTTATACAACTTGTAGTATTGGGATTGGGCTCATGTATGCAGTGCTTATTTGCATGTATGGACCGCACGCTCCTGATGCCTTGACAGTTTTCAACCAGAACAAATAATTTTACATGTTAAGAAGATTAATACAGTTATTGCAGAAAAAAGGTCATGAGTGTTTATCTATTCAGCATGAATATCTGTTTATATTTGTATATGTTTACAGGTGATATCGTCCCACATAGCGGGCATGATGGCATCAAATGATCTGCGCATTGTGGTCGGTTCACTGCAGTTGGCAGAGATCCTGATGCAGCGACTACCGGAAGAGATGGGGGTGCAGTTCCGACGCGAAGGAGTACTGCATCAGGTTGCTCAGTTGGCAGAACGCGCTCCGCCAACGCAACCTTCTAAGCACCCTGTTAAGGTTAGTTTTGTAGGCAATTCCTACCTTTTTTTCAGAAAAGGGACTTAGGTCTCTTAGTAGGGGAGGTAGCGTTAATGCTCACTAGGAATTTCATACCGGCTGATATTGATAACACTAATACTTCTTTATCAGTAACAGATTTGACTGTCAGTCAGTCTGGTAGTGGTGGAACCAAAAATTATAACATGCCATATAAGCTAGATGTCCAAATTGTATACGCGCCCATACAACTCAAAGGTCTATTTTAATTGGTTATAATTATGTATGTATATAGATAGTAGTTCTGGCTTTCAAATCGCAGTGCGCAACTCACTCGCTCGTACACGACGCTGCTTCACAGTTTCATAAGTCTTGTATGCAAGTTACACAGCAGGCATTCAGGCAGTTTTTAGTTTATTAGTATAATTTACTCGCTGACTCCTGCGGCTTCGCCTTTGACACACTTCGACCCCGTTGCACCCATTTAATCCCTTCGTGTGAAATTCCCCTTTTATGACATTTTTGATAACTGCTCCGCTCTCCAGAGTAGTAGCTTGATGATATATAGCCTATATTCTTCTACGATAAATGGGCTTTCTAACACAAAAGATTTTTTTTAAAGTGAAAAAAGACAAATTTGTTCGAAACTGTGATTGAACCCGACATTTGCCTAACCAGGGCAATGTTCTAACCACTGAACTACCCGAACCATACCGAAACAAGTTTAAAAAATATCATATATAAAAAAAATATCATAATATACAAAAAGATTTTTCGATTCGAACCAGTAGTTCTTGATAATAGCGCTAATACCAAACAAACATACAAGCAAACAACCCCTTCAGCTTTATATATTAGTAAAGAGAATAGACTATTGACTAAACTTCTATCTAAAATGTACATATTATTTTACAGTCTCCAAGCGGTGGAAGTCGATCGAGTGAGGGTTCATCCCCGCCCGCCTCAACATCAACCACGTCTCTAGAGCACCAGAATACTCTCTCTCTAGCATTCTCTGCTTCTGGATCCTTTGTCACCTCTGCAATGCGTGAGTACTTTGTAAAACTACATTTCTTCCCTGCAACTTCACTCGAGTTTATTAGATATCCTTCGACTTCTCCACTTTCCAGTTTTATTTACTACTAAGATAGTATAGTAATTGCCTAAAACCATCTCCAGGCTTAAAATCTATCCTTACTACAAAAAATGCAGTACAGTGATGTGGGCTCGGAAGCAGTCTTTTTTTTTTTTTTCAATTATATATTTGTTTGAATGGTAATTTTTTTAATTTACTTGTTTGTATAAACACTAATTGAAATGTATTGTATAGCAACCGGCAGTGAAGGCAGTGGATCAGAGCCTGGTCCGGCTTCAGTCTCCACACACTCACAGATGGCCACTAGTACTGGACACAGGTATATCTATTTTTGTTTGCATTACCATTTTAGAGACTGACTCGTTTAAAAAACATACTTGTGTGTAAACATACATTTATTAAGTTCAGTTCCCTATGAAAAACGTGTAAAATTTGATTGGTTGGCGGCCCAGTACTCGTAAAATGATCATGAAAATTGCATTATCTATCTCACATAAACATATATGACTGCTCTGCACTAGCGTCCTTAATTTGTGTTGTCGCCGAAGAATTGTCATAGCTCTGCTCTGCTTTGCCTATGCGGCCTGTGTAATGTGAAACTAAAGTAAACTATACTCAGATTTTTTTCTTTATAGACTAGAATGACATTTCTGTATGTCATTATTGTTTTTTAATGTTGCAAGTGTGCAACCATAGTGCCTTACTTAGTCGATTTAGTTTATGAATCGAATCACTCAACTAATAGGAAAGGTTTAATAAATACTATTCTATTAATACTACAATAATGTTGTAAATATTTCTTACCTATTATTTTTGCTCTTGGACAAATTCTCTCGTTGGAGACCATACCTTCTTCGCTTCCGATCGGTTATACGTACTTATACCTATTCCATAAGATGTGCTAAACCCAATGATTTTAAAAACAAAAACAATAATAAAAAAAAAATTACAACATCACATCTATACCAATATATAAAGCTGAAGAGTTTATTTGTTTGTCTGGAGTGCGGAGCAGTAACCGTAAATGTCAACAAATTGAGATAGTAAGGAATATTTGTACAAAATTTCATGGTTCTAGAACAAGTGGTTTCAACTGTGCGTTGATCGATCGGGAGGCCACGTCAACTAATTCAATCGCTTAAGAAGAGAATAGAAATCGTAGCTCAAAAGAGAGCCGTCAGAAAAAAAAAAATAGTATTTGTAGTCTACTATTACAATTGCGTTCCAATAGAGTTCTATCGGCCGGGCGATATAGGCCGATAGAATATATTTAACTCGTGTAGCATGTACATAGCTTTTAATTTGCATTTTTGGTATTCACTATTAATATTTTGATAGCTAAACTGTTATTTTGTCTCTATTCTGCAGCTTGAGAAGTGTGATTGTAAAATCTTAATATTATTATAAATGCGAAAGTTTGTATGGATGTTTGTTACTTTTCACGTAAAAACTACTGAATAGATTTTAATGAAATTTACAATAATATAACTTATACATCAGAATAACACATAGGCTACTTTTTATCCCGGGAACAAGTTCCTGTAGGAAACGGGAACGAGAAAACTGCTCTACGCGGGCGAAGCCGCGGGCGTCAACTAGTATATAATAGTTTTAGTAGACTACTAGTACTCTACTCTAGTTGTGGACTAATCGGTATAGAATAAAACTAGAACGATTTTCTATTGGAAAATAGTAGACTCGCCCCCTAGTTATTTAGTTTGATGTTGCCGCCCCCAGGTCGAGTAGTCCACTGCAACTGGCGGAGATGTTAAAACGCAAGCGCGCAGTAAAGCGGTCGGGCGGGGCTGGCGCGCGGCACATGCGGCGTCGTGACGAGCCGGCGCCGGCGCACGCGGGCGCGCCGCTGGCCGCCGCGCTGGGGTCATCGCCCTCTGCCGCGCCGCCGCACGCGCACCTGGCGCACCCCGCGCACGCACACCACGCCGCCGCCGCCTCACCCCACGGTAACGTGAACGCCAACAACTACTAATTGGTCCTCCGCACACTGGCTTCTTTTAGAAGCCGAAACCGGCAACTTCGTAGCTTTGCGGAAACTTGAAACTGCAACTTGTTGCCGCCCCCCGCTCACTACTGGATACCGGCGAGTCGCGACCCGAAACAGTTTCAAAGTTGTCGGTTTCAGCTTCTAAAAGAAGCTAGTGTGCGGAGGCGGTATATTGATCTTCCATACATACATATAGGACTTTGCGCGGGATTACTGACAAGTGCGGACGCTTGCTGTATATTATTTTCTAAGGCCCGTATTCCAGAACGTTACTCAATACTCAATCGACGCTTGAGAGTAGATTTTATAAGGCAAAATCTAGCCTCAAGCATTGATTGAGTATTGAGAAACGTTCTCGAATACGGACCTAAAACTAGTGCATTTATCTTGTTTTATGTGCGGGAGTAGTGATTTCTTGGACATAAAAGTTGTGTTAACGTGCTATAGTGAAAGACAGTGATATATATGCAGTGAAATACTATTTCTATATTGCCGCGTAAAGTCCACTGTAAACCTTAGTATAAGAACCACCATTATACTGAGGGCAAGGACCAGGACCTAGAACTGAGGACTCGACATCGACAAAGACCACCAAGTAGACTTATTTATTATTTTGAAATTGACATGATAGTTGCTGTGCAGATTTTGGGTATGTCATGCTCGGCTAAGTGTCTTGGCAGTGGTGGCGTATGTATCGGGTCGCCTTATTCCCTATAATACGGTTGAGTAGGGCGATGGCTAGGGCGATGGCTGATATATACGTCATACCCGTGAACAGGTGCCGTCTGTTGGGACTAGTCAGCTCATAGCTGTAATAGTAATTATTACAAATAATTTTATTTAAATTTAAGGCAAACTAAGTTTAGTCGACTGTTCTCACATAAATCCAAAGGAACAATGTAAGTGTAGGCTGCCCTTAGAACTGGCAACTAGAATAGCTCTAATTTTGATATGATTTTAAATATAACATTGATTTTGTTTTTGTTTTGTATAAATTCATTACTATATTATTGGTCAAACATCATGTCATCATCAAACTATTGTAATTACTGGCGGTTAAAAAAGAGTGGCCATGAGTTTTATTGCCAGGTTCTTCCTCAGGCTCTACCTATTGCTTTGCGAATCTGGCAGTAAATGTAAATGTAGAAGCAATAATCTTGACGTTCATAAGTGTTACTTTGTGACCTACATGAATAAAGATATTTCATTCATTCATTCACTGGACAGGACTAAATTATGAGATAAGATTTAAGAAATATGATATAAAAAATAAGATTTGACTTAGAAAAGGTCTTCGTAACCAGGCAATAAAATAGTATTATAAAAAAAAACATACATATAGTAGGGGAGGTAGCATTAATTTTTACAAGGAATTTGAGACCGACTGATATTCATAACACTAATAGTTATTTACCAGTACATAACAGATTTGACCGTCAGTCAGTCTGGTAGTGATGGAACCAAAAGTTATAGGATGCCTTATTATATTAAGCTAGACCTCCAAATTGTAACTTTTGGTTCCACCACTACAAGACTGACTGACGGTCAAATGTGTTGAATAAGGCCTTCAACCAGGCTTAACGACTACGATTTTACTGGCAACCGGGGTCAACGTCTTAACGTGCCTTCTGAAGCACGGAAACGCTCGCAAATGTAAATGCCACAAAGTGGTCACCCATCCGAGAACCAGCCATAGTGAAAATTGCTTAACGCAGTGATCGTTTACAGAACACTAAGTCCGCGGGGTCACGAGCGCTTCGTCCGCGGGGCCGCAGGCGCTTCTTCTTTATATTTCTTATGAAATAAATAAGATTTATTTCATAAGAAGTTAGTCGAGTTTAGTCTTAAGTCAAATATGAATTTCGATACATGAGACTGCAACAAATAGGACAACTAAATTTGGTCCGTGCAAGGCGGAAGGTGGTATGTCGCCGATCTTTATGTAGTATTACTGACACCTACTTTTATTGCTATAGATTGTTTAAAATTCAATATAAAATTTAAATTCTAAATATTGTAACTTTTTCTTTGTGATAATAGGTTCTGGTATGTCGGTTGCCGGTCGAGCAGCCCCACGTGTCAGCGGCTCTAAAGCGTCTTCGTTCCTGTCTTCATTAAACCCTTCTCGTTGGGGACGTTCGCCTCATACTCCTAAGGAGCAAGGACTACTGGCATCGCCACATACTTCAAGCAATATTGGAGTGCAAAACAAGTACGTATCGTCATTTTTTATCCTTTCTCTTTATTTTTAAAGCGTCCAGGTGTTATTTAACCTTATACTACTAAGTCCGTTTTAACGAACTACCAAAGACAGCTGTGACTCTTTTTAGTCATTATTGGAATCTACTTATGATTGAACTGGCACCCCCTCTACGTACGCCTAAGGTGGAGTACCGTCCTTTAGTAAGCAGGTGAAGTAGACGCGAGCACCGAAAGTTTATGCTTTACAATTTATCAAATTTAGTTAAAAAATACGAATGACGACGAGAGTTCACATAACGCAAGGAATACTCCTCTGATTCACTTTTTGTCGCAAGACGAGAAGAATCTCCATCGCATCCTACTTTCCAGTATCAAAAATTTAACATTGTTTTTTGCTACAACTACCAGCAATATTTCCATCATTGTGTCAATATCCGATTTACCCACACGTTGGAATTTTAACAAAAATGTACTATAACAGGTTTTATATGCAACTGTTATATAGATTGCATTATATGAGTACTTGTTCTGCTTTGTGGACCATTAACGACCTATCTCAATAACCTATCTATCTTTTACTATTGTCTAAAATAATGTCAAAATAGTTGCCATCGGTACCTATCGACGAAAATTTCAGTTTCAATAATCAAAGTTTTTCAATAATCAAAATTTACCTACGACATTGAACTATATGTCACATAAATTAAAAAATTAACTGTTTATCTATGGTAGTGATTTATATTTAACTGAATATAGAATATTGAAACCGGCCATTAATAAATAAATAACAAGATCCGATATGTTGGTACAGAGAGAAAGTCCGTGAATGGATCCAATGGACGGCAGCTCGCTTACAACGCGAGTGGGGAGCTCTGGGTGGCTGTGGCGGTGCTCTGGAGCAGCTGGCAGCCCTAGCAGCGGCTTTGCCCATACACCAACATAGGCGGGCAGCTCTGCATCAGTTGAGGGATACGCTGCTACATCACGATGTATCGCCATTTGAGGTACGTTTATTTTTTATTTTTTTAAGTAATTGTATCCTGCTAATATTATAATCGCGAAAGTTTGGTAAGAATGGATGTTTGTTACTCTTTCACGCAAAATCTACTGAATGAATTTAACAATAATATAGCTTACACATCAGAATAACATATAGGCTACTTTTTATCCCGGGAACAAGTTTCTGCGGGAAATGGGAACGGGAAAATATTACCACGCGTGCGGTGCCGCGGGCGACAACTAGTATATTATATATTGTTATTTATGTATCGTAATTGAAAATAGTACCTAATTCTACTAATGTTATAAATGTTGAATATTTTACGGTGAAACGTGGTCATATAGTATGCCTCTGCCTACCCCTTCGGGGATAAAGGCGTGACAATATGTATGTATGTATAAATGTGAACGTTTGTGAAACTTAATCATGCTCTAACCTATAAACCAATTTGGCTAAAACTTGATATACAGATAGCTATCACACTGAATTCATATAATATATACTGACCGTATTCCGTGCACAAGGTCCTATTGGAAACGGGTACGGGCAAAAACACTGCGCGTTCGGAGTCGCGGTTATCAACTAGTTTCTAATATTTTTGTTAACCCTTTACGTTAAGCTGTTTGGGTTAGGAGTGGGTTCACGTCGTTAGTATGATCTTAGACATTGGGCTGCATCCTGAATCTGATATATTAACACGAGGGAATGGCTCTGGGGTAGCATACAATAGCCAAAACAAATGTTGAAAAGTCTAAATACTAATTCGATATCCAGAAATCGTGTACTACTGATTGTATTATTCATAGTTAGAGTATATTTTATGTATTTGTAGATTTCTATTTATAATGTATAAAATTGTATTATTCTATAGGTGAACCACTCGGGAGTACTTGGTGCCCTACTGCAGTTCCTGACGGGTTTGGAGCTCGACGCCGAAGCGGGCGAGACTCGCGAACCAGAGGGCGAATCACGTGACGCTACCGACTTTGTCTCTGGTTGTGAAGACAGACTACGGTTATTCCTGCATGTATTCGCTGATATGCCACTTACAGCTGAGTGAGTTTAGATATTTATTACATTTAGATTATCATTGTCTTAAATATCTGTTAATCTTGGGTTTGATAACATGCCAAGTTTTTTTCCTGTCAGTTTTAGGAAATGCACGTGCCCAGTGCGCTCTCTACATAGATGTGACATTTTAAAGACTGCCATTTTACTGGCATCCGGGACCAACGGCTTAACGTGCCTTCCGAAGCACGGAAACGCTCGCAAATGTAAATGCCACAAAGTGGTCACCCATCCGAGGACCAGTCATTTTTAAAGTTGCGTAACTCAGTGATCTTTTACAGAACACTGAGACCGCGGGCCACGAGCGTTCTAATAAAACATAACATAAATTAGTAATAGAGTTGATTATTTATAACTATCTTGTAACTATATATATATAACTATCTTATCTATTTATAACTAAGTGGACTGGCGATAGCCACTTTGCTACTTTGAATGTTAGGGGAGGAATGAAAGACAAAATTGAAGAGGTATGCGAGATGATGCGAGAGAGTCGAATTGATGTTCTGTGCGTGAATGAGACAAAAAGGAAAGGGTGTGACACCACCACACATGGAACCCTCACGGCATACTGGTCAGGTTCACTACCATTCCAGCGTGCCAGGGTGTCGGTGTACTACTGTCTGCTAGAATGAATGAATGTGTGACTGAATATGAATGTGTAAGCCCAAGACTTCTTTGGTTGAGGTTGAAGGTTGGACTCACCCGCATCTTTGTTGTAGGAGTTTATGCTCCGCAAGATGCGCGGTGGCGTCGATCACCAAAAGACCAAAGTGAGAGACAGGCATTTTGGGAGAGTGTGAGTGATGTTTTGAGTAGATGCAAACAAAATGAGAGGATTTTAGTTAGGTGACTTTAATGGTTGGGTTGGAGTGAAGCGTGATGGATATGAAAGTGTATTAGGAAAGTTTGGTGACAAACAAGTGAATGAACATGGAGAAAGTCTGCTTGAAGTATGTTTGGAGAGGAATCTTGTGGAAACTAACACCATGTTTGACCACAAAGATATCCACTTGGTTACGAGACATGAAGGAAATCAGAGAAGTATGATCGATTTTGTGATTGTAGATGCAAGGATGAGAAAGAAAGTGTTAGACACCAGGGCATACCGCGGTGCCGGGATTGACACAGACCACTTCTTGGTTGTTAGTCGAGTTTGTTTCGACGGTGGCGGTATCGTTTGTATGAACCCGTTAGTGTATTAGAACGCATAATAGTTGAGAATGTGTAAAAGATAGGCATTAAAGAGGAATTTATGAGTAAGCTGAGCAAGAAATTTGAAAATTCTGATGAAGTGTGTGAGATCGAAGACGTATGGAAGTCATTTAAGGAAGGACTCGTAGAAGTTGCGATTGAAGTGTGTGGGGTAAAAAAGAGAAGCCAAGGATGTAAGGGAAAGAGAATGTGTGTAGAAGTCCGAAAGGCATTGTCTGATAAGAAGAAAGAATGGTTGGATTGGCTGACTACAAAAGTCAATCAAAGAATGCAGAAGGCAACGGATGTGGACCTAAAAATGGCGAAAGAGGAGTACAAAAAGTATAAGCGTGTTGCAAAAGAGGGTGATGAAAAGAAAGAAAGAGAGTGATAGAGATGAATTTGATAAAAGGTTATCTGATGACTTCCAAAAGAATATGAAATTCTTTTGGAAGTCCATAAGAACAGTGAGGTGTCAACAGACGACATCGCATCTCAACCATATCAGAAACCATGATGGTAGTCTTGTGAAAGGAGAAGAATGTGTGTTAAAAAGATGAAAGCAATATTTTGAAATCTTGTTTGGAAAAGAGGATATGCAAGTACATACTAGTTTCTGGGAAATAAATGAAATTGGCAAGGAAGAAGTCAGAATATATGTCATAATAGTGGAAGCATTGAATAGCATTAAATTGGGAAAGGCTGCGGGACTTGATAGGATCTCTGTCGAGATGCTGAAAGCGGCACAAGGCGTGGTAGCTTGCCAGCTGTACTGCCTTTTCAACCTTTGTTGGAGGAATGGCAGCGTACCAAGAGATTAGTGTAAGGCTGTCATCGTGCCGCTTTATAAGGGAAAAGGGTCACAGCAAGAGTGCAAAAACTACCGCGGCATAAGCTTGCTCATCATCGTCGGCAAATTGTATGCAAAAATTTTGATAAAAAGAGTGATGAATGAATCTGAAGGAAAAATGTGGGATGTACAAGCAGGATTTATGAAAGGAAGGAGATGCACGGATCAGGTCTTCCTTACGATGCGTAGCAGAAAAGCTTATGGCGAAAAGTCAAAAAATCTATTGCATATTTGTAGACTTGGAAAAGGCCTATGAGGAATGAACTGTGGTCAATACTGGCCAGGTATGGAGTAAACAGCCACTTGATACGAGCACTGAAATCTCTCTATGAGGGCTCCAGTGCTTGTGTCAGGATCAACGGAGCTTGCACAGACTTTTTTTCACATTGAAAAAGGTGTGAGACAGGGTTGTGTAGCGTCGCCGTTGCTGTTTAACCTATACATGGACAGCTGCCTGAAAGAACTGCAAGAGAGTACGTATGGTATAAAAATGGATGAACTGACCGTCAAGAGCCTCCTATACGCCGATGATCAGGTAATACTAGAATCATCGGCGGAGGAGTTGCAGTTGATGGTAAACATGCATGATTCGTTAAAAAACAAAGGAATGAAAGTGAATGTAGACAAGTCGAAAATAAGGGTTTATGAAAGAGAGGTAAATACGACAGATTGCTCAATTCTTGTGGAAGGAGAAAGCGTAGAACAAGTGAAAGAGTTTGTATATCTGGGTACAAAATTTACGAGAGATGGAAAGTGTGACTATGATATTGAGCGAAGAGTTTTGGCCGGAAATAAAGTAAATGGAGCCATGTACACCTTTATGAGCAGTCAGAACGTGTCTAAGAAGGCAAGACTGGCTGTATATAGAGGGATGCTGATCCCCACACTTATGTATGGCAGTGAAAGTTGGGTATGGCAGAAGACACATAAAAGTAAAAAAAATGCTGTGGAAATGAGAAGTCTGCGAAGTATAGCTGGAGTGAAGTTGATGGATAAAGAAAGGAACAGCATGATAAGGGAACATTGCGGTATGACAGAAGATGTAGTGACTAAGATAGAAAAAGGGATCCTTAGATGGTTTGGACACGTGGAGAGGATGGATGAAAATAGACTGACGAAGCAGATATATGTGGCGAGAGTGAATGGGCAAACTGGGTAGGGGTCGACCTCGGCGTACCTATGTCAATCAAATCGACGATCTTATGGAAAAATGCCAGGTCAAGAGTACCCTTAACCGGCGAGCGTGTATGAAAACACTCATAAAAGTTGATGAAGCGAAAGCTGTATGTCAGGATCGTAGCAAGTGGAAAGCTATAGTCTCTGCCTACCCCGATGGGAAACAGGCGTGATAATATGTATGTATGTATGTATCTTCACGCTGTATTTCTGATTATGTATTTATAGAATAATAGTAGTTTGAAACCTATTTTGTGTGTATATAATAAGCGTTATTTTCTCAGCGCGGAATGGAATGAGCTGACAGGCACTTTGACCGGCGCCGGAAGCAGTAGCAGCGGGTCTGAAGGTGGACCGGGCTTAGGTGCAGCGGCTCTGAGCGCTCTGGTGGGCAAGGTGAACGCCTGCGTCTCACACCTCGAGCAGTTCCCTGTCAGGGTTCACGACTTGCCCGCTCGACCAGCAACTTCAGCCCTCAAGTTCTTCAATACGCATCAGCTTATGGTGAGTGGATGCTAGTTTTGCAAGATTTACTTAAAAATTGGAATCTACACTATGTTTATCATGAAAAAGAACATTAAAAATCTTTATTCATGTAGGGCACAAAGTAACACTTATGAACGTCAAGATTATTGCTTTTATATTTACTGCTAGATTCGCAACGCAACAGGAAAGGCAAGTCTGAGGAAGAACCTGGCAATAAAACTTATGGCCACTGTTTTCTAACTGCCAGTAATTACATTAGTTTTATTTACATGATGTTTGACCAATTATATAGTAATGTATTTATACAAAAAACAAAATCAATGTTGTGTTCAAAATCATATCAAAATTAGAGCGATTCTAGTTGTCAGTTCTAAGGGCAGCCTACCTTTTAAGAAGAATACGAATCACGAAGATCTACCACGCGAAACGTTTCTTCCGAAGCAAGGAAACGCTCCTAAATGAAAATACTACAATGCCACCAAGTCACCCATCCGTAACCAGCCATAGTGAAAGTTGCTTACCGCAGTGATCATTATCAGAACACTGAGTCAGCGGGGGGCTACGAGCGAATCTATGCAGATTCTAATTTACAATATATTTTTGTGTTGGATTATCGAGGAAGACTATAAATATCATCATACTTTATTTAGCTGCTACTAGCACGTATCATATGACTTAACTTAAGGCATTGTTGGAAGCGACTAGACCGCTCATCCCCGTAAGGGCCACCTGCGTCAATCAGTCGGCAGGTGCACCGCGAGTGTAAATTCTACTGCATATTCTCGTATTTATATGTATAAACGCAAATATTGACGTGACGTCCTGTAGCATAAACGACGTAATCAGTTTTAAGACGTCGATATTGTGATAATAACAAGTAGCATTTGTTTCAGTGTGATCTCAAACGGCATCCTACATGCACAAACCTGAAGCAATGGAAGGGAGGCATTGTACGAATCGATCCTCTCGCTCTTGTTCAGGCCATAGAAAGGTACGTCACACTAAATCTATTTCTTTTATACATATTTGGAAATCTATACAGATTAATTAAAATTGAAGTATGTTTGTAGTTTTATACTAAATGAACAATGAACAGTTTTATACTAAATGCACATGAAAATATATACGGTATGGTAAAATATTCATAAAAATTAACCAAAAGTAAAAAATTAAAATTTCTACCTGTTTATTGCAGATAATCTCTAAAACGTCTAAACCGATATTAACGGGACTTTTACTGATATATAGCTGATGTTATAAGGAGTAACGGGGGTACAATGTTACCAACATTGTATCCCTGACTCCTACGAAAACAGGTACTACGCGTGTATAATAGCGGGGCGTCCGCTAGTCATTTATTATAGTCCAAATTTTTGTGTAATGTTTAAAAAACATTCTAACTATGTGTTTCTATTCACACTTCATACATTTTTTTTGCCTCATATGCCATATGATTAAAACCTATGTGTATGTTACAGGTACTTAGCCCAACGTGGGTATGCGTCCGGACGAGCTCGTTCGGAATCCGCAAGCGGGCCACATTCTGACGATGACGCGGCGTCGGACGATGATGTCGACGACTCCCTAGCTACACCACCACATCACCATCCTACCGAGTACGTCCCTCGTTCACATATATTTTAATTAAAGTCCTAAAATTTATATAAACGTCCCTCTTTGACAGTAACGCAGTACGAAATCCAGAATATAAAAAAAATAATGATCAAATTTGAATACTCATTTAAAATCGCCGCCACAGAATACAGCAAAGCTAGCGAAAAAAGTATATGTTCCTCTTTAATAAATTAATAAAGCTTTACATACATATTGACAATCGATGAATATTTTTTACATTTGTTTCAGTTCTGAACACAAACTGGAATTCCTAATTGGAGACACGGTGTTGCCATACAACATGACAGTGTATCAAGCAGTACGACAGTTCAGTGAACAGAACGACGCCGATACTGACTCGGAGACTCCCATTGGTAATATTTCATTTAATCACCCCTATTTCCCCTTTTAATAAAGGCTATTATTATTATTTCCCCTTTTTGTTAGAATAGAAGTATACTATATTCTGTCTATTTCAACACGGCAATGGGCTCACCACCTATCACGATAGACAGGAATCCACACGGTGAAAAGTGGGCATATAATATGCCTCTGCCACCCCTTCGGGGATAAGGCGTGATGGATATTTATTTTTATTTTAGAAGTATACTATTTACTCAAACTTTGCCAAGTAAATTTGATTCACGTAATAGAAAATAATACTGCCTGTGTGGCGCGGTGCGACTGCTACGCAAGAGGTAAGTTCGATTACCACCCAGGATAAAACTTTGTGAGATGAGCACGATGGTTTCTTTTGTGTCTGGGTGTTATTTAGCTATTATATGTATATATTTAGAAATATATAACTATGTTTATCAGTTATCTGGTTACCATAGTACAAGCTCTGCTTAGTTTGGAATCAGATGGCGTTGTGTGAGTTGTCCCAACAATATTAATATTATTAAGGAAAAATAAACACAAAGGACGCCACACTTACATAAAACCAAAATCTTTGGCCGATTTTAGGTCAGAGCTGTTTGTATTATCATCTTGCATGTTCTTATGAGCCTCCCGACATCGGTCATTGCCGTGAGGTTGCAGTTGCCTGCCCACATTTATAAAGTGATTTTTTTTTATATAAATCTCGGTTCATTCCTTTTCATTTTAGCCACAACATCGATTGAGATCGTAAATTCGTAGTTCAGATTGAACCATAGATTGTAGTCCTAATAGTCAAAATAGAATTGAATTTAGCCAAGATACATCCAAGAATGTTAAAATTTACATTATACCTGTCTATCTATTGAATCCGATACTACCAGGACTTTAATTGGTCGTGCTAATAAGTGTCTAGCACATAAGACCTTTTAGCCTTTTTGTTACCACCTCACTAAAAAGGCAACGGGTTCAAAATTTCTTCAAATTTAACATCTAAAATAGAAACATTTTATTTTATTAAATTTATTCGGCCCTTTAGACCCGCCCAGTTTCGTGCTTCGGTAGGCACGTTAAGCCGTTGGTCCCGGTTGCCAGTAAAATGGCAGTCGTTAAGCCAAGTTGAAGGCCTTATGGGCGGCTTAAAAAGTTTCAACAGCAGGTCGCCACAGCCTGCGCCTGTCCATTTCAACACGGCAATGGCTCACCACCTGTTACGTGGGACAAAAATGTGGGCATAAGGTAAAATGTGGGTGTTTATAATGCCTCTGCCTACCCTTTGGGGGATAAAGGCGTGTAGTAGTAAAGTACAAGCTGGATCTATAAGTCCGGTATTCCTTAATATTTCGTCCCATCTTGACTGCCTCGGTGGCGCAGTGGTAGTGTATACGACTGCTGCGACTGAGGTCCCGGGTACGATTCCCGGGTCGAAAAATATTTGTGTTGTCCACATATGTTTGTTTCGGAGTTTGGGTGTTTCCTATGTATAATATGTATGTATTTAGAAATATATAAGTACGTTTATCAGTCGTCTAGATCCCATAGCACAAGCTTATTTTAGCTTACTTTGGGCAAGACGGAGCTGTGTAGAAAAAAAAATGTCCCACAATATTTATTATATTTATCTTATATTTAAACCGTTGGGCACCCGCAACTCCCTTTCATGCGTCTCAGTATTCATTTGCGAAAATAATTTTAAATACGTGCATATCTATAAATATAAAAGAAAGTCGTGTTTGTTACACTATTTTTTTTTTTTTTTTCACCAACGGCTGTACCGATTTGGCTGAAAATTGGTGGGGACGTAGCTTAGAGCCAGGACACGGACATAGGCTACTTTTTATCCCGGGAACAAGTTCCTGTGTGAAACGGGAACGGAAAAACTTCTCGACACGGGCGATGCCGTGTGAAATTAATAAACGACGGGATTAAATGGGTGCCACGGGGTTCGAATAATGTCACGGGAGAAGCCGGGCGGGAAAGCTAGTCTATATATATAAAAGAAAGTCGTGTTAGTTACACTATTTATAACTCAACAACGGCTGCACCGATTTGGCTGAAAATTGGTGGGGAGGTAGCTTAGAGCCAGGAGACGGACATATGCTACTTTTTAACGGGAAAACTTCTCTACGCGGGCGATGCTGCGGGCGTCAACTAGTTCCTTATAAATACGTGCATATTCCTTATTGACAGTTGACCTGTTATCTGATGGATATTAGATTATAATGACCTAATAGAACCCTAATATGCCTGTTATTTATATAATCATTATACTACTTTTCATTGATAATTATTTAAATAGTGGATTTTTTTATAGCAAATGCGGGTCTTTGGGTGCAAACTCACACAATCTACTACCGAGCAGTGGAGGGTAGTGAACAACCTCGAACTGACGCAACCGCTTCGAAGAAAGGCAAAGGACAACCGACGAAACTCTCGTCCAGGCGAAAACCGGATCTATTGTGGAACGGTATTTAAACTTACATAACATATTGTGACTAAAATAAGAGGTACTAGGAGATTAATCATGCGCAATGTATTTAAAAGAAAAAAACTTATTAACAATCTAATTAAAAGATGAGACTAAGTCGAAACCCAAAAGGCTGAGGGGTGGGGATTGAGACCAGGATGCGTGTGCTGACTGGTAGCAAGTTAGGTCACTTATCTTCGACATCGTCGGACATTCGATCTCGTGGGTTGAGACGACATCCTCTCAGTGCAGAGCGGAGCATCGCCACAATATTTCAAAATTTTCAAAATTCCAAAATGTGGATTTATGTCATCATGGCGTAGAATATGAAATGGTCTTATTATCAGCTATGGTAAAGAGCAAGGGAAGTGGACCGTTATAGCGTTTTGTGTACCGATGGACGGGAGATGATATGATACACGATATCTTGGTGTTTTCACATTCATTCCATAACCGATATCGCTATCATACGACCATATCTTATACCGTGCGCATGTTTTTTAATCTTTTTAATTGACTTTTTAGTAATTTATATTATGATAGGTACTATTTGATAGGTGCCATACGAATTTGTAAAGTAATAGTTACTTATACGAGTTTACGATAAAACGAATAATTAGTTTCTGAAAAAAAATTGCTTGTAGTGATTTTTTATAATTATGCATGCGAAGGTCAATCCAATCAATGGAGTTCTATAATATCAGTGCATAATGATTCTTTTACACGTTATTCAGAAAATGGAAACGGACTCGATAATGGAGGTCAGTTATTGCTACTATACTGTCCATCGGTAACTGGTTAAATATTCATTTACAAATGAAAAAAATATTATTTTCACTTCTCTTTTATTCACCAGTGACGTTTTGACTATTGCCAGCATTCAGAAATGTTATTTCTGTTACAAGATTTTTTTGCTAAGCTGTTATCTCATTCATACTCGCATATTTCTTGCAGAGGGTGTAATCCCGGGCCGATCGTCCCCGCTAGTGGCTCACCTACGAGCCGCCATGTTACACTCATGTGAAGTCCGCGACGCGTCACTGGGCGCGCTCGCTTTACTGCGTGCATTGCACGCGTTGTCACGCCACTGGCACACGCTGTATCGTGCCGCCTGTCTGCCCGACCATCGCCCCCTCGTACCTAATCCTGAGTTCGTCAATGCCAAGGTAACGTACCACTTATTGATGTGAAACATCTGGCGGCCGAGTCTACTTTTGACAATTACTTATTGACAATTGAAACGCTGTTTTCCCGCCGTCAAAATGTTAGTATAGGCGTATTATATGCCCACTTTTCACCGTGTGGATTCCTTTCCCACGTAATAGGTGGTGAGCCCATTGCCGTGTTGAAATAGACAGACGCAGGTTGTGGCTATCTGCTGTTGAAATTTTTCAAGCCGCCCATAAGGCATTCAACCAGGCTTAACGACTGCCATTTTACTTGCAACCGGGACCAACGGTTTAACGTGCCTTCCGAAGCACGGAAACGCTTGCAAATGTAAATGTCACAAAGTAGTCACCCATCCGAGGACCTGCCATAGTGAAAGTTGCGTAACTCAGTGATCGTTTACAGAAAACTGAGACCGCGGGGCCACGAGCGCTTCAAAACTGAACCGGTGGCTTTCTGTTGAGCGACGATTTCGATTCGATTTAGA
Organism: Thumatha senex; assembly: GCA_948477245.1. Lineage (NCBI taxonomy): Eukaryota > Metazoa > Arthropoda > Insecta > Lepidoptera > Erebidae > Thumatha > Thumatha senex. The sequence continues at coordinate 22,656,236 of OX419726.1, forward strand.
TAAGATTGAAATAGTAGACTCGGCCCCCTGTTCTGTTAGCGACCTTCACATAATCGACCCGTATGCTGATACGGCATTTGAGATATTTTATCAATTTTTATGAACACTACTTCTTAGATACGCCTTTATCCCCGAAGAGGTGGCAGAGGCATATACTATTCGCTCACATTTCAAGATAAGCATTATTGTCCCAAGTAGCAGGTGGTAAACCCAATGCTGTGTTGAAATGGACAGGCAAATAACACATTCATTCATTTTTTATTAACTAATATTGAAATATTTACTGAAAAAAAAAAAAAAACTTATTACTTTTAGGCCTTGGGCTCTTGCTCTATGAGATCGATACATGTACCAAACGTTTTAGTCTCTCGTTATTTGTAAATTTTGTGATATTTTGCATTAAATTTTAATCGATTTTTCAATAATGATGCTCTTGTTGCAGCTCGCCGCCAAAGCAAACCGTCAACTTCAAGATCCTCTGGTTATTATGACTGGAAATCTTCCTCCGTGGTTAAAGAAAATAGCATACGCATGGTAAGTTTCATTAACCTGTGACTTGACGTACAGAATAAATAATATACACTTCAATTGGAAATAGCCTACCTGACACCGAACTTTTTGTTTTACAATATATAAATGCTACTTAATAGGTCATTTTGGTAGTACTCTTGCTTAGACAGAAATTCCTAATTATTGATTGTAACATGTATTGCATATATTTCTATACAGTGAGGCTTAAATAGTATTTTTTTGAAAATATTAACTTCTTTAAATTGCTTTATTACAGAACATAGAGAAATTTTAAATAAAATTTGTTGTATTTTGTGACTTGTATCCTGGCCTTTTGAGTTGTCAAGCCTAGACTGTGATCTTATAATGTAAATATTTTGTATCGCAGCCCCTTTGTCCTGCCATTCGAGTGCCGTCACCTTCTGTTCTACGTGGTGTCGTTTGACCGCGACCGTGCTCTACAGCGACTGCTAGAAGCGGGCGGTGAACGCGGCGTTGGCGGAGCCGCTGCGGCAGGAGGATCCGATGAACGAGTTGCTCCTCGTCTGGATAGACGCAAGCGAACTGTGCAGAGACACAACGTACTCCGTCAGGCGGAACACGTGATGCACGAGTTCGCACACTCCAAGGCCCTCCTAGAAATACAGTACGAGAACGAGGTCGGAACCGGACTAGGACCTACACTCGAGTTCTACGCGCTTGTCTCGCAGGAGCTGCAGCGCGCTGACCTTGACCTTTGGCACGGAAGCGAGAATTTCAAACAGAAACCTACGTCGTTCGGCGGTGAGATCGTCAAGAGTCAACCACCGGTGGTGACTGATCGATCGCCGGACGCGGCCGCGCGTTTGGCTTCGTCTGTGAGGGATGCTCTCAATCTTGACGAAGAACGCTCGCCCGAACACTCGGATTTCGAGAAGGAGACTTCGATTCCGTCTCCGGCGCCTGACGCTACCTTCGTGTCGTGGCCGTGCGGCTTATTCCCGCAGGCCGTTGGACGGAATGCGCGCGCATCGCATCTCTCCAGAGTCAAAGCTAAATTCCGATTCCTCGGCAAGTTTATGGCTAAAGCTGTGATGGACTCTAGAATGGTGAGTCTAACTATTTCTTTCCTATCAAATTTTCGCCATTATTCACACTTTATTTTGATTTTCTATGTTTGAGGTACAATTGTACAATATGGATGGAAATTTTATCACATTCATATCTGATGATTTGTTAATATTTTTGATTTATCAAATTACACTGTGCACTTTATTGTAAAATCATGGTGACATTCAAAGATTGAGGTCCACCAGCCGGCCTAAAAGCAGGCAGTAGGCCTAAAATATGCCTTTTCACATTTTGCTTTAAGTTTGTGATAGGGAATCATGTGCTGGTAAAGAATTCGTACTATTTATGGCACAGCAGAGAACAATTCTAGATAATTACTGACACACCTGTCCGTTCAATCCCCGTTTTGAACCAACTTGTCTTTTTTTACTTTATTCCTTTCCTATTTATCTGAACACTAGTTGACGCCTGCGGCTCCGTATGCGTGGTGAAGTTATCACAGGAAATTGTTTCCGGGATAAAAAAGTAGCCTATGTGTTATTATGAGGTGTAAGCAATTATATTGTAAAGTTTCATCAAAATCCATTCAGTAGATTTGGCGTGAAAGAGTATCAAACATCCATCCATACTTATAAACTTTCGCGTTTTTAATATAAACAAAAAACTAAACTATTTTCACGCTGTATCCCTGACGGGGTAGTCAGAGAGGACAGATCGCCAGGATTCGCGATCCATGCATACTTCTTTAGCTTCTTCAAGATTCATCAATCGCGTCATACACGCACTTCTGGGTATCCGAGTACTTTTGACTTTTCTGTTTTTGAGCAATCTGCTCACGTGGTCTTCATATGTAAGTCTCGGCCTACCCTGACTCCTTCTACCCTCTACTTTCGCACAATATATATTCTTCGACAATCGTTCCTCATCATTCGTTGGACGCGTTTTTAATATTAGTAGGATTAATCGAATTATCTATGACTATTTTAGTAAACATGCATAAGGCGACTGGTTGAATGCCGTGGTTCGTTTTACAGGTGGACATTCCGCTGTCGGTGTCGATGTACCGGTGGTTGGTGAGCGAGGAGAAGTGGTTGACACTGAGCGACGTTCGCCACGTGGCGCCAGAACTGTGGCGTTCACTGTGCCGCCTGCGCACTGTGGCCGAACGGGCCAGGATCATCTCTAGCGACTCGCGACACAACGCCGAACAAAAGACGCAACAGGTAGCTCATCACACTACACTTGCTTTTTTCTAACCTAGTCTTACATATTGTTACGCCTTTATCCCCGATGGGGTAGGCAGATTTTTCAAGCCACCCATAAGGCCTTCAACCAGGCTTAAAAACTGCCATTCTACTTGCAACCGGGACCAACGGCTTAACGTGCTTTCCGAAGCACGGAAACGCTCGCAAATGGAAATTCCACAAAGTGATCACCCATCCAAGAACCACCTATAGCGAATTTTGCTTAACATACTGATCGTTTACAGAACACTTAGTCAGCGGGGCCACAAGCGCTTCTAAATGTATATAATCTAGTCATATGGATGGTAATATGAGACTTAACGGGATATTTACCATGTTTTTTTTCTGTTGACGCCGGGAATGTGTTTACACGCCGTCATTCCTATTGCAGGGTCAGCTTGAACGGGGGTCGTCCTACTCACTAAATCGCAATTTTGGGCTATTTACCGCAGCTTTACCATGTGTTGTTTTGTATTTTGGGACGTTATTACGGCTGATGTCGTAAAAATTTATAATAATGTACGCCCCTCGAATGTCGTAAAAATTTTACTATGGACAATTTATTAGACATTTGAGAGGATAATAACAGAAGTATCGAAACCAAAATAACACATGGTACGGAGCAGTCAGGAATTTTAAGAAAACCGATTTGCATACTCAATTTCTTTGTACTCTGTACATAATTATCCCGTTTACTAAAACAAATGTATGTTATCATGAACGTTTAAAATAAAGATAGTAATGTTTTACGATTGTATGAATATCTGTTTCATCGTGAGCTCCCGTATATTACATGGTTGACCATCACTTATTTTGCCTCAGAGTATCATAACCCAGGCACAAAATCAATATGGCGTACAAAGATTATTTATCTTTAAATTGTTTTGAAAATGAATTTACTTACTCAAAATGAAACATTACAGATAGGCGCTTTGGAGCTAGATGGCTGCCCCATCGAGGAGCTGGGACTTGACTTCATTCTTCCCGGAGATGGGTGCACGGAACTGCGCCGCGGCGGCCGGGACACTCCCGTCACCGCTCACAATCTACACAATTATATTGATCTCGTTTCATATTGGCTGCTCTACGAAGGTACGTTCAATTGATTAAGAATAACTGTACAGTCAGCTCCAGAGATATCTCACCCCCAGTATTTTACATATACATTCTAAGGGGGTGAGATTTCTTTAGAGCTGACCATTCTAGTAAAATTTAAATTTTAATAGTCGATTGATTCGGAGTAGTCGTCATCATGATCCGAGCGTCTGTGCCAGTTGCGTCTCGGGAACCGCTTTCCTACTTTTTCTCCTCCACTTCACACGGTCGTCGGTATCCCCTATAGTGAGACCACTGGCACGCATGTCATCCCTTACGATGTCAAGCCAGCACTTTTTTGGGTCTTCCCCTCTTACCGGGACCCGGCGGGGCCGACATAGTCAGACATTTGTTTCCTACGTAGCTCAGCGGTTGCCGCATGACGTGACCATACCATTGATTGATTCGGAGTAGTCAATCCATTTAATAAATAACCTTTTAACATGAGACCAGCGCGTGACAGTCAAATGCAATTTCGAGACTGTCCAGTAATATTTCGATGTGGAACATGAGAAGGTCAGACAGACCATCCATTGACATGAGAACACGCTACCATGTGCAAGTCGGTATTCGGCAGTCGACTCTGTACTCCATATATTAACATAGGACTGAGGTCTCGGGTTCGAACCTCCTGGGTCGGAACAAATATTTGTGTGAAAATAGAGGATACTATACGCTCACAATCTCAATTTGTATTTTGTCCCACGTAATAGGTGTCGAATGTTTAAATAATGTGTCAATATTCTCATTCTACAGGTGTTATAAAACAAATGGAGTCGTTTAGGGAAGGTTTTGAATCAGTATTTCCACTTGCTAATCTCAAGATTTTCTATCCTGAGGAGTTGGAACAAGTATTCTGCGGTAGTCCATCTGGTAAGATTCTATTACTAACTTGAATTCACACACACACAATACGTTAAATTATACATAGTCCACCGGGAGTACACTGGATTCTGTACTTTTTCGTGTCTCTGTCACTCCCAGATGTGATAGCGTCTCATTCGCACAGTAGTAGTAGTAGATTCTATTATGGGAATGAACTATCAATGTAATGTGATAATAGAATATCAGATACATTAGATAAATCCTTTACATAACAAAGTTGCTAAGGAAATTTGTCATGAGTTGCCACGCTGCATCTTATTTTATTTTTTTGTCTATACTGTTCTAAGTTTTATAAATAAAACTTTCATTGTAATAAGCTTGTACTGAGTGATTAGGCACGGCATGGAAGATGGATTTTTGTTAGAAAGAGATCGCCATTAGAATGGCTAGACTATACCGGGATAATGTCCGTGAAGATCTTTTAGACAAATGGCCAGCTGCATTGGAAAATTCCATCTAAGGTTACTCCTCTTAATTTATAATCTTGATAAGGAGAATATTTATATCGCCAATGAACTCTTTGACTGACATTTGGTAAAAATCCCCTCACCGCCTAAAAAGTATAGACATAAACAAATTGTCCTGCCTTTATCCCCGAAGGGGTAGGCAAAGGCAGACTATACGCCCACATTTCACCGTATGCACTTTTGTCTCACGTAACAGGTGGTGAGCCCATTGTCGTAAAAGTATAATTGTAATGAATTGTATGGTGTTTTGACAGGTGGACGTGACCAACGCTGGGATCCTCGTATGCTGACGGAGTGCATCCGCCCCGACCACGGGTACAACGCGGAGTCACGCGCCATCCGCATGCTCATCGACATACTGGCGTCCTATAACCGCGAGGAACAGCGCCAGTTCCTCCAGTTTGTCACCGGAAGCCCAAGACTGCCCACTGGAGGTAATGAACTGTACTTCTTGTTGACAATTTTTGTTTCTATTCTACACTCTCTTGTTAATTGCTTTGCGAAGTTAAACCACGAACTTAAAATAGTAACCATATATATATCATTACACTTGTGAATCGCGGCTCGAGTGTGGAGTTTTTACATGAAAATTTACCTCTATATTTTATGAAGTCATTTTGTAGTTTTCGAAATTGACAATTGAAATTAAAGAAAAAGCAAACCTTAACACTGGAAGTCAGGTGTTAAGGTTTGCTTTTTCTTTAATTTTACTCGACGTACAAGTTTAGTATATGTTCTAAAATTTTGTCCTACAAAACTGTATAAACAGTTTGTTGGCGGGAACAGATCTCGTCATCCTTATTTTATAACATGCAACTGCATACACAAATATAATCCCAAAATAATACTATCCAACAATAGAGACGAAAGTAAGAAATTCTTAATTTTATTTTTAAATATTTTTCTTTTTGGTTCTCGTATTCGTTTTTTTAAAGATTATATTTTTTCACATTTTTTATACCATTAAGGAGGCAGACAAGTCAAGGTAACAAACTTTTTGGATATGGAACGTTGAATTTTTGAGATGGATTGGTAGTCCAGGTACTTTAAGCATTATAGTTATATGTTCCTATTAGATCATAAATATTTTTTTAAGATATTGTAGGTGTTGTAAATTGTCGTCAATTAATTAAAACGTAACACATTATTGCAGGCTTCAAGGCTCTGAACCCGCCGCTGACAGTGGTGCGCAAGTCCCTGGAGTCTTCCTTGGACCCCGACGAGTACCTGCCGTCCGTGATGACGTGCGTCAACTACCTGAAACTGCCCGACTACAGCAGCGCCGACGTGATGAGCGCTAAGCTCCGCCTAGCTGCCTCCGAGGGACAGCATTCCTTCCATCTGTCGTGAACACCCTACCCGACACGAATACTAGTTTGAACGCGGTTCATGATACCTATCATTGTGTTAATTGACAGTGCAAACGCCCCTGACGAACACTGTGTATGTGCAATCAAAGTGATTTATTTACCGTAAAGTGACAGACGCTAAAGTGCTGTGCGTTCGATACTTTGTTTTTCTTTGGATTCATTTTAGATTATAGAAATATGTTTATATTGTATTTTGTGTTAATTTAATGTGATAACCTTGTATATTTACTTTCTCTGCGTTGAGCTCGGCTGACTCTCAAAATGGGACTTATGACAAACATTTAATGGATGGATTTTGTTGGTTTTATCTGAAGACACCACAATGTTAACCACAGGACTGACCATCCATTCCACAGTTTACAGAATCTACATAATAATGGAAAGTACCTGCTCAACTACTGCAATCACCTTGCAGTTTTTTCCCAAATTAAATAAGCCGGCATATTTTGTATTAAGCTATTTGAAGGACCATTATCCTGTTTGAGAGTCCATTGAATTATAATAGCATTTATTACCAAACGGTGTATGTTTAAGTATCATAAATGAGTAAAGAAAAGTGCAAAATTTAATATGTAACAATTTCAATAAAACCATGTAAACAATATTGATCAATACTGCTTTTTCTTTTTACATCTTTAGTATTATGAAACCATGAAGGACAAGAGTAATGTTATTTCCAACCATTTAATCTCCATCTGTGGAAAAATAAACATATCTTAAGACTCTGGAATCGATCCTATAACTCTGATCAGGTACCTTAAATTAACCATAGTGATACTAGTGGCCACGGATAAATATACCATAGCCATACCAGTGAAACAATTTAGGGAAGCGAATCCCGGGCGCCGTGAGATTAAACTGGGACAGACACTCGGATACCAGTGTGGGAATTCGGTGTGACTATAAATCGGTTGGGGCCATATTCCAGAACGTTTCTCAATACTCAATCGATGCTTGATATTGATATTTTATAAGGCAAAAACTAGCCTCAAGCATTGATTGAGTACTGAGAAACGTTCTGGAATACGGACCTAAGAGATGATCTAAGGGTAAGACACAACTTGAGCCTTGGCCGACGTATCACCACAGGATTGTAAAAGAAGGATTTATGTAGGAATCGTCGTCAAGGTGGCCCTTACCGTCCAGAGGTGGTGTAGGATGACGTTGTAATTTAGAGCCCAATTAATCAAATCAGCTTATTGCAATCCACTGCTTTACGTAGGTGTCTCCCAAATACCACCAAATCGGGAGTAAGCCGATGGCCAGTACATATGGCATTACATAAGGATGTAAGGCCTTATGTACTGGCCATCGGTTGTTAGTTTTGTTTTAAGTTATCCTTTCCTCCGCAACGAACTCGTCCAGAGTCAGTAGGTGCACCGCCAGCTGGTTAGGCTTACTTGGACGCCGAACATCTCTATAGTACCCTTTCGCATCACAGTTGACAATAGTCTAGTTCAAAATATACTTATAATAAGGACAGTCGTTAACTTTTATAGGATTAACGCAACCCTATGAGGGCATAGTAGATTCGCTTTTTGATTTATCCACTTTCTGATACCAACAAAAAATGTATCAGTAAGTTATTGAAAAGCTCACATCTGCAGGGCAGCTTGTGGCGAGCTGAATGTGCGTGGCTACACATCGGTCCCTATTCCTTAGAGTTTTGTTGCCCTTCTGCACCGGTTAGGATTTAATGGCCTAACGGGAGAGCAGTGAGAGTGCGACACCCCAAGCCGCTCACATCGGTGTTGCCCTTTGTCGCCTTCCAGGCTTATCATTTCTATTTCGATTCTATAGTGGGCCCATCTAGTGAGTTGGCAAGTCACCGTCTGCCAGTATTTTGATAATAATATATTAAAATGGCAGAAGCCGTCTTCATCCATAGTTTTAGTTACATACTCCATTTAACCTTCAACTCAATAGCCCATTTAGTAGTTAGCATATTGTACAATAGTTTAACTTCCATTGGAGGTGGTCCACTATCGTTCTTCTACATAAGGCGGGCGTGAACTGTCTGTAGTGGGAGTCCCATTACCTTTTAGATTAAAATTCTCAAAGGGCCTCTGCGTGTTGGACCAGTATGTCCCCATGTACGCCTACCAAAAGCCCTTTTTTTTATGAATATACCCATTCATAAAAAAAAAGAAGATACCCGTGAAGAAGAGACAATAATAATAATATCTCTATTGTACACCAAATTTACAATATAACATTGATAACAGTTTGCAGATTATAGGTACTTACAGGGCAAAGGAATTCAGTAAGTAACCAGTCTACATCCTGAATATTTTGAACCCTATATTATGTTACCTAAAGTTATACTGAATTTCTTTATTATGTTACCTAAACTTTTTGTCCATTTATTTTTTCGTAATTACGATTCAGTTTGTGAATAATGTTGAAGAAAAATCAGGTTTAGGAAAAAAGGTACAACAATAAAATAAGAGTAACCTTTGGTGAAGTCTGGTGTTGCCAACCTCCATACGGTAACCACTTTCCATCAGGTGAGCCGAATGCTTGTCTGCCACCTCAGTGGTATAAAAAAACAATGGAAAACCGGCCTGCCTATTTAATTCCTCTGCACTCTGTATCTATTTAATAAAATCCTGGACTTGATTTGTTGAGATGTGGGGTTTCTTTATATCCTGAAAGTATTCTGCAGCCTGGTTTTGTGAGATTAAAAAGGTGGTATGAAGCAGTGGTCGGAGGAACCTAATAACTTCTTCTTAAAAACTTGGGCTGGATAGCGGCTGCCTCTGCTGAATAGTAGTGGTTGTAAGATACAGTTGTGGGTTTAATTTCGTTACATGACCGCATGGTTTATTTGAAAGTACAGTTTTGACTAGTAATGGGTTTTAAAAATTCCCCAAAATATTAAATCAAGAATCGCTGCTACAGATTAGTTGTGGAGTCGAAGATTCTCTCATCCCTGGCTTCTCTGGTAGGTGCAACAAGAATTAATTTGAGAGGAGCTATTCAAAGTGACTTTTTGATTGTAAAAGTTAACCCAGCAAAAACAACCTCGTCTCCATATGCGTAATGCACTTATTCACATTCTAAATAAGAAATAGGTAGATGCGCGTATCCGGTTACAACGCTTCTCGTTATTTCAGGTCTAGAGTATGAGTACTTCACGAAGTCGTCCAGAAGGTGAAAGCCCGTTTTCGATTCAGGGTGGTGCGGCGTGAAGAGTACAGCTCTCTATGTAGTTTTCTGTTGGACTCAGGAACGATATTCTAGTCGAGATTGTCCTTCAACAGTATTATATTATTCATTCGTTTTCATTTCGTGGTCCCATTGATGGTCATTCAACATTCTGAAGAGAGGGTAGTGGTAGAAAAGGGGTATTTTTTGTTGTTCTAATCGCACACCCCGTTATTAATTTGCAATAAGCCCGAACTTCATGGAGGACACACATACGGCGCTCGTATAGGAAGCTGGACATCTAGCCATATGTAAGCCACATGCCCTGTAGCTGGCAATGTCAAACCTATAGCCAAACACTAACCGTGGCTTTTCATAGCCTCACCCCAAAAACTTTTCGTACCTTCGCTAAGTAATCACCCATTGATCGTATCGTCCTAGTTATATTGCCGATATTTGATTAGCGAGTGAACCTTCAGGTATCGCAAGAGCTGGTATTTGATATGAGTTCAAATATCTGCAGATAATAGCTACGGGGCGATAATTGCACGGATCTGATCGATCTTCTTTCTTGGATATCGGTTTTGCATTCGTATCCTTAAGAGCTCGAAGAGTAGAAAAAGCGTTAGACATGTTAGTGTTGGATACAACTTAGCAGCACATTTTAGTAGTACTACAACTGGAATGCCAAATTCAGGGTCACTGGCTTTCCGTGTATCCAGTGACCGTGTCTGTACTTCGCATTTTCTCATCACTACTACAGACATAGTTTTGCCACAATTAGCGATAGTGCGGGTGGTAGGCTACCAGTAGGTGGTAGGACGCAGTCCAGAGGGAGACTAGGGAGAAGAAAGCCCTCTTTAAAAAGTGGCAAGCGACCGGATCTCCCGAACGCGTACAGGGCTGCCAAGCGCGCCACATAGAGAGCTTTAGTCAGAGCCAGACGAGACCACTTACAACCTCTGTAGATAAGTTGGAATCGTCTGAGGGGCAGAAGGTCATCTATAAGCTGGCGCGCTCCAGGGTCAAAGCGGCACAGGATATATCCAAGTGTCGCTGTGTAAAAGACCCTGAGGGCAACCTGTTAAGCGAAACCCTCGCGGTAAAGGAGAGATGGCGCTCGTATTTCCACGAGCTGCTTAATAAACAGCACAAAAAGGTGAAGCATCCGGACTACCCTCCTAATCAGGGACTAGTGCCACCGGGTTAGTCAGGAGAACTCCTGACTGCGCTTCGCCGCATGAAGAATCGGAAAGCTGTCGGAACCGATGGAGTCCCCATCGAAGCCTGGAAGGCGATGGGTCCTCGCGGTGTGGGCATCTTAGTAAACCTTTTTAACTGCATACTGCTCAGCGGGCAGATCCTAAACCAATGGAGACTGAGTATTATTACTCCAGTCTTCAAAGGTAAGGGGTCAGTGCAGGAGTGCGGGAGCTACCGCGGTATAAAGGTGATGTCTCTCACCATGAAGATCTTCGAGAGGATTATACTCTCGGATACGGCAGGAGTGTACTCTCTCGGAGTGTCAATATGGGTTTCGCACTGGTCATGTGACCACGGACCCTGTTTTTGCCCTGAGGGTTGTCGCAGAGAAATACAGGTCCAAGAACACGCCTCTGCACTGTATGTGAGAGACATGCAGAAGGCCTTCGACTGTGTTCCTCGTGCGATGATCTGGTGGGCACTGCGGTCCAAAGGGGTTCCAGAGGTCTATATTGACACTATCCGGGACATGTACTGTGACTCCGATTCCATGGTTCGGACTGCTGTTAGCGACACGAAACCCTTCCCCATCACCGTCGGGGTACACCAGGGTTCGGTCCTTAGTCCGCTTCTGTTCAGTGTAAGAGTGTCGCCTTCGTTGGTATGGTCACGTCTTGCGGCAACCGCCGCCGCGCCGGGCTACGTAGGAAACAAATGTCTGGGTATGTCAGCCCCGCCGGGTCCTGGTAAGAGAGGAAGACCCAAGAAGTGCTGGCTTGATGGCGTAAGAGATGTCATGCGTGCCAATGATCTCACTACAGGGGATGCCTACGACCGTGCGAAGTGGAGGAAAAAATGTAGGAAAGCGGACCACGGGCGTCGCGAGACGCAACTGGGACAGACGCTCGGATGATGATGGGGTGGTAGGCCACCATATGTCGACCCAGGAATATTTACAAGTATGTCAGAATTCATTGGGGTACCAAAGCAAGGATTGGCAGAAGTTGCCTGCACAGTTTTAACCAGTTGCCAATATCCATGGGCGCCTATCGGATGCAACATAAGATGTTAAAGACTGTGCAAAGTGGATGAAGAATGGTGGTCTGAAAATGCAACTTGGAATAAAAGTATTACACAATAAAAGACATTATTTGGAACATTTAATCTTTATATTATGGTCACATTACACTGATACCTACCCACCTATTCACAAAGTATTATTAAACATTATTAGACATATTCAATCTACTGAATCCAATATACATATAACACAAGACTACACAATTATGAAACTCTGACTACTTGCTTAATAATACAAGATAATACAACAAATTACAAGTATGAAAGCTTTATTGACTATAAGTAATGTCTACTAAATAAAAGAAAAATATACAAAAATTAAATCAAGTTGTATATTTACAGTTAACATTGTGTATATAACCAAAAGATATGTCCCTATTTCTTTCCCTTAGACTAAGAACTAGCCTCAGATTTGTGATCAACATAAACCTAGGGTGTACACAATCTATAAAATAAATGACAGTCTAGGAGATCTAATGAATATTTCACTATGACCATAATTAAAAATAAATTCTTTTTTAGTAATTTACTTGTTAGTAAATGAATAGTTGATATAACAATTATTGACTGTAAATATAATCAAAACTATAATTTCCATATATCAGCATATGTGCTGACTGTACATACAATGTGACTTGCAGTTTCCAATACTATGTAAGGTTGACATTATCAAGATCTACATGGGATAACTTCAAGTATGAATAATTAATTTATACCATCCAGAGCAAATAATTTATATTTATCATGGTCATATTGAAAACAGAGCCATATAGTTGCTTACAGCACCATCGCCACCCATCCAAGGATGAGACAAGATCCACCAATAGGAGTGAGTCTTCGTAATCTGCGGTCTCCGGTGAATGCATGGTAATAGCAAGTCCCACAAAACAGACCCATGCCAGCTATGAAGAAAGCACCTGCCTGTAAACAGTTAAGTATATTAGAAAAAATACATAGCACAAAGATGAACAAAATTCGCAATGGGTGAGGCTTAGTTATTGGAGTGAAGCGAATAAAATGAGTGTAGTTCCATTCTTCCCCGATTCCAATTTTCGCTTTGTCCTCGAACTCTTCCCAAACCACTCAACAGTTTCTAATCAAATTTGACCCATAATATGACATCTAGCCATGGATGGTTTAGAAAAAATAAAATGGAAAATCAGACATACCATGGAGGAATAACCACCGAGATGAAAAAAGACATAAACAAAAGAACTCGTAAAACGGCATAACGCCACGCGCCATTTAGACTTACCGGGGACGGCAAGTGCACCTCTATATGATGTGTTTATGAGGCTCTGAATGCGAATGGGGTTTCACGCTAAATCGAGGATACTAGTAAAAAAACATTATTTAATGGTACTTACAATAGCAGGTCGTCGGCAAAGCGGTACTGTGACTAGTGCTAGAGTATGTAAGAAATGGAAGCGATTTGCTGTGTCGAAAATCTTTCTTAAATCTTCCTTAGTGTCTGTCTCGGGAAATGTGCGATGAGCGCCCATAGCTCCAAGCACTACCGCAGCCGCACCACTTATTCCCGCTAGCCTTACGAAAGGCCCTGCTTCCTGTGCTAATTCCCATAATGGCATTTTTATTACTACAGGAGCTGGAGGTGGAGAAGTAGATTGTGTTTTAAAGATACCCTGAAATTTGATCTTTTAATTAGTGTCACACATAATGATAAACTATTTTGTTGCGATAAGGTGGAATGTTCCAAGGAACAAGACAATAGGTATGTAGAAACTTACAATGCTACGTAATAAACCGATAGCTCCATCCGTCACCGTATTAATCATAAGCATCTCCGTCAAATGTACCATACCTTATAATATACGGTAAACGATTTTATGAATTTTCACCCAGTCTACAAAATATTTTGTGAATACAATTGAAATCAATGAACTCTGTTGTCAAATCGATATGTCAAATTTGTCAAGGGCCAATGTCAGACAAAAAATAAATATAGAGCGCTTCTTGGCCTTTTGGCTAAAATTAAAGTGTAGTCACAAAAATACTCTTCAGTTGTATAATTATACATATTAAATCTATACTAGATGGGGATGAAGAGTAGAAGCGTGCACGTCGCCATCCCTGCCAGCTACGGCTGCAATTCTACTCCGACACGAGTGCCACCAGGGGTGAACAATGTTAGGGCTTGCCCCCGATGCGACGCGCACCAGTTCGTCCCCGCTGCTGCGAAAAGTGTGAGCCAGAGCGGCGGAGGGGACCCCGCCACCCTACACACGCGGCTCGACACGGCGGGATGTGGAGGATGGAGTGCAGGTAGCTGCGTGGAATGTTAGTAGAGGAATGGCAGATAAGATGAATGAGGTGTTGGATGTTATGAATGAGAGAAAGTTAGATGTAGTGTGCTTGATAGAGACCAAGCGCAAGGGCAGCGAAGTCTTGGAGCTCCCGGGTGGAATGCTCGCGCTATGGTCTGGAGTACCAGAGAGTGAGCATGGCAGCAGTCGGGGGGTTGGAATTTTGTTGTCCTCGCGATTGGCCTCCGGTATGTATGAGTACAAACTGGTAGGTCCTAGAATCGTCTGGATCCGTCTAAAACTTGGTTTGACGAAGATTTTCCTGGTAGCTGCTTACGCGCCAGTATCTTCGTCGCCAGTCGCGCCAGTATCACGCGAGTGAGCTAGAGGACTTCTGGGAGAGTATGAGAGAAGCTCTAAATGTGATAGAAGGAAATGAAAGACTTATAGTATGTGGAGACTTGAATGGATGGGTAGGTACCGCTCGCGATGGTTTTGAGTCGGTACTCGGGAAGTATGGGGATAAAAGGGAGAACGACGCTGGCAAGCTTATACTGGCATTTTGTAAGGAAAAAGAATTTGTTTGTGGCGAAGACAATGTTCAACCACAAACAATTTCATATGTTTACGAGGAGATGTAAGTCAAAGAGAAGCATGATAGATCTATTCCTAATGGATAGTCGGCTCCGTAAACAGGTGATGGACACAAGGGTTTTTCGAGGCGCTGAGCTGGGATCAGACCACTACCTAGTCATAACTAGGATTAGGGGTATGTTCGCGGGTTGGCGTCATCGTACCGAGTGTCCTGAACCTGAGCCGACTTATAGCATCAAAAGCTGGAAGCTGCAGGATGCATCCATTAGGGATAAATATAAAGAAAGGGTAGCCGAAAAGCTTGGCAACGTCAATGTTAGTAGTGAGAATGTGGAAAGTGTATGGCAGAACCTTAGGGATAGTATGGTAAATGCCGCTGTGGAAGTGTGTGGAGAAACGAAAAGAGGCAGTAGTAATAAGCGTGATGCATGGTGGAATGAGGAAGTGAAAAAAGCAGTTCGAATGAAGAAGAAATCATGGTTAGACTACTTAGCCTCGCGAAATGATTTTAATATGAAAGAGAGATACAAGCTGCAAAAAGTTAAGTTAAAAGTATGAAAGAAATTGGACAAGCGATAAGAAGTATGAAATGTGGTAAGGCTGCGGGAAAAGACAGAGTTACTGCTGAGATGATCAAGTACGGTGGGTCGCGCGTCTGGGACACACTATGTCTGTTATGCAACTTGTGCTGGCGGACGGGTGAGGTCCCAGATGACAGGCATATAGCAGTTGTAGTACCTATTTACAAACCAGTAATTTTGTAACCCAGGAACGACTAGAGCAAGTGAATAAAATGGTGTATTTAGGGAGTATGTTTAGCGCGGATGGAAGATGTGATTCGGATGTAGAACGGCGAGTAGCTACCGGAAACAGAGTTAACGGTGCTTTGTCCCAATTAGTAAAGCGACAAAGCATCGTAAAAGAAGCACGACTGGCGATTCATAACGCAGTGCTAGTGCCAACTTTGCTTTACGGTAGCGAAACCTGGGTATGTCAGCAGATGCATGAAAGTAAATTGAATGCTGTGGAGATGCGATCACTTCGAAAATTGTGCGGCGTTACTTTAGCTGACCGAATACGTAACGAAGTGATACGCAATTATGCAGGTTTGAAAGAAAGTGTCAGCGTTAAGCTGCCAAAGGGCGTGCTCCGTTGGTTTGGACACGTCCAACGAATGAGTGAGGAACGATTGACGAAGAATATATATTGTGCGAAAGTAGAGGGTAGAAGAAGTCAGGGTAGGTCGAGACTTACATATAAAGACCACTTAAGCAGATTTCTTAAAAACGGAAAGGTCAAAATTACTCGGATACCCAGACGTGCGTGTACGAAGCGATTGATGAATCTTGATAAAGCGAAAGAAGTATGCATGGATCGCGAAGCCCGGCGATCTGTCCTCTCTGACTACCCCGTCAGGGATACAGCGTGAAGATAGGTAGTTAGTTAAATCTATACTAAGTAATATTATAAAGCTGAAGAGTTTGTTTGTTTGGTTGAACGCGCTAATCTCAGGAACTACTAGTCTGATTTGATGTTGTGTGAATAGTGTGAATCAATGTATTCTAATCTATGGTGTGAATTATTTTTGTGTTGGATAGCCCATTTATCGAGGAAGGCTATAGGCTATATATTATCACGCTACTTCCCTGGAGAGCGGAGCAGTAGTCATAAATGTCGACAAATCAGGCAAATATTAATGCATTATTGTTCATAAGCGACGGGATTAAATAGGTGTGACGGGGTTCGAAGTATGTCACGGGCGAAGCCTGGGGGCGGGGATCACCTAGTAAGTACATATACAAAGCTTAATATCAAAATCAAAGAGCATTAACAGTAGGTAGAGGAGGTACGGTAGTTTGGCATAAAAATAATAGAAAGTAATGTTCAATGTTCATACTACAAACCATATCTTCTTTGAATGCCTGAGAAGGAATGGATCCTTATATGACTCTCTGCCTACAGAACATTTCCCCCGTCCTATTAATTTTGAACTCCCTCCTGACCTATGTTGATTCTCCTCATATATACCTTACTAGCTGACCCGCGCGGCTTCGCCCGTGACATATTTCGAACTCCCATCAGTTTATCACTCATGCCGTCACGCCTTTATCCCCGTCGCGTCGCAGCCATTTAATCCCGTCGTTTATTAGGTACTTTTACAATAATGTATGAAAGTTTTTCCGATTTGTTGACATTTATGATTACTGCTCCTCTCTCCAGGTCAGTAGCGTGATGGTATATAAGCTTCTATTTACTATACCAAACTATAAGATACTGTAAAAACGCAATTGAAAGCAGAGTAGATACCAGTACGCACATCCTCTCGGCAGTGCGCCGATGACGCGTCTGCTGAACGATACTTATTGGCGGCTGGCGAGCAAGAGGCGACAACTATGCGCGGTCGCGCATGCGCTATCCGCTTATCTCGCGCCATTACATTAGTTGAGAACAAATTTGAATACAATAAAATGATTTTAGTGAGTTAACCTTAAAAGATAGCCATGTGCTGTTGCGGACTTTATTTTAGAACTTTTAAAGAGGAATAATTATGTAGTACATATTTTTTTGCGTAACATTAATCGTTTATGCAGCGTTCGTAACAGAAGCTTTCAAATAGAAAAATTTTCTCCCGATTTTGCATATATCATTGCTCTAAATGGACTATTTAACACAAAAATTAATTTTCCAGAAGTTTCTGAGATTAGCACGTTCAACCAAACAAACAAACAAACTCTTCAGCTTTATAATATTAGTATAGATATGTGACTACATTGATTCCAATAACATAAAGCTCTAGAACATTGTGTGTTTGCTCTAAATAACTAAAATAACTCGTGTGCTTTAATGTTGTCTTTTTTTTCTTGTTACATGTAATTCAACACAAAACTTGACTGTTGAACATTTCGGCCTTCTTCGTTACCAAATTTTTATCTTTTACCTTGTACACTCACAAAACTTGGATCGTACCTAAGTGTGGACCGACTTACTAAACCCCTACCAAATCCACACTGAGTTATTGGCGGAGCAATAGTATCGCCACAAAAACAAAATAAAAAAAAACCCGCGACCTGGTTTTTCTTTATACCACTGAGGTGACAGACAAGCGTACGTACTGAGGTGGCAGATAAACATACTGCCCACCTGATGGAAAGTGGTCACCGTAGCCTATGGCCGTTTGCAACACCAGAGGTGCAGCACTGGTTTGTTAAGGGGATTACCTCGCTCAAATCCCAAAAACAAGGTAAGTTTAAAAAAGATTGCAGATGAATCCGTTTGTGCGTTTCCCTTATAAAAAATATATGGTATATTTAAGGTCATCACAAATACATTGTATCGTTTAAAATTTTAATAAACTTCCCAAAATTTGATAAAAAATCTTATTAAATAGGTCCTTTTTCAACCTAAATTGTAAATTTTCTCTGTAACGGCTAAATAGTTAGGCATGAGTTTTGTATCAAAAAATATGTACTGACGTATTTCACAATTTGTATTGTTTTTTTTTCTTATTTCTTTTAATATTTTTAAATTATGAATAAAAACCCGAAATCTCACCAGCACCCCGCTTGAAGCACCCCCGCTAAGGCCTGTGACGCGTACTCGGGACGCGTTACTTCAGTGTCTCGAAGACTCTTGTGACGGGTGGACTACGCGCGTTATTTTTTCCAAATAAAATCTAAAAGTCCACGTTTTGAATGTTTTAAAATGAAATCTTGTTTTAAATAGTACAAATATAATAATTTCGTAAAACAACATTAGTAATTAAGTTTGTAAATATATTTAAAGTAGTTTGTAATTTCGTTTTGTTTTTTCTACCGATCATAGAGTAAGCCTGACTATGCCTAAATATAAGAATAAAGGTAAGGTGAAGCGTGGCCGAGCTCTCCAAAACTATTGGTAAGTACCTACCCTATTGAGTACATTATTTCTATTGTGTTTTTTATCGTTTTAAGCTATCTTGAGAATTTCGAATGACGGAGGATAGAGACCTTGGTGACTGATGATGTCACCTACCTGATGGTGGACTACGAAGGTGGGTATACGAACCCAGTGCCGACGCTACGTAGAACCAGCGTGTTTGGACTCATTCGAAAGGTCTCATGGTGACCTTGGTGACTAATCATGTCATCTACCTGATGGTGGATTACGAAGGTGGGTATAGGATCTCAGTGACGGCACTACGTAGAACCATCGTTATTGTACCATTTGAAAGGTCTCATGGAGACCTTGGTGACTGATGATGTCACCTACCTGATGGTGGACTACAAAGGGAGGTATATGAACCCAGTAACGGCGCTACGTAGAACCAGCGTGTTTGGACTCATTCGAAAGGTCTCATGGAGACCTTGGTGACTAATGATGTCACATGTCACAGATGTCTACCTGATGGTGGACTACAAAGGTGGGTATACGATCTCAGTGACGGCACTATGTAGAACCATCGTGATAGGACTCATTTGAAAGGTGTCATGGAGACCTTGGTGACTGATGATGTCACCTACCTGATGGTGGACTACGAAGATGGGTATAGGATCTGAGTGACGACGCTACGTAGTACCAGCGTGTTTGGAACCATTTGAAAGAGGTCATGGAAACTAAGGTCACCGGAAAAATAATCTTGTTTAAAAAAAACCTAGTTAAAATACCTTTTAGTTTTTTTGCGCTGTAAATATGGCTATTATCACCAAACTGTAATAGCAAAAAATATTACTTTAGCTCATTTAAGTTATTATTTTTCAGGCAATTAAGAAACCAGCAAAACTCGAATCACAAAATCAGGAACTTCAGCCATTAACAGATACACACGATCTGTCTAGTATGGCAGTTGATGAGGGGGCAGAGCAAATTATGCCGGTAACTTATTGTGTTTGCTTACACTGCGGTATATGTTCGATAGTTTCCCTAGCTAATTTAATTTGACACTGTATTGTTAAAATGTTTGTTTTAGGTTGAAGAAGATGAAGAAGATTTACCAAATTTGATTATTGAAGAACAAGAATCATAAGCAGAAACAAAAAATATATCTGTAAGACGAATTATAGATATAGCTTACTTCTTTTCCAAAATACAAAAAATAGGCGGCCATAGTGCTTTTAACTGTGGTATACAAAGTTTGAAACTTATAGGAGAGAAACGTGTTGGACTTGCTTCTAAGTTTACAGAAGAATGTTTGATGTGTAAAGAGAAGTTTTCTCTTTGTAATGTCACTGGCGACTTAGATATTAATACAGCAGCGGTCGCGGGCGCCGTTTCAGTTGGTATAGGGTATTCGCAATTAGAGGAACTGTTATCAGCATTTGACTTGCCCGTGATGTCTGAACCTGTATACCAAAAACGCCACGACATTGCTTCCAATGCCTGGGACAAAGCACTTAGCAAATCCATGAATGATGCTGCTGAAAAAGAAAAAAGAATTGCTTTAGAAAAAGGTAACGTCAGCAAAGATGGGATACCTATTATAGATGTGGTTGTAGACGGATGCTGGAGTAAGAGGTCTTACAAAAAGAACTACTCAGCAATGTCAGGAGCTGCTGACATAATTGGAAGACACACAAAAAAGATTTTGTTTCTTGGCATTAAAAATAAATACTGTAGCATATGTAAGCAAGACCTTAATAAAAATCAAAACCCAAGAACTCACCAGTGCTTTAAAAATTTTACGGGATCATCGACTGCCATGGAGTCAACAATAATTGTGGAAGGGTTTAAAGCATCTATGAATATGTATGGTCTGATTTATGGTCGCCTCATTTCTGACGGAGACTCTAGCACGTATGCGAAAATTTTGGAAGCAAGACCTTATCCTCAATTTACAGTTGAAAAGGTAGAATGTAGGAACCACCTTCTAAGAAACTTGTGCAACAAATTAGACAACCTAACCACTGATACGAAATATCCTATAAGTTTCAGAAAACTAATCACAAAAAGACGCATCATGAGCATTAGGTCAGCAATACGAAAATGCACCAAAAAATACCACGACTCGTTAGAAAATTTAGATTTTAGCACTCAAAAACTTTTTGAAGACATCCAGACTGTACATTTACATGCCTTTGGTAACCATACCAAATGTAAAAGCCATTTCTGTAACAGTCCACAAAATGTTGAAATCTTACCGCAAGCATTTTTTACAAGTTCCTTATGGCAGAAAATATGTTTTTTTATTAATACAATTGCGGGGCATTCCAGAAGTCTTATTCATGATGTTGACAGTAACATCGTGGAAAGTTTTCATAGCGTGGTAGCCAAATTTGTGGGTGGTAAAAGAGTGAATTATTCGTGCAGACGTGGATACCAAACTCGATGTTCAGCGTCTGCAGTTAATTTTAATACTAAAAGAAAACCTGTTTCCATATTGTATAAAACAATTGTCGGGCAAAGTTCTAAGGGCAAAATGAGCACCTTAGATAACAAGTATCGCAGAAAAAGAAATTTGTTATAACATATTTATTACAAAAAACGACAGACACATGGTGCCGTAAATAAAGATTATGGAGAACAAACCATAAGGCCCGATGTGAGTGATGCGATGCTAGAACAAATGAAGGAGAATTTTCTATCCAACTTAGATAAAAGTGAGGAAAAAAAGAAGACAAATTGAAAGACAAACAATTTTGCAGAGCGAGTCAACCGAATGGCTCGAACTCCGGCGCTCCTTGTTGACGGCTTCAAACTTTGGAAGAGTTATTAAAATGAGGCCTGATACTAGTTGCGCCAGCGTAGTCAAACAACTGTTCTACAAAATAAATATAGATGCTGCGCCTATACAGCATGGAAGAGAACACGAAAAAAAGCGCTAGATCAGCTATCTATACAAAACGATGTTGAAATTAGACCATGCGGACTTTTTATAGATCCCGAGATTCCATATTTAGGAGCTACTCCAGATGGGCTTATTGGAGAAGACGCGATAGTAGAGGTGAAATGTCCCATCTTAGCGCACAAGATAGGACTAGACGAAGCCATAGCTCAAAAAAAAGTAAATTTTTGGGTTAAAGATAACTCGGGCATTTTGCAGGTTAATAAAACCCACAATTGGTATTACCAAGTTCAAAGGCAATTGCATGTGACTCGGAAAGCAAAATGTTTATTTGGAGTATGGTTTAATGAGTCAAAGCCTCTGAAAACAGAAACAATAATTAGAGACGATGAATTTTTAGAAAATAAAATGAAAATAAAATTATGTACATTTTATTTAAATTGTATTTTGCCGGAACTTTTGGATCCGCGGCACAGTCGAAATATGGCAATTAGAAATCCGCCATATATTTTACAGGCAATAAGAACAAGGAAGACCGGAAAAAGGTGCATAACTTACAAAAACCAGAAGACGAAAATATGTGCGTACTTCAAGAAGAAAGCCTACATGCACCACCTTCACCAACACTTATCCCAATAAATGACCAACCGACCTGTTCACGATATTTAAATTTCAGTGACTTTTAACGGGAAGAGTTTAAGATTTTGTCATTATTATACAATTAATTTATAATTATAATTGTAATAATTGCTTGACAGTGATAAAGAAAATAAAGGTGATTATTTATAGCTTATTGTTTATTTTGCTAATAACCCTAACTATTTCTGTTACTGAGATCCAATAAGCACTTACCTGGTCATCATCAGACCTTCAGAATGTATCATGTAGTAGCACTAGTGCTCAATTAGATAAATGTTGAAAGCTAGGTCATCCTTACTATTTCCGTTACTGAGAACCAATATCCACTTACCTGGTCATCATCAGACCTTCAGAATATACCATGTAGTATCACCAGTGCTCAATTAGATAAATGTTGAAAGCTAGGTCATCCTTACTATTTCTGTTACTGAGAACCAATAAGCACTTACCTGGTCATCATCAGACCTTCAGAATGTACCATGTAGTATCACCAGTGCTCAATTAGATAAATGTTAAAAGCTAGGTTATCCTAATTATTTCCGTTACTGAGAACCAATATCCACTTACCTGGTCATCATCAGACATTCAGAATTTACCATGTAGTATCACCAGTGCTCAATTAGATAAATGTTGAAAGCTAGGTCATCCTTACTATTTCTGTTACTGAGAACCAATAAGCACTTACCTGGTCATCATCAGACCTTCAGAATGTACCATGTAGTATCACCAGTGCTCAATTAGATAAATGTTAAAAGCTAGGTTATCCTAATTATTTCCGTTACTGAGAACCAATAAGCACTTACCTGGTCATCTTCAGACCTTCAGAATGTACCATGTAGTATCACGAGTGCTCAATTAGATAAATGTTGAAAGCTAGGTCATCCTAACTATTTCCGTTACTGACAACCAATAAGCACTTACCTGGTCATCATCAGACCTTCAGAATGTATCATGTAGTAGCACTAGTGCTCAATTAGATAAATGTTGAAAGCTAGGTCATCCTTACTATTTCTGTTACTGAGAACCAATAAGCACTTACCTGGTCATCATCAGACCTTCAGAATGTTCCATGTAGTATCACCAGTGCTCAATTAGATAAATGTTGAAAGCTAGGTCATCCTAACTATTTCCATTACATAGAACCAATAAGCACTTACCTGGTCATCATCAGACCTTCAGAATGTACTATGTAGTATCACCAGTGCTCAATTAGATAAATGTTGAAAGCTAGGTCATCCTTACTATTTCTGTTACTGAGAACCAATAAGCACTAACCTGGTCATCATCAGACCTTCAGAATGTACCATGTAGTGGCACCAGTGCACAATTAGATACATTTTGAAAGCTAGGTCATCCTAACTATTTCCGTTACTGAGAACCAATAAGCACTTACCTGATCATCATCAGACCTTCATTATGTATCATTTATTAGAATAAAAGCTATGTCAGCAGGCATATTGCATCGTGTAGTTAAAAATAAATTATGATGTAGACATAACATAAATATAAAATATAAACTTTGATAGACTAGAAAAAGACAAGACTACAAAAACCAGAGGAACAAAATTTATTAGACCTCTCAGAGAGCAAATGAAATAGGCAAAAACGATGACAAATCTGCGACACATCTGTGTTCTTGTATAATCTTCAGTTCGTTGTTTTTGTAGTACGGTCGTTGGTCGGTAGGTGGCGCCAAAAAACAAATACAGGGATCAAATCTTCAAGGTCAACGGGCAAAGTAATGGCCTTAAGAAGGCGGATCATCGGTTTAGTGTAGGTAGGACTTCCGGCCTTTGGGGGCCCCAAAGGCCGGCAGTCCCACACACCGAATGACAGCGCGCAAACGCATTCCTCGCATCAACAAAAAAAAGGCCCATCGTGAAAATGAGTAATTTAGCTTTAAACAAAAGTAAAAATCTATAACACCTTTATAGTGGCCCTGACATTATCAGTAGGTTTTACAACTCAAGATTTTACAGTGACATTACATTTCAATAATATCGCTAAAGTTGGCGGCGTCACGGCTTCGTTCGTGTTTGGAATGAAGCAATGCAACATAGATTAGAATATGTACTACGTGCAATGCAACATTATTTAGATAATTTTCGTCATTCTTTAGATTCCATGTCTTAAATTTA
The DNA here is from genome assembly GCA_948477245.1 of Thumatha senex. Lineage (NCBI taxonomy): Eukaryota > Metazoa > Arthropoda > Insecta > Lepidoptera > Erebidae > Thumatha > Thumatha senex. Next base: position 22,680,679 of record OX419726.1, read on the forward strand.
ATGATTAATTGTCAGGTTTTTGTGAATTTCATTATGTTTTGCAACTAATATCGTAATGTTACTAAACAGGTAGTGTCAAATGTCAATTATCCGACGAGACGAGGCACATGTACGGTCTTTTATTTTGGTATGTACTAGTCTAAGGGTACAACCCTTAAATTCAAAATGGACACTACTTTTCTCTCTTCATGCCGGTATCTACAACTAACGACCCGACCCGGCTTTGGACGGGTGCAATGTAAATACATGTATTATACCTACATAATCTTCCTCTTGAATCACTTTATCTATTGCTGAAAACTGTATTAAAATCCGTTGAGACAACGGAAGTAACTTTATACCATGTAAAGATTATCTTTAACACACTTTGCTTTGAGGTGTCATTACATGTCAAATGTCCGGTGCGGCACGCTACTACGATTCTTGATTTTAAGATGGATACTATCGCTCTATTAGTCTCTATCCTTATGGTCTTCTTCTTTATCTTAGCGTATTACTAGTTGCTTCTAAACTCTAACTGGGTTTGGAGTCTGGGATCCGCTTTTATTTGGTTGCTAAAAGCAGCTATCATTTAACTTTAGATTTTAGGGATTGTTGAAGACTTCTCAACCTTGAAAGGGAGCCTGCATTATTATCACTTCTCAGTAGATGCACCGTTACCAGGTGAGATTACCGGGTTTTCTTGATTTATCTTCAATAGTTTTAATAATATCACAGTTTCACATTACTACTATTCATCATTGGCTAGATCCTGGTGCTGCTGCGGATACTAGTTACAGGGATCACAGTTATGGAAATGCGCATGGAATTAATCCCACATATACCTATCGACTTATAAAAGAGGTAATCACAATACCTCATGCCGCATACTCTGGCAAAAATAATAAATATTCGATTGGTAGTACAATCATGCTATCAAATAAAACAACATTATTTTAAAAAATCTTATTTTTATTAAGATTAAATTGTATAAAAACGAAAACTAGATTAATCTCACAACAGCAGATCATGTCAAATAATAATATACTATTATAATGGCACCACAGAATTAAACTAGCACCTTAAGTTCTCATCGCTTACCAATCTTAACGTCTGATATAAGAACACTTGAAATTGTAATATCCAATGGACTATTACTTAGTAGATACATATATTGATATTAATGTACAAATCAGGCACTCATTGGATTTAGTCAAAAACATCTGTTTGAGTTTATAATTAATCGGAAAGAATTAGGAGTGTTCTAAAATACTAGATCAACTTTAGCTTGCTGGCAGCATACACCGGCATATCTGTAATAAAAACCCAGGTTTAAATATTCTGCCAAATACTTAAGGAGGTATTGTGAGTTTTGGAAACGGGTACGGAAAAACTTCTCTACGCAGGCAAAGCCGCGGGTGTCAACTAGTACTTATATAAATTTTTAATAAAGTGGAAAAAACAATTCGTTTCTGTGCTATGGATAATGTTCTAGCCACCTGGACTACCCGAACCGTATCCCGTTCGGGTAGTTTATCGATAGCACTTATATATTTCTAAATACATACATATTATAGATAAGTAAATAAATAATAAATATCCATCACGCCTTATCTTCACCACTTTTCACCTTGTGGATTCCTGTCCCACGTAATAGGTGGTGAGCCCATTGCCATGTTGAAATAGACAGACGCAGGTTGTGGCTACCTGCTGTTGAAATTTTTCAAGCCCATAAGTCCTTCAACCAGGCTTAACGACTGCCATTTTACTGGCAACCGGGACCAACGGCTTAACGTGCCTTTCGAAGCACGGAAACGCTCGCAAATGTAAATGCCACAAAGTGGTCACCCATCCGAGGACCAGCCATAGTGAAAGTTGCGTAACTCAGTGATCGTTTACAGAACACTGAGACCGCGGGGCCACGAGCGCTTCTATAAATACACCCAGACACAGAATAAACCGTCGTGCTCATCACACAAAGTTTTATCCTGGGTAGATCTAAATTATATATATATATATAATTCAATAAGGACTACTAAGGACATACCCTTGAGAGACTGTGCAATAAACTTCTTTATATATTTCCGTTGTGATGAGTCGTGCTGAGTCACAGCGCGTCAGGTAGACACAAACTCCGGCGCCACCGTCTACAGCGGATGGGCATGCCACGTCACCTGACGATTCTCTCGGAGCCTAAAGAGATACAGCATACACAAATTATTTACGCAATGTATATTGTAACATCATAATTATTGTTTTGGTTGGGTTAGGTTTGATAACAGCACCGGTACATCGCAGTTTGGTGACCTATGTTTTAAAACTATGTTTATTACCTCAGCTTAAATAATTGGCTACACACATACTACACGCTACATAAATAATACGTAAATATAGTAGTACATTTTTTTACATATCGTCATCTAGCTCGAAGTTAGTTGATACAAGGTTGTGGTATGGGATCTAGACAACTGATAAACATACTTATATATTTTTAAATGCATATTAAAATACATCAGATAAACCCAAACTGCGAAACAAACATTTGCAGAACCCGGGAATCGATCCCGGGACCTCAGCGCGGCTGTCGCAGACATACCACTGCGCCACCGAAGCAGTTAATTATACACAAAATCTTAATTCTTAATCTTAATCTCAATAATATTATAAATATGAAAGTTTGTATGGATGTGTAATAAGTGTCCCACAATATTTATTTATTATTATGTTACTCTTTCACGTAAAAACTACTGAATGGATTTTAATGAAACTTTACAACGATGTACCTACTTCTACTTTTTATCCCGGGAACAAGTTCCTGTGGGAAACGGGACGGGAAAACTTCTCTACGCGGGCGTCATCCAGTGTTTTATATAACATCTTTTGAATCAAGCTTTCACATTTCATCAATATCACATTTTGAATCAATCAATAACTTATACCAGTAACAATATTTAATGGCAAGCTACCAACTTTCAGTTAGAATTTGGTTAGTTTCAGTTACGTTAGGTATACTTACTGTAGAATCCTTGGTTAGTTTTAAAGCAACAGTTGTGTCGTTGGTTGGCAACAAAAGCGCGTTGCTATTCTCATCAATCAGTGGCTCAACCCATTTGAAAGTTTCTAGGTGGAAGACTTCGATAGCAGGTTGTACAGTACTAGTCACCACCGGACGGTATGTCGTCGGTATGTATGGTGTCGTCGGATAACTGCCGCCAACTAAAATTATTAACAAGATTATGAGAATCTGTAGTTATAAGTAGCATGAGAATAAAATGAGCACATTCAAATTCTAATCAAATTGTTATGATTATCCTAGACATCCTAGGTCCACTCGCTTTCTCTAAAACGTAACTTTGGCAATGAAAGAATTTCATAAAAATCGTCCGAAGTTTCGTTTCCATTGAATCATACTGTAAACCTGGGGGCCGAGTCTACTATTGACAAGCCGTAGAATAGAACAGAATCGCTGTTTATAGCTGTCAAATGTTAGTAGACTATCAAAAAAGCAACAATGACTAACGGCTACTGGCGCGGTACGTGTCAGTGGAATTCTATCGGCCGACCTCGACCCCCTGGTGTGTAGTCAAGCATTAGATCAATTCCAACAAAATTAGGTATTAGAAAAGTATGGCATTTACAAATGATGTCTATTATATATCCGTGAAAGTGTGCTTATTGTATGATGCCAAGAATTGAGAGAAAATTTGTGGTAGCTACAAATGCTCCAAATCTTAACAACAAATTTATTAACTGTTAATCATTTCGAGAATTGCTTGCACTTTTGTATCACGATACGTGATGAAAAACGATAGAGAACCATAGGAGAGACATGGTGCGCTATTTCCTCAATCTAATAAACAATTTCGTAATCCAAAAAATATTGCTAAAATAATATAACTTTTGCATACATGATAAAATCACTTTTCATTATGTGTGAAGATTATTATTAGTTGGGGAATAGCGACGTGAATACAAATGGTTAAAAAATAAATGTAATGGTTTGCCTTTCGTAACGGACTGCTAAATAATTTAAATAACATGGTGTCAGTATACCTAATTACGTTTATTTAGATTCATGAATTAGCCAAATTTTTAACTTCTGTACAAATGAGATAGTCTTTAAACTTATAATAATAATGTTTGTCTTACAGCGTATAGTCACCTTTCTTTGATATATCAATAACATTTTATAATTTTATGATTTTAGAATTCAAACTCTGCTTTCTTCAAAATCATGGGAAAATAAAAAACTTTATTATATAAGTAGTTAGTAACCTAACCGCATCGACCTATTCTTGATAACATTATATTGATTGAAAATCATTTTGCTTTAAATAAGCACTGTGATATAAGTTTTATCACAAGTACCTATAATAATACTCACATTTCGATAGTACTGGGTATGGCCTTTGGATCCTGAATGCTACAGCGGAACCACCTGTTGGAAATCGACGAAAAACGAGACATAATACATGTCTAATTATTTAATAAAAAAAAATCTATAGCGTACTAAATTGAAGTCATATTATATCTATCATGCAAATTTATGAAGGCCAAGAGACAACAGAATTGTACCAATGCATGCAATATCAAACACGATTCTACGTTCCACGTTTAACTAGCATAAACATCATGGATATTTTAAAAGAAATTAGAAATTAGTTAAACGTTGTAAATAATTACATCATGCTCCAAAAGTCAAAATAGATGCGGTATGTGTCTCGATTCTCTTCTGGTAACATTTCTACAGTCAGCAACTATGTCTGTATCTATGCCCTTCATTAATAGCACTAGGTTTCAATTTACTCTCAATATAAAGACACAAAATAAATAATAATATTTTAAAATGAAGTGTTAGTAAGAATTAATTTCACATTTCACAATTAATTTCATCATTTTGCACAACTATCAAAGTAAATTTTATTACATCCGATTCCATTTATTAATATACGGTCAGATTGACATATTATCTCTTAATGTTTATTTTAGATATTAAAAGAGCAGATGAAATAATAATTGTATTTTGTTAACACCTAAAGGGTATTATGAATTTAGCGAGATACCGTTTGATTTGGCAAACGCCGTCACAATATTGGTTATGTATGACATGCATTGACTGATTTATACGATATTATTTTAACATAATCCTCTTAATAAAATGCTGATATGTTAGGTCCATTGTTGTTATAAGCAAATAATCAACAACAACTGTAGTGTACAGCTCCAGCATCAGCAGCAATAGATTTTAGACTTTTAAGGCTGATTGAGTATTAAGAACATGAGTGAATAAATATCTTAGAGAATTGCATAGTTCTTAGTATCCTAATTAAACAGAGAGTATAGAAAAAAGGTTTCAGAAAATTCTATATGCTTGCTAATATTCCGATGATGATTTACGCAGTTTCTAGATACGATATAGCGAAAGATGACTTTACATAAAAGGTCCATAGTACATTTTATTAGTAACGAAATGATTGATTAGATATTTTACTTGAATTTTCACAAATAGGAGAAAAAATTTGGCTCTCTACATGTTTATAAATAGGACTTAATTTTAAACTCATAGAGTTGTAGAGTGGTGTTACCTGCACCAGCAGACAATGGACTGTCATAATCGGCGAGATCCTCAGCTGCTTCTTGGCCGAAGGCATCGTCTAATGCTAATGTGATAAAAAAAAGTTCATGCTTTAGGACTTTTCTGGAAATCTCTAAAGACTAAGTAGATTAATTTAATTGATTGTGCCACTTGCAATTTTAGACTTACAAAGTAGATTAACTAAATATTAAGATGCAGTCTATACGTAGAAAAAATCTGCGATATGTTTATTGTATCAATCTATTTTTTTTGCATTTGTTAAATATTTTATGCATAATTAAAATAAAGATTGAAGTATCCAGTTTTTGAAACTACGTCTTGGTCATGTTACGAAACACAAGCAATGATTATGAAGTAATTAAAGGTAATGAACATAGAGAAGGATTTGATCCACAAACATAAATAATATACACTCCCGGACTCTTGAATCGAGCCACATTACATTCCCGGGCCTAAAAGCCCTATACACAAAAAATATACAATATAACAAAAAAGTTTTTATGCATTTTTAATGCTGGCACATTTCATCGTCTTTCCCGTATGTATTATTCCAAATTTGAATTTTAGAATATAAAATAAAGAACAAAAGCCGAGCTTGGTAACTGATTTGAAAAAAATAATGACTGTTGAAAGTTGCTTTTGAAGCAATTTAATGTCGATTTGATTTGAATTTTCGCAATTGTTGTTAACCAAAGGTTTAGTTATTTTTCTATAATTTGAACCGTTTTTGGCTATAAAATTATGGATACTTCACCTGAAGTAGCCGCGCATGCTGTAGCACTTCTTCAATCTGGGCTAAGTCAGCGAGATGTGAGTTCACAACTTCACATAAGTCGTTCGTCGTCGGCTTCGTTCGGCGAACAGGAGGACCTCGTTACCGAGTGACAACTAGCTTACGAAATCGACGCCTTAACTCTGTTCAGATACAAGAACAGTTCACGGAGTGGCTGTAAGTGCTCGGACCGTTAGAAGGCGACTCAATGAACGCCTACGCATAAGCCAGCCAATAGACCCAAATTGACACGAGCACACCGAATAGCCCGTCTAGAGTTTGCGCGCGAATATCTAAATTGGACTCGAGATTAATGGAGCCAGGTTCTCTTCACAGATGAGTCCAAGATAATGCTATACGGTAATGACGGAAGGAGTAAGGTGTACCGAAGACAGAACGAGCGTTTCGCGCAATGCTGTATTGACGAGAAAGTGAGTTATGGTGGAGGATCATGGACAGTCTGGGGAGGAATCTCTATGGAAGGCAAAACTGAGCTAGAGGTAGTGACGGGACCACGACTGCTGCCCCTAGATGGCAATAGATACATTCGCCAATGTTTAGAGAACCACGTAATGCCATATGCTGGATTTATTGGCCAAGATTTCGTTTTAATGCATGATAATGCAAGGGCCCATACTGCGGGAATCGTCAGGTAGTAGTTAAATGACATTGGTATCACTGTTATGAGATGGCCAGCGCGAAGTCCTGACATGAATCCTATAGAGTATCTATGGGATGAGCTGAAGAGGCGTGTTCGAGCTCATCATCCTGCCCCGCAAACCATGCAGGAGCTCAAAAATGTAATTTTGGAAGAATGGGAGGACATTCCTCAACATTTGATTAATTCTATGCCAAACCGTATGAGAGCTGTCATAAATGCACTGGGAGGCAATACAAGTTACTAAATAAACATTTATTTTCATGTAAAACATGTCTTTATTAAAAAATCGATTAGATTTTTTTTCCTTAAAAAAGCAAATATGGACTTGTTTCAACGTAACTCGACTTTTTTAATAAACTGTAGTTCAAATTTAGAACAGTGGCACTCTAAATGAAAGATGAGTATACCAGCTCCAAAACTGCATCAAAACATTTTCCTTCCACATACATCTTTTATAAGTTACAGTACTCCAAACCAAAAAATCAAGGTGGCTCGATTTAGGAGTCCGGGAGTGTATAATCAATGTAGGATATATAAGAGAATGCTAATGACGTCCACTGCTTTAAATAATAAATGCAATGATGACAAGTGCAATTTACAGTGCCTGCATGGCATAGCTAAGGCATGCTTTGATAAGTACCCATATTAATGCGAAATGCTGAAGTGGCATAGTCCCAAAAAAATGAAGTCACATACAAACCTGTCATTCTTAGATATAAAATTGAGACAGTAAATTGTCCAAGGGGACGGGGACGAATGTGACTAATCACGCACCTACCGCAGGCTATAGCAGTAAGTATATTCTGTCACGACAGGTATTTTTTTATTGCGGAAGCTAACATTTCATCGCATTTCATACAAAATATTTAACTATTACCACAGCTAATAAAATGAGAAAATACTTACGCAAGTCAGCGCTTGGAGCGAAGAAGGCAGCTAAAAATTGAAAATGAATTGATTTTTAATTTAAGGTGAAAGTAAGTAATTGTTCCTAATAATAAAACGTTACTTTTAAAATTTTCTTAGTAAAATGACAGTCTTTAAAGTATGTCACTATTAATTATCTACCTAAAATATGCAGAAATTTGCTAAGTAGTCCTCGGATTTATAAAAAAGGCCGGTCAAACCTACGTGATGTGTATTGCTTGTTTGAGGTAGCTTGTAAATATTCTGATTTGCCATAGACCAAGAATTTGGAATACCTTTGGTAAAGGCAGGTTAGGATTTGCACTTTAGGAAACCAAGCTGGACAAATCGAGAAGAAGAAGCGTGTAACAATAATGGGTGTAATATACGCGGTTCAAACGACATCACCTTAGATTAACAGACACACCTGCTGATTAACAGACGACTCAACAACTCAAGTGCACTTATGAGAGTGGGAGGTCAGATGGCTCAATGCCGAAAATGACAATTTTATAGATGTTCTTAGCAGACATTAAATGTAGACCCCAGACCTCTCATTCTAAATAGGGTCTGGGGGCAATTAGAAATATACAAAGATGAAAAAGAAGAAGCGTGTAAGAAGAAGGAAGCGTCGGTTGCTTATTTTTTAAATTATTTTTTTCATTGTTAATTTTTAAAGAAATCTTATACTACTAATCTTATATAACATTGTTAGTTAAACGTTAGTTGAAACTAGTATTGGGAAACTAATTTTACGCCATTTATTTCGTAATGTAAAATTTAGCTTAAGATTTTGTTGAGGAACACCCTGGAAAATTTAGAATTTCTAAGAATTGATTTGAACTAGTCACGTATGTATAAGAACTAGGTAATTAATTTTATTTTGCTATCGCAGAGGACAGTCAAAAGCAAGAATGCCGTTCAACTTTTCTATGAATATTCCTCAGTCCGTCTCATTGAAGTGGGTATGGGATCCGGTGAAAGTGGAGGGCCAATGTAAATCACACACCACTTTATAAACAAGAGCATTATCGAACAAGTTAATGCAGAATACAGCGTACTGAACAATATAACTGTACAAACATACTTATTAGCTTTGAAGTTTTCGTATAATCTAGTTGTCAGTTTAGTCAAAGTTGTATATTTTATTTAAATTTTCATCTATAATCATTCGATTTGTGATGACACCTGCCTAAACATTATAACAATTTTGAAAAGCAATTAGTATGCTAACTTTGTCGTAATTTAAATTTTAAAGTGAAAAAAATTTTCAGTCACGAGCCTGGACTCGAACCAGCGTCTTCTGGTTCAACGCACCAGACGCGTTACCCTAATTGATTTTCAAAATTGTATATTTTATGTTTTCGAACGCTGAATTGTATAATTTTGTGAAGCCTTGAAATAAATAATCTTTTAAAAAGTTAGAATAATAGTTTGACGCTCCTCTTGAAAAAGGACCTCCGTTAGGTCCGAAACTATCCCGGGCTATTTCGAAATTTACACGTGTGTAAAACCGTATATTTAGTAATAATTTAAAAAAGTTACATGACAATATACATACATGCTTTTTTAAAATGAGTTTCTATCATGACTATTTACTTAAGGGTTCGACACGGTTTCCATCAGTGTGCACTTATAAGTAACTAGATGACCCCCACAGCTTCGCCCGTGAAACATTTCGACCTCCAGTTGCACCTATTTAATCCCTTCGCTTATAAATTCTACAATGATGCTAAAAAAAAATCCTCATTTGTTGACATTTATGACTACTGCTCTGCTCCCCAGTGAAGTAGTGTAATGATATATGGGCTATCTAACGATATCGATAAATGGGCTATCTAACACAAAAAGAATTTTTAAATCCGACCAGTAGTTCCTGAGATTAGCGCATTCAACCAAACAAACATACAAACAAACTCTTCAGCTTTATAATATTAGTATAAATTATTTTAGGTTTTGAGATGCGATATAATGCAGTGGAACCTGACTTTTTGTGTTGCCAGGTACCACTTCTTTTTTTTATAAACTGTCAAAATGTCGCATCCTTGGTTTGACAGAATATTTTTCCTAAAAGGAAACAAGTTTCTAAGTGATTCTACTATCTCGGAAAGATGTCACTGATCAATATAACGATCACGATAATAATACCTAATATTAATTTAACTATTTACATTTTTTTATTATCTATTAACATTAATTATTAATGATATATCAATTTTGTTAATTGATTTATCACAATTATTTATGTTACCTATATTTCTCATCATATTTATATATTAGAGTATTTGACATTAGCAACAAGGCCATAAAAAAAGAACATGACCATGCTATCAAAGTTTGATCGCAAGCATTTGGTTGCTTCTCTTTGCTATTAACAAATTAATACAGAAATAATGTTCTAGGTTTCCTAGATATATAGGTACCTACTGGGTTATTCAGTATCGTATTTTAGGGGCAATAAATATTTTTTAAGTGATCAAATCAGGCGTGGTTCAGGTTTATTGAATTCGCTTTTAAACGCTTTTTGTCAAACTATGTCCCAAATATATAATGGCCATTTTTATGTAAAAAAAATCAAAACATTTTGTATGTGGTGTAAGCAGAAACTATTAGGCATTTTCTTCACAAAATAGTCTAATTAACTAGCTATTGAGCATTATTTCACAACGTAATGCGATTTATCTTGTACAAATACGAGTACTGCAAATGCGAAAAACACATGTTGCTTTTCCTGATATTATAGTGCGCTAAACTAAGTCGGTGATTACCGTGTACCAAAATTTAGTCTACTTGTTGCTGAGATTAAGTAATTACCTTGTGCAACAATGAGTCTACCTATGACATTACCATGTGCAAAAATAAAGTGTACCTGTTACTGAGATTCCCTTGTGCAAAAAATGATTCTAACTGTTACTGAGATTCCCTTGTGAAAAAATAATTCTACCTGTTACTGAGATTCCCATGTGCAAAAATAAGTCTACCTGTTACTGAGATTCCCTTGTGCAAAAATGAGTCTACCTGTTACTGTTAATCCCTTATGCAAAAATGAGTCTTACTGTTGCTGCAATTCGCTTGTGCAAAAATGAGTTTACCTGTTACTGAGATTCCCTTGTGCAAAAATGAGTTTGCCTGTTGCTGAAATAGTTAATGAGATTATCTAGGCCCAATGCGGTGAGAATGAGAAAGAACCTTTTATGTACTCTTTATTAAATCAAACAACTACTTACGGGACATAGAGTTGAATTGGTGTGAGATGGGGTAAGGTTGCGCTGGTGGGCCCGGTACTCCGAATGCAATGGCCGGACTTTGTAAGAACGAGTTTTCTGCGGATAACGAAATAGCTACGACACGATTCTTAAAGCTTTCATATATTTTGTGGGACTATGGCCAACATTTACAAGACGCAAGCGCGTGCCAGTATTGTTGATACAAATTCAATAAATATTTGGAGCGAAGCGAACGAAGTGAACGTAGCTCCATTCTTCCCCGATTCGGATATTTGCTTTGTCCTCGAACTCTTTCCAAACCACTCAACACTTTTTAATCAAATTTGACCCATAATACGACATCTAAACATAGACGGTTTTAAAAAAAAAACGAAAATCGGACATACCATGTAAGAATAATCACCGAAAGTTCTTATTCGGAAATGGTGACGGCAAAACGATTCTATTCTGTAACTTTGGATAGTATAAACCTATTAGGAAAAGGTAAGTCTTAGATGCTGCTTTTAGTAAACTGTGGTAACCTGTTGTAAATACAATTATTTATTTTGTGTCTTTATTGCTGCTATCAGCAAATATAACAGCTACAAAATATGCCTTTTTTAAAATTTACATAGATTCTATACCCCATCTTTTAATGTTTTCAACAAACTTTAATCCTACCAATACATCACATTGTTTATTAGTAGGATTTAAGTTTGGTCCACTACAATGTTTTACCGCTACTCTTAGATACGGCGCTTGCAAATTAGTGAGATCTTGCTGAACATTTCAAATCTGAACTATTCAGGGCAATGAACGCACAGGGTAAAGAAAAAGTTCGAAGTAGCTATAGATATAGACAGAAATGAAGAATTAAAAAAAAAAGGTACTTACGCACACCGGCGGCGGCATAGCCTGGTAGACCGTAGCCTCCAGCGCTGTTACCTGGTAGGTAAGGAAACAAACTATTATGTTTAAAGATATAAATATTGTCGGACATTTTTTACACAGCGCTGTCTACCCAAAGCTTATTGAAAATAAAAAATCTTTATTCATGTAGGTCACAAAGTAACACTTATCAACGTGAATTAGGTCACCGTAGCCTTTGGATGTTTGTAACACCAGAGGTGCTGTATTCACGATGCCGAACCTTTAAAACACCTTTTAAAGAACCCCATGCTGTGGAGGTTCGGGAAAACTCATACAGGGAGCTCATTTTACAATCTAAACGTACTCGGAAGAAAACCTATCATGTAATTTAGTACCTTGTGATTTAGTAATATCTATCCCTTCAGTGCTAGATGACCCACATAAAGTCGCCCTGTTACTCTAGCGGAGCTGCAAAATGCCTAAATGCAGTCCACCACGTACTTTACAAAATATTAACTAATGATATTTAAAGTCTACTTATAGAAATAACGGTAGTCGTTTTTCCCATTCTTAATTTTTCTGAACGTAATGTAAGTATTAGGTGGTTGGTCGGTTAATTGCTGTTAGATTCGTTTTAACAAATTTAATGGTAATGGTGTAAACTATAACTTAAAAATAATACATTGATTACATTTATTACAGAGATATGTTATAAACAGTCAAGAGGTTTCCTATGAAAAAATGCATTACATAGGTACATTAGTCACACACGGATAAAACAAGGTCTTCGAATTCAACCGGGACCAAAATTTAGAAGCATTATCTTCCCAGTGTTAGTAAAATAAATAAATATCCATCACGTCTTATCCCCGAAGGGGTGGCAGAGGCATATTATATGCCCACTTTTCAACGTGTGGATTCCTGTCCCACGTAATAGGTGGTGAGCCCATTGCCGTGTTGAAATAGACAGACGCAGGTTGTGGCTACCTGCTGTTGAACCTTTTCAAGCCGCCCATAAGGCTACTGGCAACCGAGACCAACGGCTTAACGTGCCTTCCGAAGCACAGAAACGCTCGCAAATGTAAATGCCACAAAATGGTCACCCAGTGTTAGTCCTGGTTGAATATATGTTATATGTTATGTGCGGGACTCTATATAACCGGGGATATGTAATAATGACTTGAGACTTCTTTCACTTTAAATTAAAATATTGTAACATCATTGTCGTCGGAATTAGGTCTCAATATTTTGAAATTTCTATTAAAAAATCTTGGTGCTGTTTCTAATTATTTATTTTATTTATTTATTTTATTTATTCTAATAATCATTTTATTTCTTCTATTTCCACATTGTCATGCATTGTCAAACACTTAAAACATTCCACAGCTATGGTTATAATTTCAAGCTCATCGGGAAGTAAAAAATGGAAATAAAAAAAATACTAAATTCCATTCCAATAGATAGACCTAGAGAACAATATACTAAAAATACTTTCAAAAAATTTATCAATATACTGAGTATAGTCCATTGCATCAATGTTTAAAAATTGTTGTAACACTGTTCATTGGAATCGAGTTGTTCATTAGCTCGATAGATGGCTCTGGTCATACTCTTAAAATGGCGATTAAAATATGGTGGAGAATTTCAACTTGATTCGATACGGTTCGGGTAGTTCAAGTGGCTAAAACATTGCCCTGGTTAGGCAAAGGTCACAGGTTCAATCCCTGTTTCGAATCGAATTGTCTTTTTCCACTTTATTAATAAAAAATGAGAAATTTAGCAAAATAATTGCTTTAAAAATGTATCACTATCAAATAAGTTTGTGAACCCACCACTCCCTCTGGACTGGCCTGTTCCAACGCTATAACCTATTTTTCTTTTTCTGATAAAACCTCGGAAGTAGTTGCTCTTGTTGTTGCTGCGACCTAAACAGTCCATCGAAATCTCCTTAAAATTACTTGGCATATTGCGTTTCGCGGTTTCTAATGAAGCAACATGTTCGTGTTATGTACTTACATCCATTCGACGGCATGCCCTATTCTTATTAGTCTGTGCATGGCCTGGTAAGCAGCTATTTGAGAGCATTCATATTATATGTAGTTACAATAAATTAATTTTGTACTGATAGGGATTATAAGACTTGTGATTTTTTTATTATTATTTTATTTGAGGTGGCAGACAAGCATAAGGCTCACCTGATGGAAAGTGGTAACCGTAGCCTATGGTGGTTTGCAACGCGAGAGGTGCAGCACGACCCTTTAAAAACCTTCAGGACCCCTTTTGAAGAACCCTATACTGTAGACGTTCGGGATAACCCAGGCAGGGAGCTCATCCCACAACCTAAGCGTACGCGAAATAAAGCCTCTATCGGACCGAACCGTATGTGAGCGCTCCGGACGCAAAGTGTGAGGGTGAACACCTTGTCTATGGCGAGCGGTGCGATGATAGAAGGTAGCCGTGGGCATTAAATCAAACAATTCCTCAGAGCACAGACCATTGTACAGGCGATAGAACACATATAAGGAATCGAAGTCTCTCTCTAGTCATCAAGTCTACCGAGTCAAAAGGTCGAAGCTGGTATTCAGGGGCACCAGACCAAAAGTTACAGCAGTACTCTATGTGTGGCTGCACTTGCGACTTATAGAGGAGCAGTGTTTGCTCCGCAGTAAAGTACTGCCGCGCCCTAATGAGCACGCCGAGCTTTCCGCCAGTTTCGCCTTGTCCTCTAAATGACTACGGTATTGGACATAACTAGAAATCTCAACACCAAGGATCCCAATACTATTGGAGATGGAAAGAGGAGTGCCCTGGAATTGCGGAAAAAAAACTTAATTCTGCGCTACAGTAAATGGGGCCATTTACTGTAGAACTGAATTTAGTTCTTTGGCGGTGAATGCCCAAACTTGTGTCTTGGTAAGGTTAAATTGGACAAGATTTTGTCTACAACAATCGGACACTCTTGCAAGAGTAGCCTCGATTTCAGACACAAGTTGTTCACGACGTTCTTCCACTGCAGACGTGTAATAAGTGTCACCCGTACTACCATTTGCATAGCAATGAATGCCGTCAATGGACAGCATGTCATTGATTTGCAGCAAAAACAGGGTGGGTGACAACACTGAGCCTTGCGGGACCCCAGCATTTATGGCCATGTAGTCCAAACCGCAGCAGACAACAACGGCTCTGATAGTTCTACCGGCCAAAAAGCTGGATACCCATTCGCAAAGTCCTCCGGGCAGTCCACAGGAGGGCAATTTCGATAGAAGACCACGGTGCCAGACCGGTCAAAGGCCTTAGAGATATCGAAACTCACTGCTAGACCCTTTCTTTCGAAAGCCGTCGCCCAGCGGTGTGTGAAATACACAAGAAGATCGCCAGTCGAGCGACCGTGACGGGAACCGTAATGCCGGTCACTGAGCAAGTCGTGTTCTTCCACTTACCTCAGTAGCTGTGTATTGATTACACGCTCCATCACCTTAGATTAAAGGGAGGTTACGGCTATCGGCCTATAATTGGGCGGATCGTGATTTCCTGTAAATTATTATGTGGCTTTTCTACATTGCCATAAACACTTTTATCAGAGCCCCATTATCAAATGCTTTGTGCTTCGTGGATGATAAACAACATCCAAAATGCTTATTTTGATATTTGGCATGGTAAATTTTTTAAAACGTTATAAATAAAATACCATTCCAAGTATGACCAACTGATCACTATTTATGTCTTAGAAATTAAAAATAATGAAGGATTATAAGTATTTCAGGTTTAATGTGATATCATCGTTGGCATAACGATAGTAAACGCCTTTGCCTGTGAACGGTAATAAACCATAATGTCAAATAACTTGTTTTTTACGTTATGGCCCAACGATTTTATGCCACTGATGACGTAATTGTGAATAAACTATTTTATAATTTTATATACCAAAAATTAAAATTAAAAACGATGAAAATAACAAAATATATTCTAATTAGTTTCTAAGAGTGTTCTTTATTGACCCTTACTTTCTTTATAAAGTAAAGTTTTCTGTATAAAACTCGCTTGATTGCAAGTAAATCTAAGGTTCTAATATTTGAAAGAGATGAAGTAAGAACTAAATGCGCGATTTGGATAAACCAGGAACGTCTAGAGCAAGTGAATGAAATTGTGTATTTAGGGATTATGTTTAGCGCAGACGGAAGATGTGATTCGGATGTAAAACGGCGTGTAGATGTCGGAAACAAAATTAACGGTGCTTTGTTCCAATTATTAAAGCGACAAAACATGGTAAAAGAAGCACGACTCGCGATTCATTACGCAGTGCTAGTGCCAACGTTGCATTATGGAAGCGAAACCTGGGTATGTCAGCAGATGCATGAAAGTAGTTATCGTGCTACACAATGTTAACAAAATAATCGGTTTACTGCGCCTGTTTTTTTAATGTTTACGTTTTGACTGCTCGTCAACTGCCACCCGCCTGGTGAACAGTAAAGGAAACGAAAAAAATTTGTTCATTCGTTAAAAATTATTTTTAAAAAAAGAGGTCCAACGAAGAAGATTTGGCTACTGTTGTAGCAGCAGTAGATTTAGTTCTCCAAAGACGAAACAGGAATAGATTCATGGTCAGGCCCTACCTGCAATCACATTCTATAAAAATTGTATTTATGTTTGAAAAGTAATAAACAAACAAACTTATCTTCGAAAATATAATGTTATGTCGTCGCTGATACTGCAATACTGCGTAACTAACAGTGGATGATACCGCGGAAATACAAAAGTAGCAAATTTGAGATTTCGCAGCATTGGGCAAAAGATGTCGATTGGCTACGTACCACATTCATAGATTCACGTTTCGTTCATTCAATCGGCAACAAATCACAATTAGCTAAAACCGCGCAAGCGATTCTGTCAAAAATATTTTCCAATACCGCGTATTCTCGCGATTATAACAAGAAGACGTATTGTTTCTGTGTGGCGCTACGGCAAATAAAAGTTTTTTTATGGTAATAAGAAGCTAATTGGTAAGTTTTTGATATTGTTTTAATGTGTGTTTATCAATGAATTCGGAAACTTCTTAGAATCTAGAAATTCGCTTATTTTACATGTAAAATGTCCACTAATTGTAGTAACGATAGTACCGCGATTTTGATTTTTTATGTTTTACTTTACGTGCTAGTAATTGTATTTAGAAAACACTACTAGCCCCTACTTGGTGGAATTTGTTATACGTAATTGAATAGACAGCCTACTTTGCCCCTTTTTCTTTTCTTATTTTGACCGGCTTTGATTCACATCATTGTCAAAGGTTTAATGCGACAGTTTAGAACACTAATAATATACACAACAATATTCGACGCTATTTTTCACATGTGGGTAGTTGCAAAACTATTCACTTGTGAATTACCCACATGTAAAAAATTGTGTGTATCATGTAGATACGTAGATAACAAGAATCAGAATTAGAATCAGAATCATTTATTTGCTAGTAACATGGTAAAGAAGATGGTAAATTACAATTTGGTAGGTCAAACATGTTTCACCGTACTTGGATAGTGTGCAAAATTTTAAAATAATAAAAATTTCATGAAGCTGTTATTCATATCAAATTCGTCATGGTCTAACGTCTAAACAATTACAATAAATTAAGAATCAAACAATCAGATACAAATAATAAAATAATCAGATTAATCTAATAATAATAAATTTAAATGTCAAGGAAATATAAATCATGAGGCAATGTCAATTATATTATTACATAATAATGATAAGATGTCTTTTTTACAAGATATAGCATGAGTTGTTGTGCATTAGTAAACTTTATTCAAGAGTGTCATCAAGAAAATCCGAGATTGAGTAATAACACCTAGCAATTAGTAAATCCTTGATCCGTCTCTTAAATAGGTGTAGGCTTAACATTTTAAATTGATCAGGAAATTTGTTATATATTTTTGGTGCTAGGCAGAATAGAATGTTAAGGTGGATGTGTGGTGTGACTAGAATGGATAAAATACGAAATGAGTATATTAGAGGGAGTTTGAGAGTGGCGCCTGTGACTAAAATTTGAGAGGAAACCATTTGTCTTGGTATGGGCATGTGATGAGAAGGGATGAAAGTCATGTCACTAAAAGAACCATGAATATGAAAGTTGATGGATGAAGAGCTAGATGAAGGCCAAAGAAAAAATGGATGGACTGTGTAAGGAGTGATATGAATATGAAAGGAGTGAATGATCAGATGACGAATAACAAGGATGAATGGAAGAAGAAAACATACTGCGCTGACCCCAAGTAAATTGGGACAAGGGCAAGAGGATGTTGACAGATAGTCTTCCATTGTTGTTTTCATCTAGATTACCAATATTAGAAAGCAAATATCTGAACCTACAGCAACTTAAAAACGTCATTCCTCCTGATTGCCATCAGATTTATGAAAACTTACCTTTTAAGAAAAAAATAATATTCTTTTTATTATAAAGTTATAAAGACTGATACTTGTCTTAGACAAATCCTTTTGATTATTATATAGTTTCATTTATATTTTGACTGATTATATTTAGCTTATAGTTATTTTTGATTTTGAAACTCTTTGTATACTCTAAACATAAGGTTTAAATATATAAAAATACTAATTATAATCATGCTAATAAGTAAATAACAAGTTGTTATGATGACGTTTTAATTATGAGACTATATAAGCTAGTTACTACCAAAGTGGAAATGATGAGACTGTGATTACTTGAGTAGATATAAGTTCTTTATTATAGCTTTACTCTGTTTTATTCTCCCTCAAATTCCGCGTAAGTCTCAAAAAAGCGCAAATAACAAACGTCACAAAAAATAAAAATCCGCGTAAGTGTATTTTCTAGCCAAATATTGATTGGTTTTAATTATATAGTAAGGTATACGTTAACTGGTACACATTTTTATATAACTGTAAGTTCGGTAACGTATTTGATAAGCACAGCAGAAGTTATTCAGTTTTTTCGCTCTCCTGTAAAATTTGCCTCACCTAACTTCCGCGGTATTGTCTGTTGCTAGTTACGCGGTATTGCAGTATCAGCGACGATGTCATTATGCAATCATTCAATCATCAAAACCAAATCAGAGCGCTCCGTCATGAATACGTCCAAGCCGCAAATCAAATTCAAATTATATATTTCAATAACTAAATATTATTATTAAATCGTTTTAACACAAAAAAAACAGAGCTTAGTACCTACGTTGATATGATGCGAGTGAGCGCAACATATCAACGTAAACCGTAATGTGAAATAACTTGTTTAGTATGTTTTTTACGTTATGGCCCAACGATTTTATGCCACTGATGACGTCATTAACACCCCCGTGTTCGCCTGCGTAACTACCCGTCTCCGCAGGCGACCACGGGGGTGTTCTCTATTCATAATCATATCAAATTGTGCATCTATTTCGATACTATGCCTATCGGTAAAATAGAAAATTTTGAAGTGGGTGTCCACAATTGGGATGCTTATTGCAGAAGAATTAAGCAATTCATAACTTTAAACAGTATCGATAAAAGTTTACATGTGGCTACGTTGATAACACACGTCTGTGTAGCGTGTTACGAGTTGATGTGTGACTTGTGTGCTCCGGATTTGCCGAAGAATAAGTCATTTGAAGACTTAGAACAAATTGTGAAGGAGCATCTCGAACCTAAACGATCTGAGATCGCAGAAAGACACGTATTTCGGCAAAGAAAGCAAGGGGAGACGGAAACTATAAATGATTACTTGCAGAATTTAAAGCATTTAGCAAAAACCTGCAATTTCGGTAATATGCTTAAGATTAATCTAAGAGATCAGTTTGTTTCCGGCCTATATCTCGAGGAAATGCGATCGAGACTATTTGCTGAACGGGAGTTGGACTATAAACGAGCTGTCGAGCTCGCTCTGGCTTTGGAGGCGGCCGACAGACATGCTGCTACAGCAAACAGCGGCGCGACACGCGGTTCAGGTTCGGGCACGGCACCTGTCGCACCCGGGCCTAGCGAAAGCATGCATCGAGTAGCAGCGGCACGGGCAGCCAACAGCGGGCGTCCCGCGCTTACAACGAGTACACCGGCGACATCAGGTCCGTCGCCGGCCCAGCGAGCGTGCACGCACTGCGGCCGTGCCGGACTTGCACCGGCCCGGTGCAGGTTCAAAGCGTACAATTGCGATCAATGCGGTTAATAAGGTCATCTAAAAGCGATGTGTCGTAAGTACAGTAAAGATCGGACTGGACTGTTGAAGGAAACGAAAGGTCAGTTTTTTTTTAAATAGTTCTGATTCTGATAGTGATTTAAATCTATTTCATTTTTGCGACAACAGTGACCGTGATGACCTTTATTACGTCGTGGTTAAAGTCGAAAATCGTCCCATTAATTTTGAAATCGACACCGGTAGCAAAATTTCCGCTATTTCAAAATTTTATTACGATCAATACTTTCATTCCATTCCAATAACTAAGAAGGTATTAAGACTCAATTCTTACGTGGGTGATGCAAATAAACCCTTGGGTTACATTACAGTCAATGTTGTTTACGGCCCGTTGTGTGAGAAATTGGAATTGTATATATTTGAAAGGGGTGGCCAACCGTTATTAGGGCGCACCTGGCTAAGATGTTTACGTTTAAATACATTACAGTGTTATAATTTTAAGCAAGATAGTAATTGTGTCACTTCTTTACTTAAAGAGTTTCCTGAAGTTTTTGCTGAAGGACTTAAAGGTTCCTAGTAACCTTTAAGTCTCCTCTTAAACTACATCTTGTCGATAATACGCCGGTATTTGTGAAGGCGAGGTCCCTTCCCCTGGCATTGCGTGAACCAGTCGAGCGCGAACTAGAACGTTTGCAGCGAGATGGGTTTATATATTAAAGTTGAACAGTCAGATTACGGCACAACAATAGTACCTGTCATAAAAAAATGGTGATATTCGCATATGCGGTGACTATAAAATTACCATTAATCCAGTTCTAAAAGATTTTCACTACCCTCTTCCTCGAATTGAAGATATATTTGCAACTCTGCCAGGGGGTGAACAGTACTCTAAATTAGACTTATCACATGCTTATCAACAGTTAATGTTGAGTCCAGAGTCCCAAGCCATTACCGCTATCACTACACACGTTGGATTTTTTTTATATAAACGGGTACCTTTTAGAATAAAATGTATTCACAGACATATTTAGGATACCGTATTGATAAGCACCTGAGAATGTGACACAATTAAAAAGTTTTATCGGTTTAGTCAATTTCTATTCTAAGTTTTGTGTAAACATTAGCAATATCTTAAAACCATTGTATAATTTACTTAAAAAGAATGTTAAGTGGCACTGGGACAATCGATGTGAACTAGCATTCAGTAAAATTAAAAATGTATTAAGTAGTCATCCGATATTAGCACATTTCGACGCGACGTTGCCACTGATACTGTCAGTGTGTCACCGCTACTCCGACGGCTCGGAGCGGCCGATCAGCTGTGCCTCGCGCACACTTAACGCGGCAGAGACAAACTACTCGCAATTGGACAAGGAGGCTTTGGCTATCATTTTCGGTGTGACAAAGTTCCATCAATATCTGTACGGTAGACATTTTTATTTACGTAGTGACCATCGCCCCCTCAGTTATATTGGAAAAAACAAAGGCATTCCACAAACAGCTGCTAGCAGATTGCAAAGATATGCAGTCCGTTTAGCCGCATATAATTTCGATATTGAATTTGTGCCTTCTGCAAGAAACTGTTTCGCTGCCGCTTTGTCTCGTTTACCTTTAAAAACGTCGAGTAAGGAAAAATGCGACAGTTTTTTTGAAGGAAATTATTTTAATTTCATAGAAAATTAGTTGCCTGTCACATTTGAAGAGGTCAAGAGCGAAACTTATAAAGATCCGTTACTTAACAAAATTGTCGTTTCGTTAAGTTCGGTTGGCCAAACAATGTTAATAATCAGATAGATAAAATTTATTTCTCTAAGCGAGACAATTTATTTTTTGAACACGGTTGTTTGATTTGGGGTTATCGCGTGGTCATTCCAAAAAAACTTCGTATTTCAGTTTTGAAAGAGATTCATAACGGACATATAGGAGTGGTCAAGATGAAGCAGGTCGCTCGAAACTATGTTTGGTGGGAAGGGTTAGACATGGACATTGAGCGAGTGTGTCGCGAATGTCCCGAGTGTAGTTCGCAGCGTGATCACCCACCACCCGCACCCCTCCACTCGTGGCCTTGGCCAGTCAAACCATGGAGCCGTTTAAATGTTGATTTTTAGGGCCCTATAGAAATCGATACTATCTAGTTATAATAGATGCTCACTCAAAGTGGCTGGAAGTTGAACGTGTTTCCAGTACATCGGCCCAAAGCGTTATCGTTTGTTTTCGCAAAATGTTTGCTAGATTTGGCCTGCCAACAGTTATAGTCAGCGATAATGGACCTCCTTTCTCTTCATCAGAATATTTGTCTTATTTAACAAAAAACGGTATTAGGCGCGTATTAGTGGCTCCCTATCACCCATCGAGCAACGGCGCTGCAGAAAACGCGGTGCGCCAAGTCAAACAAGTCCTCAAAAAGGCAACCGTCGGACAAGAGGATCACGACGTTGCTTTACACAGATTTTTATTTACTTACCGTAATAGAGAACATTCAACAACAAAAAAGGAGCCTGCTGTGGCTCTCATTGGTCGTCGGTTACGCGGTAGACTAGATTTATTACGTCCTCGTACCGAAGAGTTAGTTCGCGAAAGACAAGACGCGGAGGAGGCACGTCGTGGAGGCGTGATGCGTGAGGCGGCTCCTGAAAAATCGGAGTTGGTCCGCGACTATGCCAACAACGACACTAAGTGGAGGGATGGAGTTGTGGTTGACAGAACAGGCCCGGTGTCTTATAAGGTGAAAACACTAAACGACAATCACATCGTTAGGCGTCACGTTGATCAGTTATTATAGATATATTAACTTTTAAAAAACAAATGATGCTTGTATTTACAACAAATTATTAAATAACCTTAAAATATGATAATTTAAAATATATTAATATAAGGAGTCCCTTTAGGCAAGGTTCCGAAGATACTGGCAGCGTTCCCCCTTTGAATAGCTAAACTAATTCTTTGGCCGAGGTAGCTGCCAGCTCTTCGGTCTCCTGTGATGTCGACTAACCTTTTTGCTATTTCTTTAAAAAGCCTTGTAGCCCTAGGACCCCACGGACCAAGGGTCTCGACACCGAATGGGACAAAATCATATTCGGAGCCTAGACCCCTGTATTTGCATGCTTTAGCTTTTTCAGCCGCTTCACAAGCCGCACCAGCTCTGTTGTTGGTTCCATGTAGATGGGAAGGGGCCAGCGTGTCTGAACAGGTTGCATCCCATACCAGCACCCGGCCCATCTTCCATGGAATCAAACTCATACCGTCCGGTCTCTTGCCATCGTCTCTTGCAATACCAGTCGGCTCAAGTAGACTTGGCACGTTGACAGTGGCAAGAGACCGGCGAATGATATCGTTTAGTGCGGCATGTCTCGAGAAGCGGCCTGCACTTTTTTGGCATGACAGTCCGTGTCCAAGCTTGTCGACATCACTGCCACAGGGACATTTATGAGGAACGCAGACCGGAACCCCAAGCCGCAGACAGGTTGCGATTCGAAGCGTGTCAGGCTCAAGAAATGTTCCTGTATTTGACGAAGGGTACGCGTGAAGCCAGTAGCCGGCATCATGCGCACCCACAGCCAAAAGCCTAGCACGCGCCGAACCTGTACTACAGCTCAAAAGATTGTTATAAATCAATTTACAATGTATGTCGTCCCAGCTCCTCTGTAAATTTGGAGAATCTGGAAAATTTTGACTATGTCGTCTACTTGTGTCAAAAGATCTGGGTGATTCCAAAAAGAGCAGCAACGGAGCACATATGTAAATTTTGGGACGAAAAGACAGAATTTTAAGATACAGAGTGCATAATGTGGACTAATTTCAAGGAGACGGTCTGCAGTATTTTGAAATTTAGTTATTGAATTATTAATATATTCAGAAATAGATCCATCAAAAATTGGAGAACCTAAAAGGTAAAGGGAATTACTATTAACTATTTTAATATTTGGAGCCAAAATATTAAATTTTTGTTCAACGTCATTAAAATTTAAGTCGCAGTTATTTATAAAAAGTTCGCATTTGCTAAAATTAAGCTCCAAACCAATGGCTTCAAATTTATTTTTGATTAAAAAAAGGTCCGAATAAACAGGATCCACATCACCTCCTAGGGTTCCGTCATCCAGATACCAAACGTTGAATTTAGAATTTAAATTTTTGATTATCGGATTTATAGCCAAACTAAAAATTGCAGGCCCAAGGGGATCACCCTGTTGACAACCTACTTCCGAAGACAGTTCATTAGAACGATATAACAATTTAGTTGGGTCAGCGTAACTGAGAAGAAGATAATTGTAAATTTCCGGTATATGTTGTTTTATTTCCGTTAGCAGGGTATCCCTATTTACCGAATTGAATGCATTTTTGACATCAATTTTGAGCAAAACGTCAGGCTGTCCGTAAGTTAGGAACGAGCGTAAGGCATGGACGGCTGCCTCGCACCCTCCTTTTACACCGAAGCCTAACTGTACGGGTTCAAATTCCGAAATTAATTTTGGTAAAATATGTCGAACAGCAATTTTGGAGACCAGACGTCGTAGTGTTGATCCAACAGCAATTGGTCTCACCCCTCCGTCCTTTTTGGTTAGGGCAATGAGGTTCGAGCCGAAAAGAATGGTAACAATTTCTGGATTGACATTACCGGAATACATAAAGTTTATTAATTTAGTGATCGAATTTACAAGTTGCTCGCCTGCATCACCAACTGAATGCGATGTTAAGTCTTTCAAATGTTGGGGTGAGATTCCATCCAAACCTGCAGCCGAACCTGGTTTAAAAGATAAAATGGCATTCAGTTCATCAGTTATTATGTAAAAACGTCAGGAAGTCACGTCATTCTTTGTCAGTAGTTACCCGTAGCGACACAGCGGGGTCAGACGGTGCGTCTGAGCATTCCGGGGCGGATGTTGGTGGAACAAATCTGATTCTGCTCGATGATAGGGTGCCTGCCACTTCGTCTCAAATATCAACCTATCCGAGTGAGTTAGCTAAGAGCGATAACCAGAGCCAAGAGAGCAGCGCTCGGCCCGATGATAATTGCAAGCGTCACGATTCGATCCACAGTCCTCATAGAATGACTTTACGGCCACGAGCTCACAGATGCTTACAATAGATTTTTCTAATGTATGTTTAGATTAGTACCAGCCTATGTATTTTTGTATAATAAGGTATGCATTACCATGTTGTTTAAATTTTACATCATAGATTTGTTGAATTAGCATAAAAATCCCTTACACTTATATTGTAGTATTGTTACAAGTATGTTGTGTCTTTGCCTACACTTAGTTGCTATTTTATTTTGAATTTGTCATAAAATACTCAAACATTTGTTACTTGTGGTATTTTACGCGTGGTATTAATTTTCCTAAACTAATTTTAAGGGAAGATAGTGTTATGTATTGTCGGTACACTGACCTAAATCTACCCACTCACAATGTAATGCCTTTATGCACAATAAAGACTCACATTCTGCGATCGTCATTGTTTCATTCAATACACTACAGTATACATATTATGAAACTCCCTAAAGAAGCGGGATATCACCCGAACCCCCCAAAGACGAGGCCGCGTTTGGTGGATAAAGCCTTCCGGGAGCCCTGGGGGGCCTGAGGTTCCTTAAGGACTCTTGGCCATAGGTAGATGGAAGGGACCGTTTGGTTTTATTCGGTAGGAGACGGCATAGCATGCATGAGGACTTCCACACGCAAATAAAATATGGGAGATTGAAGTGATATTCGCATTTAAACACAACCACAGATAATGTAATCTACAATGACAGCATTAATAAAAAAGACTAAGCAAAAATGTTACTTACCTGTTTTGTCGACAGACTCAGCATCAACTGCATTCGTCGCGTTGGGTTTTACCACTACCAGTGATGTGAGCGGAGTCACAAATGAATACTGAAATATAAGGAAAAACAAAATAGTAAAGTAATATGTATTCTGTACTGTAAGGTGTGCACGAAATATAATAAAACTTAAAAAAGCAATGCAGTCAGTCTTCTGCGAATATTTCCAGTCAGCGATGATGCTGATATACGATCATTATATGTAGGTATATACATATGTACCTATAACTTTCTTTACAGTTGTTTTTTTTATATCAATGTACATATAGTTGTCCTACTGATGTTATATATGTGAGACTCATAAGGAAGAATAAGCTTTAGCACATCTTGGAACGTTCACTTTTATTACAGTAACATTCCTAGTATGTGCATGATCGATTTGCATCATCATGTTGGTAAATAAATGTTTAACGTTTTTTAAAGTTGTTTTTTTTTTAAATATCAATGTAGATAGAGCATTACCGACTTGCATAATGAAAAGCATGCGTGGGCTCTTTAAGAACACTTTATTGCATTTAATGCCCAATCTTCTTTATCATCGCATCTTTACTGGGGTTAACATATTACTGACTGCTAAGTAGGAGCAGCTATGATGTTTTTTTTTAAATTTCGGTATTGTTGGGAGCGATTGTATCTCCAAACCTTGTAACCTGCATAGTTTCTTAATATGTTGGCCAGCAGATGCACCGTTAGCAAGTGAGATCGAATTGGTTCTAGAAATCTTAGTAGGGCCCTTACACCCCAGTTAAATCTAATTGTGACCGACTTTCGTAGTAAATACTTTTTGTCTAAATGTTATTTTCTATTTAAGTTTTGTCTTTAGTCTTGTTGCTTAGATACACATAAAGATCAGTGTAAAAATTAATAAAAATAATTTGGACCAGAATTTATTACTAGTTCAAATCCGGCTCGAAGGACCGCATTATATAGTGTCCTTCGAGCCGGATTTGAATCAGTTTCTTAGAATAGTTGTCCAAACTAATGACAGCCACAAATACATAGTTATTTTTTCATATTTTATACTTAGCGTCTCTTGTGTACATGTGTATTAAAAATGTAAATACAGATAATATAGGTATTCTATTGTAGTATATAATATCGATATACCTTTAGTGCCAATTCGAGCGCTTTCTTCTCATAAGGATTCTTTGCATCTTTGTCAGTAGAATCGGAAGAGTCTTCCTCAGCATCCTTTTTATCAAGCAATTGCTTGATAGTGAGGTACGACCAAAGTCGCTCCAGGGGCAGGTAAGTCGTCTTCTTCTTCTCTACCGGAATTCTCGGCGTTATCTCGTAGCGTTTCTGTTAATACGAAAAAAAAACTAACATTATGATTTTTTACAAGCTTTCTATTAACTTTTACTTTTCGGGAGGAATCTGCAACTCATTTATGACAATGCATGGTTAGCTGTATGACGTCATTTTTAATCCAGCATGGTGGAACTCCCAATATGGCGGGCTAATTATTTTAATGCTCTGCTACAAAATGGATATCAAATGAAAGGGCTAGCTTAAAATAACTGGAAAAGTAAAGTAATATCACTGAAAATCCAATATGGCAAACTACTCAGTTTTTATGCTTTCCTAATAAAATAGCTCTATCAACTAAAATCACTTTCTGAGAATTATACAATCTTAATCTTAATAACATTATAAATGCGAAACTTTGTGTGGATGTTTGTTACTCTTTAACGTAAAAACTACTGAATAGATTTTAATGAAACTTTACAATAATATAGCTTATACATCAGAATAACACATAGGCTACTTTATATCCTGGGAACAAGTTCCTGTGGGAAACGAGAACGGGAAATCTTCTCTACGCGGGCGTCAACTAGTTATTTATAATTAAAAGCTTGTTTATAAAAAGTTTTTACCCCCTTATTTTTTTTACAATGAATAGGAAGTACTTTGCTTAAACATAAATTTCGATAATTATAATTTCGATTAGGTAAATCACACAGTTTTTGATCATCAAAAGACCAAAAGGATCAAGGGATCGATGTTAATTTGTTATTGAAGTAAGCATGACGAATTAAAGACTTTTATTAATTTTGATTGTCTCGTTCGTTTAAACTTTTCGACTGTCTATGCGGAGGTCTCGGGTTCTAATCCCGTGTCGAATATAATATTTGTGTCATTTTCAACGATCTCATACAAAGCACAAATATTTTGTAGTTTGGATATTTTCTATGTAACTCCCGTCGCACCTATTTAATCCCGTCGCTTATAAAATCTACTATATTTTGCATACTAATTTGCCCGATTTGTCGACATTTATTATTCCTGCTCCGCTCTCCACGGTAGGTGCGTGATTATATATAGCCTTTCTCGATAAATGGGATATCCACCAACACAAAAAGATTTTTCAAATCTGATCAGTAGTTCCTGAGATTAGCGCGTTCTACCAAACAAAAACGAAACAAACAAAGTCTTTAGCTTTATATAGTAGTATGGATAAGCATCCATTTCAGTTTCTATATCCCATAGCACAGCGTCATCCAGTAAAAAAATATTCCTTAAAATTATTATATCTACCGCATACTTACCCTGCCGTATCCATCTCCAACACCGCAGAAAGCCTCGACTTGCGGGGTGAGCTCCACAGCGGAATCCTCAATGACACCGGCAACCACCATCTCGGAGCCTGCGTAGTACGAGCGGAAGTTGTTCTTGGTCAGCGAGTCAGCTTTCACCTGTCAGAAAAAAGATACCTATATATGACAACATTCATTTTGCTTGAACTTTAATTTATTTATTTATTTATCTGTCACGCCTTATGTGAGCCCACGCGCTATGTTACTGGCAACCGGGACCAACGGCTTAGCGTGCCTTCCGAAGCATGGAAACGCTCGCAAATTTAAACGACACAAAGTGGTCACGTGACCAGCCATAGCGAAATTTGCTTAACGCAGTGATCGTGATACAGAACACTTGTGTCCTCAGAACAACGAGCGCTTCAACTTTAAGTGAATCAATATTTAATTAAGCTCACTGCGACAGACATAACTGACAGAAGTTTGTAAATCTTTTGAAGGAATAAGAAAGAACAATTGACAACGCAAATTGTTATCATTATGACAATGCTACTGAGCTGATGGCTGCCACACATCGACCGAAACTACTCTGTATTTGAAAGTTCTAAAGATCAAATAAACGGGTCATCCGCCGTACAGCCCCGACTCTGCCCCCAACGACTTCTATTTATCGTGAACAATAAATTACATGGTCAAGATTTTTTGACACGTGAAGAGGCTGTTGATGCACGTTTCGGACACACCCCAAATGAAAAAACTGCTACGAAAATGGGTTCCAACATCTGCAAAGTGCATCGATCATTTTAAAAAGCAATTAAAGTATAATAAATGCTACTTAATGTCTGTTTCACATTGTTATTTCGGAGACATAAATAGCATCCCTTGTATTAACGTTAAAACATCGTAATACTATAAACGCAAATGTTTGAATGTATGGATGTAAGTTTGATTTCTTTAGTCATGCAAAACTTTAAATTCCTTTTTTACAATAATAGCGCCCTTTGTAAAATATCTGCCTAAAATATTTGTAAACTAGCTTAACATGATGTACAAATAAAGTTTAATTCTATTCTATTCTAAACTACAGAATGTATCGTGATGAAACTTTACGTGAGAAAACTTCACTACACTGGCGAGGCCGCGGGCGTCAACTAGTTACTAATATATTGTTACCTGTTCAACTGGGTAATTGAATTTAAGGTGTGCAAGTAGTGGTGAGGAGATTTGGCGGTAGAAGTCACGCAACTGCAGCGCAGAATCGGCTGCCTCGTAGATGTGTCTCATGAATCCACCGTTACGCAGAGAAATTTTGCGTAGAAACTTGCGATCGGCATCCTCACCTAAACAGATCGCATCATGGCCATTAAATTATCTATTAATAGTGGCTCCAGTAAGCTTTGCTTTTAAACAAAAACATTATTATTTTCATACATTTTCTATAACGGAACTAAAATGTATGAAAAAATAAGGTTTTCGTTTTTAGAGTTCTAAACCCTCAAGTTTAGAAAAGTCTTAGTCTGACCGTCCGTCCATCTATCTATACTCAACTAAGTATAACATATTTGTATTTTTTTCCGTTTTTTACTTATTCTGCTATTCGGGGTAGAAACAAATCCAACAAATAACAATCATAAAATCGGTCCATCCGTTCTAGAGTTACAAAATTTTGTAACTAACACGACTTTGTTTTATGGATATAGATTAATATCGGACAGTAAAAGAAGATTATTTTATCACCCACAATTCCAAGCTTTCGGTGACTGTTTCAAACAGAATCATTAAAAAGTCACTTTGATTGCTATGTTGGGATGAAAAAAGAACTCTTTGAAGCTGCATTAATTGCCAAAAGATTATTGATCGCATGAGAAGTAGAGACATATTGAGTAATGTGAAAAGTGATGTGTATTTGCTTTACTAAGGTTACCTGAATACGTAAGTTTATGTGGTTAGGTTCTTACCAAAAGCGAGACAGTATATCGCAGCTTTGTTTTCGCCGTAGTTTTTCTCCTGAACATGTGTCATAATGCGCTTAGGGTCGGTTTCGCCAACAGTTGGGTCTCCGTCAGTTAAGAAGATAATAATTGGCTCCAGAGTTCTATTTGCTGTAAAAAAAATATAATAATAAGTTTTTATAAAAATGATTTTGATAGCGCTTCTAAATTCGCTAAAAAATTTACCAAAACCAGTAAATATTTATTGGATTGTAGCAATCAACGCTAATACCACCTGACTACGGTTATCCTCCTATCCGATCATCCTACGGTCTTCTAATCATTTCTGAAATCACTCAAAACATCAACCTCCATGTTACCTCACAGGGATGATATTTTGAAATATTCTTTTTTTAGGGGCCAGCATTATAAAGGCAGCTAACCCTACAGTTTTCGTTAGTTTCTAGGTGCAAAGGTTTCGGTTAGGCGTTGATAGATGAGTGAGTCACGTTAATTCTACGAATTCTTCGATAATTTATTAATAGACATAAGAAATGATTGTGATAAGCAATCAGTATGCTGAGTAGCAATCAGTATGCTGAGTATTCTTAATTTAAAATTGAAAAGCAGGTTCCAGCATAGAAGATGTCGCAGTTACGAGTCCCGTTTGAGAGTTTAGTTCTTTTTTTCTTTTTAACGATAGGAAATTTCTATTTAGATACTGATTGAGACTTAAGCAGATAAACCAAATTTACGATAAGATCAATTTAAGACAACTCACGTTTAATTTCACCAACTGCCTTCGCAGTGCTGGCCTCTGTAGTAGGAGTGGTAGTACTCGTAGCAACCGTAGTAGGGCCGCTGGGGCCGTTGGGGCCGGTGGGGCGGAATCCGTAAGAGTAACGTGACTCTGGCGTCGAGGAAATGGTGGGTTCAAAGTCCAAACCCTTGTTGATTAACTCGACAGCAACATCCAAAGCACGACCGATATTTGTGCCTGAAATTACGTTCATAGTTTGTAACTCTTCGGTGATCAAGCGACCTTACCTTCTAGTTACGGGAATGGGTATTCAGACGCAATTTAAATCACAGCTAAGTATTCTTAGGTCCGTATTCCAGAACGTTTCTCAGTACTCAATCAACGCTTGGGGCTACACGGTAAAAAAGGAATTGTCCCATCAACAAAAAAAATATTGTTAGCAATACCAAGATAATATTTACTTAATTTACCAATATATAGTTACTTTGACAATTTCCATTTCCTTCAAAATACAAAAAAATATTGTTGATTTGCTGTCTCAAATCAAGTAAATATTGTCAGGTAAACATTTTGAAAATTTTAGTATAAGATAACGATTAATCTAGTATTAATAATGCTAGATTTGTTATCCGGACGCTATTATATTGTTAAATTGACGATTTACATTGTCCTATCGAGAATATAGTGAACTTTGTAACATTAAGATAAATTAATTGTCAAAGTAATAATTTCGTTGTTCTTCCGAAACACTACAAATGATTCGATCAATATTTCACAATTGCTCATATTAAAACATGGACTTTTTCATAGGATATCTGACAACTTCTCAGACGAAGATTAAACATTTTCAATGCGAGAATATGTTCAATTGTTATTAGGAATAACAAGTGGTTTTGATTGAAGATCGATTATTTCTTAGAACAACAATATCAATTGTTCAGTCAAAATTTATCTAATTTTCAAATAAGTTTTTACATATACTTGTTTTAAAACAAGAATATTATAAAATATTGCGACAAATTATTTGATGAAAATACAACATTTTCAATGCGAGAATCTGTAAAATGGTTATTAGGAATAACAAGTGCTTTTGATAGAAGATCGATTATTTCTTAGAACAACAATATCAATTGTTCAGTCAAAATGTTTTATATTTTGTAATAGATTATTACATATACTTGTTTCGAAACAAGAATATTATATAAACAGCGCGACAAATTATTAGATGAAGATTAAATATTTTTAATGCGAGAATGTGTCAAATGGTTATTAGGAACAACAAGTGGTTTTGATAGAAGATCGATTATTTCTTAGAACAATAATATCAATTGTTCAGCCTAAATGTTAAATATTTTGTAGTAGGTTTTTACATATACTTGTTTCAAAACAAGAATATTATATAAACAGCGCGACAAATTATTAGATGAAGATTAAATATTTTTAATGCGAGAATGTGTCAAATGGTTATTAGGAACAACAAGTTGGTTTGATAGAAGATCGATTATTTCTTAGAACAACAATATCAATTGTTCAGCCAAAATGTTAAATATTTTGTAGTAGGTTTTTACATATACTTGTTTTAAAACAAGAATATTATATAAACAGCGCGACAAATTATTAGATGAAGATTAAATATTTTTAATGCGAGAATGTGTCAAATGGTTATTAGGAACAACAAGTGGTTTTGATAGAAGATCGATTATTTCTTAGAACAACAATATCAATTGTTCAGCCTAAATGTTAAATATTTTGTAGTAGGTTTTTTACATATACTTGTTTCAAAAAAAGAATATTATATAAACAGCGCGACAAATTATTAGATGAAGATTAAATATTTTTAATGCGAAAATGTGTCAAATGGATATTAGGAACAACAAGTGGTTTTGATAGAAGATCGATTATTTCTTAGAACAACAATATCAATTGTTCAGCCAAAATGTTAAATATTTTGTAGTAGGTTTTTACATATACTTGTTTCAAAACAAGAATATTATATAAACAGCGCGACACATTATTAGATGAAGATTAAATATTTTCAATGCGAGAATGTGTCAAATGGTTATTAGGAACAACAAGTGGTTTTGATAGAAGTTTGTAAAATGTTTATACTTTGTAATAGATTTTTCACACATTCCTATTATATATATTATTGTTATATAAATAGCTGTGCCCCGCGGTTTCACCCGCGTGGATCCAATATTCCAGGATTATCTGGGATAAAATGTATAAAGTAAACAGTAAAGGAGGAAAGGATCCAGGAGTAGGTATCATATATGTAGCTAATTCAGGATCTAAACTATCCGTTTTATATTAAAAAGTCCTGCGCGAAAAAAAAAAGGAAAATCTTTTCCCGTTCCCGTTTCCCACTGGAACTTGTTCCCGGGATTAAAAGTAGCTTATGTGTTATTCTGATGTATAAGCTGATATATATTATTGTAAAGTTTCATTAAAATCCATTCAGTAGTTTTTGCGTGAAAGAGTAACAAACATCCATTCTTACAAACTTTCGCGTTTATAATATTGGTAGGATTTTGTGCCTGAACTCGACAAGTTGAGACATGTAAAGTACGGTTAGCGCAGGTACCTAAGTATCTATTAATATTATTCCCGACAATACTGTAAGTTCTTCCGTTAAAATTTTGAATATTCAATCAACAATATTTTATTTTCAACGAAAAGATAGTTGATTCACAAGAAAACATGATTTTTGTTGATTCAATAAATAATATTGTTGATTTCACCGACGCGTCCATAGATTCACAGAAATATCCCAAGACCCTTCAGTGTTTGCATTTTCGGGTATTTTCCCATAATTCTGGGAACTTTTTTAAGTATCAATTAAATTTTTATACCTATACCTATAATTAAACAGTAACGAGGCCGCGTCTGTACATCGAATATAAGCGCATTAGCGTTATTTTGAGGCAATACATCACTACTTATCATGCTTCTTTGGTGTTTCTGCAAGTAGTCCGATAAACTTTAGCGGATTTAACACTACACTATTATTAATATAGGCTTTGTTTCAACAACATCGGTTCAAGAACAGCAACAACGATACAAAAATGTCGTTGCATGTCTCCGCGCTCAAGATGAGTTGGGGAGGTCAAAGCAAGCAATAAAAAATAGATTTTAATGTAAAACAGGTGGATATTAGCTCATAACCTTGAATGACATTTAGATCCCTTTTTCCAAACGCTCAAGTGCGTATGTGTGTGGAAATAACTTCGTGATCCCTTTACCTTCATTTTTATACACGATTAGATACGAAAATATATCATTTCCTAAGCGTAAAATAATTAAGCTCGTGAAATGGAAAGGTGAGTCGGCTAATGTAGAAAATGAAATCAAACTAATAGTTATTTGTATAAAACAAAAGTATTAATCGACAAAAAGTAGGTAAATAGTTGGTATTGTAACTTGAAAAGTATTTGGGTTTACGGAGATTGGGTGTTTTCTATGTATAATGTGTTTATTTTCCTACAATATTTTTTATATATTTATCTTTGTTATAATTAAAGATAAGTCAGCGTGAAGCTAGAAAAGGGCTTGCTCCGTTGATTTGGACACGTCCAACGAATGTGTGAGGAACGATTGACGAAGAATATATTTTTTGCGAAAAAAAGTAGAGGGTAGAAGGGGTCAAGGTAGGCCGAGACTTACATATGAAGACCACGTGAGCAGATTGAAAAGTCAAAAGTACTCGGGTACTCAGACGTGCATGTATGAAGCGATTGATGAATCTGCAAGAAGCGAAAGAAGTATGCATGGCTCGAGAAGCCTGGCGATCTGTCCTCACTGACTACCCGTCAGTGATACAGCGTGAAGATAGTTAGTTTTTTTAGTTTAGTTTTGAATTAAACCCCTGTTGGGGAAACATACAGCTAGAAGGCTTTTTTTTTGGGCTTGAATCACAGTCATGGTGAATATCACCCATAAACGGAAATAGTCAAATTAAAAAGAAATATTTAATTTACCTATAGGTATATTAAATAAAAAAAAATTTTTACATGAACCCCAAACAGGCACTTACGAAAGATAATGACTTCAATTCAAGCACTATTCTAACCTCTTCATATTAATAAATATAAAGAAAAAGTACTTTTATTAAACGGGTAATTTCTTGTGATTCGATTTTGGACTTTAACTGTTTGACAGCCGGCAACACTGACACACGACGACTAGCCTATTAGCAGTGCACGTGTGGTGCGGTGCGCGGTGCGGATGGGATAAAACGAGTTTATGTTGTGTGTTTGCAAGCATTATATTGGTGAGTTATAGGTTTTATTAAACTAGATCTAGATATATGTTAGCTAGGTAACTTTATTTTCAATAAGTTCTTCTTTTATTCTCATGTAGGCTGGGCTAATCTAAAATATAAATGTGGACGCCGGCGCCGGCGATCGACATCTTGATGCAGAAGAATATGTTGATCAGAAAGCCATTCTGGAATTGCATTCTAAATGGCAAATGCCGTTTGATGACTCACGCGCCCAGACAATAACTTTATAAAGTAAAAATCAATCAACTAAGTAAGAATTTTTAAATGTAGCTTATTATTTATTCATATATAAATAAATATATTAATAATTATGTAAATTCCAGGTATTAATGAAGATATTGTTTGGCTGAAAAATAATCATGAACCATGGGATGTTGTAATGCAGAAATGGATGAACACTAATGATGAAAGAATATTTTGCGCGCAAGACAACCTGAGAGTTTCTAGCTAAATGGCCAGTACTAAATGACTTAAGGAGTGCATTGGTAAGTTTCTCTTGATTATTTCTGTCTACCATAGAATCATAAAAAATTATGATTGTTGTCCTTCACTTTATCCACTTATATGTGGCTAGTGCTGAAAAGATTAGTCTCCTATTGTTACTGGTTGATGGTGGTGAAAATTGTAGTGGTAACCGAGACAGAACCTTATTTATATTGTAAGATTTTGGTATCAGTCAACATATTTTTTATCCTTTAATTTTTTTTCAGACTGCAAGTGGTCCATACTAAGGACACACTTGGGGCACTTAATCCCGCCAAAAGGACAGGATGTATTGGAAATAAATGAAAGCTTTCAACAGCTGAAGCCATTGATGGCTTGCTGATACCTGTTAAGGTAACACATTATAAAGTTATTAAAGACACATACTCTTAATAAAACTCTAAGTTTCTTTCAAATTTCCATTATTATTTGTTCACAGAAGCCGAGCGAAATAGAAGACTACTACGAAGCTATTACCTCTCAGCAAAAAAAGGCACTCAAGAAAATACAAACAGTTTAACATTATGTTCTCGAACAGGGTTCAACATTAGACAATATATAAATAAATTAAGCACTTTCATAGTTGTGGATAAACTTAGATATTCTTTCACATCTACAGGCAAAACTTTTGACGCTTTGTTCAAATTGTATCACACGTAGGTACCCAGTGTCTTATGAATACTTGTATTAGTTAATTCAACATTCAGTTTATGGAATTACAACACAGCACGATAAAGTGATTCCATACATTGTTGATGTGACGAATCTTACCTAAATCTATAACTATAGTTAAATATAAAATTGAAACGATGGAACTTAATTGTACTGAATGTGGTATTTTTTTTCTGAATTCAAATAATATGTATTCCATATTGAAGTTCTTCATAATATCTCTATTCATGTGTTCAATTTGTCATACTGCTCATTTCTTAAAATATTATCTTACAGCATCCTTTAGGGGAACAAAAACCTAAAAGTACATTTACTTGTATTACCTAGTAGGTATTAGTACTGAATTTTCTGATACAAATTCAAACAAAGCTGCAGTTGCCCATGTTGTTGTTAAAGTAGTAAGTTTTGTAGTAATGTTTTTGTTAAAGCCGATGGTCTGACTCATGGCGCCAAATTCTTGCAAGCATTGTTTTTGACTATTTGAGTCTCATTATTCCATTATCAGGTGAATCTATTTCCCAATAATGCCAAGGGTCGGTCCACTCGTCTTAAGAATGGTTATTTTTAAGAGATATATATATAATCCAGTAAATGAAATATAGCTAGACATATAAATAAGTATTGAATTGTAAGAAATTAAGAATTTATTTAAACCTACAGCTTTATCAATCTTAGTTATCTTACGGGAAGCGCTTACGAATGGCTGGAAATTCAAATTTCAGTTCAAACAGTTCTTTGTCGTTATAGCTACGCTATAACTCTCAATAATGATGATCAAAAGATCTCAATAATGGTGGGGGTGTATGATCATTATTTAATTCTTCACATTATGAAGTAGACATTTTATTTTAATGAATAATAATTGTTTGACAATTGATTTAGTATTTAATATTAATATTATGAAAAAGAAAACAGAAAAATATTTAAAGTTTAATAATTAATATTAAATATTTTTCTTTTTTTCTTTTTTGAATTATAATCATTGCCTCTTGTGTGCGCTTTTCCTTTAGGGACGAAACGAAAATATGCCCACAGCAAGCTCAATGTTGGCATTTATGGCGCAATTAGCATTTTTTTGCTAAGTCTAATATATTGTCGGTTCAAATAAATTATTCTTAAATTACTGGCAATTCAATTTTGTTATTTCAAGCTATGTTTCATTAACAATAATACTGTTTTGAAGTAATAATGTAATTTTTAAAGGAATAAATATATATTTTTAAATGCAACAACCGGAGTTTTAATTGAAGTAAATATATTGTTAGATTAACACAACTTTAGTTTCAAAACGAAATATATTATTATTGTAGGTCTAATAGAACTATATTGTTCAAACAACATGTCGTGTATTCTTATACAGACAATAAAAATTACTGAAACAAGTAAAACAAAAGGTTTGAACGTAAATATCTGTTTTTGGTTCAAATAAATCATAATTTTAAAACAAGCTAAGTGTATTCTCCTAAAGAGAATAAATATTCTTGAAACTAGTAAACCATGCGTATGATAACAAAAATCTGTTTTGTAGAACCAAGTAAATCTTAAGTCTTGAAACAATAATCAGGTATTCTCAAACTAGCTGCCGCAACAAAATATGTATATTGTTGAAGCAAGTAAACATCTACTGTTATACGAATAATATGATTACACTCAAACTAACTAAAGCATAATTTTCAAGCTAATGTAATTCGTGTTGTTAGAAAAACAATATCGATATTGTTCCAATAAGTAAACCACTGGTATCAAGTTGAAACAATATTTTGTTGGTGTACAAAAATCTATATTGTCCAAACAATCTAATGTATATTATTTTAAAGACAATATACATATTTTTAAAACAACAGAATATAGTGTGTTGAAATAAAATTTTAGATTTGTTTATCTAAATAAACTAAAGTATCACTTCAAATCAATAAGAATGCATGGCACAAGCAAACTATTATTGTTACAACAACAAAACATTTTTTTTTAATCTAGCAATATGGTTTTATTGAGTGAATACAATTTTCTTATCAATATCATATTGTATGTTTAAGTAAATATAGTCTTCCTCGTATGGAAAACACGATTTGCGTTGAATTAAAGCAATTTGCTTTAATTTGACAATTCCTTTTTTTCCGTGTAGATATTTCCTTATAAAATCGAAAAAAGAATACGGATCTTAGAAGTCAAAAAGCGGACCAGGCTCCAAATCAAGGTAGGATTTGCAAGCAACTGGAAGCACAATAATATGAAGAAGATTATAAATAACTATCTTTACGCAATGTCCCTTACGGGGTAGTCAAAGGCACACAAAATAGGAATCACTATCAATTAGATGCTTCCCCTGACAAACGACACAGAAATCTCTGAGATCTGTGGACCCCAGTGACCTTACACCCATAAACATAAACTTTCAGTCACCTCTGTTCGACCTCGACGAATTTAATTACAATAATTATATTGTTGTCTATTGTTTAGTTTTCATAATCAGTCCCTTTATTTATAGAAAATTTGGATATACTGACCACCAGAAGCCTGCAGCCAGCTAACAATGACTTTAGCCTTGGCGATGTTCTCGGGAGTAGCCTGGGAAGGTGGTACCAGTGTAGTCTTCTCGTTGTATTCGTAGTAAGAGTAATTCGGCTTTGGAGGCTCACCATCTGCTTCTTTCAGACTATGAACCTGTATAACAACAAATGCATTGTCAATAATTGATATTAAACGCCCATATACATACTCAGAAGACCTAGTTTATGGAAAAGGGGTTTACTTATTTAAAATTATGGTATTTTTGTCAAATGAGAATTAGAATAGGAATCACTATTCCATATCCTTTTCGAAAGATCAGTGTGTTGCATAACCTTCACAAAAATATTTTTTCATATTAATTCAATAGTTTCCTGAATGAACTTGAAGCAAACAGACTATATAGCTTTATATGAATGACGTGCCACTTACAGTAACAGATGACGCAAACTCCACAATACTGAAGTAATCTCCAGAGTTGAGCTCACTGAGTATAGTCTGCATTGCTTCACGGAGCTGCACGATCTTACGGTCCATCATGGATCCTGAAGTATCCAGCACGAACACCACATACTTGCTCAGAGGTTGCAGTTCAGTTGGCGCGAAGAAATGAACGAAATACCCATCGTTTACCTGTAAACATAAACAGGATATTTAATCCTGTTGCATCTCTATTGCAGCTGTTCTGTTGCAGCTCAAATCAAGACCCGACCCAATAGCACATTTTGTACTTAGCGCATTTTAAAATAGTTTAATTTCCACTGCAGGCGGTCCGTTACTGCCCTTCGACATAAGGAGGGAGTGGATTGTCTGCCGTCGGAGTCCCGTTTCCTATTAGATTCATATTTTCAAAAGGCATGTAGTACAAACTATGTCCTCATGTAAGCCTACCAAAAGACCAGGTACATTTCGTAAGAAAAAAAGTATCTGTGAACTTATGTACACGCGATAGAAGTAATACAATTTTAGTCTAATAAGATTTCATGACATATACAACAACTCTTTGTTTGTAACAGGAATGATAAAATAGTAAGAAAAAAATAATTGAACGAATTAAAACTACTTTTAATGTAGTTCTAAGTTGTCATGGAAACACTCATCAGCTAACTTCATGGTGTCGGTATTTCGTGACGGTCTTCGTAAAAATTTACTCAGAAGTATTAACTTCAAAAACTTTTAGAAATAGAAGATACCCGAGAGGCAGAATATTTTAGAAAATATTCTAAACGATAGAAGTGTAATTGCTGCCATCACACTTACCAGGATTTCGCCATCCTTGGGTCTTTCCACGTCATACTGAACTACAAACTGCCCGAGGACACCCTCAGGAGACTCCGCTTCCTGGTTATCGTTATAAGCAGAGAAGGATGAATACGAATGGGAGGCAGCGGCCGACTCTTTCATCTTCTGCGCGTATATCTGAATAAGTCTCTCCTGTTCTTGTAAATCTGGAGTAAATGTGATTGTGGCCTCCCGATCATCATGGCTTCTCACGATAACTGCTCTTGAGTTTTCTGAAATGTTGCATAGTAATTAATACAGCTAATAAAAGTAATAATGCATTTTGAAATTAGAATTATCACCCATAGAGGTATTATTCTCATTGAACCTATTCTGTATTTTAAACTTTTTTAACAATAAGGTGCCAAAAACCTGAACATAACTGGCCACCGAGCCCCTGAACGTTTGCAACACTATAATAATATCGTGCTTAGTTACTCACGTGCGTCGTCCTTAGTTGCGTCGATTTCATTTCCAGTTCTAATCTCTGGCACTCTGAGCCCTATAATCTTCTCAGACTCTTTAATATGTACGGTGACTGTAAGTTTAGGGACTATCGCTCCTGGGTGCAGATTTATAGCGTGATGGTAAGCGTTACTGCGACGGACAAGCAGCTCCTCATAGGTTAAGTTGAATACTGCAGTAGAACTTCCTTCTACATTCACTGATACTGTGAAATGGTTTGAGTCACGTGCTCTGTAAAAGTTGAAAGTTGGTACGCTGTTCACAATGGTCCTTTACATAACTAGTAGAGTACCTACTTACATTGAATGCAATAGCTATATAGAGGTTCATTCATATCGTAAATTTGCATAGAATGGATACTTCGAAACAACTTTCGATTTGTTTTGTATTGTATAGGTATACATATAAATAATGCTCGGGTATGTAATCAATTTTGTGCGGTGACGTGTGCCTGAATAGGAACTATATTTTTGACTCTTTTTTGACTAATAATAAGAATTAGTCGTGACTATAGAGGTACTTGGCTTGCAAATAAACACATTGGAAATAATACAAAACATCACAACACTTAAATACAGGCTATAAGAACCTGAATAGGTATACTCGAAAGGTAACATTTGCCGGCTACGGACGAATGGGGCCAAAGTAAACTAAGTATCTACGTTCAACGTCCATTCAAAGAAATAAAGTTAAGTAGGTTTTGAGTTAGCTACTTATTAAAATAATTTAGGTCATACTTAATTATTACGTTTAATTTTGTTTTATCATATTCTTTTATAATATTAGCTAACGATCACTGTAATGTATTGTACAATTTGTAAATACTTATTTATTGGCGATTGGGAAAGAGTGGCCGTGAGATTTCTTGTCAGATTCTATATTCATAGGTTGTACTCATACCTAGGTACCTTTTGCGAATCTGGCAGTGAATGTACCTCCCTAAGTGTAAATGGTACAATCAATCATATTGAAGTTCATAAGTGTTACTATGTGACCTAAATGAGTACTTAGATGTAGTTAAATTTTAACTAAATACAGATATAAAAAAAATAATTTAGTAATTTCTTTCATAAGTTTCGTAATGTGTTGTGCACTGAAGTAGGTATGTGGTGTAGAATTTCGCTCTGATTAGCACATGATATGAAAACTCATTTTATAAACAAAACGATAAAAAAATGTATTACTGAATAATAAGTTGTTGGTCTAAGGTTGTCACAGTCTAAATTTGGCACCCGTGGCCGTGAACTTTGGCTCGTAGATACTATACCTAACTAACAGTTAGACTTAGGTATCTATTGACTCGGTTTTTTTTACCTCAATGCTCGCTTCTAAATATATCTAGTCGTGAGAGTGGATCATGAATTCATTAACTGTGAAAATGTATACTAATATTGATTGTTTGTTTGGTTGAACACGCTAATCTCAGAAACTACTGGTGGGATTTGAAAAAATATTTTTGTGATAGATAGCCCATTTATCGAGGAAGGCTATAGGCTATATATAATTACACTACTACACTGGGGAGCAGAGCAGTAGTCATAAATGTCGACAAATCGGGCAATTTTTTATGCATTATTGTAGAATTTATAAGCGACGGGATTAAATATGTGCGACGGAGGGACGAAATAT
This sequence comes from Thumatha senex, assembly GCA_948477245.1. Taxonomy (NCBI): domain Eukaryota; kingdom Metazoa; phylum Arthropoda; class Insecta; order Lepidoptera; family Erebidae; genus Thumatha; species Thumatha senex. The sequence continues at coordinate 22,723,178 of OX419726.1, forward strand.
TCCACGGGCGAAGCTGTGGGGGTCATCTAGTTTATTATGAACTGATTTCGTTCTTAGATCTTAGAACCTTTAGAACCTCTTAGCTTTTTATTATCTCTTACTACTGATTGTATTTGGAGACCTTTTACACAGAAGACTCACGCAGTTTGTGCTCTAGATAGCTGACTTAGGTACACTTGCCATCCCCGGTAAGTCTTCAAAGTTCTTTTGTCGGTGTCTATTTTCCTTTCGGTGATTGTACCTCCATGGTATGTCCGATTCTCGTTTTTATTTTTTCTAAACCATTTATTGCTAGATGTCGTATTATGGGTCAAATTAGATCATTAGTGTTGAGTTGTTTGGGAGGAGTTTGAGGACAAAGCGAAAATCCGAATCGGAAACACCCCAACATTTTTTCTGTACCCGTTTCCCCGTACTTACGTATTAATCCAGGATATTTTTTTAATTGTGAAATTTATTTAGTATATTCTAATATTTCTTAACTAATGGACTATATATTGTCTGAAGTAAATGGATTATTATTATTATAACTCTACGCAGCAAAGATTATTTAAAATCATTTGAAATAAAGTCTAAACAAATGTCACATATTTCCAACGGCCCATCACTCCGGAATTTTGTGATACGATTTTGTTTACATTACATTTATATTAAATGTTGCTTGTATGTATATTAAAGAATACTGCAAGGAGTTCATTCAGAGAACACTTACTTCGCAGAAACGTGTGCGGCTCCCAAACCCTGAGACACAGCGTCTGTGTAAATTTTCTTCGCTTCTTCCTTTTCTTTTACGTACGCTTTGTAAGATTTGCCATCAAGCGTCCTGGAATAAAGTTGAATGCAGTTTTTAATTTACACCTTACAAAAAGAGTAGAGGAACTGGGAAGCTATCTTAGACACGGGTCTATCACTTTAGATAGAGACACGAATCCGAATGCACTAGGGACAAGCAAATCCTATACCAACTTTTAAGCTAGTCACGCTCAGGGTCCGCGCGTGACTACGGTAGGGTCCGCGCGTGACTACGGTCGGTGCCGGTGCAACATAGCTGGTCAGGCAACAAATAGGTATAAAACATAACGCCGTTTAACCTCGTTAAAATAAAATATACTTGGATTATGAAATACTTCTTCAAATGATTATTATCCCACTTAATTGTTTACAATCCCTCGTAGGAATTTAAAGATGTAGGTAACTAACTTCAGAGTATTTTCTAGAATAAGACGAGCTGACGAGCTCCCACCACTAAATAAGTAATATACTTACCTACTGTCACGTGTGCCTAGTAAGAATTTTCGATAAAATGTACATGTATTTTGTCGACATCTTCAAAAAGACTATCTTGTCTAAATTGGAAAGAGAAGAGACTCACAAAAATGTTATAAAGGCACTTCCTTTACACAGAGCCTGATTCATCTCACGTTAGATTTTGACAAGGGTAATTTACCTATTAGGAAATTGTTCTTACATGATGAATCCGCTTATAAAAGCAGTCTCTGGCAGAAGTACCCTGAAGTGAGCCTCCTGCGCGCGTTTGGCCGGATTGCGAACGCGCGCTACCACCGTCGTGTGCGCATATCGCAAGGACACTTCTGATATCACTTCCATTTCGGTCAATTTGATCGGTGGACTCGCCTCCTCTGTAGTTACATCCGCCACCGAAGGCACTGTCGCTGTCGTTGTCGTTGAAGTCTGTACAACATTCGAATACATAAGTAGGTATACTTTATACTGCATAATGCAATGTGGAACTTTTAAAATAATATTTTGTACTTTGACTGTTATATGAGGTATCTACTTACTGCAAATTTTTGTTTAAGTACGTTAGAAGGGTATTCTTTTAGGTTGTTTTAAGATGTTTGCCGTTTAAGTTACCAGATATAAAATCTTACTATTGTTATAATGTGTGAAAGTTCTGGAAGATGTTAGTTACTCAATCACAATCTAACCTCTGAACCAATTTCGCGAAACATCGCGAGCATGCGGCTACCGTCTGGACTAATGCGCGGAATTGTTAGTCAATTTGTCCGGGCCTTTTTAAGTAATTTTGTATTCTATCATGCATTTAATTTATGTATTTTCATATGATATCATATTTATTTAGTACACAAGCAACAATACATATATTTTAAAATCTGTTCAAATTTTAATTCAATTTCAATTTTTAATTAAATTATTTATTCATACGATTAAGTTAATACAAAAATAGTTTACAGTTCACTAGGCAAGCCTGTCCTGTGGGTGTCAGCTACGAACAAGATTAAGTTTGGGAATTCATTCATTAACAATGTTTTTTATGGTGTCTGTGGCATTGTTTATATTTTTTTTCTATTTAATATTTTATTGGTGTATGTAAACTATTTTTTTTTTAATACTTGGTATATTTAGTTCGAGGCGAAGGGGTAGTGGCGCCATCTCATGCACGCCGTCATTGGCTTCCTCTAAAAATCAGCGCTGTCAAACTGGGTCTCCAGTGGAGACAGCATTACGCTGAGAGGAGGCCGCACAGTGACTAGGATTTTAAGATGTGGCTTGTTATTGTTTTTTTATTTCTTTGTGTGGAATAAAAACTTTTTTTTATATACCGTTTTATAGGGTATAATAAATAGTTGACAAAATTAATGCACTGGCTGCGTTTTGTCCCGGGAACAGTTCCTGTGGGAAACGGGTATGGGAAAACTTTAATAAACCTGCATCTGAGGCGGAATCTTCAGAAACAAAATATTTGGATTGAGGTTTAGGTGGTCGGATTACTCAATGCCTATGTTATAAACCTGTTCTTTCCTTTCGTAATTGAGTAACAGGCGCGGACTCGTCAATGACGTAAGCACTATAATCTTTTATGTAATAAACAATATTAGGAAATAAAATTTATAGAAGTTCAATCCAAATATAGACGGGTTTTTACGTTCCTTGTTTTAGTGATTAATTTAGTTAAGTTGCCTCGGTGGCGCTGTGGTAGTGGATCTTGCAGGTGCTGAGGTCTCAGGTTAAGATCCAGGGTCGGAACTAATATTTGTCATAGACATAGACATATTGTCACGCCTTTATTCTCGAAGGGGTAGGCAGAGGCATACTATACGCCCACATTTCACCGTATGCACTTTTGTCCCACGTGACAGGTGGTGAGACCGTTGCCGAATATTTGTATCGTAGTTTAGATGTTTTCTATTTTTTTTTATACCACTGAGGTGGCAGACAAGCATACGGCCCACCTGACATGTATACCGTGTATTTATTTGTTCAAATATTTGTATCGTAGTTTTGATGTTTTCTTTGTATAACATGTATTTATTTGAACAAATATTTGTATCGTATAGTTTAGATGATTTCTATGTATACATGTTATTTTTTAGTAATATAAATATACTTATCCTGTGTCTAAGTGTAAAAAATGTGTATTATAAAATTTAAAAAATAATATAAAATTTAATGTAATAAGAAATTAATTATTAGTAAGAAAGAGAATGTCTTACTGAAAATGTAACCAATAAATAAAGTGCGCGCGGATATGGGCGGGACTCGCACGGCCTAGAGACGCTCTGGGGAAATCCCTTGCCGGTATTGTGATGAAGAAAACTAAAGCAAGGACTTACCGTATCATCAGATCGCGCTACTACCATGGTGTCTTGAGTAGGTACTGCAGCCGAGCGGACCAGGGCCACCAAGCACAGCGCTCCAAAGGGCGCAAGCCAGCGGGCCATGGTGATGCAGTTCTTCCTGTTAGGGAATAACACAAATAATAAATTAAGTTACTGTTTCTCTAGAGAGAGAATATTGGCAAAAAAAAAATAAAAAACAATATCAGTGCTCACATCCGCACAACAATCGGTATTATTGCTCGAATGATCAAAAAGACCATACGTTTGATCAGGTTTGATCATTTAAGATTTCTTTGTAACTGATTTGTTCATTTTAGGTAATCTTAGCTAGTATATCCGATAAATAATATTAAAGTGACTGTTTGTAATTCCAAATTAACAGCTTTTCACTAAACACATGTGATAGTATAAAAAAATCTGTCTGATTGTCGGTTGGAGTTTAACGGGACTTGCACTGGCAGATGGCTGATGTCATAAGGAGTTACTTAGGTCCGTATTCCAGAACGTTACTCAATACTCAATCGAAAAGAGAGTAGATAAACTTTGTACTTTGTTTTCTTCTTATTTGTTTTTCTTTTATTATCATTTGTGTGTACATAAATAAATAAATAATAAAAATAATAATAGATTTTATAAGGCAAAATCTAGTCATTAGCTAGTAATGAGAAACGTTTGACGTTTTTATCCCGTAATTCCACGGGAACGGTAACTATACGGCCGAAACCGTCCTCTAGTTGAAGAATCAATAACTATCTAATTCAACAGTACCTACCTAGTCATAATAAGAAAAAGCAATCTTAGAATCTAAACAATTCTCATAATGTCGTCTGTAAAGTTATGTGAAGTACTATTAAGTACACAAAATGAAGATAGGTATCATAGCAGATTAAACTAGTCATATGGTGAAAGAAAAGTTCTGTCTAGCAATGACAAGGTAATAAAAATGTACTTCTACATTTTCTTTTTGAACTTTCTCGGCTTCTCTTTGTCTCTTCTCTCTATTTCAATACGGTAAACCGCCTGTTAGGGGATAAAAGTGTGACTAATTAGCAACATATTTTGTAACATGTTCATTGTCTGAGAATTATTATTATGTTATTTTTTGTACGTCGAGTTCTAGTGATCGTGATGTATTTATCCTTGTGATTTCTCCCACATAATAGAGTCTAATTTAAACTTCAGATTTTTTATCGTTATCCATAAGGAAACTGTAACTTCTTACTATTAAATTCATTTTTTTTTTTTAAAAAAAGCTCTGTTACTTCTGACAACGACTAATTAACTTCCCTCAACAAACTCGGTTCATCAGACTTCTTGTTGAAAATAAAATCAATTAAATATTTTTTTCAGAACGATTCGATCTCTCTTTTTATAATAAATATATCCATCACGCCTTATCCCCGAAGGGGTGGTAGAGGCATATTATATGCCCACTTTTCACCGTGTGGATTCCTGTCCCACGTAATAGGTGGTGAGCCCATTGCCGTGTTGAAATAGACAGACGCAGGTTGTGGCTACCTGCTGTTGAAATTTTTCAAGCCGCCCATAAGGCCTTCAACCAGGCTTAACGACTGCCATTTTACTGGCAACCGGGACCAACGGCTTAACGTGCCTTCCGAAGCACGGAAACGCTCGCAAATGTAAATGCCACAAAGTGGTCACCCATCCGAGGTCCAGCCATAGATAAAGTTGCGTAACTCAGTGATCGTTTACAGAACACTGAGACCGCGGGGCCACGAGCGCTTCAATAGAAGCTTCTCTTTAATAGAAGAGATAAAAGTAGGAGATATATTCCTCATACCCGTTAAGTACTGAACTTAGATTAGAAATATATTGACAGATTGGGATTGGGTAGGTAGCCCGGTATACCTACATACTGGGCTACCTACTTAATCCCAATCTGAGGGCCGTATTCCAGAACGTTTATCAACACTCAAGAAACACTTGAGAGTAGATTTTATAAGGCAAAATCTAGTCTCAAGCGTTGATCGAGTATTGAGTAACAGAACGCTTCGTATCCATGTAGTCCTGTATCATTGGGTTCTTTTGCACGCCTCATAAGCGAAGCGTTGAGGTGGGTACTACTGTCACTTCGCGCAAAAGATTTGATTTTTCAAACTTAAAATGTCTCTAAATATCATATATTGCACTTGTAAAATAATATATACACACACATATCAAGAAAAAACACAATTTTTAACACTCATGATATTTTTGATGCCATTTTTGTTATTTAAACTAGTTAAAAAATGTTTAAAAAAGTTCCGTCTTGGACGTCCGTGTGTCTGTATGAGCGTATGTTAACACGATAACGACCGAAATACTTTACTAACCGAGTCTTTTTTTTTCTCTTACGCTTCAGTATAATTAGGAATAGAACCCTTTTATTCACGGTCTGATTCGATGTGGTTTAATTGTTATTATCTTTACTTTATTTATTTCATAACCCCTACGCGATAATTCATAGCAAAGTTTGTAAGCTGTAATATATGAAATTCTATTCGTGTCAGGCGTGCACTTTTGGGTTTTCCAAAATTATTTTATTTTGTGTTCGGCCAGCTTTAATGGAACCACATTAAATATTACGTAATAAATAAATATGATACCACGGTTCTGAGCTTTGTAACGTGACAATATCTAACAATTTGATAAACATAATCAATCAAAACATCTGATGGCATGCACTGCTTGAGGTTCTTTTTTATTATTTACGAAAAAAAATAAGGTCCTGCGCCTTCCATATCCAATCAACCAAACAATCAGTACAATCTGATAGTATTCTTTACGTGCCTAGTATGAAATCAAGACCGTCCCGCTGTTTCTACGCTTAGATCTTTTTAAATACTTAACAGATTTTAATGCAGTTTTAGCAATAGATAGAGTGAGGCAAGCGGAAGGTTTATATGTATTATACATGCATGTTGGAATCTACCTACATTGCACCCGTATAAAGCCGGACCTATACACTATAAAATGTTGCTAAAAATTCAGTATGCAAAGATCACAGCAAAGTAGGTACGCTATAAATCTAAAATGTAGTCATTTTGATATGATAAGATTAAATATACCTTCTTATGAAAGCGCAACTATCGTTTAAATAACCTAATAATATAATAACTATAACTAATAACCTAATATCACGCCTTATCCCCGAAGGGGTGGCAGAGGCATCCATATTGTATGCCCACTTTTCACCATGTGTATTCCTGTCCCACGTAACAGGTGGCGAGCTCATTGCCGTGTTGAAATAGACAGACGCTGGTTGTGGAAGTTGAAACCTGCTGTTGAAAAATTTCAAGACGCCTAAAGGCCTTCAACTTGACTTAACGACTGCCATGTTACTGGCAACCGGGACCAACGGCTTAACGTGCCTTTCGAAGCACGGAAACGCTCGCAAATGTAAATGCCACAAAGTGGTCACCCATCCGAGGACCAGCCATAGTGAAAGTTGCGTAACTCAGTGATCGTTTACAGAACACCGAGTCCGCGGGGCCACAAGCGCTTAAGTAACCTATTAACTCATATCACGTTCTCATTTATCCCGTTACTCTGCGAGCTCCCTGTTGATAACAAATAACACGGTCACGGTCAAGTGTGTATCGGGTACCTACTTACTCGGAATTGGAAATAATAACCAGCAAACAATATGATAAATATACATAAGTTTAAATCATTTCTCATCTGTAATGTATGATACTATACGAGGTAAATCATTATGTAACCTTTTGTTTTTTTTTGGGATTGCCCAAGATCGTAACAGCTGTAAGCAGTATTTACCTCCGGTAAATAACTTTTTGTTATTATGAGAATACAAGTGTTGTGATTCCGAGAATTGATTTGTATAAAATTGAGACTTATCCTTAATTCTATTGAATTTCTGTAAGTAACACATTTATACATTATTGTAAACAGAAATTCAAGTTTAGATATAAATCCACACACGGATATAATCACAGAACAGAAAAAAAACTGTTTTTTCTGTTCTGTGGATATAATCATTTATTTATAAATTTATAATGATTATAGTATCTTGTAAGGTAGGTATATAATTGTATTGTATGTTTCAACATTTTTTTTTCAATAAAAAAAAATAAAACTAAACTATCTTCACGCTGTATCCCTGACGGGGTAGTCAGAGAGGACAGATCGCCAGGCTTCGCGATCCATGCATACTTCTGAATACTTTTTCAGTAAATCATTCAAAGTATCTAAATTCATAGAGTACACAAACAAATTCACCTCGTAGTGGACAGTAGAATCTAATACTCGTACATCATTATTATGAAATTCTTTCTTTGAAATGTACCAAATCATTTATCGTGCAAGATAGATATCATACAAGAATAGATGATATATATAACTTATTTATAATTAATTAGGTTCTACATATTTGACCTTTAAACAGAATGCAATATGTAAACAACACAATTAGAAATCTTTTCTACGCTAGAATTTGACTTTTAATAACTATCTAACTTATTATTTAACTTAATAAGTTTAAGGAAGCGAAAGAAGTATGCATGGATCACGAAGCCTGGCGATCTTTCCTCTCTGACTACCCCGTTAGGGGTACAGTGTGAAGATAGTTAGTTAGTTTTTTAGTTAGCTAATAATATCTAATATCTTAAAAATGTATTTTTTCAACAAAGCAATTTGATTTATATGTAGAAAATACGAAACAAAATTTCAGACTCGATATAAACTATTAGTGCCTAGAATTAAGTTTTAACGAGAGACGCCAAGAGCTATTATACCTAACAGGTTTACACGGAAAGGTGTGATGAAGATGATGTCATCTAACACCAGTCAATTTACCTAAGCGGTGTTATATTATATATAAAGGCAATAGTGCAATGGATTACCTAACTCTGGACTTACTGGGTACTGTGGGCATAAGGACCGCCCAATAAGGATTGATTTAAAAATAAATCTTTTATGACATTTGTTATGGTTATTATATGAGTGTAATTGTGTAAACATATAAAACATCGATAAAATATATTCAGGATTTTTTTTTATAAATTCTTATTAGGTCACTCTGTGTACTTGTATCTTTTGACCACTACACTAACTGGTTTCGGAAATTCTCAATCTGGTATACGTCCATAAGTAGTCAAGGACCAAATAGTTACTCACATCACAATCTCACTACAACGGCAGCTAGGTGGTTCTCTACCCACAGCTTTAATATTCCCGTAAAATAGTCGTCTTAGACCTTATGACATACATATACGATCGATTCCTAAGTTGTGTTAGTATCTTCAATCAACTCACGAGGACAGATTCAGCATTAATTTAAAGGGCGAGCAAGGTACAGCAGCTTAACTGTATAGCCGCTTTTATGATATTGTTTTGGCTAAGTTTTGGTAAGGCTTCCGAACGAGTTGTGCTGAACATAACCATAGTCATGACGAAAATCATGTCTAAAGTTCATATCGTGGCCACTTCAATTTATGATCAGGCAGTCTAAGCTTAAAGTGGTTGACGATTATGTATACCTAGAACAAACCATTTAGTCGATAAGTTAAATCGAACAAAGGTCAATTGTCGAATCCAATCCATTTGGGTAACCTCGAGAAGAATATCTTTTCCTCCTAAATATTGCAGTGTCTGAAGAGCAAGGTCTTTGACGCACTGAGATGTGGTGTGGTTTCAATCAGAAGCTCACTGTCATTCAGAGGGTATCTGTGACAATGAAAGCCAAATACACAACGCCATCTGATTCCAAACTAAGCAGAGCTTGTACTATGGTAACCAGATAACTGATAAAAATACTTATATATTTCTAAAAACATACATATTTTAGATAAATAACACCCAGACACAGAATAAACCATCGTGCTCATCACACAAAGTTTTATCCTGGGTGGGAATCGAACTCACGACCTTTTGCGTAGCAGTCGGATACACTCCCACCGCGCCACAGAGGCAGTCGTATATCGGATATATAGCCAATGGACCAGGACACCTAGATGGCGCCTAAAACAGGACAAAACACAGGACATGTGGCATCTCCAACTCATACGATAAAGAAAACAATTTCAACTTATCATGTCCCGTAGAAATTAGGTAACTACGCTAAACGAAGGCGTAAAGACCAGTGCAAACATATCTAACGCATAATCACAGACGAATGATCATACAGTCATTGCACGAAGTCGTCTAGACCGTCAATCGTGGGAAGAGCGAGAGGACGCGGAGAAAACCCGAACCTGAATTTTAGATGAAGATTAATTTAAAAATTAAAAGTAAATATCCCGAATCAAGAACAATAACAACTCGTTTAGACCGGTCTTAATGAACAGAAAAATATGGTATATGCTGTAACTTTCAGGCTACTTGATGCAGTAGCACTTTAGCATGTCGTAGAAAAACCATCAAAGTAACAGTATACCAAATTTCAGATCAATCGGACTTGTGAATTAAGTGAGATCCCTTCATCACCTAAGAAGTGAGATGACCGTCTGACAAATAGACTTAGACTGTATTCTGAAAAAGGCTAGGTAGTGATGGGAAATTCCCCAGTCACCAATAATGGTCTCAAGTTTTGGATGTTAGTTTTAGAGCGCCGTACCAATCAAGGAACCCTTATAGCTTCAGCATGTCTGTTTGTCTTTCTGTCCGTACTATTTGTCGGAGACCTTTATAAAAGATAGTTGTTATTACAGTACCAATCTATTGGCGTATCTTAGAGTACACCCTTCCCGAAAATTAGACTCTCCATAATCCCATAACTTATGTACCAAAATTTATTAAACGCACCTTCGCATACATAGTATTAGCTCACTTTATTCATTCTAACATTAGTTAGGATTACATATTTATAGAAGTTTAATAACAAATTTATAGAAGTTGAAGTACTCAATATTGATTTACAAAATAAACTAATGTCAAACTGTTAAAAACAAAGCTGTTCGATAGCTTAGATTCAAAGCTAATTTCTGTAGAAAAAGTTGAACGAACTTAACATAAAACTGGTAAATCTAGTTGACTTTTTTTAGGAATCTAACAATTTACATTTTGTATCCGTTTAGCGACAAGAGCACGATTCCTGTTTTGGTAAAACTGGTTTTTCACAGGAATCAGATGGCAGTTTGATGTGATAACCTAACGATTGCCTTTAGGCAGCCATGCCATGGTATGCCCAAGACCGTTGAATGAATTTGATTTCGACTTCATCTGGGTGACGCTGCGTTGTGCATTGCTGATTTGGAACAAATAATTATAACTAACTATCTACCTAACTACCTTCACTTTGTATCCCTGACGGGGTAATCAGAGAGGTCAAGTCGCCTTGCTCGGGATCCATGTTTACTTCTTTCGCTTACTGTAGATTCATAAATCGTTTCAAACATGCACTTCTGGGTATCCGAGTATTTTTGTCATTACGTTTTTACAAATACTTGTATGATCCACAAATTATGTCTAAATATGTTAAAAAGTTTTCTACATGTAATTTGTATGTATTTAAAAATTATATAAGTATGTTTATCAATTCTCTAATTTGGGCCTTTTACCAACTTAAATATAATATCCCTCACTCATTTAAAAGTTACCTACGATTTAGTGAAAGTAATATACTTAATTTCTTATTAAATAGATGTATTGTGGATTACATTTATGGTACTAACTATATTAAGTAGGTACTTATTACGAATGATGAACCGCAATTGAAATTGGTTGGTTACATCACGATATGCCTTGGATCCATAATAATATTACGTACATAAGTATTTACTTGCATTATTTTTTTTTTAGTTGCAGTGATTCGCAATATGTAACTGCTAATTTTACTATTACACCTATTTAGATTTAAATTGTGCAAAAACCCGACGATAGTTCTGCCGTACTAGAACCGACTTATCGTTTCTGTGTCTAGCCGAGTGCCTTGAGTGTGTCCTCAGATGTCCCAGTGTATTACTATTCTACCTTCTAAATAAATAAATATAATAATTAAATATACCTACTCATCCTCATCCATACTCATCACTTCTACCTGATAAACTTACTCAGCAATAAGGTTTGTAAAGAAAAATAAAAGAACAACGACGTTCACAACTTTAGACACTATCGTCACAAGAGATGGTGATTACATACCAGTTTTAATACATTATTAGGTATCACGATGTTATTGTAATTGTTATCATGTCTTGTACCACAAAGGTTAAAAGTTAATTTTTGATGATACCTTTTTAACGATAGCACAAACGTGTACGCTGTACCACGAACAACATAGCAATTTAGTAGATATTAAATCATTCCTTTCGAAGTAGGGCTTCTGAGTACGTAATCAACTTTTAGTTAAACCTAATTCGCAAGTGGATCAATAGGATGTACAGGTATTAAGTACAGCACCGATAGGTTTTCAAGCCTAAACAAACATATATATATATATAAGTATTCCTAGCTCGAAAACGCACTGGATTCTATACATTCATTGAAATCTATCAATCAATTTCAAGGTCTAAAAGCATATATTGTGAAGTGGTCTAAGCTAAAGTGCTGTAGTCACATACTCGTAGAGGCATAGTAATATAGTAGGCTTTGAATTCGTTATGGTTGTTTTTCGTTTGTACTATGGTTACAAAACAAGTTTAGCTTCGATCGAATCGAGCGAGGAAATAAAAAACGGCCACTAATATAGTAACAGTGAAGAAAATACTTGTTTGAGAATATTTCTTACGGTGCAGAATTCGGTTACATCAAGTAAAAACGAACATACTGTTCTTGAAAAACCAAATCATCGAATATATATTGGTCCTTAATTGTACTCTCCGTGTTTCAAGTAAACAGTTACAAAACTGTTGTTTACAGAATCACTCCTTTGCCTACAACCTATAAACAACGTCAAAACAATGACATTTTCAAACACCGGCAAGGAGCCGAATGATACTTGGTTACATAAAGGCAATACTTACTCGTTTGTTTACGCTCAACGAGATGATTGCACCAATTGTCCCTCAAGCTCTGGCACGTTCCACGTTCAGCCTCGGCAGTAGAAACAGTTTGAATGACGAAGGCGCGGTTTGGAGCGTGTTTGCTCGTCGTCGGCCGGCAACAAACTCGTAAAACACGACTCGCGATCGGTTTAATATATTGTGTTGTGGATTGTTGATCATTATGTACGTAGATGTGCTATCGGCCTCGGGTTGTGGGGTTCCCAGTGTGTCTTAGAGTTATATTTTTCTCAATATCATTATCTACACTAGGTATAGGTATCGTTGTCACTGAAACTATAGTTGATGGCAATAAATTATAGACATTCTTTAATTTTGGGCGACTTGTTTTCGACATTCCTAATACCGATAGTCATTATTCATTTATTGGTGCAAGCTTTCGTTACTGCGTGCTCGACTTCATTGGTACCTATTATCATACAAGCGCATAGTTCGTACCTACTGATCTTTGTCTACCTCGCAAGGTGTTCACGTAGGGATTCCTAGTAGGGAGTTCAAGTCACGTTGAAGCTGACACTAAGTACCAGTTTATTACTTAGTTAATTTGAAAATAGACTTTTTAATAAGTCTTTAAAAATGCTACACGATTCTTGACAATGTGGTTGCCATTCAGATGTTAACTGTCACTCAGAGAGCAGTGATTGCGGTATAAAAACTTTTGCAAATTTAATATTTGGGTTTCATCATTTTGGGAATACAACAATTCACGGGCGTAGCCATATTTTTGGACTTCATAAACCGGGGGAGGGGGGGGGGTGGTTAACAATATTAACAATCATCATCATCCGAGCGAGTTGTGTTCACGGCGCCCGGGGTCCGCTTTTCCACTTCTCCTCCTCCATTTCGCACTGTCATCGGTATTCGATAACCCTAATAGCGAGATCGCGGATGCGAGAGTTCCTCCACACAACCACCGCAGTATTTTCATTGCCGCGACACGCAGCACCTGCTTGTGTGACTCTAACAGAGACCAAAGGTGTTATAGTCCTGTCCATTCTGACCGGTAATTTTGGGTCACAAATTACACCAGGCATCTCCCACTACTTGTGCTGATGCAGCAGCAATGTGTGTCTTGACGCCACAATCGATGTTACTGGACGTAATACAGATCCCAGGTATTTAACCTGGTCCGTGCGTTTGACTAAATCAACGTCTATGCCGGCGGATGTGGGACCTGTAGTGCCAAGTACGTACTCGGTCTTGGCCACAATAAGTAAATATAGGGGTTGCTCATGCGAGTCCCTGATTCTGAACTGAACAAAAAACGGACTATGACCAATTGGGGTACACCAGCAAATTGAAACGATTTTAAAGTTCCGATTAAAACTTTTCGGACCCCAAATCTATTTGGAGCCCTAAGTACTGCACTTAGGTCAGAAAGTATACTTGATCATTCAGGCCCTTTCGGTGCGGAAATTAAATTTAGAGATGCTCGCTCAAGTCTTTGATCACTGCTGATATTTAACCTGCTTATCACACAAAAATCTCTAAATATACACTAACTGTCCGTTATAAAGACGTCTATCTCTTTCCTTGTGACTTTTCGGGCTTCGCCAGGTTAATTTATTGTCATTTTTCATTCATTGTTGTAGTCCCACTTTGGCGGTTACGTAATAGCAACGTTGCATTGAGCCTTAGTAGCTCCGTATAATGCTGTCGCTATGTCCTCATGCACGGCTTCAGCCTTGTCAGGGACCCGAGGTCGTGGCATACACTGGAATACACTGGAGGTGTTCAGGAATACCTATCGATGAGCACTGCTGCTTCCACAACGCTGCTATAAAAGTCATTCATCATAAAACCGATACCGTCTTCGAAAGAATGCTTTCCAACATCTTTCCGAAAGAGTAAAGGTCGCTGGACGCAAGGGTTAGTGTGTCCTCCCCCTTTCTCATCGCTCGCATAAACCCAATATGGGCCTGTTTATGCTACCTACTTCTCCTCAAGTTCGGTAAGGCGCTCGTCCAGCCGTAGGCTATTTCCATAGATTGCCAGAGTCAATTGTGTATGGGTAGCCTTCTGTAACCTGCAGTAAAACAAGGTATTTTTTATAAAATTATTTTTCATTCATCAACGTAGTCTCCTCCAAGAGCGATACAGTCCCTCCAACGCTTTTCTAACTTTTCTATCCCATGCGTGTAGAACGATTTGTCTTTGGCTTCAAAATAAGTTGCTGTGATAACTTCACTATTTGAGTCAAAATTTCTACCCTGGAGTATTTTTTTGAGATCTGCCAACAGCCAGTAATCGCTGGGGGTCAAGTACGTCACATGACAAGGCGCGTTGTCCTGGTGAAACACAACTTTCTTTTTGTTCATTTGAGGCCGTTTATCCGCAATTTCGTACTTCAATCGCTCCAATAAGCACATGTAATAGTCACTATTTATATTTTGCCCCTTTTCGAGGTAGTCGATGAAAAGTATTCCATGCGCATCCCAAAATATAGGCGCCATAACATTACCGGCCGATTTCTGAGTCTTTGGCCGCTTCGGGCGGCTTTCACCAGCCGCTCTCCACTCCGCTGACTACCGATTGGATTCTGGAGTAAAATGGTGTTCCTATAACATTTTATAAGCCATTGCTGTGCTTCAACGGTATTTTTTCCCATTAAAAAATAATGTTTTATCAATACGCGAAACTCGTTTTTTTCCATTGTATCGAAACTACAAGCGTAGCGTCACTTAAATGTCTGCAAAATCAATATTATTATGGTCCATTTTTAAAAATTTGCCGCATATCTTTTATTGAAGGCCAGTACTTTTTAAAAATCAAATGAGTTTTTACTTGTTAAACTGTAATATACGCCATTTCCAAGTTAGTCTCGGGACTTATTGAACGATCTAGTACAATCTGCTATAGAATACCTAAATTATTGTACGATCTATCCAAAAATTTACACATTAGTACAAGTATTGAAAAACCCTCTCCAAAATTTAAACCAGGCTACGCCCGTGCCACAATTAGAAAATTCTACATTTGTTAATTAAACATTTTGTTCTGAAGGATACTTGGAGTGTCGCTTCGTGATGAAAATCGTAACGGTCAAATATTTGTGAATGTGGACAGACATAGCTTGTAAATCTAATAGTCGATGGGACATAGAGGAGCTCATGTTGCAACTATGTACCTTTAAGTGTAAAGAAGTTAAGCCTCAAACAAGGTAAATTAACGACCTCATTAAATGTTTCTGGATACCGATTGCACAAGGCCCACCAAATCCAGCAATATGGGTGCATTTTTATAAAAAGCTTTTAGACACTTCGTTATCCTGCTTTGAGGACAGCAGGGTGACTTTGTGTGGACTTCCAGCCGTTGAGAGGGACCAAACCACCGTGATGCCCCAACCAGGTCGCAGGATTGGGTATAAGTTAAGCGTTCAAACACGGCGGAGCGATGCTAACCGCCATTTAACCCTCAGAGAGCCAGGTCTCTGAACCTCTGCTCAAGCCCACTCTTTCCGCTTTGCCCCTATCGCCTCCCTAGCAAAGGAAACGACGACGGCGGCCCAGTAGGTATGCGTCTATTGACTGAGATGGTAAAAAAAACGCGGTTCTTAACTACATCTTCGAATGCTATATTAAGGAAAAATAAGGAAATATTTCGAGGAGTTCTACAAAATATTTCCTTATTTTTTATTTGTCAGAAATAACCTCAATTATCACACAAATAATGTTAAATTCTCACATTACATTAACAAAAACTTAACTGTAGTTAATTAACTATCCTCACGCTGTATCCCTGGCGGCGTAATCAGAGAATACAGATCGCCAGACTTCGCGATCCATGCATATCTACGAGTACTTCTTTCATTTCCTGATTTTTTCAAACATGCACGTCTGGGTATCTGAGTACCTACCGTTTTTCGACCTTTCAGGTTTTGAGCAATCTGCTCACTTGTTGGACGAGACCAACCAACGGAAGAAGCCCACCTTTTTCCAGCTTAATGCTGACACTTGCACACTGCATTCAAACCTGCCATATTGCGTAAAGCAGACCCGACACTATCAGTACTTTAGAGAAAGTTTGTATGTGTATTTGTCACTTCTACACCTACAACGGCTGCACCAATTTTGATAAAATTGGATGTGAAGGTAGCTGACATCCTAGGTAAGCTACTTTTTATCCCGGGAAAAGGTTCCTGTAGGAACCGGGTACGGAAAACAATATCTACTATATAAGCAGAGGTTTGTGAGTGGTATATTTGTTACTTTTACGCGTTCAAACGGTTTATCGAACTTTGATACAATATTTGACTGGGTGTAAGGGGCCCCACCAAGATCTCCGGGGCCCAAGCGACCTTACCTGCTAGCGGTGCACCGGCTGACTAGCTGACGAGGCAATTGCGCAAGAGCCCTGACGCTTACGGGGATGGAAGATCAGAAGGCAGTCATTCCCACCCAACAATGCCAAAAAATAGCCAAATTAAAGTGAACCCCAGACTCCAAATCCAAGTAGCGTTTGGAAGCAACTGGAAAAACACTTAAGATGAAGAAGAACAGATATTTGATTCTAAGTCAATAGTAAGTGCGTCGGGTCAGCATTACTTAATATGTAAAGTCGTTATCATTTCATTTGACAGATAGTGTCGGTATCGGTACCGCTAGTACCAGTACCTATCTATCACAACGTAATTTAAAAAAAAATACATACATAATGGAAAGAGAATTAATTAATCTGTGATAGTACCACAGTATAGTATCTAGTTCTGTTGCCGGTGTTTAAGTAGTCTAGTTAACAAATGCTTTAAACAACTTTTTTCTTAGTCTCCGAAAATTATAGTTGGAATATCATGTAGGAAATGTAGATGTTTGAAAATTTTTAAGTAGTTACCACTCGTAAAAATCGAATGACATTATTTTCGGCGTCTGACAAAAAAACATCAAATAGGTATAATTTTCAGAGACTGAGAAAAAGTTTGACCCAAAAGCACTCGTTTTATTGACTCGTTGTTGACTAGAGTATTGTCTCTGCCGGGAATTCCGCGAAACGCACGGTTTACCGAGTTTACCGTTACACTGGCCGATGATGTATTACCTATTCGGAAAGTTCAATAATGAATGTCTCACTTTAGATTTTAGATGCATAAACTTGTGTAACGTGAACTTATAGCGCAATTACCTTATCTTTACGAATAAGTAAACAAGGCACGATTTTCCTAGTAAGATATCATTATTAATAATAAATAATTTTCTTAGTATTAAGATAAATAATTAACTACAAGTTCACAGTTATCTAAAAAAAACTTCTTTTTAGAAAACCGCGGACACTTGAAATGAGTTCAAGAAGAAAACATTAGTTTATAATAATCTAGTAGGTATTAGAATTTCTTAGAACGAATATTAAATTCTACATAATTTTTTCCTGAAACTGAAGTAAGGCGACTGAGAATAATAAAATTATGGACCTAATAAATAAAATTGTTTTTCTTATACTTCATTGTATTGTTGTTGATTAATTATCATTTTATTTAGAAGGTTAAGGTGTATCGAAACCGGGGGGCACAGCTAGCCCCCATTATCCCACGCTCCCTAAGGAACTGCAGAAACAAGCCCGTATATCGCAACGCTCTCAGGCGCATCTTTGGGAGCAGTGCAGGTAAAGAGCGCCGATGAGGAGTGCGCTAAAGGGTGCAAGGGAACACGGAACCGCCCTGTGAATATCAGTAGGCGGACGTCCACTCAAACAAAGCCGCCCCGAACACCACGGAGCCGGGGTGGGAGCATTGGTCCAGATCGCTCACGCACTCGCAGTGCCTCTCACAGGTACTTGATAAAACAACCATGTCCTGTGGAGAACTGAGCGAGGTGGCATTTTGGTGGATCTAGTGCGCTCTTTAACCAAGCTCGCAGGACAGGCCGGACAAAGTATAATTACAGCAGTTTCAACGGTTCAGGGACTGTTTTGTTTGTCCAACGAAATATTCGAATTTTTTTGTGTCCACTTCTGCGAGAGAGGATCCAACAGGACTTCGACAGACAGACAACCTTGAGATGTAAAAAGAAAAAAAATATACAACATAGTTCAAAGGTAGCTCTCGAGAATGCTAGGATGGTATAACCTAAAACTTATTAATTAGTTAACTAGAACTCGTGGAGAACCTATATCATTATTTGTCCAGAAATATTTATTAATATTCCATATTTAGAACCGTAAAACATTTTGCTTGAACCAATCTTGCTCTTTTGGTTGGAATATTACACGTTACACGTTAACATTTAGTTAGTAAAATGGTCCACAAAACTGTTTTAAACGGCTTGTTTGTACCTATAGTTATAACAATAAACATGGCGTACCCAGGTTCCGGGCCAGGGGGGGGGACAAATCCGATTTTCCTAAAAGCATAAAGTGCTGGAACCGAAAACTGAGTTAGCGGGGAACTCAGTTTTCTGTAAACGTATATCACTGCGTTAAGCAATTGTCGCTATGGCTGGTTTTGGATTGATTTTGGATGTCGAATTGGCTACGGATGGGTGACCGCTTTGTAGTATTTTCGTTTACTAGCGTATTCGTGCTTCGGAAGACACGTTAAGCAGTTGGTCCCGGTTGTCAATATCATGGCAGTCGTTAGCCAAGTTAAAGTTCCTATTAAAAAATTCAACAGCAGGTAGTCACAACCTGTGTCTGTCTATTTAAACACGGCAATGGGCTTACCACCTGGGAGAAAAATGCTTCCTGTGTAATGTGGGCCTATTATATGCCTCCGCCATCGCGTTGGGGATAAAGGCGTGTGTGCGTTTCGATTGCTTCGCCACGGTGTCCAATCAAAAAAAGCACAGCGTCCAAATTTGTCCATATTTGTCAAAACCGAATGCAACAAACCAAAAATTTGTCAAAGTAGAAATAAAGAAGATATTAGAGTTTAAAGTTGGCCGCGCGAACGAAACGTGGAGGATTGCGCGGCCACGGAGATCTCAGCAACTACAAGGGTAAGAGATCTTATACTTTTTGTCAATTAAAGATTGAATTTGTCAAAAATTGTCGAAAAAAGAAGTATAAGCTTTAGAGCAATATTTTACGAAATATTCGCCTTTGAAGTTATGGCCGCGCAATCCTCCACTCGTTGTTTCTTTAACGTTGATTATTTTTTAAACCTTACGATTTCTTAAGTAAAATTAACACAAGAAGAAAGATCTTAATTTGTCGAAACTTATGAAAGCAATAAATACTACTAAAGTTTAGTTAAACAGGAGATATCGGTCCAAAACAAAAAGTCCGTGGCCGCGCAAACAAAACGCTACTTTGTAGTAAACGCTTGGCTTATATCTCACTACCTATAATAGCTAGGATTTTGGTGTGAATTTCCATTTATTTGGCATATTAGCCTCATTATAATTGCGTATTGTTTTACCCTCAAAACAGTTTACAACTCGTGTTAAATCATGAATAAGATGTCTCATATGATGTTCTACCAGGGTGACAATAATTTCGATATAATTTGGACATACACCTTTTCTACTACACTAAATGCATCTATTAGGAATAATGAATTTATATCATAACTTAAAGTTAAATCTTCAGCTTGTAAACTTTTTTTTTGTTGTAAATTGATAGCCATGGAATTTCATAGAATGACTTAAAACAATCATCACAAGAATCAGTAACCTGAGAATATCTATGTGGAGACTGCAGACCTAGGTCAATTTGCTAGGGCAGTTTTCTCTTACCATCCTATTTTTTTTAATAAAGCGTAATCAAATTAGGCGTCATTTGATTACGCTTAGTGGCGACTAAGATCTATGTATCATATTACCAAAGCTGGAACTGACTGAGCTAGGGACGCTGCATGCCACACCATCATGATGTCGAGCTTCAGTGTGTCGCACAAGCGTCCATTCAAACTATGGTAAGTCGCAGTAGTTTAGTCACACTAGCAATGATCGCACTTTCATTTATCGAGCTCACATTACACTCTAGACATAAAAATTATAAAATGTCTTTATTTTGCATAGACCATTTTAACGGCGCTTACAAAATGTTAAACACTAGAACTAAGAATAAATTTAATATTTTTAAAATTACCCCTGGTTCGGAACGTGGCCCACCTGATAAGAACCGTCTTATTGTATCTATGTATACAGTAGCTGACCCGTGCAACTTCGTAAGAGAGAGAGAAAAAGAGTGGGGCGTACGAATTTAAATTAAAATTCTAAAGGAGCTTAAATTTAGATTTGGGTTATATTTGTATTTTGAATGCCACATCGAAAAAAGTAAAAAATAATTGTTCAAAAGTAAAATTAAACATTTGGGGTGGACCACCCTACTCTTATCACTAAGGGGTATGAAAAATAGATAACGACCGATTATCAGATCTATCAAATTTACATATGAAATTTAATAATAATCGGTCAAGCCGTTTCGGAAGAGTTTGGTAACAAACACCGCGACACGAGAAGTTTATATATTAGATAAATATAGACAAAAATGCAGAAAGTGAAATAGGCGCGAATAGTATGTCTTTGCCTACCCCTTTGAGGCGATAGGCGAGACTGATAGGTGATTTTTGAAATTAATTTATAATTATTCATTTTTTCAAAATAGTTCTGTACAGATATGCCAAGATTTTTAATTCATGACATGGTGATTGTTACACCGCGTGGACAATGTACTTCGACGACGATCAGCGCCCGCTTTTGTCATAGTAAATAAAAAATAAATAAATATCCATCACGCCTTATCCCCGAAGGGGTGGCAGTGGCATATAATATGCCCACTTTTCACCGTGTCATTGTTCATCATATTATTGTGATATATGTTCCGGTAATCACTACATATACTGTTTCATACAAATTGTTTAGTATCATGTCGTACTCCATGTTTTCGCCGCGCGCGTTATATAATACTAGACATTTTTTGCCGCGCTTTCAAAAACGGACAATGACTGGTTCGTCGCCTTTGTTTGATGGTTTACCGTGCAAAGTCGATACGCCGCTTTACACTACTACTACTCGTAACGTGATATTTACCATGTATTAATTTTATTCTTTCATCGAGTATCAGATATTTGGGTTCTGTCACAAACGCTATGAAGCTCGCGAATCTACAAATGCTCGCTATAAAATTTATTTGATGAGTTTTTTATATTACTCTTGAGTTTTACAATTTTTACATTATTACATTTTTAATATTTTTTAATGTTAATGATGAATAATATATTAAGTTTTTTATTTACTCGTATTTTTCTTATCATATTACTCTAGATGTTATTCAATTTCATAGCTGGCCTCCAGTTATTTAATGTAAATGTATTCCCTAATAAAATTAAATTATTGTCACCCTGGTAGAACATCATATGAGACACCTTATTTATGATTTAACACGAGTTGTAAACTGTTTTGAGGGTAAAACAATACGTCATTATAATGATGTTAATATGCCGAATAAATGGAAGTTCAGATCTAAATCCTAGCAATTATAGGTAGTGAGATATGAGCCTAGAAAGTAGCGTTTCCTTCGCGCGGCAACGGTCTTTTTGTTTTGGACCGATATCTCCTGTTTAACTAAACTTTAGTAGTATTTATTGCTTTCATTAGTTTCGACAAATTAAGATCCTTCTTCTTGTGTTAATTTTAATATAAAAACCGTAAGGTTTCAAAAATAACCAACAATAAACAACGAGTAGACGATTGCGCGGCCATAACTTCAAAGGCGAATATTTCGTAAAATATTGCTCTAGAGCTTATACTTCTTTTTTCGACCATTTTTGACAAATTCAATCTTTAATTGACAAAAAGAATTAGATCTCTAACCCATGTAGTTGCTGAGATCTCCGTGGCAATCCTCCACGTTACGTTCGCGCGGCCAACTTTAAACCCTAATATCTTCTTAATTTCTAAAATGACAAATTTTTGGCTTGTTGCATTCGGTTTTGACAAATTTCGACAAATTTGGACGGAGTGCTTTTTTTGATTGGACACCGTGGCAGAGCAATCGAAACGCACACAAAGGCGTGACTGATGAGCCTAAAACTACCTGTTTTAATTTATACAGTTAGGAATAAATCGACTATGCAAATAAATAAAATTGAAAGTTATAGTGTCTGTTTATAATTCTAAAGTAACAACTTAATGAAAGTAGCTATTTACGATACTTACACAAAAAAAAAACTATTAAGTATATTTTTTCTATCTGTTTGTTCCGGCTCTTGCGATTCTGAAATGGCTCGACAGATTTTCACGGGACTTTCACTGACAGGTGGATGTTATAAGGAGTAACTAACTTAGGCTACATTTTATCCCCCTATTATATTATTTGCATAAATTAAAATAGGTAATTGTATTGTATGATTTCTTTAACATAATTAGCTATTTTTCAAGTACGGTGGCCAGGCTTCCCGCTGTCCTTACAGAAACAGGCTCAAAACGACGCCTTGACGTGAAAAATTCACGCACGCTTCATGATTCAACAAGCGGGATAACACCAGACCATTAGGCGAGGCTACGGTGGCAGCCAAGTCTGCCACAAAATCTGGGACATCCTTCCGAGGAGTAACTCGTGGCGCCCGGCGTTAAAAAGCGTACACATTCACACACAACATCCTTAGGGATTATATCATAACCAGAAGTTAAGATATCTATGGGATTTCCACAAGCTAAAAATGTTATTTTAAACTGCCCCCCTCTGACCCCCCCCCCCCCCCCCTCTTCACCCTGGGTACACCCATGACAATAAAAATAGCACGGAAACTTTCAAAATGACATACAATGCTAAACAAACTGTCTCAGTAGAGTTCACCGCTGCGCTTCCCTGCTATTGCTAATAGCTAGCTGCTAGAAAAGTTTGTTCGTAATATGGTTATAACCAAGAGTATCTGATTTGTCTGCATTTTCGATGGTCTTAAACCAAGAAGTTAATTCATTAAATAATTCTGAAAGTGTAACTGGCTTTGAGTACACAGAACACGTTGCTGACTGGAGTCTGCTGTACCTACCTATTTTCCAGCACAGCGATCGCTCTGGTTTTTCTCGTCTCTTATGAAACGCTGACACATGGTTGTGCTGTTTGCAGTAGCTTGGATTTGATTGGGTGAGTGAGTGGAATTCGAAAAAAAATCTGACAAGGCCATGTTATGCATTGGACAACAGCTCTGATGATGATTTTTTAAGCTTGATCACAAACGAGCTGCGCTCGCCCTTTAGTGACATAACTCAGTCGCGATACAGACATAGGTAAACGGTCTCAGAGAACTTATACCAGAACCAGGTAAAACTTTTTTGGTGCTCATTGCAGTCAGTGCATAATATAGTGGCCATCTCTTCAGCAACAGTAATTACAAAGCACCAGCATGTTGATGTGTACTAAAAACCTTGCAGAGCAGAGATTCGCAGAGGTCTGTACACCGTTGTATAGATTATGTCGAACATTGCGTTTGACAGACCATCAGAAGGTGGTTCATTGATCTTTAACAACAAACATATAAATATTAGAAGACATATTAGAAGTTGGAAAATTTCTTCAGTATTTTTCTCCAGTATTGTGAACAGAGTTTGCAGAGGGCGCTGAACTCTTCTGTCTGTCCTAATGCACTCTGACATAATTACTGTCTCGAGGGAGTTGTAAGAATGTAGGTACCTAAGTCAATGGTCATGTTCCATGGGACAGTTAAAAACCAGCCGGCAGAGAAGCCAGCTGGGCTTCTCTTGGTGTGAGCTGGTATTATAAATTTATGAAAATAATGATTTATGAAATTTTAAAGTATGCCATATATATGTATATATATATATATATGTCGAACACCCACTTTCAGCTTTAAAACGAGATAACAATGGAAACAACAAAAACACTAACAGTTCACACGATCCCAACTCCATCAAAAAATAAAATACTTTATATCGCCACTTGAGTACTCAGGAAAAAATTACAGAACTAGAACTAGCGCTTTCAAAAATTAATTGGGACAAAATAGGATTAAGCGAAATAAGAAGGATAGGTGAAAGCATTGAAGATCATAAAGAATACATCTTCTATTATAAAGGTGTAACTAACGGAAGATATGGAGTAGGCTTTATGGTTAAAAAATACAACCAAATATAGAAGAATTTAAGGGCATATCAGACAGAATAGCCACTTAATATAAATTTGCCAAGCTTTAAAGATAAATGGTCGATTGTACAAGTTTATGCACCCACCGAAGTTCAGGAAGAACATGTAAAAGATAAATTTTACAACCAATTAAGTACAGTTTAACAAAGCACATACAAAAACATCATAGTTATGGGTGATTTCAATGGAAGAATAGGAAATAGACGTATTGACGAAGAGAACCACATAGGTAACTTCGGATGTGGCCCGAGAAGTAAAAATGGAGAAAGAATGCCTACTCGGGCTTTAGAAAATAATTAAGCATTTATGAACAGTTTGTTTAAAAAGGATACAAAGAATAAATGTACCTGGACATCAAATGACGAACGACATAAAAATGGAATTGATTACATTACAACAAATAATAAAAAACCCTTTCAGGACGTAAGTATACTAAATCAATTCAACTTTAACACCAGTCATCGACTAGTAAGAGCTACAATAAAATGTACTGAACCAAGGAAAAGTAGAATCAAATACAATTCAAAAACTAATGATAGTAAATCAATAAATACCCGACACCAAATTCAAAAACAAGATTAAAGGAAAATATGCCAATGAAATAAATGAAATGCTCGGAACTCTAAATCATAACCCGCAAGAAATAAACAAAAAACCGATTGGAGAAGAAACTCAAAAACTAATGGAAGAAAGAAAACAACTCTTAAAACTTGGAAAAAAACAAACAAAACCTAAAAATTATACCAGAAGTAAAAAAAATTGTAACAATATTATAAAAGATAGTACTAGAAGAAGACTGGAAACACTTAATCACCACATAATAAAGACTGGAGGTGTTAAAAAAGCTCCAATAGTACTCATAGAAACAAAGGAATGGATACAGAGTATTAAAAATAAAATAGGTAAGCAACTGACAAAAAGAATAGACATAATACAAACTGCAACACACTTCTATAGAAATCTCTACTCTCCAGTGGATAATACTCGTAACAGCTCACCGAATACATTAAATCTTGAAAACGAAAATGAAGATCATTACCTGAATTTCGACTTTCAGAAACGGAACATGCTATTAATATCCAAAAAAACGGTAAAGCACCTGGACCGGATCACATAACAAACGAGATGATCGATGAAGCAGCAGAAGCACTAGAGAACCTGAAAAAACTCACTGAACTATTCAACATCATACTAAATACGGAATTCATACATTCTCACTGGACGAAGAACATAATTATACTGCTCCACAAAAAGGGAGATAGAAATTTCATTGAAAACTATAGACCTATAAGCCTTATGTCAAACATCTATAAGGTATTCTCCAAAATGATCCTGCGTAGAATAACAAAGTCAATGGACGAACAACAACCTATAGAACAGGCTGGATTTAGAGCGGGGTTCTCTACTGTGGACCATATGCACGTTAGAAAACAGTTAATTCAAAAATGCAAAGAATATGGAAAATCCCTCTACATCGCTTTTGTTGACTACAGTAAAGCATTCGACTCAATAAAACATGATTGCCTCTGGAGAGCTTTAATACAGCAACTGGAGAGCTTTAATACAGCAAGGATTATCAAAAAAATACATACGTATAATCTATATATATAAAAATGAAACCCGTTTTCCGTTGTCACGCCATCACGCGTAAACGGCTGGACCGATTTAAAAAAATCTTTTTGTATTGTTTAGCCCATTTATTGAGGAAGGTTCTTAGCTGTATATCATCACGCTACTACACAGGAGAGCGGAGCAGTAATCATTAATATCAACAAATCGGGGAAACTCTCATACATTTTTAGAAACTCTTCAAAATTATTGAAGTGTAGTACCATCACTACCATCGTCTTCCGACAAGCAAGGGTTAGCATTATTGTCATAAATTTTCATAACATGGCTGGAACACCAAGATCTAGTTTGGGGTAGAAAGTCCAAACATTAATACATTACTGACTATACGGACTCCCGTTATTTGGGCGCCACTAACTGACACACTTTATATATAAAGCATAAGCGCCTACAATATTTATATTTTCAATCTTCGTTACAACGATCACGTCTGAATTTCACAAGGAACTCAAGGGTCTCCATCGTCATAGGAATACTGAAATATTGTCTCAGGCACAGTCTCATGTTAATGTCCTACATTAATCGTTTTTGTCTTCTTACCCCAGGAAAAAGTTCTTGCTCATGCACCGCACGTCTCGCGTAGGTCACACTTTAAACTCTGCCCTAATTGCACATATAAATAGATAGTAGGTATTCAAAATAACACATGCAAAAGAATTTACGTTCTAATTTTGCATTACGTAATCGTGGACCCTTTGGTGGCACAGATCAGAGTTTTAGTAACAGAATTGTATCATCCGTTGCGTTGCGGTCTCGATAGATTCACCGCAGGCCTACTACTTACCTACTTTTAGCATCGGCGACCAGCTCAAATTTGCGACAGTATTTCTCGTACAGCGATTGTTAGAACTACGTACTCAAGGGAGCATTGATAGACCTCTGCTTAAATTATTGATATTAAATTAAAAGTGATGGTGCCCTTTGCTCAGTGTTCAGTAAATGATCACCACTGCGTTAAGTATCTTACGAGGCTTTGGTCAGTCCTGAGATGTGTGATATGTGAAGCGGAAACATTCGTAAATGGAGCCAAGCGTTTCTGTGGTTCATTTGGAAGGTAATGCAAATTGGTCTCAGATGGTAGATGTTAAGCAAAGTTGAAGGCGTTATGGTTGGCTTGAAAATTTTCTATAGCAGGTAGCCACACCATTACCAATTTCAATACCGCTAGACGCTCTCCACCTATTATGTGGGTCAAAATACAACTGATGAAATGTGGGTATATAATATAGGCCTCTGCATGCAAGGCCTACCCAATCTCATACTTTGGAGCGGCTAACATTAGGCTTTTGATTTTCAGCTTTGTTTGTGGCGACTGAGTCATTGCATTCTTACCCAGTGTCATAGTGTATGGAACAAAATTAAAATAGAAAATTATATTTACTACACTTACAATTTATTATAAAAAATTAATAACTATGAAATGGTAGAAATCCAGTACAGTTTTTCATTTTACATAAGCAGGTTATTCTTTTTTCTACAGAAGGAGTATCATTTGAATCATTAGCACCATAATGGAAGGTCAATTCATCACCTGATACAATATCAACACATGCAAAAATTGCTAATTTAGGCACAAGATTTTTACAGCGTACTGGCACTATATGACAATTTGGGTCACAACTATGATTTATATATCTACCAATATTGCCAAAAATACAAGGATCCACAAAGGTTTGATTAACTTTCTCACCAAAATGTTCATTTAGACAAAATATATAATTCATTTGATTAAGTTTTACATTTATCTCATGTCTCACTGATGCTTGAGTCTTTGTGATTAGTTCTCCTGCATATTCGCATATAAAGGTCCCTTTTGAAATAAATTGTCTCGTGTACAAGCCAAACCCTTTATCACAGTGCTTAATTTCTAGACCTTCAATTGGACCTCTTTGAACAATTCGATTACTGCAATTAACTGAACAGGAACATCTTTCATTACATTCAAAAATAGGCTCAGAACTTCTAATATTATGTATCATCTGACCTGGGCTGCATACTGAATTTCCTTCACTATAAGATGTTGGAAGACATTTACATGTAGGGAGGGAACAAACATTATCACAGTCACAATATTTAGCTAGTTGTATGTTATAATTATTTAGCAATTGCTCATAATCAGTACTTTGTTCAATAGGTCCTAATATATTTTCTGTTATATAAAAAACATTGCTCTCAATGTGGGCATACAGGTCCTCCATTCCTTAAATAATAATTTATCACAAGCACATCAAGAACTAGCAAAGTTTTATACAAACAGCATTTATGATCAAAGTGTTAAGTCTACTTTTTAAATTTCTATTTAAAATTAATTCTCACTAAGACATGGACATTTCGGACTTCTTACAAAAAAGTATTACTACTTATAAGTATTTCGTCGTCTAGGATTGCGCGCAGACTGGAAAACACTATTACAGGCAAGGCAAAAAGAATATAATGTATTATATTATTATAGTAATTTAGACCGAGAGGCACAGACTAACTAGGAGATAGGAGATACTACGTTGCCGAGAGGCATACTTTTAATATCTTTTTTTTTTGTCTTCGCCCTTCTTGGACAGGCAAAGGAAACTTAGTCCATACAGCCTAGTCTTCAGTATTTATTATTTTCTTGTAATTTTGTTTTAGTCTCGTCTAGTCGTTTGTCGATGTCTAGTCCTCAGTCCTAGGTCCTAGTCCGTGCCCCAATAAGGCAGTGGATCCCTTATTGCGGCTATCTATGGAAATTTGGCACTAACACTAACAACATCGCTTTCTTTGCAATATATCACTTTCGTTCACTAATGCACTTTTCCGAACTCTTTATGTATAATATTCCACCATTATTAAACACAAAAACACGAATTTTACACTAGTTTTTGAAAATAATATACGACAAATATAAATACTAATGAATACTAGAATAATAGACTAATGAAAATGTTACGAGAAAAAAACAATCTTAGGATTCGTTATAAAACGTACAAAAATCCGCTTGACGTAATATATTTGCGAGATCTTACTAAACAATGCGACAGATTGGCCACTAAATGCTATAATAATTATATTGCCTTACTGGAAGAAAAACTAACTAATAATCCTAAACTGTTTTGGTCATATGTTAAGGCTAAAAGGGGAGGCTCGGGTGTTTATCCGATGATCATGACCGATGGGTCTAAAACCACTTCAGATGGGTTAGAAGTATGTGAGCTCTTTGCTAAATACTTTTCTTCTGTCTATAGTCCCAGTGCCAGCCCTCATAATTGCATTGATTCAGAATACTTGCAGTTATTGGATAATTACAGCACGTGCCTATATTGCCCAGAGCTTGATGATGAAACAATTTTGAAAAAGCTGAAAGGCTTAGATATCTCAAAAGGTGCTGGTCCAGATGGTATTCCGCCTTTGTTTATTGCGGCATGCTCTGTTGTGTTAGTGCGGCCGCTATCACAAATTTTCCATAAGTCGTTAATTTCTGGCATATTTCCTTTAAAATGGAAAGTGGCCAAGGTGGTACCTATTTACAAAACAGATTGCAATGCTACTGTATCTAATTACAGGCCCATATCTATATTATCTACCTTTTCTAAGGTTTTTGAATCACTATTATATCCAAATATACAAAACCATCTCAAAACTTACTTAAGCGATCACCAGCATGGATTTGTCAAGCGTAGATCGACTGAATCGAATTTGGTTCCATTCAAAGAATTATTAATTAAATCTGTGGATGCGGGTTTCCAATCCGATGTTATCTATACTGATTTTAGTAAGGCTTTCGATAAAGTCTCACATAGTATCTTAATTTTCCAACTACGTGCCCACGGTATAACTGGGTCTTTGCTTGACTGGTTGAGCTCATATCTACATTATAGGCAGTTCTTTGTGGTGGTTAACGGGTATGAATCTGGATTACAAAAAATTACATCGGGTGTACCTCAAGGTTCCCATTTAGGGCCTGTTCTATTCAACTACTTTATTAACGACATCTCAACTTGCTTTCAACACTTTGACATTTTTATGTTTGCGGACGACCTGAAGTTTGTGAGATTAATCAAGTCTCGAGAAGACTCGAACTTCTGCAGAGCGACATCAATAGACTTATTCAGTGGTGCACCAATAATGGCATGCATATTAATTCAAAAAAATGCTACTATCTTAAATTTACACGGAAAATTAACCAAACTTTATACGATTACCACATAAAAGATGACAAAATAAATGAAGTAAATCACATTCGGGATTTAGGTGTGATATATGATGCACAGTTGACGTTTGTATCTCATTTAGATAACATTATTAAAAATGCGTCTAGATTATCGGGTTTTGTATTAAGAAATTGTAAATCTTTTAGGAACAATAAAACTAAAATCTTACTATTTAATAACCTTGTTCGCAGTATACTAGAATACTGTAGTGTAGTCTGGCGGCCGCACTATGCCACTCACTCATTGCGCATTGAACGAATACAAAAACGCTTTGTTTGGCATTTAGCTTATTCGAATGGCGTGGCTAAGAAAATATCTTCGTACAGAAGTCGCCTCAAATATTTCTGTTTTATGTCTCTGACTAGTCGTAGACTTCTGAATGATGCTATGTTTGCCAGAAGGTCTTTGCGTCAAGGGTGGACTGTTCACAAGTTCTGGGTCTAATAAAGCTACGAGTGCCGGCTAGTATCCCGCGTTACTCAATTACACCACTTGTACCACCTCTAAGGCGAACTGTTTTGGGTGTCAATTCGCCATGTTCGAGGCTGTGCAAGATAATTAATAGTTATAGTGATCAAATTGATCTTCACTTTGACTCTGTGGCAAAGATTAAGTTAATCGTTCTGGGCCTGATTTTGAGTGAGTAGAATGTATTATAGATTATATAGTTTTTAGAGTGAGTAGAATGTATTATAGATTATATACTTACTACTTGTGACTTTTAATTTGTGAGTGCGGTGTTTGCCTCTAAGTGATTGGAACATTAAGAATGTAATTCTAAATGTACTTCGTGTAAGTTTTGATGTTAACAATCGTTGGTAGACATTAATTAAATAAAAAATAAAAACTAACGTGCGTCACCGCTCGTGTTGGCGCCAAACCTTTTAATATCGTTTCTGATTCTATAGTTCAAAATTGTGACACATACCCTCACATCTCTGAATAATTCAGAGCCTCACATACGCCAATTGCTTTTTTTTTAGTTGTCGTCCGCCCATCTTGGGCAGGCAAAGGAAACTTAGTCCATACAGCCTAATCTTCAGTATTTATTATTTTCTTGTTATTATGTTTTAGTCCTGTCTAATCGTTTGTCGATGTCAAGTCCTCAGTCCTAGTTCCTAGTCCGTGCCCCAATAAGGCAGTGGATCCCTTATTGCAGCTCTCTATGGAAATTTGGCACTAACACAAACAACACCGCTTTTCATTGCAATATATCACTTTCTTTAACTAATGCACTTCCGAACTCTTTATGTATAATATTCCACCATTATTAAACACAAAAACACGAATTTTACACTAGTTATTTAAAAATAATATACGTCAAACGTGCGTCACTGCTCATCTTCGCGCCAAAAGACACGCCAATTGCGTACAACGAAACGATCTCGGACATTTAATGGCCTGGTTGCGAAGACCTTTTAGCCAAATCTTATATTTTTTCAATCTTATCTTGTAATTTAGTCCTGTCAAGTCTTTGTCGATGTCGAGTCCTTAGTCCTAGGTCCTGGTCCTTGCCCTCAGCAAAATGGTAGTTCTTATACTGTGGTTTTCAGTGGACTTTTTGCGGCAAGAGAGAAAATAGCATTTCACTGCATATATGTCATTGTCTTTCACTGTAGCACGTTAACACAACTTTTAAGTCCAAGAAACCCGCACATAAAACAAGATAAATGCACTAGTTTTAGAAAATAATATACAATAAACGTCCGCACTTGTCACTGTTCCCGCGAAAAGTCCGATCTCGGACATCTCGCTCGGCACCACAGAGTACATTTTTATATACAATGTGTTAAGAAAACCATGTCGGATCCGTAAAGGTATTGGTAGATGTGATTCTATTCGTGTAATCCTATTTAGATATTACCCCAAAAAATTACCCAAAAAATTTACCCCAAAAATTTACCCCGGATAGAAATAATTAAAAATTAGTAAAATGTGGTAGCTTACATGGCAACATAGGAAAAGGGCTATTCGGAAATTCAAGGTCAAAAGGTCAGCTTACACCTGCCAGCGGTTTTTTTTTGATATCACATACACTCGTCGCCGCATGCTAACAAAGGTGTTGTCAGTTTTTGAAAAAAATTGCTATATTTTAAGGAAATTGGACGAATTCTGATACTAAAAACACGCATTTAAAAAGATGATAACTATTTTATACTATAAAAAATATGAATTTTAATTTTTTTTTGGCTATGTTATTGAAGTGCCAAAGTGCCCCTTTCGGGTCGGACAGGGTTTTCTTAACACATTGTGAAATTATGATTAACTAGCTGTCCCGCCCGGCTTCGCCCGTGACATACTTTGAACCCCGTGGCACCCATTTAATCCCGTTGTTTAATAATTTCACATTCACAATAATGTATGAACATTTTCCAAATTCATTGATTACTTTTACGCTCTCCAGTACCTAGGTCTACTATGACTGGACAGTCCTAGTTCCAAGCCGAATGGGCACGATCCACTTATCGCTCGCAACGCCCACGACCGCGACCTCTGAAATTGCCGTTCCACCGCAGGTGTTAGCATCTGGCCTACCCTAAACATAAATTATATGATTTTTTAGTACATATACACATTTAACACACAAATTTCCATAGCGCTCGTGGCCTCGCGGTCTCAGTGTTCTGTAAACGATCACTGAGTTACGCAACTTTCACTATGGCTGGTCCTCGGATGGGTGTCCACTTTGTGGCATTTACATTTGCGAGCGTTTCCGTGCTTCGGAAGGCACGTTAAGCCGTTGGTCTCGGTTGCCAGTAAAATGGCAGTCGTTAAGCCTGGTTGAAGGCCTTATGGGCGACTTGAAAATTTCAACAGCAGATAGTCACAACCTGCGTCTGTCTATTTCAACACGGCAAGGGGCTCACCACCTATTACGTGGGACAGGAATCCATACGGTGAAAAGTGGGCATATAATATGCCTCTGCCACCCCTTCGGGGATAAGGCGTGATGGATATTTATATTTATTTAATTTCCATAGCGCCAGTTAGGTTTCTGTACTTCTTTACGCTACGCTACGCTCCGTTTCTGTGTAAGTTTAAACAAAAACAGTGCCATCTATTGAAAAAAAAACATTTTTTATTTGCTGGTCGATGTGAGCCAATTCCATACAATAAATACGACAAGGTATGATGATTCACTACGCTGGCCGTCTCTTAAACGTAGTGTTACATTCTTTTGACGTTAGCAATGTTGACACAAGGGGCGCATTCCACTTATCGACCGCAATGCCCATGACTGTGACCGCTGAAATTGCCGTTCCAATAACGTAAATGGGCCACGAACGTTGTGGTCAAGTGGAAAGCTCATATTGGGCGCTGTAAGTCCACTGGGACTCACCAATATTTTGTGAGCGTCAAGTAGGCCGGAAGAGATACGTCATGTATGACGTCAAGCGATCGCTCGCAACGGCCACGAGCCTAAGGTGAACGATACAGAAGATGTTACGATCGTTGTGGTCCTTAAGTGAAACGTAGCCAAGGTGGCAGCAGGGAATTATATAAGAATTGGAATTATCACTGAGCGACAGCAGCGCCAAAACGGTTCGATTAGGACTAGAGCTGTCACCTGCTGTCACACTTTGTTGAGTTCGTTCTACGCAGTATGCCTTCACCACAATATGAATTTGGGAAAAGATATAAAAAGAAATAAAATAATACCTCTAGGTTCTCTAGCCTCTCGGTTTTTTTTTTGCCAGTAATTGTAATTCAGTACTACGCCCAATCCTAATAGATTTAAAACAGAAATTGGTACGTACCATTCTTTGTCTTTGTTTATCAATCACGCCATTTAAATTTTTTACTTTTATCTTTGTTTATCCCCGAATGGGTGGCAGAGGCATATTATACGCCCACTTCTCACCGTTTGTATTCCTGTCCCACGTAAAAGGAGGTGAGCCCATTGCCGTGTTGAAATAGACAGTCGCAAGTTCTGGCTAAATGTTGTTTAAAATTTTCAAGCCACTCATTAAGGCCTTAAACTTGGCTTCAGCGTTATGGGTGACTTTGTGCCAAGTAACTGCCATGTTACTGGCAACTGGGACCAACGGCCTAACGTGCCCCGCGAAGCACAGAAACGCTCGCAAATGTAAATGCCACAAAATTGTCACCCATCCGTGACCAGCCCACAGCGATAGTTGCTTAACGCAGTGATCGTTTACAGAACACTGAGTTATCGGGGCCACAAGTGCTTCTATATATCCATAAAATATATATTTAATATTCATTCCTTACGCCATGTGTTTCTCCGCACTAGTGAAATTGTGGAGTAGTCGTCGATCGCCTTGGACATCATGGCTTGTCTTGCAGCAGGAGTACTGGGCGAATACCACGGCAAGTGTGATGATCTTCAGGTAGATAAATGAAATATTTTAGTTGTGATTCCAAACTCAATTATATTTTATATAAATCACTAATATAATGTACATATTACAATTCTACGTTCTGTGCCGCCATCACCAACGAGAGCTGTTTTCTTCTAATCATTCCTGTACATCAAGGCAATGACATCTATATCCAGCCTAGTTCTCTGACATCCCTTTTTTTAAACATTTACAATATTTTTTTTATTATTTTAGTTTATACATCATATTCATGCAAAACTTACTTTCTACAACAATCAATTAATATTATTATATAATAATCAATTACTAATATTTATAATTATTAAACATTTGTTTTCTAGGTAGTGTAATCTTTAAAATAGGATGTTTTTTTAATCACTCTACCACTCCTAGATTTGACTACGGGATCAACCTCTGGAGATGATTCCGTTGCCAATGATTCTATTTCCACTCCTGGATCTAAATTAAATCTTGCTAACTTTTTAACATTTCTTGGTTGATTTCCTAAACAACTCCTCAAACTTGAGGCATGACCTTCATCATCATAAACATTGAATTCCATTATATCACTTAATTCATTCATTTCATCTTGATCTATACTTTTATACTTATTATATAAATTTTCTGATTCTATATTTTTATTTCTATTCTTATTCTCTATTGTATCAAAATCTTCATCATCATAGTCGTATGTGTTCCTGATTCTAAACTGTTTATACTTTGACCCTTTAAATATATTAAATCTATTTCTTAAAATGTTATAGCCATTTTCCAATAAAATTCTATAAGATCTATATTTTTTTAGTTTTACTATAATTTTACCAGGAATCAAATTCTTACTATTCTTATCTCTTACAAATACATTTTCCCCAATATTATAATACCTTTCTTTTCCTTTATTTTTCCTATCATAAAATCTTTTGTATCTTAAATTCCTTTCCGATATTTGTTTTTTAATTTTATTATAATTATTAGTTAACCCCAACGATATCATTAAAGTATTCAAGTCGCTTAACTCAAAAAAGACAGCTGACTTGTGGGGTATTTCTGTGAAATTGATACAGTCTATTATTGTTAATTTATCTCCACATCTAGCTGAAATATTTAATAAATGTATCGATAAAGGAGTGTTTCCGGATTTAATGAAACACAGTAAGGTAATACCTCTATTTAAGTCTGGATCCAAAACCGACCCTGGTAATTTCAGACCTATTCCAATATTACCTGCCATTATTCACAAGGGGTCGTTCTACCATTCATGCAGGTTTGACACTTCTGAATCATATATATGACGCCTGGGAGAATAGACAAGATGCTATTGGTGTATTCTGCGATCTCTCCAAAGCATTTGATTGCGTTGAACATAAAACACTATTGCGAAAACTCTTTTATTATGGTATCAAAGACTGCACTGGATCTTGTTGCCTCCTACTTAAATGATCGGATTCAACATGTTGATGTTAATGAAATTCGCTCCTCTGGAGCATCTGTAGCTATGGGCGTACCGCAGGGATCAATTCTAGGTCCGTTTCTATTTTTAATTTATATTAACGATCTGCCATTCTATATGCAGAACTTGTGCGACATTGTTCTATTTGCTGATGATACGTCACTTATTTTTAAAGTAGATCGTACGCTTACTGATTTTAACGGCGTTTATAGTTCACTTGCCCAAGTTGTAGATTGGTTTACGACCAATAATTTGCTACTAAACGCTAAGAAGACAAAATGTATCAGATTTAGCATGCCTAATGTCAGGAATTGCGGTACAAATATAACATTGAACGGTGATACCCTTAATATTATAGAATCAACTGTATTTTTGGGGATCACTTTAGATAGCAAACTGCAGTGGAACGCTTAAATAACGTGTCTTGCAGGTAAACTCAGCTCGGCAGCCTTTGCCGTTAGTAAAGTCAGGCAGCTCACTGATGTAGAAACTGCCAGGCTAGTATACTTTAGTTATTTTCATAGTGTCATGTCTTACGGCATTTTGCTGTGGGGTAAAGCAGCTGATCTACAAGTAATTTTTGTACTCCAGAAGAGAGCTATACGTGCAATATATAAATTGAGTGCTAGAGTGTCTCTTAGAGAGAAATTTAAAGAAATTGGTATTTTGACGGTTGCATCACAGTATTTATTTGCAAATATCATGTTAGTTAAACAGAACATACATTTATACAATAGACACAGTGACATACATTCGATAAATACTAGAAATAAGCATAAATTAATTGGAACGCATCATCGTTTACAAAAGGTTCACGACTCTTTTGCAGGAATTGGCGTACGCCTATATAATAAAATTCCTTAAGACATTATGAACCTGCCGTTGCATAAATTTAAGGCGGAAATTAAGACGCACCTCTTGAAAAGGGCTTATTACACAATTAATGATTATTTGAATGATAAAAATAAATGGAAATGAGTTGCTTGCTCTTCGCTCGAGCTATTTAGGATTCGAATGAATCTTGTGTTTTATTATCTACTTGTCTTGAATATTTTTTTTTACATTATTTTTATTTACATTTTCCAGTATAAATAATTTGAAACGCCAGGCAACTAAAGGTATGGCTGCATTTAGTCCCGGTAATAACTAATATACATAATTATATGTAATTTGACTTTTTATTGTGTGAGCACTATGTAGACTTATTTATAATTTTGAAATTGACATGATAGTTGCTGTGTAGTTTTTGGGTATGTCATGCTCGCCTAAGTGTCCTGGCAGTGGTGGCCTATGTATCGGGTCGCCTTGTTCCCTACAATACGGTTGAATAGGGCGATGGCTGATATATGCGTCATACCCGTGAACGGGAGCCGTCTGTTGGGACTGGTGAGCTCATAGCTGTTATAGCAATTGTTACAAATAATATTATTTAAATTTTAGGCAAACTAAGTTTAGTCGACTGTGCTCACATAAATTCAAAGGAACTATGTAAGTGTAATTTTAATGAACACAACATTTATTTTGTTTTTTTTGTATAATATCTTTACTGTATAATTGGTCAAATATAATGTTAATCAAACTGTGTCAAATGGCGGTTAGAAAAATGTGGCCATGAGTTTTATTGCCAGGTTCTTCCTCTGGCTCTACCTATTGCTTTGCGAATCTGGCAGTAAATGTAAATGTAGAAGCAGTAATCTTGAAGTTCATAAGTGTTACTTTGTGACCTACATGAATAAAGATTTTTGATTTTTGATTTTGATTTCATGTTGAAAAGGGTGTTAAATGAAGACTTAGGCTTCGGTCATGTCGAAGAAAAACAGAACATTGTTTAAATGCTCGTCTAATGGACCTGAGACTGAAGAGATGCCGCGCTTTGTTAAAGCGGTACGCGGGAAAAAAATATTGGGAAATTCTTGTTTCGGATGAAAAAAATTTTAACGTAGAAGGGAGCTACAACAAACAAAATGATAAGGTGTACGCACACAGTAGTGAAGAAGCGAGCAACCGTATTCCGCGTGTCCAACGAGGTCATTTTCCACCCTCGCTCATGGTATGGTTCGGAGTTTCTTATTGGGGCTTAACGGAGGTACATTTTTGTGAGAAAGGTGTAAAAACGAATGCAGTTGTGTATCAAAATACAGTCCTGACGAACCTTATGGAACCTGTTTCTCATACCATGTTCAATAACAGGCACAGGGTATTCCAACAAGATTCGGCGCCAGCTCATAGAGCGAAGAGCACACAAGACTAAGAAAGAAAGAAATCGACTTCATCCGGCACGTAGACTGGCCCTCCTGGTCCAGATTTGAGTCCGTTAGATTACAAGATATGGCAACAATTGGAGGAAAAGGTGTGCTCAAAGCCTCATCCCAATTTGGAGTCACTTAAAACATCCTTGATTAAGGCAGCCGCCGATATTGACATGGACCTCGTTCGTGCTGCGATAGACAACTGGCCGCGCAGATTGAAGGCCTGTATTCAAAATCACGGAGGTCATTTTGAATAAACTTTACTGTCATAAGAATCTATGTTTTGTTAAATTCATTTTGGTATATAAATGGTTGCATAATGAATAAACTTGTTTCAATTATTTATATAAACATGTGACAGAATTTATGATCTGACTAGGTATATAGCATTTTTCATTTTTACATGTGGATATCCTCATAGATGCTATGCCGAACACCTAGCCTTAGGGACGGCAATAGTTCAAATTTTTGACATGCACTGTCTATTAGGATTTTTGGCTCCAGGGTTGTCTTTACTTTGAATTAGGATATAGTTAGTACCTGCATTCATTTTTATTTCTAAGTCCATGCTAGAATAAGTTTTGTTCTTATATTTTCGTTCATATTTTAACTTGTGAATTTTGGCTTCATTATGCCAAATGTGCCAAATGAATTACAAATAGGAATGTTGCCAACATATAGCCATGAATGTATTTTTGTACGTAATGATTTAGGTATGGAACGCTATTTTGTAGTGCCATTGATAGTAATACTTTCGTCTCGCTTCTTCTTTACTTTTGACATGAGCTGTGATATGAGAGAAAAAGTGAGCGTAATGACACTTATGTACCCGAGTCTATAGAACCAGTTGGATTTCTAGCAAACAATATCAGCGGCCGCGCAAGCGCAACGTCGAACACCTTGACGTGACGTAATTGCCCATTCATAGGTTTTATTCATTGAGAAATGAAGTTTTCAAAACATTTTCTTATTCATGTGTTGTGTTGCGTTGCGTATAATCAATGATTAGAAATGTGAGATAAGTGTTTGATTATAAGATAGTATCACAGCAGATAAAAATAAATAGATTTGGGCTGACCAAGTGCATCCACCATTCATTGATAGAAGAGTGCAGTATGTATTGAGCACATGCGCAATGCAGTTGTGTTTTCATTCAGTAACTGTGTACCTTGTAATTAATGTATAGTTTGAAGATCGCCGAGAATGTGGATTTGTTAAGTGAATTTTGTGTATGGATTTCAATTATCCAGCGAATTCGAAAACAGTCTCAAGTAGATCATTACGACACTCCGGAAGTGGCGGGACAAGCCGGCCGAACGGGCTCGTTCCGAAAGAGATAACAGCGGATGAAAGAGATAAACAGTTATGGGTTTAACATGGCGGACGATACGCGTAAAGTGCGAGTTGAAGAAAGATTGATAATAAAGATCGGTTAGTACTCATGTTTGATATTGCCTTTAGATATAAACCTAGATTCCTTTTCGAAATAAATCAGCCTTTATTTTTTTTACTTCTAGTCTAAGTGGGCTGTAAGAATAATATTGTTGTCATTGTGATGAACAGGTGGTACTGTGTAAAGAGACCTGGATTTTCTCAGTTAATTTGTGAATGAAGTATCATTTTATGGTTATATTAATGAGTTTGCAGCATTGTGTACTTGCTGATGATCCATTCAATATGATCTTTTTCATTTAGATGTACCGCAATAGTTCTTTGTTTTCATTTTATTCTGTTTTGACAGATCACGAAGTTTATGAATGAAACTGAATTATGTTGATTACAAATGAATATTGTGGCCTATTGTGGCACATTCACAGATTAGATATTATTACAGTGCCAAACAAAAATATTAATTTGTTTATAATTTTGAAATAGACACATTTAGCTGTTGATTGTTTTTAGAAATACTCTTTCACCATAAGGTGTGGGTTTAAGTGTCACACACACCGACCCTTTCCTTTTTCCGTGTTAGCAGAAATTGTTGTACATTACTTACTTATATACAGAAAGTGCAAAAAAATAATGTCATGTTCTTTAAAATAAATTTTGGTATACTGTATCAAAAAAGTTTTATCTAATAAAGTGTAAAATTCATCAATAACAGTAAGATATTATGTTGATTGTTACAGCATTTGAAAAAAAAACATCATTAATGCAATACCCATACCATGAGTTACATGTGGCAGTTCACATATTCCTTTAAGTTCAGTTCACCATTTAAACAATGCTTTTATTCTATGTTTAGGGTGAAGTGGTGTTACAATACTTTAATAATGGTGTAGTGCAATGATTTGCTCATGTGAACAACAATGTTTTTTGTTTTTTGGTCTGAACCAAACTGTTATGCAGAGTGTACATTGGAGCTGTCTTAAAAATGTGGCAGTAAATTTCTGAGTAATTTTTTATTAATTAAATTAACCGTTATGTCAGCTGCAGCAGTCTAAAAAGGATTGAATTTGCTACTCAAACATTAAGTTGTAAATTAATACTTAAGTGTTTTTAATACCACAGAAAAATAGCTGCCCAATATATCATTTTTTTTCTGCCATTATGGTGCAGAAAAATATATATGACCCACTTGATTTAAAGTGATTGAATGTCAAATGCATTAGAAATAGGAGACAAACTGTCAACCATTTCATTAATGTTATTGGTCTATTAATATTATTATTTTCTTGTTGGAGACACCAGCACCGACTGATAAACAATCCAACTGCATGGTTTGCCGCCTTCCTTGTTCATTACTCCAAATCTATGCTATTGTTAGAAAAGTCATAGCATTGAGCCTATAGTTGCCGTTAAAAGTTATCTTCAGAATGGTTTACATGAAAATCTTCTTCAACTGAGTGTAAAAGTCCCATTGGTCATGGGTTTTCTTCCCAGGTTCTTTTCTCCCAAGCTTTGCCTATTGCCTTGCGAATCTGCTAGTAAAATAGAAGCAATAATCTTGATGTTCATCATGTTACTTTGTGACCTACATGAATAAAGATATTTAATTCTATTAAGCCCACGTTCCACCTTGTATGACTGATCAGGGCAACTCTAATTTGGCTTTGTTAGCTGAAATTGTGTAAATGTAACTTTTCAATTTTTCTCATATCTCTTGGATATGCTGGATTGGAAGATAGTCATTCTTGGTTATAACTCCTTTTTTTTTTAATATTTAGAGAAACTTTAATTAAACAGTAAACTTAGTTATAGCTGAATTCAAATGGTAGCATTTTTTCATCCTGGAAAATAGACAATATTTTTAAATTTCATATACTGCTCAATGACTTATTTTCCTTTATGCGATCACTAGTTATCCCCCGTGGCTCGCGTGGTGAAGTTTTCCCGTTTCCCACAGGAACTTGTTCCCAGGATAAAAAGTAGCCTATGTGGTATTCTGATGT
Source organism: Thumatha senex (assembly GCA_948477245.1). NCBI lineage: Eukaryota > Metazoa > Arthropoda > Insecta > Lepidoptera > Erebidae > Thumatha > Thumatha senex. Next base: position 22,765,023 of record OX419726.1, read on the forward strand.
GTAAGCTATATTATTGTAAAATTTAATCGAAATCCATTCTGTACATTTTGTGTGAAAGAGTAACAACATGGATATAGTTCTTTTATACTGTGTAATGAGTACCTATTATAGGTATTAAAATACAAAGTGGAATAAATCAAATATAAATTTTAAAACTATCATCTGGCATTACTAATTATAAACAAGTTGTGTGTTGAATCAGGGGATTAGAGTACAAATGTTTTTCTCTCCAAAGCTGAAAAAATATCAAATCATAGCTATTTGTAGCTTCTATCAATAAAAAACCAATCCAATCTGAGTTTATAACCCATATAGTATCACATTTAGGGCTTAGGGAAGGCCACACTAGCAATACAAAAAAATATAACAACTATCAATATAGAGTATTTAACAAAAGTCTAAATTCCTAAAATAAAATTGTGTTTTTATTTAGTTGAATTCAGAGACTTACATTTTAAGATTTTGGTGTCATACCAATCAAATATTTTTGAAAGAGTACTAGTTAAGAGGGCTTGTGGCCCCACTTACTCAATATTCTGTAAACAATTACTGCGTTAAGCTACTTTCGCTATGGTTGGTCCTTGGATGGGTGAACACTTGCACTCATACTCGCATTTACAGTTGCGATTTCGTGCTTCTGAAGGCACTTTAAACCGTTGGTCTTGGTTGCCAGTATAATGGCAGTTGTTAAGCCCAGTTGAAGACATTCATCAGACATCAGTTAAGGCTTGAAAAATTTCATCAGCAGGTCGCCACAGCCTTAGCCTGTCCATTTCAACACGGTAATGGGCTCACCACCTGTTACGTGGGATGTGCACATTGTGAAATTTGGGCGTATAGTATGCCTCTGCCAACCTTTTCGGAGATAAAAGCGTGATAATCTTAATAATATTATAAATGCGAAAGTTTGTATGGATGTTTGTTACTCTTTTACTTAAAAACTACTGAATAGATTTTAATGAAACTACAATAATATAGTTTATAAATCAGAATAACACATAGGCTACTTTTTATCCTGGGAAGAAGTTCCTGTGGGAAAAGGGAACGGGAAACTTCAATACGCGGGCGAAGCCGCGGGCGTCAACTAGTATACTAATATAATCCACACTTCCCTACTAAAATATTATAAAAGTGTATGTTTGTTTGTACTTCTTTCATGTCCCAAGTCTAGGTGTCATCTAGTATCTCCATAATAAACTATTAAAAGTAGACATTTTAATTAAGTAGGTATACATAATTATATAATTGATTTGTGTAAAATAAGCTAGCACAAGAGCATAAATCTATGATAACGCGAAGTATGTCTGTTGTGATAAGGGTGCAGTATGTCTTCCGGGGCGCGACCTGTGACGCTTTCATCTATATATGTTGCTCTGCTCACTATCACAAATTGCGAATCGAAATGTATAGTTCATTTGCACAAAAACTTTATAACTCAGATCTAAATTTGACCCTTTTGCATCCCAGGTCAGAGGATGCTTTCAATAACTGCTAAAGACAGCTGTGATTTGGATAATTTTGTTTTCGACATTGTTGAAAACGACATTCCTCTAATAGATAACCCTTTTCCGGACCACTACGTCGTTTTGCGTCTGCTAACTGCATCAACCTCACTCGCTAAGGGGCCCCTGAAATCTTATGGTGATTTATAATTCATGAAATGATTTCCATTTTTTAATAATTATTGCGCTTATGGATGGACGGATAAATTTGGTTATTATGGAGAAAAATGGATAAAGCTTTCTTTCTTTTTCTAAAAAATGCATAAGTTCTAACTTATAATTAAATTAAGTCAAGTGTCGATCAGTGGGCGACCACTAGTCCCGATAAATACTTGACTTGCTAGCCGACCTAGAATACTAGACTCTGACCCGGGATTCTAGATCAGTACATATACATAGTACCTACATAGAATTTTCCAAGATCACTTCAGCGCCAAAGCCAACGTACCGATTTTGCGTCAGAACATCAAACAAAGAAACAATCAAACTTTCACCGCGTTAGTTATTGCCAAACCGTGGGACCAAAAATGAGGCGTATAACGCACTTTTGCGTATACATTTAGGATATAATGACCATGTTATAAAATAACAGCCTTCGTAGACGTAATAATAGCGAAAATGTCTAAAGTCATGAAAAGTAATAAAACACCGATTTAACAAAGAAGTGCATAGAGCGTGTTGTTGATTTTGTATATACTCGGTGTGCCAATTTACATATTTTTTAAAACTGGTGGTGGCTCTTGAACTCCATTATACCATTATATTACTATAGATTTCTGCCCGAGACCAATTTATTCCATGTTTTAGGGTTGGCTGCAGCGCGAGTGCAGTACCTGTGGTGTTGCAAACGTCCATAGGCTACAGAGACCACTTTCGGTCAGGTGGGCCGTATGATGATCTCACTTCAGATAAATAAAATACGGTCAAACCATGCATAGGGTATTTTAGTACATATCTCTAATGGTAGACTAGGAAGATTCAACAATATCAGCACATACAAGCAAAGTGTGACAAGTGACAACCTCTTCAACCTGTTATGGCAACTTCCGCCGCGTCTGCTTCATCCACACAGTCAATCAGTATACATTTGTGTCATACCAACTCAATTCGGCTCGAAAGGATAGCCACTAATTGGATTCTATTATTTATTTTATGCGTGGTGTGACTCACAATCGATTACTCCCACCTTGAAGCACTGTCGTTATAATTATTGTTATTATTCTAAAGGCCTGTTTCACGATGTGACAATAATGTTCTAGTTATCTTGATTGATTAACGTGAAATGTACTCAACATAGCAATTTTCTTTTAAGCTACTTATCGTAAAAATATTTTATAAAACTTGCCTTTCAACTTGGGACGGCTAAATATTATCGCGCTTTCATCGTATAGAGCTGATGAGGGTGAACTAGTGGTCCTCCAATTGACAGCCTAAGCCCTAAACCATGCAGCCCGGGCATAAAATCATGTACATGAAGGTCTCATTATTAAATCGATAAGTAGAACATTTCTATGAACGCTACATAGAAGATGCGTACTGGATACTTAGCTTTATTTACATATCGCTAGACAGGCCCTAAGGATCTTAATTTACTACAGGTTAATACCATCGTGGGACGTGTCTTTCACTATATTCTTTATATTATCTTCTCCATATTAACATGTCAATGTGAGTCACGATCTCATCGGATCTTATTTCTTAAGTAAATGGAAGTTGCAGCTTAGCAACGTATTTCTTTGTACTGTTGGTAGCAATGGCGGCTTCGTGTTTCTTAGAAGCTGTATGTGTGTGCTAAGAAACACGTATATATATATGAAAGATATCCCTTATCGTATCGAATGAATATGATAGACTCAGCTTCCAAGTACATATCTTATAACCGCATGTCTACTTGCTCCTGAATCGCAAGTAAGTCCTTAATTTGACACGGAGCATATCATTGTAGGTACTCGCACTAGCTTTCAATTTTATTTCCTAATACTATACGAAGTGATACCAACAGAGCTGTCTGCCGGATGTTAGCCACTAGGTAGTTCCGATAAATGCTTGCAACAAAAAGGTATCATGTTTGAATATGACTATCAAGTGTTACCGGCCCTTCCGCCCTAAGCCTTCCTTCCTCCTTATCAAAGCTGCGGGTTATAGGCTAGCAGCAGGATTCCATGCTATCAGAATCAGAACTAACGCTTGCATGATGTTTATAGTGATTTCATAAATAATCTAAGGTTGCTTTTACGACAGGGTTTATTTTGATAAACTTTCCCGTACAGATACTTCAAGCGTACAAAGTCGCCGGTATCATCTAGTTATTTATAAGAGTACCACATTTTTTGGGTTAGTTCTACTAAACTTCAGAATCTGCTTGAGATCTAGTTAAAATTCTCAAGGAGTTTCTTGCGGTTTTAACCTTTACTTGATCGATGTTCGAGCGGTTCAAATCTATTTACGATCATACAACACTAATCTAGGTTAGGTAAATTGCTTCGGGGCATACTCTGCTTTTTAATCCCACATCTCACAGGAAGTTGAAAATAAATCTTTATTCTGTCTAAAGAAATGGACCATGCTATCTAATAATGACTTCAATTATAGGTAAATAGTTATAAAAATGAATAGAGATAAGTTACCTAGCATAATTTAAGGTAAAATGTGCTTATTCCTGATATTCCTAATGAAAGAATGCTGAATAAATTAGAACGCCCCATATTTTAGTCTCGACGACGACCGACGTATAGTCCTTGAGGGCGTCGCTCGTGCATGGCGATGTATTCATACTCGCTTACTGTGCCGCGCTAATGCGGGCTGTGGGCGGAGGAGGAGTCACGCTAGTATCGTGAATGGGGCAAACCGAGCGTTTTCCATTCACAGTATCCATTCATGGAAACTCGTCGAACCGTTAATGAAAAACGCGCTCGTTTATCGTCGCCGTTATCGTCGTCTACAGCACTACCACGTGCACTGGCGCGCCTCTTGCCAATATCATATTCATTCAATCGGTAACACTCTTCTATCTGATACGAATTATAATAGATAAGATAGCTTGTTCTCATGTTACTGAATGGTATTGCGTGTTACCATAATATTCAGATGTATTTATGAATTACTTTCAACTTTACTCACGTATTTTATCTCTGATGATGATGATTTCGTTTATAGAGCTGTACGTAGGTACCAAAAAATCCTATACCTAAAATAGGTAGGTACTAAATAGATAGTGTGTGGAGAAATAACATTATGGATTTATGATCAACAAAACGAGTTCTGTTGTGACATCGCGGAAGTATTATAATTTACTTATTCTATATGCAAATCCTCTACATTACTCTACATACATAAGTAAAATTTTTTGTTGCAGTATGTTGGCATAATTTCGTAGTTAGCTTACGCTTTGCAAAAGAGCAGTATAAGTAATAATATTTCGCAACACAACCTGGTTAGCAGCGATTGTGCCCTATGTGGGTGAACTGGTGAACGTCTTATATTGCTTTATATTATTCTGTGAACTTAGTATTTCTACCCACCTCGTACGAAACTTTGCGTATTAAGTACAATACAACAAAAGACATTCTTTCTAAAAACTAAATCGATATTACATAGACATCAGAATTTCAGATGACACCAAAAATTCAGATGACAGTAAGTAGGCAGTAAAAAAGAAAGCTACGTCTAGGAGTAGTGGCTATTATATATAATTGCATCGTGTAACTAGGTAATATCTAGTCTGTGCCGGCGTTAGATGGTCTATGGCACTTAAAATGTAAGTTTCTATGCAATTGAGAAATAAGGAACTTTATTGACTGAGGAGGCGAGCGAAGCGAGCCGACAAAAGTCTTCGTTTTAACTCCACTGGTACGGGAAAAATGCTATTGATGTCCGACCGTCCGTCCGTCCTTCCATTCAGTCTACAGGTCGTATTTTTCATCGGATTTGCATGCAACTTGGCATGAACAATCCTTGATGTAGCCAAAAACTTTTAGCGAGGGGGTTTTTCGATCAGAGGGGAAATGGAGGCAAGGGGAGGGGAAATGGACCCGTAGTGGTTGGCAAGAGCGCTTAAAACGAAAAAAAGAAATAATAAAGAAAATTACTCCGAAGTCTACGGTTCACAGAACCACTAGTTTATCTTAGTGCACGATTTTAAGTTTGCTGAAGCGTCATTTATCAGTCGATTTCAATCAAATTTGGAAGAATCGTAGTCGTCATAAGATTTTTTTCCAAATTGTAGACTTGTTTTAGAGTATTTTTGTTTCGAGTTTCATTTCAAAATAGAACTTCGTGAATAATTAAATTACTGCCTTGTTTATCATATTCAGACACAGAATATCTTTGTAGTTAGTTCTGCGACGTGAGGTAACGGAGGGCCCATTCTATTGTTTCGGTCAGTGATGACATTTTGGGTGGAAATATGGTTTATATTTCGTCTTATTTCTTTGGCTGGTATAAAATTTCTTGAAGTTTAGAAATTTTCCTAATGATAATTTAAAATATACCAAATCATTTTCAATCGGTACAATTCCCAAGTGCACAGACAACAGGTAAAGCCAAATACTCTCGATTTCGACACAATTGCACTACGCATACGAGCGGAGCGTGTGGAAACATTTTAATGATCGCCATTGTGGTTGTGGCTTAATAGCTGGTGCGTATTCGTTTCCTCAGTCGCTGATGGCACTATTCAAATGATCCCGTTTCTCTCCCACGATCCAGTTTCCTAGCGTGTGTTACTGCCATGTTGATGATGATGACGGTCGTTTTTGCATCAGCAATTATGTACAGTTTGTTGTGAGTTTCTCTCGCACAACAATTACGAATTTGTGAGAGTCGCAGGAAGGTCTTGCCTTTGTTTAACGCACCTTAACTATCGCAGCGTGCATCAATTTACTACAATTACAAACACACATTGAGCAATTTAAATTGAAAAAAAAAACTAGTTTTATTAAAACAACTGACGAATCAATATCAGCTGTTTTATCAGTTAGTTATCATTGTGAGCGGACGTCGTGTAATATAATAAGTTCATTTTGTATATACTAGCCTGCGGCAGTATCGGTCACGGCCAATACTCCCATTCATGTTGTTTCCTTTAAACAGGAAATTGTTTTCAAAACAAGTAATATCCTATTATTACCTAATATTGATAAATGTTACGTCATAAGAATGTGTGTACCTATACACATCGTAACGTGGTTGAGACTATAAAACCAGCTGTGTCAACTTTGAAGTAATTTTCAGGCTGAAATATTGTTATTACTGTAAAGTTATTTTAGAGCCCTGTATGGCTAGGGAATACTTATACCGGCACCAACCCAACCGGCGCCGGCGATGCGTAGGGACTTGTTTCTGGAGAACTATATAACATAACATACATAACTAAAAGAAAAGGGCCGCTAGACTCTTAACAAACCAGAATTGTACCTAGCTTGGCAGATGTTCATGCCAGGGACGTAATGTCCCTGTAGTAGAGGATTCTTTGTAAAGTTCGTTCCCAGTCTATTGTGGTTTTTTAAAGGCTTAAGCTATGAATTTCAGATGTCATTTCGGTTCTACTCGTAGTCAAGTCAGATGGCATCAATCCTAAAAGTTGAAATGCCATAATACCACTGTGTACGAATTATTGGAAGGTCGTGGTGTTTCCTGTATGCTTCAAATTCAAAGGTGTTCCTTTGAAGCCTACAGGAAAGCACGACGTCCTTCTGTAAAAGCCAAACTTTACAGCGACCGGCTTGACTTCGGAAACGGAGGTTATCTATGTAGTTATTAATACGCACCTAATAAGATACAAAATCTTTACACTCCTATATGAACGCTAGCATGTCCTATAATCAAACCAGCGTCTTCTGGTTCAGCGCACCAGAAGCATTTACCAACTACGCGGTGGTTCGAGTCCAGCTCGTGACTGAAATTATTTTCACTTTTAAATTAAAACTTAGGTATTTAAATTTAGTGAAAGTTGGCACACTAATTGCTTTTCAAAATAATTTTCTAATGTCCTATAATCAAGTTCCTCTTGCCATTATATTCGTACGAAACGTGCACAAGATAGAAGAAATAAGTGACGAAATACGAGAGGAAGGTGATTAGATTACCTGGTAGGCATCGACTAGAATGACGTATAGCAGCCGTCAAGAATAAGTATCGTGACGAGTGTATAGTTCAAATTCGTCTCGATAATTGAAATTGAACTTTATCTCTATATTTGATAAAGTTCTTGTTAGCTTGTTAACTACTACTGATATTATAGGATACTGACTGTCCTTACTTCGGCCATTGAAGTCATTCTAAATCACTTTATGGGATCATTTAAGTAGTGGAACGAAACGCTGACGATGGTGTATGAATAAACTGCCTTGAAAGATGATGTTTACCTTGATAGAGGTAGAGATTTTCTATTTACCCAATTAACAAAATTTACCCTTCACTTTGCAAGCCAATGTTCCCTACATTAAGCTAGTAGGTATCCCTTAATCACTACAATTTTTATAAACCAAGTCTATTCAGCAGTCTGAAAATAAAAACTAATCCCGAATATAAATCTCGTGAAGAATTGCCGATTAACACTCCACACACTTGCAACAACAAGAGAATTAAAAGATGGAGCCAAATTAAGCCGTATTCATTCTTAATTTGAAATTTGAGGTTTTTTTTCTCAAATGCTGGCGATATATTGGCATGAAAAAAGCTAGATATTATGCCCACAGTTTATATTATGTAAGGTTATATATTATAGACAATGATCATATTCAAAGTTGACAATACGTGAGTATTGCATACAAATAGCGTGTATTTCAAAAGAAATAATTCCATTTCGTCATATTGCCCTCACAATTGGGCATTCATGGCTTCTAATTGTTACCGTTTGTAGTTGAAGAAAACAGTGAGAATAATTTTCTTGCAATCTAGTATGCAATCAAGTGAATTAACCTTGTTTATTTTATACTATGACAAGACAATGCAACAATGAAACGTAGACGTAGTTTAAGCCAAACCCACTATAAATATTATAGTACATTCAATGTCACATAAAATAAAAAAGAATATATAACCTTTTACGTAATGTTGGTAATAAAGTGTGTGTCTGACAACAGCCAATGTAAGCAATCATAACTATCAATGGGTAACTGGCATTGTGATAATACGTTTTATTTCAATTGTGTCATGTGTACACACAATTCAACTTGTTCAATAATCAGTTTATTATGAGAAATACAAGTAATGTAGTTTCTGATTTAAAGACTATCCAGAATATACAGACAATCTTTATTGACTGAAAAATGGTTAAAAAAATAAAATTTTTGGTCGAAACCAATAACGATAATAAAAAAAAAGTGTACTAATAACAAAAATTACGGACAGTCTTTTCAAATTGACGAATAACATTGATGGCGCAGCCTTTTTTTACGTTGTGGAATGAAGTTGGGCACTTCCACAGCACACCCCCTCAGCAGGAACAACATACCTTTTTTGGGACTCACAGCCCTGAAGAGGTTGCGCCGTCGGCGTCGGTCGTGTTTCTTCGATTTCATAGTTTAAAGATCAGTCTTTAAACTATGAAATCGAAGAAAGACGAACATAAATAATATGTAAATCTTGCACGTCACGTCAGCGTGACGTGCAAGATTTACATATTATTTATGTTCGTCTTAGGTGCAAACATCAGAATATGATAAAGAACATTAAAAAGCAAAGACACTAGAACTTACTCTTAATAGCTTTTCGATACGAGCGCGCTTGTTTTAGGGTCGGCAGCGCTAGACTGCTCCTCTGGTGTTGCAAACGTCCATAGGCTACGGTGACCACTTTCCATCTATGTTTGTCTGCCACCTCATTTTTTCTCAAACGTTTCGAATGAATACTCCTTGCAGTTACAGATCAGAACTGACAGAACGTCCAGTTTGCTGAAACTTACGCTAAGCTGAGACAAATATAAATTACGCCTTTAATTAATGCTTATGCGACAGCTGAATTTCCAGATATAATTATGTCTGTAAAGCTATTTTAAAAGTATCAACTTTTTTTTATGAAAGGTATTTCATAAATTACCTATGTTTTTAGCTATGTTTCATAAAAACATGTTCAGCATTTTGAATAGCTCTTATCTATTTGCAGAAGAGAGGTGTAAACCTCTACAAGTCGGATCAGACGCTGTGTGTTTTTTTTTTGGAATGCTCCTAAGAGATGAAAGAATGTACGGAAACGGCCATGTGGCGTGTCGGGTCACAATCAATGTAGAATTTCTTATTAATTTAAAAAAATCTTTAACATGTACTTTTTGGGCGAGAAAACCCCTTTTACGTGCAGGGTAGGTACAATCTATACTATCTATATATAATGTATACTATATTAAAAAGAGGAAAGATTTGTAAGTTTGTTTGTAATGAATAGACTCAGAAATTACGAGTACTGGGCCAATCTTAAAAAAAATCTTTTACCATTTGAAAGCTACATTCTTCGTGAGTAACATAGGCTATATTGGATTTACTAAAAGCGTAGGGTTCCGTTCGAAATCTCAGATAATGTAACCCACGGTGTAAAAAAATATTCATAAAATTCCTTACATACAATTTTAAAGAACACATTAAAATCTACAAAAAGTACACAATAGCATAATTATAACTAAAATAGTTTCTTCACTATAACTACTTTTTCATTATACAAAATTATAAAATCAGTAGTAAATTTTCAGACCATGTTATTCGTATCTTGGTAATCCTTATTCAAATAAATGACTTTATTTTTAACTATGGTAAAGCACCTACAGATAGCAATTTATAAAAATCTGATATTCCATTTAATAAATATCAGAAATTTTTATATTTAATATAGGCACATGATCAATAATTATAATATTACTAACTTGCCACAAAAATAATTTGGTCACCTGGCTATTTCTACTTTCAGAACAAATTTTCTAATTCGTTTTTTTTTTTTCACTTTCCGTTTACAAGGTACATACTAGTTTTATGGACTGCTTGTTAATTAGGCACTCGACTACATAAGATCTAGTACTTAGTGGAACATAAAAAGATTAAACAGGTTTTATTCGCAAGCAGTGGTTTCTTATGGGCTTGTGCCGATGGTCGCCTCACCTTGTCTCGCCATAAATAGCGATAACCGACGAGGTCGCGAAACATTGCGCAACTGGCGATGGTCTTTCCTTTTTTGTTAATAATTATTTCAGTCTTGAGTCCCAAATAATAATGGACTAACAAGTACCCTGCCTTTATTTTTCCTGCGGATGAGTCTTTGCAATGATTAGTTTATCGTACACAGCAGCGGTCACAGACTCGTGCCATTATCACGATGCTCTGTCTCTTTCTTTGTCCACCAACATAAATCTATCTTAGTCACAATCTTTATGGAATTATATAGATAACTATCTTCACGCTGTATCCGTGACAAAGAGAGAGAGACGTAAGAGAGGACAGATCGCCAGGATTCGCGATTCATGAATACCTCTTTCGCTTCCTGTAGATTCATTAATCGCTTCATACATGCATGTCATTAATCGCCAAAAGTTATTTAGCGTCATCCAGGATCAACTTCATCCTTTATCATGAACTAGCTGACCCGCCCGGCTTTGCCCGTGACATATAATTCACAATAATGTAAGAACATTTTCCACATTAGTAAAGTAGTAGAGACAGTATTTAATAAGGATTGACCCAAATCGGGCAACACGGAATCATATTTTCTTGTGTGCTAGTCTTTTTTTCTTGCTAATAGAACAGGAAAAATGGCGACAGCTATAGCACGCATAGCATCAGCTGCAAGATTTCAAAGTCCTTTTTATATTTCTGTTGCATCAACAGCTAGTTGAGATGAATGAAGACTAATCAGTTGTTGAACAACATTTATAAAGAGAAAGGTACTTGAACGAACAAAAGAATTGCAAGTAGCCGACGCTCTATGAAAATGGAATCATTCAAGGCTTTACTTCGCAAGCAGTACGAAATAACTACGCTAGTACATGGAAACTATGGGAATTTCTTAGTTGTTGAATTGTAACTGAGTACGTACATTTAAATGCCACGTGCAACTGATCACATCTAATGAAATAAAGATAAGACGGCAATGGTGCTGTGTACAGTCGAATGACTGGCTTATGTCACTGGAGGCTCCTCGTTAGGCGATGTTGGCTCGACTTCCTAATGTCTTTATGTTAATCGCGATGTGCATGTCCAGCCGACACTCATCCGTTTGTATAAATCGTTGAATAGGTAGGTACACTAGGTACTATGAAAGAGGTATAAGTATGTATAGATTTGCTATTTGGCGTTAGATAGTGTTAGAATAAGTAAATAAGCGTAGAAATATAACTAACTAAAACTCACTATCTTTACGCTGTATCTCTGTCGGGGTAGTCAGGGAAAATATAGAAATATATAGGATTATTATTGCATTGTAATCAGTTTTGGTCGCAAATTTTCAATACAATTTTGGTCGTTTTGAAAGGGGTGAAATCACGTTTCATAGATTCCGTTACATAGATACAAAAGCCCAAGCCTAGCTAATATAAATATATCTAAGTATTAATTCGTAAATACATACGTTATAATATGTTTATCAGTCAACTTAGATATGTTCCAATTTTTTGTAATTAAACATTTTAATACCTAGAAACTCTGCACCACCCTAAGGATGGACTGGTAAAAAAAAACTGTTGGCATTAAGTCTTCCTTTGTACAACGTGTTTGCGCATAAAGTTTGATAATTAAGTTTATTTTGACTACATGGGTTTTCGCCTCGTACCACTGATCAGTATTCTAATGAAGAGGCTTTATATGTATTTGCTTTACTTACCTACTCTTCTAATAAAATACATTGTATATTAAATTCTCGTTTTAATTTTTTTTACTTATCCTGAATATTTTCAACAGCAGGTTGACACAACCTGCGTCTGCATATTTCAACACGGCAATGGGCTCACCACCTATTACGTGGGACAGGAATACACATGGTGAAAAGTGGGCATACAATACGTATGCCTCTGCCACCCTTTCGGGGATAAGGCGTAATAGATAAATAAATATTATTTTTTTCAATTCCTAATTGTTTGTTGCGCAAAAGTAAAAGTATTTTCATATTTAATCAAGATATTTTGTTATATAGTTTATATACAATTATGTACTAGGTGACCCCATGGCTTCGTCCGTGACATAATACTTCGAACTCCCGTCGCACCTATTTTATCCCGTCGCTTATAAATTCTACAATAATGTGTAAAAATATATTCGATTTGTCGACATTATGATTACTTCTCCGCTCTCCATAGTAGTAGCGTGATGATATATATAGCCTATAGGCTTCCTCAAAAAATGGGCTACCCAACACAAAAATATTTTTTTCAAATCCGACCAGTAGTTTTTAAGATTGCGTGTTCAACCAAACAAACAAACTCTTTATCTTTATATTAGTATAGATTTTCTCCTATAAATCGTTGCCACTTTGAGAGTTAGAAGCGACAGTTTGAAGTTCAATTTGAAATAAAAATTAAGAATAGAAATCGTGAAAAGATCGAACCCTCAGATACCACCTATTATATCTAAGGGTGCAATCTTTGCACGTTCGATCTTTTCAATATTAGGACTACATGAAGCAAACATGATCATTTCCAACCAAGCTCTCTCAATGCCGAGTGGTAAAATATGTGTTATTATCACGGTGAAAAACCACATACTTCTTTTATATTGTTTGAGTCTCATCTGTAGTTGACAATAGAAATCTGATTCAATGGCAAGCTCATAATGAATGATACAATCCCACAATACCCAGAGTATCGCCTCATTGCGAATGAATCTTTTTCGCACGTTCTTGTCGTAGTTAATCCACTTTTAATCACAACTATTCTTTTTTTTTTTAAAACGGTACAGTTTCTATAGAGAATTATAAATGAGTACACGGTTTATTCGGTTTCTTTCGGCGTAAACTCGTATTAACCCCAAATATCTTTTTTTTTGCATAATATCTGGTTCCAGTCTTTTTAAAATGGGCCAAAACTTAGGTTCATCATCTGTAGTTGACAATAGAAATCTGATTCAATGGCAAGCTCATAATGAATGATACAATCCCACAATACCCAGAGTATCGCCTCATTGCGAATGAATCTTTTTCGCACGTTCTTGTCGTAGTTAATCCACTTTAAATCACAACTATTCTTTTTTTTTTTAAAACGGTACAGTTTCTATAGAGAATTATAAATGAGTACACGGTTTATTCGGTTTCTTTCGGCGTAAACTCGTATTAACCCCAAATATCTTTTTTTTTGCATAATATCTGGTTCCAGTCTTTTTAAAATGGGCCAAAACTTAGGTTCACTTCTCTTTAGCTATGTCGCAAGTCGCAACTACTAATATGCCGATCTTTTCGGTTTTAAAACTGTTTTCTGTTTAGAAAACATTAAAAAGGTGGTTTGGTTTGGTTTTCTTCAAATCGGTCCTTCGAACAACAGGTACAACCTAAGAGATATTATAACTTTAAACTAAAAAATAACTATTCCCCGACCCATCATAGGGTAGGGGAATAGTTACTTATTGCTTTAATTAATTTTTGATAATCATTAGGTATTGTATTACATAAAGACCAAAGTTGGAAAATAACGTTGCTTTCTACTACTTACAAATTTGTTTTTTTGCTTTACAATGTAATCAATTAGTTTTTTTCATTTGGTTTCAGGTGAAGCTAAAAACTTGCCAGGTCGCAGTCATGGAGCGCCTTGCCACCGAGACATATACTGTGTGCTGTCACTCGACCAGGAGGAAATATTTCGCACATCCACCATGGAGAGAACTCTCAAGTAAGTTCCTGACAACCTCAAACCATACTTTAAATAATTGGATTACTGAAAAAAAATATTAATTGAAATCTACCATTACGCTCTGCCACAGCAGAATTATGAATTTCCCAAGTTTTGGAAGTTCCTACACTATACAAGTTCACCTCTAGTATGCGTTTGGGAAATCCTAACAAAAAAGTGGAACTAGGTTAGTAGGTGCAGTATAGGTGCAACGACTAGTGCGTAAGTAGATTGCGACAGTTTTCTAACAAAAATAATTCCAAACAATTTTATATTCGCAAGAGACTATACAGGCAATAACTATCACAAATCACCCTGAATAAATTTGTCAAAAATAGGCTTAAGTTTAAAAGTGGACTTAGCTCCGTATTCCAGAACGTTTCTTAATAGTCAATCGACGCTTGGGAGTAGAATTTATAGGGCAAAATCTAGCCTCAAACGTTGATTGAGTATTGAGAAACGTTCGGGAATACGGACCTAAGCGGCTGATTTCGTAAGTCAGTTCGAACATTTGTACTGTCTTGTTGCCCATAAATGAATACTTTGCCAGTGTGTAACAGATTTTTTTTTGTTGTCACATAACCTTGACAATTGCCGTTACTATTTCAAGTTTCCTGCCGAGCCCTTCACGGTTTGTATAAAATGGCCACGCTATGCTTCAGAATTGACAAATAACGGATCCTTTGTCCGGTGTCTGGCGTTCGCTTCCGGTCTTATCAGCTGGGAAACATTTACGTACTGACGTTAGAAAGAGCAAATACATTAATAGGTCAAGGTATCCGTGCTTCATGTATGGATATTTAAATGGTTGACGCGCTAAATTGAATGTAATTAATACCGTGGTATTCTATTGTAGTATGAGTACTTTACTATTGTTATTACCATGTGTATTTTACACTAAATATAATACTTAGTTTATATAAACATCTTTTGGTTGAAGGAATTCAGGCTCTGTAATTCAGATGATCGGAATCTTTTTTTTAATAAGGTAATAAATAATTTATTTATGTCGCACTTATTAAAACATCATCATTATTGTTTTTAAATACATTGTCTTCTTGATTATAGAGTCGAAAAATAGAAGAATTATTCGTTTATCCAAAATTGTACTTATAGTTACTAAACGCTTTGTTAAAATAAGTTAATGCACATTTCACAATATATTTATCTTTATTCACATCCGTTAATGTAACACTTGACTTTATCTATAAAATACTCATTATGTAAAATATTACTTTCAGTTCTATCACAAAATATGCATTCTCTTATCTTATAAATTATGTTATCACTGTATGGGCTCTACTTTCGAAACGATTGTGTTATCAATCACGATTTGCGCTATGTCACGTACATACTCGTATTTATCACTTACTAAACTGTTCATCTGATTGAGATAAAACTTTGGAAAGTGATAGTACTGAGTGATCGGGATGAAAAGAACGTCAGCTACGTCCATACATAATGTTATCCAAATTCGTCTAGCCGTTTAAGTGTGAAAGTAACATACACAGTCACATATTTTCGCATTTATAATAGTAGAGCTAGTACTATTAATTACCCTGTGGGAGTATTGAACAAACAATATTGCATTTCTTTTTAATCACATTCAACGATGTTGTGGAACAAAAGTCCTAGGTATGTGTTAAAAAACCATGTATACCATATTTTTTAAGGCGAAATAAATTGACCTATGGCAAAATCGTACCACTAAACTGCGATCAATGTTTACTTTTTACTGAAATGATGAGCTTCGATTCATTGAGTGTCAAATAATTAGTTATTCATTAATCTGTAACACTATGTTTATAGTCCAGAATGTGTCCATTGATGCGTTAACAATAAGTTTGGTTATGAAACGGAAAGTATTATCTATAATGCGTGTATGTTTAAATTCATTCTTAAGAAGTCAGGTGCTTCGTCACTTGCCTCGCATACACAATGTTTTGTCATCAATTAAACATTAGTCACAATTAATTCGTCGTCGCGGTGGCTTTGTATTACACTGTCGGATATAATTCGGGGGAGGCGCTATTGTGCTTGTGCCGTAGCCGCAGTAAGGGAGGGCGGTACGGTATGCGGCGCGCCACGTCCCGGATGCATTTCCGGTGCGCGTGCGTCGGCGCGTAACGTCCCTTCCGCTTCACCCCCTTGCCATTCGAGTTTTTAGAATGAATAAAAGACGCTCGTATCGCACCATTGCATTTAATTACTATTTCTACTAGTTCCACTCCTGATTGGTTATGGGAAACGTATTTTACGCGTACTCTTCATTGATAGCAGGAAGCTAGCACTGTGTAATACAATTAAGACTAATATAGCTACAACGATACTCGTACTATACTCGTTCGAAGTATTAGCTTCGTGCACGCGAAATACACATTTGTACCTACCTATAATATTTTGAAGATACTTTTACATTATGTTATCAACTTCGTGTAATACGTTTGAATCTTTATCTGTACTTAGTGGCAGTCTGTTTTGCTTGTTAATAAACGGAAGCGATAATGATTTTGTGACCTAAGAGGTGAGGACACAGTGACGGATATCGAAGGAAATGTCACGTCACTCGTCGAGTTAATTTAATGGGTTCTTTGTCTCGCGATACCTTATCACTGCACTTACTATGTGCTTCTGTCTAAACTATCAGTGCCTCTCTAACTATGTACCGCTGATAGCGTACATATTATAAGTTTGTTGGTTATGTCTCTAGTCTTGTAGACTTTACCGAAGCCGTTGATCCAGGCAATCTTTAAGCCAAGTTGAAGGCCTTATGGGCGACTTGAAAATTTTCATCAGCAGGTTCCACAACCTGCGCCTGTCTATTTGCAATGAGCTCAACATCTATTGCGTAGGACAGAAATGCATACGGTGATATGTGGTCGTAAAATATGTTTCTGCCACCCCTTCAGGGATAAAGGCGTGATTAATAAACAATATTTTAGCAGCTAATATTTTTAACTAATATTTCTGAGCATTTGTTGTTGTGATAGGTACTGTCTATTTTATTTAAGCTGTAGTTATTACATACAATGAGACCCAATTCACCTCATCCTAGCGTGAGCACGTACTTACTATTGCATTGAAATTCTGTGGCATTACTTAATTCTGGTCAGGCAGTTTTCCTTATAAACTCTATACTTTTGTTGTTATTATAAATCTCAGAATCAGTAATTTGCACATATCTGTAATGTAAATAGACATGGTTCAATGACAGTTGTCCCAAATTCTCTAGAGTTTCATCCATATCGGTAATACAAAAAAAATAACATAAGCTGTTTCGTGGAGAGGTCGTCATAAAAAGCGTTAGTAGTTCTCCAACATTAAACGGAAGCTTTTAAGTGATAAATTGCTCCCGGAACATCGTGGCACGTAAAATGATCATCGCCTGCGTCTGAGCGGTCGGAGCGTCGGCGTCGGTCTTAAGTGCATTGCTCTGGTTTCTTAAACTGTAGGCTATTTTGTGCTATACGCCGGTTGCGAGTCGACTCATTACTTACACGTGTGACGGTGAAGGTAGATTTTCAACCGATTTACATTACATACCATACCATATGTTAATGAATGATGAGTTCCAAAAGCCCTTAACACGTGTTTCTGTCTCTTATTAGTATTCTATATGACACCTTATAAAGAATAATGTCAAGTCAATAAGATACAAAAACAACTGATTGTAGTTTTTACCGTAAACGACTAAAAGTATCCTATATCCGATTCACG
Organism: Thumatha senex; assembly: GCA_948477245.1. Taxonomy (NCBI): domain Eukaryota; kingdom Metazoa; phylum Arthropoda; class Insecta; order Lepidoptera; family Erebidae; genus Thumatha; species Thumatha senex. The sequence continues at coordinate 22,783,035 of OX419726.1, forward strand.
AGGACAATAGTTTCTATTACGTACATTAGTCGCAAGTACATACAGTATTGTACAACAGACTGTTCACGCATAATGAATTCGACGTATTGGAGGCGTGAAATATGCAATAGTGAGTGAGCTTGTGCCGCCCCCGCTCAGCTGGTGGCGGTTCCGCCTCCGGTTTATAAATATCGAGCCGGCGCCGGATGCGCGATGCTACTACTCACCGAGACACATCGCACTCCCCGTACCTAGCTTGCTACTAGCTCGTGGTACACTTGCATGAGTCAATAAACCCCTTTATTGAGTTATTATCGTGTTTTACAAATAGCTACACGTAATGCGCTTAGATACTACGGTTATTGTTTATATTTTAGGGTTGCCAGATGTATTAATATATAAGGACTAATCGATTATGTTCTCTACAATTGTCCTGATGATGCGGTGCTCATGGCCTTATCAGAAACCGACGTTCAGACATTGATCAATAATAGGAAAGACAAGTGTGAAAGTAAGGGTCTTCGCTTGAATGCAAGTAAAACTAAGGTTCTAGTATTTAAAAGAGATGACGTTAGAAGAACTGAACGCGAGATTTGGGTAAACCCGAAACATCTAGAGCGAGTGAATGAAATTATGTATTTAGGGAGTATGTTTAACGCAGACGGAAGTTGTGATTTCGATGTAGAACGGCAAGTAGCTGCCGGAATTAAAGTTAACGGTGCTTTGTCCCAGTTAGTAAAGCGACAAAGCATCGTAAAAGAAGCACGAATGGCGATTCATAACGCAGTGCTAGTGCCAACGTTGCTTTATGGTAGCGAAACATGGGTACGTCAGCAGATGTATGAAAGTAAATTGAATGCTGTGGGATGGTATCACTTCGAAAACTTTGCGGCGTAGCTTTGGCCGACCGAATACGTAACGAAGTGATTCGCAAAATGGCAGGTTTGAATGAATGTGTCAGCGTTAAGCTGAAAAAGGGCGTGCTCCGTTGGTTTGAACACGTCCAACGAATAAGTCAGGAACAATTGACGAATAATATATATTGTGCGAAGGTAGAGAGTAGAAGGAGTCAGGGTAGGCCGAGACTTACATATGAAAACCACGTCAGCACGTGCTTAAAAGCGGAAAAGTTCAAAGTACTAGGGTACTCAGACGTGCATGTTTGAAGCAATATGAATCTGCAAGAAGCGAAAGAAGTATGCATGGATCGCGAAGCCTAGCGATCTGTCCTCTCTGACTTACCCTTTAAAAGTGCAGGTCACTCAAAGTTGACTGATATATCATACTTCACACTACCTACCCCATGGGAATCTTAAATCTACAAATAAGAAAAATCTACTGAATGGTAAAGCTCCTAATAATGTATAAGAAGGGGCCTAGAGACGCAGCTATGTTGTGGGCAATCACTGGTTTTCAATTAATTACACCAACAGCTATTTTTATACTAGGAATATTGAATATCAGAAAGATTTTTAAAGATACATCCTAATATCCTACTAACATAAAAACGCGAAAGTTTGTAAGTATGGAGATTTGTTACTTTTTCACACAAAATCTACTGAATGGATTTTGATGAAACTTTACAATAATATAGCTTGCGCATCAGAATAAAACAGGTTACTTTTTATCCCGGGAACAAGTTTCGGTGGTAAACGGGAACGGGAAAACTTCACCACTTTTGCGGAGCCGTGGGCGTAAAAATACAGACATTTCATTAATATAAGGATAAATTGTTGTGTTGTCACTATAGTTATCGAATAGGCCCATTGTCATTGACTGAGATTGTGACTCGGTGTGAAGAATGAGCAACTTTCACATTTGATTTATCAGTCCCACGCACATCCCATCGCATCGCAGCCATACAAAGTCTCAACATAGTTTCATACTTGCTTACTAGACTTTTTAATCGTAGGTTTTATAATATTTATAATTTCTTGGGATAAATTTGTGTCGAAACGATGAATGAAATGATGAAAAAAGAACGCATATTATAGGTATTAAGTGTAATATAATCTGTTGTGATATACCTAATAATGGTTTCAACCTTAGACGAAGTACCACGTTTCAACGAATTTCGTTATCTCTACCATTGCATATGACCATCTTTTAACTAAAGATATTTCCTTTTGGACCTATGGCTATTGAAATTTCATTTGCAAAATTTTACCCGTATGTCTCTTCAGCGGAAAGCCACCAAACTCTTCAGATTCCTATCAAATTTGTTCCTAGCTCCTTTAGGTAGTTCTAGGGCTTTATAGAAACGAATTGATTTCTATAACTACAATTATGTAATTCGAGTAGTATCGTTTTGCTTGGAAAAGTAATTAATTGTGTGGCCGTTGCTTTTTAGAGGTTATTTGTGGTGCTTATCATAATTTGTTGTCTGTGCTGATAGCTTTATTATAAAATAAACCTGTTAATACATTTACACCGATTAAAATAGGAACATTGTGATTGCACAAAATATTGATAACCAAATAACATCCGTTGCATGTCAATGATACCATAATATTGAGTGATGAACACTTAATTGCAGGAAAGAGGACCCCGGGGTCCAATGGTACCCAAAACTTAATTTTCATACATCTTGAACAAAAACACTTGTACTGTTCCACTTATTTACTTACTTAATAAGTGAAACAGTACAAGGGTTTTTGTTCAAGATGTGTAGCAAGTTCCACCAAGTGCCATCAATCAAAAGTGTAAACAGTTAATTTTCATAAATCAATAGAAATAAGATGTGGATGTCTACATTATCTTTTTAATTCTTAGTGTATCGCCAATTGATTTCAAATCCTGCCTGGATTTATAGTCTGGGGTCACTTATATTTGACTGCTAGGAGCGGCTCTCGTATTGCTTTTTGCTTTCGGCGTTATTATGAGCAACTGCTTTCTTACTTTCAAACCCGTAAGGGGATCTGCGTTGTACTTTTACATTTTGTTTTTGCTTATCCCCGAAAGGGTGATAGAGGCATACAATACGCCCACTTTTCACCGTGTGTATTCCTGTCCCACGCAATAAGTGGTGGTGAACCCATCGCCTACTTCTACATGGTGTACAAAATGTTTAAACATAAGCAAAGACAATCGCTTTTAGGTTTCCCCCGTAAATATAACCGTAGACAACAGTATAATTGTTTGATTGTCCTTCTTTTACGTCGTCGTTAAGAATCTTAGGATTGATGTAAATTTTAAAATAGAGGTACTTGTAGGAATGTATACTTTATATTCCTGAAAACGTCTCAGTTCCAAGTAGAAAAAATAAGAAAAAGTACTTCGAATGGTAATCCTGTAAGTCTCTTCCGTTCTAAACTGATACCTATAAAGTTTTACGACCGGCGCGCAAATCCGATATAATTAACTAATTCATTTTGTTGTTACCATTGAACTATAATAGAGTTCCCTGTAATATTCTACTCAATGCGCTATAAAATCTATATTGTAGGTAGGTATTCATATTATGCAAATATACTGTAGGTGGAAAAGTGATGCTCGTATAAGACAGTCACCCCACGCTACTTCAGTATTGGATCGCGGCAATAAATTATATACGTCCGGCGAAAACTTGATAACGATTGTTCGTATACGACGTATAAGTGCGAATTCAACGCAAATAAACATTAGATAATTTCTGATAAATTGTATACCAAGCAATAATCATTTCATATTTTGCAAATCTATTATGTGCCTACTTCTAATACCTTATAAATTACCTCGTTTTTTACGTGAAATATTCAGGAACGCGTCAGAGGATTCTAGACATTCTGGACTGTTTGTCAGAATATTTAAGAATATTGCTCGAAATTTGCTATGCTATTTTATCAGTGTGAAACTGCAGAAACCAATTTAATTAAAGTAAATAAAATGGGTCAGGAATGTTCACTTCGGACACGTTCCGGATGGACAAGTTCCAGAGAATACATGTTCTTTGGAAATCTAAACAAAATTAACAATAATTCTTTATGACTTTTGGTATGCCTTTTCGATTGTGTAACTGGGTTACCAGCTTCCTGTGTGAACGCGGCCATCGAGTCCTTTATGTATGACCGTCGAACTTGCTTTTTACTGGTTAAAACTGATAACCCACGTTTGTAATTGGATCCTAGGAAACCGATCGTATTTAATGCAAAAGAAAATATAATTTGCAGGTTTATTTCGTAGATTTTCTATATGTTACTCCATTTCTGTAGGACCAACTCTTTATATTCTGTATTTTCGCCACATAGAATATTGAACTATAAACACTACATTGAGAGCATTATCAGCTAATATGACACACCAGGATTGTCCTTATAGACATGCTACTAAAAAATTTAACCCTCCTCTATTGCAGTCATAGGAATTTTGTCGAATCTCGATATTATGACTGTTCCAAACAGTTTTCTTCAAAAATATTTTCTTCGTCTTCCGGTGAGGACTAATAATTGCTTATTTTATTTTTACAGCCCATTCTTCGGCGAGGCCTTTCAGTTCGAGGTGCCCAGACGATTTCGATACCTTTCCATCTACGTGTTTGACCGTGATAAACACCTTAAACAAGACAAAGTTTTGGGCAAAGTGGCCATCAAGAGAGAAGATCTACATAGGTATAACAACAAAGATCACTGGTTTGCATTGCGACCGGTCGATGCAGATTCAGAGGTGCAAGGCAAAGCGTATATCGAACTCACACTCGAAGACTCTAGAAAAAGATTACGAATGGAACCGAAGCCACCGGACCCGGACCCCACCGCTGATAACTGTTCAACAAAGGCTAAAGCAAATAATCTAGTTAAGATATCTGAATATTGTAAAGAGAGTATTAGATTTGGGTCTTGCTCGAGCTCGACTAGTAAGAAACTTCTGAGTGCAGTTGCTACGGAACCTTCTCTGTCGTTATCGCGGTCAGAGAGTTTAAAAGATAGAGCGCAATGGGCGGCGCGGACGAAGCCTCCCATGCACACGATGCCCGAGTCAGACGCATCACCCACTCCCACCCCTGCTGACTACTGGTCAGACCCTGAGAGACACTGCGCCGCGCGGGTCGGACACGACACCATACGCCTCAGGGTACTAGAGTGCTCCGAACTCACTACAAAAAACGGACAGTGCGACCCTTTTGCTCTCGTCACGTTGTTGTATTCGAACGGACGAAGAGTTGAGAAACGTACCAAACCTAAGAAAAAGACTGTTAATCCACAATTTGATGAAATTTTTTGTTTTGATCTCGTTATGGAGGCGGACCCCAAAGATAAGGATGGTTCACAGTCGGTAAGTTAGTTGATACCACCAATCCGCCTATTGTTTTTTGTTAGACCTTCTAAGCTCATTGATGTTTTATTTGTTTAGGCGGGGGTAGCTTGCGAAGCTAGAGTATCAGTATGGCACGACGCCACGACGCCCATCTTCCTTGGAGAAGTGCGGTTACAACTGCGTCAGCCTTCGCCGACGCCTTTACGTGCTTGGTAAGAAAACTTAATTCATTTTAATACGTAAATTCCTTATAATCGAAATGAACTTGCTTTACGAAAGTCTTGAACGTATTGTATCTTGATGACTCACGCATTAAGCAGTAGCTAGTAGTGAGGTAATATAGTAGTATAGAAATTCCCATTTTTCGTCGCATCGACGTAAAATCATTGACTATACAGTACTAAGAATGTCTCCACTAAATAGGTCAATTACTCACCATATTTACATACAATACCTGGAATAGTTAAATATATAGCAAAGATATATACAAAGTGACTAAGAGAGGCACAGTTTTTGTGGCCTCATGATTAGTTAACATGACATACCTAACCACAACAGGCTGACTGAATATTTTAACATCTGATCGTATGATTAATAGTATTTAATAGTTCAATAATAAAAAAATCATCTTCTTACTCATACCTTGTATTTAGATTTGTTTGTAAAAAGTTTCAAGTTATTGCATATATGCACATAGTATATATTTCCTAACTAAAGAAAACTATGTTCTTTACCTAAGAAATATACGGTAACGTTATACTTTTAAATACTTATGTCAGAAATGGGAGACTAGACTTTTTGAGGCCACTCGGGAAAACTATATTGATACTTATGAGGCAGTAATACTTATATTGATGTCAAAAAAGGCACGCCTGAAAAGCCATATTAAATACTTATGTCAGAAACAGGAGACACTCGAGATGCATTAAAATTTTAATAAAAAATGTCAGAAACTTCGTTTTATTCATGTGAAAATTATTTGTAGTATTTTCAAGAAAATAATAGTGCCACAAGTACAGATTTACCTATAAGCGAACAAAATCAATGGCAATAGCTACTATATAAATAAAAACGAGAACATCTTTCGTAGATACTTCCCAATTAACCAACACTTGAGTTGCGTCATGCGTTCCTAGAATTGGTAGATCAGATAAACGATCTCCTTAGACGGAAGCGAAACCAAAATCAAGTGTAACAGGAATATTTTTGTACCTTCCCATTTAAAAAAAATACACTTAGGTTTATTATACAGTACCAACAGATATAATTTGTGCACCTCCTGATTGCTTAGTTCTTATAAAGGACAAAGACATTTACCACATTGAAATGAAGTTGAAACTACGAGTGCGACTCGATCGTTTCCGATGTGTGTTATTGCTGTTCTAAGAATTGGTTAAGCCATTTAATACATTGACATAAAGTTGATTTTACGAGAGCTTAACGATTATTTCCGCTGTTTCCCATTGCTTAAAGTTTGTATTGTAATTTGTTAGAAATTGGATGTTGAGTCACACCACGAAAACTTTTGCTCGCTCCCTCACACTCTCGCCCTTATACAACGAAAGTAATAATAATACTGCGTGTTAAGTCTAGGTGTAGCCGAAAATCGCATACTTACCTGTCAGTTTTCTACCATTTGTCTAACCTCACCTCTGGTGTTGCAAACGTCTATATGCTACGGTGCCCACTCTCTATCAGGTGGGCCGTATCCTTGTCTCTATCTTCCCTCAGTGGTAGAAAAAAATACACATTCAGTGTAATGATATGAGAAAAGGTTGACGCCCCTGACATGCTTGATTGTATGAAATATATACAGTAAGGCTTCTTTAGTAAAGCGTGATTGACATTGATTCCTTGCTTTGTCAGTCACACAAAGTCTATACCAGCACGTTGGACGTAAACCACGATCTACAGCAATGACCAAAGACCACAAAAAGTTACACCGAGCTCGATCTCGCTGAAATCCCAGGAGAAGTTAGAATGTCTTGGAACCCGCAACAAAATTAATCAGAAGATAATTTGACAATATTGGAATAAGAGCGGAACGCCTCTTCCCTCCTTTGCAAGTCGGGAGACCTCGAAAACAACTAGGTGTAAATCTTATAGAAAAACGGGAAGCACCACGGTAATAATATATTACGGGTCCTATGTGAGCCATGTTTTATTCCAGTAATATGTTTGGCATAATCGTTTAAAAGCAACGAGATCCGCATAGTAAACTACTCCTGTAGCGCAATTCACAAATCTCGGATCCAAATCCTCTACTGCGCAAATGTCATCGATATTCGAGTTCTATTAACATCGATTACATTTGCGCAGAAGAGGATTTGGATTCGAGATTTGTGAATTGCGCTACTGATGTTACTTGTAAACTGCTTAGACAGCAACTTAATATACTAAGCAGTTTACGTTCGACGTGTATCGCAGGTACTTCCTGACGTCAAGAGCAGGTGGAGCGCTTTCCCGAGGCGCCACCCCTCCCGGCACGCGACTGTCGGCCGCGGGCAGTGCCACTCTGGGCTCGCTGCGACTTCTGCTGCAGTACACCGTCGACCACGTCTTCCCGATACAGCACTACCAGAAATTAGAGGAGCTGTTTTTAAGGAGTGTCCGGCAGAAGGTAATACTTTAATATCTACAGGTTTAGATAGATATTAAATAAATATCGTTGGGACACTGACTGCAGATATAATAAAGAGTGTAACAACTGTCCTGGTTGCTGGATATTTTATAGGATTGGAATACAGAAGGTTGAGACTAAATAACCTTATCCTAGTCCCTTTCCTACCTCATCCTTTTTCCTACTCTCTTATCCTTGTCCTACCTTATCCTCTTCCCATCATTTCTCCGCCAAGCCAAGGTTGCCGTGCCGACGAGCTGCGTGGCTAGGGGCGAGCCTAGTCGTAACGTGCCTGATTGCCCTGGGACCGGGTAACTCCAGAATAAGGCTTACCTTGACAAGCGGGGCTCTGTCTAGGCGGACTTTGAATTTCCCTAGCATCTCGTGGGAACGCTATGGATAATGGAAATTATAATTACAACTCACACAACGCCATCTGATTCCAAACTAAGCAGAACTTGTACTATGGTAACCAGATAACTGATAAACATACTTATATATATATTTCTAAATACTTACATATTATAGATAAATAACACCCAGACACAGAATAAACCATCGTGCTCATCACACAAAGTCTTATTCTGGGTGGGAATCGAACCCTCGACCTCTTGCGTAGCAGTCGGATACACTCCCACCGCGCCACAGAGGCAGTTAGAGAGATATACGATCCGATATCCAATTATAATATATTTTAGCTATTATATTATACTTTTAAGATTTTTAGTTTTAGAGTCTTTGTTCTAGATATAATTATTTATATGTATCGATGTAATGTATACGATAATTATATTGAAATTTAATTGGAATAAAGTTTTATTACAAAGGATATTCGATATTATGTACATACTTTGTCGTTTACCTAATATTATGGTTAAAAGGCACCGTTTTGGACCCACCCAGAAACTTTTATTTGATTGGTTTTCTTTTTTGTTGACTTGCGGTTATTTTGTAGTGTATCTAAAATAAAATGTCTATTTCCAGATAATTCTTTCAAAATTCACAATTGCCGAAACTTTAGTGGTAAAAACTTATAAGTACATGCTAAATGCTTTTTTACATGTAGCTAAAAGAATCCAGGTCACAGTCAATTTTACATTATATATATTATTTACAAGTTTTTGGAATTGCTGATAATACTTTATAATTCGTTTTAATTTTAAAATTAACAGTATTTTTTATATTTTTTTCCGTGCTTCGGAAGGCACGTTAAGCCGTTGGTCCCGGTTGCCAATAAAATTGCAGTCATTAAGCCAAGTTGAAGGCCTTATGGGCGGCTTAAAAAATTTCATCAGCTGGTCGCCGCAGCCTGCGCCTGTCCATTTCAACACGGCAATGGAGTTACTACCTATTACGTGGGACAGGAATACACATGGTGAAAAGTGGGTATACGATATGTATGCTCTCTGATAAGAGGTGATAGATTAATAAAAAAAATTCGTTTACAGCCAATCACAGCTTCAGCTGTATACATACTAGGCGAGATAGTGCCGAGCAAGACGGACGCGGCGCAACCCCTCGTGAGGCTATTCACTCATCATGATCTCATCGTGCCCATCGTCAGGGAACTCGCAGATGCCGAGATATCTGCCCTCACGTGAGTTTTTTTATAACTTTTTTATTCTGAAGCATAATTTATTACATATTACTTTTATAATCGCTTTGTAATAACATATTATACCGAGAACGAACATTTTGACATTTTAAAGTACTCCAAAAAACGTTTATCTATATTTTTTGTTCGAAGTAGGTTTTTAACCCACGAATCATTGAGATAATTTTCACCACGGCTAGGAATCTGGTTTCAGTCCATTGTTCGAAGCGAATTCCTACCTAATTCTATTCGGTTCGTAGTCATTTTGGTTTAACCTTTTTCTTTACACATATAAAATGAAATTACTCCCGCTGTCTCTTCGCTTAGATCTTTTAAACTACTTAACGGATTTTGAATCATGAATGCAGTTTTCATTAATAGATTCAAGAGGAAGGTTTATATGCATATTATATCTACATGTCACCTGAGGAAAGCCGAGCCGGGACGCTAATAAATTACACTGACAGATAAAGCAAGACTATCGAAGTGTATAAAACTTTATATTGTAATATTTGCAGTGACGCGACGACGATATTTCGCGGCAATACTCTAGTGTCTAAGATGATGGACGAAGCTATGAGACTGAGCGGGGCGTCTTACCTTCGCTCGGTATTGAGACCCACATTGGCAGCTGTACTAGCCGAGCGTAAACCCTGCGAGATAGACCCCGCAAGGGTTAAACCATCCGCAGCCATCGCTTCAAACCTCGCCAACCTTAAAGACTACGTTGAACGGGTAAGTTGTACTTATCACAGAACTTGACAGTAAATTTTAATACAACACCTACAAGTTTTGACGAAGGCGAACCGATAGACGTCCATACAAAGTCTTTAGAAGTCGGTTAGTAGTAGATTTAAACATCGGTGAAAAAATCAAAACTACAACCAGCCACTGTCATTCAACCAGGGGGCCGAGTCTGCTATTTCAATTGTGTCAAAATCGTCACTCAACTCAATAGAAAGCCACCGGTACAATTTTGACAGTTTTTCGTAGTCTACTATTATAATCGTTCTCCAATAGACTTCTATCGGTCGGCCGATAGAATTCGACTAACACGTACCGCGCCAGTGGCCGTTAATCAGTTGCATTTTTGATTGTCTTCTAACATTTTGACAGCTAAAACATGGATTCTAGTTCTATTTTACGGCTTGTCAAAAGTAGACTCGGCCCCCAGAAGAGAATCTGTTTTTTAAGGTCGAAATTTTGAATGCAACCGGGTTCACGTTAAAATGTCGATCTTGGAAGTCATGGTCGGTACTTAAAGATGACCCAATCATACTCTCTTCTGTACATTAAGAACTCTACGCTTTGCTTAGGTGAGTTCAATAGGCGTTATTGAAGCAGAATTTTTTTGGACAAGTGTCGGCACATGTGCACAAGGTGCAGTGCTACCATCATGGACATATGTTGAAGCTGTCTCTGTGATGCAATGGCTGCCAACTGCCGTTGCTGAGGTCTCGGGGTTCGAATCTCGGGTTGCATTGAATATTTGTGTAATCCGCTAATGTTAGTCTCTGAGTTTGAAAGTTTTCTAGAATATAAGAGGTGGTTTTTCTGTTGTCTAGATCCCGTAGCACAAGCTTAATTTGTGTTTGATGGCGACTGTAAAATGTTCCACAATAATTATCGGCAGGTTTTCGGCGCAATCACTTCGTCGTATGCGACATGTCCGTCGTCGATGTGCCGACTGTTCGACGCTCTGCGCCAATGCGCTGCCCGACACTTCCCTCGAAACGCTGAGGTCCGGTACTCGGTTGTTTCCGGCTTCATATTCCTTCGGTTCTTCGCGCCCGCTATACTCGGACCAAGACTCTTTGATCTCACTACTGAACAAATTGTAAGTATTTCATTTTATTAACTATCTTCATGCTGTATCCCTGACGGGGTAGTCAGAGAAGACAGATCGCCATTTTTGCGATCCATGAATAATGAAAACATATTTCTGAAGAAAGCGAAAGTATGTTTTATTTTTCATTGTATTTATTTTTGTTATTTAAAAAACTTTGTATTTAATACAGTGCTTAATGGTTGATTACATGTTTTGATTTGAGTTTACGGTTGTTTTGAAAAGACTGCGTATGGCAGTATGTTGATTAGTATTAGGGTCGCTCCAAAAAGATTGAACATTATAAATAACAGAAAGTACAAAACATAAATATACAGGGCCGCCATATAAATATTTATTGAAGTGAAACTTCTTTATCGACGTTGAGAGAATTTTTATAGCTTTAAAAAAACTGTCACGATTTTTCGGTTACCCGCCATGTTGTTTTGAAGTGAAACTTCTTTATCGACGTATGAGAGAAATTTTATAGCTGTAAAAAAATATCTTCTTACCTGTGTACTCTGGTACTTCTGGTGCTTTCTGTCACTTCTCACCTGTGTACTCTGGTACACACATATATATTTGTTTTGTTTATTTTGGATTTCTTTATCATTTGGTCAACAACACCATCTAAACACGAAATACAGTTCATTCCTTTAACAAATCAGTTGAATGTTTTGTCTCCTAACTGAAATTTTGGCTCTTTCCAGGACCCACAAACGAACAGGACCTTGACCCTGATCTCTAAGACAATCCAGTCCCTTGGAAACTTGGTGAGCAGTCGCTCCGCTCAGCAGGTCTGCAAGGAGGAGTACATGGCTGAACTGTACCGTAGTTTCTGCACGCCAAAACATGTGAGTAACAAAATTGCCTTTGATATCATTTAATCCGACTGCCTCGGTTGCGCAAGTGGTAGTGTAAGTACCGAGGTTGGGACAAATATTTGTATAATCCGCAATGTTTGTTTCGGAGTTTGAGTGTTTACTATGTTAAATATGTATATATTTAAAACTGGTTGGCGCCCGCGGCTACGCCCGCGTAGAGAAGTTTTCCCGTTCTCGTTTCCCACAGGAACTTGTTCCCGGGATGAAAAGTAGCCTATGTGTTATTCTGATGTATAAGCTATATTATTGTAAAGTTTCATTAAAATCCATTCAGTAATTTTTACGTGAAAGAGTAACAAACTTCCATACAAACTTTCACAATTATTAAGATGTTTAAGTATTTTTGTCAGTTGTATAGAACTCATATCAAAAAAGTTTATATTAGCTTTCTTTGGGCTAGGTGGCGCTTTGTAAAAAAACACCGCCTCCTAAACGGTGACGGGAAGCAATGTCATGAGAAGTTGTGGAGATTTTAGAAGCAAGCCTGTACTCAGAAATGAGTGTCAATTGGCTGAAATGATAACTATGATGAATTGAGGACACCTACAGCTCCATCCGCGTGGTAAAGTTTACCCATACCCGTTTACCACAGGAACTTGTTCCCGGGGATAAAATTAAGGCCTATATGAATAGGATTTCAGCTACTTACAGTCCAAACTTTATCCACATTGATTCACCCGTTTGAGCCTGTAGAAGTAATAAACATACACCCTCACAAACTTTTACTTTTACAATATTACTACTGAAGTACTTATCATTCATATACTATTAACAATTATTCGTGCGCCACAACGTGGTACTAATACACAACTAATAATGATGACGTAATAAGTGGCTGCTTCATACTATTATATCAAAGGGAAAATGCATCAGAGAGGCAAAGCCTGAACGTAGAGCACTCATCTAGTACCTTAAAATAATCAAATTAATTCCGACGCTTCGGAAGGCACGTTAAGCCGTTGGTCCCGGTTGCCAGTAACATGGCAAGTTCAAGGCCTTATTGGCGGCTTGAAAAATTTCAACAGCCACAACCTGAGTCTGTCTATTTCAACACGGCAATGGGCTCACTACCTATTACGTGGGACAGGAATACACATAGTAAAAAGTGGGCATACAATATGTATGCCTCTGCCACCCCTTCGGGGATAAGGCGTGATAGATAAATAAAGAAAATAAAAATTCTCATTTCAGGTGCAAGCCATAAAGCAGTTCCTAGAAATTATCTCCACAAGTACAGACACACAGAACAACAATATACTAGAGACGCCTGTACTGCTGAAAGAAGGGTCAGTTTAAAATTGTTTATTATTTTATTATTTAACTTATTTTTTATTTTGGTACTAACTTTTTAAATATGTCCATGCCTCCTTGGGCTAGATACGGGTGAGTAGATTCACTAGCTTTTACAACCAGATAATGATTATGTATTGGGTAATTGCTTTTCTTATAAACGACAAAAGTATTTGAAACATTGACATAAAGTTGAAATCACGAGTGCAACAATATTGTTTCCGAAGTTTCCCGGTGTACTAACTTTATCTGGTAGGATTGTAAGTAATTTTGTATTAACAAATCTGATCATGACCTTTTACTATTTGTGAGAATTGAGAATGTTTATTTTCTTGTATTTATAGGACGATGATAAAACGGTCCGAGGGAGGACGTACCGGAACAGGGTCTCCGCGAAGACGGTGGACTCGGGCTGCCAACGCCTATGCTAAGAGACGCCACTTCCGACTTACAAGGTTAGCCATCTCTTTCTCTCATACTGTCTTCTTAACCTAATGCAGAAGTCAACATTTAGCTTCGTCGTTTTCCACTGCCTTTCTCTTCATTTCGCTTCAAATCGCATTAACATTTATTGCCTTTACTGGGTGTCCGTGAATAATAGTAGATTTTACAACAAGTGCACAAAACGAACCATTTTGTGCACAAAATCGTTTATCCGGAACTTTTAGCATAGAGATAGTAATGTCGAGGATTAACGATTTTAACGGAAGCAGAGTTTATAACTCGTCAGGCGAGGGCTAATAGTAATGTAAATGCTTGTCTAGAATAAAAATGATTCGTTTTGTGCACTTGTTGTAAAATCCACTATTATTCACGCACATCATCATCATCATTCGAGCGTCTGTCCCAGTTGCGTCCCGCGACGCCCGGTGTCCGCTTTCCTACATTTTCTCCTCCACTTCGCACGGTCTTCGGCATCCCCTGTAGTGAGACCATTGGCACGCATGTCATCCCTTACGACGTCAAGCCAGCACTTCTTGGGTCTTCCCCTCTTACCGGGACCCGGCGGGGCTGACATGGCCAGACATTTGTTCCCTACGTAGCCCGGCGGTTGCCGCAAGACGTGACCATACCAACGAAGGCGACACTCTTGCAACTTGTCTGCAATGTCATGGACGTGAAGGCTGCCGCAGATGCGAGAGTTCTTCACGCGGTCCATCCGCGTGACTCCACACGTCCACCGCAGCATCTTCATTTTCCTGACACGCAGCTCCTGCTTGTGTCGCTCCAATATCGGCCACGTCTCACTGCCATGTAAAAGGACAGGTCTAATAATGGTTTTGTAGACCTGTCCCTTCAACCGGATCGGAATTTTAGGGTCACAAATGACACCAGTCATCTCCCGCCATTTGGCCCACGCGGCAGCAATGCGTGACTTGACATCGCAATCGATTTCACTGGACGTGTGAAAAACAGATCCCAGGTATTTAACCTGGTCCGTGCGCTCGACCAAATCACCGCCTATGCGGACGGATGTGGGATCTGTCGAGTTTAGTGCCAAGTACTCGGTCTTCGCCACATTTAGTTTCAGACCGCCGTTCTCAAGCGACTCCTTCCACGCCTTTACACGTCGCACCAATCTGCCCCTGTCCGCGTCTGCCAGCGCAATATCGTCAGCATACATGAGCAACCATGGAGGCTGCTCATGCGGGTTTCTGATGCTGTCCGACAATTCGTCTAATATTACACTGAACAGAAGCGGACTAAGGACCGAACCCTGGTGTACCCCGACGGTGATGGGGAAGGGTTTCGTGTCGCCAACAGCAGTCCGAACCATTGAATCGGAGTCACAGTACATGTCCCGGATAGTGTCAATATAGACCTCTGGAACCCCTTTGGACCGCAGTGCCCAGCAGATCATCGCACGAGGAACGCAGTCGAAGGCCTTCTGCATGTCTAGAAACAAACAGTGCAGAGGCGTGTTCTTCGATCTGTATTTCTCTGCGACAACCCTCAGGGCAAAAACAGGGTCCGTGGTCCCATAACCAGGGCGAAACCCATATTGACATTCCGAGAGGGTACACTCCTGCCGGATCCGAGAGTCTATAATCTTCTCGAAGATCTTCATGGTGTGGGACTTAATACCGCGGTAGCTCCCGCACTCCTGCACTGACCCCTTACCTTTGAAGACGAGTAATAATACTCAGTCTCCATTGGTTTGGGATCTGCCTGCTGAGGAGTATGCGGTTAAAAAGGTTTAAGATGCCCACACCGCGAGGACCCATCGCCTTCCAGGCTTCGATGGGGACTCCATCGGGTCCGACAGCTTTCCGATTCTTCATGCGGCGAACAGGTCAGGATTTCTCCAGGCGTTACCGGTGGCACTAGTCCCTGATTCGGAGGGAGGTCCGGAGGCTGCACCTCTTTGTGCTGTATATTCAGCAGCTCGTGGAAGTACGAGCGCCATCTGTCCTTTACCGCGAGGTCTTCGCTTAACAGGTTGCCCTCAGGGTCTTTTACACAGCGACACTTGGATATATCCTGTGCCGCTTTGACCCTGGAGCGCGCCAGCTTATAGATGAGCTTCTGCCCCTCAGACGATTCCAGCTTATCATACAGAGGTTGTAAGTGGTCACGTCTGGCTCTGGCTACAGCTCTCTTTGTGGCGCGCTTGGCAGCCCTGTACGCGTCGCGGTCTTCGGGTGATCCGGTCGCTTGCCACTTTTTAAAGAGGGCTTTCTTCTCCCTAATCTCCCTCTGGACTGCGTCGTTCCACCACCAAGTTTCCTTGTCACATTTGCGTCCACCCTTAGACTCACCGAGCACCACCTTCGCCGCTCTAAGGATGGCCGCCTGAACTTTGTCCCAGTAATCCAGTTTCATCAAGCAGCCAGCATCTGATGCGGCGCTGGCACCGCTTGATGCGTTTGCCTTTGGGCTTCACGCAGAGGTCCAAGGAGACGGTGTTGTGCAGTAAGACTCTCTCCGGGTATGACCTTGCAGTTGGCCACCCTGCCGATGCTGTGTCGCCTAGTGAGTAGGAAATCGATCTGAGTTTTACGCCTCCCGCTCTTGTAGGTGATGAGATGTTCGGATTTCTTTTTGAAATACGTGTTCACAATGGCCAGATCGGCAGCCGCACACGTTCTGAGGATAGTTTCTCCTTCAGCGTTGCGGGTGCTGTATCCAAAACCACCATGAACACGCTCAAACTCCTCACACCTCTCACCCACATGACCGTTTAGGTCGCCGCCCAAAACGATTCCCTGTGACAACGGAATGCTCCGAAGCACTCCCTCGAGTTGACCCCAAAACGACATCTTATCGGCGTCGCTACAACCGGCCTGTGGCGCGTAGGCACTTATCAGGTGGGTAATAATCCCATCGATAAGCACCCTCACTATCATAAGCCGGTCGCTACAGCGTTTCACCTCCAAGATGCCGCTC
Source organism: Thumatha senex (assembly GCA_948477245.1). Lineage (NCBI taxonomy): Eukaryota > Metazoa > Arthropoda > Insecta > Lepidoptera > Erebidae > Thumatha > Thumatha senex. The sequence continues at coordinate 22,799,846 of OX419726.1, forward strand.
TGCAGCCCCTCGGAGAGCACCACGGCCACCCCGTTCTCCCCACCAGGCGCACCCGTGTAATACAGCTTGTATCCGTTCTGCAAGGGCCGGGCTCTGTTGCCCTTCCACCGAGTCTCCTGCAGGAACGCCACGTCCACCCTCCGCCTGGAGAGTACTTCGGCCAACTCTACCGCACGCCCAGTCAGCGTGCCAATGTTCCAAGATGCGAAGCGGATACGGGTTGGGGCTAACTTCTTTAGCCGTGCTGCCCGACACACGGCAGCCCTAGCCCACTTGCCATAGGAGTCGGGCGGGGCTCCTGCGCGCCGTTTTGCGGCGGCGCCCTATCCCTAGCAGCATTCCTTTTCTGACAGTTCATTTTTTTTTGTTTCGGCGGGTGACTTTTATGTGAGCGACGCCCTCAGACCTCCCAACCCCAGAGGGGAAAGCCAGCGCCAGAGCCTCGTCCGTTAATCAGCAGGAGCATGCACTAGCACGGGAGGTTGACTTGGGCCCCGAAGATCTTTGTGGGGCCCCTTACACCCTGGTGGGGCGGGGCCCCTTACACCCTTTTATATTATTCACGCACACTCAGTATATTAAAAATATATTATTTTTTATATATTTTTAGTTTTTAGCGTCGCGCGCCTTATGTAAAGACCCGTGATTGAGTACCGCTATCATGTGTTTATAATTTAGTTTTTTGTTATTGAATTTGACCAAATCCAGCTGATAATCGTTATTTTTACGGAATATTTGTAGTACATATACCATAATTTGTGTAGATCTATGATCATAATGAATAATATAAAGTAATATTGGCAGTGGCGAGCTGACGTGGTCCCGATGCGGAGCAAAGACCCCGGCGCACCGCCTGCCGCTGTCGGGAGTGGTGGCCGTGGCTACCGTAGATTGTCCGCCTGCCGGCGCGCCGCTCGGGGCCAACAACATCTTCCAGATAGGTAACTTTATACTCATTGTTTCATCCGGCTCGAAGGACCATGTTGATAAAAATAAACTTATTTATCCGGCTCGAAGGACCACGTTGATACTGATTGCTTGTTAGTTAATATAGATCGTAAGAATAGAATATCCAGAATCGTTACTTTGTGACCTAAATATTTTCACTTTTAGATTTATTGTTTTATCCGGCTTAAAGTCAGATTGATTGATTTATCCGACTTATAGGACCTTATTTAACAGTGATATTAATAGTTGTAAAAGGGCAGTGATACTACAAATGACTACAAAATTATTCAAACCTTTCGTATTCCAACAATATTATTGCGAACACTCACTTTGACGTGTGTCCAATTGTCGACTTGATTTTTAACACGCTTTTATTAGTTTCACCTGTATGTATGTTTGTTGTAACCGACTCCTTTGGGCGCGATTTTGACACACTGTAACGGCCAGATTTTGTTCAAACTTTGTAGATTTATCGAGAACTGGAGACAATACACAAATTTGATAATATTATTTCATTTTTCAATTTGCAAAATATGATTATTACGGTTTCCTATAAACAGCGTGTTTTTTAAAGTATTTTTAAACTATTATTATTATTACTTCACGACAATTATAAGTTTGTTGCTGAATGCAAACAGGTTATTTTGTTCTATAATATTTTCATTTGTACGTCCTCATTTCAGTGCATCGCGAGCGTATAGTGTTCGTTCAAGCCAGTAACTGCGTGGAACGAGCCGAGTGGGTGCGCTTACTGTCCGCACTGTGCCGACATTCGGCCGCGCCGCCACACACCGGGTACTACGCGCATACGCATTGGACATGGTAACTACCTTTCATATACACAACACACACATTAACATATTCACACAATTATCACAATCCATACATTCTATCACTATTACATCACAACAATTAACATTTTTATACACAACTAAAATTAACATGATTACGTTATCGTTTCGTTAGCGTTTCTGTGATTTGGCAGGCACGTTAAGTCGGTCCTAGTTAGCCAGTAATATGGCAGTCGCTAAACCAAGTTGAAGGCCTTAAGGGCGGCTTGAAATATGCCATAACCTACGCTTGTCCATTTCAACACGGCAATGGGCTCACCACCTGTTATGTGGGACAAAATGCACACTGTGAAATGTATCAATATCAATAAAAAAAAACAAAAATGAACAACACACATTCACTCAGCCGCCATGTGCGTGACGCAGCGGTTATTTATAAGGCTATGTGTTTACAGCTGCGGACGAGCGGAAGCGGACGCGGAAGGGTGTGGCGGGTCGGAGGGTCTCGGCGCGGCGACGAGCGTGACGCACGCTCCCGCCGCGCTGGCGCTACGCATCGACCCGCCGCGCGACCTGCAGCGCCTGCACGCGTTACTGGTCGCACATGCCGCGCCGCTCGACGACCGCCTTCACCGCCCTCAAGGTACTAACCACTAACAATATTAATAAGGCAAAATAAAATAAGTCGACTGTTCTCACATAAACAAACATTGATTTTGTTTCTTCTGTATAAACTCATTACTGTATAATTGGTCTAATGGCATGTAAGTCGAACTAATGTAATTACTGGCGATTAGAAAAGAGTGGCCATGAGTTTTATTGCCAGGCCTCAGGTTTTACCTATTGCTTTGCGAATCTGGCAGTAAATGTAGAACCAATAATCTTGACGTTCATAAGTGTTACTTTGTGACCCACATGAATAAAGATATTTCATTTTTTCACTACACATCTTGGATAAAAGTTACCATTATGAACAATTAACTCCAATTACTTAGCTTATTTCAGACGTACACAATTTCTGTCTGTCTGTGTGTCTTATTTCATGTGGGTACCAAAGAGTTTATTGGTTCTTACTTGTACATGCATGACGATGTAAAACACAGGGTTTTAATAAATTAATGTCATTCAGTTATGCCAACGATAAATCTACCTGGGAACTGCGGCAATGTATTTATTTCTATTGCTGCTTAAAGTTACCTGTTTCTATTATAACTTTTTATAACCGCTAAGCCCACGATAGCTCCATTAATTATATTAGAATTAATGGAGTTATCGTAGGCACGGTGTGCTGTAGCTCGCTGGCAGCGTTATTATAAAGCGTATGTCGACACAAGTGTGACCTTAACTTTCTATTTTTCAGAGAACATGAGCGTGGAGGAGCGCGAGGCGGAGGCGGCAACGCTTCGCGAGTTGCAGGAAACCATGTTCGACCTTGAGCATCGACACCGCGTGTACAGGCGTCTGCTCGCCCGCGAGACAAAGTACGGGAGCAAGCAGGCGCCCATCGGCGACGACAACTACCTGCAGATAGCGGGCGCGGCGAGCGCCGTGGACGCGGGCCCGTTCGTGTGGCGCTCGTGGCGCGGCGACGCGGCGCCCGCCGTGGACCTGGACGGGGCCGCCGTGCCGCCGCTCGCCGCGCTCGAGTTCGCCTCCAGCACCGAGTCGCTGCGCCTGGCGCGCCTCGCCGACGAGCGCTGCTCCGGCCGCTCCGCCGCCAGCGGCTACCTCGCCATGGAGCCCGCCGCGCCCGCCGCCCGCCCCGCGCGCCCGCCCAAGCCGGCGCGCCTCTCGCCCGCGCCCGCGTCCCCGCCCGCCGACTACGTGCACGTGGAGCCGCGCGCGCCCGAGCGCCGAGCGCGCGCGCCCGCCCCGCGCTGCACCGAGTACGAGCTCATGGCCGACTTCGCGAGCCACGCGCGCGACCTGCCGCCCGCCGTGCCGCCGCGCGCGCAGCCGCCGCGCCCTGCGCCCGACCCGCCCCCGAGCGCGGACGCCGTCTCCACCGACGACAGCCTCCTGGACGAGCTGCAGCGGGACGCCTACTGCGTGCTCAAGGTGTGCGAGGACGAGTCGCCGGAGCCCGCGCCGGACGACGACGACTCGCGCGCCGACTCGCCCCGTCCGGACGAGAGGCAGGACGGCGGCCCCTTCTCGCGCGTCTGCGTTCAGAGGAAGTCGAACCCGACCAGGAGCCAGCCGAGCTCGACGCGACCGCTGAAGACCTCCAGCTCGACTTCGAACGTGCACGACGTCGGCTCGGCCGCGTCAAGGCCGCTCGCCGAGCGGCTGACGCCCTTTTTTCTGAAGAGAAAGTCGAAACCGCCCGAGGAGACGGCCCCGCGGGGCCCGCGACGGGAGGACAATCTCCTAGGGCGCCTGACGCCCCGCTTCGGTCAGTCGCGGCTGCAGGGACGCGGCCAGTCGCTCGAGCTCGCGCCGTCCGAGGATCGAACGAAACGCATCGAGCGGTCCGCGACCTCCGTGAACATCCCGTCGAGGCCGACGAACCTCGTGGCCAACCTCAAGTTCCTCAGCCTACACCGCTACGGGCCGCAGGAACCGGTGCGCGCGCCGCCCGAGAGCGCGGCGACGGGTGCGGAGGCGGGAGCGGACGCGGCGGCGGAGGCGGAGGCGTGGCGCCAGCGCCGCGCGCCCTCGCTGCTGGCGGCGGCGTCCAGCGACATCCGCTTGTAGCGAGCGGCGCCGCCCGGCTGCTACCGGGACTATTATTAGTTTAAGGTTGTATTTATTTCTATATTTTTCGAAATCCTTTTCGTCGACCTGAAGTGTGTGCCTCCTCTAAGTAATAGTCTACTCGTGGAAGAAAGTGTATATATTTAAGTATATTATAGGTAGTGTTAGATGCGTAAATACTCAGAAGGTGCCAAGTGTTGTGCGAGTCTTTGCTGACGTTGGGCGTACCCTCATTCCTGTACCGCGATAACATTGTGTAACTCCAAACTTTGACTATACGTTTTATATTGTTTTACATGACCTTTGTAGTTGTCTTTTGTAGTCGAACCTAGCGATATGTCGCGAGGTGTTTATTTATGTGTTATCCTTAGCCAGTGCATAGAGAATCGTTACCACCGGTCTGACTATGATCCGTTCGGTTAAAAAACTACAAAAGTATTTTTATAAACAATTTGTCATAGGGTCCAGTTGACTGTGACTCGAAACTAAAGATTCTCCATACACTGCCTATATTTAAATTATTGAGCATGGCTCTACTAAAATGCATATATATTCATGTATTACAGATATTCAGATTTTAAAAATCCGAATCTTGTTGATACTGTACCAATCTAATCCGATTTCGGGCGAATTACCAAAATATAAAAGAATTTACGAATTATTTTGATTAAAACCATGACATCACCATTGTTTGACGTCATTTATCAGCGATCTTCTGTAGCATTTTTTTATTTACCCTGGCTTGACACATATTTTTAAAACGATTATACCTGCCATGATTGAATGGCATGAGCTGACAATATTTCCGTTTTATCCTGAACCTAGAAGGTAAGTAAATTGCCATTCTGTTAATTTCAGAGGTAATTCTGTAGTGAAGTCATACATATAGAATAATAACTACTTTATTAAAAGATGTAGATACATATTGACACGTCAAATTAAAATTAAAATATGTTAATCATATAACCACTCCCGGTCCAAATATGCCCATAACATAAATTTTAATTATAACTACCGTAAATTATAATTTCTGCATTATTACCGTATTTAGGTCATGCGCATGAAATTGGTTTAATTGTATAAATAAGCAATGTATCATTTCTGGAACGATTTCACCGTTTCCTATAAATTGCCAAATTAAAATATTTTAATTGAAGCGCTCGTGGCCCCGCGGTCTCAGTGTTCGGTAAACGATCACTGAGGTACGCAATTTTCACTATGGCTGGTCGTCGGATGGGTGACCACTTTGTGGCATTTACATTTGCGAGCGTTTCCGTGCTTCGGAAGGCACGTTAAGCCGTTGGTCCCGGTTGCCAGTAAAATGGCAGTCGTTAAGCCTGGTTGAAGGCATTATAGGCGGCTTAAAAAATTTCAACAGCAGGTAGCCACAACCTGCGTCTGCCTATTTCAACACGGCAATGGGCTCACCACCTATTACGTGGGACAGGAATCCACACGGTGAAAAGTGGACATATAATATGCCTCTGCCACCCCTTCGGGGATTAGGCGTGATGGATATTTATTTATTTATTTATTTTAAAATATTTTAATCAAATAACCTGCCCCTGACCGCTCCCGGTCCAAAGATGCCTAACTACCGTAAATGATTATTTCTGTATTATTACCGTATTTAGGTAATGCGCCTGAAATTGGTTTAATTGTATAAATAAGCAATGTATCATTTCTGGAACGATTTCACCGTTTCCTATAAATTGTTACCCTTGTCCAATTTTAGCACTGTAAATGTACTTAAGTTTAAAATCGAATGATATTATGCATATTGATTACTCTTCTCATAACCGCTAATATAAACCTATTGTTGTATTAACATTTTTAAATATTATGTCAAATGGCGGCATTAACGCTATATTACGCCTACGTCTACGGCCTTCAAGTTAAACACCATTTACTTAAACTGTGATTCACTTTACAAACTCAGCTCATATTTTATCGTATATATAAATAATATTGTAATTGTAATTTGTAATAATTATTAATAGTTTGTAAATATAACATTAAATTAGTCAATTAATAAAATTTTAATCGAGAACTGTATCGAATATTCGCACTGGATGTTATTTTATTGATTTAATTTTTATGAAAATAATTGCCAAACAATTTATCTGTTGTTATACTACTGGCGTTTATTTAATGTTATTTAATAGTAAATTTTGGTCATATCGGTTATTTTATGTATTTATTTTCAACGCTGTTGGTTGTGTATTTTTTGTATGTTTATAAGTGTATGAATCTGTTCCACAATATATCTGATTTTGGAAGAAAATGAAAAAATAATTGCAATCATGGCTGCTTACACGATAAATATTTCTCATTCTTCAAATAAATTTAGTATCCTACTAATATTATAAACGCAAAAGTTTGTAAGAATGGACGTTTGTTACTCTTGTTTTTCTTTATGTCTGATTTTGATGAAACTTTACAATAATATTTTTTTTTATAAATATGTTTACACATCCGAATAACACATAGGCTACTATTTATCCCCGAAACACGTTCCTGTGGGAAACCGGAAAACTTCACCACGCGTTCGGACGACAACTAATATTTTTATAAATTTCATAAATTTTTTGTAAAACATTGGCAATACTTGGCCTATTTTTAATTAAGCACCTCCAGGGACACCTTGCATGTATAAGAGAAGCATGACTGACTGATGTATAAATATACATGTATGATGTATAGAGCTCGGAATGGTATAAGTATAATGATGTTGGCTTGCATCCATTAGCAAAGCATGACAGTTCTGATTCTCTTTGTTTTTATTTACTTTTGTTCATAAAAGTATGTGTGAACAATTACTAAGTAACATTACATAACTACAGTTTGTTCAGTCCCGCTCCAAAGTGAGAGTTTTGGGTGATCTAGTAGTAAAATTGATATATTGCAGCACAAACTTGCACATGATTCTAAAATATGTTCATAAATTATGTTTAGTAACATCTATACACCCTGTTACTACCACAGAGTTTTGAAACATACAGCAAACAAACACATGCTGTTTATACTTTTTTAATGTTATTTTTTTAGAAAATAATATATTTGTCTAAACACTTCGTCACTTTCTTAGTAGTATAACAGCAGTATTGTTTATTAACTCAATTGGCAATTTATGTGCGTTATTGCCTCTAGTAGAAAAAAAATAATTTAATTATAAGAAGAAATACACAATGTACAAATTAATACGACATGAAAATATATTATGTTATTTATTTCCACATATTTTCATTTTGTTAATTTATATATACCAAAACCTTTTCAGATCAACGTTAGTGCAGGCAAGAATGAGAAGCTGAGAATTTTTAAATTTGTACATTCTATTTTACAAGCTTTCTATCAACTTGTAATGTGTGTATGTTTGTTCGTGTGGAAGATATCCTCTACCAATTTAGACAGCATTCTTAATTCAATATGGCAGACAATATTTTTTTCACTTCTCATGCTCTTGAAAGTGCTTATTTGTGCAAGATATAGGCTGCACAAAATCGAATTTTGCTCACAAGTGCACAAAATTGTTTATACTCAAGATTACGATCAGCTAAAATTCTGGGATAAACGATTTTTTAACCTCGACATTACTATCAGCTAAAGTCTCGGATAAAAATGGTTCGTTTTGTGCACTTGTTGTAAAATCCACTATTAAGTTTTCCTACTTTAAAATTAAAGGACTTATTGATAATATTCTTTTTAGGTCATTTAAATAAAAGCTGGTTTTTAAAAAGTTATGTGTCTCTGTCCGTCCTAAAAAGTCTGCCATAAGAAGCTAATATACAAGTCTTTTGTTCCACCCTGCAGCTTTGAGGGTAATTTAACTAGCGCTGAGATAAAACTAGAGAGGCCCCATTGCAGCACTGCTTCGCTCGCAGCATACAATTGGAGCGGAGCATTTAATTGATTCTAATTTATTAAATAAAGCTATTTCGACAAATTAATTATGTCATTTACAGGATTTCACGCAAATCTACCGAATAGATTTAAGAAACTTTACAATTATACTTCTTTCTTTCTTACACATCAGAATAATACATTGGCTACTTTTTATCCCGGGTACAAGTTCCTGTGGGAAACCGGAGCGGGTTAATTTCACCACGCGGGCGGGCATCAACTAGTGTATAATAAATATGTCTTACTGAAGGATAGCTGGTTCCAATTTACATTTCAATTCTACGATATCAAAGCATTAATTTACTTGACACAGCCTGGTTGCCACATCCACTTTGGGTGGAGCACAGTTTTACAAGTTTTCATAAAATGTAAACTGAATATTAAAGTATTCATTTCATTCACGTAGAAAGAGCTGATTCTAAATTCGTTTTATTTCTAGAGATATATATGTTTATCTGCAGAAAGCTAAAGAAGTTATGCATAGATCACGAACATAGATTAGATTACATACTACGTACACGTACGTGATCACGAAGCCTGGTGACTACGCTGCAAGAAATGAAGATAGTTAATTACATACATATTATTCACGCCTTAATCCTTGATTGGGTGGCAGAGGCATATTGTACACCTATATTTCACCGTGTGTTTGTCCCACGTAATAAGTACCCGTTGCCGTGTTGAATTGGACAGGTGCTGGTTGTAGTGACTTGCTGTTGAAATTTTATAAACCGCTCTTACGACCTTCAACATGGTTGTTTTTTACTACTCGCGTCTCTGCCATTGGCAAAGCCTACTTCACGTGCTATGTTTACACATAAATATTTTAGTTCTAGTCTCATTCCAGTCCCAAATACTCTTCACGTACTTTCAATTTTCATTACTAATGTCACTAAACTTAAGCTATCCTCTTTTATTCCATTCCTTTAGTGCCTTAACCATCTCACTCATTTGCCTCTCACACTTTCATACTAACTTTTCTTACTCGTGGGAAGGGAAGTGGTCATTCTGGATTAGGAGGGGGAAGGATCGGATTATTCCTAGGACGATTTAACAACCGTGGTTAAATCGTCCTAGAGTTATTCCAAAACGATAGGGCGGCACCGACTCGGCCCTCGAATCTTGCTCCCATCTGTGGAGATGCGCGCCTAAATTCGGTTTGCATCCTCCAGTTGCCCTTCGTCTACCAGGCTTGAGAACCCCAACGCTGTATGCTCCGGGGGTGAGGGGCCTCTATCACCGGGGCCATTCGCCCGATCTCCCAGTCTTCCAGCCATGGCTGGCTCACTCCTCTCTTGGCCTCATACAATGAGCTCTGAGGTACAGAGGGAGCAAACCAGCCAACACTAACGCTGAGTTCAAGGAGACCATACGATAGGCCTTACACAGCTTTTAAGCGAAACTGCGCTGTACCACGTTCAGCTGCTTTTGGACACAATGCTTTTCCGCCGATGCGTGCCAAGCACTGGCTGCGTACAGTATCGTCGGCTCCACGGCTGCTACGTTGATGTCCGGATCACCTCGGGGTATAACCCCCAGCTCATCCGGGCCATCCCTGCCAACTTTCGGTAGATGCAGATCGCCTTTCTGCAAACATTCGAAAGTGAGTTTTAAACTGTTGAAAGTGAGTGCGTGGTGCTATGGTGAGCCCTAGGATTTTAATGTTTGTGGACATTCAAATGTCTATCCCGCCCATGCTGAGGCGCGGGACGTCGTGCTTAAGCTTCCGCGTGATTACCACCGCACTGGTTTAGTGCGGTGCGAATTTCAGAATTATTCCGACGCCCCACTTCCGCACATGTTTGAGAGAGGCATTGGCGTGTCCCTCGATCTCCAAAGCCGTGTCTCCATCGAAGACCAGAACCACGTCGTCCGCAAACGCCTGCACATGCACACCCTTTCGCTCAAGCCCTTTCAGCAACGGATACAGCATCGAAGGCCTCATCTATGTCCAGGACCACCATAGTGACAATGTGGTGCTGCACAACAGTATCCTCCAGTATTCGATCCTTCGGTTTACAAGGTCCGAGTGCGGAGTTGTACTGAGCCCCTAGCGTTCAAATAGGTTCCATTGTGGATTAGTGGCGGATCTTTTTCCCTCACCGTGGCCCTCCCAATCACTCGGTAAATCCCCTCCCTGTCCTGTTTTCGGCAGAAGTTTTTTTTAACTCTCGACCTGCGGCTTTTTTACTTCAACTTGATTTAACGACTACCATGTTACTGGCTACTGGCTACCGGGATCAACGGCTTCTGAATCAAGGAAACGCTCGTAAATAGAAAAAGGTACCACAAAGTGGTCACCCATCCGATGACCAGCCATAGCGAGAGTTTCTAAACGTGATCTTTAATGTTGTCTAAATGAGTTACCTTTTTTAATCTTCTCTTAGATTCACGGAAAGGACCATTAACAGGTATTTTCGATTTTTAATTAAAAATCTTTTTCATTCTTGAAAAAAATAAATCACGCGCTTTATTTTTATTTTTTTAGTAATTTAATGGCCTGGTAAGTAAGATGTTTTAGCAAAATCTTATTTATTTACACTGTTGTGATAGCACTGGATGGAACTTGCTACACATATTACATAACACCACTTGTCGGCACTATCAAAGGTACACAATAACATTTCACTGTGATAATTATATCACTGTATCTACCATACTACTTTACACAACTTTTATGTCTAAAAACTACCATTCTTATGTGTAAAAACTAGTGCATTATCCTTGTTTAATGACTTTAATGTGTTAAACAAGGATAATGCACTAGTTTTGGACAAAATTATACAGTAAGCGTCTGCCACTCGAGAAGTTCCCGCGCAAATCCCGCGTACTTGGCTATTTATGTACATGAGATTTTCCATAGACAATTTAATTATCGCTAGCTGTAACTTTTTCTACGATTTCTTAAACAGCACCGTCCAGCCCAAAGTAAACTAATATAAGCTTGTGGTATGGGATCTAGACAACTAATAAACATACGTATACATTTAAAATTATACATAGATAACACCCCAAACCCTGAAACAAACATTAGCGGATCAAACAAATATTTGTTCCAACCCGGGAATCGAACCCGTGGTGAGATCTCACCACGGCAGTCACATACGCCACCGAGACAGTCTGCACGTAAAAACAATTTAAGAATGCACCATTCAAACAACCAGCACGGTCCATGCCGTTTTTCATAAATGGCATTTTAATGAAACAGAAGAGCTTGTGTGATCACAGCGCAGGCGTTCCCCGCGACCCCTTTGAATCGCTGCACGCGGCTCATCTCGCAGCTCGTCTTGTGACTCGCGTGACAGTATAAACGCAGCAACTCAACGTAAAGATAAACACCTAATCCTCATTATGCTTATTAACATAAATCATGTTTTCTAATTTACAAAATTGTTTAAGTCGTTACGGAGGAGTTCAACGTCGATCATGTTCACGGTGGTTTTAATACCGATGAGTGTAGCTCTTACCTCGTCAGAGTCGTTTGTTCAATATTGTTTGAATTGTTACCTACTCGACACCTCTGAGTACTGAATCATATGGCATGTTGTTCTATATGAAATATAGGTTATACAAATATGATCTAAATCGACATTGTACTTATAAACATCTTGATTTAACTTACTTGTAATACCCCATGTAAAAAGACAACAATATATATATATTTATTCCACTTAGTTTTAGCAACAAAAAACATGACGTTATAGCAATGCATGATCGCTGCCGTTCGCCATTTTAGTTTCACACCGTAAACTGTCAACCCGAGTCTTTATATGAAAAATCATTTAAAGCTGCCCTTCAAATGATTTTTCATATCGATTTTTCAAGTGTGTATTGTTTCAAAAGTATATTTCCATAATACTTTTTTTTATTGCAAACTCAACCTATTTTATTACATAATCTGATTACACATGATGTAAAATATATTTATTACTTGGGTGAATATTTCATTTCGAACATTTTTAAAGTTCTGAGAATTAAAAATATTAATGCACCTACTCAACATGAGTTACGTTTATTTAGGTGTATTTATTTTTTTATTCCTTATGTATTTTTCGGAATGAATTTAAAAATAGAAACAGGAGATTCTCCTTTGTAATTTATATTGTAATGCGTATATAAAACAGGAATATCATGCCAATCCTTGATGTATGAAAATAATATGTTTTTGCAATATGGATCTTTTTGTTTTATTTATGTTCTTAATTTTGAGATAATTATAAAACAATACCAAAACTACTTTTGGTTGCCTAACTTCAGGAGCTACTGTACTTTAAATATGACAATGGTTAAAAAATTATCACATAATACAAAAATAAAGCACTTATACAATAAAATGCACACTATTGTAATGAGGTTAAACAACTGGTTGTTTTAGCTACTTTTCAGCGAATTTTTTTTTATTTCTATAGCAGGTAATAAATTTAGAACTGCCTCGCCGCGAGGTGGTGGTTTATGTGACTGCTGCGCATGATGAATTGAACATGTATACTAAAAACCGTATACAATAAAATGTTTTCTTAATATAGGTAAATAAATGTCTACTTCATGGTACGATTTAATTTATTCGTTTAAGCAGTGGACTAGAAATAGAGGTGTCAAGTGGCATGGTGAAGAGCACCGTTCCCGCCTATTAGTCACCGTAACTTGATAATCACTCAATACGATACGTAATACTAACGACATGGAATTCTCAGTTATCTCCGGTCGAAACTCGGACACACTGTATTCAAACTTCATCTTTAAATATATCGATATACAATAGGGCAGTACTACGAAAAGGCCCCATTTTTGTTTGTCAGTATGAGAAGTTGGTATACATTTTTTTTCGTAGGTATGCCATCTCCATATGATTCAGTACTCATAGCTCGACTCTTTGTGCAAGATAAGATCGGCCCTGCTATTATGTAACTTTGATAGTTCATGTCGCTTTGGTTTGTTCGATAGCAACTAGGCTTTGAAAGCAACTAGAAGGTTGCGTGAAATTGGTATTATATTATTGACCGAGGCACAGTCGCTTTCAGCAAACCTTTTGACAACTCTACCATTTTATCGACATTACGCGGCTATGTTAAATAATACCTATTTAGCCGTTATCTTTATAGAGTTCAAAAACATTTTAACGTGAACGGTTTATAGTTGATAGACACCGAGAATTTATGGAATGTTGGTTATTTGCGGCAAATTTAAAAACCTTATTATTATAGTCAGGTATTTAGGTACAGAACTTTCCAATTTTCATAGTTTTTTATTATGCCTTATGGCAATGGTAATATAATAATCGCAAAAGGCAGGCGTAAGAAAGGTGACTTGGTCGTAGACAAAGTAATCAACTTGGTTTTATCATTATTTGAAATACTTGTTTAAAAACAATTAAGAAAAAATTAAAAACTTCAAATTTCTATCCTTTTTATCTTTTAATTATTAGTGAAGGACGTGTTTGGGCGTTACAAAGGGTACCAAAAATCTCATTATTTTCAAGCTCAGACGCACCGTTTTGGAGATATGGCAAAAAATGTGTAAAAGTTTGTTAGATAAGTATGGACCAGCTTGTGTAAGATAATTCATAGGTTAAATTAGTATTGCCACCAACAACGCAAGAGCCCAATACTACATCATCATCATCCAAGCGTCTGTCCTAGTTGCGTCTCGCGACGCCCGGGGTCCGCTACCATTTACCAATACTACATGGGTCCAAATCGCGAAATATTTACATGTCTCGATAAACCTACATAACCACCCAAAATTATGCTAAGTTTCAACTTCATATAAAATCAATCAAAAATTGCCCAAGTACCTATCATTTCTAGACAAAAGTGTTATTTTTTGCCCAAGTCCAATAACTAAACCTACCTACTCTCCCAACTTTCTTCCTCGGCAAATCCCAAAATATGGCACGAGATTAAGTTTATATAGATTAAGTTTATTAGTCTGCAGATCCCCGAAGGCAATGGCATATTATACACCCACATTTCCCTATATGCATTGGTGGTGAGCCCATTGCCTTATTGAAATCTAAAAAAACGTACAGATTTGCAGTTTTCACACTTGTAAATCTCTGAAGCCACAACGACAAAGCGTGTATGGATATTATCCCATCAAATTACAAGTACATCAATATTTATTAGTTTTTTAGGCTATTGACAATTTTTAAATCAACCGCATAATAGTTGCTTTTCATCAAAACTCAATATACGCATCTCTTTAGCAACCGCTTTCGGCAACGTCACCGAATTGCTTTGAAAATGATTTTAGTTATAAATTTGAAGTCCATTATGCTTAGATAATACCAATTTCACGCGTTTATAGGACTATCGATACGAAAGTAACTGTCAAATTTGAATCATAATGGATATCGCATCCATGACGTCATTTCAGTTGCCTACTGAATTTAGATAATACCAAAATTGAATTTTGACAGCTGATTGGCGCAAATCGCAATCAAACTGATATCCATTTTAGTTACATAATACACCTGCAGGACATTTGGCGGGAAGAGTGACAAGTGCGGACGCTTACTTTATATTATTTTCTAAAACTAGTGCATTTATCTTGTTTTATGTGCGGGAGTGGTGGTTTCTTGGACATAAAAGTTGTGTTAACGTGCTATAGTGAAAGACAGTGATATATATGCAGTCAAATGCTATTTTCTCTCTTGCCGCGAAACGTCCACTGACAACCTTAGTATAAGAATCACCATTATACTGAGGGCAAGGACCATGACGTAGCCTGAGGACACGACATCGACTGGACAGGACTAATTAGAAGATAAGATTGAAGAAATATGATATAAAAAATAAGGTTTGGCTAAAAGGTCTTAGAAACCAGGCCATTAAATAATTATTAAAAAAAAAGATAAGATTAGGATGTTGGAACACGAACGCGGGAAAAATGACAAGAGCGGACGCTTGCTGTATATTACTTTCTAAAACTAGTGCATTTAGCCCGTCACACACGAAGCTATAATAAATAATAATATATATTATAGTAAGCTACCACACACGGAGACGATGCTATAATATATGTATATTTTGCCTTTATTCATTGATGGTAGGGTAATGTATTCTGTTCGCGTCCACCGCCCAGTTCGCGTCCAAAAGATGGGGCACTCGTCAAAAACAGGAGGAAATATTCATACCGAGTCACTAACCAAAATGAATGGTATTTTTATTGAAGCTCAGATATGTGGTAGGTATATGCATACAAATAAAATCTTTGTGCGCGTTACCACCATTACGTATGTGAAATCCATATTTTATTCGAAATTACTACTCTAACATTTTTATTTTCTTGCTCAAACCTACCAACTCCACTAAGTGGACGCGAACAGGCGAACTTACCCTACTTCGAACCCCGGCGCACCCATTTCATCCCGTCGCGCGTTGCTATATTCACAATAATATTTGAAAATATTCTCGATTGTTGGCATTTATTATTATTGCTCCGCTCTCCTGGGTAGTAGCGTGATGTTATATAGCCTATAGGCTTCCTCGGAAAATGGACATCCAACACAAAAATATTTTTTCAATTCGAACCGAAATATTTTTTTCAGTTCTTGAGATTACCGTTTTCAACCAAACAAACAAACTCTTTCGCTTTATTCTTCTAATATATAATACCAGGTGACCCCTCGGCTTCGCCCGTGACATACTTCGAACTCCCGTCGCACTTATTTAATCCCGTCGCTTATAAATTCTACAATAATGCATAAAAGTTTGCCCATTTGTCGACATTTATGACTACTGCTCCGCTCTTCAGGGTAGTAGCGTGATGATATATAGCCTATTGCCTTCCTCAATAAATGAGCAATCCAACACAAAAAGAATTTTTCAAATCCGACCAGTAGTTGGTTGAACGCGCTAATCTCAGTAACGAGATTAGCGCGTTCAACCAAACAAATTTCAGCTTTATTATATTAGTATAGATAGCTAATAGTTAAAATAAATAAAATAAAATAAAATAGCCATTATTTCTCCGAAAATTTACAGTAATTAAACCATGCTTATAATTATAAAATGCAAACTAAATTGTATCTCTAAATTCGAAGTGCCTATTGGCAAAGGCCTCCTCTAATTCTCTCCAGTATGCTCGATCAAGAGCCACTCTAGTCCAGTATGTACCAAGAGTATAGCGGAGCTCGTCTTCCCAGCGTCTTGTGGGTCGTCCTCAATTACGCTTACCATCCCGTGGGTACCAAAGGGTAACTTGCTTGGACCATTTTTCTATATTACAGCGGAGCATGTGGCCTGTCCATCTCCATTTTTGTTGATCGATTCTAGTGAGTATGTCAGGGATTTTGGTATTTTCTCTGATCTCCATTATATCCTAATTTTTATCCCCAACATACTTCTCTCCATTACCCGCTGGCATACTGCTAGTTTGTTTCTATGTTGTTCAGTGAGGGCCCAGGTTTCACAGCCATAAGTTATACAGGGCATGACACAGGTGGTATAAGCTTTCCTTTTAATGTTTATGTTTAGCTCCTTGCTTTTCATGATCTCCTTGAGAGACCAGTACTTCTTCCATCCGTTTGCCACTCTTTTTTCGATTTCTTTGGTCATCTGGTCCCCAGGGGATATTATTTGTCCAAGGTAAACATATTCACTTACATATTCAAGCTGTTCCCCATCTAGTTTAATTGTCACCTGAGAAGAGTAGGTCATAACTTTCGTTTTTTCCAGGTTCATTTTTAGTCCCACCTCCTCACTGCTTTCCGCTAGCTGTTGGATCATATTTTCGAGTTCTTTGGGATCATTTTCTAGAAGAACTAGATCATCTGCGAATCGAAGGTGGTTTAAGTTTCGTCCATTTATATTGATACCAAAGTCATCCCAGTTCATCTTCCGAAATATACTTTCCAATACTGCTGAGAACAGTTTTGGTGATAATGGATCGCCTTGTCTGACGCCTTTGTTGATTGGGAACGGGTCACCTGTCGATTCTAACCTTACACTACTTCTGCTGATGCTGTAAATATTTTTTATGATATTTATGTGTGTTTTGTTAATACCTTGTTCTTCCAGGCTTAGCCAGATGTAGTAGTGGACCAAGCTGTCAAATGCTTTGGAGTAGCCGATGAATGCAATATATATAGACTTCTGATACTCGTTATATTTTTCCAGAATTTGTTTAACGGTGAATTTAATGAAATTCTTTGCACAGGCCACATTCCGAGCCAATGGGATTACTCTTACATTATACTTATCCATAAAAAAGGCGAAAAAGATAATATTAAAAACTATAGACCGATAAGTCTTATATCAAATGTATATAAAGTCTTTGCAAAAGTGATACTGGACCGAATTACAAATATATTATATCCATTTGTAATATATATCTATATATTATATAAAATATTAGATGAGAACCAACCCATTGAGCAGGCAGGATTTCGAAAAAATTTCAGCACCATTGATCGTGGATATGATCAATGGTGCTGAAATTTTTTCGGCTCGGAATGTGGCCTGTGCAAAGAATTTCATTAAATATTTTTGTCAACGATAAACTTATTTCTTCAACGGTGCCTCTCATCAGCTCGTTAGGGATTTTGTCTGGTCCTGGTGCTTTCTCCATCTTTTGTGAGTTTATAGCCTTTTCTACCTCTAACCTTAGTATCGTTGGTTCCGGTTCAGATAAAGTTTTAAGTGCCATATTTTCCAGTTGTTTGTCTGCATGTTCTAAAGTATTTTTGTCAGAATAGAGGGTTTTATAAAAATCCGTAGCTAGTTTTCGTATTTCTTTTCGCTTTGTAATGTTGGTTTTTCTTACTTTTAGCTTGGGGACCCATTCCTTGCCTTTTTCCCTTAGTTCTTTTAGAGCTTTCTTGACACCTCCTGTTCTTAAAATGTGTTTTTCTAATGTTTTTAACCTTTTTTCTTTTCTATCACTTTTCATACTATCTAATCTGTTTATTAAGTTTTGCTGTTTCACTTAGAGTTCCTTTACTTTCCTGTTTGTTTATTAGTGATCTTCTTTTCTCCAGTAATTCCAAAGTTCTTTTACTTGGTTGGTAAGGCTTGTTACAGTTTGGGTTATATTTTCGTTTCTTTCAGTTTTGATTCTATTTTCATATATTTTTCTTTTAAATTTAGACTAGATTAGTAATTTCCAATAGTGAATTTACTAGGCAAGTATCAACTTAGTCAGAAACGTAATCACGAGATAACAGTTGTTTTCTGATAATGTTTTCTAGATATTTTGGATGGTCGTAAGGTTAAAAAGCTGCGCACCATTCGATGATTGGTGTTGAAGTTTAGTTTTTGGATAACATCATCTTGGAACGATTTCACCTTGTTGGTTAGTATATGATCCATTTTGTTTTTATAGTCGCCTCCTGGGGATCTCCACGTCCATTAAGATTTAGGTTTCTTCTTGAAGAAAGAGTAGTAATGGCAGGTTGTGTTCTAATAAAAAGTTTATTAATAGTTGGCCGGTGGCACTTCTTTTCCCATGTCCGTGTCATCCCATTATTAATTCCTCTCCCGTTTTTCTAGTTCCGACCTGAGCATTCAGATCTTCCATGACTATGAGGTGATTATTAGAATATTTTACTACCGCATCAGAAAGTGTGTTATAAAAACTTTCTATGTCACACTTGTCGGCCTTTTCTGTGGGCGCATTCACCTAAATAATTGTCCGCTCTTTTCTATAGTTGGGGATGCTTATATGGAGAATAGCTATTCTATCTGATATGCCTTCAAATTCTCTGATTTTTGCTTTGTGTTCCTTTTTTATCAAGAAGCCAACCCCGTAGTGTCCAGCTTCCCCGCCTTTGTGGTACATGATATAGGTGTCTCGCTCTTCTATTCCTTCCCCTTTCCTTCTCATCTCGCTTATGCCTTTTATATCCCACTTTATATCAGTTATTGCCAATTCTAGTTCTTTAAGGCTTTCTTCTGACATCAATGTTAAAGTATTCAGTGTGCATATGTACAGTGACTCCGTTAGTCTATCTTTTACTTTGTTTTTATTTTTAGAGGGCGTTGGTCATACTTCTCCTCGGTGACCAGCCGGCTTGGAGAAGGTGTGTGTGTTTCTTTTTGGTATTTGTTTTTTATTGTGTTTTTGGTTTGTGGCTTCCGCGTGGCTTGTATTAGTTGCTATTATTTGGTATTCGAATTGGAGAAAGAGTTTGACCGAGCACGACGCAAGTCCTCTCGTCGGTGATTTTATTCATAGCTTGACGTATGTCTCCGCGGTCGGTGGTTTTATTCATTTTTGCTGGGGCTGCTATTTTGTCATCCGCTTTGCGAAGGCTATCTTTAGGTGAGCATGATGGGGAACGCTTGCGTTTCTCTGTTGGTTTGTCTTTTATTATTAGCTTATCATAGGGGATGAATGCTTGTTTTCCTCTCTTGATTTCTTCTTGTTGTTTGTTTTTTAGCTCCTTTCTTTTGGCTAATACCTCTTTTGGAAAGTCTTCCGTTATATACATGTCTTTGGGCAGTGCTTTTTTGTTTCTGAACAGTTCCATTCTCCGCCATTCCACTGTTATCAAGACTGGCCTAGGTTTCTGCAGTCCCTTTTTCCCGATTCTTCTGGCATAGCTAATTTCACACTTGTCCCAGTAATTCTGACTGTCTTCTATAGTTTTGTTTAAGCTCTCTAAAACCATATTTACGAGGTCTGGGTAGCTTTTCTCATCTTCTTTTAATCCATGTAGGATATGATTATTTTTTCTTGAACTCCTGTCTAAAACATTAATCTTGTTTTTTAGTAATACTACTTCTTGTTTTAATTTTTGGTTTTCATCCACAAGAGGTTTCAGTTTTTCTTCGATCATACCCACTAGATTTTTGGTTATGTTTTCAGTGATAGTAAATGTTTGTTTTTAAAACTGCTCCTCCATTTTCTGCATCAACTTTTCCAGGAGTTCGTCCATTTCTTAAATTTGCCTAATTTGGTTGAAATTTATTTCAGCTGGCAACACAGAAATGTCAGATGGCAGGTTGTTGTCTATGGCATGAATGAACGAAATGTATGATTGACTGTCACTGTCAGATTAAAACATTAAACTTGGCGGTACTTACTAAGTACTACTTAGCTATAATTATGAATATGTATATGTAATATTTGGAGGTTTTTTTGATGTTTTCTTGTAAAATGGTGATGATTTTACGATAATTTATCAGTTTCACAGTTCTCTATTACGCAGTTAGTGTTTGCGTAATGTTTTTTCGAATGTTTGCGCGGATTAGGTGCACTTTTTCACGGTAAATGTTGAAGAACACAAAAATACGTTGTTAACTTGACAGACGTCACCACGTGAAGTTAATAGTTAAAATGAATATAAAAAATAACTAATAGTTCATTAGCTACTAAATAGTATTTCAATGTACAGTCAGCTCCAAACGTTGCTTAACGTGTTTAAATTTACAAAACACATTAACATCCGACCTACCATATGTCGGTGTCGGAACAAGATTTCAAATTAAACTTAAAATTACAAACGCCCATAAAAAGATGATAGGAGTCCTTTCATTTGTCACTAAACATCTTTCATACCTTAAGTCGCTGATAGTTGTTCATTACAAAATTAGATTAACAAATCGTATTTTTAATGTTTTGAAGTGTGAATCTACTTTTGGCGATCGAAATGTTTCTCGATTTTTGTATTTTAAGACTGGGTCAGTATTCAAGTGGGTAAAAAAGTATCATATTTAATTACAATACTAATGTTTAAAGAGTTAAAGTTTGTGATATGACTATGTGATGTTGTGAATTTGTAGGGGTAATTTTTGGATCTACTAAACCGATTTTGAAAATACCTCTACTGTTATCAGTGAAAGAATTTAAGTTAAGTTAATGTTGAAAGTTTTTTTATTATCCCTGACTGCTATTAGATTTTTGTCCCATTAACATATTTCTGTAGGAAACTGAATATTTTCCCACACGGGGTGAGCCCCTGGCATTGGCTAGTATTATATATTTTTAAGGTTATTGAAAACCCAAGGTTATTTAAAATGTATTTCATATTTTTATATACTAGTAAGGTAGGCTATTTTTTTGCGTGATGAAACCTTGCTTTACTAAAAACAAATAAATCAAACGGTCCCTACCAATCTGACTAGTACCGGCCGCCCAGGGTAACTTCTCAGAAGGATGACTCAGGGTTACCGGCACCAGTTATCCGTCTTCTTGGGGCGTGAGGTGTGCGTGAAATACTCACGTCAGGCCTCCGTCTTAGGTCTGCTTCTGTAAGGGCAGCGAGGAGCCTACCCGCCGTTCTCAGGCCCCCTGGTCATAAATATTGTTGAAGACAAGACTGTGCCAACTCCGCCGCAAACTGCGGAATTTGAGTGGGAGATTCCTCTCTCGCTCTCTATCTACCTTCTGCTGAATCTTCTTGCGAGCGATACCTGCTTGCAGAAAGATGCAGCAGCTTCCTAATATTTACCGGTGAAAGGTAGTTAGGCTAGTTTAAATATTACCTCATTGAGCTATAGTTTCGTATAACGTTTTCCAGCCTTTCCCTTATGGAAGATATCACATTTTGTCGTATATACTAGATCGTTCAATAAGTCCCGAGACTAACTTGGAAATGGCGTATATATTAAAAACTCTTTTAATTTTTAAAAAGTACTGGCCTTCAATAATATATATGTGTCAAATTTTTAAAAATGGAACATTAAAATATTGATTTTGGAGACATTTTAGTGACGCTACGCTTGTAGTTTCGATACAATGGAAAAAAACTAGTTTCGCGTGTTGATAAAACATTGTTTTTTAATGGGAAAAAATACCGTTGAAGCACAGTTCAGGATCAGCTCACTCTAAAGCAACTATTTGTCGGTGGTATGTCGACTTCAAATCAAACGCGGTCGCATGGACACAAATGATGGGGTACGCTCAGGTCGTCCAAATAAAGCAGTGACTCAACAAAATATTGACCAAGTCCTCAATATCGTAATGGAAGATCAGAAGATAAAAGTGCGCGAGATAGCCGAGATAGTGAAAATTTTAGCTGGTAGTGTTTTCACTATTTTACATGAAAATTTGGCCATGAAAAAGCTTTTTTCCAAGTGGGTGCCGCGTTTGCTTACAACTAATCAAAAGGAACAACGTATCAATGATTCAGAGCGATGTTTGGCGTTGATGAATCGTAATAAAAAGGATCTTTACGTCGGTATGTGACAATGGATGAAACATGGATACACTATTTTACTCTGGAATCTAATCGGCAACCAGCGGAATGGAGAGCGGCTGGTGAACGCCGCCCGAAGCGGCCAAAGACTCAGAAATCGGCCGGTAAGGTTATGGCGTCTATATTTTGGGATGCGCATGGAATACTTTTCATCGACTACCTTGAAAAGGGGCAATATATAAATAGTGACTATTACATGTGCTTATTGGAGCGATTGAAGTACGAAATTGCGGATAAACGGCCAGCAAATGAACAAAAAGAAAGTGGTGTTTCACCAGGACAACGCGCCTTGTCACAAGTCTGTGAGAACGATGGCCAAAATTAATGAATTGGGCTTTGAACTGCTTCCTCATCCCCCTTATTCGCCAGACTTGGCCCCAGCGATTACTGGCTGTTTGCAGATCTCAAAAAAAAGCTCCAGGGTAAGAAATTTGACTCAAATAGTAAAGTTATCACAGCAACGGCTTATTATGAAGCCAAAGACAAATCGTTCTACACGCATGGGATAGAAAAGTTAGAAAAGCGTTGGAGGGACTGTATCGCTCTTGGAGGAGACTACGTTGATGAATAAAAAATAATTTTATAAAAAAACCTTGTTTTAGTACTTAGTCTCGGGACTTATTGAACCACGTGTTATCTTGTCCCCTAAAGCTCTCTCAGGTATTGACTGCTAATTTATTTATTGCATCCTTGTTTAATATCTACTGTCTTAAAAGTAGTATATTTGACAAACAAAATGAGACGCATGATTTAAAAAATGAAGGTAGAAAAATTCAAGGTAATTGCTTAGATTAAAACAAAAAAGGGAAGATATGGCACTAGCGTCTCGTGAGTGCGCCGCTAAAATTAGGCTCATGCACACAATTTCACTTTAGTCGTCATTTGCCGAGCGAACTGTAAACACATTGCCCTTGAAAAACAATATCGCGGATTTGTAATATAATAAAGACAAAACAATGTCTTCGTGTGCTTTTAAAAAGTGCACAAATAGTTCCAGAACCAAAAACAAATTCCACGGCATCAGTTTTCATTCGTAAGTACACTAAAACATTTCTTTCATAAAATCATTGTATGTTTTGAATGTAGTTCGCCATTTTTTTTATCAAAAGAAGGACAAGAATACAATTCAGTCGTTTGTGTGAGGGAGAAAAAGCACATGGGTAAACATTGGCTACCACGCTGTACGTTGCGCTGCTGTGCAAAGCATGGGTAGAGTCAACAAAAAAATATTTATCACGTAAATTTTTGGTATGTAGTGGTTTGTTTGTGTGCTTATGCATCTATTAAATTTATAAATAAACATAGGTCACAATGATATAGGTACATTAAGTTTTGCAGAGATTTACTCTCAAGGCCTTTTATTTTTTATTCTAATATATACTTACTTAAATGCCATTTTAGTAACGGAACAAGAATAAAATTTGTTACCTTGGGTTTTCAATCTCTGACAAATTAGGTATTTTTAAGTGACAGTTTACTTTAAGAGAAGAAAAGGGACGACAAAACTTGTTCTATGGAAGAACGTATTTTTGAGATGTTTACCTTTTTTTAAGCACCTAAAAATGAACGGAGTATAGACATAGTGTATAATTTAGGAGGCGCTCCCTTTAGGCATTGACTAGCACTTTTAACAAGGTTTTTTTTGTTTAGACTTCATATGACTGGTTTATAATATTGTATTCAATGTTATTAAATAATTACTTTTAATTTGTGACTTATAGATTTCCAAAAGACGAACTTATGAAACCTAAATGGCTACTAGTGCTTAAAAAGCAAAGACAACAGCCAGATTAGATCCCATCTAATAGTAGTCGTATATGTTCGGTACATTTTAAATCAGAAGATATGTACACGACCAATAAATTATCTATAATATGTATGTATTTAGAAATATATAAGTATTTTTATCAGTTATCTGGTTACCATAGTACAAGCTCTGCTTAGTGTGGAATCAGATGGCGTTGTGTGAGTTGTCCCAACAATATAATAATATAAATACAATATAATAACTACAGAAAAATAACAAAAAGCGCTGTGCCATTCTTTCGAGTATGTATTAAAGTGTCATTTTTTTTAAATACTTTTTTTTAAGTATGTTCACCGATTACTCCGCCAATTATGAACGGATTTTCATGATTCTTTTTGTATACGAAAGAGTATACTCCCAAGGTGGTTCCATTGTCACCAAGTCAGGGTCTAATGACAGGATCCCAGGTAAATCGAGGGAAACCCTTAAATTTTATAGGCACGTATCACGTTTTTCGCATTTTATCGAAGGTTGAAATAAAAAAAAAAATACAAAAAAAAAGATGTGGTGTCGTGGGACACCAGGTAGGAACGAAGTTAATAAAATTAAATAAAAATTTAAACAAATATAATAATAAATATAATATTATTAATTTTAAATAAATCTATATACAGAACTATATGCGACATTGTTCTATATGCTGATTATACGTCACTTATTTTTAAAGTTGATCGCACGCTTAGTAAATTTAACGGCGTAAATAGTTCACTTGCCCAAGTTGTAGATTGGTTTACGACCAATAATTTGCTACTAAACGCTAAGAAGACAAAATGTATCAGATTCAGCATGCCTAATGTCAGGAATTGCGGTACAAATATAACATTGAACAGTGATACCCTTTATCTTGTAGAATCAACTGTATTTTTGGGGATCACTTTAGATAGCAAACTGCAGTGGAATGCCCAAATAACGTGTCTTGCAGGTAAACTCAGCTCGGCAGCCTTTGCCGTTAGTAAAGTCAGGCAGCTTACTGATGTGGCAACTGGCAGGCTGGTATACTTTAGTTATTTTCATAGTGTCATGTCTTACGGCATTTTGCTGTGGGGCAAAGCAGCAATATATAAATTGAGTGCAAGATTGTCTCTTAGACAAAATTTAAAGAAATTGGCATTTTAACGGTTGCATATATTTGCAAATATTATGTTAGTTAAACAGAACATACATTTATACAATAGACACAGTGACATACATTCGATAAATGTCTCATACGTTCGATAAATAGGGTGTAAGGGGCCCCACCAAGATCTTCGGGGCCCAAGTCAACCTCCCGTGCTAGTGCGTGCACCTGCTGATTAACGGACGAGGCTCTGGCGCTGGCTTTCCCCTCTGGGGTTGGGAGGTCTGAGGGCGTCGCTCCCATAAAAGCCACCCGCCAAAACAAAATGGTAAAGTACAATAGGAAAGCTGCTAGGGATAGGGCGCTGCCGCAAAACGGCGCGCAGGAGCCCCGCCCGACTTCTGTGGCAAGTGGGCTGGGGCTGCCGTGTGTCGGGCCAGCACGGCTAAAGAAGTTAGCCCCAACCCGAATCCGCTTCGCATCTTGGAACATTGGCACGCTGACTGGGCGTGCGGTAGAGTTGGCCGAAGTACTCTCCAGGCGGAGGGTGGACGTGGCGTTCCTGCAGGAGACTCGGTGGAAGGGCAACAGAGCCCGGCCTTTGCAGAAAGGCTACAAGCTGTACTACACGGGTGCGCCTGGTGGGAAGAACGGGGTGACCGTGGTGCTCTCCGAAGGGCTGCAGAGCGGCATCTTGGAGGTGAAACGCTGTAGCGACCGGCACAGGAAATCGTTATGGGCGGCGACCTAAACGGTCATGTGGGTGAGAGGTGTGAGGAGTTTGAGCGTGTTCATGGTGGTTTTGGATACGGCACCCGCAACGCTGAAGGAGAAACTATCCGCAGAACGTGTGCGGCTGCCGATCTGGCCATTGTGAATACGTATTTCAAAAAGAAATCCGAACATCTCATCACCTACAAGAGCGGGAGGCGTACAACTTACATCGGTTTCCTACTCACTAGGCGACACAGCATCGGCAAGGTGGCCAACTGCAAGGTCATACCCGGTGAGAGTCTTACTGCACAACAACGTCTCCTTGTCATGGACCTCTGCGTGAAGCCTAAAGGCAAACGCATCGAGAGGTGCCAGCGCCGCATCAGATGGTCGCTGCTTGATGAAACTAGGTCCCAGGAGTTCGTCTCAGCTGTCGGTGACAAGTGCACCGACACTGAAGGCGAACCAGTTCAAGATTACTGGGACAAAGTTCAGGCGGCCATCCTTGGAGCGGCGAAGGTGGTGCTCGGTGAGTCTAAGGGTGGACGCAAATGTGACAAGGAAACTTGGTGGTGGAACGACGCAGTCCTGAGGGAGACCAGGGAGAAGAAAGCCCTCTTTAAAAAGTTGCAAGCGACCGGATCTCCCGAAGACCGCGACGCGTACAGGGCTGCCAAGCGCGCCACAAAGAGAGCTGTAACCAGAGCCAGACGAGACCACTTACAACCTTTGTATGATACGCTGTAGTCGTCTGAGGGGCAGAAGCTCATCTATAAGCTGGCGCGCTCCAATGTCAAAGCGGCACAGGATATATCCAAGTGTTGTTGTGTAAAAGACCCTGAGGGCAACCTGTTAAGCGAAAACCTCGCGGTATAGGAGAGATGGCGCTCGTACTTCTACGAGCTGTTTAATAAACAGCATAAAGAGGTGCAGCCTCCGGACCTCCCTCCGAATCAGGGACTAGTGCCACCGGTAACGCCTGGAGAAGTCCTGACTGCGCTTCGCCGCATGAAGAATCGGAACGCTGTCGGACCCGATGGAGTCCCCATCGAAGCCTGGAAGGCGATGGGTCCTCGCGGTGTGGGCATCTTAGTAAACCTTTTTAACCGCATACTCCTCAGCGGGCAGATCCCAAACACACCGCGGTATAAAGGTGATGTCCCACACCATGAAGATCTTCGAGAGGATTATAGACTCTCGGATCCGGCAGGAGTGTACTCTCTCGGAGTGGTAATATGGGTTTCGCCCTGGTCATGGGACCATGGACCCTGTTTTGCCCTGAGGGTTGTCGCAGAGAAATCAGGTCGAAGATCACGCCTCTGCACTGTTTGTTTCTAGACATGCAGAAGGCCTTCGACTGTTTTCCTCGTGCGATGATCTGGTGGGCACTGCGGTCCAAAGGGGTTCCAGAGGTCTATATTGACACTATCCGGGACATGTACTGTGACTCCGATTCAATGGTTCGGACTGCTGTTGGCGACACGAAACCCTTCCCCATCACCGTCGGGGTACACCAGGGTTCTGTCCTTAGTCCGCTTCTATTCAGTGTAATATTAGACGAATTGTCGGACAGCATCAGAAACCCGCATGAGCAGCCTCCATGGTTGCTCATGTATGCTGACGATATTGCGCTGGCAGACGCGGACAAGGGCAGATTGGTGCGACGTGTAAAGGCTGCCGCGTGGGCCAAATAGCGGGAGATGACCGGTGTCATTTGTGATCCTAAAATGCCGATCCGGTTGAAGGAACAGGTCCACAAAACCATTATACTGTCCTTTTACATGGCAGTGAGACGTGGCCGATATTGAAGCGACACAAGCAGGAGCTGCGGCAACCGCCGGGCTACGTAGGTAACAAATGTGTGGCCATGTCAGCCCCGCCGGGTCCCGGTAAGAGGGGAAGACCCAAGAAGTGCTGGCTTGACGTCGTAAGGGATGACGTGCGTGCCAATGGTCTCACTACAAGGGATGCCGACGACCGTGCGAAGTGGAGGAGAAAATGTAGGAAAGCGGACCCCGGGCGTCGCGAGACGCAACTGGGACAGACGCTCGGATGATGATGATGACATACATTCGATAAATACTAGAAATAAGCATAAATTAATTGGAACGCATCATCGTTTACAAAAGGTTCACGACTCTTTTGCAGGAATTGGCGTACGACTATATAATAAAATTTCATTAAACATTATGAACCTGCCGTTACATAAATTTAAGGTGGAAATTAAGACGCACCTCTTGAAAAGGGCCTATTACACAACTAATGATTATTTGAACGATAAAAATAAATGGAAATGAGTTGCTTGCTCTTCGCTTGAGCTATTTGGGATTCGAATGAATCTTGTGAAACTCGTATGCCTTGTATCTGCATATATATGTTGTATATTTACATCTCTACATTATTAATAATTTGAAACGTCTGACAACTAATGTCTCTAAATTGGCTGCGTTTAGTCCCGGTATTAACTAATATACAATGTAATTTGAGTTTGTTATTGTGTCAGCACCATGTAGACTTATTTATTTCTTTGATATTGACATGATAGTTGCTGTGCAGTTTTTGAGTATGTCATTCTCGCCTAAGTATCCTGGCAGTGGTGGCGTATGTATCGGGTCGCCTTATTCCCTACAATACGGTTGAGTAGGGCGATGGCTGATATAATGCGTCATACCCGTGAACGGGTGCCGTCTGTTGGGTATGGTCAGCTCATAGCTGTTATAGCAATTATTACAAATAATCTTATTTATATTTAAGGTAAACTTAAGTTTAGTCGACTGTTCTCATATAAATCCAAAGGAACAATGTAAGTGTAATTTTAATGTTGTAAGCCATTCCTACATTTTAAAATGGCATCCATTGACTTTCTTGCCAGATTCTTCTTCTTCAAGGGTAGGCTGCCCTTAGAACCGGCAACTAAAATCGCTCTAATTTTGATATGATTTAAACACAACATTGATTTTGTTTTTTTATTTGTATAATAATATCATGTTAATCAAACTAATGTAATTACTGGCGTTTAGAAAAGATTGGCCATGAGTTTTATTGCCAGGTTCTTCCTCAGGCTCTACCTATTGCTTTGCGAATCTGGCAGTAAATATAAATGTAGAAGCAATATTCTTGACGTTCATAAGTGTTACTTTGTGACCTAAATGAATAAAAATTTATTATTAATATGTCTCTTCTTTTTACACGGGTATCTTCTTTTTTTTCTCATGAAGATACCCGGACTTTTGGTAGGCTTACATGTGGACATAGGTCCAACACGCAGAGGCCCTTTGAGAATTTTAATCTAATAGGGAATGGGACCCCCACTGCAGATAGTCCACGCCCGCCTTATGTAGAAGAACGGTAATGGACCACCTCCAATGGGAGTTAAACTATTGTACAATATGCTAACTACTAAATGGGCTATTGAGTTGAAGGTTAAATGGAATATGTAACTAAAACTATGGTTGAAGACGGCGTCTGCCATTTTAATATATTATTATCAAAATACTGGCAGACGGTGACTTGCCAACTCACTAGATGGGCCCCCTATACAATCGCCATAGGCATGATAAGCCTGTAAGGCGCCAGAGGGCAACACCGGTGTGAGCGGCTTGGGATGTCGAGCGGTTCGGCGCCGGTTTCACCTTCGCGGGTTATGCCCTTGAAAATGACACTTCCACCCCCGAGCATATAGCTCTGGCTCCCTCCCTCTGACCGGCCAATTAAGGCAAGCCAGAGTTGAGATTTGCTGCACTCCCGGGAGTAGCACTCTCACTGCTCTCCCGTTAGGCCATTAAATCCTAACCGGTGCAGAAGGGCAACAAAACTCTGAGGAATCTGGACCGATGTGTAGCCACGCACATTCAGCTCGCCACAAGCTGCCCTGCGGATGTAAGCTTTTCAATAACTTACTAATACATTTTTTTGTTGGTATCAGAAAGTAGTTAACTCAAAAAGCGAATCTACTATGCCCTCATAGGGTTGCGTTAATCCTATAAAAGATAACGACTGTCCTCGAGGGGTTTTATTATTATTATTGTCTCTTCTTCACGGGTATCTTCTATTTTTTTTTCTTGTGAAGATACCCGGTCTTTTGGCAGGCTTACATGGGGACATATTGGTCCAACACGCAGAGGCCCTTTGAGAATTTTAATCTAATAGGAAATGGGACCCCCACTACAGGCAATCCACGCCCGCCTTATGTAGAATAACGGTAATGGATCACCTCCAATGGGAGTTAAACTATTGTAAAATGTGCTAATTATGAAATGGGCTATTGGGTTGGGTGTTAAATGGATTGGGTGATTTAAGCTATTGATGAAAACGGCGTCTGCCTTTTTAATATATTATTATATAAAATAGTGGCAGACGGTGACTTGCCAACTTACTAGATGGGCCCCCTATACAATTGCCATAGGCAAAATAAGCCTGTAAGGCGACAGAGGGCAACACCGGTGTGAGAGGCTTGGGGTGTCGAGCGGTGCGGCGCCGGTTTCACCTTCGCGGGACAGGCCCGGAGCGGGCTTCCCCGTAGTTATGCCCTTGAAAATGACACTTCCACCCCCGAGCATATAGCTCTGGCTCCCTCCCTCTGACCGGCCAATTAAGGCAAGCCAGAGTTAAGATTTGCTGCACTCCCGGGAGTAGCACTCTCACTGCTCTCCCGTTAGGCCATTAAATCCTAACCGGTGCAGAAGGGCAACAAAACTCTGAGGAATCGGGACCGATGTGTAGCCACGCACATTCAGCTCGCCACAAGCTGCCCTGCGGATGTGAGCTTTTCAATAACTTTCTGATACATTTTTTTGTTGATATCAGAAAGTGGATGACTCAAAAAGCGAATCTACTATGCCCTCATAGGGTTGCGTTAATCCTATAAAAGATAACGACTGTCCTCGAGGGATTATTATTATATATAGGGTAAGTTGTCCCACAATGAACCAGGTAAATTTCGAAAGCTCATAACATCACTGTTTACGCTTCGAAGCGTTCAAGATTTTGTGAGTAGCTAGGGAATTTATATACCTACAAATGTGCAATTATGAATTTACAAGTTTCGTGTTACTTTCAGAAAAATAAAAGATTTTGTGAAAAATGAGATTTGGTTCAATGTGCACAATGAACCAGGGTATTTTTCACATTGAACCACCTTCATTCACATTGAACCACCTAGTTTTGTATACATTAATGATCAACTTTTAAGGAAATTACTTATTAAAATAATAAAATATAATTTTCATAATCACTTAAAGTTTATTGTGAGCTTAATAATCTTTATCACAATTATCAGTCTTAAATATCACAAAAAATGTACTATCATAATAATATGTTCTACTAAAATAATCAACAAGTTAAACAATTAAAGTAGGTAACTGAATAAAATTATATAGCTTCTATAACATAAATTATCATTGAATAACCAATGAGAGATCGACAATAGAGATAAGTATTACCTAATAAAAGAACATACAAAATGTAGGTTCTTAACGCCAGTTTATAGTGAGAGCGGCTCGTATCGGGAAACTAAAAATCGAGTTGCGGCTCTCTGTTCCATTAATTTTCGGCGACGACGGTAAAATCATTTTAATATCCTTTAATTGAACAAGTGCCACATCAGGCTCTAATGGCATCCGGAATTTCATTGTTACTTTGTTAATCAGCCGCACAAATGAAACTTCATAATTGTCTCCTTCATTGTCATCAATAATCTTTGCCACATAATAAACTTTAATATTCTTGGCCTTGAAAATTATCAAAATAAAATCACCTTGTACTGGTTTAGGTCTTGTAAATGTCTTCTTGTTCTGCAATAAATATCAAATGATTTTCATAAATGGGTATCAGTCTTTTGTCGATAAGATCCTCATCAGTGACGTTCAAATTTTGCACTACATAACGGCGTAAGGTGGGATAGGCAATGTTGAAAGATTTTGCAGCTTTCAAATGCTTTCGCCTGACCTATGCATCTTTAACGCTTTATGCATATTGAAAGCTGCATGTCCGCCTCTTTTTCTCTAAAACTTTTTTCCGTGCCATTCTGAAACAAATTAAGTATGATTAAGTATGTTCCCGTAGATGTCGTAAAACGTGATTGAAGGATAGGTACCTACTTAAATAAGGCCATAGATTTCTTAAACAGTCAACTGTAAACCTGTTATGTATTATTTATTATATATATACGAGTATACCTATATATAAACGGGTGTATTAGCTCTGCCTATTGAGAAAGTACTTAGGCGTGATTATATCAATAAGGTAAGTATAACTTTGTTTTAATTCAAAAAAGCAGTAAACAGTGGTTAAATGTTTACCCACTACCAAAAATCGTAGGTGGACACATTGAACCATGGTTAATAGTGTACCTCTCAAAAGTGGTTCAATCTGAGACATACCATGTTTTCATAACTTACCTCAAAATTTATATGATAAAGCAAAAGTATAACAAAACGAATCGTGGTGCATAAGACAGCCAAATTATCCTAGTATTCAATGAAAATATGAAAAGATCTAAATTTCGCATCGAAAAAACTTTAAAAATAAAATAAACATGCATTATAAACTTCCTTTTTTTTACACTTTTCACAAAAATGCTCCGGACTTGACCACCTTCCGCGAGATCACAGCGCAAACTAGTGAGAAAACAAGACACCTATATGCCTCTCTTTTGCTTACATTAGCCTAGATCGGCAACGTTGCGATTTGGAGATATAGCAGTGGTTAAATGTAGCTGTATGGTTCAATGTCAGACACTCGACCCTATATATATATATATTTAATTATTTCAAGTTACAAGATCAAGTATCTTATGCTTAATATAATTTTCTACTGAAGTGAAATGTAAATTCCCAAATACACTATAAATCAATTCACTGATAGTAGGGTTTTTTTATTGTATTCATCTAAATTCTTTAAAACTTTTAATGAGACTAAAATAGTTGTTAATTTGAATAACTCAAATCAGCCGTAACAAGCAATAAGGGAGAAAGAGAAAGGTATTATACACTACTCGCTTGTGTATACGAATGTCGCGCCTGCGCACGTCTCATTTAACGGTTTTATTCCATGGACTTTTTCTTACGGTTTCATTATCACATTTTTTTCAGTTCGGTCGCGCAGCAGAATCTCTATCTCCTCCAAGCCTGCCGTAAGGAAATTCGTTCCAAAAATAAAACCGAGTTCAAAAAACACAAAAGTGAAAGATAATGTTAAGAAATGCCAATGATCATCAAATATTTATATTAAAGTCGGTGCCATGATATAGTACTGCAATGGCCGCGCGCGCGTTCGCATAAACCTTACGCAATAATTGTGTTTTCCATGGATAAATAGTGTTTTCGTGCAATGGAACCAGGGATCCAAGTCCAGGGACGCCCCCGGCAGCCTCCACCTCAGCATCTCGCAGCAGCAAGGTAGTGTGCCCATTCCTGTTTTCCATTTATTTTTCGTCGAATGTAAATTTGTCGTCCGCGTGTAAATTTCATTTTTGTCTTTCCCTGCAAATACAGTCCACTTCGAATTTATTTATCTCGCCCGCTCAACCATTTTCTGGTGAAAGACCAAACTTATAGACTTTTGCTAAAAATGGGCACCGAATGCAATATAAATATTTGATGATCATTGGCATTTCTTAACATTATTTTACACTTTTGTGTTTTTTGAAGTCGGTTTTTAAATGTCTAAAACTAAATAATTTGTTTCTTTTTGTGTCGCGTTCTACTACCATGAGCGTACAATATGTTAAAAATGTTAATCCGTTTTCTAAATTAAATTTATTAAAATATTGGATACGGTAAAAAATTGCCATATAAAGCAGCATTACTTATGTAGCCGTACAGGAATTGGTTGTATTAAAACATAAGATAAGGACAAAAGTGGTATATTGTCTTAACTTATGCTAAATGGTTGATGGTTATGAGGACACCCGAACGGGATGGTAGTCGATGATGCACTAATTTAATGTAGAGCCGAAATGGTACAAATCGGCGTAAATTGCTGAATACGCGCAACGTGATGTACGATGTTTGTTTCGATACGAGACTCGTACATGCTCCCGCCTGGCGAGATGAGCGTTGAAGATGATTTGATGGTTGTGAATGAGATGAGACAAGGTGATAAACAATTTGGTATATGATAGTGAAACAAGGTGATTAGGTGATTGCACAAAATAATCTAATGTCCCTATGGTTTGCCGTTGGTTAGATAACTAAACACTGGTCTAGAGATTATAGATGAAGTTGACTCGTTAACGCGGACACTAGGTGTTGGTTTCACTGCACCTTGATTTGCATTTTCAATTACACTAACACTTTGGTCAGTGTAATGTAACATTTTTGACTTACTTTTTTAATTAAATGTTTTATTATACGTTCTCTCCAAATTATCTGCATGGCCATTATCTGTAACATTCCTAGGCCTTTATATTTCGAAATACTTACGATTTTCTAGTTCTCTCATAATGTTTGTTTACCTTTTGTAATTTTTAATGTCAGTTAATGACAAGCCTAGGTTTTATTTTTAATTTATTGTTAGAGCTGCCAGTAGGTTAGGTTGTTAGATATTAGACCTTGTTATAAATTTAGAAAATATGTTTATAATAATATTGTTTAAATTTTGAAATGCTCTGTAAAAGAAGGGAGCCGGGGCCGTCAAATCAGTCTACTTTTGGTGCTAACCTTGAGTGGAGGTGCTGATGAATAAGTGCTGAGTGAGAGGGTTGTGCCCTCCAATAATAATAAAGTGATTGTCTGCAGTGGCATGAGATAAATCTCTGGATCCGCGTCACCGTTAGGCATATGCATGTACATATAGCAGACCGCGAACGCGTCTAGATAAATATTTGTCTTGATAGTTAATTGGTACCTAGATTCAATATCCTGCTACTAAAGAATAGAATCATCATCATTATCATCTAACGTTAATCCCGGTCAACAGGTCTTATTAAATAATGTTGTGTAATCATCATCATCAATAACGTCGATCCCAGTCTATTTAATAAATTTGCAGAGTGCAACCCTCATTTTTTTTTATTATGTCCGTCTGGACGTCAGTCTCTCAGGAACGGGAGGATCTAGCATGTTGATGTTTACTTCATTGATGTTCATATTAGCATTTAGCATAGCAATAATACGTCGCATGCTAAGAGATAAAAATTAGCACGCTAATGAAATTAATAAAAAATAGCATTAATTTCCATCACTACTTTATTTAGAGGTGTGACGGTGTGAGTGTGTCAGTTGCATATGTAGTTGAGGCGGACTATATTTTGATTGACTGCAAGTAAAAGCATGACGTATTTTCCCTTTTTGTTTTAATCTAAGGGTAATTGTGAATTGTCGCCGTGTACAGGTTGGTTACTATTATCAAGGTTTCAAGTGCGCCTTAAACTTACTGCTTGATTATTTTTATTAATTGTTACATATTCAAATAGTAACCCTAATTTAATATTTTGAAATAAAATATTGAAACCAAAATAACTAATAAGGTTTTTCAGAAAAAAAATGAAAACTAAAAAACAAAGAATTAATCTTTGTTATTTACAGATTTATTTTTTTACAAATTTATTTTTATTTCAAAATATTTAATTTAGACCGCCTCGGTAGCGTAAGTGGTAGTGTATACGACTGCCGCGCTCTAGTCAGCTTTCGGGTTCGAACCCCGGGTCAGATCAAATATTTTTGTGATCATAAATGTGTGTTTCGGAGTGTGTATGTTTACTATGATGTATGTATTTAGAAATATATAAGTATGTTTTGAGTTGTTTAAATCCCGTAGCATAAGCTTATATTAGCTTAATACGTTTTGAGTTGTTTAAATCCCGTAGCATAAGCTTATATTAGCTTAATACGGGCTAGAACACGATGTGTAAAATATGTCACAATATTTTACTTAATTATAATAACGTTTTCTATATTTTAGGGTTTACTTAATTGATATAGGTACCTAATTATGTGTTTCAATAATATATAATAGTTATCGTTACATTTAAACGATGAAATTTCGATTTCATAAATAGGTATGAGTGCACTATTACGAGTATAGAAGATTAATTGCATTCTACCATCATTACATTAGTCCCAGTTGCATTTCATACCTTTGCTTTAGAGAGTTGGGTGGGCGACGCCACGTTAGAAGAACACGCATCACAATAATAACCAACTGAGACGAACGAACTGTCCGTCAAGCAAGTACTCTCCTGCCGCGTTGTCAAAAGTAATATTTTACAATGATTCACTTCACACATCACCAATTAGCCAATTACATGCCAATACGCAGTCCGCTGTGCTACCCTGTCTCTGTCTCTGCTCAATCAATCGCCGTACAACCGCTGATTTTCCCTCCCCTACCCCCGCGGCAAGTAACGAGTCAAGAGAGAAGCAAGATGATACGCATTGAAATCGAACACGGCAAATTTCGTAACAATGCTTTTAGAATTTTAATAATTATAGATTGATTTCTACACTTAGTGTAATCAAATTAAGTTATTTGACGTTTTGAATAAACAAACAATGTTATTATGGAAGTCTTTTTACAAGTTTTTTACTCGTAATACTCTTTATTTACAAAATAGGAAAATATCGAGGCTCATAACTTTTTAAATATTATATTTATTGTAATTTCGATACCATACAGACATAGTTAGCAACATAAAGACTTCTCATTTGTGGTGATAAATGAGATAAAGTAAGGAGTTATCGTTAAACGCAGTTTATATGGAACAATGAGTGAATTGTTCCCCTTAATATTCGATAGTATAAATTACGGTATATGGTGGTGACGTTATAAAATATATATATATATATTAAGTACGTGTGTGACGGGCTTTTATCTCGTTTTATGTGCGGGAGTGGTGGTTTCTTGGATCTAAAAGTTGTATTAACGCGCTATAGTGAAAAACAGTGATATATATGCAATGACATGCGATTTGCTTTCTTACCGCGTAAAATCCACTGAAAAGCACACTATAATACTTAGGTAAGACTGACCTTGATTTAAGACTAGACTTGAGTAAGACGTAGAGGACGGTGACATTTTGGATAATAAAAAAAAGATTAAGGATATATGAATTTAAAAATTCTAGATTTTGATCTTTTTTATTTGATTACAAGTTGTCGCTTCTGCAGTGCGATTCACTAACGCAAAACTTCCTTACAAATAAGCGTACAACGTTGATGCATCTCTGATGTAGCTCTTTGGCATTCTTTAGTCTTGTATGACGTAAGCTACGCTATCCTAGCGCTTCACCGATGTAAACGGCGCTAGCGATAACTAATCTTAATTTTCAAATGTATGAAGTTTGGTATTCTTTAAGCCAAAGCATCTTTGCCTTTGACGACAACCACGCCTTGGCCTTTAATTTTATCTGTCAAATCACAAAGCATCTAACTTGAAGATTTTACCTAAGTTGTAGTGCTTATTTCCATATATAATAATATATTCTGATGTAAGTAAAGTTAGGGACAGTATGATAAATGCCGCTGTGGAAGTGTGTGGAGAAACGAAAAGAGGCAGTAGTAATAAGCGTGATGCATGATGGAATGAGGAAGTGAAAGAAGCAGTTCGAATGAAGAAGAAAGCATGGCTAGACTACTTAGCCTCGCGGAATGATTTTAATATGAAAGAGATTTTAGCTGCAGAAAGTTAACACGAAGGCACTAATAGAAGAAGCTCGTGAAAGGTGCAGAATGAAAGCGGATGAAAGGTTGTCGTCCAATTTCCGGGATAATGCCAAGCTCTTCTGGAAAGAGGTAGGCAAGACCCGGAGTTGTTCGGCAATCTGCAGTATGAATAAAGTGCTTAGTGTTAACAATGACGTCCTAACAGACCAAAGTGACGTCCTGCAGAGATGGAGTGAATATTATGGAAAGATGTATGCAAGAAAAGACAGAGATGCCACATCGGGAAGTGGAGCTCACTTCGATGCTCCGGATCCCGATGTCATTGAAGTCATTAGTATGAAAGAAATAGAACAAGCGATAAGAAGTATGAAATGTGGTAAGGCTGCGGGAAAAGACAGAGTTACTGCTGAGATGATCAAGTACGGTGGGTCGCGTGTCTGGGACACACTATGTCTGTTATGCAACTTGTGCTGGCGGACGGGTGAGGTCCCAGATGACTGGCGAGTAGCAGTTGTAGTACCTATTTACAAAGGGAAAGGCTCGCGCCTAAACTGCTCCAGCTACAGGGCGATCAGCTTGGTCAGCTTAGCTAGTAAGGTGTATGCAAAGGTTATAACGGCACGAATGCAAGAAAAGTCTGAAAGGTATTTATGGGAGGCTCAATGCGGATTCCGACGTGGAAAAGGTTGCATGGATCAAGTGTTTTCTCTTCGCATGATCGCGGAAAAGCTTCTGGCTCTTAGCCAGAAGGTTTTCTGCGCTTTTGTGGATCTAGAGAAAGCATTTGATAACGTTGTGAGAGAAACGCTGTGGGACTTGCTGCCAGGATATGGTGTGGACGGCTCGCTACTGCGGGCAATACAGTCGCTTTATAGGGACTGTAAGGCTTGCGTGCGAGTAGGGGGGGGATGTGTCACCTCTTTTTGATGTCTGTACAGGCGTCAAACAGGGATGTGTCATGTCCGCCTGGCTGTTCATAGTGTATCTGGACAGTTGCCTGCAGAAGTTGAAAGATTTTAATATGGGTGTGAATTTGGGTGACTTTACAGTAAACTGTCTGCTGTACGCTGATGATGCGGTGCTCATGGCCTCATCAGAAGCCGACCTACAGGCATTAGTCACTAATATGAAAGAGGGGGTGAAAGTAAGGGTCTCCGCATGAATGCAAGTAAAACTAAGGTTCTAGTATTTGAAAGAGGTGACGTAAGAACTAAATGCGAGATTAGGGTAAACCAGGAACGTCTAGAGCAAGTGAATGAAATTGTGTATTTAGGAAGTATGTTTAGCGCGGATGGAAGATGTGATTCGGATGTAGAACGGCGAGTAGCTGCCGGAAACAAAGTTAACGGTGCTTTGTCCCAGTTAGTAAAGCGACAAAGCATCGTAAAAGAAGCACGAATGGCGATTCATAACGCAGTGCTAGTGCCAACTTTGCTTTACGGTAGTGAAACCTGGGTATGTCAGCAGATACATGAAAGTAAATTGAATGCTGTGGAGATGCGATCACTTCGAAAATTGTGCGGCGTTACCTTGGCCGACCGAATACGTAACGAAGTGATACGCAATATGGCAGGTTTGAATGAAAGTGTCAGCGTTAAGCTGGAAAAGGGCGTGCTCCGTTGGTTTGGACACGTCCAACGAATGAGTGAGGAACGATTAACGAAGAATATATATTGTTCAAAAGTAGAGGGTAGAAGGAGTCAGGGAAGGCCGAGACTTACATATGAAGACCACGTGAGCAGATTGCTCAAAAACGGAAAGGTCAAAAATACTCGGATACCCAGACGTGCGTGTATGAAGCGATTGATGAATCTCGAAGAAGCGAAAGAAGTATGCATGGATCGCGAAGCCTGGCGATCTGTCCTCTCTGACTACCCCGTCAGGGATACAGCGTGAAGATAGTTAGTTAGTTAGTTATGTAAGTAAAGTGATATTTTATTTAAACATTTTATTTTCAAATTATTAATACATTTTTTTGTAGATCTAAGATGATAATTTAATTATTTACCCATTTCAGATGGCAACTCGTCTTTCTTGTATGCTATTCCTGTTAGAGGAAGCTAATCGGGAAGACAACTTGCGTAAGAGACGCCAAGCAAAGCTTGTTCGTAGTTTAAATTTACTAAAAACGGACAGCAATTATATCAAAATCTATCGGTTGACTGAGGAGTTAATATTTATGTTAGAAGAGGATATTTTGCCTTTGTTTCCTAGAAAGCAACGTCAAGGAGGCATAACAAACCGAACCAAAGTAGGTATTGGTATCTTCGTATTGTTTTTAATAATATAGATCAATGTCTTAAATTGCCTGATTACTAGACCTACTATATGCACTACAGATAGGTACTATATTTTTTAGGTATTATGTACACTTGCATTTCTGGCCAGTGGAAGCTACCAGAAGGTATTGGGAGAAAATGTATCTAATTATATCTCCCAGCCATCTGCTTCCCGAGCTATTCGTCAAGTCATTGAAGCCATAAGTCATCCGGATATTATAAAGAAATATTTAAGATTCCCTAAAAACTTTGATGAAAGAAAACTTCTCAAAGAGAGGTAAGAAATTTCTATGTTGTTTAAGTTGTTACTAAAGTTTTACTGTTAGCAGTTACCAGAATATTATGTAGGTTATTTATTATTGTTTTATTTCAGATTCTATGAAAAGTTTCAAATACCCGGAGTGATTGGGTGTATAGATGGCACAATGATATCCATGGTCCGGCCGAAAGTCGTAAAAGAAGAAAGGTATTATTGTAGGAAAGGCTATCATGCCAGAAATGTAGTTATTGTAAGTAGTAAATAACATAAATTTGTGTTTTGAACTGGAAGTACAAAACAGTGTTTTAAAAAAATGTATATCTTTTAGATTAACGAGGCTGGTCGTCTAGCTAGAGATCGTCTTGTTAATAGATTGTGGCGTGCACGTATATAGACAGGGTATATGAGGTAGACACAGATAGTGTCTACCCCACCAATAACTCTGGAGCTCAAGCAAGCCTGTTAGCGGTGCACCTGCTGACCAACCAACAAAGTAACTATGCAGGTGCCTTTATGGGCTTGGAAGATCAGCTATATACCTCTGCCTACTCCTTCGCGGTTAAAGGCGACAATATGTTTGTATAATATATATAATTTGAACAGTTTGTTTGGTTGAACACGCTAATCTCAGGAACCACTGGGTTGAATTGAAAAATTGTTTTTTTTTGTGTTAGATAGCCCATTTATCGCAGAAGGCTATGGACTATATATCATATCTTTACGCGTTTACTCAGGAGAGCGGAGCAGTTATTATAAATGTGTAAATTTTCATACATTATTGTAAAATGTATAAATGAGCGACGGGAGTTCGATGTGTGTTCCGGGCGAAGCTGTGTGGGTCAGTACATTGTAATATATATAATAGATAGGCAAATAAATATATCTGTAGTATAATGATAGTCTACTTTAAAGTTTAGTTTATTGTAAAAATACTTTAATATTTTTTTTTTTATATCTAGATCTAAGGGTTTCTTTTTTGTAATTGTCTGAATTTTAAGAAAATCTACATGTTTTAAATTATTGTATAAATTTCTAATGTATAATAAATAAGTTTGATTTTTCTAGGACTTATTTGTTTTTTTAGTAATAAGACCTAAACTATAATAGTTTATAAATATCTATCGCATACCGTGACCATCGCATGACCGTTTCAGATCATGTTCAACAACTCATCTAATTCCACACTGAACTGTAATGAACTGGTAAACCAGTGGCTACGCTTCATTGTGCTACTTATTAACCAACAGGTGAAAGTATGAGCGCAATCTCTACTGCGTGTGCCTCGTATAGTAAGTCGCTATATGCAGCGACATTTGGCGCTTTAGCTCTGGAGCTTGCAACTGATACCTTCTTTCCCTCAGACCATTGCAGCTTATCGCACAATGACAGTTGTAAGTGTTCATGTCTGGCTCTGGCGATAGCTCTCTTGGTGGTAAGTTTAGCCGCCCCATAGGAAACATGATCCTCCGGAGATGCACCACGGCAGGTCCCAGCGATCGGCGGAGGTGTAAGGGACCTCTAATCAGTATCGTAGGTTAAACTATGTTCAGTTAAAGGGGCAAATAAAAAAAGTAAATGAGCACAATTACATACATAATTTATTGAAGCTTAGTACAATTGTTGTAGAGAAAAAAAATCAATTAAAAATTATATCATAATTTTACACAATATTCCTATAATAAATATTTTCGCAAACTCAATTTTCATAATCACATACAATCAGTCACAATATTCTTATAATGACTATCGGCCTCCATGGCCGCCTGAGGACGGTGGGTGCGCTGCTTACCGTTCTTACAGAAGCAGGCCCTAGACGGCGAGGTGTGGGAGTGACACGCACGGCCTTCACCCCCTCGAAGCGGGATGACACCCGAAATGGCGCGAGATCACTCGAACCTCCAAAGATCGGTGGAATATTGTATATAATAATAAATATTGTGGGATACTCTATACAGCACCATCTAGCCCCAATTAAGCTATATTTTGTACCATGGTATCTAGACAACTGATATACATCCTACTAAAACTTCATGTAAAATCTGGAATGGATTTTAATGAAACTTTGCAATAATATAGCTTATACATCAGAATAACACATAGGCTACTTTTTATCCCGGGAACAAGTTCCTGTGGAAAACGGGAAACTACTCTACGCGGGCATCAACTGCTATTATGTCTAAAAAACAAACACTCATACAAACAAACAAACCAAAATTTGTGGAACCT
Organism: Thumatha senex; assembly: GCA_948477245.1. Lineage (NCBI taxonomy): Eukaryota > Metazoa > Arthropoda > Insecta > Lepidoptera > Erebidae > Thumatha > Thumatha senex. The sequence goes on from OX419726.1 coordinate 22,842,270, forward strand.
CAACGCGGCAGTGGCATACACTACCACTGTATTATAATAATATTAGTAGATGTTCTAAATAACTATAAATTATTTACTTACTTAAATAATTATTTAGAACATCTAATTTGTTTTGGTTATTAGCTAGAAGGCTAAGTGCTCGGGCCATTGTAACTTCAGCTTCAGCTCGCCTTTCCTCTATAGCAATAAAACGCTCGGTGAGTCTGACCATTTCTGACCGGCGCTGTGATGGTGGAGACCTACGCAACAGTCGCCGGCGCGCTGCAGTCTCGCGGGGAGATCGCTGAAGAGTGCGCCGGCGACTCCGTGGTGTTCGTCTCGGAGATTGTGTATTTAATGTTGGTGCTGTGAACAATGTTTTCATTTAATAATGTATACCTATACTAATATTATAAAACTGAAGAGTTTGTTTGTTTGGTTGAACGCGCAAATCTTTGATTTAATAAATTCTTTTAATGTTAGATAGGCCATTTATCGAGGAAGGTCTATAGGCTTTATATCATCACAACTACCCTGGCGAAAGCAGTTGTCATAAATGTTGACAAATCGGGCAAATTTTTATGCATTATTGTAAAATTTATAAGCGACAAGATTTAGGTGCGAAGGAAGTTCGAACTATACCACTGGCGAAGTCTTGGGGGGTCATCTAATGTATTTTGTAAAATATTAATATCACATTACTAAAAATTTCCTCACTTTCACTGCCTCTTGATACATCAACATGGCTGTTGCTGTGAAGTATAATAAAGCATAAACCACTCAGGCAGGGTATACCATTATACCACTGGAAAAATTCTCAAAATCAGTTCAGTAGGTCCAAAGATTATTCCTTACAATATTAACATCACAGACTTTACCTCTATGTAATAATAGGATAGATTTGAATCCACATACCAAATTTTCACCAGCAGCAGGACTATGTAAGACAGGAACTGATTCTTCAGTGTCTCCGGCAACAGCAATGTTTGGCAGATCCTAAAAACAATTGTTGTTTTAAGAATTAAGACTATAATACTAACAATAAAACATGTGTAGCACTCACCCATTCAACTTGGTACTCCTGTGTAGCAGGCAGCTGTATTTGTTGTGACCCAGTATTAACAATATCCTGCAAATAAAATAAATTTTTAGTTTATCATTGCACTTAGTTTTTTCTTAATTGGATTACTTTGAACTTACTTGTAAAATACTGGGAGACTCTTCCAATTCTTCACCTCTATTCATGGCCTCTTGTTCCTAAAATTTACATTACACTCGCTTTATCATATAAAAACGTAATAATATAGTACCATTGTCCACATTTGAAAGCAACTAACTTGACTATTATAATAATGTAAATAATACCTGAAATGGATTTATTTCCAAACGCTGGTCACCGTTGGCAAAACTTTCTCCCCCCATTATATTTAAAATTTTGAGCTCAACATCATTGAGCTCTGGTAAATTTTCAAATCCACCACCAGTTCTGTGTCTAGCCATATTGATCTGACTAGACTTGCGCTTTACAGCACCTTTTTTATCTTTCCAGTACTATAAAGAATAAAAAATATGTAAGACATATATACATAGTGTACTATGTAATAGTTTACTATGGAATTAAACTACCTTGCACCACTGTTCTGATGTTTTAATGCATCCACTCCCATCACAGTTTAGAGACGATGCTATCTCATTCCAAGCTTGACGAGTACGTACGCGGGCATTGGCTGTCCGAGCATGTCCTCTTGCTAGCCATGGCCTGGCTTCTAAAAGACTAACCAACATATCAAGCTGGCTAGCTGAGGGACCTGCATTTCGAGACACTACAACAAAAAATAGCTTTACATTAAATTCAATAAGCTTATTTTATTAGTGTACCACTATCACAATGGACGATTTCAGCAAAGGGATTGTTGTATCATTGTAAATAACCATAAGTTTAATATCATGTCATTTTTCTATGGTCAAGTATTTACAAATTTAATTATTAATAATATGTTTAATTGTTTTATTAGTAGGTATATGTTGAAATAATTATGATGGGTTTTAGGTATTATTTGATTGTAGTAAAAGTAATGCACAGTAAAAAACCACAAGTTATTTAAAATTCACTTACTTTCAACAGTGTTGTATAAACCTTCTCTGTAGCACTTAACACATAAAATAACACCCGGACGCCGAAGGGCGAGATGAAGTGGACAAAATTGTACATTTTTTCAAGGAACCACTTAAAATAGCTTATCATTTTGGAATTTTGGGTCAAAAACACAAAACTTAAGTAGTTCAGCAGCAAAAAACGAACGATAACAATAACAAACTATAGTAAAGTGTCAATTGAATGTCAGTCAAACATTGATATTGCAAACGTTAAAAATGTTTACCATTGACGACAATTTCTAAATTGAAATATAATTATTTCATTGTTTAATAAATACTTTTAATTTTTCTATGTAATTTCATGCAGTTACATTAATTTTCAAAAACCTATTTAAGACATAATTTACTAGTCGAGATTTTCTCGACTAACATTAATATTAAACTACGACAACACTGTACCATCCTAGAGAGCATCGTTGCTGTCTCGCATCCGAGAGATCGTCGACGAGCACCGTGTGTCTAGATAATACCGATTTGGTCAACATGTTGTCCACCGTGAGCCCGTTGTTTTCAACATCTTTAACGTAATGCTTAGTGAATCAACGTACTGATCGTCTGTCATTATCGAATGACAGACGATCAGAGGCGACAACATCGCCAGAAGCACAAAAAAAATAAACTTGTAAACGCAGCTCGTCTCGTGGCTCGCGCGAGTGTAAAAGAGGTATGACAATAACTCAAACGGATGTCTGAGTTGGGTATTTATATTTAATTATTAGGTATTATTATAGGTTAGGAGCAGGTCTGTATACGCCATAAAAATCCGCAGACGATCTCAGATAATTTGAAATGGTTCTGCTGACAATTCCTGGATCAAATGGATATGCGACATTTTTTCCTATTTCAGTTTAGCTTTTGTTAGACCCAAAATTAATATTCTATGAAAAATTCGCTGAAAGTAGCTGAAAATAACACTTTCTTTGTGATGTATAAGAGTTATATTACATCTGTGATAGTATGGTGTTAATTAATATCCTCGCTCATGGGCGTACCCAGGATCTGGGCCTTGGGGGGCAATTCAGATATTTTATAATGTTATGGTATTGTATAAAATATCTGAATCCCCCTCCTCAAAAAATAGGGGTGTTAATGTTATAAGTAAGACGTAGATTTCGGTGTGTAAGTGTCTGTCTGTGGCATCGTAGCTCTTAAACGGACAAACCAATTTTAATGCGGTTTTTTTTTCATTTGAAAACCCGTTTCTTGGTGGTGGTTCTTAGGTATATTTGGTAAATATCGGTTCAGCTGTGTAAGAGTATCACTTTCATTTTCATAATAATGTTAGGCACTTTTGGCGTGTGATTACTCTGTTAAGTTAAATGACAATTAATAGAGAACTTTGACCTAATGCTGACTCTTCGAAAATTCACAGCAGACATGGTGTTTGGGTTCAATAGTACCTACTTTTTAAGGGTTGTTCCTTAAAATACAAGTATATATAAAAATTTATATATTTGAATTTTGAAAATTAATTAAATTTTTATGTATATATTTTTTTATTTGGTTAAGATCAAATCTATATGTAAAGATAAATAAAATTAAAATGTCTGTTTGTAATTCCAAATTTACAGATTTTCACTACAGAAAAAAGTCTTTATTTTGCATAGACCATTTTAACGGCCCTTACAAAATGTCATACACTAGTTTAAAGATAAATTTAATATTTTTAGAGTGACCACCGGTTCAGAACGCGGCCCATTTGAGAAGAACCGGCAAGAAACTTAAGAATGTTTTTTTTGATGGCCTATTTACAATATAATATTTTTTTTTTTTAAATATTTATTTAATGGCCTGGTTTCTAAGACCTTTTAGCAAAATCTTATTTTCTAATTAGTCCTGTCCAGTCGATGTCGTGTCCTCATTGTCCGTCCTGGTCCTTGCCCTCAGTATAATGGTGATTCTTATACTAAGGTTGTCAGTGGACGTTTCGCGGCAAAAGAGAAAATAGCATTTCACTGCATATATATCATTGTCTTTCACTATAGCACGTTAACACAACTTTTATGTCCAAGAAATCACCACTCCCGCACATAAAACAAGATAAATGCACTAGTTTTAGAAAATAATCTAAAGCAAGCGTCCGCACTTGTCACTCTTCCCGCCAAATGTCCAATTTAATAGTATTTCACTTTGCCAGCAGATAATTTCTAGGCGTCTTTGTCCTGCAAGTAGTCTTTAACAGCGTAATAACCTTTTTCATAAAACTTTTTTTATTAACAGAAGAAGAATTTGAAGACAGAAGGTCGAGAGCTTTGCGTCTTATTCCATAGTGATGTAATTTTCTGCACAGCGTTTCATGCTGAACGCAATCAAAAGCTTTGGATAGATCGCAGAATACACCTAATGCATCTTGCTTGTCTTTAGATTTTGATAAATCAAATTCGTTATTTACATAACAAAAAAATCTATTTTTAAAATGTGTATTTCTTTCTGTATGTTCCGGCTAATCTCTGACACAACTGAACCGATTTTATCGGGACCTTCACTGGCACTCTTATTATATGTAGAAGAAGTAACTCCGGCTACTTTTATCCCGTTCTTTAGTTTAAACCGCTGTGCGTCTACTAGTAAATAAGAAATACATATAAATTAAAACAAAATTTCTTAAATAACTATGTTTAGTACGCTGGATGGCCCACTGTTTTTACAGAAGCAGGTCCAAGATGGCGGATTGACCTTAAAATTTCACGCTCGCTTCACCGCCTCAAAAAGCGGGATCCAAACTAAACTCCAAAGAAGCTGGATAACGCCCAAACCATTAAAAGAGGCCGCGATGGTAGCCAATCTCTACCGGGAACCCACGGAGGATTTGCGAGTAGTTACTGGGGGCGCCCGGTGTTAAACTAATAGGTAGAGATCGTGAGTTTTTTAGTCGTTTCAAGTCCGGCTTGACGCTGCTAAGAAACAGTTAAAAGCGACGTACCTCACGATTTTTAAAAGATGTATAAGGTATTGCAAATGGGAAAAAGTTATTTTTGTACTATTATCGACAAAAGTAGGAGACCAAAGCAAAGCCAGGTGGGGCAGCTGCCCCCCCCCCCCCTGGGTACGTCCATGCCTCGCTTGTCCTTTGAACGAACCAAATTTCTACAATAATCATAGTTTTGAACGTGAGTATTTTTTCGCGGGGAATATATATATATCTTATAACTTAGTTAAGACATTTATGGCGGGAATTGGACGCGCGCTATTCCATAATAATATTAAATAATTGTTACCGTTTCTTACCGAAATGCTCGAAACTACTAATTTAATAAAATACTATTGTTACTTTCAGCTACTCAGATAGCTCAGTCAACTACACAGATAGCTGCAGGTCCTGTGTAGTTGACTGAGAGTGAGCTATCTTAATTTCCATTGCTTAACAACAGCAGAACTTTGAACAAACCAAACCTTCACACGAATTCGCTAATACTTACGCGAGAATTCTCAGACTTTATATAAAATATGCTTCATTGGTAGCGGATTTTCTTTTTGTTATGGACCTTAGACCTATGCCGCTACCGGCAATTCCGCCGTACCGTTCTAACGTGCAATGGAGCATCGAAAGATTCAAATAAATTAAAAAATAAGGTGCTTGACAGTTTGACGTTTTGTTAGTCTTTGGACTATGGTGGCGTTTTAATTTTAATTCTAAAATATTGTGTTCTGGAGGTTCTGAAGAATATGGTGTTGTTCTATTGCATGTCTAATCAATTCTAACCTTTGCATTTTTTTTAATTAAAGTATATTTAGTTATTACTGTGTGGAAGAAATTGTACTAAGTGCACAATATGGCTGATTCTGTGAATATGTCTCTTGGTAAGTTGAAAATAACATAACCCAATCTAATCTATTTTGGGGACCATTACTAGGGTTCCTTAGTATGTGACCATAATTCTTAGGGAAAATTGTCAAAACTTATAAAGTATTAATTTAAGTGATATGTGAATAAAACCTGCAATGAAAATAATGACCGCGAAGTAATTGTAACGAAGTAACGTGTTTATTTTATTGTTTTCAGACGAGATAATTAAACGAAACCGAGCGAGTAGGTCACGCGGTCGAGGCGGAGGAACTACTCGTGGCCGAGGTGGAGGCACTACTCGTGGTCGAGGTGGAGGAAACTTGCGGGGCCGAGGCGGAGGCCGTGGTACTCGTGGACGCGGAGGCCAGTCCCAGTCGAGACCGGGTACTCCAGGCCCAGGTCGTTCCCGATCTCGCTCCCGAGGAGGGCCACAGACACGTTCTCGCTCGCAGTCTCGCAACCGCTCCCGTTCTCAATCTGGGAACCGCTACCGTTCACAAACTCGGAACCGCTCCCGTTCACAATTGCGGCGCTCAAATTCAAGGCCTAGATCAGCCTCAAGGTCGCGTTCACGTCTTGGAGGCTTAACTCCTAAAGGCAGAGCCGGTTTAGAAAATGTGTTGCAGATGCCCCAACTTGTGAGAAGAGGAGGCAGAATAAATAGAGGTAGTCTACATCAGTATTTTTAAAAATTATTGTTATTTATGTGATTAATTTATGACAAAATTTACTGCTCTAAAATTAAGTATAAAGCATAGTGGTTTAATCCTGCAGCAGTCAAAAGACTTGAGAAAGTGTCAAGGTATTACTTCCTCTCTTTTTTTGTAAAAACACCCAGACCAGCTTACAGGGCTTGTGTTTTAGATCCCTTTTGTAAATCAATTTTGCACTAGCAATAACTTAATCATGCAAGACACTGATAATGATCACAATAAGTAATATAAGCAATTAATTACATTCATCCATCAGATTATCAAAATTCGATAATTCAAATCAGATGCAGATCATAATATCAAAATCAGGTAAAGATAATGAATGCCGTTAAGAAACTAAATACACACAAAACCTTTTATGTGTATTTATTTAAAACTTAACTGTATCTAGTTTTAAAGAACTTATAAATCATCATGAGACTGAGCTTCCTAAAAACATTTTTACAGGTGGATCAAACCGTCTCCAACGTACAAATTCTAATCCAAATTTCCAAGGAGGAATACACAGTCGTCTAGGAGTAAATACTCGAAGAGGAATGTACAACCTTCGCAGGCCTCTAGCTGTAGCAAAGAGAGGAATTTCTAAACGCGGACGAGGTTTCTCAACTGCCAATCAGTACAGTGCTGTTGGTTTAAGATCAGACCAGATTCTACAAGAACGCCATCATAATATGTTGCTGCGGAACAACATGATAAAGTCTCAAACATTCACACGTTCAAGGAACAATTCTTTTAGCTCGGCCTCACAGTTGACTGTTAGTGTGGCCAATGATTTTCTAAAAAGACGCCGTAATAGTGTTGGTAGCGGTGGCTACTTGAATAAGCAGAGTTTGGCCCAATTTAATAATCAATTTGGTGGATACAATACTCGAAGAGGTCCAGGCAGTCTGAAATCTGTGGGTTCTAACAGATCTAATAGGTCCAATCAGTCTAATGCCAGTAGACGATCTATTAGGTCAAGGGGTAGGGGTCGCAGTGGGAATCGTGGAGTTGGACGTAACTTTGTTAATAAACAGGTACTAAATGCTAAACTACAGAAAGAGATAGCTGTTATTCAAGGTAAATCATATGGAGAGAGCCCTTTAAATGGTGAGGCTCCGCCTGGAGTGAGTCTCTCTTTAGTACCTACTGTAACTAGTCAAACATTACATCAACGATTTGCCAGCACTTAGGTATCTTGGACAATAAGATTGTGATTCTCTTTAAGTATAAGCTAACAATATCTAGTGACAAAATAATATTAAGTACACAAAAGAATTATCAAGAACAGTGCAGTTAAGTGAGTGCAAAAACTGAACCTATATAGTAATTTAATGTGTACCTACTAATAAGTACATTAAAAGTATATAAAATAGTCTGGGCATAATTATTTCAATGATGACATTAAAATTTGAGTTAAGAGTTTGTTAGTAACAATTCTGTTTCATCTGTTACATGCTTAATAATTCTGTAATAGGTTGTAGTAGTAATAAAAGTAATATAAATGTTGAAATGAATAAAGTTCAAAATGGGTCTCTTACTTGCACATGATCACAGTAAAGGTGGCATGTTATTTCATCGGAGCATGTTAGTGATCAAAAATATATTTATGCATATAAGTGGTATACCATATGAACTAAGGTGACATTGCCAAATTGGTTGATTGCAGAAGGATATACAGGTATAACTATCTTTTTACTCATAATATTGATGCTATGCCTAAAAATTCACCATTACAGTTGAAAGAAGCACCTTAAGTATTAATAATAATAGTATTTTATTATACTAATGTGGTTAAATCTACTCTATCAATCAATCACTATTAAGGTGAAGTAGCCTTCAGGCAATTACCGCGCACACTTACCATTAAACAATAAAATGCAGTGCGGGAGCATTGTGCGCCCACCTCATAGCTGTGTCTGATGCTCTCCGTGCCAATCTATGTAAACAGATGCTAAGACAAAGATATGCCCGCGATCTACCGCTGCTTTGACATCACCCCGCGGTTTCACCCGTGTAGTGTCCGTTGAAATGTAGCCCAAGTTACTCCTTAAAACATCAGCTATCTACCAGTGAATCTCCCGTTAAAATCGCTCCAGCAATTTTAGAGATTAGCCAGAACAGAGATAAAAAAAAATATGTTACTACCATATACTGCACTTTTTGGATTTATTTTTAAAAATTTAATATGAAATTACAACAGACACTTGAATTTTATTAATCTATATGTATAGAAAACATTCAGCTTTCAAGTGTTACCACCGTCATGTCATTAATGCTGCTACAGTAAGATAACTTAACTTTTTCTACTACCTACTACTTTATACACTATCATTGCTATCCACTTGCTGTTATTCGTAGAATAGCTGTGCCGTGCGACTTTGTCCGTTTTTATTTCTCCTGATATACCCCTTTCTATGGATAAATATTTCTAAAATTGGTAATGCGTGTGTTGTGCAAAATTGAACCAAATCTGTTCAGTGGTGGATTGATGACTCCTCTGCATTAGACAATTTTATAACAAGAAGGTAGACCAAAATTGTTAAACCGATTTGCATGAATTGGCTACAAACAATGTGCTATATGATATCAAACTAATTAATTTCTATGCTAATAGGCATAGAAATTAATTAGGGTGGTCATAGTCTGTCAAGGTCATGTCTTACCATCTAACTCTGTATTGTAACTATTAAATACTAATTAATTTCTATGCTACTAAGCATAGAAATTAATTAGGGTGATCATAGTCTGTCAAGGTCAAGTCTTACCATCTAACTCTGTATTGTAACTATGTATGTGTATAACTTACTGTACTGATGCAATGTATTAATGTCATGTTTTGATAAAATTTGTCTTGGTTTAATCCGGAATGCTGAAAAATAACTACAGGTTAAACAGGGAGATGCAGCTACTTTAAGAATACGATTCTCTTTATGATCTTGTCATTGAAACATTTTTAGTATTAAGGTTTTGTTGTAAATTAAGTGCATTTTTGTAATTGTCAATTGCAAACTTAATTTCAGCAGTTTGTTTGTCTACATTGTTTATTTTCAAGTTACTAACACTGATCCTATGTCTATGGAGATATTTTTGTTACATTAAGAAGTAAGAGATATTGAAAAATAAAATAATTTAATTAATATATAGCATTTAATTTAATTAATACTTTACACATTTACATAGGTACACTCTATTTATATCCATTTACAATACTTAAAGTATTCATTGCTTATTCTCACTTCAATACTTTACATATGATACATTTTCGGCATCATTATTAGAGAATCCGTAACTGCAAATAAAATAAATTACATTAAGAAATAATTAATACGAGAAACTAATAATAGTATTTTGTTAAATGGATCCTTCCTGTGGAGTCCCTACTTGGCTTCGTCGCAGAATGTCCCTTGGTCGCAAAACGTTCCATTGCAAAATATCTTTATCGCAAAACGTCCCTTTCGCAAAAGGTAGTCGCTAGAATTTCTACTGTGTATGTATGTATGTGAAATGTGGGTGTATTAGTACACCTCTGTCTGCTCTTCAGGGAAACAGGCGTAAAAAATAGAACTACATACATACTTGTATTAAGTGCAACTAAAAACAAGCATTGCACTTCAGGGCCTAATTAAGAGACATTTTGCAAAAGGGATGTTCTGCGACCAGAGGACATTATGCAAAATGGACGTTCTGTGGTGCGCTCGTGGCCCCGCGGTCTCAGTGTTCTGTAAACGATCACTGAGTTACGCAACTTTCATATGGCTGGTCCTCGGATGGGTGACCACTTTGAGGCATTTACATTTGCGAGCGTTTCCGTGCTTCGGAAGGCACGTCAAGCCGTTGGTCCCAGTTGCCAGTAAAATGGCAGTCGTTAAGCCAGGTTGAAGACCTTATGGGCAGCAGCCACAACCACCGTCTGTCTATTTCAACACGGCAATGGGCTCATTACCTATTACGTGGGACAGGAATCCTCACGGTGAAAAGTGGGCATGTAATATGCCTCTATTTTATTTTATTTTCTTTATTAGGGATAACAATCAGTTGTCACAATGTGTCTTACTAATTACAGTCATAACAGTATTAATCATCGTGAAACCCACACCGTTATCCACAGATTGTTAGTGAACATGTTTCAATATATTGCAAATAACTATTTGAGCTTATCAGTTTAAGTATTTATAAGTAAAATAAATGTGTTTTCATAAGGAGTGAAAACATTGCTAGCCAATATCATACAATATTGTTTAAAATATCTGAACTAATTTTTTGAGAGTTAATGCCGAGAGATAGAAAATGTCTAGATCAGAAAACAAATCATTGTATGTGTCAACGAGATGGCGCAGCGGCACGCGCTCGCCGGCGCTTGTCCTGTGGGGTGGAGTATGAAACAAACGGCGCCGGCGCGCACGCACCGTCCGGCACAGGGCACTACGAGGAACTACATAACACAGTTTATCGCTCAATTCGGTGCAGTCAAGCCTATTGTTACATAGATTGTACAGAAACATAGTACTTAACAAAATACGTCGGTGCTCCAAACTAAGTAGATCATATTTTCCCAATAATTGTGTGTATGGAGGATGTTTAACGTCTCTGTCGAAGTTGATTCGCCGCAAGAATTTCCGTTGTATTCTTTCTAATGAGTTTATATATTTCTGAAATATTGGGTTCCAGACCGGCACGGCATACTCTAATTGTGAACGTATTAACGTTTTGTACAAGAATAGTAAGGTTGAAGGACGCTTAAATTCGAGGGAAGATCTCACCACAAACCCATACATTCGAAAAGCCCTATTCGTAATAGCGTTAATGTGCTGGTCCAGGTGCATCTTGGAAACAAGTAATAAACCAAGGTCCTTAACCAGCTCCACAGATAACAAGTCGGAGTTCAGTAAACAGTACTTATGTGTTATGATGTGTTTTTTTTTGAAAAGGTATATGTTTGGCATTTAGTAAGATTAAGTGAAAGTTTATTATTGATACAGTAATTGGTAAATCTATTAAGGTCTTGTTGAAGTAAGTCAATATCAGCCCGACTTTCAATAATCCTGTAAATTTTTAGGTCATCTGCATACATTAAAAACCGAGAGTGATGGAAACAATCTTTTACATTATTTATGTATAAAATAAACAATAAAGGGCCTAAAATGGATCCCTGGGGAACGCCAGAAGATGCTTCAATTACAGTGTCTGCCTTAAATCCGTTGATGGCGACTACTTGGGTCCTTCTTGTTATATAAGATGAAAACCATCTAAGCAGATTGCCTCTAATACCGTTATAGGCTATTTTATTTAATAATATTTCATGGTCCACTTTATCAAAACATTTTCGAAAATCAGTGTACACAGCATCAATTTGTCGTCGTTGATCCATGTGTTCGAACAAGAAGTTCGTAAAAATCATAAGATTGGTTATAGTACACAAATTTTACGGTTACAAAACCGTGCTGTTCTGGTATTATAATATTATGTAGAATTGGATAGATAATGCTATGTACTAGGGATTCAAATACCTTTGCCAATATGGATAGTATCGATATAGGACGATAGTTCTCTATGTTTTGTTTATCACCACTTTTGTGTACTGGTGTAATGTATGCGTGTTTCCATAACGATGGAAACACACCTTTTTTTAAACATTTATTAAAAAGAATGTAAAGTGGTATTGATAAATAATTTGCTGTTGATTTTAAAAAGATAGGAGGTAAACTGTCAGGACCAGGGCCCTTCGAGAGGTCCAAGTTTTTTAACGCTCCAGCTATTGAATTGGTGTCAATATGGATGTCAGATATGGGTTCACAGTTATCAGCGAAGTTATGATACAGTACTCTGTTATTTATGTTTTAGGTTGAAGGTTCATAAACGGAGTGAAAAAAAGTTGAAAATAAGTTACACGTTTGAATTGGATCCTTTGAAATTGTTGTTTGGTGATACATTTGGGCAGGTATGGTAGATTTGTTTTTTCGACTAGATATAAACGTCCAAAAATATTTAACATTAATAGGAATGCTGTCTTCAACTAATTTAATATGGGCGTAATAACATTTGACGCACTGCACCTTAAATCTAGAACGATAAATGGAGAATGTCTCGTAATCGTGAATATTATTATATGTTTTCCATTTTTTCCAGGCCCTTTCCTTATTATTAAAAATGTGGATCAGAGCCGGTGAAAACCAATAAGGAAACCCTGCAGGTTTACTCCGCGATGTAGGAATATGTGTCTTGATAATTTCGAAAATCAACTGATAAAATTTTTGTACAGCCAAATCAACATTCGAGTCATCGAGCTCCAGAGACCAGTTAATTTTCTCTAATTCGTTATTAATTAACTGGTAATTAGCTGAGTTGTACTTGAATTTAACTAGACGTTGATACTTCATGGGTTCCAGAGCAACATTAAAATACGAATCTACATTAAATGGCGGGTGATTTCTGTTAGATGGCACGAGCCCTGCACACGGTACTATGTTACAATCTTGATCGGAAATACATAAGTCGAGTATACGATTTTTATAATTTTTTAAATTGTTATATTGTAGGGAGTTTGTCATAGAGATAAATTCCATCAAACGTTCACTCGCGTCGTCATAGCTTATACCTAACATTCCACTACTGTTAGTGTCCATAGTTGTCCACACCATGTCGGGAAAATTATAATCGCCTATGATATAGAACGTATCAACATTTTGTTGAGTTAATATTTGTAAGATGGCATTAAAATGCGCAGCGTAAGCGTCTGTGGAGGTGTCCGGCGGTATATATGCTGCACTTATAATATGTTGCTTATTATTACGACAACCCGACGGCAGGGCTACGACGACATGCTCGAGAGCATCAACGGTGGCGTGTAGGTGGGGTATAGGGACACATACTGGCCGGAGCTCCCGACGCACAGCTATCAACACACCACCGCCGTCTAGTTTGTCAGTAGCTAGCCGATTACGGTCGCATCGGAACGTTATGTACCTGTTATCTATGTATTCGTTGTCAGAGATGTAGGAAGTGAACCACGTCTCCGTTAGAATGATTATGTCGTATGAGTGTGATAAAATATTCATATATAATGTGTTAAGCTTTGTGCGAAGTCCTTCACAATTTTGATAGAACAACGATTTGCGGTTAAGTGTCAATGTGAAATTCATTACTCTTAACTAATATATGTTGATATGCAAATTTGAAACGGAAATAGTTACGACACCGATTATAAGGCCACAGTATAAAGAGTAAACCTATCAGTAGCGTTACGCCTTTGAAGTTGACAAAAATGCCGACAACGTCTAGACAGTGATGCTTGTAGGGTTGTCACAAGTATACAAGGCTAATGTTATTTATAATGTACTAGCTGTCCCGCCCGTCTTCGCCCGTGACATACTTCGAACCCCGTGGCACCCATTTAATCCCGTTGTTTAATAATTTCACATTCACAATAATATATGAACATTTTCCAAATTCATTGATTACTTCTCCGCTCTCCAATACTTAGGTATCTACCTACCCGCACGGCCCGGTCGAATTAAATTAATTTCTTTGCGCCTAATTTTGAATTTGCGATAACTCGTAAGATATTCATTTAATTTGCAAGGTGTAAAGGGACAAAATAATCTTCATGAAATACTGAAGCCAACTAACGTAGTAAAAATGATAAGGATTAATAGCATAATTGTGTAAATAGTCTTCAAATTACCGCTTAATAATTGCTGTTTTTTAAAGTATTAAAATGGATATAGTATGTTATTCTTAAGAGATAGACATATGTCGTCGCGGAATTTTTGTAGACCTTTATTAGATACTCAATTGCACCACACATTATTTTGTTATATCTCAAAGGGTTTAGGCAGCTTTTTTGTTGAAAGCTCCCAGACGGCTTATTTTGTCCGACCTCCCCAACAAATATCGTTATAATTTGGTCAATATATACAAAAACTTAACAAATTATACATAAAAACCTAAACTAACTAACTAACTATCTTCTAGCTGTATCCCTGACGGGGTAGTCAGACAGGACAGATCGCCAGGCTTCGCGATCCATGCATACTTCTTTCGCTTCTTCGAGATTCATCAATCGCTTCATACACGCACGTCTGGGTATCCGAGTACTTTTGACCTTTCCGTTTTTGAGCAATCTGCTCACGTGGTCTTCATATGTAAGTCTCGGCCTTCCCTGACTCCTTCTACCCTCCACTTTTGAACAATATATATTCTTCGTCAATCGTTCCTCACTCATTCGTTGGACGTGTCCAAACCAACGGAGCACGCCCTTTCCCAGCTTAACGCTGACACTTTCATTCAAACCTGCCATATTGCGTATCACTTCGCATGCCATATTGCGTAGCACCGTTAACTTTGTTTCCGGCAGCTACTCGCCGTTCTACATCCGAATCACATCTTCCATCCGCGCTAAACATACTTCCTAAATACACAATTTCATTCACTTGCTCTAGACGTTCCTGGTTTACCCTAATCTCGCATTTAGTTCTTACGTCACCTCTTTCAAATACTAGAACCTTAGTTTTACTTGCATTCAAGCGGAGACCCTTACTTTCACACCCCTCTTTCATATTAGTGACTAATGCCTGTAGGTCGGCTTCTGATGAGGCCATGAGCACCGCATCATCAGCGTACAGCAGACAGTTTACTGTAAAGTCACCCAAATTCACATCCATATTAAAATCTTTCAACTTCTGCAGGCAACTGTCCAGATACACTATGAACAGCCAGGCGGACATGACACATCCCTGTTTGACGCCTGTACAGACATCAAAAAGAGGTGACACATCCCCCCCTACTCGCACGCAAGCCTTACAGTCCCTATAAAGCGACTGTATTGCCCGCAGTAGCGAGTCGTCCACACCATATCCTGGCAGCAAGTCCCACAGCGTTTCTCTAACAACGTTATCAAATGCTTTCTCTAGATCCACAAAAGCGCAGAAAACCTTCTGGCTAAGAGCCAGAAACTTTTCCGCGATCATGCGGAGAGAAAACACTTGATCCATGCAACCTCTTCCACGTCGGAATCCGCATTGAGCCTCCCATAAATACCTTTCAGACTTTTCTTGCATTCGTGCCGTTATAACCTTTGCATACACCTTACTAGCTAAGCTGACCAAGCTGATCGCCCTGTAGCTAGAGCAGTTTAGGCGCGAGCCTTTCCCTTTGTAAATAGGTACTACAACTGCTACTCGCCAGTCATCCGGGACCTCACCCGTCCGCCAGCACAAGTTGCATAACAGACATAGTGTGTCCCAGACACGCGACCCACCGTACTTGATCATCTCAGCAGTAACTCTTGTCTTTTCCCGCAGCCTTACCACATTTCATACTTCTTATAGCTTGTTCTGTTTCTTTCATACTAATGGCTTCAATGACATCGGGATCCGGAGCATCGAAGTGAGCTCCACTTCCCGATGTGGCATCTCTGTCTTTTCTTGCATACACCTTTCCATAATATTCACTCCATCTCTGCAGGACGTCACTTTGGTCTGTTAGGACGTCATTGTTAACACTAAGCACTTTATTCATACTGCAGATTGCCGAACAACTCTGGGTCTTGCCTACCTCTTTCCAGAAGAGCTTGGCATTATCCCGGAAATTGGACGACAACCTTTCATCCGCTTTCATTCTGCACCTTTCACGAGCTTCTTCTATCAGTGCCTTCGTGTTAACTTTCTGCAGCTTGTATCTCTCTTTAATATTAAAATCATTCCGCGAGGCTAAGTAGTCCAGCCATGCTTTCTTCTTCATTCGAACTGCTTCTTTCATTCCACCATGCATCACGCTTATTACTACTGCCTCTTTTCGTTTCTCCACACACTTCCACAGCGGCATTTATCATACTGTCCCTAAGGTTCTGGCATACACTTTCCACATTCTCACTGCTTACATTGACGTCGCCAAGCTTTTCGGCTATCCTTTCATTATATTTATCCCTAATGGATGCATCCTGCAGCTTCCAGCTTTTGAAGCTATAAGTCGGCTCAGGTTCAGGACACTCGGTACGATGACGCCAACCCGCGAACAGACCCCTAATCCTAGTTATGACTAGGTAGTGGTCTGATCCCAGCTCAGCGCCTCGATAAACCGTTGCGTAGTTTTAAAGATCTAAGCATACATAGGGACAGACAGCGAAAAGCGACTTTGTTATATAATATGTAGTAGTGATTTATTAACTCGTACTCGCAATCAACTATCAACATTATAATATAATATCTTAATCTTAATAAAAGTTATAAATGTGAAAGTTTGTAGAGATGTTTGTTACTCTTTCACGTAAAAACTACTGAATAGATTTTAATGAAACTTTACAATAATATAGCTTATACATCGGAATAAGACATATACTTTATATCCCGGGAACAAGTTCTTATGGGAAACGGGAACGGGAAAACTTCTATACGCGGGCGAAGCCGCGGGCGTCAACTAGTATGTATTTATAATAAATCAATAATATAAATACCGGTTTAAAAAAAAGGATCTGAGATTTCACCAATTGCCGCACACGGAAGTAAATAAGGTTCATTTCATGTCGAATCGATAGTTTTTTTTATGAGAAAGCGTTTACGTTGGTTGTAACTTCATAAAAAAAAGAAGATACCCGTGAAAAGAAGAAACATAATAATATGAGATTACATATATGTCAGCTCACCCTTGTTTGAATTCTCAGTTCCCATCCCCAGCTTCCAGTTCCCATTTCTCATCCCTAGCTCTCATCGTCAATTCTCATTCCCTTGTTTTTTTTTTATAACTACACGGTGGCCATTATGGATTGCGAAATTAACACGAAATTCGTGCTCAGCATACCAAAAGCCCCTTATACGATACCCAACATGAAACTTTATAACAACGGCGCGGCGGCCATATTGGATTGCAAAATTAACACGAAATTCGTACTCAGCCTACCAAAAAACCCCTTATAAGATACCCAACACTAAATTTTATAACCACGGCGCAGCAGCCATATTGGATTGCAATATTAACATGAAATTCGTACTCAGCATACCAAGAAACCCCTTATACGATACCCAACATGAAAATTCTATATCCACGGCGCGGCGGCCATATTGAATTGCAAAATTAACACGAAATTCGTACTCAGCATACCAAAAAACCCCTTATACGATACC
This sequence comes from Thumatha senex, assembly GCA_948477245.1. Taxonomy (NCBI): domain Eukaryota; kingdom Metazoa; phylum Arthropoda; class Insecta; order Lepidoptera; family Erebidae; genus Thumatha; species Thumatha senex. Next base: position 22,860,005 of record OX419726.1, read on the forward strand.
CAGCATGAAATTTTAAAACCACGGCGCGGTGGCCATATTGGATTGCAAAATTAACACTAAATTCGTACTCAGCATACCAAAAAACCCCTTATATGATACCCAACATGAAATTTTATAACCACGGCGCGGCGGCCATATTGGATTGCAAAATTAACATGAAATATATACTTAGCATACTAAAAAACCCCTTATACGATACCCAACATGAAATTTTATATCCACGGCGCGGCGGCCATATTGGATTGCAAAATGAACACGAAATTTGTATTTAGAATATTAAAAACCCCATGAATTAAAGAAATCTATACAAAAATTCAAAAATCATAGCAAGCGGTCGTGAATGCGTCAGCCCTGAAAGACTGTCCCGAGCTACTAACAACATTTTGTTCGCAGCTCGGGACAAACCCTCCCGCGTCTCGTCCCTTGTCCCCCGCACGATTGCTCTGTTTAGACAGCTTCGTCGACCGACTGTATGTCTTTCGGCTGTGATAAGGCAGTGTACAATAAACACAACAACTTGGACCGAACGTTTTGTTTACAATGTTAATAAATAATGGTGTTCGTAGTAACATTAATAGCATAGCAATTATTATAAAATATATACACATATGAGCTATTAGGCCACAAATAAACGGTTTGATCAATTGATTGACAGGCATTTTGAACACATAATGTTTATAATACATTTTGAATACATAACACAAAATGTAGTTGGCTATTAGGTATTTGACAAAAGTTACTAGGGAACCTATATATTTATACATATAGTTTAGATATGTGAAAGAACATAATAGGCTTGTTAATTTAGTATTTACCTTATTTAGCAACATCGACATCTTTTTGAGAATTACTTCAGAATTACCTTGATTAAACTTAGATATATCATTTTGTGACTTAATTGCAAATATCGGCGAAGTGTCGGTTCTGCGAGCGAGTATGGTGGCGTTTTTAACCCATACATATTTGCAATTATGTTTTCTAGCGGCTTCCTTGCTTTGGCGAAATAAAATTTTGTTCTTTAACGTCATGTGCTCGTTAATATAGATAGAATAGGAGCTACCAGAGAAACCCAATTGTTCAGTCTTGACACCACGGCTAATACGAAACGCAGACAGTACGTTATCTCTTATGATTCGCGATGAGAACTTCGCTATAATGTTCTTAGGGCGGTTATTATCATCGCTGCGTGCATGTGGCACTCGATGAATAGATAATACATTGGTACTGTTTATTTGATATTTAATAGCCTTCCCAATAGACTCCAGGACAGATAATAGGTTCTCACCGCGCTTCTCCGGTACATTACACACCTCAATGTTGTCCTGGCGTGCATGTTGCTCAATCCTATCAATTTTATTCTGAAGATCGTTCAATTTGTCGGGCAGCATATCCACAGAGGATTGTTTGAAAGTTTCGAAAGTTTTTTTTAACTCCACACATTCGTTGAATTGAAATTCCACAGATTCCTTTATACAGGATGGTTCCTCGGCCCAGGTTTTATACTTCATGTGGAGGTCTGAGATGTGATTACGTAGACTGGAATAATCAGCACGAATTTCATTAATTTCTTTCTTGATTTCGGCGGTAGTGATATTAAGATCAGACAATTCCTTTTTTATACTGGAATTTATATTCTCATTAATTCTTGTTGCATTTTCGTTTAGTTCCAGGCGTAATTCAGCAAACATTGAACTTAACCAGTCCGTGAGAGATTTTTGGAGCGTTTCTATTGAACCAGAACTATCGTTACCGGAGCGTTTTCTTTTACGATCAGTATTTTTGTTCTTACCCGTCGCATTTGTCTCCGTAAGGTCGGGATTGGAATGATAAGGCTTATTAGGTGACCGCAACATGCTGTTTCCGTGTGCTTTACGTTTACTAGTATAGGAATGAGAGAGACAGACGTGTTTACACTGCACTGATCAACGACCACGACTCCAGAAGTACTGTCAAGACTAGCACTCAATAATGCACTTTACTGACTTTAATGTAGTAAAAATCTAGTAACACGTCCATAAATGGGTTTGGCATCGAGCCGAGATGAGCCTCTGCCACCCCTTCGGGGATAAGGCGTGATGGATATTTATTTATTTTACGTTCTGTGACAAAGCCCCCTTTTACAGCACTGGGCAAGTTCTAATTGCATGTTTGACAAACCTCTACCTACTCTTCAAGGAAATATGCAGTTATCTTAATTATTAAGATTAAAAGGACAGATTACAAAAAAAATGAGAATAGCAGCTCTTGTGTATTGTGGGTAAGAAAAAGAAAAACATATCTGCACTATGCCATGCCTGCTTTAATCAACCAAAAAGCATTATGTTGTGTAGCGGCCAGAGATCAAACACGGACCTTCCAAATAGTAGCATTATCTATACGACTGGGCTCCCATTGCTACATAAGTACATGATCTATCAATATATTCACTACTATTTTGATGAACTCTACACTACATTAGGTAATTCTATGATTTCTGAATTCCTGTACACAGTTGTTGAATATGGGTACTTACAATTTTCGCCTAGAATGTTCCTCAATATCAGTCCATGAAATGATTTAATATTATCACTTGAATTATCTACATTGTTAGCAAGTGTTCTTTCAAATGTCCAACCAAGATGTTGGCCACAATGTGGACACGCACAGATTCTCCAACTGTATCCAGGAAACCATGAATCTGCACCTTGATCCTGAATTAAGAAAGGTTTCAGTTTATTTGGTTGAAATTGCATTTTTTTATGATTAAGTATGCTGTAATCACAACCACTCTATGAATATGATAAGACACATGGGTGAAGTATAAAGGGATTGTGGTATGCAAGCAAAAGCACACACCTCAAGGGTCTCAACACATATTTATGTGTAGTATTCTTGATGTTATCATTTAGTGTGTATTTGTTGCTAAGTGTAGAGTATAGAGTTAAATAATAACTTACAGGGCCTATGTTATCACATCTTGCTTTTTCTGCTGTTACCACATCAAATTTGATACCAAATGGGTTAACCAATGTCTGTACTGTAACATTCTTTTGGCCAAACAAATTTTGTTGTTCTGTTTTACGAGCTCCTGGGCTTCGTTTACTGAATAAGTAATGAGAGTCGGCCACGTCAGCGCCACATTTACGGCACAGGAGTAGCTCTAGAAACAAACATTTAATCAATAAACAAGTTATGTAAACAAGGCATATTTAAAACAAACTCCTACCTTGGCCATCCCTCTGAGGTTTGGGATATTGTTCAGCTAAAGTGTAGAAATTACATGAAATGTATGAAATCAATATAAAATGTAAGAAATAAAACATCCCTTTTAAGTATCGACTGTCCAAATTAATTCATTTAATACAGACCGGTGTATTAAGGAAACTGTGTGTATCTTTACTGATATGAAAATGAAACTACAAATGCCAATATAAGAAACAAGCAAATGAGATAGTATAATATTATCAGCATAAAAATAAAAAGGTGACTTTATGATCCGATTTTAAAATTCACAACCACAACACAATTTTTTTTATATAATTTTGACATTTTGATTTTTAAAGTATTTTTTTTTGTTATTATTTTATGCCCTGGTTACTAAGATTTTTTAGCTAATCTTCATCCATATTTCTCCAGTTTTCTTTTTTATTATCTAAAATGTTTCCGTCCTCTAAATCTTAGTCAAGTCCTAAGTCAAGGTCAGTCAGTCTCACCCCAGTATAATAGTGGTTGTTATACTGAGGGTTTTCAGTGTATTTTAAGCGGCAGATAAGAAAATCGCATTTTACTGTATACACTGCCTTTCACTATAGCACGTTAACACAACATTTATGTCCAAAAAACCACTACTCCCGCACATAAAACAAGATAAATGCACTAGTTTTAGAAAATAATATTCAGCCAGCGTCCGCTCCTAGGAACAAGTATCATAATGGATATATTGCAGACATATGCACAGTATTTGTGTTAATGTAATGTAAATTTATTCTGTCTATTGGTACTTTGTCTAAGTTTTCCACAATATGACTAGGACGGTACGTGAAATTGAAAAAGTACTGGACATCAACAAATACTGGCAGCCAAATCTAAATATAAATGGTCTACATTACAGCCTTAAATTTGGAAGAAATACGTAGAAATAAGAAATCTGAAATAATAGCAAACCTTTGGAATACAAAGGTTTAATAAACAAAATTCTTAGTAATATTTGTTAGACATTAGTGAACGACATTAAGTTGACTATGATTATTTACAATAAGGTAAAAGGAGCAAAGTAAGTAGCAAAAATTTTACATCATTTTCCAACACTAGTCTGTAACGTAATCTTCTAAAAATTTTGGAGATTTGCGTACACGGGCAGACCTACGAAGCATTAGGTCCGAGGGCTGCGTCTGCGATGGCAACACATCCAACGGTGGAGCTTCACTGTCTATAAATGTAGGTTCTTGCTCTTTAGATGTTGAAGGTGAAGGTGACAGCCCTGCGGGAGATGAAGGAGGTGTCACGTAATTGTCATCAAGATTTTCATTCATGTCTCTGTCTTGAATGTTATCATCTGAACCAAGAGGTGCTTGGTATCTGTATCTCGTCCGTCAGCTAGACTTACATAAGAAAAATCAGGGTTACAGTGTATTAGCTCTACTTCTTCAACTATCGGTTGATATTTATTAGTTCTATTTAACTTCTTCATCAATACTTGTCCGGAACCTGTAAGCCACGTTGGAATAGATGAACCATTAGTAGATCTACGTTAGTGTCTAAACATTCGCTCGTGAGGAGTGCAGTTAGTGGCTGTACAAAGTAGGGAGCGTATGGAATGCAAATCTTGTGGTAATACTTGCTCCCAGTTCTCAACAGATAGATTCTTTGTTTTAAGGGCTAAGAGAATTGCCCTCCAAAGAGTGGAGTTCAATTTTTTCTATTTGTCCATTACCTCGAGGATTATATGGAGTAGTTCGACTAGTGGCAATGCCTCTTGTGTGTAGAAAGTCTTGCACTTCTTTAGAGAGAAAAGCTGTACCACGGTCGGAGTGGATATAAGAAGGCATGCCAGATATCATAAACAAATTATTAAGATGTTTTATAACCGTTTTCGAACTGACATCTGAGCAGGGAAAGGCAAATGGAAAACGTGAGTATTCATCTATTATAGTTAATATGAATCAGTTATGTGTATTTGTTGGGACAGGTCCTTTAAAATCCATACTTAATCGTTCAAAAGGGGTCGTAGCTTTGATTAATTTCTTCTGTTCACCAGAATCTCGATAAAATCTAGGCTTTATTTCAGAGCAGGATTGACAAGAACTTGTCATATTTCGTATTTCCTCAAGAGAATACGGTAAATTTTTAGATCGTATCCAGTGAAACATTCTTGAAACACCTGGATGACAAAGAGCTTCATGAAGTGAGGAAAGTTTTGCATTGCTGGTCTCCACATTTGCACAAACTCTAGAAAGAGTATCAGCAGTGTAATTTTCTTTGCCAGGTCTGTATATAATTTCAAATTTATAAGCAGCAAGTTCTAGTCGCCATCTCTGAATCTTCTCGTTCTTAATCTTACTTGAATGTTTCATATTAAACATAAAAGAAACAGAACGTTGATCAGTTATTAATCTAAAATGTTTTCCTATAAGAAAGTGTCTCCACTTCTTTAAAGATTCTACAATCGCATAAGCTTCTTTCTCAATAGCTGAATGATTTTGTTCACTTGGATTCAACGTTCTTGAAAAGAATGCTACTGGCCTGGATTCTTGCGTAAGTACTGCTGCAATTGAATGTTCTGATGCATCAGTTTCAACGGTAAATGGTATATTTTCGTTAATAACATGTATTGCTGATTTTGCAATATAATTTTTAAGTCCCTCGAAACACCGTGTTTGTTCATTTGAAAGTAGAAAAGCTTCAGTTTTGGAAAGAGAGTAAATTCGTTCTGAAAATTTTGGAACCCACTTCGAGTAATGAGCAAACATACCCAGCGTGCGTCTAAGGGTTGCTACGTCATGTGGTAGAGATAAATTGATAAGTGGGTTAAGACGTTCACAATCTGATTTTATATTATTATGAATATTGTAACCAAGAATATTAATAGAATCTTGAGTAAATTTACATTTTTGCATACTCAGCGTTAGTCCAAACTTCTTAACGGCCTTCATAAAACGCTCCAAGTTCTGCCCTGCTATTATGTAACTTTGACAGGTCATGTCGCTTTGGTTTGTTCGATAGCAACCACGCTTTGAAAGCAACAAGCAGGTTGCTTGATATTGGTATTACGTATTACAATTCAAAGCGACCGAGGCACAGTGACTTTCAGCAAACCTTTTGACAACTCTACCATTTTATTGACATTACGCGGCCATGTTGATAGACACCGAACATTTATGGAATGTTGGTTATTTGCGGCAAATTTAAAAACCTTGTGAAATGTTTAGCATCCGAAAGCTATTGTATTTTTGTTTTTTACTATTCATTGAATATTATAATGTGTGTAAATTATTTTTTATTTTAATGGTAACAAGATTTTTGTACAGGATAAATCGATGCAGAAGAGGAAGGTTCATAATTATAGTCTGGTATTTAGATACAGGACTTTCCAATTTTCATCGTTTTTTTATTATGCCTTACGGCAATGGCAAATATATTAATCGCAAAAGACAGGCGTAAGAAAGGTGACTTGGGTTTGTCATATTAACATACTTATTAAAAAAAATTCAAAGAAAAACTAACAACGTCATAATTTTTATCCTTTTTATCTTCTAATTAGTAGTGAAGGAGGTGTTTGTGAGTTACAAAGGGGACCAAAAATCTCATTATTTTCAAGCTCAGACGCACCGTTTAAGAGATATGGCAAAAAATGTGTAAAAGTTGGTTAGGTAAATATGGACCCGCTTGTGAACGATAAACCATAGGTTAAATTAGTATTGCCACCAACAACGCAAGAGCCCTTTTACCATTTCTACATGGGTCCAAATCGCGAAATATTCACATGTCTCGATAAACCTACATAACCGCCCAAAATTATGCTAAGTTTCAACTTCATTTAAAATCAGAATAATATATCTTGGGCAATTTTTGATTCATATAAAATCAATCAAAAATTGCCCAAGTCTCGTTTCTATACAAAAGCGTTAGTTTTTTCCCAAGTCCTAGCTCCTTATAATACATATATCACTATACCTACCTACTCTCCCAACTTTCTTCTTAGGCAAAATCTAAAATATGGCACGAGCTACCTAAGTTTATTAGTCCCGCTGATCCCCGAAGGCAATGGCATATGATAGGCCCACATTTCCCTATATGCATTTTGTCCCAAGTAAAAGGTGGTGAGCCTATTGCCTTATTGAAATCTAAAAAACCGTACATATTTGCAGTTATCACACTTGTAAATCTCTGAAGCCACAACGACAAAGCGTGTAAAGATATTATCCCATAAAATTACAAGTACATCAATATTTATTAGTTTTTTAGGCTATTGACAATTTTTAAATCAACCGCATAATAGTTGCTTTTCATCAAAACTTCATATACGCATCTCTTTAGTAACCGCTTTCGGCAAAGTCACCGAATTGCTTTGAAAACGATTTTAGTTATAAATTTGAAGTCCATTATGCTTACATAAATAAAATAAAAAATAAATATCCATCACGCCTTATCCCCGAAGGGGTGGCAGAGGCATATTATATGCCCACTTTTCACCGTGTGGATTCCTGTCCCACGTAATAGGTGGTGAGCCCATTGCCTTGTTGAAATAGACAGACGCAGGCTGTGGCCACCTGCTGTTGAAATTTTTTAAGCCGTTATAAGGCCTTCAACCAGGCTTAACGACTGCCATTTTACTGGCAACCGGGACCAACGGCTTAACGTGCCTTCCGAAGCACGGAAACGCTCGCAAATGTAAATGCCACAAAGTGGTCACCCATCCGACGACCAGCCATAGTGAAAGTTGCGTACCTCTGTGATCGTTTACCGAACACTGAGACCGCGGGGCCACGAGCGCTTCTGCGTGAAATTGGTATTATGCTTACATAATACCAATTTCACGCGTATATAGGACTATCGATACGAAAGTAGCTGTCAAATTTGAATCATAATGGATCGAATTTGAATCGCATCTACGAACGTCATTTCAGTTGCCCACTGAACTTAGATAATACCAAAATTGAATTTTGACAGCTGATTGGCGCAAATCGCAATCAAACTGATATCCATTTAAGTTACATAATACCACTGGGTCGTGTTCTTCGCGAGTACGACCACAAATTGTAATATCGTCAAGGTACGCGTAAGTATTTAAGAGCTTTTCTTGTCTAATGATACAATCGATTGTACGCTGGAAACTTGAAATACCATTAGTAACGCCGAATGGAATTCGGCGTTACTAATGTGAATTTCTAAACTGATATAAATTACCGAGGGCATCAAAAGCTGTATATTTTCTTTCGTCAGGTAAAATAGGTACTTGATGATAGGCGCTTTTCAAATCAATCAAACTGTAAATTGAATTCCTTGCGATTTTAGAAATTATATCCTCTATATTAGGTAAAGGATACGCATCGAGTTCGGTATAACGATTGATAGTTTGAGAATAATCAATTACGAGCCGTCTTTTATGAGCATCGTTCTTTGTAATAAGTACTTGGGCTCTCCAAGGCGATTTACTTTTTTCCAATAATGCCTTCAGATAGAAGGGTTTCAATTTATTTCTTTATAAATTTATTATCCTCTTCACTGTGTATTCGTGATTTAACAGCAATGGGTCTACATTCAGTTGATACATTAGCAAAAAGAGCCACTGCTGGTACAGAAGCCTCAGCAACATTACACACGTGGAGTGGTTTCTTTGGTCCACCAAATGAAAACTCTAGTGATGAATGTTCTTCAAGGACATCGTGGCCAATAATTATATCAGCACAAAGATTTTTGACAATCAGTAAATTCAGATTAGCATATTTATGATTTCCGATAGTAGGTAATTGTTTGAGATGTTTGACCTTCTACTTGTGAGGTATGACTAAGTGAGGCCATTAAAATTGTTTGATTGCAAGGTCGTCTGTTTAATCCCCGAATCTTGAGAAACTGTCATTAATAAAACTGATTGAACTGCCAGTGTCTAAAAGTGCTTCCACTCTAATCCCTCGAATAAAAGCAGGCACAGTAGCCTTGAGTAGTGAAGAAGGCGATGCTGCTATTATTGTTGCTGAAAAATCTTTTTTACATGTCAGTGAATTATTAGAATTAGAAGAACTTCTACAAACTTTGGCAAGGTGTCCTTTCTTATGACATAACTGACATATGGCTTCTAAAGCTGGACAGTATTTGCGAAGATGAACTTGACCTCCACAAAAGAAACATTTACGACGACGGGGCCCACTAGCAGCAGAAAGGTTATTATTATTTTCGTTTTATGTGACAGGCGAGATACTGTTTACTGCTCGATCTTGAAGACTTTCATGCACAGTATTAAAGCTTTGTACATTTATTTCTGCCATTTCCAATGAAAGAGCTTGATTGTAAGCTTGGTCAAAGTTAAAGAAAAATTTTCCAAAAGCCTTTGTCTTATTTTATTTGATACAGTGCCTGATATAAAAGCATCTCGTACGCTATCACTTCTGTTAGTTTCAGCATCAACTGCAGTAAATTCACAATCTTTAGATAATTGCTTAAGAGCCTGTAAGTATGCATTGATACTTTCACCCATAGATTGTTTTCTAGTACATGGCGTGCAAAAACTATATTCTTTGGTTTTAAGTAAAGCTTATCTAATATAGTTATTGCTGTATCATAATTGTCAACTTCACTTACAAATGCAAACACTTTCCTGGCAACACTACTGCCGTAAGCTGGCAACATACCCCAACCATGTATTATCATGGGTGACTTTAATGCACGTAATGTAGCCTTTGGTTGTCTCAATGATAACACTAGAGGTAGATGTTTATATAATATAATTGATGAATTTAATTTATGTATCATGAATGATGGTTCACAAACAACAGTTCCCTATCCCAACAAACAGGCTTCTGCTATAGACCTTGCTCTTGTCAGTCCCTCCATTGCTCATTTATGTAACTGGTCTGTGCATGATGACTCCATGGGTAGTTATCATCTCCCAACATTACTTGAGGTCAACATTCAGCCTTCTATGTATGACACATCACCATCTGTGGATCAAGAAAAATATATCTATAGTAAGGCAGATTGGAAAACATACTACAACCTGTCAGAAACTGAATTTTCCCATATAGATGTAATTAATAATTTACCTATTTGTTCATATAACAATTTTGTAGATACTTTAAAAGATCTAAGAAACTAAACTATTCCCAAACGTAAGTTAAGTTCAAATACAGTTATAAGGAAATCAGTCCCATGGTGGAACCAAAACTGCAGTGATGCTGTCAAGAATTCTAAAAATGCATTAAAATGTTATTTTTCTGAACCTACGGTAGCTAATTGGATTAAATATAAAAAATTAGATGCCATTAAGAAAAGAATTCTGAAAATAGAAAGGAATACTTCTTGGCAAGACCTATGTAGTAGTTTCAATAGGTTAACACCAGTGTCACGTATATGGGGATACATAAAGAGATTTAAAAAAATTGGAGCTAACAGAAATAAGAATTTTAATGATGAATGGGTTCCAAATTTTTTAGATAAATTGTCAGATGCTACTCAGATAGATTACAATAAGTTACATTTTTTATTTGAAAATGCAACAGAAAATAGTGTAAATATATTTCTAAAAAAGAATTTCACTTCAGATGAGTTACAAGCATCTGTAAAAAGTAGGAAAGACACAACACCGGGATTGGATGATATACCCTATATGCTAATAAAAAAGTTACATTTAAATGCACAGACCATACTACTCAGCATCTATAATAAGTTATGGGAAGAATTAGTTATACCTGAGTCTTGGAAAACACAATGTGTCATTCCCATACTAAAACCTAATAAACCAGTAAATAATACATCTTCATACAGACCTATATCTTTATCATCTTGTTTAGGTAAACTCTTTGAAAATATGCTAAAGTCAAGGCTAGATTATTATGTTGAATCTCAAAAAATAATACCCTCTGTACAGTTCGGCTTTAGAAAAGGCAAAAGTTGCTGTGAAAGCTTTGTATCTTTATTGTCTGACTTAAAGCAAGTTAAATTAAGTCACTCTAATGCAATATGTGTCTTTTTAGATGTAAAAGGTGCATTTGACAATGTAAATATACAAGAACTAATTCAAGTGTCACATGATATAGGTATACCAGGCCACATTTTAAAATGGATATATTACTTCCTAGAGAATAGAACTATTTTTGTAAAATATAATAATAAATTACATGGACCTAAAACAGCTAACAAAGGCACAATGCAAGGTTCAACTTTATCTCCCCTGCTTTACAACCTGTATACATGTGAGATATTAAAATATGTGGACATACCAGATGTACAAATTTTACAATTTGCAGATGACTTACTATTGTATAGCATAAATCAAAACATAAATATAGCAATAGCTAATATTAACTGTGCTTTAAATCAATTATATAATTACTATAATAATAAACTTAAATTACAAATTAGTCCTGAGAAGAGTTCTGCTTTAATTATAGGTAAAAATCCAACTGCTCGAACAAGTGTCAAAATACTGTATAATAATTTAGAAATTAAAATAGCAACATAAATTTCTTGGAGTAATAATTGATGATAAATTAAATTTTGATAAACATATAGAGTATATAAGAAAGAAAGCATTAAAAGCTGTTAACATATTAAGACATTTAGCAGGGACTTATTGGGGATCTGACCCCAAAACAATGAGTATATTGTACAAAAGTATAGTGAGAAGTCACTTTGATTATAGCAGTTTAGCATACATAAATGCCAACAGCACCTTATTAAAAAAATTAGATGTTGTTCAAAATATAGGATTAAGACTTATTTGTGGGGCTATGCGCTCTACACCTATAAATTCACTAGAAATTGAGACATGCATACCTCCTTTGATGTTACGCAGGTTAATGCTAGCAGAGAGATTCTGCTTAAAAATCTCATCATTAAATGATAATCTGATACTTCAGAAAATAGCTTTACATCCAGAACTTTATCAGTCAATACCAACTGGCATTATCTCTGCAGCTACTTTAGCCAGTGGAACTTGGCCTGGAATTCAAACAATATTAAAACATGTTAATAATTATTCAAGAGATGTATATAAAAGTGATATATGGCCTGTATACAAGACTACCTATGGTGGCCTGTATAACAGCTATAATTATTCATGTAAACAAAGTACATAATAACTTTGAATTTTTGCAATTTAAAGATCATAGACCAGAACATTACATAATATACACAGATGGCTCTAAAACTAATGATTGTGTAAAAGCAGCTTATTATGATCCACAGTTAGATATCACTAAATCCATCAAACTAAATGCTGCATGCAGTATATTTACTGCAGAAAGCTATGCCATTTATTGTGCACTCCAATACATATCTAGCTTTGTAAATAATGTAAATAACGTACCGATAGTCACAGATTCAAAGAGTGTTTTGTCTGCTTTAGAAAATGTAAATATTTCATTTAAGTTAAATTTTATTGTTTATGATATAAAAGAAAAGATTCTAGAATTACAACAGAAGCTAATTAATATAGAATTACTGTGGGTACCATCACACAGTGGCATACAGGGCAACGAAATAGCTGATGCATCAGCTCGTTCATCACATAATGAAGACCAATCTGAAGTAATGAAAGTTCCATTCACGGATTACTACAGCATTTTTAAAGAGCATAACAGACAGATGTGGAAAGAGTACTGGGACATGACCCTAAAAGTCAAAGGCAAGTGGTATGCGGGCATACAGAAACAATTACCTACAAGACCTTGGTATCATAGTCTCAAGAACATAAGCGCAAATAGAAAATTAATAACTACGATAACACGCATGAGATTGGGACATTGCCTAACACCAGCTCACCTGAACAGAATTCATGTGTATAGTAACAGCCGTTGCAATTACTGTGGATCCGAAAATGCTCATCTAGAACACGTTATATTACAATGTTTTTTTTTTTTTTTTTTTGTTGTGGCGATACTATTGCTTATTACAATGTTCGAATTTTAACTTACAACGTCTATTCTATTCTATTCTATTTTTGGTCATGGCTTTCTGCCGAGGCCGATGTCGGCAATTCCGCCAAAATCAAACGTGCGATGGAGATTTCGTGTGTTTGTGGTTATTACAATAACCAATTTCGCAGTGCTCAGAGTTCAGTTTGACACGTTGAGATCTTGTTTAAGTTAGTGGGTAAACTGCAACAAATATTACCAAAATTTTTGCTACTTACACACACCAGTATATTTATACTTAAATAGATTAAGATCAGGTTAATGTGTTATTACAACATAGAAAAGCACGTAATGTAGGGTAGTATTGAGTCATAGTTTGACATTATTGCGGCTGATAAATGATATTAACGTTGAATATAGATGACGGGAAGGATGTGTTAGTAGAGAGGCAAAGTTGATGGGAAGAGGAATCTTTAGTTTGGTTATTTGGGTATACAAGTCGGGAGGGGAATCATTTAAAGGACAGTTGAAAAAAATATGATCCAATGACCCCTCGTCCAGTCCACATTCGCATATCGAAGAGTCCCTTATACGGATTTTGTGCAGGAAAACAGGTGATGAGCAGTGGCCTATAAGCAGCCTACAAACAACTGAAATTACAGGTTTGGGCGTTTTTTTAAAGTGGTAAAACCAGGGCTTCGGTGATATATTTGGTTGTATTGAGTGGTAGAATTTGCCTTTCTGCCTGCTGGAATTCGACCAGTGGTCTTGCCATGTAGACTGTATGGTCTTCTGAGGGAGCCTCAGAAGGTCATATCCCTGACAGACAAAATGTCTGAGGTCGGAGGAGGATGCAGATATAGCATCTTTAGCAAGGGAATCTGCACACTCGTTACCCCTGATACCGCAATGGCTCGGTATCCAGACCAGTTGTACAGTTTTGTGTTTTTGATGACTTGAGAGAAGGCTCTTTTTTATTTCCAAGATGAGGGAGCTGTGGAGCTTAGACTTGTAGGGATTTTGTTCCAGAGCTTGAAGGGTACTCTTGGAATCTGTGAAGATAACTGCTTTAGTTATATTATGGGTCTCTATAAATGTGCAGGCTTCGAGTACAGCAGTGCATTCACCGGTGAATACAGAGGACTCTTTAGGACATCTGAGTTTCATAGCTATCCGAGAGTTTTGGAAGTATACAGCAGCACCAGTGTAGCCCTCTCTGGACAGCCTCGATGCATCCGTGAAGAAACACTGAAAATCCTTCCAATGTCTTTCCACTGCCGCACCGAAAGCGGGGCCAGCAGACACGGAGGTTTTGTCAACTCCGATGTCATAGATAATGTGGGGTTTGAAGCATAGCACCTCATAATTATGTGTGAAGAGTGGGAGCCTGTCAAATTTTGCAATAGGAGTTTCTAGATGTTGTAAGGATCTAAACGCTTGAAGGATTAGGGGGGCTTCTTTGTTTTTCCAGTAGTTAGAATTAGTGTTACAGAGGGAATTCAGAACTTCAAGGTTTTGTAAGAGAGGGTGGGATTTTTGGGAGCATAGGCGGTAGATAAAGCGGTCCGCTAAGTATTCCCGTCTCAGTTTTAGAGGGGGTTCCGCACACAGGACCTGCAATGCATTTATGGGAGATGACTTCATACACCCTGAGATTATCCTAAGACATGAAGTCTGAATCCTGTCGAGCCGGCCCAATGCCTCTTTATTGCATGGGATCAGTAAGAATGAGCCGTAGTCCATCACGCTGCGAATGAGTGCATTGTAAATCAGCCTCATGGTAAATGGGTGGGCACCCCACCAAACCCCCGCAAGGGCCTTTAACATGGGGAGGATTCGTTCACACTTCTGGACTTGGTGCTGTAAGTGGTGGTGGCCAGCCAGCTTTGAGTCCAAGTATACTCCAAGGAATTTTGTTTTGGAACATACAGGGATCCCATGCCCCTGGATATGAAGCTGAATAGGTGGAATTGCTCTCTTGCGGGAAAAAATTACCACGGAGCTTTTAGGTGCCGACAAGTTCAGTCCGTGGTTGAGTAACCACTGATTCAGGGAGTCCAGAGAAATGGCCAGTGATTCAGCTGCATCAGTAATGGAAGAATTCGAGACATACAATGCCAGATCATCTGCGTATTGTAAGATACGACAGTTACTGTTGAGGCATGACCCAATGTCTGCCGTGTACAAGTTATAGAGCATGGGACTTAGGACTGAGCCTTGTGGTAGACCGGACCAGATGCTACGTCGCTCAAATTCCTCGCCCGGGACTCTCAGAACCAGAGACCGGGACATGAGCATCTCACACACGCACTGTATCATCCTCGCCGGTAGTCTCAACTGTTGCATTTTCTGCTTGAGAATAGGGAGGAGGACGCTGTCGTAGGCGGATGATACATCGAGAAAGGCTGCCACGACAGACTGGTCGTGCGAGAAGGATATCCTGATGTCTGTTATCAAGGTCCCGACACTGTCCATTGTACTGAGGCCCTTTCTGAACCCAAATTGGGACCGTGGTAGTAACCCTCTAGATTCGACAATAAATTCTAATCGAGTTTTGATTAAGTGCTCCAAGATTTTAGCGAGGACAGAGGATAGCGCTATTGGCCTGTATCCATTTGGATTATCATTGGCTTTGCCAGGTTTTAGGATGGGGATAATTATCTGTGTCCTCCACAGGTCGGGGATCCAGCCACTCATGTAACAGTGGTTTAGGATGCGCAGGAAGTATGACTTGCTGTTAATGCCTGCATGAGTAAGGAATGAATAGGGAATACCATCAATGCCTGGTGCAGAATCCCTAACATGATTGAGGACCATATTCAGCTCATTCATGGAGAATGGGAGATCAAGGGGGTCCAGACCACATGAAGAGTTCCCTGTGGTCTGGATGCACTCAGCCCTGGATGGAACATAGAGGGGGGCAATTTTGTTAAAGAATAGCTCTGCCGTTTCACGATTCATTGATGAGTGACTGGCAGGGGCGCAACCTGCTCTAAATTTGTTAATGTTTCTCCAGACAATTGATGGTGGAGTGGTAGGAGCAAGCCCAGAGCAGAAAGTGACCCAACCCACACGCTTCTTACGGCGTAGCAACCTTCTAGTCTTAGCCTGTATTCGCTTGAAGTTTAACAAATTTTGCACAGTCATAGCACGATCATATCTTTTTTCGGCATCCTTCCTTTCCCTAATGGCAATAGTGCACTCATGATCCCACCATGGTGGGGATGGTATTTTACCTTGGGCAGAGTTTTTAATGGGGAAGCTAGCCTCCGCACAAGACTCAATGGCTCTGGTAAAATATTCCAGACATTCCTGCACCTGGCAGTGGGGGGTGTTATCTGGATTTTCTAAGATGGGGAGGGTAGAGATTTTACTATCTAATTGGGATGCAAATGAATCCCAATCAGGGTTAGACAAGTTAAATTTAAGGAGCGGGGGAAAACTTTTTTCTACATACGTTTTATCTGTGAAGTACACCTGGATTGGGTAATGGTCACTACCATGTGTCAGGTCACTACGTACCCAGCAGGCAGAAGATGCAATGTCAGCTGTGCAGAAGGTGAGGTCCACACAGCTACTATTTTGGCCAGGGAGGTTTCTGCGAGTAGGGCTACCATCATTGAGGATGCACAGGTTGAGATCATCCAGGATCTCAACTAAACCTATTCCAAAGGCATCACAGCGGTTTGAGCCCCATCTAAAATGATGACCATTGAGGTCGCCCATGACAAGCATAGGTCCCTGAATGTTTTCAAAGGTATTCCTGAGAATTGTTAAGAAATTTTGATGTGGACGGGCTATATATATGGATATAATTGTAATGTCTTCCACCTTTGCAGCAACCATGTTGACACCTTCGTTAGGTAAGGACAAGGGTAGATGAAGAAGGGGTACTCTACTATTAATAAGGAGGGCCGTTCCTCCATATCCATCAGATCTATCTGCCCTGAGGATGTTATAGTGTGGTATGCTAAAACTAAGGTTTGCAGTTAACCATGTCTCGGCGATGGAGCAAGCTATAGGTTTGTACTTATTGAGGAGGAATATGAGGTCGTGTTTTTTATGAAACACGCTCCTCACATTCCATTGCAGGAAGGTTAGGCGTGGAGCCATTTTTAAGGAGTGCTAAAAGGGTCGTCAGTATGTTGGCAACGTTGGACGGTGGGTTGTTGGAAGAGATAAAAGAGGTTATAATTTGTATCAGGAGTTCTAGAATGGGGATTATAGTGTCAGGAGCCTGTGAGGGGGTGTTGCTAATAGCGCAGCCATTGGGCTGTGAGGATTGAGGGGAAGAAATAATATTTTGGTGAGCAGTTTTGTCATAGGAGGGCAAGGGAGGGGTGTGAACTCTGGGTTTTAGTAATATAGTTTTACGATAAGACTGTGGGGCAGGATTTTTGGTAACATTAGCATAAGAGCTTGTCGAGACTGGAGGTACAACTTTGCTAGCTTCTGCATATGACAGCACTTTCTCTGCCATGGTAGTTTTAATTGCCCTCTGCCTGGTATACTCCGGGCACACTCTGCTATTTGCAAAATGGGTACCGGAGCACAACACACAAAAGGCTTCATCCTCAGTAATAAAACAGTTAAGGGCAGGGTGGTCATGTCCACACTTGAAACACCGGGGTTTAGACCTACAGAGAGATTCAATATGACCATACCTGCAACACTTTCTACACTGTATAGTGGGATATATGTACTGCTGTACTGGCAGGGAGGTATAGCAACAGAAGATCCTCTTGGGGAGGATCTGTCCGTCAAAAGTGACAATGCAGGTTTCAGTGGGCTTCCATTCAGTGGCTCCATCGCGGGTTACTTTGCGGTTAATCCGCCTTATTTTGAGTACTTGTCCACAGCCCTGTGGTACCGACATGTACGTCTTTGCCTCATCCTCAGACATGTCTGTAGGGACACCACGAACCACGCCTTGGCGGGTGGTCTGGAAGGAAGGAATGCGGGCATCAAGTTTGTTTGGGACTAGCAAGTGATGGTTAAGGAAGGAGTTAGCATCTTGGTAGAAAGCAAATTCTACTGAAACTCGATTGCGACCTACTTTTTTAACACCGTCTTTAACTACATTGTATACATTGAACTTAGATAGTAGTAAGCCAAAACTAACAGGGTGGATAGAGGCACCTGTGTTTGGTTGGGATTCAATATGCGAAACATGAACTAAGAAAGGAGCCTGGTCCTCGGATGTATACTGGGTGCGCCCAACTTGGCTTCTCTGCTGTTTGGGGGGACGATTAGAAAGTGTTTCGTCATCAACTCGGCGTTTCCGAGAGGAGTCCGCAACACTGCAGGCTACTTCTGCAAATTGGGATAGCGGGTTTGTTGAAATAATATTCGTGGAAGGGAATATGGGGGGAGTAGAAAAGGTAGGAGTCTCTGGGGTCGACGGATCAGGGGGGTCGGGAGGCTTTTCCTTACCCATGGTTAATTAAACACATATAGACAACACAAAACAGCACAATACCTTATCCAGGACAACACACAAGCTTTTGGATGTTAGAAACAAGTCTAAATTTGTCACTATTCACGCAGAAACACTGATTTTCCCAAAACGATCAAGACACACGAGGTTACCAAACACACGCCGACTTGACAGTCTTACAACGTCTAATTTTGATAACTGAATTGAGCGACAGTCATGACAATGACGTGTGTAGTGACAGTGACATTAATAGCCAACAAAGTGTTCCCCGCCGCCTTCAGGATTTATTAGAAAATATAATTTATTACAACGCATTGTTTAAATATAACTGCAACACAGTAGAAAAAAATTGAAATAGACATATTGTAATACATTTTAAGACTAAGTGCCAAGTCTAAGTATTGTTATGAAAATTGTGTTAAATGTATGTACCAAACATCTCTATGTAAGCGACTGAAAGACGCTGTTTCTATGGTCATGAAATAAATTTAAAAAAAAAAAAAGCTGGCAACACTACTGCCGTAACGTAAACAGTGTCTCTGTATATTTTTATAAAGAAAAATTATAAATTTTAAAGTATAAAACCCTATAAAAGTGTTTAAAGTACAATTTAACACCTAGAAAATTATCGTAAATAGTATTATATTCAAGCACAAGGCGAATACGAAGTTATATGTGAATTAAGTGATCGATCATAAATTTTGAAAATTTTTACCGTTGTGAAAAATTCAGTGAACGAAAGTATACCTACAAAAAACTGTTATTGGTGATCAAAAACTTCATAAAATCAAACTAATATTGTGAAACGAATATAATCTGTAGAATTACGTTTATAGTAATCTGTAAAAAAAACAAATATCGAACATAAAAATTTTATGGTAGGGTACCTAGTAGCTATATGCCCTACTGAACAAACATCACATCACATATCGGAATACACTTATTTACTAAAACACAAGTACACTCTTCTGGATTTGATTTACCTATTATAGATTTATTTTTTGTGTAATTGGAAATGTAATCATAACTTAGTATCATTTAAAGCGTAATGTACCTAGTTCTATATTGATTTGGATGATAATTATGCTAAGTACCTAAACAATTCAATTTAATATCTAATTTGAATATATTATCTCAAATATATTGGGTTTGTTGAAGACATTGATACACACATATACTACAGGTACTACTTTATAATAGTCTTGTCAATTGTGTGTTTTTACTGATATTTATTAGCAAACAAAATATAAAAAATGATGGCCCGTAGTGCTGTATCCCGTGACTTGCAACAGAAGTTTAACCTCACTATAAAGGAACTGGAGATTTGCAAAAATCTCAACAAACAGTTGTTAGAGGAACGGGATGACAGTGAAAAGGAAATACTAACTGTAATTGAGAGAAACACCCAACTCAAACAAGAGTTGGCTGAGCTACATACACAGGTCATGGAGCTCACACTTCAGCGGGATCACCTCCAGTCAACAGTGAGGGGTCCAGAAGAGTGTAGCGACATCCATGAACGTGCTTTGAAACGTATAAGCGTTTTAGAGTGCGAGCTGAGTGATGCTCACAACTCCATCACTCTTAGGGAAAATCTTAAATCGGTTGATCAAGCAGACCTTTCCAACAGTCTGTATAATGAGCTAATGTGTAGGAGGACAGAGACAGATCTTGATGAGCCCATCACCTCGCACCCAATACAAAACTCAGCATTGAATGTTCCTATTAAAGCAATAGACAAAACCGGTGACCACTTGTTATTGCCGAACACCAATACATCATCATCATCAATAAGATTAGTAAGTAGTAGCAGGAATAAATTAAAAAAATACATAAAACTCAATAAATGTATTTCTAAATCACAGAAAAACATGAAAAAGCTTAGAATAGGAGCGAACAAATATCTTTGGACTTGTAAATCAAATGTACAGTTAAAACAACTAATAGAAACAAGTAAAAAACAATTAAACACCCAAACAGAGCAATATGAGACTGATATACATCAATTACAGACAGAAATTATGTGTTTACATGATTCCTTAGAGTTCATAACTTTAAAATACAAAACATCACAGAAAGAAATTGGGGAGTACATTGAGGCATTGAATAGCTTGGTGGAGTCTTGTCACAGCAATGAACAAAGGTTCTATTCACTTGAGAAATTATATAATGAAACACCTGACTGTGAAAAATCCCTGCCATGTTCTTCCTTGTCTATAACATCGCGGGACGAGTCAACTTCTCCAAAGGTTGACTCTGTGGGCAGTATATGTGACAATATTATAAACACAAATAACACTTGCTGTAATAGCCCTGTAACAAAAATTACACAACCTTTAAACGTTGGAAAGACTGTTGTTTATAGTGATGAAATAGGCAAAAGTTTAGGTTATCACTTAGTTCAACATCTGGGTAATTCGGTCATAACCCTTTCATTTCCCGGGGCATCCTACTCTCAAATAATTAATAAGGTATTAACCAGTACACATTGCCCACAAACAACAATAGTGATACTTATTGGCAGAAGAGATAATGAAAACACTAAAACTATCATTAAGTTTTACGAACAGTTATCAAACTTGCAAGTTAAACAGGTTATACTGTCAACACTGCCATATAGTAAATCTTTTACACAAATTGAAAACAACATTAGATACAATATGAATAGAAAATTACATACCTTGACCACATATTGTAGGAATATAGAATTATTTGACTGTAATCTTTTATTACAGAATAATTACTTTTTGACATTAGATAGTTATTTCAACAGC
This sequence comes from Thumatha senex, assembly GCA_948477245.1. NCBI lineage: Eukaryota > Metazoa > Arthropoda > Insecta > Lepidoptera > Erebidae > Thumatha > Thumatha senex. The sequence continues at coordinate 22,881,265 of OX419726.1, forward strand.
GTTTCCTATTAATGTCACTTCCAAAGGAAATAAAATTGTATGTAGGCCAATGAGTGCATATCGACTTAAACAATTTACTGTTAATGTTTCAGCAAAAGTCACTAATATTGATTTTAATCAGGAAGATCCAAACGGCTTATATAACTTCTTATTTAATACAATTAAAGCTGAGTACAACAATATATTTAAATCAAAAACATTTTATAAAAACAAAAACCTGCAATTTTGTGAGTGGGCAACTACAGGTATTTACAAAAGTAGGGCTAAGTTGTACGAACTATATGGTATGAAGCAATTTAATTTTGATCCTGATTTTATTCAATATGTAAAAAAATATTCCAAGACCTTCAAAAAGACCTGTGCTGCTGCCAAGTCGTTACATATCAGTAATAAGATTAAAGATTCAAAAAATAAGGTAAAAATTACTTGGAATGTAATCAATACTGAAACCGGTCGATTACTACCCCGTGATAATAACTTTGAGTTAATTATAAATAACAAGGTGATTAATAATAAATTAGATGTAGCACAAACTTTTAACAACTATTTTATAGACATACCCGCGAAAAGAACTAGCTCCTTAAATTCTTGTCCAATCAAAGCTCAACGCATACTTGGGGGCAGCGTAGATCAGTGCAATGTCTTATTTAGCTTTAAATGTGTTAACCCCAACGATATCATTAAAGTATTCAAGTCGCTTAACTCAAAAAAGACAGCTGACTTGTGGGGTATTTCTGTGAAATTGATACAGTCTATTATTGTTAATTTATCTCCACATCTAGCTGAAATATTTAATAAATGTATCGATAAAGGAGTGTTTCCGGATTTAATGAAACACAGTAAGGTAATACCTCTATATAAGTCTGGATCCAAAACCGACCCTGGTAATTTCAGACCTATTTCAATATTACCTGCCATTAGCAAAATTTTTGAAAAAAATATATTCCAACAACTACAAGCTCATTTTAATTCAAATTTGCTACTACATAAAGAGCAGTATGGGTTCACAAGGGGTCGTTCTACCATTCATGCAGGTGTTACACTTCTGAATCATATATATGACGCCTGGGAGAATAGACAAGATGCTATTGGTGTATTCTGCGATCTCTCCAAAGCATTTGATTGCGTTGAACATAAAACACTATTGCAAAAACTCTTTTATTATGGTATCAAAGACTCTGCACTGGATCTTGTTGCCTCCTACTTAAATGATCGGATACAACATGTTGATGTTAATGAAATTCGCTCCTCTGGAGCATCTGTAGCTACGGGCGTACCGCAGGGATCAATTCTAGGTCCGTTTCTATTTTTTATTTATATTAACGATCTGCCATTCTATATACAGAACTTGTGCGACATTGTTCTATTTGCTGATGATACGTCACTTATTTTTAAAGTAGATCGTACGCTTACTGATTTTAACGGCGATAATAGTTCACTTGCCCAAGTTGTAGATTGGTTTACGACCAATAATTTGCTACTAAACGCTAAGAAGACAAAATGTATCAAATTTAGCATGCCTAATGTCAGGAATTGCGGTACAAATATAACATTGAACGGTGATACCCTTAATATTGTAGAATCAACTGTATTTTTGGGGATCACTTAGATAGCAAACTGCAGTGGAACGCCCAAATAACGTGTCTTGCAGGTAAACTTAGCTCGGCAGCCTTTCCCGTTAGTAAAGTTAGGCAGTTCACTGATGTAGAAACTGCCAGGCTAGTATACTTTAGTTATTTTCATAGTGTCATGTCTTAAGGCATTTTGCTGTGGGGTAAAGCAGCTGATCTACAAGTAAGTTTTGTACTCCAGAAGAGAGCTATGCGTGCAATATATAAATTGAGTGCTAGAGTGTCTCTTAGAGAGAAATTTAAAGAAATTGGCATTTTAACGGTTGCATCACAGTATATATTTGCAAATATCATGTTAGTTAAACAGAACATACATTTATACAATAGACACAGTGACATACATTCGATAAATACTAGAAATAAGCATAAATTAATTGGCACGCATCATCGTTTACAAAAGGTTCACGACTCTTTTGCAGGAATTGGCGTACGCCTATATAATAAAATTCCTTTAGACATTATGAACCTGCCGTTACATAAATTTAAGGCGGAAATTAAGACGCACCTCTTCAAAAGGGCTTATTACACAATTAATGATTATTTGAATGATAGAAATAAACGGAAATGAGTTGCTTGCTCTTCGCTCGAGCTATTTAGGATTCGAATGAATCTTGTGTTATATTATCTACTTGTCTTGAATCTGCATGTATATGTTGTTTTTTTTCTTACATTATTTTTATTTACATTCTCCAGTATAAATAATTTGAAACGCCAGGCAACTAAAGGTATGGCTGCGTTTAGTCCCGGTAATAACTAATATACATAATTATATGTAATTTGACTTTGTTATTGTGTGAGCACTATGTAGACTTATTTATAATTTTGAAATTGACATGATAGTTGCTGTGTAGTTTTTGGGTATGTCATGCTCGCCTAAGTGTCCTGGCAGTGGTGGCGTATGTATCGGGTCGCCTTGTTTCCTACAATACGGTTAAATAGGGCGATGGCTGATATATGCGTCATACCCGTGAACGGGTGCCGTCTGTTGGGACTGGTCAGCTCATAGCTGTTATAGCAATTGTTACAAATAATATTATTTAAATTTAAGGCAAACAAAGTTTAGTCGACTGTTCTCACATAAATTCAAAGGAACTATGTAAGTGTAATTTTAATGAACACAACATTTATTTTGTTTTTTTTTGTATAATTTCTTTACTGTATAATTGGTCAAATGTCATGTTAATCAAACTGTCAAATGGCGGTTAGAAAAGAGTGGCCATGAGTTTTATTGCCAGGTTCTTTCTCTGGCTCTACCTATTGCTTTGCGAATCTGGCAGTAAATGTAAATGTAGAAGCAGTAATCTTGACGTTCATAAGTGTTACTTTGTGACCTACATGAATAAAGATTTTTGATTTTGATTGATTTTGAAACACGTTCGGAGAAATGTGATTTACTGAAAGTTTTTTGTTTGTTATTTGATGGAAGCCCATTCTTGAGTAGCCGTTTTCGAATTTGGGTCATTTGCTGATGAATAAGTGGCCTGAGCTGTAACAAAATTTTCAAACGTTTTTCGCCAATGTTCCCACGAGCGGCTTGCGGAACTTTCCGTTGGGTCTATATCAAACTTTTCCGGCCGAAGATATTTTTCCATTTTATATTACTAAATTATTGAACATTTGTTTATTAAATTGAAATAATAGCAAACCCTTGGAATATAAAGATTTAATAAAGAAAATTCTTAGTAATATTTGTTAGAAATTAGTAAATGACATTAAGTTGACTATGATTATATACAATAAGGTAAAAGGAGCAAAGTAAGTAGCAAAAAGTTTACATCAAAATCATTGCAGCAAGTGTGTAGAAAAGCTTTACGTCAACATATTCATAGTTCTGTGCAAAACGGAGATCCAGCAAAAGTTTGGAAAACTTTAAGGCCATTGGGAGTGGGAAATTTTGATCAAGATTCCATATCCAAAACTATAAATCTCGATTTACTCAATCTGCCCTGCTATTATGTGACTTTGACAGTCCATGTCGCTTTGGTTTATTCGCTAGCAACCACGCTTTGAAAGCAACTAGAAGGTTGCGTGAATATGGTATTACGTATTACAATTCACAGCGACCGAGGCACAGTGGCTTTCAGCAAACCTTTTGACAACTCTACCATTTTATCGACATTACGCGGCCATGTTAAATTATACCTATTTAGCCGTTATCTTTGTAGAGTTCACAAACATTTGAACGTGAACGGTTTATAGTTGATAGACACCGAGAATTTATGGAAATATGGTTATTTGCGCCAAATTTAAAAACTTTGTGAAATGTTTGGCATCCGAAAGCAGAAGTAAGTAAGTATTCTTGTTTTCTACTGTTCATTGAATATTATAATGTGAGTAAATTATTTTATGTATATACAATATACATAAAATAATTTTGGAATTTTAGTTCAATAGTAACAAGATTTTTGAACAGAAAAAATCGATGCTGAAGAGGAAGGGTCCGAATTATAGTCAGGTATTTAGGTACAGAGCATTCGAATTTTCATCCTTTTTTTATTATGCCTTATGGCAATGGATGACTTGGTCGTAGACAAAGTAACCAATTTGGTTTTAACATTATTTGAAAGACTTGTTTAAAAAATTAGGAAAAAATTTAATAACGTCAAATTTCTATCCTTTTTATATTTTAATTAGTAGTGAAGGAGGTGTTTGGGAGTTACAAACGGGACCAAAAGTCTCATTATATTCAAGGTCAGACGCACCGTTTTGGAGATATGGCAAAAAAGTGTATAAGTTGGTTAAGTAAGTATGGACCTGCTTGTGTAAGATAAACCATAGGTTAAATTAGTATTGCCAGCAACAACGCAAGAGGCCTTTTACCAATACTACATGGCTACATAAACCTACATAACCGCCCAAAATTTTGCTAAGTTTCAACTTCATTTAAAATCAATCAAAAATTGCCCAAGTATCGTTTCTATACAAAAGCGTTAATTTTTGCCCAAGTCCTAGCTCCTAATAATATATATATATTATACCTACCCACTCTCCCAACTTTCTTCCTCGGCAAATCCCAAAATATGGCACGAGCTACCTTATAGTTATAAGTTTATTAGTCCCGCAGAACCCCGAAGGCAATGGCATATTATACACCTACATTTCCCTATATGCATTAGTGGTGAGCCCATTGCCTTATTGAAATCTAAAAAAACGTACAGATTTGCATTTATCACACCTGTAAATCTCTGAAGCCACAACGACAAATAAATAATAATAAAAATATCTTTATTTTGCATAGACCATTTTAACGGCGCTTACAAAATGTCATACACTATTTAAAATATTTAAAGCGACAACCGGTTCGGAACGCGGCCCACCTGAGAAGAACCGGCAAGAAACTTAGAAAGGCTTTTTTTTTGATGGCCTATTTACAATTTAATATTATTTCACTTTGCCAGCAGATCATTTCCAGGCGTCCCTGTCCTGCAAATAGTCTGTAACGGAGTAAAAACCTTTTTCACAAATCTTGTTTTTAATAAACTTTTTAAATTTATTTAATGGTAAATTTCTCAGGTCACAGGGAAGCCTGTTGTAAAAGCGTATACAGTTACCCTGGAAAGAATCGCCAATCTTATGTAGTCGACTGTGGTGGACTGAAAGATTATTTTTATTTCCAGTGTTTATATTATGTTTATCACAGAGTTTAGAAAACTGTGATAGATTTTTCTGGACATACATAAGATTGGCAATAATGTATTGTGATGGTACGGTTAGAATATTTACTTCTTTCTTTTTCTCGGAGAGAAACTCTGGGGCCCAAATTATAAATAGCGCGTACAGCCCGCTTTTGTAGAACAAAAATAATATTTAAATCTGCAGCACTCCCCCACAGGAGAATACCGTAAGACATAATACTATGAAAATAGCTGAAGTAAACCATTCTAGCCGTATCCACATGTGTTAGAGTCCTGATCTTTTTTACAGCGTATGCAGCCGAAATTAATCTAGAGGTTGTCTTTTCTATGTGTGGGCCCCACTGCAAATTGGCATCAATAGTTATACCGAGGAACACAGTTGATTCTACAAACTCTAACACTTGTCCATTCAGTTGAACATTGGCCGCAACTTGTTTTACATTTGGTAGAGTAAATTTTATACATTTAGTTTTATTTTCATTAAGGCAAAGATTATTTGAGCTGAACCAATGAACTACTCTTGCAATTGCATTGTTTACATCGTCATAGTTATCTAATTGTCTTTTAATTTTAAAAATTAATGAGGTGTCATCTGCAAACAAAACAATCCTATTAAGTAAGTATGGACCTGCTTGTGTAAGATAAACCATAGGTTAAATTAGTATTGCCAGCAACAACGCAAGAGGCCTTTTACCAATACTACATGGCTACATAAACCTACATAACCGCCCAAAATTTTGCTAAGTTTCAACTTCATTTAAAATCAATCAAAAATTGCCCAAGTATCGTTTCTATACAAAAGCGTTAATTTTTGCCCAAGTCCTAGCTCCTAATAATATATATATATTATACCTACCCACTCTCCCAACTTTCTTCCTCGGCAAATCCCAAAATATGGCACGAGCTACCTTATAGTTATAAGTTTATTAGTCCCGCAGAACCCCGAAGGCAATGGCATATTATACACCTACATTTCCCTATATGCATTAGTGGTGAGCCCATTGCCTTATTGAAATCTAAAAAAACGTACAGATTTGCATTTATCACACCTGTAAATCTCTGAAGCCACAACGACAAATAAATAATAATAAAAATATCTTTATTTTGCATAGACCATTTTAACGGCGCTTACAAAATGTCATACACTATTTAAAATATTTAAAGCGACAACCGGTTCGGAACGCGGCCCACCTGAGAAGAACCGGCAAGAAACTTAGAAAGGCTTTTTTTTTTGATGGCCTATTTACAATTTAATATTATTTCACTTTGCCAGCAGATCATTTCCAGGCGTCCCTGTCCTGCAAATAGTCTGTAACGGAGTAAAAACCTTTTTCACAAATCTTGTTTTTAATAAATTTTTTAAATTTATTTAATGGTAAATTTCTCAGGTCACAGGGAAGCCTGTTGTAAAAGCGTATACAGTTACCCTGGAAAGAATCGCCAATCTTATGTAGTCGACTGTGGTGGACTGAAAGATTATTTTTATTTCCAGTGTTTATATTATGTTTATCACAGAGTTTAGAAAACTGTGATAGATTTTTCTGGACATACATAAGATTGGCAATAATGTATTGTGATGGTACGGTTAGAATATTTACTTCTTTCTTTTTCTCGGAGAGAAACTCTGGGGCCCAAATTATAAATAGCGCGTACAGCCCGCTTTTGTAGAACAAAAATAATATTTAAATCTGCAGCACTCCCCCACAGGAGAATACCGTAAGACATAATACTATGAAAATAGCTGAAGTAAACCATTCTAGCCGTATCCACATGTGTTAGAGTCCTGATCTTTTTTACAGCGTATGCAGCCGAAATTAATCTAGAGGTTGTCTTTTCTATGTGTGGGCCCCACTGCAAATTGGCATCAATAGTTATACCGAGGAACACAGTTGATTCTACAAACTCTAACACTTGTCCATTCAGTTGAACATTGGCCGCAACTTGTTTTACATTTGGTAGAGTAAATTTTATACATTTAGTTTTATTTTCATTAAGGCAAAGATTATTTGAGCTGAACCAATGAACTACTCTTGCAATTGCATTGTTTACATCGTCATAGTTATCTAATTGTCTTTTAATTTTAAAAATTAATGAGGTGTCATCTGCAAACAAAACAATCCTATTCCTGTCCCCTACATAAAATGGTAAATCATTAATATAAATGAGGAACAAGAATGGCCCAAGTATCGAGCCTTGCGGCACACCCATTGTAACCATGGATCCTACAGAACGTGTACCATTAATATCGACCCTCTGTATTCTATTGTTCAAATATGAACACAGAAGGTCGAGAGCTTTGCCTCTTATTCCATAGTGGTGTAATTTTTTGCACAGCGTTTCATGTTGAACGCAATCAAAAGCCTTTGATAGATTGCAAAATATACCTAATGCATCGTGCTTGTCTTCCCAAGCTTCATGAATACATTTTAATAACTCAACACCAGCATCGGAAGTTGAGCGCCCTTTCGTAAACCAAAATTGATTCGCATGAAGTATTTTATGACTATTAAAATGGGATAGCATTTGATTCAAGATTATTTTTTCAAATACTTTGTTCAAAGTTGGCAGCACTGACACTGGTCGGAAATTAGATGGCTCTGTAGCGCTGCCAGCCTTGAACAAGGGAACGACTTTGCTGTGTTTCATTACATCAGGAAATGTACCACTAGAAACACAGTCATTAAACACAGTTGCTAGATGGGGCGCAATTACCTCAATTATACATGATGCAGTTTTGACCGATAATCCCCAAAGGTCCGCGGTTTTCTTAATTTCGATACATTTAAATGTTTTTACAATGTCCTGAGCACAAATATCTGTGAATACAAATGCATCCCTGCAACAAAGAACAGATTCTTCAAATAAAAGTTCAGCGGAACTGGAAGATGCTTGGAGAGATACGTTATCGCGATGCGTATGCGAAAGCGTGTAAGGATATTATCCCATCAAATTACAAGTACATCTACATATATTAGTTTTTAAATCAACCGCATAATAGTTGCTTTTCATCAAAACTTCATATACGCATCTCTTTAGCAACCGCTTTCGGCAAAGTCACCGGATTGCTTTGAAAACGATTTTAGTTATAAATTTGAAGTCCATAATTCTTAGATAATACTAATTTCTAGAGGACTATCGATACGAAAGTAGCTGTCAAATTTGAATCATAATGGATATCGCATCTATGACGTCATTTCAGTTGCCCACTGAACTTAGATAATACCAAAATTTAATTTTGACAGCTGATTGGCGCAAATCGCAATCAAACTAATATTTCAGAATTGAAAGAACTGATATATCAGAATTTCTCAGCTTCGTCGAATTTTGATAGATTGATAAAAGAAAAGACACTTTAACATCTTTCAACTATATCCCCTCCCGACTTTAATAAAATAAATATCCATCACGCCTTATCCCCGAAGGGGTGGCAGAGGCATATTATATGCCCACTTTTCACCGTGTGGATTCCTGTCCCACGTAATAGGTGGTGAGCCCATTGCCGTGTTGAAATAGACAGACGCAGGCTGTGGCTACCTGCTGTTGAAATTTTTTAAGCCGCCTATAAGGCCTTCAACCAGGCTTAACGACTGCCATTTTATTGGCAACCGGGACCAACGGCTTAACGTGCCTTCCGAAGCACGGAAACGCTCGCAAATGTAAATGCCACAAAGTGGTCACCCATCCAACGACCAGCCATAGTGAAAGTTGCGTACCTCAGTGATCGTTTACCGAACACTGAGACCGCGGTTAATACTTTTATTTTTAGTCAATTAACTGCTTCTGAAGTTAGGAGGAGTATAATGTCAATCACTTCTAATGCGGTAGGTGCTGACTGTCTTTGCCGTAATATGATTATTCTTATTGTGCCCGAAATTCTTCCTGTCATCAGTCACATCTTAAATTTGTCTATTTTATTCATTTAGCATATTTCCACAAAATTGCAAAACGATTCGCAGTACTATTATATACTCGTAACTTTGACAGTTCATGGCGCTTTGGTTTGTTCGATAGCCACCACGCTTTGAAAGCAACTAACAGGTTGAGTGAAATTGGTATTACGTATTACAACTCAAAGCGACTGAGGCACAATGCCTTTCAGCAAACATTTTGACATCTCTATCATTTTATCGACATTACGCGGCCATGTTATATATACCTATTAAGCTGTTATCTTTGTAGAGTTCACAAACATTTTAACGTGAACGGTATATAGTTGATAGACACCGAGAATTTATGGAATGTTGGTAATTTGCGGCAAATTTAAAAACCTTTTATTTTATTTATTTATTAGAACAGCTTACAAAGTATACACCATCACATTATTTATCTCTTAGACCTTAGTTACATTTGTTTGGCGCTACCTCAATTACAAGCTTCTACGGCATGTAATGGGAAGCAATTTCTAAAAACTAGAAAAACAAAGTATTCTACTTAAAAAAAAAACAGTTTTACAAAAACAGTCATCATCATCCGAGCGTCTGTCCCAGTTGCGTCTCGCGACGGCCGGGGTACGCTTTCCTACATTTTCTCCTCCACTTCGCACGATCTTCGGCATCCCCTGTAGTGAGACTTGGCACGCATGTCATCCCTTACGACGTCAAGCTAGCACTTCTTGTTCTTCTTCTTTCTTACCGGGACCCGGCGGGGCTGACATGGCCAGACATTTGTTACCTACGTAGCCCGTCGGTTGCCGCAAGACGTGACCATACCAACGAAGGCGACACTCTTGCAACTTGTCTGCAATGTCACGGACCTGAAGACTGCCGCGGATGCGAGAGTTTCTCACGCGGTCCATCCGCGTGACCCCACACATCCACCGCAGCATCTTCATTTCCGTGACACGCAGCTCCTGCTTGTGTCGCTCCAATATCGGCCACGTCTCACTGCCATGTAAAAGGACAGGTCTAATAATGGTTTTGTAGACCTGTCCCTTCAACCGGATCGGCATTTTAGGGTCACAAATGACACCGGTCATCTCCCGCCATTTGGCCCACGCGGCAGCAATGCGTGACTTGACATCGCAATCGATGTTACTGGACGTGTGAAAAACAGATAGTGCATTTATCTTGTTTTATGTGCGGGAGTGGTGGTTTCTTGGACATAAAAGTTGTGTTAACGTGCTATAGTGAAAGATAATGATATATATGCAGTGAAATGCTATTTTCTCTCTTACTGCGAAACGTTCACTGACAACCTTAATATAAGAATCACCATTATACTGAGGGCAAGGACCAGAACGTAGCCTAAGGACACGACATCGACTGGACAGGACTAATTAGAAGATAAGATTGAAGAAATATGATATAAAAAATAAGATTTGGCTAAAAGGTCTTAAAAACCAGGCCATTAAATAATTATTAATAAGTAAATGCCACAAAGTGGTCACCCATCCGAGGACCAGCCATAGTGAAACTTGCGTAACTCAGTGATTGTTTACAGAACACTGAGACAGCAAGGCCACTAGTGTCTAATTCGTGATTTTGTGTTTTTATAATGGTGGATTATGATACATATAGTGTTCGAAAATGTGCATGAATTGTGGAATGAGATATGTTGCAGTGAACAGCGGTGTTCCTTGTGTTAGTGCCAAATCTCCATAGAAGGCCCTAGTAATAGGTCTACTGCCTTATTAAGGCAAGGACCAGGACCTAGGACTGAGGACTTGATATCGATAAAGGACTAGACATGAGTAAAACTAAATAATTAAAAAATGAAAATTACTGCAGTGAAGGCTGTTTGCACTAATTTTCCTTTGCCTGTCCAAGATGTGCGAAGAAAACTAACCACAATTGGTTTTCTATTTCTTATTATCTTGTTTTCATCCTACTCTGACTGCTTCTGTGGCGCGGTGGGAGTGCATTCGACTGCTACGCAAGAGGTCGTGGGTTCGATTCCCACCCAGAATAAAACTTGTGATGAGCACGATGTTTATTCTGGTCTGGGTGTTATTTATCTAAAATATGTATGTATTTAGAAATATATAAGTATGTTTATCAGTTATCTGGTTACCATAATACAAGCTCTGCTTAGTGTGGAATCAGATGGCGTTCTGTGAGTTGTCCCAACAATATTTATTTATTTACTCAAAGGTCTTAACAACCAGGCCATGTGAACCTCCAAAAAAAAGCTTTTCTTTTTTGGCAGCTTGCAGTGTTAAAATGTTATCAGGACTTTTGGCGCGGAGATTAGCAGTGAGGCACGTTTGTCGTATATTATTTTCAACTAGTGTAAAATTCGTGTTTTTGTGTTTAATAATGGTGGAATAATATACATAAAGAGTTCGGAAGTGCATTAGTTAAAGAAAGTGATATATTGCAATGAATAGCGGTGTTGTTTGTGTTAGTGCCAAATTTCCATAGAGAGCTGCAATAAGGGATCCACTGCCTTATTGGGGCACGGACTAGGACCTAGGATTGAAGACTTGACATCGACAAACGACTAGACAGGACTAAAACATAATAACATGAAAATAATATATACTGAAGACTAGGCTGTATGGACTAAGTTTCCTTTGCATGCCCATGAAGGGTGAAGACAATTAAAAAAAAAATGTTATCAAAACAAATAATTTGTGTTATTTGCAAAGTTTAATTACAGCTAGTAGATAATGTAGCTTTGTTCGTGTTGACAAGATTTTAATATATAAAAATTTAGAGGTGACGTCGACATAAATATGTCTTTCTTCAAAAACGTAGCTTCAGGCTTCACGATCCGAAGTCGCGATGCCATACTCAAGGAATCACTAATAAAGAACTTATCGGAAAGTGTTAAAGACATCCAGTACAGCAATCAGTTTGAAGAAAATTTTCACAGTGTCCTCGGTTCTAATGATTCTACTAACACGTTGTGCATGGCCCTTGAGGCTGTGTTTCTCCATGGTTTGAAAGACACTTTATTGAAAAAGGCTAAGAACGCACTTACTGGTGGTGATTCAGACAACCTGCCGCAACCCAATTTTTGGCCACTTATACTTGTATTATCACACAGACAAAATATTGACCAAATATCATCACTGCTACAGATCAATACTGAGATAGGGCAATGTCGAGCATGGCTTCGCATTGCCTTGAATGAATGTTTGTTGTCATCATACATGTCAACTCTGCTTAAGAATATATCAGCTATAAAGCCTTTCTATACCAGAACAGCGTTTGTTTACGATTCAGATATACTGGAGGTGGCACAAAAACTAATTGAGGGGCTAGAAACATGTGTTCAATTCAACTTGCCAACGAATTCTAGTTTGTTAAATTACTGGCCAGAACAAGTACTTATGTTAGCTGGTATTTGGGTGCCTAAGATTAGGCAAGCTCCAATAAGTGCAGCTTTTGATGTTGCAAGTACTTTACAGGAGGAAGACAAGCCTAAATTAGCATCAACTCCCACACATAATTCAAGTGTCACAGGTGGTGGACACTTTTCTCAACTTGCTTTAAATGAAGATGAAGCTTTGGATTTTATACTTTCCAAAGGTGCTAAAGATATCATGAATAAAGACTATCAGGGTATAATAGAAGCAGAAGATATATCTACTAAAGCTGGGGAGGAACAAAATATTAAAGTAGAAAATCCAGAGAAGGTTGCTTCATTACAAACAGAACAGCCATCAACTAGTAAAGAGTCAAGAGATATAGGGTCACTGTCTCCTCACTCAATTGACTCGGAAGAGTTTGTTGCACCCACAGATGTAGTTGTAACTGGCAATTCATTGTGTGGCAAAGGATGGTCAGCAGATGATGAGATGAATGCGTCTATAAACTCAAATTCTTCTCATGGCAGTAGTATGATAAAAACTCCCGAACTTAAAAGTTTATCATCCCTTGTAGACAACACAAATAACTATGGTGAAGCACTTTCAAATACCCCTAACTTAAGGGATATTATGAAAGATATACAAAAAGAGCTTAAACTGAGCTCAGATGAACATGAAATATCTGATGAAAATGTAGAAATTATAGCTGCAGATGATCCAATATTACAAGGCTTAGATTTTGAAGTTGTACCCAGCTCTATGACAACATCTTTTACAGTTCCTGAATTACAGAAAATGACATCACAATTGGGTACATTATCAAGAGAACAGGGATTAGACAGCCAAAATTATCAATGTAAAGGATGTCGGGAACTGTTAGGCAGCACTATTTCTAAGGCAAGGGTATGTGCTTACACTGGAGAGTACTTTTGCTCCAATTGCATGGATCCTAATGTATTTATTATCCCTGCTCGAGTAATATACAATTGGGACTTTAAAAGATATGCTGTCTCAAAGAAATCAGCGTTATTTTTATTAGAGTTTCAACATCATCCATGGATAGATATGAAAAAGCTTAATCCAAAAATTTATGGTGGAGTTTCAGACATGGCACAATTACAGGAACTACGGATACAGCTTAATTTTCTTAGAGCTTATATATTTACATGTCGAGAACATGTCATTGAAGAGTTGCAAAAGCGAGTATGGCCAAGAGAGTACTTATATGAACATGTTCATTTATATACAATATCAGACTTGGCTCAAATTCCCAATGGCTCACTAGCATTCCAACTGGACAAAGTTGTTACATTTGCTAAAACTCATGTGTTAGAATGTTGGTTATGCAGTCAAAAAGGTTTTATTTGTGAGGTTTGTCGTGATCCTAAAATATTGTATCCATTTGAGACGAGCACAACCTATCGCTGTGATGATTGTTCAAGTGTGTTTCATGCTAAATGTCTAAATGCTAATGTACCTTGCCCGAAATGCAAAAGGAAGCAAATACGTTCAAATGATTTGTCATTAATAACTGCTGTAAATTCTCAATTCATAAAGTAAGGTTACTATTAAAAATCATAGTTCCGGTACAAAAAATTTTTGCATTTTATCATAAAGAAATATAGTTTATTATATATTTAAGATTTTCTATTATTTTTGTATGCTATGATAGAAAAATCAATCTGAATCAATCTTGAAGAACTCTGCTGGTTTTTGGGAACCTACTCAGTTACAGTTGATGGTCTAAAAAATCCGCATACTCTTGAACTAAGTTGGTCCACATAGGTAGCTCATAATATCCGTAATGTACCTTGTAGTAATATTGAAGTACATTTCTACAAACCAAATATAATTTTAAGACTATATATCATAATACCTCAGGTATACCTATACTCCCTACACATAGATACTATTGTACTTTCAATTAAATAGCTTTGCTGTGTGTAGCTAAAAATCTATAAAATGTGATATGTTTATATTAACTAGAAACTAGGTGAATCTATTTCTTTTAAGTTGCTCTTATGTAAATTATATTTTTATAAAAAATATACTTATATTATTAGTGGAACTTATGAATTATTTATGGACTTTAGTTACATTACTAATATTTATTAAATTGTTTTATTTCTTGTTTATGGCGTCAATCCTAATGTCTGCAATTAATTGAGCAATTGTTGGAAAGCTGTTGTTGGAAGCATAACAATTCTTTACTTTTATGGTGTTTATATCTATACTAATATTATAAAGAAGAAAGATTTGTATGTAAGTATGTTTGTAACGAATTGGCTCAAAAAGTACTGGACCGAATTTAAAATTTCTTGCACCAATTGAATGCTACATTATCACCGATTCATATAGGCTATTTTAATTGCAAGAAATAAATAAGGATTAGGCCAAAATATTTAAAAAATAAAAGTCCACCCGTGCGAAGCCGGGTCGGGCCGCTAGTAATCTATATTCTGTGCTCTTAAAAGCAAGCCAATGTCCTGTAGCTAGAACTAGGTAGTAACGAAGAACATACAATAGCTCGGAATTCGAGCAGTGGCCTTCGGTAGAAACATAACAAAGACATGACTACTGTCCTCCTAGCATGGACTATGCTATAGTTTAGTCTTCTACCAATGAATTTGCATTTATGTCTTACAAGACTTACGAGCTAAGTACATATTTTATTTCTATGAAATACGTTCCACAGAGATAGAGAATAGAGTGTGGAACGTAAGACAGAAACATGTTTCTTAAAAAACTTAGTTGATAGAATCATTGTTCGTAGATATCTCGGTTCATATAAAGCACTGTTCATAGAGAGCACGTTTCACCGAAAACTTTGTTAATAGAATGATTATTCATAGAATCTCGATGCTGATGAGAAATCTCTGTTCATAGAGAGCTCGTTTCGCCGAAAAGTTTATTCATAGAATCAAATCATCATTATTCATAGGATCTCGGTTTATAGAAAGCACGTATCGCCGAAAACTTTGTGTTCATAGTATGACTGTCCGTAGTATCTCGGTTAATAGATAGATAGCTCTTCTCGCTGTAAATAATTGTCGTAGATTAAAGTTTATTTGTAGGAAGACGCTGTTACTTATATATAACATAATATATATCATTATATATTATGTTATTACATGTCCATAACGAATTTAACGATATTTAGTGCAATAAAAGTATTTTTTATATTTAAATTTATATTATTTCAATTAATCTATACTAATATTATAAAGCTGAAGAGTTTGTTTGGTTGAACGCGCTAATCTCTGGGACTACAGGTTCGATTTGCAAATTCTTTTTGTGTTGAATAAACCATTTATCGAGGAAGGCTATAGGCTATATAGCATCACGCTACGTCCAATAGGTGCGGAACAGAAATGATAAATGTGGCAAAATCGGGGACAAAATATTACTTTTGATAGCTTCCGTTGCGAACGCTGCGTAAACGATTAAAGTTACGCAAAAACTATGCATTACATAATTATTCCCCTTTAAAAGTTCTAAAATAAAGTCCGCGACAGCATATGCCTATCTTTTAAGGTTAACCTATTATAATCATTATATTGTGAAAAAATTGGTCTTAAAATGACAAGTGAAAAGTATGGCCGTTGATTTGCGATTTACGCATGCGCGACGTCGCGACTAGCCAATAGCGGGCGAGCTCTGCGAAGTCCGCGCGTCTCCTTGGTAACTACTGCCTCTGTGGCGCGGTGGGAGTGCATCCGACTGCTACGCAAGAGGTCGTGGGTTCGATTCCCACCCAGGATAAAACTTTGTGTGATGAGCACGATGGTTTATTGTCATCATCATCATCCGAGCGTCTGTCCCAGTTGCGTCTCGCGACGCCTGGGGTCCGCTTTCCTACATTTTCTCCTCCACTTCGCACGGTCGTCGGCATCCCCTGTGGTGAGACCATTGGCACGCATGTCATCCCTTACGACGTCAAGCCAGCACTTCTTGGGTCTTCCCCTCTTACCGGGACCCGGCGGGGCTGACATGGCCAGACATTTGTTACCTACGTAGCCCGGCGGTTGCCGCAAGACGTGACCATACCAACGAAGGCGACACTCTTGCAACTTGTCTGCAATGTCACGGACGTGAAGGCCGCCGCGGATGCGAGAGTTCCTCACGCGGTCCATCCGCGTGACTCCACACATCCACCGCAGCATCTTCATTTCCGTGACACGCAGCTCCTGCTTGTGTCGCTCCAATATCGGCCACGTCTCACTGCCATGTAAAAGGACAGGTCTAATAATGGTTTTGTAGACCTGTCCCTTCAACCGGATCGGCATTTTAGGGTCACAAATGACACCGGTCATCTCCCGCCATTTGGCCCACGCGGCAGCAATGCGTGACTTGACATCGCAATCGATGTCACTGGACGTGTGAAAAACAGATCCCAAGTATTTAACCTGGTCCGTGCGCTCGACCAAATCACCGCCTATGCGGACGGATGTGGGATCTGTCGAGTTTAGTGCCAAGTACTCGGTCTTCGCCACATTTAGTTTCAGACCGCCGTTCTCAAGCGTCTCCTTCCACGCCTTTACACGTCGCACCAATCTGCCCCTGTCCGCGTCTGCCAGCGCAATATCGTCAGCATACATGAGCAACCATGGAGGCTGCTCATGCGGGTTTCTGATGCTGTCCGACAATTCGTCTAATATTACACTGAACAGAAGCGGACTAAGGACAGAACCCTGGTGTACCCCGACGGTGATGGGGAAGGGTTTCGTGTCGCCAACAGCAGTCCGAACCATTGAGTCGGAGTCACAGTACATGTCCCGGATAGTGTCAATATAGACCTCTGGAACCCCTTTGGACCGCAGTGCCCACCAGATCATCGCACGAGGAACACAGTCGAAGGCCTTCTGCATATCTAGGAACAAACAGTGCAGAGGCGTGTTCTTCGACCTGTATTTCTCTGCGACAACCCTCAGGGCAAAAACAGGGTCCGTGGTCCCATGACCAGGGCGAAACCCATATTGACACTCCGAGAGAGTACACTCCTGCCGGATCCGAGAGTCTATAATCCTCTCGAAGATCTTCATGGTGTGGGACATCACCTTAATACCGCGGTAGCTCCCGCACTCCTGCACTGACCCCTTACCTTTGAAGACTGGAGTAATAATACTTAGTCTCCATTGGTTTGGGATCTGCCCGCTGAGGAGTATGCGGTTAAAAAGGTTTACTAAGATGCCCACACCGCGAGGACCCATCGCCTTCCAGGCTTCGATGGGGACTCCATCGGGTCCGACAGCTTTCCGATTCTTCATTCAATTCAATTCAATCGTTTATTGTGTCTGGGTGTTATTTATCTATGATATGTATGTATTTAGAAATATATAAGTATGTTTATCAGTTATCCTGGTTACCATAGTACAAGCTCCGCTTAGTGTGGAATCAGATGGCGTTATGTGAGTTGTCCCAACAATATTAAAAAAAATAAAAAATAGCAGAATGCCTGAAGAGCAGGGCAGTAATCAAAACAAATCGGGCAAATATTCATACAAAATTGTAAAAGTAGATAATAAACGACGGGATTAAATGGGAGCGACGGGAATAAAGGCGTGACTGATAAAAGGCTATTTCATCACGCTACTACCCTAAGGAGCGGAGCAGTAATCAACAAATCGGGCAAATATTTATTGTAAAAGTAATAAACGACAGGATTGAATGGGCGCGACGGGATTAAAGGCGTGACTGATAAACTAACGGCAGTTCGAAGTTTGTCACGGGCGAAGCCGCGCGGGTCAGCTAGTATTTATATAAATAGTAAAAGGCAAAATCACTCACTGACTCATTGATCACAAAATCTCTGAAACTGCCAAAGCTATGAAGCTCAAACTTCGCATGGAGATTCATTTTGATACGTAGGTATCCCCTTAGAAGGGATTTTATAGCGAAATTCTACCCCTAAAGAAGTAAATAAGCGATAAACGGTTGTATGCAAGTTCGTCATTATTAAAGTTAGAAACATGAATTTATGTACACCTGTTTTTATTTACAAATAAATGGGCACATGTATCTTATATAAATATATAATCCTTAATCTTATATATATATATATATATATATATATATATAAATTCTTCAGTTTCATACATAGCAACACCAAGTTTCGTATACCTGCTTCTGTATAGAAATAGAAAAACGCGTTAAGGAATTTTTATAAATTCTACCCTTAAGGGTGTAAAATAGAATAGAATCTCGGTACATAGAAAGTACAGTTGGCAGAAAACTCTGTTCATAGAGAGCACGTTTCGCCGAAAAGTTTGTTCATAAAATCATTATTCGAAGGATCTCGGTTCTTAGAATATAATAGCATAGTTGGCATAAATGTCTTTTTGTATATAACTCTTCCCGCTGTAAACTCTTTTGATATGATCTGTTGTGTCACCCTTGAGATAACGGAACGAAGAAACGGAAAGAATTACGATTTTACAACTACTACCAGTACCATACCCAAAATAGGTTCACAGTAAGCTCCTTTGTAGGTAGATACTATCTATACCTACCTATAATTAAACGGTAGAGAGCCAAATCTGTTCGTCACATATATTTTTAAGATTTCTTTAGTAGGGCATTCTATAATCGATAATACATAGAGTGATTCATGAAGAAAGTTTAGGTATATAATTTGTCAAGGTTTTATGTTAATTTGATGAAATATGACAATAATTGATAAAGATATCTAAACAAATCAAGCCGACTGACTGTGGGCTTTCATTGAAAACGTTGTCTAAACCTTGAAATATAAAACAAAACATTGTACAACGATATTATTCCTTCTACAGAAAGTTTTAGGTGGCATAATTTTATTTATTTTAAGCATAGCTTCTATACCTTGTACAGTAAAGCTGCGTAGTAACCAAATATAACTATGTTAATTATTTATTTGTAATAATCCCCACACCCCCATTTTATTACTGTTTTCTGTAAATATGTTAAATTTTAAATGCAAATATGTTAAATATTCATTGAAGTTTTAATATCTCTGGCAGATGCTCCTAATAATAACACGTCTATTTTATACCATAATTTTAATTGGAAACGTAGCATTGTAAAAACTATATAACTATAGGTGAAACTTTAAACCTTATTTATAAAAAAAAGGAATTTACAATATTAGCCTTTTATACCATACTAGCTGACCCGCGCAACTTAGTTAGCGCCACATAAGAGAAACAGACAAAGAAAGAGAGATTAGTTAAAGAGGGTGGCGTGTAGGCATCTATAGTCTTATGAAACAACTTTTGAAGTATCCCCTTTCTAACAACAAAGATGATGAACAGAATGAAATTGGAATACTTGTTGATGAGTTACAACTGAATAATATACTCGCGGACGAAGCTGCGGGAACTGAATATACATGTTGTCTTAGGGGTGGAATTTTTTTGAAACTGAAGAATTTATATATAAAATAATAAATTCTTCAGTTTCATACATAGCAACACCAAGTTTCGTATACCTGCTTCTGTATAGAAATAGAAAAACGCGTTAAGGAATTTTTATAAATTCTACCCTTAAGGGTGTAAAATAGGGGATAAAAGTTTGTATGAAAGAAAATATTTGAAAACTGAAAAGGGGCATGGATTAGGGGTGTAGGGTGCAACGGGAGTTCGTACTATGTCACGGGCAAATCCGGGATATCTATATGTATATACAAAAGGGACAATCACTTACTGACTAATTGATCACGAAATCTCTGAAACTACCGAAGCTGCGAAGCTACAAATTCGCATGGGGGTTCCTTTAAACTCGTAGGTGTCCCTTAAAATAGGATTTAAAAAAATTCCACCCCTAAGACAACATGTATATTCAGTTCCCGCAGCTTCGTCCGCGAGTATATTATTCAGTTGTAACTCATCAACAAGTATTCCAATTTCATTCTGTTCATCATCTTTGTTGTTAGAAAGGGGATACTTCAAAAGTTGTTTCATAAGACTATAGATGCCTACACGCCACCCTCTTTAACTAATCTCTCTTTCTTTGTCTGTTTCTCTTATGTGGCGCTAACTAAGTTGCGCGGGTCAGCTAGTATGGTATAAAAGGCTAATATTGTAAATTCCTTTTTTTTATAAATAAGGTTTAAAGTTTCACCTATAGTTATATAGTTTTTACAATGCTACGTTTCCAATTAAAATTATGGTATAAAATAGACGTGTTATTATTAGGAGCATCTGCCAGAGATATTAAAACTTCAATGAATATTTAACATATTTGCATTTAAAATTTAACATATTTACAGAAAACAGTAATAAAATGGGGGTGTGGGGATTATTACAAATAAATAATTAACATAATTATATTTGGTTACTACGCAGCTTTACTGTACAAGGTATAGAAGCTATGCTTAAAATAAATAAAATTATGCCACCTAAAACTTTCTGTAGAAGGAATAATATCGTTGTACAATGTTTTGTTTTATATTTCAAGGTTTAGACAACGTTTTCAATGAAAGCCCACAGTCAGTCGGCTTGATTTGTTTAGATATCTTTATCAATTATTGTCATATTTCATCAAATTAACATAAAACCTTGACAAATTATATACCTAAACTTTCTTCATGAATCACTCTATGTATTATCGATTATAGAATGCCCTACTAAAGAAATCTTAAAAATATATGTGACGAACAGATTTGGCTCTCTACCGTTTAATTATAGGTAGGTATAGATAGTATCTACCTACAAAGGAGCTTACTGTGAACCTATTTTGGGTATGGTACTGGTAGTAGTTGTAAAATCGTAATTCTTTCCGTTTCTTCGTTCCGTTATCTCAAGGGTGACACAACAGATCATATCAAAAGAGTTTACAGCGGGAAGAGTTATATACAAAAAGACATTTATGCCAACTATGCTATTATATTCTAAGAACCGAGATCCTTCGAATAATGATTTTATGAACAAACTTTTCGGCGAAACGTGCTCTCTATGAACAGAGTTTTCTGCCAACTGTACTTTCTATGTACCGAGATTCTATGAATAATCATTCTATTAACAAAGTTTTCGGTGAAACGTGCTCTCTATGAACAGAGATTTCTGTCAACTGTGCTTTATATGAACCGAGATATCTACGAACAATGATTCTATCAACTAAGTTTTCTATGAAACATGTTTCTGTCTTACGTTCCACACTCTAGAGAATATGCTATTGTTAGGGGGCAGATGTATAAAATTAGATAATTTATAGTCAAATGGGAACACAATATAGATTGGACATTAACCTACAGACTGGCATATGCACTCAATGATAAGTTAACGATACAACCAATTAGGCACGGTGCTGATAATTTCCGAGCTCTGGTTTTAATTCATGGATATAGTATAGTATAAGACGAATTCTTATAATATATATTTATGTAATTCGGCTGCTAAATATAAAATATAAAAAAGATATATAAAATAATAATAAGTTATGTCCAGTTAATAATAACAGTTAACAATTTTATAGTTGATCCTATTTCTACTACCCTGCAGGCACTACCTATTATAATTTTATAATGCACTCGCACAAATTTATTTTATACCAAAAGTGGCAAACAAGCATACAGTCTATCTATACGAAAGTATCATTAAGGCCGTTGGGCAATTGCAACATCAGAGGTGTAATACTGACGTTGCTAACCCTGTAAAAATATAAGACCTTTGATGAACCTCATACTGGTTTGGAAAAACCGACTCAAGAGAGCTTACGATCTTACAGTAGGTACACAAGCGTAATAAAATGTATGAGTGAACACTGCGACGAGGTGCGTTAATAGAAATTAACAAGAGACATCATTTCGAATAAATACTCAGAGCACAAACCATCTTTATGCATAATAATAATAATAAATCGTTTTATTTCAGGCACTTTGCCTATATTGTACATTACAAATGTCAACCATCAACGGCATAAATACATAATAATGTTTTTATATTACAACATCAGTTATAATCCTCAGTTAATAAATATAAAATAAAAATATATGTATAGAACAGATCAAGTTAAGTCTTATTAGTACATAGTCAATTGTATAGTTAACGGTCAAGCTACATTATACTACTTAGTCATGTTTTTACAGATCAGTAAAAGTTTACATGAAATTGTATTGAATTGAATTAAATTAAATGAATCCAAATCAAACAACAATAAATTAAATTACAAATTAAATTAAATTAAAAAGTTATGTAATCAAATTTCATTTAATCTTATCATATAAATCATATTACCTATATGTCAGCATTAAGTACATTTATAAACTACCTACTTGAGATTAAATTAAATTCGGGTCTACCCTTGAAAACTGTGTGGAGCACAGCTGCTATTATATTATTACATAGCAAAAGTCTCAACCTGAAGGAAGCCGCCAGCCTCCTTGTAACGGCAAAGAAGTCAGCCACTCTGTTTTCTGAAAATATGCCCGACGCGCTACACGTCCAGGGAAGATTGAGCATTGCTCAAAAAGCGTTATTATACTGGACACGAAGAGAGTTATATGCCCTCCTCGTGTACCGATACCATAGTTGGCTGGAGTAGAACGCCTGACAGTAAGCATTGAAGAGCCTTATTTTTACTTGCTTTGAACAGTGTGCAAACCGCCTGGCCAGCATATTGCACCTGCACGCAATGCCCCTTCTCTGCCGCTCCAAGTCAGCGTCGTCTAACAAACTATTAGTCAATATGTGCCCAAGGTATCAAGTACGTTTTCTACTATTCTGACTCTGTTATCTAAATGTACTTAGCAAAAGAACAGCTATAAAAAGTTAATAATAAAACTTTTAAAACGAATTAACAAAAAACAATGAATTGTTTTTAAAACTTTGGTTTGTTAATTATCATGCATTGGTTAGTTAAATATCGATATTATGTAGCAATTAAAAAATTGCTTCTAAATTATCATACTTATTGGTATGATCATATCCAAAACTTCTGTAAACCATTATGTACACTACTACATAACACATTATTTTGTTTGACCATGATAAGGGCATGATGATAGCAAGATACCTACCTCATTAATTAATTAAGTACTATTATGATTTCTATCTATCTATATGAACGGAACGCCATTAGCTATGTTAGCCAGTGACGTGTACCTAATACAAGAGTTGAAGGTACTTTAAATTTAATTAATGGTAGGTACCCTCCGACATTGCTGTAACGTCCTTTTATATGATAAGGTAGCATTCCGTTCTTAGCGACCGCGACCCGCGCGGCGACCGCTACCCGGTCGCGTCGGAGGCAGTGCCGTCGCGCGACGCAGGCGAGAAGCATATCGAAATAGCGTCGTTTTCAACACACGACGACGAGTTCTACTGTACCTATCTACTAGTTACCCTTTTTCACTGTTTTGAAATTACTTTACTGAAACATCAATTTCTTCTATTTATACGATTTTCCTACCACGCGACTTGGCCAGGTGGAGTCACAAAGAATGATCATAATAAATACCGAATTTGTCGATCACACTGGTATGGAAAGCCATTTCTTTTTTAAGTAACCAATGCCACTCTTCCCGCATAAAACCAGCGGAAAGAGTGGCGGATGACGTCGCGGTCGCTGACATCGGAAAGCTAGTGGTCGCCCCGCGAAAGGCGACATAGTCGCGTGGTCGTCTGGTCGCAGTCGCTAAGAACGGAAGGCTACCTTTAAGGTAGCATTCCGTTCTTAGCGACCGCAACCCGCGACGGAGATTCGCGACCGCGACTGGGTCACGCGACGTCCTGCTTAGTATGAATTTATATGGAGCACGAAACAAATGAAGCGAAGGCGTCGCGCGACCGGTGGGCGTGGCTAGAGAGCAGCGCGGCGACCGCGACCCGCCGTGCTATTATGTAACTTTGACAGTTCATGTCGCTTTGGTTTGTACGATAGCCACCACGTTTTGAAAGCAATAAGCAGGGTGCGTGAAATTGGTATTACGTATTACAATGCAAAGCGACTGAGGCTTTCAGCAAAGCATTTGACATCTCATCCATTTTATCGACATTACGCGGCCATGTTAAATATACTTATTTAGTCGTTATCTTTGTCGAGTTCACGAACATTTTAACGTAAACGGTTTATAGTTGATAGACACCGAGAATTTATGAAATGTTGGTTATTTGCGGCAAATTTAAAAATCTTGTGAAATGTTTGGCATGGTCGCGTTGAAGGCAGTGCCGTCGCGCGACGCAGGCGAGAAGCATATCAGAATAGCGTCGTTTTCAACACACGACGACGAGATCTACTCTATCTATCTACTAGTTACACTTTTATAAAACACTGTTTTGAAATTACTTTACCTACTGGAACATAAATTTCTTCTATTTATACGATTATCCTACCACGCGACTCGGCCAGGTGGACTCACAAAGAATGATGATAAGAAATCCCGAATTTTTCGATCACACTAGTATGGAAGGTCTCTTTAAGTAACCATCGCCACTCTTCCCGCATAAAACCAGCGGAAAGAGTGGCGGGCAACGTCGCCGTCGCTGACATCGGAAAGCTATTAGTCGCCCCGCGACAGGCGACCGCGGTCGCGCGGTCGTCTGGTCGCCGTCGCGGGTCGCGGGTCGCTAAGAACGGAAGGCTACCTACAAATAAATAAATAAATATTATGGGACATTTTCTTACACAACTGATAAACATACTTATAATAATCGCGCTAATCTCAGGAACCACTGATCGGATTTGAAAAAATATTTTTGTGTTTGATAGCCCATTTATCGAAAGGCTATGTATCGCGCCACTACCCTGGAAAGCGGAGCAGTAATCATAAATGTCGACAAATCGGGCTCATTTTAATGCATTACTGTAGAATTTATAAGCGACGGGAGTTCAAAATGTGCAAGCCGTGGGGGGTCATTCATACATATTGTCACGTCTTTTCCCCGAATGGGTAGGCAGACGCATATTAAACGCCCACATTTCACCGTATGCATTTTTTGTCCCATGTAACAGGTGCTGATTGATGAGAGCCGATTGCCGTGTAGAAACAGGTGCAGGCTGTGGCGACCTGCTGTTGAAATTTATCAAGCCGCATAAAGCCTTCAACTTGACTTAACGACTGCCCATTTATTGTCAATTGGGACCAACGGCTTAACGTGCCTTCCGAAGCACGGAAACGCTCGCAAAACTAAATGACATCACCCATCCAAGGACCAGCTATAGCGAAAACTGCTTAACGCAGTGATCGTTAACAGAACACTGAGTCCGCGGGGCCACAAGCGCTTCATCGATTGGCATCTAGGACGATTAAAAACTGGCCAGCGCACCACAGCAAGGCCAAACACTCTCCCAAAATTGGGAAAAGTTGCTAGATTTGATGGTTACAAAATGAAAATGACAATTTCATTACTTTGTAAATAAATATATTCATCTTACATTATGTACATAGGGGAATGAATTACACTTAAAATCTATTTATTTGAGTTTAATACATCACTTAAGAAACTAGATTAATTTTTATGGCGGGGTTTTTGACATTTTCGAGAAACATTAACTTTTTCATCAAAATCTTGTATGTAACTGGGTTCCTCTACTGAATACTCTTGGAAACATTGGTTTAATAGTTTATCCGGTTCGTCTAGTGTCTTTTTATTTTTTTTCTTCGCTTGGTAACTGAGTGCGTCTTTGTCGAAGTCGAGTGGTACGATGCCCAGTTCGCCGCTATATCGGTTTTTGGCAAGTTGCAAATACTTTTTACCGCGCACAGCTGTCAGTCGCTTATCCTACGAAATAGATGACAATATACATACATACATACATATCATCACGCCTGTCTCCCATCGGGGTAGGCAGAGACTATGGCTTTCCATTTGCTACGGTCCTGGCATACAACTTTCGCTTCTTCAACTTTCATAATTGTTTTCATACACGCTCGCCGATTAAGGGTACTCTTGACCTGGCCTTTTGTTTCGCCAAAACTCTTCTTTCAATGTCATCATTACATTTTCCATCTCTCGGAAATTTTGAGCCTAAGTATATGTCGGAGCAGTGCAGTAATTTGTACCAGTAGTGCCATCTACTTGAGCTTGAGGTACATAATTCGATTAATCACAGCTATCCTTGAGTCAGGTCGACGTCGGATGTTACATTTGACATCTGTCAAATGCCAAGGTGAAACCAGTGTGTTAGCGACGCAATGCAGTTGACGTCTAGAGCTCGAACGCGCCGGGTGTGCGCACTGATTCTATCTAACCACGTGCAATAACTAAATATGGCGGACGCTGACGATATTTCAAATAGAAATCTCTCTGCATCTCCGACATCAGAAGTGGGATCGGAACAACATTTCTCTAAAATGTTCAATAAACCTTTTGTGTCTACGGAAAGTGAATATTATCGTGATTCTGATACACCACGCAGCGAAAATAGTGGTAGTGCAAATTCGCAAAATAACGACCAAAATACGTCCTTACAAATGGATGATCGTTTCACAGCTATACCTAGTGCTATGTGGGCCTCATATTTTAGCGACATGGCCGAGAGTTTTCGAAATTATGCTGATTTGTGAACTTCAAAATCCACCATGAAGAAAACGAAACCAAGTGACGTCTACCTACCGTCTTTGACCCCGACGATAGTGAATGTATGGCTGCTAAGTGGTGCCACGTTACGTGGAGTACTTGACTAACAAGCTTACCGTGATCAACCGGTTGGAGCTGGCTTGGAGTGAAGCTAGCAAGATCGAAGTTGCTATTATCTCAGGTATTTCAGATACTCAGGTATGTTCACATTTGTTATCGGAACAACCATATCTCAATGTTTTGAAAATAAAGTGAATTGAATTGTAAAAAACAAACTTGATGAGTTTAGATTACAAGCTGTCGTGAACAGTGGTTCTGATTGTTCATTAATTCGTTAAAATGCTGATGCCGTAACAGGATTTTATATCCACGCGCCTTACAGGTATCGAATACTACCTTCTTGTTCTAGTGTATTGTGTGTGTGTGCCCATCAAGATCAACGAAGTGACTTTTGTATGTAGACCCCCATATCTTACCTCATGACGTACGAGAGAGTTCCTTGCCTTTCTCTGGCCCAGCAGTAATAGGTTGTGTATAGATTATAGGAAATGGAATGATAACTCTGTACGCGATAATCATCCTCTACCTATTGTGTATTGTGGCGTGAATTGATAGAGGCCTGATTGAAATAAATAATCCTGACAGTCCAACTTATACTCCACTTCGTATATGGCGTCATGATTTTATCAAATCTAACTTCAGTTACTGATAACTAGAGACTACTTAAAATTAATGCTTTGTTCCAAAAATATGATGAATTCAATTTCATGGAACAGGATAGACGAGCGAGTTCAAACTGATGTGGTGCGTAATTATAAGGGCAAAGCTTCAATACGTTATTTAATAATTGTCTGTGTCGAAAAGAACTCGAGACTAACAGTTGCAGTCAGATAAATTTATAGCGTCATAATGATAGTGATGATTGTGTAATTATAACCTTAAAAATTGTTACAGAAATACATTGTAAGACGCTTTTATTTGTCACTCTATGAATAGTAAAACTGACTGATTTGGAAGATAATGTTTGACAGTTCGTGGGCCTTCCGCAGTTAAGCATTGAAAGCTCCGCGCTTTGTGCTTGCAGCAGTCCAGCATTGAAAGCTCCGTGCTTTGTGCTTTTGACGGTTAAGCATTAAAAGCTTCGCGCTTTGTGCTCTCGACGGTTAAGCATTGAAAGCTCCGCGCTTTGTGCTTTCGACGGTTAAGCATTGAAAGCACCGAGCTTTGTGCTTTCGACGGTTAAGCATTGAAAGCTCCGCGCTTTGTGCTTGCAGCAGTCCAGCATTGAAAGCTCCGCGCTTTGTGCCTTCGACGGTTAAGCATTGAAAGCTCCGTGCTTTGTGCTTTCGACGGTTATGCATTGAAAGCTCCGCGCTTTGTGCTTTCGACGGTTAAGCATTGAAAGCACCGCGCTTTGTGCTTGCGACGGTTAAGCATTGAAAGCTCCGCGCTTTGTGCCTTCGACGGTTAAGCATTGAAAGCTCCGCGCTTTGTGCTTTCGACGGTTATGCATTGAAAGCTCCGCGCTTTGTGCTTTCGACGGTTAAGCATTAAAAGCACCGCGCTTTGTGCTTGCGACGGTTAAGCATTGAAAGCTCCGCGCTTTGTGCTTTCAACGGTTAAGCATTGAAATATCCGCGCTTTATGCTTTCGACGGTTAAGCATTGAAAGCTCCGCGCTTTGTGCTTGCAGCAGTCCAGCATTGATAGCTCCGCGCTTTGTGCCTTCGACGGTTAATTGAAAGCTCCGCGCTTTGTGCTTTCGATGGTTATGCATTGAAAGGTCCGCGCTTTGTGCTTTCGACGGTTAAGCATTGAAAGCACCGCGCTTTGTGCTTGCGACGGTTAAGCTTTGAAAGCACCGCGCTTTGTGCTTTCGACGGTTAAGCATTGAAAGCTCCGCGGTTTATGCTTTCGACGGTTAAGCATTGAAAGCTCCGCGCTTTATGCTTTAGACGGTTAAGCATTGAAAGCTCCGCGCTTTGTGCTCTCGATGGTTAAGCATTGAAAGCTCCGCGCTTTGTGCTTTTGACGGTTAAGCATTGAAAGCTCCGCGCTTTATACTTGCGACGGCTAAGTATTGAAAACTCTGCGCTTTGTGCGTGTGGCGGTAATGCATTGAAAGCCTTGCGCTTTGTGCTGATGGTGATTAAGCATCGTGCTTTATTTGTGGCGTTGAGCTCTAAGCTGTTCATGAATTTATTGTTCCAGTGAACAAACCACTTTGAACTTAAGGCTGCCAATGGTGTGTACTATTAAAGTCGCGCGAGAACGCGCTAACTGTCAGTATGGCCGTGTCGGAGCAGTGCAGTAATTTGTACTATTAGTGCCATCTACTTGAGCTTGAGGTACATAATTCGATTAATCACAGCTATCCTTGAGACAGTAGTTCGAGTCGAGGTTGGCTATGGACGTCGCATGTTACATTTGACATCTGTCAAATGCCAAGGTGAAACCAGTGTGTTAGCGACGCAATGCAGTTGACGTCTAGAGCTCGACCGCGCCGAGTGTGCGCACTGATTCTATTTAACCACGTGCAATAACTAAATATGGCGGAAGCTGACGATATTTCAAATAGAAATCTCTCTGCATCTCCGACATATATAAATTCTTTCACTTGTTCCACTCTTTATCCATACAAAAAAATCGAGCAATCCGTCATGTTTTGCTCTTTTTCAAAAACCGTTACTTTCGTCTTATTTACATTCACTTTCATTCCTTTGCCTTTTAGCGCATCATGCATAGTATTAACCATCAACTGCAACTCGTCCGCTGATGATGCAAGTATTACCTGATCATCGGCGTAAAGAAGAAAGACATTTGACAGTAAGATCAGTCATTTTTAAACCATACGCACTTTCTTGCAGTTCTTTCAGGCAACTGTCAATGTATAGGTTAAACAGTCACGGTGACGGTACACAACCCTGTCTCACACCTTTTTCTATGTGAAAAAAAGTCTGCGCAAGCTGACGATGACAATATTGTAATTCAAAGTACAGTATCTTATCTTTAAAAATAAGATCGATATCAATATTGATACTGTATGCTTTTTTTTCGAAGATATATTTCTTTTGACGCGTTAGGATAAAATGATGAGAGTAAATTTTTACGAAGCGCGCGCACACCATAAAGACCGGCGCCATAAAGTTAGCTGATAAGCGCTTCTATGACAACTTATAACTACATTCAAAGTAGTTTTCAAACACCCTGAAGTTAGCTATGGTCAACATTTTAGTTTTTTTTACAAACGTAGTATAGATTTTTTTAAAGATTTTTATCTTGTTACGCCAAAGAAGTATAACTTCTAACGCGTGTACATTAATTAGTACACACACACATATATTTTTTATATTTTGGGTCATTTTTACACACCACCGTCCAGCCCAAAGTAAGCTAATATAAACTTGTGTTATGGGATCTAGATGACTGATAAACATACTTATATATTTCTAAATACATACATATTATACATAGGAAACACCCAAACTTCGAAACAAACAAAGACAAATATTTTTCCGATCCGGGTATCGAACCCCGGACCTCAGTCACGGCAGTCGCATATACTACCACTGCGCCACCAAGGCAGTCAATTCAAAAAAGTACCTGGATTATAAGCACGTTGTCAGCCTCCTGTGAAGCTTTTGCACTGCCAAATATCGAGCTTGTTGAAAGATCGTCCGATTCGCGTTCCTGTTAATAATAATTAGGTATTACCTAATTATATATATTTAATATATCTTAATCTTAATAATATTATAAATGCGAAAGTTTGTATGGATGTTTGTTACTTTTTCACGAAAAAACAACTGAATAGATTTTAACGAAACTTTAGAATAGTATAAGCATACATCAGAATAACACATAGGCTACTTTTTATCCCGGGAACAGGATCCTGTGGGAAACGGAAGCGGGAAAACTTCTCTACGTGGGCGAAGCCGCTGGCGTCAACTATTATTATATATAGCGGACCCACCGCGGTTTGACTTTCGTTGGAATAGAGGGATTAAATTTTTATTAAATTATATTATAGTGAAAAAATACAACTTGGTTCGAGACGGGATTGAACCCGTGACCTTTGAGGCAAAGCTAATTGCTTTAAAAATTTATCCGTAAATTTTATTCTCATAAAAAATACTCCTTTTAACATGAGCTATCTGCCAGCAAAACTCGCGTTAAAATGGGTTCAGCCGTTACAGAGATTTACCGGTTTGTTCCGGCCAATCTCTTGAACGGCTAGAAGGCTGACAGAAATTTAAAAGAAATTGTTCTTTTATGTAAGTAGCGTATATACTTTCATACTAATATATAAAGCTAATGTCTATTTGGGTCACTTGTATAAAAATAGTGACAAAATTAATTTAACTATTAAAACAAACCAAGAATAAAAATTACTCGTTGAAACCGTACTCATTTTCTTCTAAAATTGATCCACACGTAAGGGTGTGTAACTATCTTCACGCTGTATCCCTGACGTCGCAGTCAGAGAGGACAGATGGCCAAGAGTCAGGGGTTAAAAGGACTAACCTTTCTAGGGTGCATGACAAGCGTGACATGACAATGCCGTGCTGTTGCGAAGGTTCTGAAGGCAGCGATGACGGCGTCTTGACGCTGATAGCGGTCCCCTTCACGCTCTTCACCCAGTCCCAGCATGAACTGCACGTTGTCGACCACTACGTGGGATATGTCGTGCATATATCGCGCGTGTTCCACCGCCTGATGGAAAATACTCACTAAAGATCATTGTCTGAGCAATATTGTGGAATAAACTCCCTGCCTGTGTTTTCCCGAGCGTCTACACTATGGGGTTCTTCAAAAGGGGTCTTAGAAGGTTTATAAAAGGTCGGCAGCGCGGGTGCTGCACCTCTGGTGTTGCAAACGTCCATAGGCTACGGTGACCACTTTTCATCAGGTGGGCCGTATGCTTGTCTGCCAACGCAGTGGTATAAAAAAAAATATATTGACTGCCTCGGTGGCATAAGGTAATGTGTGTGCGACTGCCGCGCTGTGGTCTCGAGTTTGAATCCCAGGTCGGAACAAATGTTTGTTTACGTTTATCAATCACGCCTTATCCCCGAAGGGGTTTCAAAGGCATATAATACGAACAAAATTGTCCGTGTCCTGTTCCACGTAATAGGTGATGAATTATGGGTGTATAGTACGCCTCTGTTTACCGTTTCGGACAATAGATATGCATGTTTGTAGAACAATTATACTGTCCCAAAAATAACATTTAAAGCGATAAAAATCAATTGTGCAGTGGCCGGAACGTCTTATCTGCTAACAACAATGCGCAACAATGAATTTGCATACGAAAATATAAATAAAAAGACCGTTTTTTAAAGATATAAAATAATATTTTTACTAATATTATAAGTGTGCTTATTTGGCTGAAATAGCTGTCGTAATGGATTAACACACAGGCTTATACTGGGAACAACTTTCTGTGGTAATAAATTGAACTTTTTGGTGTCACTTCATTTAACTTTTTTTTTTCTTTGTGATTTGTGTGAGTAGTACAAGCTCAGAATGCAAATGTTTCATCAAGTGTTCTAATTATAGTGGCTATACGGCAAATAGGGGACGATTTATGCTATTTTGTGCCTACTTTATGATTAATTTGAATTTAATTCTGTTGGTGGTGGAGGACGTTGGTAGTGGAGGACGGAGTGCAGGGTAGCTGCGTGGAATGTTAGGGGAGGAATGGCAGATAAGATGAAGCTCCCGGGTGGGGTGCTCGCGCTATGGTCTGGAGTACCAGAGAACGAGCATGGCAGTCGGGGGGTTGGACGTTTGTTGTCCACGCGATTGGCCTCCGGTATGTATGAGTACAAACTGGTAGGTCCCAGAATCCTCTGGATCCGTCTTAAACTTGGTTTGACAAAGATTTTTCTGGTAGCTGCTTACGCGCAAGTATCTTCGTCGAACGCGAGTGAGCTAGAGGACTTCTGGGAGAGTATGAGAGAAGCTCTAAATGTGATAGAAAGAAATGAAAGACTTATAGTATGTGGAGACTTGAATGGATGGGTGGGTACCGCTCGCGATGGTTTTGGGTCGGTACTCGGGAAGTATGGGGATAAAAGGGTGAACGACGCTGGCAAGCTTATACTGGCATTTTGTAAGGATAAGGATTTGTTTGTAGCGAACACAATGTTCAACCATAAACAAATTCATATGTATACGAGGAGATGTAAGTCAAAGAGAAGCATGATAGATCTATTCCTAATGGATAGTCGGCTCCGTAAACAGGTGATGGACACAAGGGTTTATCGGGGCGCTGAGCTGGGATCAGACCACTACCTAGTCATAACTAGGATTAGGGGTCTGTTTGCGGGTTGTGCTGGCGGACGGGTGAGGTCCCGGATGACTGGCGAATAGCAGTTGTAGTACCTATTTACAAAGTGAAAGGCTCGCGCCTAAACTGCTCCAGCTACAGGGCGATCAGCTTGGTCAGCTTAGCTAGTAAAGTGTATGCAAAGGTTATAACGGCAAGAATGTAAGAAAAGTCTGAAAGGTATTTATGGGAGGCTCAATGCGGATTCCGGCTTGGAAGAGGTTGCATGGAACAAGTGTTTTCTCTCCGCATGATCGCGGAGAAGTTTCTGGCTATTAGCCAGAAGGTTTTCTGCGTTTTTGTGGATCTGGAGAAAGCATTTGATAACGTTGTGAGAGAAACTTTGTGGGATTTGCCATGGGTGGGTTGTGTCATGTCCGCCTGGCTGTTCATAGTGTATCTGGACAGTTGCCTGCAGAAGTTGAAAGTTTGTGATATGGGTGTGAATTTGGGCGACTTTAAAGTAAACTGTCTGCTGTACGCTGATGATGCAGTACTCATGGCCTCATCAGAAGCGGACCTTTAGGCATTAGTCACTAATATGAAAGAGGAGTGTGAAAGTAAGGGTCTTCGCTTGAATGCAAGTAAAACTAAGGTTCTAGTATTTAAAAGAGATGACGTAAGAACCAAATGCGAGATTAGGGTAAACCAGGAACGACTAGAGCAAGTGAATTAAATTGTGTATTTAGGGAGTATGTTTAGCGCGGATGGAAGATGTGATTCGGCTGTAGAACGGCGAGTAGCTGCCGGAAACAAGGTTAACGGTGCTTTGTCCCAGTTAGTTAAGCGACAAAGCATCGTAAAAGAAGCACGACTGGCGATTCATAACGCAGTGCTAGTGCCAACTTTGCTTTACGGCAGCGAAACCTGGGTATGTCAGCAGATGAAGTAAATTGAATGCTGTGGAGATGCGATCACTTCGAAAATTGTGCGGCGTTACTTTGGCCGACCGAATACGTAACGAAGTGATACGCAATATGGCAGGTTTGAATGAAAGTGTCAGCGTTAAGCTGGAAAAGGGCGTGCTCCGTTGGTTTGGACACGTCCAACGAATGAGTGAGGAACGATTGACGAAGAATATATATTGTGCGAAAGTAGAGGGTAGAAGAAGTCAGGGTAGGCCGAGACTTACATATGAAGACCACGTGAGCAGATTGCTCAAAAACGGAAAGGTCAAAAGTACTCGGATACCCAGACGTGCGTGTAGGAAGCGATTGATGAATCTTGAAGAAGCGAAAGAAGTGTGCATGGATCGCGAAGCCTGGCGATCTGTCCTCTCTGACTACCCCGTCAGGGATACAGCGTGAAGATAGTTAGTTAGTTAATTCTGTTGGTGCTTTTTTTCTTATTAATTTATTATTCCTTTTACAAACAACAAGTTACGTGTACAGTATACGTCATGAAACATTTTTGGAAGAATAAAGAAGTTTAAATAGGTAAATAAGTACACATAGTTTTTTTATCACTCAGTAGACTACTACTCGTAATTTTAAAGGCCTACTTATCGTACTAATATTATAATCGCGAAAGTTTGTAAATATGGATGTTTGTTACTCTTTTATGCAAAATCTGCTAAATGAATTTTGATGAAACTTTACAATAATATAGCTTACATATCAGAATAACACATAGGCTACTTTTAACCCGGAAAGAAGTTCATGTAGGAAACGGGAAAACTTCACCGCGCGTGCAGAGCCGCTGGCGCCAACTAGTCTGTGATAATTTTCCTTTTTATTTCGTTGGTTTGACTCTTGACAAAATAACTTCAAATATTTCACGCACACTTTACCTCAAAACCCTATAAATGGTATATATTCTGGTATCTTACCTCCATGACAACCTTAATAGGCTGTTGTCCGTGAAAGGCTAGGTAGTATATGGGTAGCTTCTCGAACTCATCAGCGTATTTGTCAAAGTCCTGTAGATTCTGCTCTAGAGGGACTCCGGCGAACTGCTGCAGCATGGTGCGAGCTAACCGCGAGTTGCGGATCTCGAAGCTGCCCCATAGCGTGTTTATCTGTGTTGATAATATTTATAATAGTTCGATAATAATGACTTTACTTAAGTAAGGTGCCCATCAAGAAAGTAAGGTGCCCATCAAGAAAGTAAGGGGCCCATCAAGAAAGTAAGGGGCCCCATCATGCTCTCCGAGCGACCCCACCTGCTGACCAACGGACTAGGCAACGAAGCGACGCATGCGCCCTTAAGGCATTTGGAGGTCAGACGGCCTTCGCTCTCATCAATGCCGAAAATCAAACGACTGCTAGGAGAAATGGCCAAAACGTCGAGAGGTGAGCAAAAGTTGTGGTATTACGCGAAAAAAGTCCGAATACCATATACAGGGTCATTTGTAAAACACCAGCAACCTCCTATGAGTAGATAGCCAAGGTCATAACCAACAACATTTGTTCTACCACTTTTGGCAATTCGTTACACAGCGAGCACTATCGTACATTGAAATTTCGAGCTTTGTCATATGGTTTCGCTCTTGGATTCGCTTAAAAGGACTCTTCGGTCTCTTTTTCGTCACGTACTGCATGCTTCGATGAACGATGGATGTGCGCGCATCGATGCGGTTGAAAAAGGTCAAGGTCAAAGGAGTTATTACCGGTCTACCCATAATTCAATCAGTACATTAAATTAAAGTTTAATATGAAAAAAAAACTTTCAAAAAAAAAAAAGTGTAGTGTTTTACAAATGACCCTGTATATATGCATACTAAAAATACTGTTTATATTTTTTGTATCACTTAGGTACTACGTGGGTAACACTGAAAATGTATAGAAAATAAAAAACGGCTTAATGTAGAAAGTTGCTAATACTTTTATTGTTTTTCGAAGTAATCTCCGTTCCTCTCTACACATCGTCGCATTCGATGGAACCACTGAGAAAAGCTATGGGCCCATTCTTCCTTAGGGGTCTCTTCCATGGTATTTTCGTACGCTTTCACCACATCTTCAGGGCTCGTAAAGCCAATACCTCGAAGTTTATCTTTAGTTCTTGGGAATAAATGAAAGTCGCAGGGCGCCAGGTCGGGACTGTATGGCGGATGACTGATTATCTCGACACCTGCCATAGTCAAATATTCAACAGTCCGTTTTGCGGAGTGCGCTCAAGTATTGTCGTGGTGAAGAAGGATCCTGCTTTGAGGGCGCTGCTGTCGAATTTTTTCCAAGACAACAGGCAAACAGCGATTGACGTACCAGTCTGCAGTAACTGTCCTTCCATCTTCTAGCATAACTGTCGCGAAATAACATTTCCGACCAAAGAACGAGGCTATCATCTTTTTTCCTTGACTTCTTCCTTTCTTTACCTTATCGCTCGTGGCCCCGCGGTCTCAGTGTTCGGTAAACGATCACTGAGGTACGCAACTTTCACTATGGCTGGTCGTCGGATGGGTGACCACTTTGTGGCATTTACATTTGCGAGTGTTTCCGTGCTTCGGAAGGCACGTTAAGCCGTTGGTCCCGGTTGCCAGTAAAATGGCGGTCGTTAAGCCTGGTTGAAGGCCTTATAGGCGGCTTAAAAAATTTCAACAGCAGGTAGCCACAACCTGCGTCTGTCTATTTCAACACGGCAATGGGCTCACCATCTATTACGTGGGACAGGAATCCACACGGTGAAAAGTGGGCATATAATATGCCTCTGCCACCCCTTCGGGGATAAGGCGTGATGGATAGTTCTTTACCTTAGTTGGCCTATCCTCAAAAGGAAACACCCACTGAGCTGATTGTCTTTTGGTTTCGGGTTCGTAGCAATATATCCAGCTTTCATCACCTGTGATGATGTCAAATACAGCATTGATTCACCGCCGGTGAACTTATCTGGTCGTCGGTTGAAGTATGGGGAATCCATCTGGTACAAAGCTTCCTGACGGCTAAATGTTCGTGTAATATTTTTTGAACTTGACTCAGACCAATGCCTAGGCTTGCCCGTATCTGCTGATAGGTCACTCTCTTATCTTTCTCTATCATACGTCGCACAGCACTGATGTTATCTTCAGTAGTCGCTGTTAAAGGATGTCCCTCACGCGGATCATCACTGAGATTGCTACGTCCACGCTTAAACTCGTTAAACCAATTGTAAATAGTGGCACGAGATGGGGCTTCATTATGAAATGCTAATAGCAGCGTATCATAGCTTTGTTGTTGAGTAAGCCCACAACGAAAGTCATAATAAATCATTGACCGAAAATTTTCTCGCGTTAAGTTCATTTTCACGTTTAACAAGAGTTTTACATTTGCCGCCATTCTTTCTGGCCAGTTCTAAACATTTTCAGTGTTACCTAGGTATTATCGAAAGGACTATGAAACCACATTACGTACTACGTTCGACTGAGCACTGACTCCCAAACACGGAGGACAGAAAGAAGGGAGATGTTGCAAGCAAATTTGTCTTTAGTAAAACGCGTGCCAAACTGCGGGTGGGAAATGGGACCGCGGGGGGAAAAGGGGCGGTTAACCCCGCCTTTAACTCGTCCCTAATTGTAAATCCATCTAGCGACATAATCGTGCAACTTATTTCGTACTGAAGATCCAATGAACATTTTAGTTTGTCTACTCGCAACAATCGCTACCTACTTTTCTAGAACATTCTCTACTCTGGGTCTGTTTATGATATTTACCCATGCATTTCTAGTTTTTAAATATTATATTTTAGCAACAAAATATACTTAAATATTATGAACTTCTATGAAACTCCAACTAGTGCTCCCGCTAGAATAATGTACAATGTGTTATCAATAAAATTGTTGGTTTATGCGCCGGTAGATGGTGTTATTCTTATTTAAAATTTCGTCGTATCATGTCAATAATTGTCGTTTTGGGCAGAAATATGAACAAGCATTTTAATGTGACTGACTGCCTCTGTGGCGCGGTGGGAGTGCATCCGACTGCTACGCAAGAGGTCGTGGGTTCGATTCCCACCCAGGATAAAACTTTGTGTGATGAGCACGATGGTTTATTCTGTGTCTGGGTGTTATTTATCTATAATATGTATGTATTTAGAAATATATAAGTATGTTTATCAGTTATCTAGATCCCATAACACAAGCTAATATTAGCTTACTTTGGGCTAGATGGCGGTGTGTGAAAAGTGTCCCACAATATTTTATTTTATATTTATTTATTTTAATGTGGCGTATTTACAAAAGTATACATTGAGTATTATTTTTTCTTCAATATGTGCATGTCAAAAGTTACTTGCATCTATTGAAAGTGAAAGTGAAAAATCTTTATTCATGTAGGTCACAAAGTAACATTAATGAACGTCAAGATAATTGCTTCTACATTTACATTTACTGCCAGATTCGCAACGCAATAGGTATAGAACTTGGCAATAAAACTCATGGCCACTCTTTTCTAACCGCCAGTAATTACATTAGTTTTAGTTACAGGATATTTGAACACATTATATAGTAATGAGCCTTTACAAAAGAAACAAAATCTAATTAAAATGAGAGCGTTTCTAGTTGCCAGTTTTAAAGGCAGCCCACCCTTATGACGAAGACTCCGGCAAGAAACTCAATGGCTGCTATTTTAAAATGCAGGTATGGCTTACAATATTAAACTTACATTGTTCCTTTGGAGTTACGTGAAAACAGTCGACTAAACTTAAATTGCCTTAAATATAAATAGTATTATTTGTAATAATTGCTATAACAGCTATGAGCTGACCAGTCCCAACAGACGGCACCCGTACACAGGTATGACGCATATATCAGCCATCGCCCTACTCAACCGTATTATAGGGAATAAGGCGACCCGATACATGCGCCACCACTGCCAGGACACGTAGACGAGCATGACATACTCAAACTGCACAGCAACCATCATGCCAATTACAAAAATTATAAAAAGCTATGTGGACGGTGCTCACACAATAACAAACTCAAATTACATATAATTATTGGTTGAGCGGGCGAGATAAATAAATTCAAAGTGGACTGTACTTGCGGGGAAAGACTAAAATGAAATTTACACGCGATTGTCGACGGGAAAAGTAATGGAAAAACAGGAATAGGCACACTACCTTGCTGCTTGCTGCGAGATGCTGAGGTGGAGGCTGCCGGGGGCGTCCCTGGTCTTGAATTCCTGGTTTCCTTGCACGAAAACACTATTTATCCATGGAAAATACGATTATTGCGATAGTTGGTGCGGGATTATTGCGAAAGGTTTTTAGCAGGCGCGCGCGCGGTATTGTAGGAACAGACTGCCAGCCCTCAAACATGGCCTCCGATGTGAGGATAGCAGCGCGCGCGTAAGTACTTGCGCGCTTGTAAAACAGCTGTCTCGCTCCTCCTTTATGCGAGACAAGGTAGGTGCGAAAGAGAAATGGAATAAAGGGGAGCGGGGGGAGTGTCGACAACTAATTAATTAAAAACAAATGCAGATCAGCGATGAAACACAGAAAAAATAACGTGGCTATTCTTTTATCATATACCGGCGCAACCATTTCCCCCCGGCTTGAAGGGTTACCTTGGAAAAAGGAACAACTGACTATACAGTTGCCACTAAGCTTTAGCTGCTAAATAAACAAATGCTATCGAACTAAACTAAACCTAATCGAACAAACTAAATTTGTTATTGAAGTTACTGTTGATTAGGCAAAGGACAAAGACGAATAACTGGTCGCAAGTACGAACCAGTTGCGGTTTTAACGCGAACTATACAGGTGATCCCATTTGACCCAAGGAAAACTTCTTCTACTACCCCAAGAGGCCAATGTAATGGAGGCATATTTTCAGTTAAAATAACTACGACAGTACCGACAGTAATAGGGTTCGATGGAGTATTCCATTTCTGACGTGGCTGTAGCGTATGCAAATAGTCTGTCCTCCAACGCTTCCAAAACGATTGAACGAGTTTATCCAATAATGCATGACGCGAGAGGAGATGAAGTCGATTTTCCTCTATTTCAAAAGCGGGTAAGTATTTTAACGGTGTAACATTCAAAAAGTGCGCTGGAGTCAGTGCCAGCGGCTCCGAGGGATCACTAGACAAGGTTCTACAAAGAGGACGCGTATTCATTACGGCCTCGACTTGAGTGAGCACGGTGCTCAGCTCTTTAAACGTAAGAGTAAGTGTTTGGAACGCAAAAAAATATGTAGTTCGGAAAGGTTACGACGAGCTCCGACGTAATTCGTACCGTTGTCCGAATACATTCGAGATACGGAACCCCGACGCGACAAAAATCTTTTAAATGCAGCCATGAAGCATGGCGTGCTCAAATCACCAGCTAATTCTATATGAACGGCGCGAGTCGTCATACAAACAAAAAGACAAACATAAGCTTTCGTGGAGAGTATACCACGACCACGAGAAACTGTTACCCTGAAGGGGCCAGCGTAATCGGTACCCGTGTGTACGAACGGTTTAGCAGCCCGAACAACACGACAAGGACGATGATCGGCCATTTCGGGCGCGATTGACTTCGGGCGAAGTTTGAAACACGGAACACATCTATGAACTATCGAACGAATCAAATTGCGTGCGGAGAGAATCCAGTATTTCTGGCGCAGAATTGACATTAATAAATCTGGACCAGAGTGACAATTCACCCTATGGTGATATTCAACTAAAAGATCAACGATATGATCCTTGCGCAGGAGAACTATAGGATGCATTTGGTCGTACTCTAATACGGACTGGCTCAAACGACCACCAACTCGAATGAGGCCATCCTTCAAAAAAGGTTTCAAATGCTGAAAAGCGCGACTACAAGGCTTATTCAATTCCAAATTTCTAATTTCAGACGAAAAATAAAATCTCTGAAGTTCACTAAGCACGATTAACTCAGCCTTGTTTAAGTCAAAGGCGGTAACATGCTCGCGACGAGGAAGGATTTTCAAAAATCGACAAATAAAAACAACACTACGTAAAAGAATCGACCACGACGAAACACGGCTAGCCAACTTTAAGATAGGCGACCTTTCGAGCGGCGCGGTAGCAACCAAAGAGGCTTTTTTTTCTTCTGGCGGCGTGGACACAGTAGCGGGGTTGAAAGGGCTAACAGGCCATTCATCAGGTGGGGCTTGGCACCAGGAAGAGCCATGGAACCACAACGGATGATCCAAAATCTGTGCAGGTGTTAACCAACGAGACAAACAATCGGCAGGGTTGTCCGTACCTGAGACGTGATAAAAGTTTTGCGGCGCCAATTCCGACTGAATTTTGGCCACCCTATTTGAGACAAATGTATCCCAACGATGGGGCGAAGAATGTGTCCAACACAAAGCGACGGTCGAGTCCGAGAATGCGAAAATTCTATCTATATTAATGCGTTGAAATCGGCGATCTGATTCGCGAACACCAATACAAAGCATTTGTCTAATGACGGCTGAAAGCGCGACAGCGAATAAACGAAAGTTAACTATAATTTCGAACAAATTATCTTGGAGATTTTGACCACTGTGCAAAATATCGTTTACCGAAATATCCGAACTAGTTTTGGCGCTGCCATCTAAAACAACGCGCAACTTGGTGGTTAGTTTATCCTCGCGGACAACTCCATGGTGCGGTATGGTATACGAAGGAGCGTGCTTCGTCTCTTCGGTTTCGGGAGGCGCGGGTGAAATGAAACCTTTATCCAAATATTCTATTATTACGCTATCGAAAGCCTCCTTCAACTTTGGAGATGTCTGCATTTTCCGTTCTAAACAAAAGAAGCGTTTTTCGGCTGACTGAAACGAATCTCCAAGCGAATTAACATCACCCTTAAAGGGGAGTGCGACAACATAACGACCATCACTATCGCGAGTAGTCGTGCGACTATAAAACTCTTCACAAAGTTTATCATCCGGGCCGACAATAGGAGGGACGTTCGCCTCTTCTATCTCCCAGAATTTACGGACAGCGGAGTCCAGCGGCTCGACGGTGCAACAATATGACACTGTCGAGTTACAATCAAAATAAGCGGGTGCGGAAGCAACAATAACAAACCCAAGAACCGTCTCTAAGGCGAGCGGTGCGGGGTGCGATGCGTGACCTTGAACCTTATGCTGCAACAGGAGGTGCGGGAAAATCGAAGCGCCAACTAACAAATCAATATCTCCTGGAACGGCGTAAGTATCATCGGCCAAAGGCAAATCTCTTAAATTAGTCAATAATGAGGTATTGACTGCGACAGTCGGTAAAAGTTCGGTAACCTTATCGACGACTAGCGAATCCATCGAAAAACTAACATTAAAATCAAAACGCGAGTGGAATTTAATCCCTACAGAACCCTGAACGGCTTTAGTGGAACCCCCAATACCTTTCACAACATTACAGGCGCGGGGCGGTTATTTATATGCAAACCAATACGACTACAACAATTTTTACTAATAAAATTACTTTGAGAAGCACTATCTAAAAGTGCGCGAACACTGTCCCCTACCATGCGAATCATAAACAACAACTCGAGCGGTTGCCAGAAGTACCGTAGTAGGGCTTGTGCGCAAACTTGATAGCGAGCACAAAGCGACATCGTTCGTGGCAGTGGCGCCGCTGCCGCTAGGCGCGGACGGCGACGAAAACAAGCGAGAGCGCTCCCCGTCGCGATTCAACGGCGCGGGCGGCCATGACGTCACAGCGGACGGACGGTTAGGCACTGAGTTCGCGCAGCTGGAATCGACGGGCGAACTACCGGACATGGCGTTATTTTGTTAGTCAAATTTGTAGCGATCGCCAGGAGTGAGTTTATTGAACTCCGAACATTTATAAAGTTGGTCATGGTGACCTTGACACAAAGAACAATTTTTCGAATGCAACACTTGCGATTGCGAAGTTGTGGGTTCAAAATTAACAAAAGAGTGCGTGGACTACGTGGGCTTACTACGATTTTTCGCTACTCCGTGGTTTAACGAAGTTCGTTGCAAAATTCGAATATGTTGACGAACGAAAGTTTCTAAATCGTCGAACTTAGGTATTTGATGGCCACGTCTATCCATTTCAAATAAGCAAACGGTTTCGGAATCTAATTTCTTTAAACCGATATACAAAAACAAAAAGTCGCAGAGGTCATTGACCTTGACATTCTTTAGGGCGCGAACAGCTGATGCAAAAATATCTAAGAATTTTTCTAAGTGGTGTTCATTACACGATGAGCTATTTTTCAAATTAAATATTTGATCCAAATAAGCGGTTGTTACTAAGCGTTTGTCTTCGTATTTGACCTTTAAAGTATTCAAAATCAAACTATAATTTTCGGCGCAAAGCGTTATACCGGCGTAAACGGTTTTTGCTTTCCCGGTTAGTTTACTAACTAAGTACCTAATGTAATTTTTCGTAATCCGATAACGAATTATTATTATGGATCGTATTTTCGAAACTAGCGAAAAACAAAGGCCAATTTTTAATATCGTCATCAAATTCGGGTATTTGTATGGGCGGTAATTTAGGTCGGTCCCGTTTTAGTAAATCAAAACCGGCTGGCCCGGGTTTCGAATCGGTGACTACTACGGGCACAGGCGCTTGAAATGAATTAGCGACACGTTTTATGCGACAAATTAAATCTTCGAAAGATGA
Organism: Thumatha senex; assembly: GCA_948477245.1. NCBI lineage: Eukaryota > Metazoa > Arthropoda > Insecta > Lepidoptera > Erebidae > Thumatha > Thumatha senex. Next base: position 22,925,110 of record OX419726.1, read on the forward strand.
CATGGCGTCATAAAATAATAAGAAATCGGGATTTAATTTTAATTCAAGCAAGTTAATTTTATCGAGAACATTTTCGAAATTTAAGAGCAAAGTATCTACGGTTTCGATCGAGGATAAAAACAATTCTTTTATTGATTCATCTGCGATCCTCGATGAATAATCACAAATTGATTGCATACGCTTAAAAAGGCTATCCTTCTTAGCGTGTAATAGTTTTAACTCCAGAATCTCTTTCGGAGGCATTGTTAAAACAAAACAACTATAGCTACCTACAGTGCAAAACTAACGAACGATCAAAATGGCAGCGGTGGTAAGCAGCGAGACGCGACGCGAACGAGCGTAGGTACCTACTTGCGCGCGCGCGGGCCCAGGTACCTGCTCGCGTGGTCTACCTGTTACTATACGGTGCAGTCGAAATTACCAACTATTTAGTACCTACCTATGCGATAAATAGTAGTTTGCGTATGCGTTTATTCCCTAATGGAATAAAAAACTATAATCTAAGCGTTTATTCCCTATAGAATAAAACTATTACCTAATCTATGCGTTTATTCCGTGGTAGAATAAAAAACTATAACCTATGCCTATGCGTTTATTCCGTGGTGGAATAAAAAAACTATTGCGTTTCTATTAGCAAACTACTAAAGCGGGTGGATCAAAATCCGGCTCGAAGGACCAGAAAATGGTTGAGCGTGCGCCATAAATAAATTCAAAGTGGACTGTACTTGCGGGGAAAGACTAAAATGAAATTTACACGCGATTGTCGACGGGAAAAGTAATGGAAAAACAGGAATAGGCACACTACCTTGCTGCTTGCTGCGAGATGCTGAGGTGGAGGCTGCCGGGGGCGTCCCTGGTCTTGAACTCCTGGTTTCCTTGCACGAAAACACTATTTATCCATGGAAAATACGATTGTTGCGATAGTTGGTGCGGGATTATTGCGAAAGGTTTTTAGCGGGCGCGCGCGCGGATTTGTAGGAACAGACTGCCAGCCCTCAAACGTGGCCGCCGACGTGAGGATAGCGGCGCGCGCGTAGGTACTTGCGCGCTTGTAAAACAGCTGTCTCGCTCCTCCTTTATGCGAGACAAGGTAGGTGCGAAAGAGAAATGGAATAAAGGGGAGCGGGGGGAGTGTCGACAACTAATTAATTAAAAACAAATGCAGATCATCGATGAAACACAGAAAAAATAACGCGGCTATTCTTTTATCATATACCGGCGCAATCAATTATATTAGTTATTACCGGGACCAAACACGGCCATCCTTCATATCCTTAGTTGCCTGACGGGTCAGATTACTTATTGGTTGAGCGGGCGAGATAAGTAAATTCAAAGTGGACTGTATTTGCGGGGAAAGACAAAAATTAAATTTACACGCGATTGTCGACGAAAAAGAAATGCAAAACAGGAATGGGCACACTACCTTGCTTTTGCTGCGAGATGCTGAGGTGGAGGCTGCCGGGGACGTCCCTGGACTTGGATCCCTGGTTCCATTGCACGAAAACACTATTTATCCATGGAATTATTGCGAAAGTTGGTGCGGGGGCGCGCGCGGTCATTGCAGTACTAATACAGCGAGCCTTCAATCCGTCCGCGCTGCCTGTGAGCGGCGTTTTAGATCGCGCGTAATACAGCTGTCTCGCTCTCCTTTTATGCGAGACAAGGTAGGTGCGAAAGAGAAATGGAATAAAGGGAAACGGGGGAGTGTGGACAACTAATTAATTAAAAACAAATGGAGGTTTTAACGCGAACTATACGGGTGGTCCCATTTGACCCAGGGAAAACTTCTTCTACTACCCCAAGAGGCCAATGTAATGGAGGCATATTTTCAGTTAAAATAACTATGACAGTACCGACAGTAATAGGGTTCGATGGAGTATTCCATTTCTGACGTGACTGTAGAGCATGCAAATAGTCTGTCCTCCAACGCTTCCAAAACGATTGAACGAGTTTATCTAATAAGGCATGACGCGAGAGAAGATGAAGTCGATCTTCCTCTATTTCAAAAGCGGGTAAGTATTTTAACGGTGTAACATTCAAAAAGTGCGCTGGAGCTGACTCCGAGGGATCACTAGACAAGGTTCTACAAAGAGGACGCGTATTCATTACGGCCTCGACTTGAGTGAGCACGGTGCTCAGCTCTTCAAACGTAAAGTGTTTGAAACGCAATAAATTATGTAGTTAGGAAAAGTTACGACGAGGTCCGACGTAATTCGTACCGTTGTCCGAATACATTCGAGATACGTAACCCAGACGCGACAAAAATCTTTTAAATGCAGCCATGAAGCATGGCGTGCTCAAATCACCAGCTAATTCTATATGAACGGCGCGAGTCGTCATACAAACAAAAAGACGAACATAAGCTTTCGTGGAGCGTATACCACGACCACGAGAAACTGTTACCCTGAAGGGGCCAGCGTAATCGGTACCCGTGTGTACGAACGGTTTAGCAGCCTGAACAACACGACAAGGATGATGATCGCCCATTTCGGGCGCGATTGACTTCGGGCGAAGTTTGAAACACGGTGTTAATAATTGTAATGGGCAATTTTTAGTTTGTCGCCTGGCAACACTTACTACGTTGATATTTTTTAAAAATTAAAAATCTTCGTCGGGTGGTAGTAGAAAAAGTATCGTAGCATATCGATTGTCGTTTTTTCTCGTGCGCGTATCGAATGCGCTATATTATCGAAATAAATAAATATTGTGTCGTGTTTATTGTAAAATAGATTCAGTGATCTGAAAAGAATTGTGCTAAACATCACACTTCCTATATATGCTGGTTCCATTAGGTAGATATAGGTAACCTACATTCCCTAAGGTAAGTCGCGACGAGCTGAAGGTTTGTGGGGCCTGTGTGCTTGACGGGACTGGGATCTTCAAGAGGTTCACGAAGATAAATAGGGTAAGTGATTTTAGTAATAGTTCTAAATCGGATTACACTGAAATTGGTGTTAATTTTATCGTGTCGAAATTTTATAATTCGTTTCGCTAAATTTATTAATTATAATCATTTTCGTAAATACAGTCCATTCATATACACACAGAATACATCTATGAACTATCGAACGAATCAAATTGCGTGCGGAGAGAATCCAGTATTTCTGGCGCAAAATCGACATTAATAAATCTGGACCAGCGTGACAATTCACCCTATGGTGATTTTCAACTAAAAGATCAACGATATGATCCTTGCGCGGGAGAACTATAGGATGCATTTGATCGTACTCTATGCGGAGTGGCTCAAACGACCACCAACTCGAATGAGGCCATCCTTCAAAAAAGTTTTCAAATGTTGAAAAGCGCGACTACAAGGTTTATTTAGTTCCAAATTTCAAATTTCAGACGAAAAATAAAATCGCTGAAGTTCACGAAGCACGATTAACTCAGCCTTGTTTAAGTCAAAGGCGGTAACATGCTCGCGACGAGGAAGGATTTTCAAAACATCTACAAATAAAAAAAAAACGTAAAAGAATCGACCACGATGAAACACGGCTAGCCAACTCTAAAACATGCGATTTTTCGGTAGTAACTAAAGAGGTTTTCTTTTCCTCTGGCGGCGTGGACACAGTAACGGGATTGAAAGGACTAACAGGCCATTCATCAGGTGGGGCTTGCACCAGGAAGAGCCATGGAACCACAACGGATGATCCAAAATCTGTGCAGTCTAACCCGCGAGACAAACAATCGGCAGGGTTGTCCGTACCTGAGACGTGATAAAAGTTTTGCGGCGCCAATTCCGACTGAATTTTTACCACCCTATTTGCAACAAATGTATCTCAACGATGGGGCGAAGAATGTGTCCAACACAAAGCGACGGTCGAGTCCGAAAATGCGAAAATTCTATCTATATTAATGCGTTGAAATCGGCGATCTGATTCGCGAACACCAATACAAAGAAACATTTGTCTAATGTCGGCTGAAAGCGCGACAGCAAATAAGCGAAAGTTAACTATAATTTCGAACAAATTACCTTGCGAGATTTTGACCACTGTGCAAAATATCGTGTACCGAAACATTCGAATTAGTTTTGGCGCTGCCATCTAAAACAACGCGCAACTTGGTGGTTAGTTTATCCTCGCGGACAACTCCATAGTGCGGTATACGAAGGATGGTGCTTCGTCTCTTCGGTTTCGGGAGGCGCGGGTGAAATGAAACCTTTATACAAATATTCTACTATTACGCCATCGTAAGCCTCCTTCAACTTTGGAGATGTCTGCATTTTCCGTTCTAAACAAAAGAAGCGTTTTTCGGCTGACTGAAACGAATCTCCAAGCGAATTAACATCACCCTTAAAGGGGAGTGCGACAACATAACGACCATCACTATCGCGAGTAGTCGTGCGACTATAAAACTCTTCACAAAGTTTATCATCCGGGCTGACATAGGAGGGACGTTCACCTCTTCTATCTCCCAGAATTTACGGACAGTGGAGTCCACCGGTTCGACGGCGCAACAATATGATACCGTCGAGTTACAATCAAAATAAGCGGGTGCGGAACCAACAATAACAAACCCAAGAACCGTCTCTAAGGCGAGCGGCGCGGGGTGCGATGCGTGACCTTGAACCTTATGCTGCGACAGGAGGTGCAGGAAAATCGAAGCGCCAACTAACAAATCAATATCTCCTGGAACGGCGTAAGTATCATCGGCCAACGGCAAATCTCTAAAATGAGTAAATAATGAGGTATTGACTGCAACAGTCGGTAAAAGTTTGGTAACGTTATCGACGACTAGTGAATCCATCGAAAAACTAACATCAAAATCAAAACGCGAGTGGAATTTAGTCCCTACAGAACCTTGAACGGCTTTAGTGGAACCCCCAATACCTTTCACAACATTACAAGCGGGGCGGTTATTTATATGCAAACCTAGACGACTACAACAATTTTTACTAATAAAATTACTTTGAGAAGCACTATCTAAAAGTGCGCGAACACTATGTCCCTTACCATGCGAATCGTAAACAACAACTCGAGCGGTTGCCAGAAGTACCGTAGTAGGGCTTGTGTGCAAACTTAATTGCAGTTGCGCCGCCGTCGCTAGGCACGGACGGGGACGAAAACACGCGAGAGCGCTACCAGTCGCGACTCAACGGCGCGGGCGGCTGTGACGTCACAGCGGACGAACGGTTAGGCACTAAGTTCGCGCGGCTGGAATCGACGGACGAACTACCGGACATGGCGTTATTGTTTTCGAAGTGTAATAATGAATGGTGTCTACCATTACACTTGCGACAAAAATGATTCGAATTACAGAATGAAACACGATGCCTCCCACTGAGACAATTGATACATAAATTACTAGAACGAACAAATTTGTAGCGATCGCCAGGAGTGAGTTTATTGAACTCCGAACATTTATAAAGTTGGTCATGGTGACCTTGACACAAAGAACAATTTTTCGAATGCAACACTTGCGATTGCGAAGTTGTGGGTTCAAAATTAACAAAAGAGTGCGTGGACTACGTGGGCTTACTACGATTTTTCGCTACTCCGTGGTTTAACGAAGTTCGTTGCAAAATTCGAATATGTTGACGAACGAAAGTTTCTAAATCGTCGAACTTAGGTATTTGATGGCCAAGTCAATCCATTTCAAATAAGCGAACGGTTTCGGAATCTAATTTCTTTAAACCGATATACAAAAACAAAAAGTCACAGAGGTCATTGACATTGACATTCTTTGGGGCGCGAACAGCTGATGCAAACATATCTAAGAATTTTTCTAAGTCGTGTTCATTACACGATGAGCTATTTTTCAAATTAAATATTTGATCCAAATAAGCGGTTGTTACTAAGCGTTTAGTCTTCGTATTTGACCTTCAAAGTATTCAAAATCAAACTATAATTTTAGGGCGCAAAGCGTTATACCGGCGTAAACGGTTTTTGCTTTCCCGGTTAGTTTACTAACTAAGTAATGTAATTTTTCGTAATCCGATAACGAATTATTATTATGGATCGTATTTTCGAAACTAGCGAAAAACAAAGGCCAATTTTTAATATCGCCATCAAATTCGGGTATTTGTATGGGCGGTAATTTAGGTCGGTGCTGTTTCAGCAAATCAAAACCGGCTGGCCCGGGTTTCGAATCGGTGACTACTACGGGCACGGGCGCTTGCAATAACTTAGCGACACGTTTTATGCGACAAATTAAATCTTCAAAAGATGACATGGCGTCATAACTTAATAAGAAATCGGGATTTAATTTTAATTTAAGCAAGTTAATTTTATCGAGAACATTTTCGGAATCTAAGCGCAAAGTATCTACGGTTTCGATCGAGGATAAAAACAATTCTTTTATTGATTCATCTGCGATCCTCGATGAATAATCATAAATTGATTGCATACGCTTAAAAAGGCTATCCTTCTTAGCGTGTAATAGTTTTAACTGTAGATCCGGAATCTCTTTCGGAGGCATTGTTAAAACAAACAACTATAGCTACCTACAGTGCAAAACTAACGAACTATCAAAATGGGAGCGGTGGTGAGCAGCGAGACGCGACGCGAACGAGCGTAAGTACTTGCGCGCGCGGGCCTTGGTGGTCTACCTATTACTATGCGGTGCAGTCGAAATTACCAACTATTTAGTACCTACCTATGCGAAAAACAGTAGGTAGGTATGCGTTTATTCCCTAATGGAATAAAACTATTATCTATGCGTTATTCCGAATGGAGTAAAAACTATAACCTATACCTATGCGTTTATTCTGTGGTGGAATAAAAACTATAACCTATACCTATGCGTTTATTCCTATTAACGCATAGGTATATAAACTATTGCGTTTCTATTGGCAAACTACTAAAGCGAATGGATCAAAATCCGGATCGTTAGGACCAGAAAATGGTTGAGCGGGCGAGATAAACAAATTCAAAGTGAACTGTATTTGCGGGGAAAGACAAAAATGTAATTTACACGCGGTTGTCGACGAAAAAGAAATGGAAAACAGGAATGGGCACACTACCTTGCTTTTGCTGCGAGATGCGTAGGTGGAGGCTGCCGGGGACGTCCCTGGACTTGGATCCCTGGTTCCATTGCACGAAAACACTATTTATCCAAGGAAAACACAATTATTGCGAAAGTTGGTGCGGGCGCGCGCACGGCCATTGCAGTACTAATACAGCGAGCCTTCAATCCGTCCGCGCTGCCTGTGAGCGGCGTTTTAGATCGCGCGTAATACAGAAGTCTCATTCTCCTTTAATGCGAGACAAGGTAGGTGCGAAAGAGAAATGGAATAAAGGGAAACGGGGGAGTGTCGACAACTAATTAATTAAAAACAAATGTAGATCGGCGATGCAACATAGAAAAAATAACGCGGCTACTCTTGAATCGTATACCGGCGCAACCACTTATGTTGAACAAATGTACTTTATATTTACAATGTTTCTTTATTTGTCTCTTCTTCTCGGGTATCTTCTTTTTTTTTCTTATGAAGATACCCGGTCTTTTGGTAGGCTTACATGGGGACATACTGGTCCAACACGCAGAGGCCCTTTGAGAATTTTAATGTAATAGGAAATGGGACCCCCATTGCAAATAGTCCACGCCCGCCTTATGTAGAAGATCGGTAATGGACCACCTCCAATGGAAGTTAAACTATTTCAAAATATGCTAACTACGAAATGGGCTATTGAGTTGGGGGTTAGATGGAACTGGGTGATTAGAACTATGGATGAAGACGGCGTCTGCCATTTTAATATATTATAATCAAAATATTGGCAGACGGTGACTTAATGGGCTCACTAGATGGGCCCCCTATACAATCACCATAGGCATGATAAGCCTGTAAGGCGACAGGGGGCAACACCGGTGTGAACGGCTACAGGTGTCGAGCGGTGCGGGGCCGGTTTCACCTTCGCGGGACAGTACCGGAGCGGGCTTCCCCGTAGTTATGCCCTTGAAAATAACACTTCCACCCCCGAGCATCATAGATGGCTCTAATTTACATTTTTAAAGAGGATCCGAAAAAATAATTATAAATTGTTTTTATTAAGTAAAAATACTTACAAATGAAATGTTATACCGTCACTATGTTTAAAATAAGTTTCTGAATCGTTTTTGCATCCAAGAATAGCACGCTTCATGGTGATAACCGTCCAGAACTATAGAATTTACACAACACCGTCTCCTTGTCATGGACCTCTGCGTGAAGCCCAAAGGCAAACGCATCGAGCGGTGCCAGCGCCGCATCAGATGGTGGCTGCTTGATGAAACTAGGTCCCAGGAGTTCGTCTCAGCTGTCGGTGACAAGTGCAACGACACTGATAGCGAACCAGTTCAAGATTACTGGGACAAAGTTCAGGCGGCCATCCTTGGAGCGGCGAAGGTGGTGCTCGGTGTGTCTAAGGGTGGAAGCAAATTTGACAAGGAAACTTGGTGGTGGAACGACGCAGTCCAGAGGGAGACTAGGGAGAAGAAAGCCCTCTTTAAAAAGTGGCAAGCGACCGGATCTCCTGAAGACCGCGACGCGTACAGGGCTGCCAAGCGCGCCACAAAGAGAGCTGTAGCCAGAGCCAGACGTGACCACTTACAACCTCTGTATGATAAGCTGGAATCGTCTGAGGGGCAGAAGCTCATCTATAAGCTGGCGCGCTCCAGGGTCAAAGCGGCACAGGATATATCCAAGTGTCGCTGTGTAAAAGACCCTGAGGGCAACCTGTTAAGCGAAGATCTCGCGGTAAAGGAGAGATGGCGCTCGTACTTCCACGAGCTGCTTAATAAACAGCACAAAGAGGTGCAGCCTCCGGACCTCCCTCCGAATCAGGGACTAGTGCCACCGGTAACGCCTGGAGAAGTCCTGACTGCGCTTCGCCGCATGAAGAATCGGAAAGCTGTCGGACCCGATGGAGTCCCCATCGAAGCCTGGAAGGCGATGGGTCCTCGCGGTGTGGGCATCTTAGTAAACCTTTTTAACCGCATACTCCTCAGCGGGCAGATCCCAAACCAATGGAGACTGAGTATAATTACTCCAGTCTTCAAAGGTAAGGGGTCAGTGCAGGAGTGCGGGAGCTACCGCGGTATTAAGGTGATGTCCCACACCATGAAGATCTTCGAGAGGATTATAGACTCTCGGATCCGGCAGGAGTGTACTCTCTCGGAGTGTCAATATGGGTTTCGCCCTGGTCATGGGACCACGGACCCTGTTTTTGCCCTGAGGGTTGTCGCAGAAAAATACAGGTCGAAGAACACGCCTCTGCACTGTTTGTTTCTAGACATGCAGAAGGCCTTCGACTGTGTTCCTCGTGCGATGATCTGGTGGGCACTGCGGTCCAAAGGGTTTCCAGAGGTCTATATTGACACTATCCGGGACATGTACTGTGACTCCGATTCAATGGTTCGGACTGCTGTTGGCGACACGAAACCCTTCCCCATCACCGTCGGGGTACACCAGGGTTCGGTCCTTAGTCCGCTTCTGTTCAGTGTAATATTAGACGAATTGTCGGACAGCATCAGAAACCCACATGAGCAGCCTCCATGGTTGCTCATGTATGCTGACGATATTGCGCTGGCAGACGCGGACAGGGGCAGATTGGTGCGACGTGTAAAGGCGTGGAAGGAGACGCTTGAGAACGGCGGTCTGAAACTAAATGTGGCGAAGACCGAGTACTTGGCAATAAACTCGACAGATCCCACATCCGTCCGCATAGGCGGTGATTTGGTCGAGCGCACGGACCAGGTTAAATACCTGGGATCTGTTTTTCACACGTCCAATGACATCGATTGCGATGTTAAGTCACGCATTGCTGCCGCGTGGGCCAAATGGCGGGAGATGACCGGTGTCATTTATGACCCTAAAATGCCGATCCGGTTGAAGGGACAGGTCTACAAAACCATTATTAGACCTGTCCTTTTACATGGCAGTGAGACGTGGCCGATATTGGAGCGACACAAGCAGGAGCTGCGTGTCACGGAAATGAAGATGCTGCGGTGGATGTGTGGGGTCACGCGGATGGACCGCGTGAGAAACTCTCGCATCCGCGGCAGCCTTCACGTCCGTGACATTGCAGACAAGTTGCAAGAGTGTCGCCTTCGTTGGTATGGTCACGTCTTGCGGCAACCGCCGGGCTACGTAGGTAACAAATGTCTGGGCATGTCAGCCCCGCCGGGTCCCGGTAAGAGGGGAAGACCCAAGAAGTGCTGGCTTGACGTCGTAAGGGATGACATGCGTGCCAATGGTCTCACTACAGGGGATGCCGAAGACCGTGCGAAGTGGAGGAGAAAATGTAGGAAAGCGGACCCCGGGCGTCGCGAGACGCATCTGGGACAGACGCTCGGATGATGATGATGACCAAAGAGCGCTCGTAGTATTTTTTATAAAGCAATACAGTCGAGTGAACGGCAGTATGCCATTTTTAAATTCAGCTTGTTCATAGTGTTTTTTTTATATACCACCAGTGGCAGACAGGCATAAAGCCCGTGTAATTTATTATGAAATACTGAAAGGAACAATATTTTTGGATTAATAAACATTATTTATTATTATAAAAGTAAAAAGAAATGAAAGTACTCGGATATCCAGACATGCGTGTATGAAGCGATTGATGAATCTACAAGAAGCGAAAGAAGTATGCATGGCGAGCTGTCGTCTCTGACTATCCCGTCAGGGATACAGCGTGAAGATAGTTGAGTATGTTTTTATATTATTATACCTTTGCACCAAATAGGCACTCTTACTCAGAACTCACCCCTTGCTGCGCTAGATCCAGAGACATTTCAGCGCAGAGCGTGGTTTTACCGCAGCCCGTGGGGCCCGTCAGTACTGTGAGTTCTCCTCGCCTGTGTCCACCCAGCAAGCGAGTCAGCGCAGGGAAACGGCGCCATTTCGTACCACGCACCTATATTGAAATTAATAAATATAATTGGGACATAATTATTACGTTTCTCGGCTTAAGGGTATCTTCCTTTTTTTTTCAAGATACCCGGTCTGTTAACTCTAGGTATTGTAAATTCTGCTCTAGAGGGACTTGTTGACTTGTTTATTATTGTTATGTCGTTTCTTTATAAATTTTTTACTTTCTTACACACCGGGTCGCCAATGCTAAAATTAGCTAGTTTTCTGCCCCTCAGCTAGGTTGAAAGCCTTATGGTCATGTTGAAAAAAAAATTACCATCAAGTAGTAATAAATATAATAATAATAAAAATAGCCTATATTTGTCCATTCAACACGGCCATAGCTTTATAGGTCGCTACATCCTGCGCCTGTACATTTCAACACGGCAATGGGCTCACCACCTGTTACCTAGGACAAAAATGCATACGGTAAAATGTGGGCGTATAGTATGCCTCTGCCTACCTCTTCGGGAATAAAGGCGTGACAATATGTATGTATGTTGTTGCAAACGTACACAATTCAGGTAATTATTTTCGATACAGGAGGGCCGCATACCTCATTGTCACCTTAACAGTATAAAAAACAGCAATTATTTCTAAGGATACAAACGTTTACTGGTGGCGTTAAAACAGTACCTTATCAACATTGGTAACTTCGAAGTAGACATCGTCCCTTAGCGCGGCGAATGTTGTGATGGAGCGATGTGCGGCCGGCTTCGCCTCTGACACTAATGACTTTAGCGGAAGGTTTGCTGCTGCTGCCTCTGATGCCGTTACCAAACCATCAGTTGGCCTATGGATATAAGACCAGAATAAGCTATTTATTTATGTAGGAAAGTAGAGGGTAGTAGGGGTTCAAGAGTAGACCGATGCTTTTATAAGAAGATTACGTGAGCATATAACCTACTCAAAAACGTAAAGGTCAAATGTACTCAGATACCGTGAAGCGATCTGCTGTAGAAATTTTTCAAGCCGCCTATAAAGGCTTTCAACTGGGCTTAACGACTGCCATTTTACTGGCAACCTAGATCAACGGCTTAACGTGTCTTCCGAAGCCAGAAATGCTTGCAAATGTAAATGCTACAAAGTTTTCACCTATCCAAGGACCAGCCATAGCGTAAGTTGCTTAACGCAGTGATCGTGTACAGAACACTGAGTTAGCGAGGCCACGAGCGCTTCAATTCTATTTCATAATATTAATAATTCTTAATGTTAAATAAATAACCCGTTACTTTAAGACGTAAATACCTAAACTACACTTACGTTAATTTGGGTTTGTGGCATTACTGTGTAAAAATGTCCCAAAAGGGAAAAAAAAATATTGAACTGTGAAATTTTAATGAAGTCATCATCATCTGAACGCGTGCCCCGGTTGCGTCTGGCGACGCCGAGTCCGCTTCCTACTTTTTTTCTTTTAATTTCTTTTTTCTAAATTTCAATGGAGTACTTGGTTTAAATTAATATGGAATTTTATTTAACAGTTAAAAGTACTGTGACATACCTAACAAATCGACACCTTTCTTCACCCAATTTCTCAGCCACGGCTCTCATGTTGTCCCAGTCACCCCATAGACACAATTTCGGGTAACATTCTAATGTTGGCAACACTATCGGAGGCAGGCTGCAATTACTCAACCATACAAGTGTTCCTAGAATCAGATAAATACGTATTAGTTACCTACAACCTACTAATATTATAAACGCGAAAGTTCGTAAGAATGGATGTTTGTTACTCTTTCACTGGATGGATTTTGATGAAACTTTACAATAATATAGTTTACACATCAGAATAACACATAGGCTACTTTTTTATCCTGGGAACAAGTTCCTGTGGGTAACGAGTACGGGAAAATTTCACCACGCGTGCAGAGCCGCGGGCGTCAACTAGTGTTACCTAAATGTTATCTATGTTCAGACTGGGAGTAAAATGACCACCAAAATCTTTATGTTCATATGTCATAGTTAACATTCCAAAGTAATTTCTAAAATAACATTATCCAGGACACAAAACCCTTTCTAGTTACCTTCAGGGTAAATCAGGGCTTCATCCTTAGCCCATACCAAACATTAGATTGTAAATTAATGTAGGCACGGCCAGCACTACTCTAAAGAAAGAGTAGTGCTGGAAATGCTTACATCCATTTATAATCCGTATTACCACAAGAAAAATCACTTGTGCCATAATAAAAATAAATATGGATAAACCGCGGGCTCTTACTGATTAAATAACAAATAATCAGTATAATTCATTCAATGAATTTACCAGGAATTTTTTGAGCAGCTAAATTTAAAACGTCTTGTATTGTAGGAACTAGAATTGCTTGATCATTTCGGCTGACTTTCGGAGCTCTGCATGAGAATAACCCAGCTGTGTGAAGCCCAAAGCTTTCAGTTTCATCTTCTCGTCCAGCTTGGACTTTCCGATACCCTACGATGAGGTCCAAGGAGTTTTTTAATGGATAATACAATGATGTGCGATCGGATGAGACTCTTACATCTGATAATAATTTATTGGCATCAGAATGAAACTGCAACAAAAATAGTGAAGCATTACTTGACTGCTACAAAAGTAAACAGTATTATTCAAAAATACAATAGTTAGTTTTCTTTGGTAATAGTATATTCATTGGTAGTATTACCTGAAAAGTTTTCAGGGAGTCTTGGGTTTTAATATAACTTTTCTGAATTTGAACTTCAGCACTTCACTTCTACTGCTAATGCTACCTTATTCAGAGAATAGTACCTTACAGATTTTTGGAAAAAATAACTCATTTAGCACTGACTATGAGGTAAAAACCATTCTTATAGGTACCGCACTTCAAGATGCAAAAATGCACAAATACTGCCATCTAGCAGAATATTGTGTTGTATATCCCTAGAATAGTTCGAATTAGATATGAATCTCTGTGAATAATACTATCCATTTGAATAAATAAATTACTTAGGTGGTACGATGCGGATTTGCCATTCAGTGCCTTGAAAGTTAATAATTAATTCTAAAATCGTATTTCTCAATGTTTATACAGATTATTACTTACAGGGAATTCAAATAGCCTAAATAAGTCTAATACTTCTGTATCATTCAATGTATTCAATGGAGTAGTTTCATTAATTACAGTCTGCCAGTCTTTTTGAGATTGTTCTGCTTCTCGTTGACATTTCTCAATGAAGTCTTTGATTGTTGCTTCAACTTTGGCTTTTTTTACAAGTCTCTCCATTATAGTCCAATCCCCATGGACATTGCATTTAGGACAGATGAAATATCCTGTAAATTGTATTATTTCACATCATATAAATACTTTGTAACAAAAATCACAAATAAAAAACCATTTCTTTTAATTAGCACTAACATGAAGTTATTTATTGAAGCTATGTATATCATACACAAGAAAATTGTTTGGAAACCACACTAATTGACTACAGTAATAAAAATAAGTAAGAAGAGTAAGTAAGTTATTGCAAGGATTTTTACTGGTACAAATTTAAATCAAGAATGGTATAAACGACTGCATCCGAGACTCGTCTTGGCTTGGTACTCGGAGAAATTGTTTTTGTTTTTCTTCAAGGTATATATTTATATATTCATCACGCTTTATCCCCGAAGGGGTGGCAGAGGCATATTATATGCCCACTTTTCACCGTGTGGATTCCTGTCCCACGTAATAGGTGGTGAGCCCATTGCCGTGTTGAAATAGACAGACGCAGGTTGTGGCTACCTGCTGTTGACATTTTTAAGCCGCCCATAAGGCCTTCAACCAGGCTTAACGACTACCATTTTACTGGCAACCGGGACCAACGGCTTAACGTGCCTTCCGAAGCACGGAAACGCTCGCAAATGTAAATGCCACAAAGTTGCGTAACTCAGTGATCGTTTACATAACACTGAGGCCGCGGGGCCACGAGCGCTTCTAGGTCCTTTCTCCTTTCTTCAAGGTCTTCAGTAATATCATATGGTTTCTAGGATATGTTTACAAACATGACTTACCGGTAGTTTTATTGATGTATACTTTACTGTCGACACATTTTTGCTCGCCTGAACATATTGAACATTTTGTGGTAACGGTAGTGTATCCATCTTGCACGGCAAACCCTTTTTGTCGCAACAATTTCCGTATATCTATTACTGTTATTTTCGGTATATCATTTAGGCCTACATTATGTATTTCTCTAATATAAGCAGACTTGTATACATTTATTATATTCCTTAGAGAATTACGCTTAATACTATTCATACATTGCTGTAACATCATTAAACTTTCAAAAATATTGCATGTAAAATATTTATTTTAAACTAACTAAAGTTTACACAAAACCAAAACATAATATTTATCAAAAATGACACTCCTGACTCTATTGACATTGACAGCCGATGAATCATTTTGACATTTACAGCTCTATGATTCGTTTCCTTGGGGGTAGTAGCACAGCCGAAAGACATACAGTCAGTCGACGAAGCTGTCTAGACAGAGCAATCGTGCGGAGGACAAGGGACGAGACGCGGGAGGGTTTGTCCCGAGCTGCGAACAATATGTTGTTAGTGGCTCGGGACAGTCTTTCAGGGCTGACGCATTCAGGACCGCTTGCTATGATTTTTGAATTTTCTTATAGATTTCTTTAATTCATGGGGTTTTTAATATTCTAAATAGAAATTTCGTGTTCATTTTGCAATCCAATATGGCCGCCGCGCCGTGGATATAAAATTTCATGTTGGGTATCGTATAAGGGGTTTTTTAGTATGCTAAGTACGAATTTCGTGTTAATTTTGCAATCCAATATGGCCGCCGAGCCGTGGTTATAAAATTTCATGTTGGGTATCATATAAGGGGTTTTTTGGTATGCAGAGTACGAATTTAGTGTTAATTTTGCAATCCAACATGGCCGCCGCGCCGTGACTTTAAAATTTCATTCTGGGTATCCTATAAGGGGATTTTTGGTATGCTGAGCACGAATTTCGTGTTAATTTTGCAATCCAATATGGCCACCGCGCCGTGGTTTTAAAATTTCATGCTGGGTATCGTATAAGGGGTTTTTTGGTATGCTGAGTACGAATTTCGTGTTAATTTTGCAATCCAATATGGCCGCCGCGCCGTGGATATAAAATTTCATGTTGGGTATCGTATTAGGGGTTTTTTGGTATGCTGAGTACGAATTTCGTGTTAATTTTGCAATCCAATATGACCGCCGCGCCAACTGTTATAAATTTCATGTTGGGTATCGCATAAGATTATTATGGTATGCGGAGCCACACATTTGGGATTATAACTATACTCTATACTATGTTATCCTGTGTTCAAGTTTTTCGTCATAATTAATATTTAAACTTGTTCAAAGCGTAACCAATATTTTTTTGTTGAAAACAACAGTAGCATTAAGTACAGTTAGTCAAAAACCGAAAATATTTATCATTAACTCATTTACTACTAATAATATACCTAATATACCCGACGAACTTCGTATCTCCATAGAATTTGGTTTTTTTTTCCTTAGAGTGCTCATGGGGGCGGAGACAAATTGAACAAATTAATAATAATAATAATATACCCCTCGAGGACAGTTGTAATCTTTTATAGGATTAACGCAACCCTATGAGGGTATAGTAGATTCGCTTTTTGAGTCATCCACTTTCTGATATTCACAAAAAAATGTATCAGAAAGTTATTGAAAAGCTCACATCCGCAGGGCAGCATGTGGCGAGCTGAATGTGCGTGGCTACACATCGGTCCCGATTCCTCAGAGTTTTGTTGCCCTTCTGCACCGGTTAGCATTTAATGGGCTAACGGGTGAGCAGTGAGAGTGCTACTCCCGGGAGTGCAGCAAATCTCAACTTTGGCTTGCCTTAATTGGCCGGTCAGAGGGAGGGAGCCAGAGCTATATGCTCGGGGGTGGAAGTGTCATTTTCAAGGGCATAACTACGGGGAAGCCCGCTCCAGGTCTGACCCGCGATGGTGAAACCGGCGCCGCACCGCTCGACACCCCAAGCCGCTCACACCTGTCGCCTTACAGGCTTATCATGCCTATGGCGATTGTATAGGGGGCCCATCTAGTGAGTTGGCGAGTCACCGTCTGCCAAAATTTGGATAATCAGATATTAAAATGGCAGACGCCGCCTTTATCCATAGTTATAATTACCTAGTTCATCAAACCCCCAACCCAATAGCCCATTTCTTAGTTAGCACATTTTACAATAGTTTAACTCCCATTGGAGGTGATCCATTATCGTTCTTCTACATAAGGCGGGCGTGGACTGTCTGCAGTGGGGGTCCCATTTCCTTTTAGATTAAAATTCTCAAAGGGCCTCTGCGTGTTGGACCAGTATGTCCCCATGTACGCCTACCAAAAACTCGGGTATCTTCATAAAAAAAAAGAAGATACCCGTGAAAAGAAGAAACATAATAATATGAGATCACATATGTCAGCTCACCCTTGTTTGAATTCCCAGTTCCCATCTCCAGCTTTCAGTTTCCATTTCTCATCCCTACTTCTCATCCCAGTGTCAGTGCTGCCAACTTTGAGCAAAGTATTTGAAAAAATAATCTTGAATCAAATGCTATCCCATTTTAATAGTCATAAAATACTCCATGCGAATCAATTTGGGTTTACGAAAGGGCGCTCAACTTCCGATGCTGGTGTTGAGTTATTAAAATGTATTCATGAAGCATGGGAAGACAAGCACGATGCATTAGGTATATTTTGCGATCTATCAAAGGCTTTTGATTGCGTTCAACATGAAACGCTGTGCAGGAAACTACACCACTATGGAATAAGAGGCAAAGCTCTCGACCTTCTGTCTTCATATTTGAACAATAGAATACAGAGGGTCGATATTAATGGTACACGTTCTGTAGGATCCATGGTTACAATGGGTGTGCCGCAAGGCTCGATACTTGGGCCATTCTTGTTCCTCATTTATATTAATGATTTACCATTTTATGTAGGGGACAGGAATAGGATTGTTTTGTTTGCAGATGACACCTCATTAATTTTTAAAATTAAAAGACAATTAGATAACTATGACGATGTAAACAATGCAATTGCAAGAGTAGTTCATTGGTTCAGGTCAAATAATCTTTGCCTCAATGAAAATAAAACTAAATGTATAAAATTTACTCTACCAAATGTAAAACAAGTTGCGGCCAATGTTCAACTGAATGGACAAGTGTTAGAGTTTGTAGAATCAACTGTGTTCCTAGGTATAACTATTGATGCCAATTTGCAGTTGGGCCCACACATAGAAAAGACAGCCTCTAGATTAAGTTCGGCTGCATACGCTGTAAAAAAGATCAGGACTCTAACAGATGTGGATACGGCTAGAATGGTTTACTTCAGCTATTTTCATAGTATTATGTCTTACGGTATTCTCCTTTGGGGGAGTGCTGCAGATTTAAATATTATTTTTGTTCTACAAAAGCGGGCTGTACGCGCTATTTATAATTTGGGCCCCAGAGTTTCTCTCCGAGAAAAAATCAAAGAAGTAAATATTCTAACCGTACCATCACAATACATTTTTGCCAATCTTATGTATGTCCAGAAAAATCTATCACAGTTTTCTAAACTCTGTGATAAACATAATATAAACACTAGAAATAAAAATAATCTTTCAGTCCACCACAGTCGACTACATAAGATTGGCGATTCTTTCCAGGGTAACTGTATACGCTTTTACAACAAGCTTCCCTGTGACCTGAGAAATTTACCTTTAAATAAATTTAAAAAGTTTATTAAAAGCAAGCTTTGTGAAAAAGGTTTTTACTCCGTTACAGACTATTTGCAGGACAGGGACGCCTGGAAATGATCTGCTGGCAAAGTGAAATAATATTAAATTGTAAATAGGCCATCAAAAAAAAAAGCCTTCCTAAGTTTCTTACCGGTTCTTCTCAGGTGGGCCGCGTTCCGAACCGGTGGTCGCTTTAAATATTTTAAATAGGGTATGACATTTTGTAAGCGCCGTTAAAATGGTCTATGCAAAATAAAGATATTTTTATTTTATTTTATTTTTATTTTATCGTCAATTCCTATTACTGGTTCATGCTCCCATTCCCTTGATTTTTTTATAACGACACGGTGGCCATTATGGATTGCGAAATTAACACGAAATTCGTGCTTAGCATACCAAAAAGCCCCTTATACGATACCCAACATGAAATTTTATAACCACGGCGCGGCCGCCACATTGGATTGCAAAATTAATACTAAATTCGTACTCAGCATACCAAAAAATCCCTTATTCGATACCCAACGTGAAATTTGAAAAGCACGACGCGGCGGCCATATTGGATTTCAAAATTAACACGAAATTCGTACTCAGCATACCAAAAAACCCTTTATACGATACCCAACATCAAATTTTATAAGAATAGTTCGGCGGCCATATTGATTGCTGGAAACCCCATAATTTTATATCTATTTCGCGGCAGCCATTTCGTAAACGCTTTCTCATAAAAAAAACTATCGATTCGACATGAAATGAACCTTATTTACTTCCATGTGCGGCAATTGATGAAATCTCAGATCCTTTTTTTTAATCCGGTATTTATATTATTGATTTATTATATATACATACTAGTTGACGCCCGCGGCTTCGCCCGTGTAGAGAAGTTTTCCCGTTCCCGTTTCCCATAAGAACTTGTTCCCGGGATAAAAAGTATATGTGTTATTCCGATGTTTAAGCTATATTATTGTAAAGTTTCATTAAAACCTATTCAGTAGTTTTTACGTGAAACAGTAACAAACATCTCTACAAACTTTCACATTTATAATATTATTAAGATATTATATTATAATGTTGATAGTTGATTTACTTTGTTTGTTTAGTTGATAGTGACGAGTTAATAAATAAATTATAAAGAACATCAGCCTTGTATACTTGTGACAACCCTACAAGCATCACTGTCTAGACGTTGTCGGCATTTTTGTCAACTTCAAAGGCGTAACGCTACTGATAGGTTTACTCTTTATACTGTGGTAGTAGGGTAGTAGCAGGAGCATTTAAATTCTAATTTATACTAGCTGACCACCGCGGCTTCGCCCGTGACATACTTCGAAACCCCGTCGCACCCTTTTATTCCCGTCGCATATTACTTGGTAGTAGGTACCTAATCTTATTCAGTAATCAGAAAGGAGATCGCCAGACTTCGCGATCCACGTCCAGGCATATTTCTTTAGCTTCCTGCAGATTAATTAATCGTTTCTTACATGCAAGTCTGGGTATAACAGTACTTTTAACCTTTCCGTTTTTGAGCAATCTGCTCACGTGGTCTTCCTAGATAAGTCTCGGTCTACCATAACTCCTTCTACTATCTACTTTATATTCTTCGTCAATGGTTCCTCACTCATTAGTTAGGTGTGTCCAAATCAACGGAGCATGCCCTTTTTCAGCGTAATACCGACACTTTCTTACATACCTGACATATTGCATAACACTTCACCACTTATTCGGTAGACCAACTTTACGGTACACAATTTTCGAAGTGCATCACATTTCCACAGCATTCAATTTATCTTTTGATATACCCAGGTTGCACTACCGAAAAGCCACATTGGCACTACGACTGCGTTATAAATCGCGAGGCCTGTTTCTTTTACGATGCTTTGTTGCTTTACTAATTAGGACAAAGCACTCGGTTTCTGGCAGCTAATCGCAGTTACTTTTGAAGCGCTCGTGGCTTCGTGGTCGGTAAACGATCACTGAGGTACGCAACTTTCACTATGGCTGGTCGTCGGATGGGTGACCACTTTGTGGCATTTACATTTGCGAGCGTTTCCGTGCTTCGGAAGGCACGTTAAGCCGTTGGTCCCGGTTGCCAGTAAAATGGCGGTCGTTAAACCTGGTTGAAGGCCTTATAGGCGGCTTAAAAAATTTCAACAGCAGGTAGCCACAACCTGCGTCTATTTCAACACGGCAATGGGCTCACCACCTATTACGTGGGACAGGAATCCACACGGTGAAAAGTGGGCATATAATATGCCTCTGCCACCCCTTCGGGGATAAGGCGTGATGGATATTTATTTATTTTATTTTATTTAATCACATCTTCCACAAGATGCTTTATTTTGTAAATTTCTGTCCTTTACTGTTTTTTTTTATTTCTATAACTTAATTGCGGGTCGCCACAGCCTGTCCATTTCAACACGGCAATGGGCTCACCACCTGTTACATGGGACAAAAATGCAATCGGTGAAATGTAGGCGTTTAATATGCCTCTTCCTACCCCTTCGGGGATGGAGGCATGACGGTAGTAAGTCTGTAAATTCGTTATTGAAATAATTTACAAGACTAACAGTGCCGTTTGTGTGTCAAAGAATTTCTCCCAATGAAGTTGACCGTCAAGTTTCCCATAAGACATTACCACAATTAAATAAAAATAAAAAGAGGTAATAGTCTAAAACAAATTTATATTCCCCTGTGAATACATCTTTTCAGATGCACTGATAGTTTATTTCTTAACGCGAATGAGCAGTAGTCACTGACCTCCATACATACAAGTACGCCAGTGGCAGTAGTCTATTTGCTGTAGGTTCTAGAGCACTCTGCGAAACTCATCGTGGTCGATTAAATCAATAGCAGATTGGAAGCGAATATGGCAAAATTATCTAAGCAATTCCACTGTTATAATTATTTTACTGTAAAATAGTGCCACACTTTTATGCCGAGATAAAAAGTATGTGTAATACTTTGAAGATAACCGTGAAATCGATACGATAATTTTTCGAAATTTGCTTTTATTTTCTGTTACTTAAATCAGCCCTTACGACTTCCAAATTATTTTCATGAAATACGTAGACATGAAATGAAAGAAAACAAGAATATTTATACTTATATTTATAAATTAACTAAATTTATTTACAAAATAACTTACAAAAACCTGCATGATATAAACATTGTATCATAAATGATTTTTATGTTGCATACATAATTTGTATGTGAAGTGGTTCTTCAATAAGGATATGATTCCAAATTCGCGTCCCTATTTTACAAAATATTTTATAAAGATATAATTTGACAAAACAGATACAAAAAGATTATTCTGGAAATAAAACAATAAATACAAACAATTATAAGATTCATATCCACGATGCAGCATATTACATAATTACATGAAAAGCGTGAAGACGGTATTATTTTATCAACTATCCAGATATTTTTCTATACATTTAACAGCTGGTGAGCTTGGTCAGCGGTTGATTACTTTATATTTTTAGTGTTAATTCCGAGGAACTAGAATCGAAATCACAATTCAATTAGTCATTTTTGAGACAGTAATTGTAAGTATTTATAAATACCAGATTATTTTTTTCATAATGAATGTCATATTTAGAGTTAACTAATAAAATGGAGTTACACAAAGTCTTTATTTTTCTCACTAGATATTATTAGAAACAATATTATCCTTAGTAAACATAATAAAGGAATTTATATATTTGGTTCTTTAAATTCAGATCGGAGAAAGCAATGAGGACATAATAATTAATTACAATTTAGTGCTATTAATGCTGTTTATGCTGTTGATTGATGACACTTGGTGGAACTTGCTACACAGCCTGAATATAAACACTTGAACTGTTCTACTTATTTACTATCTAAACCTGACCGGTTTCGCCTTACGGCATTTTCAAAGGTTAGTACATATTTTATGCATCTCGGATGACATCACTGAGTACATTATGTTAAGTTGTAACAACAACGGTTTGACTGTGGGTAAATAGAAATTTCATGATAACACTCAATAATTTTCCCCCAAAATTAGGGAGAATACTAATTGTTGTTACAATTTAACTTATTGTACGCAATAATGTATGTAACGCATAAAATATGTGCTACCCTTTGAAAATGCCGTAAGGCGAAACCGGTCAGGTGTAGATAGTAAATAAGTGGAACAGTACAAGTGTTTATATTCAGGATGATATTAATGCTCATCATTCGTTTATATGTTACGACCAAAAGTGACTTAACTTGAAAATAAAAACACTAACTTGGCCGGTTAATCTTAGATTTATGTTTACACATATATAACCTATACACATAATAATCACACAAGTCGACATACTATTCGCTGACTTTTCCCAGTTATATTTTATTACAAGTTGAATCAGACTGGGGCAAGTTACCCTACCCTTTTGTTGTTTATTTTTATTGAAATATTCAAGGTGCCCATTTACTGATTCAGTAGCAGCCGGGACCAGCGGCTTAAGCACGGAAATCTACATTTAGGCTTAACACATATTCTGGATATTTGTATGGTCATTACCGCCTACATAATTATGTAAATACTGTAATAAAATACCATATAGTTTCGTCAAAATATACAATACAGAGTCAATCTTTAAAAAGGTTATAATTAATAAGGCGGCTGATACTGTTGTTGTCGCTGCAAGTGTTGCACCAGTGGTCCCTGTTGCTGTTGTTGTTGCATTGCCATCATCTGTTGCCGCATGCGCTGTTGCGTGATTTGTTGCTGGTATTGCGCGCTCTGTTGCGGTTGCATGCCCCTAGGGTAAGGCGGTGCGGGCCCTCCCATACCACTCATCGTCACGTTCGGTGCCTGCTAGATATATTAAATGTCACATTACTAGATATGTTAACCTTTAACTATAGACATAGGGTCTCACAGACCCCTTTATATGTTACGGCTAAAAGGGACTTAACTTAAAGTAATAACACTTATAATAACCCTTTTGTAGTATATGATTTGTGTGCCCATCTCCTCCCACCGACCCCAAGCGTCTGTCGGTTACAGTAGCTTCAGTTTTAGTCGTGAAACTGTAAATAAATATTATTTCCACGGCTGCATGACGCGTGAGTTAAATTTGAGTGAGGTCTGTGAGACCCTACCACTTTTGTAAATTAATGAAGTCGACGTCATGGTTTATCAGGAAAATATTACAATGGTAAATCATCAGGTAACAGATTAAATCCGACTAATATTATAAATGTGAAAGTTGAGAACAAACCACATTCTAAAACTATTACTAACCTGCATGTAAGGTGCACGAGGATTCTGCCTCTGTAGATACGCTTCTTGACTTGCACGACCACTCATCATATTCTAGAAAATAAGAGTTAAACATTAACCTTGAAAAGTACAATGGAATTGAAAGAACGATAGTTATTAATGTGTAATCTTACAACGATAGTTATTAATGTGTAATCTACAGGCGAGACGATATGTATGTACGTATGTATTTGGGTGAAAGTAAACGTTAAGGAATCTTAATTTACATAGATAAATTAGCTGCATTTTTAGTATACTTGGGATAGTTTTATTTTTAATATAGAAGAAAGTTAAACAATTTTTTTGACGGTGAATTGATTTATTATATTCAAGCGTTTTAAGGCATGCTGTACTAAATTTGTTACTAATTAATATAATACGTTTCGTACCTGCTGGAATGTCTGTTGTCCTGGGAATCCTCCCATAGCATTAGCCCCTTGGGGACCCATCGATCCTCCTTGAGTATTCATACCGGCCATACCACCTTGACCCATTTGCCCCATCTGTCCCATAGATTGTCCCATTTGCCCCATGCCTTGACTCATCTGGCTCATACTCTGGGACATTTGGGGTGGTTGGCCAACGCCTTGGTTCATTTGACCAACGTTTTGACCTATACTGTTTACACTCTGGGCCATGGGATTGACTTGTTGACCCATTTGGTTTACACTTTGACCCATTCCCTGAAATAATTGAAAATATAACATCTTAATATCAAAATAAATACGTAGACTATCTCGATTCAATTTCGAATAAGCAAATAACTTAAAAGTATATACAGTGTGTCCTAAAATGAAAATGGTATACGGCATCAGGTTAATTTTTGTTAACTTGGATTCATAGTTTTAAAAGTTCTCATGGATTATTGTAAGTTTAAAATGTTTGTGTTTTGGGAGTATATATTATTATTCCGTCGATATTGGTAGCAACTTATCTTATCTAAACTAACTCCCCGTTATTCATTGAGTTTTGAGACACACTGGATAGAAAAGACACACTGGATAGAAACGAAAACGATTATAAAATAGACTAGTCGATAATTAGATTCGTACCTGATTCATCATTTGTTGCTGTCCACCTTGCATCATCTGTTGCCCATACCCACCATAGCCTTGCTGCATACCCCCATATTGTCCAGCAAACATCTGGCCACCCATACCACCCATCTGGCTTGCACCCATTTGCGCAGCACCCATCTGTGCTGCACCCATCTGGTTACCTCCCATTTGTCCGCCTGCCATTTGTCCACCGGCCATTTGTGATGGCATTTGAACGCCTCCCATTTGTCCCATAGTTGACATGCCACCCATCGGATTCATTTGCCTTAAAGAGTAAATAGTTTTTTAGTCAGGTAACATTATATGCTCGTAGTGATAGACTGATAGCTCTGGATCAACTTCTAGATCGGTATGAAATTGCAACATACTCGGTTGTTTGTTTCTTTACCTGCGCTAACATAGATACGATACAACTTCAGAGGAAAAATAAACGTATCACGATTTTCAATTATCAGAAATGTCTAACATGTTATAATTAAAGAAAAAAATAATGTACCATGTTTTTATAATGGACTAAAAGTACCTTTTTCAACATTTTCATGCATTGTCATCCACTTCTGAATTATAATCCAAATTTCATCTAACACATTAGGAACTTACAAAATCCCACCCAAAGAAACATACAAGAAGGTGAGATAAAACAACACGGTAAAAAGAATTTTCTTCAAATCAGATCCAATGAAAAACCTACATATTTATAGTGATAACTTTTATATGAAATACTAATAATTTTATAACTAACTAACTAATTATCTTCACGCTGTATCCCTGACGGGATAGTCAGGACTGTAGTAAGGCGTAATAATAATAATTTTATATTACGCATAAAACTATAAGATGAAAAGAAAATCAACTTACGCTGACTGCATGGCGCCCATTTGGTTGGGCTGCATTTGTCTCATGGGCTGCCTAGGGAACGGAGCTCTTGCATGAGGTGCACCCGGGTATCCGCCGGTCTGCATAGAAATAAGTAAAAAGTTTTATAATGTATGGCAAATGGCAATGGCTTGTGAGTATTTTGTTTAATGAAAGTGAAAATGCTATAAAGTAATGTAAACAAGGGACATATTGAAGACTATTTGGTATTCAATTAACATTTATTTGAAAACATCTTAATTCGATGGAACTTTCCAATGTACCCAACAGTCCTGAACCCGATTCTCATCCGATCATATGATAGCTTGTTGACGCCCGCGATTCCACCCGCGCGGTGAACATATCCCGTTTCTCACAGGGACTTGTTACCGGGGTAAAAAGTATGTATATTCTTATGTGTAAGCTAAATTATTGAAGAGTTAAAAAAACCATTCTGTAGCTTTATGCGTGAAAGAAAACCAAACATGCCTACATTCTTTCACACAAACTTTAGCATATGTAATATTTTAGCAAGTTTATAGACATTTGACGTTCATTGAAATCTGACTTATAGAAATAGGAAACAAGGTTATTTCGGAGTGTAGTGTATCCGAAAATTGTACTTCTGCTCTACAGTTACTATTTACATAAACAAAGTCCTAAGTGAGTCTTCTGTACGTATAGTATTATTATTATTATTTTTTATACCACCGAGATGGCAGACAAGCATACGGCCCACTTGATGGAAAGTGGTCGCCGTAGCCTATGGACGTTTGCAACACCAGGGGTGCAGCACTCGCGCTGCCGACCCTTTATAAACCTTCTAAAACCGCTTTTGAATTACCTCATACTATAGACGTTCGGGAAAACCCAGGCAGGGAGCTCATTCCACAACCTAAGCGTACGCAAAATAAAGCCTTTATCGGACCTAACTGTATGTGAGCGCTCCGGACGCAAAGTGTGAACACTTTTCTTTGACAGTAAATGGAAGCGATCATAATAACCGAGATTATTAAAAAAATTTGAAGTAAAAAATTGTCTCTATGACCAAAAATTACCTGCATCTGGGTCATTTGATTGAAAGGAACTCGCGCTCGTAGCATATTGCTGAGCGCCTGCTTCGACTGGTTGTTCGACGGCGGCGCCACACCTCGTTGATTAACGTTAGCTGTAATAAAGAGTTTCCATGGAAAATGTGGGCGGGTTTTTTAAAATTGTTTTCTAAATAAATGTATCCTGTCTATGAATTTTTTTTTTCTAATCAAATTCTTTTTGGAGCTTTGTCTCTTCAGACAATGTCCCTCCAAAGTTTCTCTCTGGGTAAAATTGTATGAAGATAAACGTCACTTACCAGGTCCAGGCCCAGGCTGGTTATAGTAGTTCTGACCGGGTGGAGGGAACCACTGTTGCTGCTGTTGCAGGAACTGCGGCTGCTGTTGAGGCGCGGGTTGCATGCCGGGAGTACCCACTCCACTCTGCGGTGGAACTCCGTTCGTCTGGAACGACAAACAAATTACATACATACATATTGTCACGCCTTTATCATCGAAGGAGTAGGCAGAGGCATACTACATAAAATACTATACGCCCACATTTCACCGTATGCATTTTTGTCCCACATAACAGGTAGTGCGGCCATTGCCGTGTTGAAATGGACAGGCGCAGGCAAATTATTCAAACAAATTATACGTCAGAATCGTAGCAAAGGCTTAATTAATCCCGTCGTTTTACAATAATGTTTGAATATTTGGTCGATTTGTTGATATTTATAATAACTGCTCCGCTCTCCACAGTAGTAGCGTGATGATATATAGCCTATAGAAATATACGTGTATTGAGCCAGCAATACTACAAATGATTTATGTTTATATAGCTAGCTAATCTACAAATGACAAGATTTGTACAAGCCTTGTACTGAAAATTGCATTTAGGAAACTGTGATGTACTTACCGGCGTAGTAGGTTTAGATTTTTTGATATTTTTGCAAGGAGCATTGCGTGCTCTGGTTTTGCCAGCCCCAGTAGGACTTGAATCTAAGCTGCCGTTTTCCTGAATAAATAAAAGTTATTCATGAAAAAATTTTATTCCATAATTGGAAACGAAGAAATAAGTGCAACTTCAATAAGTCTATGCAAAAATCTTCACAACAAACATTCAATCGTGTCGTAAAATATAGATTTTCAGAATATTTAACATGTACACTTTTGATACAGTGAGTATTGTGTCGTGATCGAGTTAAACGAACTATAAGGAGGTTAGAACGATATATATGTGCTAGTAACAATATTTCAACCGCAGTGGCTCCAGTTACACCGTGATCATGGCGCTTGCAACAGTGCCGAAATATCGGTAAATATCCCGAAAATCAATATTTTACGTATGTGAAAGACCATGATTGTTTAAATTTTTATATTCCATTGTGTCGTACTCGTAATTACAACTTTATGCACCAGTCACGCCTATATCCCCGAAAGGGTGGTCAGAGGGATATTATATGCATTTTTATCACACATAACAGGTCCATTGATGATTGAAAATTTTCAAGGCATTAAACCTTCGAAGCACGGAAACACCACAAAGCATTGTCACCGATCTGAGGATAAGCCGTAGCTAAAGATGTGTAACGCGGGTGGTCAGTTACAGAACAATGAGTCAACGGCACCACGAGCGCTTCACTTTATATCACTGTAATAAATGATTTGTTATTTCTTAAAAACTTCATCTGCTTGTACTGTACATACCTGTTTAATGTCATTCGTTTCTAGATCTTCTGGTGGCAGTGGCAGAGGTTCCAAATAATAGCTCAGTGGTTTAACCAGACTATGCGTGTGGAACTTCAGCAACCTAAAAGAAGTGAAATATTGGATACACTATTCTTTGTCTTATAAAAAAAGTAGGTTTTAAAGCCTCCGTAGATTTTACTTGCAACAAGCAATACTAATATTGTAAAGCTGAAAAGTTTGTATGTTCGGAAACTACTTGGAATTGAAAAAATATTTTTATGTTTTATAATATATTTAAATGCAGAATCATAAATGTCAAACAACCTGGTAAATTTAAAAATATATTTCACGCCTAATCCCCGAAGGGGTGGCAGAGGCATATTATATGCCCACTTTTCACCGTGTGGATTCCTGTCCCACGTAATAGGTGGTGAGCCCATTGCCGTGTTGAAATAGACAGACGCAGGTTGTGGCTACCTGCTGTTGAAATTTTTTTAAGCCGCCCATAAGGCCTTCAACCAGGCTTAACGACTGCCATTTTACTGGCAAAACGGCTTAACGTGCCTTTCGAAGCACGGAAACGCTCGCAAATGTTAATGCCACAAAGTGGTCACCCATCCGACGACCAGCCATAGTGAAAGTTGCGTACCTCAGTGACCGTTTACCGAACACTGACACCGCGGGGCCACGAGCGCTTCTTTAAATTTCCATTTATTAAACGAATAAATTACTAATGTATAAGTGCCATGAGGGTTCTAAATATGTCACGGGAGAAGCCGTGGGGTGCAGTTACCAATAAAATTTTGAGTTGCTTTCACACTACCTATAGTTGAGTCATATTACGATACTCGTAATAAGCCGTAAGTAAGATACTGATAAAGTAAATCAAATCATTTTTAATGATGTTTCATACACCTGAATGGCAATTTGTTATGACTAAGGTGGGACACAAGCATAAGACCCACTTGATATAGAAGCAATATCAGATGTAATTAGATATACTTATAAATCAAACTAAAATCATACCTATGCGCATTTTCGTAAGTAAGCGGTTTCCTCTCGATCTTGGTAGCAGCAAACCAGGCCCAAGATAAGGGTGCAGGGTTCCTTCCACCTTCCACGAGCTCCCAGCTTGAGACGCGTTGTTTGTCCGTTAAACGCAGACCCTTTTTACCATAATAATATAAAATGTGATGGAGTAATGTTCGTTTTTAAGAAAATCTAAAATAAATACTTGGTAACGTAACTTAGAATAAGAACCGGGTTATAAATTACTGATTTGCTCCTCAGCAATCATTCTTAACGTCAATCATACGTTTATCAGTCACATCTTATCCCCGAAGGGGTGGCAGGGGCATATTATATGCCCACTTTTGTGACTACCTGATATTGAAATTTTTCAAGCCGCCCATAAAACTTTCAACTTGCCTTAACAACTGCCATGTTACTGGCAACGGGGACCAACGGCTTAGCGTGCATTCCAAAGCACGGAAACGCTCGCAAATGTAAATGCCACAAAGTGGTCACCCATTAATTGTGACAACATTGTTTACAGAATGCTGAGTCGTGTAATTGCTACTTTTTTATCTCGATAAAAAAAACGATTATAACTGAAAGACATATTCTGTAGGATATCCAAATTATATACTGATTAAGTCGCAAGTGTCTCTAAATAATTTATACACAAAAACCAAACTGAATATTGACATTTTTTCCTACTAATTGATTTTGACTGACGTCATAATGGCGAATCAGTGTGACTGGCGTCTGTCATCTGGTTTAAAGGCGCTTTTATCAGAGCCTTTTTATATAACAGGTTTATAATTTGGAGATGAAGTTGGGTTGCATCTTAAAAGCTATAATGTGACCCTCTGTACTTCAATTAAGGCCTAGTAAATACACTACATAATTATTAGTGATAGCTCACCTGTTTCTTGTCACTATCGAATCCTGTGATTTTATTTCCTTTTTGATCCACGACGCAACCAATCGGTTCGCAAGCGATAACCTGTAAAAATTCAAAACTATTTAGTCATCGAATTGTACAATTCGCTGGCACCCTCTTTTATTTTTTTATTTACGTGTGGAAATTCACATGGATGCTATGCTACTGATTATAACCACACGACCACGGTGCACTTTCATCTGCCAATAGCCGGGTGAGCCCTCTGAACAATAACCCTATAATCTATACTATAACATATGAAACTAAAGAGTTTGTTTGATTGAAAGCGCTAATCTCAGAAACTACTAGTTCCAATAAAAATCACTATAGCCCATTTATCGAGGAAGGCTATGTATCATGACGCTTCTACTCTGGAGAGTGGAGCAGTAGACATAAATGTAAACAAATAAGACAAATTTTCATACATTACTGTAAAATTTATGATGCCACGGATTCGAAGTATGACACGTGGGAAGTCGCGGGGGTCAGCTAGTTTAGATATAAAAGTAGATGCACAGAACACAAACCTCTATAATAGTGTTCTTAGATAATGGCAACAACTGGCGCACACACTGCACAGAAGGTCCATGACGTTCACCAATCTCCTTCTTCAACTTCTTCATGAGGTTTTGGTAATGCTTCCTGTTGTTGTCGTCCCCGCCGTCGGCCAGCGTCGAGTGGATCAAGGTGGCAAGCATGTCGATCAAGGTCGTGAACAGGTTGCTGCGACACAAACTAAATTAATTTATTGTAAATAAACTGTCCCTTCTGCCATATCCGATGACCCCTGAAAAGGATATTGGTAATCTTCTTTCTTATTATTTTTTATCTTAGTATCTTCTCATTAACTTTCAAATCCTACCTGACTTTAGCCCAGGCTCCGCTATAATGGGCTCCTAAGAGCCAATACGATTTAACATGGCTTGTTATTATCAGCTTTGTGGGGAGCGAATGTCGTCTGAACTCCTAACCAAATAAGGGCGTCAGAGTCGTTGCCTCATCCGTTATTCAGGTGTATCATAAGCAGGTGAGGTCGCTTAAGCCCCACCTAACGAACGATCTCATACAACTCTGTAGAGTTGAAAATATCCTTTTACCACTTGTACACCTGAGGGGTTTATGTGGTACTTTTATTTTTATTTTATTTATTTACCAATTAAAATAACATATACAAAATAAATTTGCCAATAGCATTTTTAAACCACAGAGGTTTGTAATTAATGCTAACAAGTCTACTTAGCGTTGACGGTAACATACAGGTACTTCACTATAATTACAATTAAGTTACAACATACTCAGACATAATTGACCACATTATAATCGAATACCAATTAGCATGAATTTCTAATTAAAAGCTTTCCATGTTCTGAAGGAAGTGAGAAAGTTTTGATTTAATGTTTTGCGCCGTTATTATATCCCGTAAATCGGGAGGTAGATCGTTAATAAATCGAGGGACTATATACGCCGATGTTCGTTCACCATAAGTGTTGTTGGCACGAACAGTACACAGTTGTTTTTTCGCTATAGCCCTTGTGTATACACGATGCTGAATTCGTGACTAAGTTTTCGTTAAAAAAATTTTCTTTCAGTAAAATGAATTTAAATTGTGTTTGAATGGGTAGTATATTACAATGTTTAAATAGTTTCAGCTCGTCTTTTTTACATTGGTCTTTAATTTTGTTTGATACAATATTTTTAAGTAATTGTAGTTTATAAATCTGTTTTAGGTAGGACTTATAAGTTCGACCATAGCTACTGAGACCATATTGAACATATTGTTACGCCGGCGGACTAGTGAACAACTTTAAACGTCATTTTCTGGGCCTTGGGAACGTTTTCAGCAGGCTGAAAAGCGGTTTCAGGCCGTTTCCGAGGAAGCTCTATCACATACCAAATTATCCAAATTTCACCCCAGTTGCCGTTGTTTTCAGGCGCCTGAAACATGTTTTCAGTTCGTTTCAGGCCACCCCCTATCGCATGCCATCATAACCTGAAAACCCTTTTTCAGGCGTTTTCAGGACCCCTTATGGGCCTTTGAAGCCCACTTCAGTATAAAGCGTAATTTTATGAAAGAGTGACAAGAATAGCAGTATTAGAAAGAGAGAGCTACATTCAGAATATTCCAGAACTATGTGATAGAGATAGCACCAGAAGGGACAGCAATAGGTCGAGAACCTTCCGGCATATACAGAAGGAGCAACTAGTATCGTGTGGAACATTCTAGAGATGTACCCGATTGTAGGTATCGAACGAATTCTCCCGAATATTCCAGAACATTACTAGGCGTATATAAAGGGCTGAGCTCGCGGCTACAGGACAGTCTCCTTTGAGGAAGCGAACAGTGCGAATCGAAGTGATCGAAGAAGCTAAATAGTGCGATACTGTTACAGTGCAATTATCAAAGCGAAGAATTTGTGTTTAGTGTGTTCAGTGGCGATTATTAGTAGTGGTTTTACTGTTTTTATTTAGAGTTATTAAAGTGTTTCTTTTAAATACGTGGTATTAGTGCAATTCCTATTAGTACCCACCCTACGAACGTAACATTTGGTGTCAGAAGTGGGATAGGAAATGCCGATTATGCCACGTGAAACCGAGCCCAGGGGGGTTTTAACCCGAAGCCAAATGGGAGTCAGTGGAGAATCTACGCCTGTTGCTGGAACATCGGAGCCGCGGACCACACCCAAGCAAGAAGTGGACTTGAGCAGCGTCCTAGTCCTGTTAAAGGAACTCGCTAGAAAACAGGACGACAGTCTCCTTTGAGGAAGCGAACAGTGCGAATCGAAGTGATCGAAGAAGCTAAATAGTGCGATACTGTTACAGTGCAATTATCAAAGCGAAGAATTTGTGTTTAGTGTGTTCAGTGGCGATTATTAGTAGTGGTTTTACTGTTTTTATTTAGAGTTATTAAAGTGTTAGTTTTATAATTTGTGGTATTAGTGCAACTCCTATTAGTACCCACCCTACGAACGTAACAATATGATTCAGCTAAACAATTGTAAAGCATTAGCTTTACTTTAAACGGTATACGGTTCTTAATTATGACAATGTTAGCTAAAACTTGTCTCCACTTTTTACAAACTAGCTCGATGTGTAAACCCCAATTGAATTTACAATCAATTTCAATACCTAGATATTTATGGGAGCTAACTATATCTATGCAGGAGCATTTGCATGCCGTATTGTCAGGGCTATGCATGCAACTGTGGTTATGTATAATTATACCCGAAGGAGGGCTATTTTTGATGTACGGTGACTTTATTAATAGTAGTTTGGTTTTATCCGAATTAAGTACCAGACCATCTTAATAAGGATTTTAAGTCCACTTTCAACTTGTCACAAGCTCTTTGAAGATCAGTGTCAGCAATTAGCAGGCATGTGTCGTCCGCAATTTGATAACATGAGCAGTGTTTGAGACTGTTGCTCATATCATTTACATAAATTAAAAAGTGAAGCGGCCCTAATACGGACCCTTGGGCCGTGCCTTTTTTAGTTTCAATAGGCACACTTAAAGAGTCACTGATCTTAACTTGAAACTTTCTATCCTGGAGGTAATTACTGCACCAATTTAACAGAGGTCCCCGAATCCCGCTACGGTATAAATTTATGATTAACTATATCACTGGCTTCAGGTATTTTATTTACTGCCTCTGTGGCGCGGTGGGAGTGTATCCGACTGCTACGCAAAAGGTCCTGGGTTCGCTTCCCACCCAGGATAAAACTGTGTGTGATGAGCACGATGGTTTATTCTGTGTCAGACACAGAGTTATTTATTTATAAAATATGTTTGTGAAATATATAAGTATGTTTATCAGTTATCTGGTTACCATAGTACAAATTCTGCTTAGTTTGGAATCAGATTGCGTTGTGTGAGTTGTCCCAAAGATATTTATTTATACAATAAATAAACAATAACAATTAAACATACATACATATGGTCACCCTTCTCTCCGAAGTAGCACACGCTATATACTATACAATCACATTTCATCAATTGTACTTTTGTCGCACATTATATGCCGTATTTAAAAGGACAGGCGCAGGTTTTGTCTCCCTGCAGTTGATTGAAATTTTGCAAACCAGCAATAAGGACATTAACATGGCTTGACGACTACCATGTTACTGGGAACCAGGATCAATCCGAAAATATATGTCACAAACGGTCATTCATCTAAGGCCTAGCCGTAGCGTAGACTGATCGCGGTGATCGTTTACAGCTGAGCAAGCCAGGAATGAATACATTAGATGTTATAGCAATCGTTTATATTAAAATACCGTACGAGAACATCTTCAGTGAGGATTGCCCATTCAAAATGAGAAGTATTTGTTCAGAGGGGACGTTACAGCGGTTTTGTGGTCAACTAAAGTAACCAGTACTAAAAGAACTTCAATGCGAAATTATTAAACATCGCATCTTTATC
This sequence comes from Thumatha senex, assembly GCA_948477245.1. Classification (NCBI taxonomy): domain Eukaryota; kingdom Metazoa; phylum Arthropoda; class Insecta; order Lepidoptera; family Erebidae; genus Thumatha; species Thumatha senex. The sequence continues at coordinate 22,959,926 of OX419726.1, forward strand.
CATGCAGACGATGACAACGTTATCTGTCACCACGTTTGGCTGTGTCGAGTTAGCGTTATAATATTCTAAAGCGAAATACGAGAGAAATTGTTTAACTTGTACTTAAAGGAAAGAGCACAAACATAACTGTGCTCTCAGGAATTGTTTGATATGATGCTCACGGCTATTATCTATCATGTACCGTTTGCTAAAGACAAGAACATTTTGCATTCGGAGTGCTCGTATACGGAAGTAAGAATTTGAAATGAGCTCATTATAGAGTTCAAAAGAGCCTCATAATGATTTCACAGTGTTGCAAACATCCATAAGCCAGTGCCAGCCACTTTCGACCCGGGAGGCCCTGTGTTCGTCTCCCACTTAGTGGTGTATAAAAAAAATGACAGACGCTATAATTCACAAAAAGTCATTGTATGTTGTGCAGGTTGTAACTACGGCTAGTGCAATTTCATGTTAATTTTCCATTACCGCGTTAATATCTATGTTCAATATTTATTAATATCATGAAACTTTTAAGTTTGGTTCATATGCTAATTGATTATAAAAATATGATCCCTATAAACTAGTTATACAACTGTTTCCTGCTGTTGTAGGCTTAGATGTCAGCGATGAATAAGGGGCCGAGTCTGCTATTTCAATCGTGGCGAAATAGAATCGAAATTGCCGCTCAATAGAAAGCCACCGGTACAATTTTGACAGTTATTCGTAGTCTACAATCGTACTCCAATAGACTTCTATCGGTCGGCCGATAGAATTCTACTAACACATACTGCGCCAGTGGCTGCTTGTCAGTTGCATTTTTGATAGTCTACTAACATTGTTGAATTACTAATTGGTTGTGCAGTGAGCTCCCTGCCTGGATTTTTCCGAACGTCTACAGTATGGTATAATAAATAATAAAATAAATAAATATCCATCACGCCTTATCCCCGAAGGGGTGGCAGAGGCATATTATATGCCCACTTTTCACAGTGTGGATTCCTGTCCCACGTAATAGGTTGTCAGCCCATTGCCGTGTTGAAATAGACAGACGCAGGCTGTGGCTACCTGCTGTTGAAATTTTTCATAAGGCATTCAACCAGGCTAAACGACTGCCATTTTACTAGCAACCGGGACCAACGGCTTAACGTGCCTTCCGAAGCACGGAAACGCTCGCAAATGTAAATGCCACAAAGTGGTCACCCATCCGAGGACCAGCCATAGTGAAAGTTGCGAAACTCAGTGATCGTTTACAGAACACTAAGACCGCGGGGCCACGAGCGCTTCCGTATTATGGTAGCAGCAGTATGGTATGGGGTTCTGAAAAAGGGGTCTTAGAAGGTTTATAAAGGGTCGGCAGTGGGAGTGCTGCACCTCTGGTGTTGCGAACGTCCATAGGCTACGGTGACCACTTTCCATCAGGTGGGCCGTAGGCTTGTCTGCCACCTCAGAGGTATAAAAATAAAACATTTTGACAGCTAAAAACAGCAATTCTGGTTCAATTCTACGGCTTGTCAGACTCGCCCCCTGAAGGACAGTGGTGAGCGTAGTGACTTATCCTTTGAAAATATTCGATAGTCTCCTGTATGTAGAGAGTGGTACCTGTTATTGTAGGCGTCAATGAGCTGATGCGCGACTAGCTGCGTGAGTAACACGGCCCAGTCGGCAGTGAGTTGGTAAGAGCGGCGGATACCGTCGAACATTCCGCCGGCCAGCGAGAAGCGTAGCTGTAGAGCGTCCGGCGCCGCCTCGTCTTGCCAACCATCGCCACATGCCGCGCGCTCGTGTTCTCGAGCGTGGGTCAGGTAGTGTTGCAACTGAGCGTGGATGGAACTCAGCAGACTTTCCTGTACGAACAGATTTAAAGGATAAGTACGTCGCCTTTAGAGTTCGGCGAAGTGGCCGTTCAAATTCAATTCGCGGAGAACGCCGCCGTTCCTCGGACATATCGCTATGTCTGTCGCTCGCCCCGTTCCACTGTCCCGTGCGAGTAGAACAGCAAGATGACTGTTCGAAATTAGTAGAAAATTGTGTGCATTTGCGAATACCAAAAATGATTAATGAAACTTGATTATACACACATATAATTAGCGGAACATAAAAAAAAGAGTGAAACCTTTTTCAATTAATGTTGCTGGCTGGTTTATGACTATTTTACTTTGGAATAAAATATTTTAAAATCAAAACACTGTTGATCGTCACTTTTTTCTGTGATTGTTTTAATTTTATCGACAATTTAATAATTTCGAGTAAGTGTTCCATATTATGGGTGCGTGCACAAGTTTGTATGTAAAGATCTTATTTTTTTATTTAATTCATGACTTTTTATGTTCCTTAAATCTTACTGAAGGATAAGGGAATAATTATGCCTGATTTAACCCCGACTGAAATTGTCAGGGCACTTGAGATGAGAAGCAGTAATCAAACTTACAGAGATATCGCCAGGATGCTTCATCGATCTGTTATAACAAATTATCGCAGTGTCCAGCGATACAGGGAGACTAATTTTCTCGTTAGACGTCGCGGGCAAGGCAGAAATAGGCGTACATCGAGGAGAGATGACCATTTTATTCAGCTGCGTGTTAGAAGGAATCCGCGTTTGACGGCTGTGCAAGCCAGAAATCTTCTTCAAGAAGTTCGAGGAGTAGCAATAAGTGAACGCACGGTACGAAGACGGTTCGAAGAAGTGCATTTGCGTTCACGCGTGCCCGCCATGGATCCAAAACTCGAGGTACATCATCGCAGAAACAGACTCAATTTCGCTCGAGAGCATTGTCTTTGGACCACGGACAAATGGAGTAAAGTTTTGTTCAGTGATGAGTGTAGAATTCTTTTAAATCAAATTGATGGACGGCAAAGATTATGGAGACGTGAAGGGGAACAATACAATCAGTTGAATTTTGAAACTACGGCAGCATACGGCGGAGTGTCCACAATGGTTTGGGGGGGATATGTTTGGGAGCTCGCACGGACTTAGTGGTGTTCATTCAGTGCCACCCTCGTACACTGTGTTTCTGTTAAAATTACATAATATATTGATTAATTGCGTTTTTAATAAAAACAAATAGGCGGAAAATATCTCGTTAATGGCGAAAAATGTACGAAATATATAATCGCATATATTTTAAGTAGGTATTAAGTGGTTAGTATTTTTAAGAAAAAATTTGAACCGAAACATAGATAAATACTTTCTTAATCCGAATAATAGCGATGATTATGTCGAGATATTCTCAAATTGATAATGATTTTTGTATTACGTTTGTATTGGAAATTTGTTGTTCGCCGGCTTCTTAAGGCGGAAAGATGTGGATTAATTAGTCGATTTCGAATGGGTCTCATATTTGGTTAAGCGTCTGACCAGGCAAGTCAGAAGACGCTGGTTCAGTTGTCCAGCTCGAGACTGTAATTTTATAACAATTTACAAGAAATGCTTGAGGCTAATTTTTGCCTTATAAATACTACTCTCAAGTGTTTCTTGAGTATTGAGTCATCATCATCATCCGAGCGTCTGTCCCAGTTGCGTCTCGCGACGCTCGGGGTCCGCTTTCCTACATTTTCTCCTCCACTTCGCACGGTCGTCGGCATCCCCTGTAGTGAGACCATTGGCACGCATGTCATCCCTTACGACGTCAAGCCATCACTTCTTGGGTCTTCCCCTCTTACCGGGACCCGGCGGGGCTGACATGGCCAGACATTTGTTACCTACGTAGCCCGGCGGTTGCCGCAAGACGTGACCGTACCAACGAAGGCGACACTCTTGCAACTTGTCTGCAATGTCACGGACGTGAAGGCTGCCGCGGATGCGAGAGTTCCTCACGCGGTCCATCCGCGTGACTCCACACATCCACCGCAGCATCTTCATTTCCGTGACATGCAGCTCCTGATTGTGTCGCTCCAATATCGGCCACGTCTCACTGCCATGTAAAAGGACAGGTCTAATAATGGTTTTGTAGACCTGTCCCTTCAACCGGATCGGCATTTTAGGATCACAAATGACACCGGTCATCTCCCGCAATTTGGCCCACGCGGCAGCAATGCGTGACTTGACATCGCAATCGATGTCACTGGACGTGTGAAAAACAGATCCCAGGTATTTCTTGAGTATTGAGTAACGTTTTAAAATACGGCTCTTAATATGTTTAAAGGATAACTATAGTAATCGATATTGAGAAAGGAACACTAAGATTTTTGATACGATTTCGGTCGCTTGAGAATAGGCGCCCTTATTCAAAATCATTCTATAAAGTTGCCGCTGAACATTTATCAGGACATAGGAATGTCAAAACGCGTCAAAGATACTGTAGGATCTGTGAATGTAAATATATCATGTTTTACAATCCAATTTAGGTATGAGTTGGTGGATGTTCGTCGGAAAGTTTACGAAAACGTGTAGCAGTCAGCTGTCGATGCACAAGTTAACATGATAAATTAGTGTGGCAGAAGAGTTCCTTAATCCCTTAATTTTCCAATTAATATCGATTACAATAATTTTCGAATATGCATAGAAACTAAATTTAAAAGTGCCAGTCACTTTTTATGCAGCGTTGTACAGACCGAATGACATTCAAACAAACTGAAGCGTGCCAATTACCTTCTGATCATCCTGGTTCCTGAAACACGTCAACACAAGGGACAGTAGTGGCTCGAATCAAACTTCAGCGTGCCAATTACCTTCTGATCATCCTGGTTCCTGAGACACGTCAACACAAGGGACAATAGCGGCTCGTTGGCGAGTCTCACAGTGCTATTACCGCCACATGCACATCCTCCAGTACAACCGCCGCTGCTCACACCGCGTTTTCCTCCAGGGCCACCTCCCGACGACCTGGTCAAGTTGCGAGATTTACCATCGTATATAGAAATGTTCACCGAAAATTCGAAAACCCCATATTATTATGGCATAGGTTTACAAGGTAGGTGTTATAAAAGAGAAAATAAGTATGAACTGAGTAATAATTTTTGCAGGTTCAGTGACCCTGATAAGACTCAGCAAAGACCTTTTAAGGAACTTTGATGAACCTAATTTTGTTAACCCCAGTAATGGGAATGCGAATGGAATGGGTCACAATAATACCTATAATTATTTTTTATTTCAAAACAAAATTATGTGCAAATTACCCTTTGTAACTGGGACTTTGGTGGCTCTTGCAATCTCGATGTGAGTTGCCGGCCCCACTGCCACTGCTTGAACAGTTTCCGCTACAACCGGCACCCCAGCCACTCTCCAATATCTGCATGTACGTCAGAAATTGAGTAAATATTCCATTATTGTACCGTGTCAAGATGACGGGTACAAAAAGTTGACTGAATTTAAACAAACTTATAACTAAATTAAAAGTTTCTTGAGAATTAAAGCGGCGTGTTTAGCACATAGGTTTTATTTATAATACTGGAATAATAAAGTTCAAAGTTACATCATACTATTTATATTTAAATAAAAAACACACTGATTTAAGGATGTTTTAATTTCTTTTTACATTGACGACTGTGTAGGTTTCGGAAAATGAATGCAACAGGCGCCCTTACTAAGTTGGGAAGTCAGACGGCAGTCACTCCTAACTATGCCGAAAACTAAAAGCAAACGATAGTAACAAGTAAAGGTGAATGATCCAGATAGGGTTTGGTAGGAACTAGGAATAAATTAAGGTAAAGATGGGGCACCGTATAAAAAAATACGGGTTGTAGTTTCACCTCTTTCACAGAAGTGAAAACTAAGTTTATTAATAATTTATTTATCTAGGTGCGTTCGCGTTCTGCTAAATGTACATGCATATATGTACACACTATAGCTGCGTCTCGTAAGGGTGTCGCGAGTCCAGAGATTTTATCTCATCAAACACTATGCGTACCGCGCTAAAAGAAGTTTTCACTTCAAAATTGTCTTAAAATTTGGAAATATCGAATCGAAATCTCTTTGAACTTGTTCAAAAAGTTTAATGCATTTTTTATATTACCTGACCAGCTTGTTTAAGGACTCTTCCTTGCACGGCTGCAGGTAGTTTAGCGACAAGCGGCGCCACCAGCCATACAGATTCCGACCACTTGCTTGTGCTCACAACACCGCGATCCGTTCCCGTTCTGTGTACGAAATATACAATGAAATTGCAAATACTTGTCTAATGAAACTATGCTATGATAGTTTTGACATATTACAATAGTGATGATATTTGACTTATTTTACATAAGATCTCTGTTTTCTACCGTAGTATAAATACCCTCTAATGTTGTTGGAACAAAAGCAACTGCGTTCAACAAACACCCAAAGCTCTACAAGCTTACGTGTTTTCCGTCTTTCTCTCTTACCTTAAGGCTGAGGATCTTGGTTATTACAATCAATAATGGCTTTCAATCAGAATGTCATTATAACTTAACATCCGCTTTAACTATACTCTTACCTATCTTTATCGGGTGGAGGCGGTGCGGGTTGTTGGAAAACGTTGATTACAGCGCGTGCTACAGTGTCAAGCCACGCGCTCAGTTCCGAAGATCCACTAGTAAACTGTTTGAACATCAGTTGTAAATCCAGCCATGACATACGGAGCGACCATTGTTCTAGATTCTGTAAAAATAACATTTTATTATTAGGAAACTGAAAAAAGACCTTTAGGTAATGTAGCAAATATAGGCAAAATTCACGGATTCAATTCCCGTTTCGAACCAAGATGTCTTTTTTTTACTTTAATTAATATATTTATGTATCCATTTTATTTATGTATTATTTTAGGGTTCCTTTTTGTTTCAATCTAAAAGTAAAATTTCTAGAATTTCTGAAGTTGGCCTTTTAGCACATTTTTGAGATTTGATAAATTTCTCGTTTAATTATACTAACACAATATATATTTTATGAAAAGAAAGGACTCGTACCTCTAACAATCGCGTGATCATTGTCTTCTGATCGAGATCCGGGTGTGTGTGACTTGCTGATTCAGGGTAACAAATCATATGGAGCAATCTGCATGAAATAAGTCAAAATCCAGTCAGTTGATGATATTGAAGTATACGAGTATTTTACATGCAAAAATTTTCATAGTTAGTCTTTAAAAAGTTTTTAGGGCCGTATTCCAGAACTTTTCTTAATACTCAATCAACGCCTGAGAGCAGTATTTATAAGGCAAAAACTAGCCTTAAGCGTTGATTGAGTATTGAGAAACATTCTGGAATACGGACCCTAGACAATACGATTTTCAAAGAAACCCGAGGGTGTACTGAGTATTTCAGCATTTTTACAGGAAATATTAAAGTTCTTTGTATATGCTGTGAATAGTAAGACATTTTATTTATATTAAATACTGTAAGAACTTAGGACTGTTTACCTTTGTGCTTGCCTGGTCGTGAGCATTGTATCGAGCAGCATATCAGGCTGATATAGCTCATCTGGATTTTGTAAACATTTTTGGAGTACCCACTCTTCAGAGCATATCTCTGCTAGTACCCGTCTTGCCAACGATGACAATGATTGCGAGGAGTCTAGTAATGTCGAACCAACGCCACCGCTTCCTCTGTAATTCATTTTCAATGTCTGTTGAACTAGCTTTAGTAATTACGCTTCTACTGTAGTAGACAAAGACCTTGGGCTCTGAATATCTGAACAGTCTAACTAAGGTAGACTGGTACCTCAGTTAGACTGTTAGTGTATATAAAATATATTACAGTCTATATGTACTATAATATTATATATTGCATACTATATACCATGTCATATGACGTATAATTTTATAGTACATAATATACTGTATATACCGTAACCAAATTACAGCATTTACTGTCTGTGGTCTATCAAAGCTCAAGATTTAAGTCACAACAATTATATACAATGTGCTAAGAAAACCTTGTCCGACCCGAAAGGGGACACATAGGCACTTCAATAACATAACAAAAAAACAATTAAAAATCATATTATTTATAAGTATGAATTAGTTATCATTTTTTAAAATGCGTGTTTTTAGAATCAGAATTCGTCCAATTTCCTTAAAAAATAGCAAATTTTCAAAAACTAACAACACCTTTGTTGGCATGCGGCGACGAGTGTATGTGATATCAAAAGAAACCGCCGGCAGGTGTAAGCTGACCTTTTGACCTTGCATTTCCGAATAGCCCTTTCCCTGTGTTGCCATGTAAGCTACCACATTTTATTAATTTTTAAATTATTATATTCGGAGAAAGTTTTTGGGGTAAATTTTAAGGAGTAATTTTTTGGGGTAATTTCTAAAAAGGATTACACGATTAAAATCACATTTCGATACCTACCAATACCTTTTACGGATCGGACAGGGTTTTCTTAACACATTGTATATAGACTCAATTCTTAACTATAAAGTAAGATAAGATCCATAGAGTATAAGAGTCCCCATTAGTTTTTATGATTCTGCTGTGCGTTTAGTTAGGACAATGAGGAAGCACGAATGACCCATATTGTATTATGAAATTTTTACAATAGTAAAAATTAAATTATTTTTACATTAGTACTCTTATAATCAATAACGTTTAGACAATGGGCTAGGTTTGTACAAATTGGGATTGGAGTGAGTTTTTGTGTTTACCTATAAACTGCTACGGTGGACAAAACAATTGTGATGGAAGAACTCTTTACTTATAAACATTCAGAAATGAGACAACTTTTTAGTCAGAATAGTGCGAATCGGACATAGAAAAAATGAGAAAGACAATTCCTTTCTCATCTTATAATAGTATTACGTCAGAAAATAGAATCGACTTATTTAGCAATAATGCTAAATGATTTTTTATATTGTATTATAATCACACTGATCATTGGTGCATAGGCTAGAGTGATCGTTTCGATCAGCATCAAGTACACCTTCGTGTGTGTGTAAAAAAAGATCCGTCAATTCACGCATGCATAGCTTCGAAAAAACATTTCTAAAATCTATTCTTGTAATTAATTTAGACGACTTTAAATAAGTAAATATTTGTAAGTAAAGAGATGTATTAGTCAAAAGGGGAACATTGCAATAACCTAGGGTTTTTTTTCTAGACAGACATAAGGTGAAGCAACTACACATTGAAATTTCTCTTGGCATAGAATGGTTGAGGAGCAATACAAAATGAAGAGAAGCAAAGCGAGTGAATGTTGGCGTAGTAAAATACGTAAAAATGAATGTCTCCGAATTTTAGAAATGTTCTTTGTATTGTAAATTTTTACCTGTGAGTATTGTTACTATATATTTTTTTAAAGACATCGAAGTTACAAATATTGTATGTTTTATTTATTTTAAGAACCACAACTATTAAACGACATATTATTTAATCCACAACCATTTACAAATAAAAGGTATTATAGGTTTTCTGACAGTTTATAAATCTATCAATGTTGAATAGTCAAATTTTCACTTTTATAAGTAGAAATTTCAAAATGTTCATATTTTATTGCTAAGTTTAACGCAATTAGGTTTGTAATTCAGCGATTAGCAGTTAATCTAGAAAAAAAAAACTTAAAAAGTCCATTGCAAATGTATAATTAAATGTACGTGTAGATTATGTTTTATGAGTAATTACATGGCAGCAGCATATGTGCGTTTTTTTTACTGTTTCTATCGCGTTCTCTCAGATTCATACTGTTCTTTTATTCGTATTAGTCATTCTCGCCGCAGTTCCTGCTATTGCCTTGCGCATTTACTGCATTAGCAATATCGAACTGCACAGATGAGGTTATAAAATAAATTTAAACTAAATTACGAGGAAACTGAGTCACTCTTTGTAAGTGAATTCAAATAAATATTATATGTGCCAAGTATACACACACTCTCGCTCAAAACACTCACTTTCGAACACACACACACACACTTTTTGTCATTGTTTGCACCTGCAGCTTTTATTTTATAGTATATATAATAGGCTGCTTTGTAGCCTATTATAGGGGGACAGTACTCCACCCTACCAATTTGTGAATTACAAATATAATATAAATCTAAGATTAAAAAAAAAAATATTAATGTTATTGGGTAAAAAGATTAGTCTCGTCATCTAAGTAAAGATACCGCGTGATATTATTTAGACCTAATGGAGAAAATAGTCTAGGACGATATTTAGCTACGCCAACATTGTAGGTCGTGTACGTCGTTTCAGAATGAGCCGAATATGTACAGATATGAGTACACAGTGAAGCTATGTCCGGTCGTAGGATGTGCAACCGTGTAACTCAATAACAAAATAAACAAACCTAGGAGTTCTATGGCCCCCACTCATCTCTGAATCTACCATCCTAAGGATAGAAAATAACGCGAGTCAATATGTGTTCCTTATGCTAAAAAATTAAACTATGTTATATGGTAGATGATCCTTGAGGTGGCAAACCTATTTACTTAATATTTTAATCTTATAGAAAGGCAGAAGGATAATGAATATAATATAAAAAGTATTATATTTACGTTGAAAGAAAAGTATAACGATCATTCTTCATACATTTCATTATCGTTAATCAAAGCAATCCAGGCACCTCCAGCACTCATACAGCGGAGTATACAAAGTTTTGGGTCAAAAATTGAATAGAATAATTATAGTACTTAAACTGAAAGCAAATAACTAGGATTTACTCTAAATTTAAAAATTAGATATTTTGTTTCAATCAAAATGAGGTTGAGACTTAAGGTTACAAATTAGTACATTCATTTAACAATATTTTATGAGTATTCTTTATAGTTTTCTGCCTGTTATTTAAAAAAAAAAACACTTAATAATTAGTTTAGTAAAATATATTTTTCACTTCTCGGCCGGTGCCAAAACCTACACACTTGCCTTAACTCCTTCGCAGTCATAAGTCATCACTCACCTCACCCCGTACTTAAAGCGGTAATGAGCGTTAACGATAGTGAAATGTATAACAAGTGATAGATATTGCTTATCAGAAAAAAAAACAAATCATCAATTTCTGCATGCCATTGAAACAGATCTTACTTCATTAATTTTTAGCTGTTGATATTACTAATTATTAAATAGATGCACGAGTTCTATGAAACGTTATAATAATAAAAAAATAAAAATTAAATTTGCGACATAATTACAAAATGAAAATCTGTGAAACAGTTATTTCAAGGATCATTCTTATTAGCAAAAAAAACATAAGTGAATAATAAAATATCAATTTCACTTACGACATTAAATCCAGCTGTGCATCGGTGGGGACAGAGTCGCTGGTTCCCAGTATATGGGACAAATCACAAGATTTCTTTCCAGGCTTTCCACCGTCTCGCGCGGTTGCGTCGCCCACCACTAAGTGAGAATATGTACTTACTTATAATTTCTACACACACACACACACAGCACTATATAAATGTGTGTAAACGGGAGATGAGAATTATTATACAATGCAGAAAGGTGTAGTCATATGCGAAGATGGCATTGAGAATCATATCAGTAATGCACAGCTCGGGGTTTTGAGTCCCATTGACTTGTCGTGTCGTGGTAAATGATTTTTTATTGCTCTGAAAGTGCTTATTTGTGCAGGATATAGGCAGCACAAAATCGAATTATGTGCACAAGTGCATTAACGTAGCTACTCATACATAAATGTATATTACTATATTAAGGCAAAGAAAATGAGCCATTCAGCCAAACACAATAAGTAGTTCATAGATAGAATTTGTTATTATATTTACTTTAATTTTTTTGCCTATGTGTTTTTAAGGCAAAAGATATTTAAGAAAATTATTATTCCAAAATTAATTGAATAGTAGGCTGTATATCATCTTCACAAATTCAGAAAAATACCGATAATATGCCACTAAATGAAAAATGTTAATATAACGCGACTAAGCTGATGTACCAGGCTGCCAAGTAAGTACAGAAATTCAAGCACGCCTACTCAAAGTAATGGCGTAGCTGTATCTTAATTGGATCTAGGTAGGTATATTGACCAGGCGTACATAATTCTTACAGCTGAGCGCGACTCAATTAACGTAATTGAAGATAGGTGATTATAGGTAGTGTTGCAACGTGCTTATTTCAATACACTATCGAAAAAAATAAGGGTTTTATTAAATTTGAATGAACTAATCGAGACCATGATTTTTTGACATTCGCAATAGTGGCCGAGCATAGGCTTAAGTTATCAGGCATGTGTACCGAAGGTCAATTATGACGACACCTTTCTCAAACACGTTGCATAAAGTCGTGCGCGTCAGTGCTAACTTTTCATAACATTAACTATATACTTTCTAAATTTAAAATTTAACAAATACTTTATAATATTTTAACTTTTCTTTTTGGTAGCTTGTTCCACAAAACCTTACGGTTACCACTTTAAATCAGATCCGTATGCAAGTCTGTCGTCTCAGTGGTATAAAAGACACTTTTCACAATGACCCACAATATGTTCTTGCGAACACGGGTACAGATCATTACAATCTCTATTCTTTTCTATATTTTTGTCAAGAGGTATAAGTTATTATACAAGGACAGCAATGTCATAGATAAAATAAAGATTTTTATCTTAAAGAGGTCGCATTCGATGAGAATAGAATTAGTTGCTGGAAAGGATATAACTTACTGAGTATGGCTTTCAATGTAGCGAGTACAGGACCGACGCCGATATTCTTGTGAGCAGCGGCGAGTAAATGTCGGTCACAAGACAGCCGTACGCCAGCGGCTACTCCACCCGGACCGGGCGATGTTGATACCGAGTACAAACCTAGATGTGTATTAGGTATGAAAATATAGCTCGACGATTATTGAAGTTATACTTCTTTTGGCGCGTTAGGGAAATGATTAGGGTAAATTTTTACTATGCGCGCGCAGAACGTTATAAAAAACCGACAGCCTGAAGTTAGTTTATAAGTGTTTACATGACAACTTATGACTACATTCAAAGTAGTTTTCAAACACTCTGAAGTTAGCTATAGTCAACATTTTAGACTTTTCTACAAACGTAGGATAAGGCGAAAGATAATTTTTTTAAAACTATAATATATTGTTACGCCAAAGAAGTATAACTTCTAACGCGTGTACATAAGTACACAAACTTTTTTTTTATCATACAATGAATAGAAGGTACTGGGATCCATCAAGATATTTAAGGCACACACACACACACACCTGCTGATGAACGATAATGATGCAGGCTTACGGGATGTAGAAGTTACGTGGCAGGGCGCTTCCAATAATAACGAAAAACAAAAATCCTAGCTGAACCGAAGAAACAGGACTCTAGACCTCTCATTCAAAATAGGGATTTGATGAAACTAGGAAAATTATATAATGAAAAAATACATACAGTATAGTAATTTAAAAACCAGAAAAAATGTGCCATATATTTAACTGTTTCATCTACCACATCGGTTTTTAGTTGTGTCTCTTGTCATTTAGTCAGTCAGATTGCTCAAAAATGGAAAGGTCAAAAGTAATTGGATACCCAGGCGTGCATGTATGAAGCGATTCATGAATCTGTCGGAAAATAACGAAGTATGTATAACTTGCAAATCTTGGCGTCTGTCCTCACATCCGGCGCCCCGGGTTTGTAGGGTCAGAAGGCAGTCGCTCCCAAAAATGTCCAAAATTAAAAGTCAAACTATAGCTGCTCTAAGCGGTATTAGCTGCTTAGAGCAGGTTAGGAAACAACTAGGAATTGACGGTAAAAATTCAATTCGTTCACACCCCCTTCTCACCCCCGCGGCTTCGCCCATGACGTATTTCGAACCTCCTGGCACCCACTTAATCTCGTCTATTAATTAATTTTACATCACTACTGTATACTCGGCCCAGCCCGTTCTCTCTATAGAATTGCATATTTTCGTGCCCCCAATATTTTCAACCAATAATACGACAAATGTTAGAGCACAAAATCAATTAAAGTTAGGTTGGTTCGTTATCCCGATTTGTTTTGTAGACATTTATGATTACTGTTCCGCTCTCCAGGATAGTAGCGTGATGATATAGCCTTTCTCGATAAATAGGATATCCAACACAATGTTTTTTTAATTTGTACCAGGTTTTTCTGCGCGTTTAACCATACAAACAAACCAATTCTTCAGCTTTATTTATTAAAGTATAGATAGCTAAAGTATATAAATCTCACCAGGTTGTGGAGTGTCAACAGTTTTGAAGAGCCTAAGAAGCAGGTGGCAGGTAAGCCGAGCGCCCGTGTCAGGTGACGGCGCGTTCGCTGGATTGCCCGTTCCACCTCCTCCACAGGCTTTCAGAAGAGATGGTAGTGCTGCGTGGCGTACAAAGTCTTCTAACGAGAAGCAGTGGCGCGCTGAAAAATAATAGTAGGATTAGTCGATTAGCCCAAATTACATCCTACGAGTACTATCTTAATCTTAATAATATTATAAACGTGAAAGTTTGTGTGGATGTTTGTTACTCTTTCCCATAAAAACTATTGAATATATTTTAAACATTACAATAATATAGCTTATACATCAGAATAACACATAGGCTACTTTTTATCCTGGGAACAAGTTCCTGTGGGAAACGGGAACGTTAAAACTTCTCTACGCAGGCGAAGCCGCGGGCGTAAACTAGTAATATTATAAACACGAAAGTTTGTAAGAATGTATGGATGTAGGTTTGTTAATCTTTCACGCAAAACTACTAGAAAGAAAGAAAGACGAAGTCACAATCTCCTGCCAATACATGACTAAGCGCATTGACGTTCGCACCGCTCCTGACTGGCGAGTTGCGAAATCAGCGAATGCTAAATTATTGGGAACATTCAGTCATTTTAGGAATCAACGAATTTATTTCCACCCTTCTGAAACAATCTATACAGGAATCAATCACAGGAACAAATTACTAAGAATTTACAGAGTTGTGTTAATACAAAAACTGCGACCTGTAGAGCACCTAACATCTTTAGAATTATATCAATACGCGATATTTTAAGAATTAAAAAACTTACCAACAAGTATACAAGTAAAGACGGCCAGTGCGTCATGAGCTGCCGCGTCATGCAAGTCCCGGTGGTTTAACAGATCAGGGTACAGTGGGGGTGGAGCGGCATGAGGAGCAGCAGCGGGGTAATGCTGTGCCCCGCACAATGCCACCAGTGCCCCGAGCCATTCGGCGGCTAAGCCGCTGCACCATGCCGTCATCTCCGCACATACCACGCCTAGCTCGTTCACCCTGGGATACAATTATGACATATTGTCGTGCCTTTATCCCCGAAGGAGTAGGCAGAGGCATTCTATACGCCCACATTTCACCGTATGTACTTTTGTCCCACGTAACAGGTGGCCTTGCCGTGTTGAAATGGACAGGCGCAGACTGTGGCAGCCAGCTGTTGAAATTTTCAAGCCGCCCTAAGCCGCATAAGGCCTTCAACTGGGCTTAACGACTGCCATGTTACTGGCAACCGGGACCAACGGCTTAACGTGCCTTCCGAAGCACGGAAACGCTCGCGAATGTAAATGCCACAAAGTGGTCACCCATCCGAGGACCAGCCGTAGTGAATGTTGCTTAACGCAGTGATCGTTTACAGAACACTGTGTCCGCGGCACCACGAGCGATACAATTATAATCATACAATCAATCCTATTCCCCGGTTATGTCCTTACCCGTTGCATGTGGTTCAACTCTATTATCATTATGCGACGGACAGTGTGTGTACATCATGAAATAAC
This sequence comes from Thumatha senex, assembly GCA_948477245.1. Classification (NCBI taxonomy): domain Eukaryota; kingdom Metazoa; phylum Arthropoda; class Insecta; order Lepidoptera; family Erebidae; genus Thumatha; species Thumatha senex. Next base: position 22,975,474 of record OX419726.1, read on the forward strand.
TATAAAATTAATCGACAAAAGTGTTGCTAAGCGCAAAATTCGAGAACGGTCGGATTAATGTTATTGACGATTTTGATGAAATTAAAAAAAAAAACAAAATATTGTAAATAAAATAAAATAAAAATGTCTTTATTTTGCATAGACCATTTCAACGGCGCTTACAAAATGTCATACACTAAAACTAAAGAAAAAAATTGTATATTTAAAGTGACCACCGGTTCGGAACGCCTGAGAAGAACCGGCAATATACTTAGGAAGGCTTTTTTTTGATGGCCTATTTACAATTTAATATATTATGACTATAATATTTTATTTGCCAGCAGATCATTTCCAGGCATCCCTGTCCTGTAAACAGCCTTGAATAAATAAAATAAATATCCATCACGCCTTATCCCCGAAGGGGTGGCAGAGGCATATAAGAAATAGAATAGAGTAATAACCTTTTTCACAAAGCTTTCTTGTAACAAACTTTTTAAATTTATTTAATGGTAAATTTCTCAGGTCACAGGGAAGCTTATTGTAAAACCGTATACAGTTACCCTGTATGTGTTCAAGTATGTTCAGAGATGGTATTTTATTACAGTTGTAGCTAGTCGGAGGGTTATTGATATAGAAAAACCACGAGGGTGTAGTCGCGGAGGATAGCTTGTATCTAATATATAAAATCATGGTGAAAAGTGGGCATATAATATATATGCCTCTGCCACCCCTTCGGGGATAAGGCGTGATAATAATAATAATAATATATAAAATCTCGTGTCAGTGTTAGTTATCGAACTCCTTCGCAACAGCTTGACCGATTTTTGTGATTTTTTTTGGGTATAATAAGTAGTTCTGTGAATAGGTCGTAAATTTCCAGAATATTTATATGGCAAAATAGTGTTGGGTCAGCTAGTTCATTTATAAAGATCTAAAGTTTTTTTCTTACCGGTCGTTATCAACTTCTCGGCACACAGCAAGCATTGCCGAACAGACGAAACTGTATCTGTTAGCCGGCGATTCCGCTACCTGACGAGCCCACGCTATTTCTATTTTACCTGAAAGTAAGTAATTTGTTTAGTACTAATGTAATTTGGGTGCAATAATTCTACCGATAAAAAAACATTACCTTTCCGTGGATTTGTGAAGAATTCGCTCAGAAACTGTGGATTGTATGGATAATTTGATGGCGTCGGTTGCAATGGAGAGTAGAGGGCTTGCCTGTTGAGTTGATATAAAATAATGTATTGATTTCTGATATTTGGGCAAATCGCAGTAATATTCTCACGCAGGTATTTGAAAAATAGCACTATAAAAAGTAGAGTGCCTACTATACTGAAATTTATAAAGATTTTAACAGTAACAATTTACTCACTTGATCTTCGGATAAGCATTTGCGAAGGTATCCGCATGGGGAGCATGACAGAGATGTGCGGCTGCCTTGTACAAGTCATGGAGTTGAGCTAATACGCAACGTTCTGCTGAGCCGCAATCACCGGGGTTCACTACGCATTTGACTAACCGGCACAACTGTTCGAACACTGCCGATGTCTGTTCCACGCATACTGAAATAAATATTGAAGTCATTATAAAATATACAATCCAACTCGGCTCAAACTAGAACGATGCAGCTCTTACGGTGTTGGGAGGTCAGAAGGCCGTTGCTCCTAACAATGGGACTGACAAACGCTTTTTACTTTAAATGCCAAATAAATCTAGAAAAAAATACAAGAGTAAAAGGTGTTTTTACTTTTTTATATATTTCAATAATGGATGAAATATTTACGAAGTGCGTATAACGCGGGTGACCGCATACGTCACAACCCTACTCATTCGACAAACCCTATTCATACGAAAGATACGATAGTTGCTTCTAGCAGTTAACAAAGAGTGGACCCCAGGCTTTATTTCCAGGTATTGCTTGGAAGCAAACCCATAATCGCCTGCGTTATTGTTTCGTCCGTTAGTCACGGCTACCAGATATCGTATCGTTGGGACAACTCACACAACGCCATCTGCTTCCAAACTAAGCAAAGCTTGTACTATGGTAGCCAGATAACTGATAAACATACTTATATATTTCTAAATACATACATATTATAGATAAATAACAACCAGACACAGAATACACCATCGTGCTCATCACAAAAAGTTTTATCCTGGGTGGGAATCGAACCCACCGCGCCACAGAGGCAGTCGCGCTACAGATGAGGTCGTTTGAGCTACGAAGATTTTGGCGAGGCGCCTAATACTTACACACACACAATTTGTATAGGCAATAATAACTAAATATTTCATTTATAGCATTCTCAAAGATAAAATGAATTATTTTGAGCGGTCCTCAGTTACGGGTTGTCGTATATGCTTTCCATAAGACGGGCGACGCCATTTTGACATGTCAATTATAAAAAATAAAAGCAATTATTTGTTAATCTTTCTTCACTCATTCGTTGGACGTGCCAACCCAACGGAGGACGATTTCTGGATGTAGCCATAGTTTATTGCGGTGCGATTATTGATCATATTTAGATTATATTGTCTTATAAAAACTTACGTAGCAAAGACGAGTGATATTTTCTGAGAGCCCCGACAGTGTACAAAGCCAGGGCGGACGTATATGCACGTGGTGCTGCCAGTCCACTGCTAGGAGCCCCGCGAGATATCAATGCGCTCTCCACCTCCGATAGTTCTTTTAAGATCTGGGTATACGAATAATAAGTAAAAAAAAATTGTAGGACATTTTTTTTACACACCGCCGTCTAGCCCAAAGTAAGCTAATATAAGCTTGTGTTATGGGATCTAGACATCTGATAAACATACTTATATATTTCGAAATACAACATATTATACACAGGAAACACCCAAACTTCGAAATAAACATTTATGGATCACACAAATATTTGTACCGACCAGGGACTTCAGTCACGACAGTCGCATACACTAAAGCATGTGTTATTCTTAAATTTGTTGTATTTTAGCTTGTTGGCTAACAAATCAGTAAGTCTAGCAGGCAATTGAATCCCCAATGGGTAGAGAATTTGTCGGTCACGAAATTTGGCAATAACTATATTTATTATAATATCAGTAGTTTTTTTTGATATCCACAAGGTCTTCAGCCCATCAGGAATTTCAATACTTAGTAGTTACAAGATTAATTACACACAAGAATTACAACAACTTGTTGAGACCATTCTAATTTTCTAAGGAGTTGGTTATTCCACAGGCTACTTAATGCAACAGCAAATTCCACATTCTTATGTTGTGGAAATACCATCAAAGTAACAGTATACCAAATTCCAGATCAATCGGACATGTGGTTTTTAATGAAATACATTCATCACTTAGAAAGTGAGCTGATGATCCTAAATTTATAGCTAATAAACATCTCGATCACATCAGTTTTCGAACAAAATATTCTGCATCAAAATTGGTCTATCCGTAAGGGAGCTAACATGCCACATATTAATATGTAATCTGTGTGTCTGTGTGTCTAATATAGTAGTATCTAGTATATATAATATCCCTCGTTTTCCGACGGGGTTTAAGAACAAACAATTCTTAATTATTCTATAAAACGTCTACATTATAGGATTCTTTCAAAGCGATTTTATAATTTTTTTACAAGCTTGGAATCGCGAATGTAGCGCGTCTGATGTTGCAAACATCCATAAGATACGGTGACCAGTTTCAGGTGGGTCGGGTCGTATGATTATATGCCACCTCAGTGGTATATAAAAAAACAAAACCAACTAATTGCATCGGGAGTTACATAGCGGAAATGCATCGTAGAACGATAATAAAGGAAGGGAGGAGGATTCCACCACACACCGTGGTTCACCAAGGGTGAACAATTCACTTATTGTTCCATACAAATTGCGTTAACGATAACTCCTTACTTATCTCATATACCACCACAAATGAAATGAAAATTAAGTCTTATGTAGCTAACTATGTCTGTATGGTTTCAAAATTACAATAAATAAAATATTTAAAAAGCTATGGGCCTCGAAATTTTCATATTTTGTAGACAATTTTTACAAAACTTGGCAAGTAATTAAAGAGTATTGCGAGTAAGAAACTTGTAATAAGACTTCTATAATAACATAGTTTGTTTATTCAAAACGTCAAGTAACTTATTTTGATTACACTAAATGTAGACATCAATCTATAATTATTAAAATTCTGAAAGCATTTTTACGAAATTTACCGTGTTCGTTTTCAATGCGTATCATCTTGCTTCTCTCTTGACTCGTTGCTTGCCGCGGGGGTAGCGGAGGGCAAATCAGCGGTTGTACGGCGGTTGAATGGGGAGAGACAGAGACAGAGTAGCATCGCGGATTGCGTATTGGCATGTAATTGGCTAATTGGTGGTGTGTGAAGTGAATCATGGTAAAACAGATACTTATGACAACGCGGCCTTCAGAGTACTTGACTGACAGTTCGTTCGTCTCCGTTGGTTATTATTGTGATACTCTTACGTCGCGTCACCCACCCAACTCTCTAAAGCTAAGGTATGAATGCAACTGGGACTGGGACTATTGTAATGATAATAGAATGCAATAATTCTTTTATATTAGTGCATTTATAACTATGCTATTTATGAAATCGAAACTTTATGAAAATAAGTAATAAATTGATAATGTTAGACTATTGTATCTAGGTACCTATACTAATATTATAATGCTGAAGAGTTTGTTTGTTTGTTTGAACGCGTTTATCTCAGGAACTCGGGAACTACTGGTCGGATTTTATAAATTATTTTTGTGTTGGATAGTCCATATATCAAGGAAGGCTTTTATTGTACATTGAAATACTATTTAGTAGCTAACGAACTATTAGCTATTTTTATATTCTATTATACTATTGGCTTTATTATATATTTAGTAGCTAGCACTAGTAAACGCCCCGCGGTTTCACCGTGGGAACAACCATAAACATAACAACCTATATAAGATACACAATTTCACCATAGGTACATACCTATCTACATTATTTTGTTATATCTCAAAGGGTTTTGTCTGCGTTTTCGTTGAAAGCTCCCAGACGGCTTATTTTTTTTAAGACACCTCCGACAAATATTGTTATATTTTAGCCAATGTATACCAAAAAAATAACAAATTATATAAGTACTAAAACTTTCATCGAGAACCACTCTGACAATTGGTGAAAACAGCATGAAAATAGGTGCAGTATTTTTTGAGTTTATCGTGAACAGACAAACAGACGCGGCAGAGGACTTTGTTTTGTGATTGTCAGTGATTGTTTGCTAGTGCACAGGTGTAAAAGTTCTTTTGTTGTATGAACCTGTGTAGGCTTTTTCAGACAATGAATGTTGAAGAAGCCAGTGAGGTGTGTAAAAGACCGTGTAATGTAGCGCTCGGTTCTTTCTGACTACCCTAGATTTTCAAAAAGTTTAGGGTTCTATACGACATCTCGAATACGCAAGTAGAAAAAAAATTACTCATAAAATTCCTTACATCGCGTACGCTGCGAAAACTATTAACGATAGAACAAAATAATGTTCTACAATTTTAAAGAACACGTTCAAATATACAAAAACGTCCATGATAGCATATGTATAACTATAATAGTTTCTTCACTATAAATATTTTTTCATGTTACAAAATTATTAAAATAGGTAGTAAATTTTCAGACCATGTTATTGGTACCTTAGTATTAATCCTTATCGAAATAGAATGCTTTATTTTCAAGTATGGTTAAGCACCTACAGATTGCTATTTGAATTTAAAATATCGAATATTCCAATAGTCAATTACGAGTATTATTATAATATTCAAATTATTGTCTAATGTTAGTTCTTTATTACTTATTTATATTATTCATATTATGACTATTAGCTATCTCCACGGATGGGGCGAGCCGCTAGTATATTTATAAATACGTTTAGGTACTTTGTTGATTGATGGCACTTGGTGGAACTTGCTACACATCTTGAACATAAATACTTGTACTGTTCCACTTTATTAAAAATAAATGGAACAGTACAAGTGTTTTTGTTCAAGATATTTATAAATACCTACATATTTTACATAGCGAACACCCAAAACTCCGAAACAAACATTTGTGGATCGCACCAATAATTGTCCCGATCCGGGGATGCATAGGGTAATGCAGCCTGCCAGTTTGCGTCCCAAAGATGGGACTCGTCAAAAACAGTGTGAAATAACCATACTGCGACACTAACAAAAGTGCCTTTTCCAGATCTCTTTTAGATTACTGTGCTCTTGTGGATGTGTTCTACTCCATCCGGCAGCTGTAAGACTTCGCCGCTCTTGCGCTTAGTCCCTGCCAACAAATCTACACCTAAAATCTCTCATTTTTTTAAAGATTAAGATACTTATCTCTTATATTTATCTCTTCTAAGTTGGTGGACGCAAACTGGCTCACAGGTGGTCGCAATTTGGATATTGTGGACGCAAAAAGGGTAAATCATAGGTTTTGGCAACTAGTCTATTTATTTATTAATATATCAAACGGTTTGTATAAAACTGTATAATTAATTTAACAAGACTATGTACAGAATATGTGAAATCCATTTTTCATTCGAAATTAATAGTCTAATATTTTTATATACTTGCTCAAACCTACCAACTCCACTAAGTGGACGCGAACAGGCGAAGTTACCCTATTTACTCCGCCGAGGCAGTCAGCAGTTCCACTACATAAAGTTTGTGGATCCGAATTTTATTATTGTGCAATAGGTATGTACTCGTAATTTCAAATATTTATTAATGAAAGACGCGCGCACTTATATCTCCTTACTGTTCATTATCAGTAATGAACAGTAAGGAGATATTTTTAGCCGCGCCCATCGATCAGTTCGTGCGCTTGAAAACAGCAACCTTAATAATAACTCACAATGGTCAAGGATAACCTCTACTAATTGTAACGGAGAAATGACGAACAGAACTTCTCAAAGGAAAGTGATATAGGACAGGTAATAGGTACCCTCCAGATTGTTAACAATATGCAATACTCAGCTTTATAACGTGACATCTAAACTAATATTATAAAGAGGAAAGATTTGTAAGTTTGTTTGTAATGAATAGGCTCAGAAACGAATGGGCCAATTTAAAAAAAATCTCTCACCATTAGACAGCTACATTCTTTGTCAGTAACATAGTAACATATAAGATTATCAAAAAGTTTAGGGTTTCATACGAAATATTGAATAGGAAAACTTCTACACGCGGGCAAAGCTGCGGGCATCAAGTTGTGTACTAATCCTTATAAACTTGAATGAAAATTAATGAAAATATCTTTATTTACATGAATAAAGATATTTTCACAAAGTAACACTTATGAACGTCAAGATTACTGCTTCTACATTTACTGTCAGATTCGCACAGCAATAGGTAGAGCCTGAGGAAGAACCTGGCAATAAAATTCATGGCCACCACTTTTTAATCGCCAGCATTACATTAGTTTTCATTTACATAATTATAAAGAATATTAGATCAAACTGACCTGTATACAAGTATCGATGAGGCCGTGCACGTTGAGAGCTATCTCCATGAGGTCTAGCGCAAAGGCGACGTGCTCCGGCTGAGGCAAATACGTAGTAGCTCCTGCCGCATATGCTGCTAATGCTTCGCATACTGCACCGCCAACCGCCCATGATACAGCGCCTTGCTCGTACATAGACATAGCCTAACATACACACGTTGATATTACATGCAAAACATATTGTCACGCCTCTATCACCGAAGGGGTAGGCAGAAGCATATTATGCGCCCACATTTCACCGTATGCACTTTTGTCCCACGTAACAGGTGGTGAGCCCATAGCCGTGTAGAAATAGACGACAGAGGCTGTGGCTACCTGCTGTTGAAATTTTTCAAGCCGCGCATAAGGCCTTTAAGGTAAGAAGGATACGGACTTTGACTGCCATGTTACTGGCAAAAGGACTAACGGTTTAATGTGCCTTCCAAAGCACGGAAAAGCTCGCAAATGTAAATGCCACAAAGTGGTCACCCATCCGAGGATCAGCCATAGTGAAAGTTGCGTAACTCAGTGATCGTTTACAGAACACTGAGTTCGCGGGTTCACGAGCGCTGTGATATTACCATGTTTTTATTAATTCGCTGTCTTGTACGTTTGATCGGCCCTGGGGCTTCCAAAGGCTCACCTGGGACTCCTGATCCTGACCATAGGCAGATGTAAGAGCACCGTGTGGTTTTAGTCGGCAGGAGTAGGGCACATTATCCATGAGGATTATCACACGAAAAACTGGAGCATCTATTAGCCCTACTTTTCTCAGATTATCTTTACCACACCCCTCTAATACAATTAATTAAAAAAATGCCACATTAAAAATCGAATGTCGGGGCGAGATTTTGTAAATTATTTTAACTTAACTTCTGGACAGTAGCGCTAAATTATGACAATACATGAACGTGTAAAAAGTAAGTCTCTCTCAGCCTACCCTGACTCCTTCTACCCACTACTTTCGCACAATATATATTCTTCGTCAATCGTGCCTCACTCATTCGTTAGACGTGTCCAAACCACCGAAAAATAATTCTGTCTTTTATTAATTTTTTATTTAGGTTTTATTTATCATGATACTGTCAAACGCCATAAATCTAGCTACAAAACCTGTTATTTACGATACATACCTGGAATTTTTGAGTAACAGCTTCAAAATTAAATTCACTTCGAGAGTGTTTTTTAATTTTTCCACCTTCGGCGACGTCGATAGAGAACTTTTTGGAAAACAGCTTACAAATTTCTAGGAAGAAAAAATATATTTGACAATTACGATTGAGATAATATACCTATGTTTTGTAGAGTTTCGGATTTTTTTTACACACTGCAGCCTAGCCCATAGTAAGCTAATTAATATAAGCTTGTGTTATGGGATCAAGACGACTGATAAACCTCTTAATAATATTATAAATGTGAAAGTTTGTATGGATGTTTGTTACTCTTTCACGTAAAAAATACTGAACGGATTTTAATGAAACTTTACAACAATGTAGCTTATACATCAGAATAACACATATGCTACTTTTTATCCCGGAAACAAGTTCCTGTGGCAAACGGGAACGGGAAAACTTTTCTACGCTGGCGAAGCCGCGGGCGTCAACTAGTACTTTTATATTTCTAAATGCATACATGTCATACATACAATACACCCAAACTCCGAAACAAACATTTGTGGATCACGCAAATTATTGTTTCAACCTGAGGATAGAACCCGATACCTCAGTAGCGGCAGTCGCATACACTACCACTGGCCATCGAGGCAGTTATAGTTCGGGCTAAATTTCTTAGTACGTGTTATGATGACCGCGGGCTAGTTTGCGTAGTCAAAGTGTAAGGGTCCCAGATAATATCTGCGAAGCCGAAGTTACAGTCTAAGTCAAACATCTTGCTCCCTCTGAAGTTGGAGCCGCGCTCGGTTCGCGCACGTACAGTTAAGTAGACAATGCTTACGAATTTATCCTCACTACATATTATAAAACAAAGTCGTTTTTCGCTGTCTGTCCTTATGTATACTTAGATCTTTAAAACTACGCAACGAATTTCGATGCAGGTTTTTTAATAGTTAGAGTAATTTATAGGGAAGGTTTATATGTATAATTTGTTAAGTTTTTGTATACATTAACTTAATTATAACAATATATGTTGGCAGCGTCGGAAAAAATGAGCCGTCTGGTAGCTTTTACCAAAAACGCTGCCTAAAACATTTGAGATATAACAAAATAATGTAATAATATAATAATTATAATAATATAATAATATTTTCACTATTGACACTCCGGTAGCTGATGCAGTTCGTCTCTGAATAGCTTTAAGGTCAATTTTTATTCCCTCCTCAGGTTCCTTTTTTATGAATTGCAAGTCGTTATACACCATCTTTCTCGATTGCCGACGTAAAACGTTATTGCGTCTTGGCATATTTAATAATCTTATCAAAGAAAACAAAAACAAACACTAAACAAAATCTTAAAAAAAGCTAAATATTAAAAGTTATTAAACCAATTGAAACTAAAAACAATAACAGTTAACAAACACGGAATGTAACTAATAATATATTAAATTTTAAGAACATTAATTATTCAATCTATTCCCGACTGTATTCTAGGAACGAATGAGCAGGATAACAAGCTACGTTTAATTCAACTTTCTTCGCGCTCGCTCGTATGGCGCGATGACACCCCCGAATTCTCGGCGTTCGGAAACGTTCGTGTGATTACGTAGCACGAGCTTCCTCCCGCTCCCCGCGCCCATTCCCTACGACACCTAATATTGCGTTCTGCGCAAGTGACTCGCTACAACTCAAGAGGGACCAAGATGTTTGAATTCACCTATACCTCTCCTGCTAGTGGTACACATGCTGGACAATGAACGAGGTGACGAAAACACAGACGTCCTTGGAAGGTCAGACGGCATTCACTCCCATCAAAGCCGAAATAAGTCAAACCAAAGCAGTGGCAGTCAATATATTTGGTGGACCTCAGCCTCCAAATCCAGGTAGGAAATAACTGGTAATACGCAAAGATGAAGAAGTTTGCGTGTCAAGTCTATACGGAGGGACCAAAAAGTTTGACGACACCTATCACATTTTGAATTAAAATGTTGTGTCGCGCAACAAACAATATAATAAAAAGTAGGTAGTATCGTATATAATTAATAGGTATTTTTACAAATGAACTTCTAAGTAACTAATTAATTCAGGCGTCACATTGCGGATGACCTTTAAAAAAAAAGGCTTTTGTAAAAAACAAAAACTAACTAACTAACTATCTTCACGCTGTATCCCTGACGGGGTAGTCAGAGAGGACAGATCGCCAGGCTTCGCGATCCATGCATACTTCTTTCGCTTCTTCGAGATTCATCAATCGCTTCATACATGCACGTCTGGGTTTCCGAGTACTTTTGACCTTTCCGTTTTTGAGCAATCTGCTCACGTGGTCTTCATATGTAAGTCTCGGCCTACCCTGACTCCTTCTACCCTCTACTTTTGAACAATATATATTCTTCGTCAATCGTTCCTCACTCATTCGTTGGACGTGTCCAAACCAACGGAGCACGCCCTTTTCCAGCTTAACGCTGACACTTTCATTCAAACCTGCCAAATTGCGTATCACTTCGTTACGTATTCGGCCAGCCAAGGTAACGCCGCACAACTTTCGAAGTGATCGCATCTCCACAGCATTCAATTTACTTTCATGCATCTGCTGACATACCCAGGTTTCACTACCGTAAAGCAAAGTTGGCACTAGCACTGCGTTATGAATCGCCAGTCGTGCTTCTTTTACGATGCTTTGTCGCTTTACTAACTGGGACAAAGCACCGTTAACTTTGTTTCCGGCAGCTAAAATTAAAAACAAAATAATTATGTTTTTTAAAATGCAATTCTAACAAAAATTAATATCAACTTTGAGAAACATCAAGAAACTATTGAAATACCTTTGGTCATCTTCTTAACGGCATGTTTAGCATCATCCCTTGCCCTTCCAACACCATATAACAATATGTGTCGTTGGTTCGCATCGTGTGGTGTATGGTCCGGTTCCGCGGGCGGCAATGGGAAGTGTTGAGTGTAGTGGTAGTGTCGGGATACGGTCCCGGTAGTGATGGCACCACCGGCGCATGCACTTGAGGGACCTGAGCTGGTTGTGCGAATGCCCGGTACTGACATCGGTCCCATACTCATTCCCGGGATGCCTGGAATACCCATGCTGCTTGGACCCATCATTGGTGAGGTTACACTGCAACAATTAATAATAAATTGATCTCTAACATTTATCTTCATCAGGTTGAAATATAAGAAATTGCATTTAGTAATAAGCTGGTTGTACATTAAAAAAATGTATTCCATATTTTTGTTTTATTAAGGTCAAATCGAGATTAACGCTGACACTTTCATTCAAACCAGCCATATTGCGTATCACGTCGTTACGTATTCGGTCGGCCAAAGTTATTATAGTATTGAATGCTGTGAAGATCGCATCTTCACAGCATTCAATTTACTTTCATGCATCTGCTGACATACCCAGGTTTAGCTACCGTAAAGCAATGTTGGTACTAGCACTGCTTTATAAATCGCGAGTCGTACTTCTTCTACGATGCTTTGTCGATTTACTAATTGGGACAAAGCAAAGTTAACTTTTTTTATTAAAGTGAAGTAAAACAACTCGGTTCAGACTGAACTAGAATCCGTTACATTTGCCTAATTAGGGCAATGCATTAAATATTCATGTTAATCTTAATAGATAGTAAGCATATTTCTATTATTCTAGAACATAAAGTAAGAACTGGTTGATTGACTGAACTGACTTGAACTGGCAAATTAGTTGTGTCCGTGTGATGTCCCTAACTCGAAAACAGGTTATCAGGTTTAGGATTGTGACACAAATAATCAATCAAATCAGTTTAAGGAGTTCTTAGTTTTTGTTTATTTTAAGGCAAGCAATACAGTCATGTGAACGGCAGTAGGCTGTTCTCAGATATACCTTGTTTGATTTCTATTACCTATGTGAAGGTTCTCCAGGATCCTTCGGACTATCTGGTGCATCCATATTCTGTTGATCTTCTTTAATGTGTTGCAGCAACTTGTCAAGGTCATCATCAATTTTTGAATCATCCAAATCCATTCGTACATTCTCCTAAAACAATTTCATAATACTAAATTACTCCTGTTATTTCGGGTATTTAAAGTGTATTCATAAAAAAATTTAATCTTACCTCCATTTTGGGTTTCAGATCTATGCCAGCGAATATGTCCTCATCCATATTATGATTAGTTCCAGTGCTGTTTACAGGCGGCGCCACTGTGTGTACACTACCACCGGTAGAAGTGGGTTCCGTAGGAGATGTTAGATCACCTAAAAAAGCAAAAAAAAATCGTTTTTCATTAACAAACAATTAGATCTATATATAATTATACTTGAAGTGTCTTGTGATTCCAAATTAACAGCTTTTCATTAAATGCATATGAAAGTATACACATAAAAAAATATTAAAAAAATTTATGTGTGTCTGTTTGTTCCGGCTAATATCTGTAACAGCTGGAACAAACTTAACGGGTTTCCAATAAGTTGAGATTACATACCTCTAGATATAAGTGTACACATGTACACGTCATGTGAAAATACATCCCGTCGTATCAGTTCGCCGAATAAGTGCACCAAGTTGGCGAATTGTTGCCTGTTTCCCGGTGGTGCGTTTGGACTCTCATCTGGAAATTTTAATAAGTCAGTGAATATTTTATGTTTTAGATTTGTATTTTTTTTTGACTGGTATTTATTCGACAACTAAGATATTTTGCCTACTACTTTTGATACTACAGGTACAATCTAAATGTTAAGTAGAAGGAGAAAGGAAAGCATAAGACCCAAATGATCGAAGCGAGTTTTCTTAGCCTTTGCAACCCCAGAAGTGTTATATGCGCGCAGCCGACTCTATAGACGTGTTGAAACGGTCAGGGCGCAACGTGGCTAAGGCCTTCAACCTGTCATGATGAGTATTAGGGTACTGGCAGCTACTGCCTTCCGAAGCCGAAGCATTTAGTTTATTTTAAACGAGTTAACGCCCGCGGCTCTGCACGCGTGGCGAAGTTTTCCCGTTCCCTTTTCCTACAGGAACTTGAAAGTAGCCTATTTGTTATTTTTGTATGATATAAGAAATAATTTATTATTTACTAGCTGACCCGCCCGGCTTCGCCCGTGACATACTTCGAACCCCGTGGCACCCATTTAATCCCGTCTTATATTAATTTCACGATAATGTATGAACATTTTCCAAATTATTTGATTACTTCTCCGCTCTCAAGTACCTACTACGCCCGCGCCCGCACGTCCCGGTCAAATTTTTGTTACACGAAATTAATTTCTTTGCGCATTTTTTTGATATTGCCATATCGCCTAAGATATTCATTTAATTTGCAAAGTGTAAAGGGACAAAATAATCTTCATAAAATGCTGAAACCAACTAACATATTAAAAATGATTAGGATTAATAATGTATTTGTGTAAATAGCCTTTAAATAACCGCTTTATTATTACTGTTTTTTTTTTAAGTATTAAGATGGATATAGTACGTTATTCTTAAGAGATAGACATATACCGTCGCGGACTTTTTTGTAGACCTATATTAGATACATCATTCCACAATACATTATTTTGTTATATCTTAAAGGGTTTAGGCAACGTTTTCGTTAAAAGCTCCCAGACGGCTTATTTTTTTCCGACACCGCCAACATATATCGTTATAATTAAGTTAATGTATACAAAACCTTAACAGAATATACATTAAAACCTTCTCTATGAATCACTCTATCTATTTAAAAAAAAACTGCATAGACATTCGTTGCGTAGTTTTAAAGATCAAGTATACATAGGGACATACAGAAAAAACCGACTTTGTTTCTCAAGGTAGGTACTTGAGAAACAAAGTCGGTTTTTCCCGCGCACGCACGGCCCTGTCGAATTATTGTTACACGAAATTAATTTGATTTGCGAATTTTTTGATATTGTTATATCGCCGAAGATATTCATTTAATTTGCAAAGTGTAAAGGGACAAAATAATCTTCATAAAATGCTGAAACCAACTAACATATTAAAAATGATAAGGATTAATAATGTATTTGTGTAAATAGCCTTTAAATAACCGCTTTATTATTACTGTGTTTTTTTAAGTATTAAAATGGATATAGTACGTTATCCTTAAGAGATAGACAAATAGCGTCGCAGACTTTTTTGTGGACCTATATTAGATACACAATTCCACAATACATTATTTTGTTGTATCTCAAAGGCAGCGTTTTCGTTAAAAGCTCCCAGCCTGCACATTTTTTCCGACACCGCCAACATAAAACGTTATAATTAAGTTAATGTATACAAAAATTTAACAAAATATACATAAAACCCTTCTATGAGAATTACTCTATCTATTCAAAACAACTGCATCGAAATTCGTTGCGTAGTTTTAAAGATCAGACAGAGACAGACAGCGAAAAACGACTTTGTTTTATAATATGTAGTGATTATTCTCTTTATTTACAATACAAACATATAAATTACATTTTTAAATATATCTATAAAAACAAATGCATTTAAAAATATATATAAAATAAAATAGTAGCCCAATACCGACCGGATACCGTAGTAGTACCCGATACCGGATCGGGTACAGGGACCAAGCTACCGGTGGTTATGGTTCCAGAGACAGGAACCTCCTCACAATGCGTGCCGTATCGAGGAGAACTGCCTTCTGCATCAAACCCTTGACCCAACTGCCTAACGCGAGCCTCGAAAGATGTTGATCGAGGCTCTTGGCAATCAACCCATGTGTTGATACGACTGTCGGGACAATGATTGCCGAATCCACATCCCACATGTCGACAACCTCGTGAGCCAAGTCCAAATATTTTAATTGTTTCTCTTTTTCTGCTTTCACGAGATTTTCGTCATGTGGGATGGTAATATCAACAATCATTGCACGACGCTCTAATCGATCTATCACCACTATATCAGGTTTATTGGCAACAATAGTCCTGTCAGTAAAGATAGATCGATCCCAGTACAAAGTGATACGACCATTCTCAAGAACTGGGTCGGGTACATACCTGTAATAGGGCACCTCCAATTCCACAAGTTTATATTTAAGAGCTAGTTGCTGATGGACAATCCTGGCTACTTGATTGTGTCTATGCAAATACTCCCCGTTAGCAAGACGAGAACAACCAGAAATAATATGTCTAATCGATTCTCCCGGACGATGACACGCCCGACAAATGTCAATCGTCCCATCCTTCAGAATATACTTCCGATAGGTATTCGTCACCAAACCGTAGCCAGGAAACAGATGCTGTTAAATTTACGTCGGACCCATATAGGGCCCGGAAAAATTGTCCATGCAGCTCCTTGCTCCTCCATATCTCCTTGCGATCGTCAGTAGTGAGTATCACAGGTTTGCACCAGTTCTTTTTATCTAGATTAAGCGGGGTAAGTCCATTGTCTACTGCTACTACATCCTGATGCACACCCACGTCCGCTGACAGAAAATATTGCCTAAGGTTGCATATCTCGCGGTTGTGGAGAGTCTTAACATTTAAGAAGCCTCGACCTCCGGACTTCCGCGGGATATACAACCTCATGACAGACGAACATGGGTGATGCATTCGGTACGTAGTAAGCAGAGTTCGAACTTTTCTATCAAGGGTGTCCAACTCTGTTTGAGTCCATCTGAGTATGCCAAAGGAGTAGGTTAACAATGGTATGACCCAATCGTTATAAGCGCGCACCTTGTTTCCGCCTGATAAAAGACTTTTCAGTACCTTTTTCAGGCGGCCCAGGAAACGCTCCAATAACGATTGTCTCATACCCTTGTCATCAATGCCTAATGCCTGTGACATACCCAAATATTTGTAGGTTTCATTTGCAGAAAGGGATCAGTTATGTGGAATCTGAAAGTTCCATCCCTTCAGATTCCACAATCTTACCTCTTTTAACATGCATGATTGCACATTTATCTACACTAAACTCCATCTTGGTAGAATTACTAAAGTTTTCAGTTGCCTTTAGTAAGACTTTCAATTGGATATCGTTGAAGGCAAAGAGTTTTAAATCATCCATGTAAAAGAGGTGGGATATAACTTGACCACTTCTCTGCAAATTATAGCCTAGCCCTACACCCTCTAATATAGTACTTAGAGGGTTAAGTGCTAGACAAAACCACAAAGGACTCAAACTATCACCCTGGAAAATACCCCGCTTTATCTTTATAGGTTCATCATCACCCAGAATTTCTCGACATCCTGGATAGCGAAGGACCGTACGCCATTGCCCCATACATGTCTCCAAGAAGGTGCATAGAGTTGCATCAATCTTATACAACTCCAGCACCCTCATGAGCCATGAATGTGGCACGGAGTCATAAGCCTTCTTATAATCTATCCAAGATGTCGCCAAATCCCTCCGTTTACGACGAACCTGTTGGCTAATAGTCGTATCAATAATAAGGAGTTCTTTAGTACCACGGGCCCCAGTCTTACATCCATTCTGAGAGCCTGATAAAATTGAATTTTCAGTAATATGAGAATTTATTTTTACTCTCAGAATAGATGTAAGAAGTTTATATAACGTGGGAAGACACGTTATAGGTCTATAATTTTTGGGGTCCTTGGTACTACCTGACATATAAAGCAGCCAGTGGTAAACTTGGAAGCAACCCAGATTCTAAGGATGATTGAAATTGAGATGCCAAATGACTGTGTGAACTCCGAAGCCACTTTAACCAAAAATTGTGTAGTTCGTCCGGTCCTGCAGCTTTTCAGTTAGGAAGTTGACGAACTGCATTTGCAACATCATCAGATGTTATTGATGGTGGCTCCATTGGATGAATGGAGTCACACATTCGTTTGACATCTCTCATCCATTCACCTTCTGTATGAGTGACAGACACTGACCAAATACTACGCTAAAATGAATTTGTAGCCTGGTAAATGCATGTCACCCACTGCATCAGGTTGCTCCCAATTTCTGTAAACCCACCGCTCATCTCTTTGGAATGTGCGATTTAGGATATATCTATCTGTTCTAGTTATGTGTCGTCTAATGCGGTTTCTAATAAACTTTCTGCTTTAGGAAATCAATGCGTTCTGTAACTCTGCTCGCGTAATCACTTATTTCAGTTCCTGCAAAAGCCCGAGTTACAAAACGCATCACTCTCGGGCGAGTATTGCCTGATCTAAAGCAGCTAAAGAAATAGCTCATTATAGCTTATTATTGTCTCTTCTTTTCTCGGGTATCTTCTTTTTTTTTTCTTGAAGATACCCGGGCTTTTGGTAGGCTTACATGGAGACATAGGTCCAACACGCAGAGGCCCTTTGAGAATTTTGGTCTAATAGGGAATGGGACCCCCACTGCAAATAGTCCACGCCCGCCTTATGTAGAAGAAGGTAATGGATCACCTCCAATGGGAGTTAAACTATTGTGAAATGTGCTAACTAAGAAATGGGCTATTGGGTTGGGTGTTAAATAGATTGGGTGATATAAGCTATTGATGAAAACGGCGTCTGCCTTTTTAATATATTATTATTAAACTACTGGCAGACGGTGACTCGCCAACTCACTAGATGGGCCCCCCTATACAATCACCGTAGGCATGATAAGCCTGTAAGGCGACAGAGGGCAACACCGGTGTGAGCGGCTTGGGGTGGCGAGCGGTGCGGCGCCGGTTTCACCTTCGCGGAACAGGTCCGGAGCGGGCTTCCCCGTAGTTATGCCCTTGAAAATGACACTTCCACCCCCGAGCATATAGCTCTGGCTCCCTCCCTCTGACCGGCCAATTAAGGCAAGCCAAAGTTGAGATTTGCTGCACTCCCGGGAGTAGCACTCTCACTGCTCTCCCGTTAGGCCATTAAATCCTAACCGGTGCAGAAGGGCAACAAAACTCTGAGGAATCGGGACCGATGTGTAGCCACGCACATTCAGCTCGCCACAAGCTGCCCTGCGGATGTGAGCTTTTCAATAACTTTCTGATAGATTTTTTGTGGATATCAGAAAGTGGATGACTCAAACTTTCGCGTTTATAATATTAGTAGGTCTAGCGGGTCGCCCCGGCTTCGCACGGCGGCAAAATTTCGTATGGAATTCTTAGTTTCTGAACCTATTCATTTCAAAACTTATAAATCTTTCCTCTTTATAATATTAGTATAGACATAGTTTTACGGCCCAATACTGAGACATTATGAAAAAAACCCTTGGTATTGTTATTTTTCCAGCACGATACGTTTGAGCGCAACAGTAGATAAGTTGATACTAACCTAGCACAGGTGCATCATTGTCCAAGAAACGTAGAAGGAGATTCTGAAAGATGGGCGGCCCATTGTACAATCCAGTACCAGAACTCACTGATTCTTTGTCGTCAGACCCTGAAATAGAAATTTTATTCATTGTACAGCAGATAGACACTGATCTTTCGTTATTACATCAAACAGTATATTTATAAGACACCATTGCAGGAATAAATGTGACTGGCCTCTTGATAAAAATAACAATAATCGTTATTTGCTCTTTTACAATTGGGTTCGTTACAGTATAAGGTTTTATTAGTATGTTAATTGTAGGGTTACAAGAAGTAGTTAGCTACTGACACCCAAACTAAGAATGAATCGAAAACTTATGACATAAACGGCTGTATCTTTTAATTGCGTTGGCTTAGAAGTTTGATTTTTTCACAGCTTCAAGGGACAATAGACTTGAGTATTTGATATAAACTTCAGCTTGATACCTCCACGCGTGTTTGAAAAAAGGGGTCTTAGCAGACAGACAGACGGATGAACAACAAAGTGACTCTAAAAGGGATCCCTGTTATTTCCTTTTAAGGTCGTCATCATCATCATCCGAGCGTCTGTCACAGTTTCTTCTCGCGACGCACGGGTCCGCTTTCCTACATTTTCGTCGTCGTCGGCATCCCCTGTAGTGAGACCTTTTGAGATACGAAACCCTAAAAACCGACTCGCGATGGATCGGAGCGTACCATGTCGCCGATTGAGATACCATATTACCGTATCGAACCGAACAGGCGGCCACACTAGCGTTCTTGGATCGCGACCCTGATACGGAAATGAGAAACGGTATGGACAAAAGAACATATCTGGACCCAGGTTTCGAAGTATAGGAGTCAACCAACAGGAGACAACCAATTGTTAGTGAGTGAAGGTTGTGGTATACGAGCAAACGTACCAGTAGTGTGGTGATCGTGGTGATGGTGTAAGGTGTGGTGTTGCCGCTTGTCGAGAAGGGCGGCCGCGGCCTGAGCTCGATGTTCGCCCCATCGAGCACTACATACCGCCCACTCGCATATCACTCGCACTACGCTATACGGACACGCCCATTCCTGGAACAAAGCGCGGATCAAGTATAATGAACATAAAAAATGTAATTCTCATATATTTAACGTTAAAACAAAAGAATTGCTTGGAAACGTCATATTTTCATTTTAATAAAATTAAACTATATATCACTACATATTTTAAAACAAAGTCGTTTCCCGCTGTCTGTCCATATGTATGCTTAGATCTTTAAAACTATACAACGAATTTCGATGCGGTTTTTTTATTAGATAGAGCGATTCATAAGGAAGGTTTTTATGTATAATATGTTAGGTTTTTGTATACATTGACGAAATTATAACGATATTTGTTAGGGGGTATCGGAAAAAACATTCCGTCTGGAAGATTTAAACGAAAACGCTGCCTAAACCCTTTGAAATGTAACAAAATAATATATGGTAGAATTGTGTATCTAACATATAGGTCTACAAAAAAGTTCGCGAAGGTATATGTATATCTCTTACGGATAACATACTACATCCATTTTAATACTTTAAAAACTAGCAATTATAAAGCCGTAATTTAAGGATTAATAAAGTATTTGTGTACATAGCACACAAATACTTTATTAATCCTTATCATTTTTAATACGTTAGTTGGCTTCAGCATTTCATGAATACTATTTTGTTCCTCTACTGCTTGCAAATTAAATGACTATCTTAGGAGATATAGCAAAATCTAAATAATGCGCAAATTAATTAATTTTGTGTAACCATAATTAGAACGGGCCGTGCAGGTTTACTGGAGAGCGGAGAAGTAATCAACTAATTTGGGCGGGTCAGCTAGTAAAATAATATAATGTAAAACTTTAATGGTTAATTTCTGTTTATTATTTTTGGCCTAAACATAGTAGTTTGCAACTGAAACTTAACGCTAAAAGGAGTTAAATACAGTAATAATTAGACTCATCACAAAAATATTCTATGGTACCAACAAACTTGGGTCTTACCGGATCTTTGGTTTCTATGTTTTCTTTGGACGGTGGTGGGCAGTTCGCGAACACTTCCTTATACAGGGTGTCCAGATTATTGTTAGGATCCACACGATCGAAGCAGTGCCTGTCAAGTGCTTCCAATACTGCCAGCACTCTAGCTGATGAATAAAATTATGGAATAAGTAAGATAACACACAAATAATACACACTCACACACACAGACACATCCATCTTCACGAATAGATAGAACAACATCAAATACCTTGAGAGCTGGTTTGCCATTTATCGGTGCACCATTTACTTTCTGCCTTTTTACTTCTAGTAGCAATTTCTTGTTCAGCATCATACACCTATAATAATTAGAATTTCACCTAAAATAATTACATATATTTTTTGCTTAAAAGCATTGATGTACTGGTTTTAAATATTCATTAACTAGGAATGGAAACACTTAGTCTGATCAGTTTGTATGCTCTCGAGACCCTTCTGCAAAGAGCAAAATATCCTACCATGAAAAATCCAAAGTAAATCTATAAAATATTTACAATTTTCTTTCTAAATAATAAATGATGACATACAATATTATTTATACTGTTGATTGATGGCGCTTGGTGGACATTCTACACATATTAAATAACACCACTTGTAACACTAGTAACAGTACAAGTGGTGTTATTTAATATGTACAAATACAATACTTTATTTTTCGAATTAATATTAATAATTCGAAAAATAAAGTAAAGTATTGTATTGTATAGTTTATTTATGTTTATCAGTCACGTTATTATCCCCTGTGGCAGAGGTATACTATATTATACTGGGATCGTTATCATATATTACTATACGCATCTATGATCATGACACGGGCAACAGTGCTGAAATATTTGAGCATACTATTCCATTAATAGTTTGTACACAAATTACCAAGTCAACTTTAAATAATATATTGATAACTAGCGGTCCCGGTAACTGACTTATATAGGGCCAACATAATCAAATAGGGGGAAAGTCTTAAAAATACTTCACAATCTATTAGCAGACTCAAAAAAAAATCATAAGTTTCGGTCAAGTCATTTCAGTGGATTTTAGTTACAAACATTGTGACACGAGAATGTTATGTATAATATTTATGTTAATATGTTTATGTTTAATAGAATTTTATTTACCATTTTTCGATGTTCTTCAGTCATATCTGTGTCCATGTGCGGCATGGGTAGCGCAGATGGGGGTAGCGGCAACAAGTCCAATGGGGACCCTTGTAAAGATGACCCACAGCCGGACCACACCATGGCTGTAGGACACTCGATGCATATGATCTAGAAAGAATAAAGGTGAGTATAAGCTACGCTAATTTGTTGGAGTCAGTCAATTAATGACGTGAATTTCATACGTTCTTTCACAGTGGTGTGGAAAACCATTTATTTATCTATCTATAACGCCTTATCCCCGAAGGAGTGGCAGAGGCATATTATATGACCACTTTTCACCATATGTATTTCTGTCCCACGTAATAGGTGGTGAGCCCATTGCCGTGTTGAAATAGACCTATGTCTATTTCAACACGGCAATGGGCCTGCGTCTATCTATATAGACGCAGGTTTTGGCTACCTGCTAATCAAATTTTTCAAGCCGCCCATAAGACTTTCAACTTGACTTAACGACTGCCATTTTATTGGCAACCGGGACCAACGGTTTAACGTGCTTTCTGAAGCACGAAATCGCTCGCAAATGTAAATGCCTAAATCGCAAATGTGAAAACCTGGAGCCTGGGGACAACCATTATTTATTTTTATTTCATTAGGGGCAACTATATTTTGGCGTCGTTGAGAGCAACTGCCGTCTGACCTCCCAATATCGTAACGAAGTCTGCATTGTGACCTTGTCTGTTACTCAGCATGTGACGAGGTGACAACAGATGAGGTCGCTTGGCCCCAGAGACCATGATGGGATCCTTTAACATAAAAAAATTAGGTAACATCGTAAAAAATGCGTACCTGTAAAACCGTTGCCAGCTGAATAATAACATCTCTATGATAAGAGCAGTTCAAAATTTCACCAAACCCAACTTGGACAGGATTCAGAGCGGCTGCCACAACTGTGTTAACAGTAGGTTTTGTCTCTCTAGGGGTTGAAGGCCTTTCTTCTTTCACAATATCCATCGGCTGAGATGGGTTGGGTGTGCCAATCGGGTTGGGTGTACCTAGACTGTGGTTAGGATTCGGTGTGCCTAAAGAATGATTGGGATTCGGTGTTCCCTGATTTTCTATTGGTGTCGGTTCTCGTTTAATTTGAGATATGTTTGGTTTGATGTCAGCGTTAGTATCAGGAGCAGGAGACATTGGTTGGCCATTTGTTTCTGAAAAATAAGAATCTGATATAGGTTATAAATAAGAATCTGATATAGATTAAGTTATGGTTAAGTATCATATCACTTGTGTTTGGAGAAGGCAGTTTTATGAATTTTGTGATAGTAAGCTTACTAATGTTTTCAATGCAATCAATCAAAATAACGTATAGGAATCCGCTGGCGGGCACAGGCCCGACTCAATTTTTACCTTTCACCCTTTTTGCGACCTTTTTTAAGCTGTTTTTATAATTTGGTTTGCTTTTAAAAAAAGTTTATAACTGTACTTATGTGGTTTAATACTTTTTTCGTGGTAAGAAAGCAATTAATTTTTCTACAGAAATTTTTAATATCACATGTCATCGTCATCATCCGAGCGTCTGTCCCAGATGCGTCTCGCGACGCCCGGGGTCCGCTTTCAATTATCACATGTGTGACATCTAATCAAGTACGTGGTCTCTTGTACAGTATACTTTTTTCATTTGGAGCAGAATCACAATTTCAGTGCGCATGATGCACCGTCCGGCATAGCAGTAATTAACCAGAACTTGGCTTGCATTAGTGACTGGGCCAGGTCGGTCGGATTACGCATCAACCCTATAAAATCACAGGCCATAATTATAGGCAGTAGACATATGCGTAGTACTCTCGATCTAGAGGTGCTGCCGCCTGTTCTCTTAGATGGAGCTCGTATTCCCTACGTGCAGAAACTTAAGAATCTGGGGGTAGTAATGGAGGATAGTCTATCCTGGAATTCCCAAGTCAATGAGGTCAGCAAAAAGGTACACTACACCTTTCACTCTTTGAAGTGCCTCCAGGCCTTCCTGCCCTTGAAGACTAAAATCACTTTAGCCCAGACACTTATTAAGCCCATTATAGACTGTGCTGATGCCTGCTACATAGATGTCACAGAGGAACTGTTAGACAAGCTTGAGAGGCTGCAAAATGTATGCATTCGTTTTATTTATAATCTCAAAAAATATGATCACGTTTCACATTTCCGCCAAAAGCTCAAGTGGCTCCCGATTCGCCTTCACAGGAACACTCGGATACTCTGTCTCCTCTTCAATATACTGTACTACCCAAATTTCCCGTCCTACCTGAAGGAGCGGTTCTCATTTGTGCGCTCTCCTGATGGTCCTTGTAGGACACATCTTCGTTCCCTTCTTAAATTCCCATCCCACAAATCTGACCTCTATTCCTATTCCTTCTCAGTTCATGCGGTTAGGTTGTGGAACTCTCTGCCGCCAAACATCAGAGACACTGACTCTTTGATGAAGTTCAAATCCAAAGTCCGTGAATACTACCTCTCTTCCACTCATAACTTCTAATGTCCTTATTTTTCATATGGTAATATCACGTATGTGTATTTTACTGCTACTATGCACAAGTATTTACATGTAGGTATTTTGTATGTATATATGTATTTGTCATATTTGTATTTGTATGTGTGTATGTATTTTTTTTTTGTATGCATGTATTAGTTTGTAAAGTATGTATAAACACTTGATTCTACCTAGTTCTCTTTCACACTTCTACCTTTTTCAATTATTTTAATTCTTACTCTCCTCTCGCCGGCCTGCTGGAAGGGATTTCTTTTAGAAATAAGCAGTGCCATTGTACTCTTTATTCCTATATAGTTTTGTTGTAATGTGTATGTGTGTACATAAACTATTAAATAAATAAAATATACAGACTGCCTCTGTGGCGCGGTGGGAGTGTATCCGACTGCTACGCAAGAGGTCGTATGTTCGATTCCCACCCAGGATAAAACTATTTGTAATGAGCACGATGGTTTATTTTGCGTCAGAGTGTTATATCAGTTAGATATTTATCAGTTATCTGGTTACCATAGTACAAGCTGTGCTTAGTTTGGAATCAGATGGCGTTGTGTGAGTTGTCCCAATGATATATATTTATAAAGCTTCTAAATCTTACCAGCATTTCTGTCTACGTGTTTGGAGAACACGGCGGGTTGGTTTAGTGTCCGCAGTGTGGTATCGGACAGCACTGAGCATATCGCAGCAGCTTTCTTGGCACACGAAGTGGCTAACCTGCGGGACAGGCTCTCGCATCCGACGAACTCCGACATGTGTTGAAGGGTCAATGGTAAGAACAACCTGTATATAATTAGAAAAGTTTAGCAAATCTCATAAGCATACAAAAAATACTGCCCACTTGTCTTGAACTGTGCTACAGTACGTAGAGTAGGTATATCAAAATGGAACCGACCAATTTTTTTTACGATATCGACAACAACTTGCTATCGACGATGAATAAGTATTGTGTATTTAAGTAAATTTTTAAATGTTGTGATCAATCCTACTAATATTATAAACGCGAAAGTTAAGTATGGGTGTTTGTTACACTTTCATGCAAAATCTTCTGAATGGATTTTGATGAAACTTTACAATAATAATAACTTTACAATAAAATTAAATAGCTTACACATCAGAATAACACATAGCCTACTTTTTATCCCGGGAACAAGTGCCTGTGAAAAACGGGAACGGAAAATCTTCACCCACGTGCGGAGCCGCGGGCGTCAACTAGTTCATTATAAACCACTTTTCAAGAAACCTGAGCCTCAATTGTGCTATTTTATGTTGGCTTTTATTTTGAGAGGTAATGGATATTTTTCAAAGTGCTGTCTTTCTAGAATGACAATGCCAATAGCAGAGTTGAGGCCCTGGAGAAACTACACTAACCGTAAAAGACCATCATCAGGTGCTCTCTTGTCTAGCAACTCAATGATCCAAGTAAGAAAATCATGCCTGTCAAGTAGGCCTTCGTCTAACAGATACTTTGCGAGACGGCAACAATAGTTCCATAGCTTTAGAGCCTGCCGCCAGTCCGTGTTTTCACTCCCACCAGGTGTTGATGAACCTAAGGCTGAAATACACAATAAAAAAATAAAGTATCTATTACGATGTAGATCGCACAATGTATGAGAAACTAAATATATTTTGACTTTTATTGATGAGTTTGGTACATTGTGCCAATGTGTTTATGTAAGGGTATTATATATTTGCTAATATTATAAAGCTGAAGAGTTTGTTTGTTTGGTTGAACGCGCTAATCTCAGGAACTACGGGTCGGATTTGAATAATTCTTTTTGTGTTAGATAGCCCATTTATCGAGGAAGGCTATAAGCTATATATCATCACGCTACTTCGATGGAGAGCGGAGCAATAGTCATAAATGTCAACAAATCGGGCAATTTCTAATGCATTATTTGTAGAATTTATAAGCGACGGGATTAAATAGGTGCGATGGGAGTTCGAGGTATGTCACGGGCGAAGCCGGTGGGGTCACCTAGTATAGTATAATCGCTCATAATGATGTATTGTAAAACAGAAATATTGTGTAGGATGATAGAAAAAGCGATTAATAATTGCGTAACTATATAGACGAGTTTAGAACGCGATACTTGCGCGCGTTTAAATCGTGCTTTAGGTTACCTAAAAATGCTGGGCGCCCTAAACTTGCCTTAGGCCCACTTGCAGGATTTTGGGTTAGCGTGTATAACTCGGAGGTATGGACTAATCCCGAGTTAAATCATTAATTTGTCTCGCATGACCCCGAGTTAAGGGTATACCTAGGGGTAAATCGCAAAAAATTTAACTCACCGATTTCTGAGGGTTAATTCGTCAAACGTTGGGTTAGCAGTTGACAGAGAACGAAGTGGTACGTGACACATGCGTGACACGGACTCCTCAAAATGACACGCCGCGCACACATAATACGATAAAAATAAAATGCACTCGGCTGTCATGTTACATTCATTCGTGTAAGAAAAAGTCTTATGTGGCAAACCGTAGTGTAAGAGAGATAGACATACCTGTTTCATTCTTTGTTCAATCATTAATGTTTGGTTGGATGACATAGAGTGACATAAAACACTGGGTTAGTTAACCCGATGATATTTTTCTATGGCGCAAGACATGATTAGGGTTAAAAAGTTATTTACTTAATTCTGAGTTATCTAACTCTATAATTATTTATTTAACCCCAGCATTCACGCAAGTGGGCCTTATGTGCTACGAGTAAAAAATAAATGCCATATGCACGGCTATAACAATTTTAAACATAGAATAATTTATTCATCTATAACGCTTTATCCCCGAAGTGGAGGCAGAGGCATATTCTATGCCCATTTTTCACCATGTGTATGCCTATCCCACGTAACAGGTGGTGAGCCCATTGCCGTGTTAAAATAAACAGACACAGGTTGTGGCTACCTGCTGTTGAAATTTATTTTTTAATACAGTTGCTCAAAAAGTGGTATATTGCAGGGACGTATAGCGTTCGGGATGTGGGCTATAACACACGCGTGTTTTTTCTTTGCCATTCCCGAACTAGTGTTTTTTCTTTCCCAACTGACATAATAATGACTATTAAAAAGAAAAAAAAACAACCACGAAGCTTTTCCTCGAAAAAAATCATAGAAGTTTTCATGATTCATGCAAATATTTCTATAAAAAGCTACTAATTTATTTCAATATCCGATTTAAAAGTAATATTAAGTACAAATTTAAACATCGGCTTAAAAAAAATTCAATAGCAGGTAGCCACAGCCTGCGTCTGTCTATTTCAACACGGCAATGGGCTCACCACCTATTACGTGGGACAGGAATCCACACGGTGAAAAGTGGGCATATAATATGCCTCTGCCACCCCTTCGGGGATAAGGCGTGATGGATATTTATTTATTTTATTTAAATTTAAACATTAATTTAATATTAGTACATATATGTATAGGCCAAATTAAATTTATAAAAATAAAAAAGTTGGCTTTATGACGTGCACTGCCATAGCCTCTGCTTATATACTTTTACTGTTGGCGCCATTTTCCAAAAATTTTCTTCTCGAGTTTAGTTGCTTGTTGCACAAAATGAGTAATTTTGACGACAAATTATTTGAATTAACGCCACCGGAACTCAGTTTAATTGCAAAAAATGCTTCGGAGAACATTTTACCTGAAAAGTCTAAAAGTCGCTACATATCTACATATGACGAATTCATTGTGTGGAGAGAAGAGAAAAAGGCAAATAGTTTTTCAGAAAATGTTATTTTGGCATACTTCTCTGAACTTTCAACAAAATTAAAACCTTATGGTCGAGGTATTCAATGTTAAAAAATGTGCTAAAAATCAGGAATCATGTGGATATCAGTGAATACCCCAAACTAAATGCTTTCCTAAAACGACAATCAGACGGCTTTACAACTAAAAAGTCGAAAATATTAACATCGAATGAAGTGGAAAGCTTTTTGAACGAAGCTCCCGATGATCGTTATTTAAGCACAAAGGTAATTTATTAATAAGTACTTCTATTTTTCTTTGGTATTCAGTTTACGAAATCGCAATATACACTCAATATAAAAAAATATTAATCAAAAACCTTTTTTTTGTAGCTTGCCCTAATTTCTGCGTTGCTGGTGCTAGCTGCAGAGAGGAGTTAGCTAATATCACTTTAAAAGATATTGAAATCCATGGAAAAATGCTACTAATCAATATTCCGAACACAAAAAATAAGATACCGAGAAGCATTATTGTTGAAGGAGATTTTCTTAAAATAGTGCAAAAATATATGAATCAGCGGTCCCAAAAAGCAAAAATTTTCCAAAATTATCAAAAAGGGAAGTGTACAGCTCAAGCAATCGGGATAAACAAATTTGCTTGGTCTGCCGGATGCTGAGTATTATACTGGGCACAGCTTTAGGAGGACCTCTGCTACATTATTGGCAGATTCAGGAGCCAATTTGACGTCCTTAAAGCGACTAGGAGGCTGGAAGTCAGACAAAGTTGCAGAAGGCTATATTGCTGATTCATTAAACAACAAACTAGAAACTGGGAAAAAAATCACACAATCCATTAATTTAAAGTCCAGTCCATCTCCTTCACATGACAATACTGAAGAGAACGTTCGTCCGCCTACCTTCGTTGATAATTATAATTCATCAGATCCAATTCCATCAACTAGCAAACGCCCTTGTATGACACCTTTGACAAATATACATGAACAATCATATGAAATTAATAATAGTTTGTCTCAAACAGTAAATATGCAACCGAAAACTTCCCCAGTTAATATAAAAAACTGTACCAATTTCAATGTATATGTGAACTATATCTTTTACAAGAAATAAATGATTAGTTACTTGAGTTTATTGTGTTTTTATTATTTTATTAAATTGCTTCATTTTTTCGCAACTGTATTAAAAATAGTCGTTCAATACACGTGCAGAACCATCATTGCAACTTGTTCCGACTGTCAACCCTCACCTTCGGCTGCGCCTCGGCTCGGGTCGACATTTGTCGGAACTCGTTGCAATGACAGGCATTCCGCACTTGTATCGAAATATACTATTATATATTAAGCCGCCATAAGGCTTTTAACTTGACTTAACAACTGCCATTTTACTGGTAACCGGGACCAAAGGCTTAACCTGCTTTCCGATCCGAAGCACGCAAATGTAAATGCCACAATGTGGTCAGCCTTCCGTGAAGTCATAGCGAAAGTTGCTTATAGCAGTGATTGTTTACAGAACTCTAAGAGTCCGCGGGAAAACGAGTGCTTCCATACATGAACATAGATCATTCAATAATTACTTTTATTTTTGAAAAAAGCTTTTCATTTGCAGCAATTGATGCATTATACATATATTATTTTTGATCTATGTAGGCATAGATCAAAAAATTTTCGATGTATTGATATGATTAATTTACTTACTGCTTGAGTTTCCTGGTGAATGCATTGAGTTGGATACTGTTGAATTAGGAGTGGAGGATCCAGGTGGATTTCCCGATGAGTTGTGACTAGGAGTACCTTGGCCTGAAACATATTGACTTTACTACAAACTGGACTGCTTCCCTTTTCACTGATGCCAATAATTCTATATTTTTAAATGTGTAAATAAAAAAAATCAAAAAAATGTTGAAAAATAAGGTAAATTTTGGTACAAGTTTTACAAGATTTCCCGAAAATCTAAATTTGTCCATATCTTTTTATCATGTTGACTCAGAACCATGATTTTTATACACCTAATAGGGACTATACGGCCGAATACTGAAAGGTCACTCAAATATCTAACGGCATCTTAAATGTTTATGCAGCTCCTAAATACAAAATTTGTATTCTCAAACATTAAATTTAAGCATGTGATAAATTTAAGATGAACTCAGGTTAGTTACGCTCAGACGCCACTCAATGTAAAATTCGTATACTGGAATGCTACTTAATTTAATTTAGCTGTCAAATGACCGGTCAAACTGATTTGACATCCCCTAAATGTAAGAGTGCTTGAGAGGTCTCCTAAATCTGGAGTTGACTATATTGAAGCGTTAAAATAATGTGTTTATCTTCGCTATCTTTACTTTCTGACCATCAAAGACTGACCGTCTGTCGACGAAACCTAGAGAACCTAAATACATTCGAAAAATGCAACGATGCGGAGTTTCCTGCTCGGTTCCGTATCTCCAATGAGACAGTTCTATATTTGGATAATTTATTCCATGGGCGTACCCAGGGGAGGGCTGAAGGGGAGCTGTCCCCTTCCGGACATGGTTTACGACTCCTAATTTTGTCTATAAAATTTAGCCTGGTAGAAATCGCTTTATGTGATAAGGCCGCCCATTGTACTAATTCCACAGCTTTCAATCTCAATGTACAAATGTATTGCCTGGCGCATATTACGTATTGCGTACGTGAAATTCTCACGTAAAGCCGTCATCTTAAGCCTGTATCTGTAAGGAAAGCGGGTAACCCATCTACCGTACTTTTAAAATAGCTAATACTAGGTGAGCCCCACGGCTTCGCCCTTGACATACTTCGTATTTCCGTCTCACCTATTTTAATCCCGACGCTTATATATTCTACAATAATGCAAAAAAAAAAAAAAAGTAAAGTACTCGGATACCCAGACGTGCGTGTATGAAGCGATTGATGAATCTCGAAGAAGCGAAAGAAGTATGCATGGATCGCGAAGCCTGGCGATCTGTCCTCTCTGACTACCCCGTCAGGGATACAGCGTGAAGATAGTTAGTTAGTTATGCATAATTTGCCCGATTTGTCGACATTTATGATTACTGCTCCGCTCTCCAGGGCAGTAGCGTGATGATACATAGTGAAAGAAAGAGAAAGTTCCTGTAGGAAACAGAAACGGGAAAACTTCACCACGCGTGCGGAGCCGCGGGCGTCAACTTGTATAAATTAAAACAGATATTAGTATAAAATAAAAAATCTTGTTTGGGACTAAAAAGACAGACATTTAATAGAACACTTGTAAAAGTTATTTAACAGACCAAAAAACATCAAAGATGAAAAATATATACCGACTAAACTGTGTTCCTCACACCACACAAGAAAGATAAATGTCTTATGCTAATATCCCTTCTCATCTTTTCTTTTCTACATTAAGTTTTAGTAGAAGTCTTGAAACGCTTTGTAAAAACAAGTGGAGAATAAACAGTGACTATCAACGCAATTTGATGATAGTGATTTTGTCAATATGCTAATTCTTGGAGATAGCGGCTATTCATATCAGCCTATTTGCGGTGCTGACTCCATTGCTACATACAGACGCCTGCTGAAGAAGTACATTCCAATGTTTTTCTTCCATATCCCAATTTATTTTTGAAAAATGTTTACAAGTCACGCTAATGTCACTGGTTTCAATCAAATTGAACGTTTCGTTCTACGACAATTGGGTCAGCAAATGTTTACGTTCAATTTCGAAATAGTTTTTAAGTTATTTATTCTTATACATAACTTTAAAACCTATCTTTCAGAACATTATAGAAATTACATTGTGTACCAAATAAAATTATTATTATTTTCTATTATTTTAACTAAATTTAGTAGCATTGTAAATATTGTTAAGTCCAAAACTGTTGCGTAAAATGAGGCATCGTGAATGTTGCCATGACGTAAATTATTTGGCGGCTGCTTAGCTGATTATGCCTGCAAATCGTTTGAGTAGCCTTTGTGTAACTTAAATTTTGAGAGATACTGTAATCTGAGAGCCCTTCCACTGTGCGTTGTATTTAAGTGACGTTTCAGTATTCGGCCGATAGTCATATGTATTTGGTATAAATTTCAACTTGCTTCATATGTATTTGGTATAAATCAAGAGAACTTGGACAAGAAAATCTTAATCTTAATAATATTATAAATGCGAAAGTTTGTATGGATGTTTGTTACTCTTTCACGTAAAAACTACTGAATAGATTTTAATGAAACTTTACAATAATATAGCTTATACATTAGAATAATACATAGGCTACTTTTTATCCCGGGAACAAGTTCCTGTGGGAAAGGGAACGGGAAAACTCTACGCCGGCAAAGCCGCGGGCGTCAACTAGTAATCTTAAAAGGTTTCTTTTTTACCTTTTTGAGGTATATCTTAATCTTAATAATATTATAAATGTGAAGTTTGTATGGATGTTTGTTACTCTTTCACGTAATAACTACTGAATGTATTTTAATGAAACTTTACAATAATATAGCTTATACATCAGAATAACACATAGGCTACTTTTTATCCCGGGAACAAGTTCCTGTTAGAAACGGGAACGGGATAACTTCGCTACGCGGGCGAAGCCGCGGGCGTCAACTAGTAATATTATAAATGCGAAAGTTTGTGTGGATGTTTGTTACTCTTTCACATAAAAACTATTGAATATATTTTAATCTACTCTGATACTATAATACAAAGATTATAAAACTGATAACAAAATTCTTATGGCAAACATTACGTACAGGCCAAAAATAATAAAAAAAAAGTTTAATTACGATACAGGTCTTGTATGGACACCTGTATCAAAATATAACTTTTTAATCATAACGATACACCTATACAACCTCCAGCTGGACCAAGGAGGTAGAGCGACGCTCACTGCCGCCCTGCCCGCCTCCGACACCCCGCGCGCGCCCGCTCGCCTCCGTCACACAATAACACGCAGATACGACACTCTAATGCATTTACATCTCTCATATTAAGGCGCAAATATTTGACATTTAAAAAATAAATTTGTTGTTATATTCATCATTTTATTTGCAATATTGTTTTACGTATTATAGTATGAGAGTAGATAAAGTAGTGTATGACACTGTACATAACTTGGTCTTATAACACTTGTGTGATACTATAAAAAAACTCAAACACACTCGTGTTATAAGAACCCTTATTATG
Organism: Thumatha senex; assembly: GCA_948477245.1. Lineage (NCBI taxonomy): Eukaryota > Metazoa > Arthropoda > Insecta > Lepidoptera > Erebidae > Thumatha > Thumatha senex. The sequence goes on from OX419726.1 coordinate 23,008,796, forward strand.
CAACAGTATCATAAACTACTATAATGAAACTACAATAATATAGCTTATACATCAGAATAACACATAGGCTACTTTTTATCCCGGGAACAAGTTCCTGTGAGAAACGGGAACGGGATAACTTCTCTAAGCGGGCGAAGCCGCGGGCGTCAACTAGTAATGTAATAAAAGGAACACTTATAAGATTTGAAAAGAAATAATTACAAAAAAATCACATAGCAGATTTTAAAGCATTGTGGTTTATTTTAAATCCATGCGTATATAGTATTTTTGTCTTTCCAGTAACTTCCAAAACCTAAGTAGATTTAGAACGGACCCCAGCCGCTTTTATTGATGGCTAGGAAATAATTTTTGATAAATGAGCGGGACTGCCGTCTTAGGTAGGCTAGCACAGAAGACGGTCTTTTCAATAAAATTTGACAGAAAGAAAGATGATAATCATTTAGTAATATTGTACCTGACTGTGACGGTGGTGTTTTATCAGAGATATTCCCTGGTACTGCACTCTGATAATGTTCAGCCAGTTTCGGTATCTGATCTTTGAGAAACTTTATCAGTGTTGTGGTCCATTCTGTAAGTAAAATAATAAAAGACATATTATAAAGAAAAAAAAAAACTAATTAACTATCTTCACGCTGTATCCCTGACGGTGTAGTCAAAAAACATATTTAGAAATCTTTCTAAATTGTTTTGTAATAGCTTTAATAATTGTTATCCTAACAGTTTTCATGATTCCAATCCTGGTAGGATATGGTAATACTGTTAATTGATAGTTAGATTGGTAAAATAAGTAAAGATAATGTATCAAGCAAAGTATGAAATCAATGGACATAGTAAATATTGACAAGCTTCATAAGTATAAATTGAGTAAAATAAACTTACCTGTTGTAGGGTCAGGCAGTTGTCGTTTTTTAATTTTAGCCTCAGACACGGCAACAGTATATGCAGAACTGAGCTTTATAAACCATGCAGCCCGTGGCATAGATACCTGGTACTCAGTTAGTGTTATAAAAATCTCTTCCTTTTTGTTAAAATTTGGTGCTTTTTTTGCTAGTTGAGAAAGAGGCTTGCTACCTAAAAGATTTTAAGTAATAGTTGTTTAAAAACAATAGTTGTTATAACTCTTTATTAAAGTACTTGACAGTCATGTTTTCAATAAATTATGATGTGGTCAAAGTAAACTATATATTATAGTGAATATTGAATATCAATTAATAACATAGCTGTGAAGTTAGAGAACACAATGAGATCTATCGCATTAATGGTTGACAGTTAGTTAAGTAACAGTTTTATACTACAGTAAAAATCCTGAATAAATGTCATCTACTATAGTAATATATAAAGCTGAAGAGATTAGTTTGTTTGTTTGCTTGAATGCGCTAAACTCAGGAACTACTGGTTGTATTAGAAAAAATATTTTTGTTGAATAGCACATTTATCAAAGAAGGCTTTAGGCTATATATCATCATGTTAATACCCTGGAGAGCGGAGAAGTAATAATAAATGTTGACATATCATGCAAATTTTAAACATTATAAATGGATCAAATAGGTGCAACGGGAGATAGAAGTATTTCAGCGTCGAAGTCATGGAGGTCATCTGTTATAAATAAATACATAATTTTTTAGCATCATAAGGTTTTTCTCATAGTTGCATGGGTGCAAGCACTATTATACATTAATTAATCAAATTTATAAATTTATGAATTAAGTGAAGTAAAGAAAGACAAGTGTCCTACAATATTTGTTATATTATTTATATTCATTTAAAGACACTGGTTGTGGAAATCAACATTTGATATCATCAAAAATTCTGTGATATCACACAATGAAAATTAGAAGAGGCCTATGTCCAGCAGTGCATAATACTATTAGAGGAAAATAATACCTGTCTCAGTAGTACCTTACCTGCCAAATCCTTGAACCATGCCTCAATCTGAGGTTTAGTTCGAGCAGTGGCTTGCCAGAAATTATCCTTAGGGTTCACTTGTGGCCTCTTTCTACCACAGTCAGGGAGAGTATTCAACTCTTCTTTTTTGGATAATATACTGGAGAAAAACTGACCTATCTGTAAAATCAGAATATAAATTATACTTTAGTAATTACTATAACAGTTAAATGAATAATTTGGGTAGAAATAAAGTTAGCCATGCAGGAACCAAGAGAATATCAGAAGAATCCAGAGCCCATTATTGACTCTCAAGTACAACTTGAGCAGGACAATAGAAGAACAGAAAAATAATATTTGTACACAAATAAAATGCTATGTTTGGGATATAGTCCCATCATATTACTTTTTTAAGATTTACTAATATGTGATCTATATCAGAACATAGTTTTTAACTCATGGACTCATATCATTTTTTATAATTCCTATTGTGCAATATAATATCATACCTTTGTAGCAGAGTAATTAAAATTTCTAGCAGTTCCAAATTCATCACTTGATTGAGGTGTTGTAGAAAAACCGTGTTTTACATTTGTCGATGTAAGTTCATCTTCCTTTTGACGAGGCTCCTGAGGGTACACATCAGGTGGACCCAACTTTGGCCTCTTCAGAGGCCGTTTCTCGTACATGATACCCATTGTGACAGGGCAGAGAGATGTATCTGTTTTACAATAACATGTCATAAATAAATACACAGAAGATTTGTACACGACTGCATTTTAATATAGAACAACAACAACACTTACCATTCATTTAAAATATATATAAATTATACATGATTATAATTCAACTAATTAAAAAAATTGACAAGGAAAATGTCTTTAAAAATACATGCAAAAAGAAAACAATAAATGTGTGATTCTAAACAACACCATTTTTGATGGAGTGACCGAGTCAGTGAATGGAATTTAAAAAACGAATGAACTGATCACCGAACTACTTTTTGTAATTATTTTATGGCCTGGTTGCTGAAACTGGTTAGAATATCTCAATTCATATTTATTTAATGTTGTTTCTTAATACCTATTTAAAATATCCCCGTCCTCTATGTCTTAGTGAAGTCTAGCCTTAAGTCAACGTCAGTCTTACCCCAGTGTAATAGTGTTTGTTATACTGAGGTTCTCACTGTTTTCAGAAACTAAGACAAATAAACGCGACTAAACGCAATGATTACATTCTCTTTGATCTCGATCTCGACCAGAGAAGACCAAACTTTGCAGTAACATTGTACCGGGAAATGATACGCCACTACTCCACACACAGCACAGTTCATTGTTACTGACGAAGTTGATACCTTGCTAAGAAGGGGTGGTTTTATAAGATGCAATTCTGGAATCTATCTTGCGATTTTTTATATTCCGGCAAGAAAAGAACGTGTTGCGTGATTCATCATATGATGAGGTATAATTTCATATTATCCGTGTTATTATGATTTACGTAAATAAAGTTAGTTTTCTTGAACAAGAAAACCTGAATAAATCTAAATATGCAGTACTATTAATGTAAATATTTTTCTATGTAAGGAACAAATATTTGTGTGATCCACAAATGTTGGTTTCGGAGTTTGGGTGTTTCCTATGTAAAATGTTTTTGTATTTAAAAATATATAAGTATGTATATTAGTTATCTAGATCCCATAGTACAAGCTTATAGCTTAGTTTAGGCTAGATGACGCTATGTAAAGTGACCCACAATATTTATATTTACCTATTTATTTACATGTTAAACTGAAGTGAAGTCATTTAGGTACTTAGCATATTTTTTCTTTTGCTCAAATGATTTATTAGGAATGAAGCATTAAAAGTATTTTTCCATTTTAAATTGAAACACCATCTGTACCTGTGATTTGTGCTGACTGTTTTAAATTATATATACCTATGTACAAAAAAGTCAATCTTAAAGGTCTGTCAACCAGGTCACAACTATTTAAAAAAACTACATAACCTAACTTTCTAACAGCTGATTGATACATTTGTTTATAAAAGTGTTTCATAATCAGTGTAAGTTTAATATATATGTCATAAACACAGTTACTAGTAATTATAAACAACATTTCGTACTCTGCATTAGAAAAGGGATACCTATATATCGTATTTAAATATTTATTGTACTGTACAATATGCCACCCAAAAAGCAACCTGAAAAAGGGAACAAGTCTGCCGGCAGTGCTAAAGGAGCAGGAAAATCTGGAGGCGATGTAAAAGGTTGGTGAATTTTTTTAATAATGCTTATAGATATGGTGGATGGGAAGATGTATGTTTTACATTTATTAAGCGATCGTTGTAACCAGGGTGATAAGAAGAATCTGCACCATATACGTTGCGGTGACATGCCTCGTAAAAGACGCCGCTCCATGGTACCTAAAAGCTAAGGCTTTTATGTCGTTAGCACAAGAAGGCGCTGGAGTGAGACTACAGGCCTGTACCCCAAGAAATCAAGGCCTTGAAATCCCTCTTCCGCCAAGAGCTCATGGAGATACGAAAGGTGCGATTTGAGTAATCAAATTGTGGACACTCCTCTATTGAGGCGGTAAGGCCGGTCATGGATACAACATGTTGTAGATACGCACTGGGCACGGGTGCCTCGGATTTTCTGTGCCGTATAAACCGGGAGGTAACAACCGAGTGCCAGCACTATGAGGTCTGCATTGAGGATACGGCGCTGGATACACAAATTGGCGAAGTGCACAGCGTGGGCGCTGCAGCACCGGGATCTCGTTGCGGGTCTGGGCGTGGGACTTCAATTCATGCTCGCAAGACGCGAGGAGAAGGAAGTTCTTTCTCTTAAGTTCTACCGGTTTCTGGTTAAAATGGTTGGTGGGTATCTCGCCGTTCTTACAAAAACAGGCCCTAGACGGTGGCGTGATGTGAGAAATACACGCACCCCTGACAGCCCGGGATAACACTCGACCTCCTGAGGATGGCCGCGGCAGCGGGCAAAGTCTTTCGGTTTTAGTCGGTAGGGGTCCGTTTTAGCATTCATCAGGATTCCACACGTAAAAAGAAAAGATCCGCGCTGTATTTCGCAATTCGATATAAAACCGAGCATTAACTTAACAGGCAATGTACAATTTTTTTTATGCAACTAAGGTATCGAACACTGGTAGCGGGACACGAGCGCTTCTAAAGAGCACGAGCTCGGTTGTCCAGTTAAATCACCCGGCTGTCGAGCGATTCTCAATTTTCGATGTTTAATCGAACGATATCTTCACATGTAATGTATTAGCTGTGGATGATGACCGCCAAATTCTTTGACAGATAATGCCTAGAAATAGTTGTCAAAAGATATCATACTATTGAGAATTGATCAATACGTCATAGTACCAAGCAAAATCAAAACTCTAAATCCTAAAACCCGGTGACAACAATAACGTGTCACAGGGTTAGTTATGAGAGAGTGTAGAGGGTACTGTAAGAGTTGTAGTAATACTATAGAACTAGTGCAAACGTAACAAAAAGATTTTATTGTTTGTTGTTTTAAATTTAGAAACTGCTGCAAAGGAGAAAAAAGGCGGGGCAGCTGTCAAAGTACGTCACATATTGTGCGAAAAACAGTCAAAATGTTTGGAGGCGTTGGAAAAATTAAAGGCCGGGCAGAAATTTCCTGATGTAGCCTCTGCTTACAGCGAAGACAAGGCGCGGCAAGGTGGCGACCTAGGCTGGATGACTCGAGGCTCTATGGTCGGACCATTTCAGGATGCAGCATTCGCCTTGCCCATATCTTCTGTCACCAACCCTGTCTACACTGACCCTCCTGTTAAAACCAAGTTTGGTTATCATATCATAATGGTTGAAGGCAAAAAATGACAGAAATGGTTTTTGAATTTGAATATTTTTGGGCGATACTTTTACTGTTCATTATGGAGAGAATTTGTTGTTTACAAGAGCAGTTCGACAAAGACTTTTCAATTCTACCTGATCCACAGACCTCTAATGAGTCCATTGATAGTAGTTTAGAGGAGTTTTCTAACAGAGAGTAAGTAAAATATTTAATATCTTCTATGTGATGTTGTCTTTACAAGTAACTGTAAAATTGTTATAATTTAACTTCTACTTAGCACAAAAAAGCCAATGACAAGTCACTAAAATAACAATAAATAAATATCGGACATTATAACACGCCGTAAGTACTCGCGCCAATCAATTCTTCTGCGACTAGATATAACCGCAGAGGAATTGCTAGGCTCCTCCTTTGGCATTTATCGTTGCAAACTCGATCGCGAAGTCACTCTAAGCTTCGCACTTTCCATTACCCTCTGAGTGACAGCAACCTTCTCACTACTCAATGTGGACAGTGGTCCACATTGAGTAGTGAGAAGGTTGCTGTCAAGGGCTACGTGTTAGTGCCATTAGTCATCACTGGTAACACATTGGCCAAAGACCTTAACTTGACCTTGACTCTTAGACCTTGCGGTATTTTGAACTAAACGATGTATTTTAGCTTCCTAACCTAGTTTGACGGACATTGGATCTACCTAATTTGGGTCGTAGGTATATTATAAAATAATCATCAATAATTTTGAGCGTAGCCTTACTGAGTTTATAACATTGTGCTGAGTGCATCCAATGTCTGTCATTGTTGCTATATCATCAGTAAGCCGAAGCCGAGTGAGGTACTCTCCTCTTTAATACAGAGTGCTTGCCAGTGGTGAACAGTTTCGGGAAGTAATCTCTGCAGCTGAATGGATTTCGAAGCTTGATTCTGACAGACAGAGTGTCGTTGCATTGCAGCACTCGCGGCGTTGAATACGTTAGTGATGCTATTGTCTCGGGACACTCATTCTTACAAAACTTTTAAGCACAATGGTGGTCAATAAACATATTGGTCACCATTTTGAAGCTAAAGCCGAATAAGTCGAAGTTACATCTGTATTTTATTTACATCCGTGATAGTAATGACTAGTACACCTAACTAATAGTTCGCTCTGAACTTTACGTGTACCTTTGTATAAATCACGTTGCAATTCATAGGGAAATATTGTAATACTTGTATATAATTACTTTTTATTACTAGCTCTTCTTAAAAATATGCGAAGTATATAAAGTAATACGCTTACATACTAAGCTTATCCTTATGTAGTTAGTAAGCAATGTAGGTATGTTACTTTACCCCGAATGTTAAAATATGATTCATCTATTTCCAGTTTCGGCTTAAAGCTCAGCTTTCTCCGTCTGTGTCGTTTAATGCACGTCACCATGCTGCTCACACTTGTCTACTTTGGCAATGTTTGCCTCTGGTTCATAATGAGTAAGAAAATGTCGCCCAAAACCCTCAGATACAGGTTTAAAGTCTCTATACCATCTTGATGTGCATATAATGTACTATTTTATAGTCATTTGCTCAATTATCCTTAAATAAAAATAACTAGCGAGGTTACGACCGATTGATTCCTCTTTTAAGACTTATTATGACTATTAATAGTGCAATATATCAAATTTTATTAAGCTGAAATAAATTGCAGTTATATTTAAAAGATATTGTTTTATTATCGTTATTTTGTCCCGATGTAACTACCCCATGTGACCGATTTAGGAGGCGGACAGTGACATAAACACTATAAGAATCGATAGTACACACTATCAGAGATCCAGTTGCGAGTGATACTCATTGTAATTGAGTACATGCAAACTTTATTAGTAAGGAGTGCTGATAAATTTGCATACATTTGACATCTCACTCTTTTTTGAAATATAGTGGGCTAAATTTCTTCTAACCGGTCCGTAAAGCTTCCATTCCGTGGTTCCATTTGATGTCCCATTGATGGGACTACGGGAATATTCATTTAACCGTGGTCCCATTGACCAAAGGGACCACCGTATGTAAATGTTTTTCGAAATACACCTTGGTGTAACTATGTTTTATTATGCTTAATTCAATATACCTTTGACGATGGAATTCAAATGTGTCGTGGTTCATATTAGTTGAACAACGAATTTAATCTTCACGCTATACAGGAATACTTCTGACGGGGTAGTCAGAGAGGACAGATCGCCAGGTTTTGCAATCCTTGCATACTTCTTTCGCTTCCTGCAGATTCGTTAATCGTTTCATACGGGTATCCAATACTTTGACCTTTCCGTTTTTGGGTAATCTGCTCACGGGGGCTTCGTATGTAAGCGTTAGTCTACCCTGACACCTATCGTCAACTTCCATACGAACATTGTCTGTCTATCATTCCTCACTCATTAGTTGGACGAGTCCAAGCAATGAATGTGGACAAGAAAAGAATGAGAGGACGAATGGTCTAAGACTAGTGGTGTACCACCACTAGTCTTTCGTAAGTTAGCCACCGGGCCAACTGCTCAGCTTTTAAGCAAGCCCTTAAGTAGCCAATGGTGCTAATTCTGTTGTTGAAACCACTAAACTAATTTTCTCTAAAATTTTCTTATTTTTATTGAGAGATTGCCAAATGCTATTCTGTTATTATGTCGAACTAAACTTGGTGACATCATAAACAGCACTAAATTTGTATTTGACATCACTAAACTTGCATTTATGTGATAAAATTCAACAAAACATGTATTTAGATGCCGACTAACTTAGTGATTGAACTGTCTATGTATATTTTTCACTTTTTATTGAATTTTATCACATAAAACGAATTTTAGTGATATCAGATACAAATATAACGTCACACAAAATTTAGATGATTTCACTAAAATTAACGTCACACAAAATTTAGACGTCACCTAAATAGGTGACGTCTAATTTTAGTGAAAAGTCTAATTTTAGTGGGACGTTTATTAATTTTAATAACCGTTTGAAACGTGAAAACGGGTAAAACGTTGTAACTTGAAATATGTACATAGGCAGTTCAATCACCAAGTTAGTGGGCATGTATTTACATTCGACTGTCTATGTACATTTTTCACGTTACAACGGTAATCTATTAATAAAAATAAGGAAATTTTAGAGAATTTTAGTTAAGTGGTCTCAACAACAGAATTAGCACCAGTATGTGTGTAATGATGACCAGATGACCCGGAAAAGGTCGCAAGCAGGGACTGGAAGCGTAAGGCGTAGGTAGCACCGTGTCTTGTGGCGTGAATTGGGAGCTACGTCCAGCAGTGGACTGCCATAGGCTGATTTGGGACAATTATAGGATAGAAAGCTGTTTTGATAAACTTTCGAGAGCTTCTTCAACTTTCCGAACTTCCTTTATTTGCGTAGGTAATAAATTCCTGAAATCTTGCCTAAAGCATAAAGACTGCGATGACTAGTCTTTACCCAAATAAAGGAGCAACACTAATAAATAACTGCAAATAAATCATGTTAACAATAGAGATAGGTAGGAAATAAAAATCAATCACATATTAAATTAAAACAGTCTTTAATGAGAAATCATATTTTTAGTTCAACTTCCGACTGTTAAGTAAATATTACATGACTATAACTACAATGTAAAATACTGTAATAAATATGTAATGAGGTATTTAAAGCTAGGACCGGATCATTGAGAGTTCAAGTTATGTCTTAGATATTGTTTTAGTTTTACACTTCACAGATATTCTTATCTTATGGTTCTCAAAAATGTAAAAACAGACGTCAAATTGTATTTTTACCAATGCTGTTTGTATGACCTAGGAGGAAGGTATACTTTTTCTCTACTAGGAATTTATCTTTTCTAAATATAATTAAAATGTTTAAATACTTCTAAAAACTACTAAAGAAGCTGACATCATCGGAAACATAATCGAAACTTAACCTGTTGAGAATCTGACCTGCTTTAGCTACAAGATTTTTTACGTGTCAGCTGGTTTCTGTCCGGGCTGATAAGTGACATAATACGATTTAATTTAAATACTTATTCTTTGTAATAACGTAGCTCGATATTGTATTTACCGGTTTCTTTCTTAAACACGAAGACCGGGATTGGTGTAGCGAACGTATTTAAGTAAGGCATCGTTCTCTTCACAGACGAATGGCTTGCGGTGATGGCAGGCTACATCATGCCAGTGCACGCCATCCTTATAGAAATTGTTCAGGATGGCTATGCAGTGTTCAGAAGCACCACCCTGGATAAGTTCCTAGAAAAGATACCAAATATGACAAATTTTATATCTAAACTTTATACTGCAAAGTATGCCTTAGGTTTCGGGCCATGAAAGATTATGTAGGTACATTGCATACGACAAAAATCCTTATATATTATAAAACAAAGTCCTCCACTGCGTCTGTGTGACTGTCTGTTCGAGATAAATCCAAAGACTACTGAATGTTGTTGTTTTTGACAATTGTCATGCGGTTTTCACCAAAAGATTCTTTAGGAACCCATATCATTTGATTTTATGTCGCGGATATAGCCGCTGTGCGTAGGGAGGTAGGTATTTTATATAATGCTGATGCAACTGAAGACCTACTTCTAAGTTGAGATCGCAAAATATGCATCAACAATACATACTGATCAACACTTCAACAATTCCATATACCCATAGTAGGATCTATAAAAAGATATCATGCGCAAAGTAGGATATCATAGCTAAAAAAAAATCAATTAGCATTTGGCTATTACCTAAAGGTAATCATTCAATGCGCGAGACCTTGAATAACTGCTATGTAATGAAATGACGGATATGAAGGATGCGCGCTTAACGATGCGACCGCAAGGGTTACGTATTGTTTGTTCCGTACGCCGCACGTTGCGTTCGCGCATGGGGAAAGTGACAAGTGACAAAACATCTACGCCAGCGATGCACACGGAATAAAGATGAGCTTTGACTGCACAGCCTGCGGTGGTAGTTGTTTGTAGAAAGTGGCCTGCCGCTTGCATGCGGGTACGCCCTTCGGCGAATATTTCGCAGGCCTATAAATATTCACGTGTCGCTTTCGGTTTCATTATGTTATTCACTATAGAGATACGTTAACAGGTCTGGTGGGTGTTTATGATAAGATGTTACTTAACGATTCTCAGAATTGGTACCATATATTGCATCAGCGTGTGATCGATTTCGTAATGTCATATTTTCTTACGTATGACCTGCTATTGTGAGATTTTTAGAGTAACGTTGTCTGATAGTAAATTGGTGTCTTACCCTGTTGTCTGGTTGAGGTTTACCGATGCCGCCACCTTCAGACCAGTCATTTTGCTGACGGTTGGTGGTAGGAGCCAACTTCTGGAGTTCAGCAGTCCAAAACCAGCCGTTTACTTCGTTGGGAATCAAATCTGGGCGATTGCAGCCTTTGAAGTCGCACAGACGTCCTGATGTCCAGATGTACTTTTGCTGTCATTAAAATAAATGGGCGTTTTTTACTGAAATACGAATCAACGTTCCTTGACATAGACACCAACATTTTAAAGAATGTGTGACTAAACGGTACAGGTAACCATCAATTCGTTGAATGTTTAGTTGATAGTATTTATGAGATAGTCAGAAAAAATAACAATAGCAAGATGCTCATTAGGAATTTAGATAAACGAGCCATGGGGAAATCATTAGTTGACTTGTAACAATAGGTGTCGTTTGATAGTTTAACGAAAAAGCTAATTTGTCATCATTGTTTGAACGCCCATGTACCTAATCCTATTTGAGTAAGATCCTATAGCCTAAGATTATTGAGATGCACTTCATCATCTGATTGGCACTAAATTTTAATGTGTAGGTAAGTGAGTATGAATGAACTCAGTAATCATTCGGTTAAGCTCAATATTCTGAATTTAAGTATAATGTTTACGTGCTAATGTGCAAGGTTTATCATCCGTAGGTTTTTTTAATGTCCTCTAATCTAAACAGACAAATAGTTGTTAAAACGCTACCCGCATTACTGATGACTGGTTTCCAACATTAGAAGAAACTAATTGTGCGTTTCACATTATTCATAATGTCAAAGAATCCCAAGAGTTTCATCAAAACATTTCTAATAACTGCAGTCGACTGTCGAGGAAAGTAACATAATAAAACAGAACAATATATTTCCCACGTAATGTGAAACACATCCCATAGCAAACAGTGAAACTCGTTGAAGAAAAATTACGTTATCACTTTGCAGTTCCTGTAAAATGTTCGACCTTTTGTAAATGTAGTCCATTTGTCACACAGCTCTTTCATGCTAAATGTTAAAAGGTTCCGAATAATAGGAAAGCTTGCGACGACGTTAAGAATTCTTTACACATTGTAGGCATAACTTTCTACTTTGAAAAAGTCATGTTTTCGCGTCACGGTTTGAACAGTTTTCCTTGCCTCGAACCGATTATACGCGTGAATGTTTTTCGGAACTACATTAGTAGGTATTGCCTTAGACATAAGTCAAGGATGATCTGTAATGCCTTGTGTCAACGTAAGAGTACATGATATTTGCATTTTACTCATCATAGTAACCTAGATATTTGTGTGGTTTTACAGATGTTTTGCAATTCTCTGACATATTTGTGCATTGTTAAAATGTAGGACTCACCGAGTCACTTTAAGAAGCCATTACTTAAGCTATGTGTCCTCACCTTGTCTTTAACAATGAAAGACTTGATCCATTCGTTTTCGTCGCTCGTCTCCAGTGAGACGAGGTCCATGCATCGCTGTCTGCAATAGTTCCTGGCGCTCAACCAGTCTTCCTCTACGCCGCGGAGGTTAGGGTCTTTCCATGAGAAGAAATATCCTTTATCTGTAAGAGAAATACGTTTGTATTGTTCTACAAATAGGTAACTATCTATTACATGGGCGAAATACAACTGGAGAAATGACATATAGTATGCCTTTGCCTTCCCGTTCAGAGAAAAAAAGTGTGACACGATGCAGAACTTCGACGATTGTTTCGTGTAGAAAGGAATTCTCACTTTCTCAATAAGACCTTTTGTGCATTCACCTATAACCTTCATGCAAGCGCGACCTGCATTACATATCTTGATTTCCTCCACAAGTTTGCAGTCTCAAAACTGTTACGTGTGGGAATCTATCTAGAAAACGATTTCTACATTATATCCTATTAGAATTCATTCAATATGTTACGATTTCTAGTCTCGTTGAAAACAAGCTATAGAAGTACCGACCCAGTCCGTTGTATTTTCATTTCGTTCGTAGCAATAATATTGAAATTCTTACTAGATTTGTTGAATGTTTACACAATAAATGGAATAGAACTTCTGGTAATGAATTGTGTTTAGTGATATAATGCGTTTGAACATAATGAGGGAACAAATGATGAGATCATGTATTGACGCAATACTATAAACAGATTTGGAAATATGGTAATAATATAATATAATATGATATTATATATAAATAAATAAATAAATATCCATCACGCCTTATCCCCGAAGGAGTGGCAGAGGCATATTATATGCCCACTTTTCACCGTGTGGATTTCTGTCCCACGTAATAGGTGGTGAGCTCATTGCCGTTGAAATAGACAGACGCAGGTTGTGGCTGCCTGCTGTTGAAATTTTCAAGCCGCCCATATGGCCTTCAACCAGGCTTAACGACTTACATTTTACTGGCAACCGGGACAAATATAATATAATATATATAATATGTATATATTATATACTATAAGCAGATTGGGAAATATGGTACAGATAGCACAGAATAGGTAAATAATCCGAGTGCGGAGCTGATTGCGGTTATAAACAAGGTTTCCTGATTCTGCTTCTTTCACTTCCTACGGTCTTCGGCATCACTAGCAGAAAGACCAACTAGCGTTTTATCCTCTTTTTGGGTGTGCATGTCCGACTGATACTTACACCATGGTATTATTTTATGTCTCATTGCACAAGCTTTAAATATAGTTTGTGCTAGATAGCGCTGTGTGAAAAGTGTCCAGTGTGTGAGAACTTTCACTTTTATTTATATTACTTTTCAGTAGTAAGTAAAATGTAGATCTTAAGAATCTTTTTTCTTCTTCCATATCTTGGCGTTTTCTTGTTGTATTCTAAGCTATACTTAGAACTCTTAGGGCCGTATTACAGGACGTTTCTCAATACTCAAGAAACATTTGAGAGTAGTATTTTAAGGCGAAAACTAGCCTTAAGCGTTTCTTGAGTACTGATGAACGTTCTGTAATACGGCCCTAAGATCGTCAAACAACACCGCTCCCTTGATGGAAAATTTGTTATTTACGACGTCTAGGCAAAAACGTCATCCCTTCACGGAATGCTCTATAAGAGCTTATATTCTAGACTTCGAACAGCACGCAATACTGACATCAGTTCAGTTTAAATCATGAAATGTTTCAAATCTCCCTACAAGATAAGATTATTTGGTTTCCTGTTGGATTAGATGCCTTATCTCGGGATCCTTAATGGGACCAGCTACAGGAGCTTGAGATAAAGCCTTATCTGTAGTTTTTATAGTTTTGGAACATTCTGATGTAATGTAACATTTGTAGAGGTGATTTTAAATCTTTTCCATTTCTTTTTCTATACTATCTTTTGATTTATATTGTGGTCCTGTTCAAATATGTACTTAGGTACCTATAATGAAATGTATGTTCTGTGCCCATTCGCTGTACTTTTGTATTTAACAATTTATGCTAATTTGAAAGATTTTATTACCTGCATTATGTTATGGTAGGTATTGTTAGATTATTATAGTTTGATGCACACTTAATTCAGCTGATTCAAGATTTTTGTATCGAAGTTCGGAAAAATTCAAATAAATCACGCTATAGGGTACAGATGTCGTTGATGTATTTTATATGGAGCCTAAATTTATAATATCTGTGATGTAGGTACATACAGCTCCAGAAAAACCTCACCCCCAGTACTTTAAAATTCTAAGCAATATTTTTGTAAGAATACTATAAACTGGTGGACGCTATAAGTACATACTACATATAATAAAACAAAGTTTTCCGCCGCGTCTGTCTGTTCGCGATAAACTCAAACTACTGCATCGATTTTTGTGCTGTTCTCACCAATGGACAGAGTGGTTTTGCGAGGAATGTTTTAGTATATAATTTGTTAAGTTTTTGTGTATATTGGCTAAAATATAACAATAGTTGTTGAAGATGTGGGAAAAATATAGGTATACCATCTGGGAGCTTTCAACGAAAACGCTGCCTAAGTCATTTGTCCGCCCATAGTTTAGAATAAAAAAAAGATATTGAACAAAGAAATCAATGGCGTATTTTATATTGACTATATACGTTTTTCCTTTGAACGTATGCCATAAAACCTTTGGCAAATTATCAAGTGCTCGCACCATGAATTGGGTTGTATGAGGTAATCTATTGATATTAAAATCAACCGAGTACTTAAGTATTTGTAACGCAACTCAATACATTTATTACAACTGTAATTTGAATCGCCATCTCTATTGCACTCGTGTATAAGTAGAAATTTGTACTCATTGCTAGCAACTGATAGTAACCATACTTGCGGCACGCTATGATGGCCGTTTTGACATATTACAATAGTGACGATATTTTACTTGTTTTACATAACGTATTTATAATTTTACATTACGTACTCTGTTTTCTACCGTAGTATAAATATCTCTAATGTGGTCGCTATTTACATTTGTACAAATAACATGCAATTAAAATATCGAAACATCATAAAAGGACATACGTCAAAACGGCCATCATAGCGTGCCGCCATTTTTTTTTATTGGGACTTATCCCACCCGAATTCCCATTACTGTAACTCCTGTTAACCAGGATCTACAGCAATGACCAAGACCACAAAAGTTACACCGAGCTCGATCTCGGTGAAGTCCCAGGAGAAGTTAGCAAGTCTTGGAACCCGCAACGAAATATAATCAGAAGATAGTTTGAGTAAGTTAGAAAAAAAGGGGCCGCTCTAGTATAAAGTCAACTTAATCTTCAAGTGGTGCTTATTGGGATATTGAGAAGGCACCCGTGAATTGTCTAATTGTTCAGTGACCGCGTCCAAAAATACCGAAAAAAATAAACAAATCATACCTAACTGGTCTTGGCAGCCAATCAACACGGGTTATACTTTTCTTATCTTGTTCCCGGCCTAAAAAGTAGCTTATGTCCTTTTCTGTATGCTATATTAATAAATATATAAATATTGTTTGGACAACTCACACAACGCCATCTGATTCCAAACTAAGCAGAGCTTGTGCTATGGTAACCAGATATCTGATAAACATACTTATATATTTCTAAATACATACATACGAGTATTATAGATAAATAACACCCAGAGAATAAACCACCGTGCTAATCACACAAAGTTTTATCCAAGGTGGGAATCGAACTCACGACCTCTTGCGGTAGCAGTCGGATACACTCCCACCGCGCCACAGAGGCAGTCAATAGTATAATTAATGTCAAATTTCATTAAAATTCATTCAGCAATTTTTGCGTGAGAGTAATAATTGCATTAAAATCCGTTGAGTAGTTTAAAAGATCTACAAACAGCGAGAGTGACTTATTTTAATACTAAGTTAAAAGTATATATATATTGTGCGACAGCAGAGGGTAGAAGAAGTCAGGGTAGGCCGAGACTTACATATGAAGACCACGTGAGCAGATTGCTCAAAAACGGAAAGGTCAAAAGTACACGGATACCCAGACGTGCGTGTATGAAGCGATTGATGAATCTTGAAGAAGTGAAAGAAGTATGCATGGATCGCGAAGCCTGGCGATCTGTCCTCTCTGACTACCCCATCAGCGATACAGCGTGAAGATAGTTAAGTTTTTTTTCAAGTTAAAAGTAAAAAAAGTATTGTGAGACTGTTGACACCGCGCCATGTAGCCCAAAGTATGCTAATATAAGATTAAGCATCTGATGTAGACAACTGATAAACATAATATATACCTACTATAACTGATAAAGATAGTATAACTTGAAAACATACCTATATTTTTCAAATTACATAATTTTATACACAGGAAACACCCAAACTTTGAATCAAACATTTGTGGATCACTCAAATATTTATTCCGACCGGGAATCGAACCAAAGATCAGTGTAGCAATCGCATACACTACGAACTACGCCACCGCGACAGGCAGGTAGGTAACTAGATCATGTAGGTAAGTCTCTTACTGTCAATATATCTCTCGTGGATTGTTCTGGAGACACATAGCGCTGGTGATGGAGGCTCCAAGACACGCCCGTTGGGGAACTGCGCGTGCGCCACTACTACCAACACTGCGAGCGTTAATAACTGTTTCATTTTCTGTAACAAATAATAAGAGTAACTTATAGGGGCAATAAGTGGGTAATATGGGCGTAAAGGGTGTCACCTCCAAGATCACCAAGGCTCAACGTAACAGGTGGTGAGCCCTTGCCGTGTTGAAATGGCCAGACGCAGGTTGTGGCGACCTGCTGTTAAAATTTTTCAAGCCGCACCTAAGGCCTTCAACTTGACTTAACGACTGTCATTGTATTTAGTTGTCCTTGGATGAGTTAGAAAAATGACTATGGGCGTATGACTATGTATATATATGGGCGGCTTGAAAAAATTCAACGGCAGGTCTCCACAGCCTGCGCCTGTCTTTTTCAACTCGGCAATGGATTCTTCACATGTTACGAGGGGCAAAAAACGTTGAAATGTGGGTGTATAGTATGCCTCTGCCCGCCCCTTCGGGGATAAAGGTGTGACAATATGTATGTATGTAACTTAACTACTCACATTAAAATTAGTTGGTTACCGTAAAATACTTTAAGAAATAAATTGCACTTTTGTTCAGCAAAATTGACACTCATTACTATCTACAAAACATTGCAATCCTAAGCGAAGTTCTGTGTAGTAACAAAGAATTTCATTTACAAAATCTCTATGGCTTTATGGTAAATGGGAATGTATGCTATGCTACGTTACGACTTTTTTGTAATAACTGAGCTTTTGGGAACTTATTCGAGTGAACGGTACAATATCAAACTCGATTGTTAATTACGAGTAACAATCGAGTCAAATCGTTAGTCAAATTCTTTTGATAATAATTGATATGGGGACATTGAACTGATATAACTAGCGTAGTAAATTATGGTTCAATACATGAGGAACAAGTTTTTAATTTACGCTATGAGCCGTATTACAGAATGCTTTTCTAAACTTCAAAACGCATGAAAGCAGTTTAAAAAAAAAATGATGTAAGATATCTGAGGTTACTCTGCGTCCCCCATTATACTTAATACTCTCTTCTCATTTAGGGCCTGCTCAAGAAGATAAATGGCTGACGCCTTCTATAGCGGACCGGAATATTAACACATCAATATTATTGTCATTCTTAATTTTTTTTTTTCAACGATTAACAAATAATTTTTATTTTCCAAACGAGTGTAGGAGTCGGGGTAGACCAAGGCTTACATAGGAAAACCACTTGAGCAGATTGTTAAAAACGGAGAGGTCATATAAACTTTATATGACCTCTCCGTTTTTAAAAATCTGCTCACGTGCTCGTACTTAGATACCGAGACATGTATTAATTTTCCTAACTTTCCATTTTCCTGAATTTGTTACATAGTTAGAAGGTAATGTTAAGGAAGGTAACATCATTTAGAAACTGTCCTTGCAAATAATGCCTTCATAAATGTATTAGGAAAAGTACATATGTTGGAAACTTACAAATTTTCAACATATATAATCATGTTTAGATACCCATAAGTACGAGTACAGTTAGCCACAAAGTACCAGAGTATTATGTGCTGTAATTTTATAACAATTCATATAATTTAATTTAAAAATTCGTGAACGAAAGCTTGGACGTTAGTAGTTGCTTGTAACAATATATTTATAAAGAGAGCACATCCTATTTGTAAAGGATAGTATAATGGTTTAGATCCCGAAATCGTTATTAGCGAGCTATAATAGTTGATCATGATTTCCTAACTTGGGAATCATAATTGTCGCGTTAAAAGTTGAAAGACAAAAATGGCTTCTATATCTCTAATCGTATATTTTTTTACATAAAGGACAAACATGTACACATACCATACCTACATACTTTGTGCGTATCTTAATACTACAAAGGTAAAACATACTAAATAGAATATTTATGTGGCGTGGTTCGCTACTCCGCTGATGGGGCAACAGGGTGTCTTTGTATGAGACTGTCAGCAGTGGAGAGGAACCAGACTTCTCACTAAACCACCACGTTAATGACAGTGTTTCAAACTCCCCTCTACCGAGTTGTAGGAAATGCCAGACATTAAATCACTTTGACGAAGTAATAAATAGCACAGATAACAATCAAAATACTAGAATCACTCATTTTGATTTGATTTTGAACAACATTGATTTTGTTTCTTTTGTTTAAACTCATTACTATATAATTGGTCAAATATCATGTAAATCAAACTATTGTAATTACTGGCGGTTAGAAAGAGTGGCCATGAGTTGTATTGCCAGGTTCTTCCTAAGGCTCTTACTATTGAATATTACTATTGAATCTGACAGTAAATGTAAATGTAGAAGCAATAATATTGACGTTCATAAGTGTTACTTTGTGACCTACATGAATAAATATTTTTCATTTTCACTATAAAGTACCTAAAAGTGTCATCATCATCCGAACGTCTGTCCCAGTTGCGTCTCGCGACGCCCGGGGTCCGCTTTCCTACATTTTCTCCTCCACTTCGCACGGTCGTCGGCATCCCCTGTAGTGAGACCATTGGCACGCATGTCATCCCTTACGACGTCAAGCCAGCACTTCTTGGGTCTTCCTCTCTTACCGGGACCCGGCGGGGCTGACATGGCCAGACATTTGTTACCTACGTAGCCCGGCGGTTGCCGCAAGACCTAAGTACCTAAAAGTGTAGTGATCATATTTATGTAGTCAAATTTCTATACATCTAAATATTTATCAAAATTAGAACAGAGACAGAGAAGCCAAACCGGTTTGAAAAGGTATTTATAAAATCGTATTCAACGGCTACTATTTGACTGGGAACCAGTAATTAAACTACATTTTTTTGCCGCATCATCTCTTAATGTATCCGTTACACCTACGCTCTATAGTCTACAGCCTGCGCGACGCCTTCTCACTGCTTTCAATCCTTAGTCGATAATAGAAAGGATTCCGTAAGTATTTTTTTCACAGCGCCTATTTCATCAAATATCTGGCTAAGAAAATAGACTAGTTAAGAGGTATATACAAGCTTGGAAGTGTAAAATCTTTACATAATATAATGTCGCTCCTGATGTATGTAAGCTCAGATTATTTAAAGTACTCCACGAATTTTTCAAGTAATTTAAGCAATTGATAGAGTGACTCAAGACGAAGACTTTTATGCATAGTACATACATACAAGTTGGACCAAGTCGCTAATTTGTTAGAAAATGCAAAGGATGTAAAATAAAATAAATAAATAAATATCCATCACGCCTTATCCCCGATTTTGTTACTCTTTTTTGTGTGGTTGCGCTGGGTCCAGGCTTCGATTCCCGGGTGGGAAGAAATATTTGTGTGATTTACAAATATTGGTGAGTTGGGTGTTTCCAATGTATAAAATATTTATGTATTTAGAAATCAGTTGTCTAGATCCCATAGTACAAACTTATAGCCTAGTTTGGGCTAGATGGCGCTGTGTAAGTTAAGTGTTTCACAATATTTATTCTTTCACACAAAACGGCTGAGTAGACTTAGATGAATGCATTTGATGCACATCACTTGATAATTTTATATTATTATAGACTTTACATTTACCTTATGTTTTGCTCAGATGACTAATCCCACCTGTATTCCCATTACTGTAGATCCTGTAAACCAGGATTTATAGCAATGACCATGACCAGAAAAGTTACACCGAGTACGGTCTCGGTGCTCACTTGAACTATACAACGCAGATGATTCATGTCAAACAACAAAGCTAGTTTTGTAAATATTATGTGTGAGCGAATGCGTCGTGGTTACCTGGCTCCTTATTCACAATCGATCCTATAGTTTCCAAAGAACATTCCACAAGCATCGGAAAGTCACTATAAGATACGGTAGGTCGAAAATTCAATTCAAAGATCCTGTACTGTAGGACGTTCCGATGAGAACATTATATGGTAGGTACTAGTGATGGAAATTAATGCTATTTTTTGATAATTTCACTAGCGTGCTAATTTTTATCTCTTAGCATGCGACGTACTATTGCTATGCTAATATGAACATCAATGAAGTAAACATCAACTTGCTAGGTCCTTCCGTTCCTGAGAAAATTTAATAATTACCAAAAAACGAAAAATTTACCGGGATCGACGTTAATGATGATGATGATGAAAAAAAATTCTACACCGAAAGAGTCTTAATTGATTATACAATATTTTTTAATAAGAACTGAAGATGACCGGGATTAACGTTAGATGATAATGATGATGATTCTATTATTTAGTAGCAAGATATTTAATCTACAAATTAACTGTCAAGAATAAATATTTTTCTAGACGCGTTCGCGGTCTGCTATATATACATGCATATGCCTAACGGTGTCGTGGGTCCAGATATTTATATCATCTAAAAATAAGCGTACCGCTCTAAAAGAAGTTTTCAATTCAATAAAAATAAAAAAAAACTTTAGTTCCGTTGTTTTCCTTTCGAGAGATGGAACCCAAAATATACATTTTGTATTACATTATTTATTCCACAATAAAGTACAATCACACGATTTTAGGGTTTATATATTCAAAATAAAAGAATAATACATAAAAACCAAAGTATCTACAACTCGTAAAAAGTACGTACGAATTTCGACTTCTTACTCAACTCAATGGCATTCACAGAATGTCAAAAAATTTATACTAAAATGGAATAAATAACCCCAAACACAAGCATTTAATAGTTAAAAATAATGGGCTAAATATCAACCGTGCACTTTTTCATTCACACACTCCGTATTTCGCAATAGCACAATGACACGATCCATTCATGAATTAGACGTGAAAATTCATTTTAGCAATCGCAGCGACGCATCATTCGCAGCTCGCCTGCCTCATGATTTAGTCGTCGCAGCGACGCAGCGTTCACAGCTCGCCTGCGATATGAATTTGTCGTGAATTATAATTATGAGTTTTGGCAATTTAATTTAGCATTCACAACTCGCCACTCAGTAGCGGCGCGAACGTCGCCGCGTCGATGCGCTTAGTCATGTTTTGGAGGGAGATTGTGGCTTCGTGACGAATTGTCAATTATTGCGTAATCGATGTCTCTTAGCAATAATTAATTTTACCAAGTACTGTTCATTAAATTAATACGAATGGAGTCTTAGCAATTAAATATGATTGCTAACGCTAATATTTCCTACACTAGTAGGTACTCGTACTAACTAGTCAATGGTACTATTACTCGTAACATTAAGGGAATTTTACGAGTGATTGTGAATAAGGGGGCAGATTAAATTGGCAAGGTTTTTATTTTTGTAAATATAATGGTACAGAGAACTTGGCATAGTTTTGGAAACTTCTCTCCTTTTGTTCGCAGCAGCTAGAGATGCAGAAACAAGTTACAACAAATATTCTCAGTGAGAGGTGGTGAAGAGAGAGAGAGAGGGAGAGAGTGCCTATAAATTTATTTAACCCAATTATGAAATACTATTTTTTCTATGTCGAGCTCGACGCCTTCTGCTCGCGACGCCCTATTCGTAAATATACGTAAAAAGCAACTAATACTTAAAGTTGTTTATTTTGACGCTGGGATATTACGCACTAATTCAAGCTCGACGCCTTCTCCTCGCGACGCCCTACTCGTAAATATACGTAAAAAGCAACTAATACTTAAAGTTGTTTATTTTGACTCTGGGATATTACGCACTAATTCAAGCTCGACGCCTTCTCCTCGCGACGCCCTACTCGTAAATATACGTAAAAAGCAACTAATACTTAAAGTTGTTTATTTTGACGCTGGGATATTACGCACTAATTCAAGCTCGACGCCTTCTCCTCGCGACGCCCTACTCGTAAATATACGTAAAAAGCAACTAATACTTAAAGTTGTTTATTTTGACGCTGGGATATTACGCACTAATTCAAGCTCGACGCCTTCTCCTCGCGACGCCCTACTCGTAAATATACGTAAAAAGCAACTAATACTTAAAGTTGTTTATTTTGACTCTGGGATATTACGCTCTAAGTCAAGCTCGACGCCTTCTGCTCGCGACGCCCTATTCGTAAATATACGAAAATAAATCAATTGATATCTAAACTCGTATATTTTGGCTCTGGGATATTACGCTCTATGTGTAGTAGGTACTGCAACACTACTGCCGCAACGTAAAGAGATCCTCACAACTCCAGAACTCTTAGGAAATACCTATTTTTATTTTTTTATACTATGTCGAGTTCGACGCCTTCTGCTCGCGACGCTCTTCTCGTTAATATACGAAAAGAAAATCAATAAATACCTAAACACGTATACTTTGACTCTGGGATATTACGCACTATCTCGAGCTCGTAGCATTCTCCTCGAGACGCCCTACTCGTAAATATACGAAAAGAAAATTAATTAATACCTAATCTCGTAAATTTTGATACGAGGAGTCGCCGGCTATCGCCGGTACCTACCCGGCGATAGACAGTCTAGTCGGATTGAGTCTGGCTGAAGATTCGTGGGGATTTCCACACATAAACATAAATCACTGTTTGGTGTGGTACCTATGAAATCTGTGTGGGTATTCCACCGAAAACGTAGGAAGATCTCCGAGACAGCACGTAATTTCATAAAATTTGAACGTGATATGTTAACAAGTATTTTATGACACTTAGGGCCGTATTCCAGAACGTTTCTCAATACTCAATCAGAGTTTGAGAGTAGTATTTATAAGGCAAAAACTAGCCTCAAGCGTTGAATGACTATTGAGAAAAGTTCTGGACTACGGACCTTGGTTTAAAAAACTCAATTACTTAAGACAATAACTCATACGCATACGGGTAGGCTGATTACTATTTATTACACTACCACAGAAAGCGTGAAGAGAAAATGGTGCAAATTCTGTTGTTGAGACCACTAAACTAAATTTCTCTAAAATTTCCTTATTTTTATTAAGAGATTGCCGTTGTAACGTGATAAATGCACATAGACAGTCGAATGTAAATACATGCCGACTAACTTGGTGATTTAACTGCCTATGTACATATTTCACGTCACAACGTTATACACGTTTTCACGTTTCAAACGGTTACTAAAATTAATAAACGTCCGACTAAAATTAGACTTTTCACTAAAATTAGACGTCACCTATTTAGGTGACGTCTAAATTTTGTGTGCCGTTAAGTTTAGTGAAAACATCTAAATTTTGTGTGACGTTAAATTTGTATCTGAAATCACTAAAATTCATTTTATGTGATAAAATTCAATAAAAAGTGAAAAATATACATAGACAGTTCAATCACTAAGTTAGTCGGCATCTAAATACATGTTTTGTTGAATTTTATCACATAAATGCAATTTTAGTGATGTCAAATACAAATTTAGTGCTGTTTATGATGTCACCAAGTTTAGTTCGACATAATAACAGAATAGCATTTGGCAATCTCTCAATAAAAATAAGAAAATTTTAGAGAAATTTAGTTTAGTGGTTGCAACAACAGAATTAGCACCATTGTTTATAAACAGCCTGGAGAGATTATGTAATCTTTCCATAATCCCTGCCCGGTATCAAGGACCGGTCGTTCTCTTAAGATTGTTAGAAAGCGACCTTGCCCCGAACGAACACAAGTTCATTCCACTCGCGTCTCTTCAGAGGTCAAATAGACCCTATTATAAATTAAAATACAACAAATTAATTCGTCTCAAATTAGAATTTAAAGTATACTTTATTTATATTTGATATGCAAATATTTGAATTTGCATATTAAATATGAATAGACAAACATATATCTACTATTAAATATGCCTATATGGAAACATATTTTTATTTATCACTTAAAATCAATTGGACAGATTTAAATATAATGGACATGGCTGGTATCCTGGTACATGCATTGTGTAAAACTAAATACGAAACAAATTAAAATAAAATATGGACGGCAAAGTAATCATACTAATATTATAAACGCGAAAGTTTGTAAGTATGGGTGAATGTTTGTTACTCTTTCACGCAAAATCTACGGAATAGATTTTAATAAAACTCAACAATAATATAGCTACACATCAGAATAACACATAGGCTAATTTTTATCCCAGGAACAAGTTTCTCTGGGAAACGGGAAAGCATCACCACGCGTGCAGAGCCGAGGGCGTTAACTAGTTAATTATATATATTATAAATATTAATATCGTTAATTACATCAATAAGGAACAACTACACACGAAGAAAAATTTTTAAATAATAATAATAATACCGAAATATGAATATTATTCCAACCATTAAAGAAAAAATAACGTGTTTTTCAAAAAGTATGATTAAAATTAAATTTTGGTTTTCACTTAAACATGGAACAGCAGTTCGAATAAAGAAAACTGCAATTAAAAATAAAAAAAACTTACCGTGCGGTGTGCGTCTGGTCCCGTCACTAACTGATGCGTGTGCGCAATGCGACGGTTTTATATCGAGGAACTGTGCGGATGATCCGCACACCCTCACGTCTCGCTACAGGGTGGAGTGTGGTCTCACTACAATAAGCCACCTTTGTGCTACTTATGTTCTTGTCTAGAAATTACTACAACTTGGTGACAGTGCCATTGTCTGTATGTTTTTTATGGCATAGATAGAGAACTGTCTGACTGACGAGATGCATAGTGTTATTTCCTTTGATCGTTATAGAACACCAGTAGAGTAGGTACATGTATACCTACGTCTTATTCGTTTTCTTTTATTTAATTATATAATCTGTTAATAAAATTAGAATCTGAAAGAATACAATTGATTAAATACAAATTATTAAATAACCTTAAAAATATGATATAAAACTAAAATATATTTAAAGGAGTCCTTTTAGGCAAGGTTCCGAAGATACTGGCAGCGTCCCCCTTTGAATAGTTAGATGAATTCTTTGTCCGAGGTAGTCTATAGCGCTAGAAAAATTACAAATACGCTCCTTAATTTGTATTTGTCTGAAAGAGAGGTAACATCGAAAAGAACCTAAATATATAAAGTAATAGGTAAACGTATGTATATAGGTATTTACCTACTAATGTTATAAAAAATGTACTTTTGGCCTCGTATTGTAAGGAATCAATTGGCGTGATTTATAAAATGCAATGATTGGCTTTTATTTATAATAAGTACCTACGCTACTTTTATCCCGGAAAATCATCTAAATCCCACTGACTATTAGAATTGTAAGGTAACCAAATATTATGTGGATCAAGTCTTGGGCATCCTCTCGTAAGATGTTATTATTTTCTTATTAATCTCGATAATATCAAATTGGAAAAAATATAAACCCCAATCGAGAGTCAATTTTTAAGTATGAAAATATCTTCTTAAAAGTATCAATTATTATTTCTGAATCGTTTACCATAATAATAACCGGCAATTATAATTCCTATTAGTCCTTTAGGTGCATAAAATATAAAGAAAAAAGTTCTGAGCAGTTGTCTATCTTCGCACCGCTCGACATAGACAGGGTATTCATCCTCACTAATCAATAAAACACAAAATAAAACACTTTGCATCCGGAATGGTAAAGTCCAATAGAAGCTTTCTTCCGAATACGCTTAGATTGTGGAATCAACTCTCTACTTTGGTTTTCCGACTGGCTACAGTATGGGGTTCTTTAAAAGATGCCAACAAGAGGTTTTACAGGTTCGGCAGCGCTAGTGTAGCACCTCTGATGTTGCAAATATATGCTTCTCTGTCACCTCAGTGGTGTAAAAAAGTTTTATCCCATTATTATGTCAGACATTGCATAATTATTTTATATTATATAACAAAAGTTCCAGTTAATAATATATTTTATTATTTGACGTGTGGAAATACCCACGTGTGTCACGTGCTGAACTCGAATCGACTGAGACCACGCCGAGTAAATAAGCGCCGGGTTTGATAAATTAAATTTTACTCGTGTAATTTAATAATAAGAATTTCAATTTCAGCCGATTAACACCCTTATTGAATGCCATATGGATCAAATGAAAATTTAAGAAAATAATTAAGTATAGTACGAGTAGGTACTATAGATGAGTGTTTTACGTTTAAATAACTCTACAATTTGTTCAAATATGTATATATAGTCACATATACTAGTATAGTCGTAAAGAAGCACGACGCCAACGCTGCTTTTAGCGAAACCTGGATATGTCAGCAGATGCATGAAAGTACTACGAAAATTGTGCGGCGTATCCTGTCAGGTGCAGCAGGTTTGAATGAAAGTGTCAGCTTTAAGCTGGAGAAGGGCGTGCTCCGTTGGTTTGGACACGTCCACAAATGGGTGAGGAACGATTGACGAAGAATATAATTATATTGTGCGAAAGTAGAGGGTAGAAGGAGTCAGGGTAGGCCGAGACTAACATATGAAGACCACGTGAGCAGATTGCTCTAAAACGGAAAAGTCAAAAGTACTCCGATACCCAGACGTGCATGTATGAAGCGATTGATGAATCTGCAAGAAGCGTAAGAAGTATGCATGGACCGTGAAGCCAGGTTATCTGTCCTTACTGACTATACCGTCAGAGATACAGCGTGAAGATAGTTAGTTAGTTTGTTAATTTTAAATACGCTTTTACTGTCGGAGCGGTGGGTAGAGGTAATTTCCCACATTTCAGCGTATGCATTTTTGTCCCACGTAATATGGTGGTGGGCACATAGAAGCGTTGAAATTTCGCGGCTATTTGTAGTTAAAAATTTTGAAGGCGCCCATGAAGCGCCGAAGAGGCCAACTTGCTGCAATATTATTGGCAATTTGTCCGTATATTAATTTCGACATTTTCTTTATTTATAGAGATAATCTGAAATAACAAATAATAACATATTAAAATAAAAGACTTAACTATATACAAATAATGTAATCCTCATATAATATTATAAACGCGAAAATTTGTATGTATGGATGGATGTTTGTTACTCTTACAAGCAAAATCTACTGAATGGATTTTGATAATATTTTTTATTTATTTATCAATCACGCCTTATCTCCGAAGGGATGGCAGAGGCATATTATATGCCCACTTTTCACCCTGTGTATTCCTGTCCCACGTAATAGGTGAACCCATTGCCGTGTAGAAATAGACAGACGCAGTTTGTGGCTACCTGCTGTTGGATTTTAATAATACTTTACAATATTATAGCCTACACATCAGAATTTTTCATCGAAATTACACGAAGACTACTTTTTATCCCGCCGGGAACAAGTTCCTGTGGGAAACGAGAACAAGAAAACTTCACCACGCGTACGTATACGAGGGCGTCAACTAGTAAGGAAATGTAATAGAAATACTTAAAAATTTACTATAAGTACAGTAATAATACCAGATAAAAACTTTCCAAAGCTTCTGTAAATTTATTTTGTGTACAAAATAAAATCAGCCTACGGCAATGCTTCCCTGCCATATTTAGATCGTCATTCATATGGTGAAGGGCGTCCTATCTACAGGAACTACTTCTTGTATTGGAATGGTAATTTTATTCATATTTATTCCTCCCTGTACTATAATATTTATAACAATGTTTATTTCTATCCTACTAATATTATAAACGCGAAAGTTTGTAAGTATGGATGTTTGTTAGTCTTTCACGCAAATTCTACTGAATGAATTATAATGAAACTTTACAATAATATAGCTTACACATCAGACTAACACATAGGCTAATTTTTATCCCGGGAACAAGTTCCTGTGGGAAACGGGAACGGGATCAGTTCACCACACGCGCGGAGCCGCGGGCGTCAACTAGTTACTACCTACTACTACTATACTTTTCCACCTATTGGTCTATGCTGTAGAAAAGCAGGATCAGACATACTTATACAATGTATGAATGAAATACTTACCTACTGTCTTACGTTTACATCAGCCAAACACGTTTTTAAATAATGTGTCATAGCATGTTGCTTAACAGTATTTACCTATACCTCGTGTGACAAAAGAGTATTATTATATTATGCGGGTTGGAAATTGTGAACATCACGGTTCGAAGCGCTCGTGGCCCCTCCAACTCAGTGTTTACACGATCATTGCGTTAAGAAAACTTCGCTATAGCTGGTCTTTGGATGGGTGACCAATTTGTGGCATTTACATTTGCAATGTTTCCGACACGTTAAGCCGTTGGTAGCCCAGTAGAAAGCCTTGAAAAATTTCAACAGCAGGTCGCCACAGCCTTCGCCTGTCCATTTCAACATGGCAATGGACTTACCACCTGTTACGTGGGACGAAAATGCATACTGTCCCCTTCAGGGATAAAGTTGTGACAATGTGTATGTATTTATGTATCGTTCGGTTTATGTACATATACATTTATTACAAGTAGACATAAAGGCGACCATTTTGTTCAAAAACATCCTAGCAAATATAAAAGTCTAACCGTATCTCATTTGAATAACGATTATGTCTTATAGGTACTCGTACAGATGGGGTATACTGAGCCATTAATTGAGTTAGCCTTTAACTATTTTATTATACTTATTTTATTATATTATTGTCGCTCACTGTATTTACACATAACATTCCTTGACTTAAGTGACCGACTGATTTATTATAACACTGAACTGAACTAATGAGGCTATAAACTTGAAAATTGTTTAGCAGATGGCTTTTTAATTTGTATCTTAATTAGTTATTGAAGCGCTCGTGGCCCCGCGGACGTAGTGTTCTGTAAACGATCACTGCGTTAAGCAACTTTCACTATGGCTGGTCCTCGGATGGGTGACCACATTGTGGCATTTATATTTGCGAGCGTTTCCGTGCTTCGGAAGGCACGTTAAGCCGTTGGTCCCGGTTGCCAATAACATGGCAGTCGTTAAGCCAGTTGAATGCCTTATGGGCGGCTTGAAAAATTTCAACAGCCGGTCGTCACAACCTGCATCTGTCCATTTCAACACGGCAATGGGCTCACCACCTGTTACGTGGGACAAAAAGCAAAGCATACGGTGAAACATGGGCGTATAGTACGCCTCTGCCTACCCCTTCGGGGATAAAGGCGTGAAAGTATGTTATGTATGTTATCTTAATTAGTATATTTAGATATTAAAGTGACTCTTGGATCTAGTTTGAAAAAAGGGTCAACCTTGTTTAATGATAGTGTAGCTGTCAATAATGTTACCGCTTGGCAATTTGCAAAATGCAGCGAGATTTGGTATGGTGGACTGGGATTTACTGTATAATATTAAAAATTCGGAAGAGGCGTTAACCTATTTTTATCAGACAATTAACGAGATTATTAGTAAAAAAATACCGTTTTTAATATGTCAAAGGATAGATATATCTATCCAGAATGGTACACTCCAGATTTGATTAGTGACATTAAAAAAAAAACGCGTTTTCACAAAATTTATAAAGCTACGGGACTACGGTGTGATTACGAAACGTTTTCTCGGTGTCGCTCTTTGGTTAAAAGTAAAATTAAATCAACATTTGATGCTTATCAAAAGAGACTACAGATGGATATCAAGAGTGATCCGAAGTCCTTTTGGAATCTTATTAAAAGTAGACAATGTCAACGGTACAAAAACACAATTAGAAAAGACGGGAGATATTTAACGGAATCAGAGGGTGCTGAGTGTATATAGCACAGAGCAGCCTGTACTGGATCCGGAGGTGGCAGATCGCACGGGAGGAGCGCGTGCCGGCGCGGCGCGGGTGCATGTTGGCCAGCTCAGCGCGGGAGAGCTGCGCTCGGCGCTAGCCCGCCTAAAGCTCAAACGCTCTGTGGGACCTGATGGGATACCACCTTACATCGTTAAAGATTGTCGCGAGGTGCTCTGGAAACCTTTAATGCATGTATTTAATTTATGTTTAGAGGAGGGACGGTATCCAGATCGGTGGAAAATTACCAGGGTAATACCGGTTCCCAAGGGTGGGGCGAGCGATGATGTCAGTGGATATAGAACGGTGGTAGTACTGTCGGCGTTCGCCAAGGTATTTGAGTCAGCATTACATGCTTCAATTTATGTTCAAATCAGCTCACAGCTGACTGATGTGCAGCATGGTTTTCAGTCAGGCAGAAGTACGAGCAGTAACCTGCTATCTTTTGTAACATATACTACGCCCATTGTTGATGCTGAAGGGCAGGTCGGCTGTGCGTTCGACTTCCGGAAGGCTTTTGATTTAGTCAATAATGACGTGCTATTGGCGAAGCTGATGGCGACGGCAGGTTTCACGGCACAATTGCTAAATTTTTTTCGAGCTACCTTGGCGAGCGCAGACAGTACGTGGATTATGCTGGTTACGAATCTGGTCCGTATTTTGACTTTTTCAGGCATAAGTCAGGGATCTAATCTAGGACCTCTGGAGTTCCTATTAATTATTAATGACCTCCCTGGGGTCGCACGGCATTCAGAGTGTCTGCTTTTTGCAGATGATATAAAAGTGTATCTGTCGGTATCGGATGCTTCGGCTGCTGGGCGACTGCAGGAGGATATTGACCGGATAGTGCAGTGGAGCTATAAAATAAGTTGTACTTTAACGTAACAAAATGTGCAGTTATTAGTTACGGCCGGGCTGTGGCTCCACTGGACTATAAATATATGATGAACGGAACGGAGATACCAAGTGTTGATTACATCCGGGATCTAGGAGTAGGTATGGTGCCTGAGTTAACGTTTCGTAAGCACATTACGGATTTGTGTAGTAAATCATTTAGAAATTTAGGGTTTATTTTGAGAAACTGCATAGATTTCAATAGCACTTTAGTAACAAAAATATTATAAAATGCACTCGTCCGGAGTCATCTCGAATCCACTGCTATTATTTGGAATTCTCACGAGGGTAAATATAGCCTAATGGTAGAGAAAATTCAAAATAAATTTACTCGTTTTCTTTATCACAAAGAATATGGAGTGTACCCGCGGTACCCGCTAATGTACCCTAGCTTGTTTGTCCTCGGTATGGTCGGGTATGATCGACTGAGTGTTAGGCGCGACGTGTCACTGGTGACGTATGTGTGGCGCATCTTGGTCGGCCGGCTACACCAACCCGACGTGCTGGCGCAGCTGCAGCTGTGTGCTCCCGACGGGTGCGTGGGCGCCCGTCGCCGCCCCCCTACTCTCAGATTGCCCGTGGCACGAACAAACTTGAGTAAGTTTGCCCCCTTGTCGCGCGCCATACGGTTCATTAATATCATTGCTGAACACGTAGATATATATTTCTGCAACTTGTCGACATTTTTAGAGGTCGCGAGGAGGTCCATTGTATCAAACCCTATTTGATGGAACAATATAAATTATATTTATTGCCATTTTCGAATAATCAATATAAAATATTATTAAATTATTATTATATTTTATGAAATTATTATTCATTATTATTATGGGGAAATTAATAATTAGTGTATTCTAAAGTTGTCAG
The DNA here is from genome assembly GCA_948477245.1 of Thumatha senex. Lineage (NCBI taxonomy): Eukaryota > Metazoa > Arthropoda > Insecta > Lepidoptera > Erebidae > Thumatha > Thumatha senex. Next base: position 23,041,007 of record OX419726.1, read on the forward strand.
AAATATTGACCATATAATTATTATAATAAAGTTATACTATCCATTTTTTTATTGTTATTATACGCAATGAAATTATTATTTTATTATTACTATGATGAAATTTTTATATAGTGTATTATTGAATTATTATTCTCTTTATTTATTTATACAACATATCAATTACATTTTTAAATATATCAATAAAATAAAAAATACATTTAAAAATATAAAAAATAGTGACCCACCGGTATCGGGTACAGGGACCAAGCTACCGGTGGTTAGGGCTCCAGAGAAAGGAATTTCCTCACAATACGTGCCGTGTCGAGAAGAACTGCTTTCTGTATCAGGCCCTTGATCCAGCTGTTTAACGCGAGCCTTTGTAGGTGTTGGTCAAGGCTCTTGGCTATAAGTCCATGGACAGATATGACTATCGGTACAATGATCGCTGAATCCACACCCCACACGTCGACAACCTCATGAGCCAAGTCTAAATATTTCTTTTGTTTGTCTACCTCGGCTTTCATGAGGTTTTCATCGTGAGGTATGGTGATGTCAACAATAATTGCACGGCGTTCTAATCGATCTATTACCACTATGTCAGGCTTATTGGCGACAATAGTCCTGTCCGTGATAATAGATCGATCCCAGTATAATGTGACATGACCATTTTCGAGAACTGAGTCGGGCACATATCTATAGTATGGCACCTCTAAATCAACAAGATTGTACTTAAGAGCAAGTTGCTGGTGAATGATCTTGGCTACTTGGTTGTGTCGATGCAAATACTCACCGTTTGCAAGACTCGAACAACCAGAAATAATATGCCTAAGGGATTCTCCGGGACGATGACATGCCCGACAGATGTCCACCGTACCATCCTTCAGGATATACTTCCTGTAGTTCTTTGTCATTACAACTTCGTCAGTAATTGCTAAAACAAACCCTTCAGTCTCTCCAAAGAGATCACCAAATCGTAGCCAAGATACTGATGCATTGAAGTCTATATCAGGCCTGTGTAAGGCCTGATAAAAACGACCATGCAGCTCCTTACTCTTCCATACCTCCTTGCGGTCAGTAACACCAAGTACTATAGGTTTATGCCAATTCTCTTTAGCCAACGTGAGCGGGGTATGTCCATTATCCACTACAACCACATCGCGATGCAACCTCGTATCAGTATTGAGAAAATATTTCCTGAGGTTGCATATCTCACGGTTATGGAGTGTCTTGACATTTAAAAAGCCTCGACCTCCACACTTCCGAGGGATATACAACCTCATTACTGATGAACGAGGATGATGCATTCGAAATGTGGTCAACAAGGACCGCACTCTCCTATCCAGGGCATCTAATTCAGTCTGAGTCCATCTAAGTATACCGAAGGAATACATTAGGACCGGTATGACCCACCCATTGAAGGCACGCACCTTATTACCGCCTGATAAAAGACTTTTCAGTACTTTTTTCAGACGGCCAAAGAATCGCTCCTTCAATGTTTGTTTCACACCAGATTCGTTAATTCCTAATGCCTGCGATATACCTAGATACTTATAGGTCTCAGTGGTGGAAAGAGATCTGAGTATTATGGAATCTGAAAGCTCAACACCTTCAGACTCCACAATCCCACCCTTCTTTACATGCATGACTGCACATTTGTCAACGCCAAATTCCATTCTAATAGAACTACTAAAGGATTTTGTTAACTTCAATAGTTCTATCAGTTCCAATTCGGTGGTGGCAAATAGCTTAAGGTCGTCCATGTAAAGCAGGTGGGATATAACTCGACCTTCTCTTCGCAACTGAAAGCCTAGCCCTGAACTCTCTAGTATAGTACTAAGAGGGTTCAGTGCTAGACAAAACCATAAAGGACTGAGACTGTCGCCCTGGAATATGCCCCGCTCAATAGGCAAGCCATTTGTTACAGTCTGACGACATCCTGGATAGCAAAGGTCTGTTCTCCATTGCCTCATACATGACTGCAGGAAAGTACAAAGAGTTGCATCCACTTTGTACAGCTCCAGCACCCTCAGAAGCCACGTATGAGGCACAGAGTCAAAAGCCTTTTTATAATCAATCCAACATGTCGTCAGACTGCGACGATTACGGCGTACCTGTTGGTTAATGGTCATGTCAATAATAAGGAGCTCTTTGGTGCCTCGGGTCCCACTTCTACATCCATTTTGAGACAAAGACAAGACTGAATTTTTATCTAAATGTGAAGTAATTTTGATTCTCAAAATGGATGTTAGAAGTTTATAGACTGTTGGTAAACATGTGATAGGTCTATAATTTTTGGGATCCAAGGCATCGCCAGATTTATAGAGAAGGTGGGTTATTCCAGTTGTTATAAAATCGGGCAGAGAGCCCGACTCTACACATGACTGGAATTGAGCTGCTAAACGAGAATGTGAACTACGGAGCCACTTAAGCCAGAAATTATGCAGTCCGTCCGGTCCCGCTGATTTCCAGTTGGGCAACGAACGGACTGCATTTGCTACATCCTGTTCAGATATATTAATTGACTCCATTGCCTGTATAGATTCACACTCTCGTTCAACATCTCTCATCCATTCACCTTCAATATGACTAACGGGCCTCGACCAAATACCACGCCAAAATGCATTTGTAATATCAGCATTTGGTCGCGGTCCGTTATCCACACCTGAATTGGGTTTTTCCCACTGTCGATAAACCCACCTCTCATCCTTTTGGAACATGCGGTTCCGGGTATATCGCTCTACGCGTTTCTTATAACGACGAATCCGGTTTGCCCATGCACAAACTTTCTGCTTCAGAAAGTCAATGCGCTCCGTGATACATGACGTTCTCACATATTCTTGAGGCGTGATGTTAGTGCCTGAAAACGCCTGCTTCACAAAGCGCATGACCCTCGGACGAGTGTTTCCCGATCTAAAGCAGATTAGCTTCCCAATGAGTGCCCTAGCCCGAGCGATACGACGCTCAATTCTAGACTGCCAAGCTGGTACAGCAGGTTTAGGAGAAGAAGCAAGTTTCTTTTCAAAAAACTTTACTTCAGCTACTCTACATGCTGCAACGGCCGCACAGTATAGAATCGAGTGCGTATCACCAAGGTCTTCACTATTATCCAAATAATTAGGTAATAGCGAATCTAGAGCACACACCAAGGCCATATTCCGTTTATGCATAGGCAAACGCGGTAGGCTAGGTCTACAGACTGGACTAGATCGATATTCCAGAATCGCATCCTCCAATGCACTCCTTAAAAATTATGAATAATCCTTATGAATTATTATTTCCTTTATTCATCAATTACACTTTTCAATTACATTTTTAAATACATTATATAAAAAAAATCTATTGTAAATATAAAAAATAGTATCCCACCGGCATCGGGTACAGGGACCAAGCTACCGGTGGTCAGGACTGCAGAGACAGAAACTTCCGCACAATACGTGCCGTGCCCAGAAGAACCGCCTTTTGCATCAAGCCCTTGACCCAACTGCCTAACGCGAGCCTCTTGAGATGTTGGTCAAGGGTCTTGGCGATCAGGCCATGTGCTGATACAACTATCGGAACAATAATCGCTGAATCCACATCCCACATATCGACAACCTCATGAGCAAGGTCCAAATATTTTATTTGTTTGTCCTTTTCTGCTTTTACAAGATTCTCGTCATGTGGTATGGTTATATCAACGATTAATGCAAGGCGCTCTGACCGATCTATTACCACTATATCAGGCTTATTGGCTACAATAGTCCTGTCAGTGATAATGGATCGGTCCCAGTACAATGTGACGCGACCATTTTCTAGAACTGGGTCGGGCGCATACCTATAATACGGTACCTCTGAATCGACAAGATTATATTTTAGTGCAAGTTGCTGATGGACAATCCTGGCCACTTGGTTGTGCCTATGCAAATACTCACCGTTGGCAAGACGAGAACAACCAGAAATTATATGTCTAAGAGATTCGCCAGGTAGGTGGCATGCCCGACATATGTCAACCGTACCATCTCTCAGAATATACTTTCGATAGTTATTCGTCATAACAACTTCGTCTGTAATTGCACATACAAAACCCTCGGTTTCTCCAAATAGATCACTGAAACGTAGCCAGGATACAGATGTTAATAAATCTACATCAGGCCCATGTAAGGCCCGATAAAATCGTCCATGCAGCTCTTTACTCTGCCATATCTTCTTGCGATCGTCAGTACTAAGTATTACAGGTTTGCGCCAGTTCTCTTTGGCAAGAGCAAGTGGGGTCAGTCCGTTATCTACTGCTATCATATCCCTATGCACACCCCGGCTAGTATGATTAAAATATTCTCTAAGGTTGCATATCTCACGGTTATGCAAAGTCTTGGCGTTTAAAAAGCCACGACCACCACACTTCCGTGGGATATACAACCTCATTACAGACGAACGTGGGTGATGCATCCGATATGTGGTCAATAAAGAACGGACTTTCCTATCCAGGGTTTCTAACTCAGTTTGAGTCCATCTAAGTATGCCAAAGGAGTATACTAAGACTGGCATGGCCCACCCGTTGATAGCGCGCACCTTGTTGCCGCCTGATAAAAGACTTTTGAGTACTTTTGAGTATACAAAACCACAAGGGACTCAAACTGTCACCCTGGAATATGCCCCTCTCGATCTTTACAGGTTCTCCATTCCCAAGAACCCGACGACATCCTGGATAAACAAGAGCCGTTCTCCATTGCCCCATACATGCCTTCAAGAAGGTGCATAGAGTTGTATTAACTTTATACAACTCTAGCACCCTCAACAACCATGTATGAGGCACAGAGTCATAGGCTTTCTTATAATCAATCCAGCATGTCGCCAGATTTCTCCGGTTACGGCGGACCTGCTGATTAATGGCCATGTCAAGAATAAGGAGTTCTTTAGTACCACGTGACCTGCTTCTACATCCATTTTGAGAGTCGGACATTATGGAATTATTATCAATATGAGTTGTTAATTTTACTCTCAAAATAGATGTAAGAAGCTTATAGACCGTAGGTAAACAAGTTATCGGTCTATAATTTTTAGGGTCCGTGGTACTACCTGATTTATAGAGAAGGTGAGTAATGCCTGAGGTCATAAAAGATGGAAGCGACCCAGACTCAAGTGATGTTTGAAAGCAAGATGCCAAACAATCATGTGAGCTATGGAACCATTTAAGCCAAAAATTGTGCAGTCCGTCCGGCCCAGGTGACTTCCAATTGGGTAACGAACGAACTGCACTGGCAATGTCATTAGACGTTATTATTATTGGTTCCATAGATTGGATGGACTCACATGACAATCCGACATCCCGCATCCACTCATCCTCTGTATGACTAACAGGCGCCGACCAAATACTTCGCCAGAATGAATTTGTGGCTTCAGCATCGGGCAGGCACATGTCAGTCACACCATGATCAGGTTGCTCCCATCTTCTATACACCCACCTCTCATCTTTTTGGAACGAACGATTTTGAGCATAGCGATCTAATCTCTTTCTGTATCGTCGTATACGATTTGCCCACGCATAAACTTTCTGCTTCAGGTCGTCAATACGTTCTGTGACCCGAAAAGAATATTCGCAAGGACCAATATCAGTCCCTGCGAACGCCCGGGTCACAAAACGCATTACTCTCGGGCGTGTATTACCCGCTCTGAAGCAACACAGCTTGCCAATGAGCACCCTAGTCTCGGCGATACGACGCTCAATTCTGCATTGCCAGGCTGGGACAGATTTTGATCGAATAGCTGATTCCAATTGTGTAAATTTAACACCAGCTACCCGACAAACTGTAACAGCCGCACAATACAGAATTGAGTGCGCATCACTTATGTCTACACAATTGTCAAAAAAACTTGGTAAAACTGAGTCGAGGGCACACACTAGCGCTATGTTCTTTTTATGCGTAGGCAAACGCGGCACACGTGGACGATGCTTAGGATCAGAAAACCTATACTCATTAATCGTTCGTTCCAAAGTACTCCTTAATTCATCACTGTACTGGGTACTTACTCTTGTAACGACATCATCCAGTACTTCATCAATTGATTCAACATGATGTACGTCATTAGGTGTTATATTTATTTCACTAGGTTGAGACGAAGTAGGAATGATGTGGTTACATTGTACTTCAGAGCGAAGCCTCTCAAGTGCGGTGTCATCCAACATGTGACAGCGTTGAATGGCTCGCACCTGATCAGACAGCCGTTGTGCCGAAACGTTGACAGTTGGTTCTAGTACCTGAAACAAAGGCAGCATACGAACACGGTACGCAGTGAGATTAATTCCTCCCTCTGTAGCCGCAAAATATGCCCGCATAACGTTTTCATTCATAGATAAAGTCCATCGTATGCGGTGCACATTACCACCGGCAGCGGGGGCCCTAATCGAGGCCGGCGGGCCTCTGGGCTCCAAGCACGTCGGTGGCCGACGTCTCCCCTGCCGACGTACAGGTGTTGGCGACGTCGGGGGGGAGAAATACTCGTCGCTCGATGACGAGCTCAACGCCTCAGCAACATTCAAAGTTAATATTTCCATGTGCTGCGAGGCGGAGCTTTGCGACGAGTCCGGTGGTGTTATCTGTGCATTTCGTGTTCTGGCTCTTGTTAGCATAATATATTTACATAATTTTCGTATTGTAATATTTTCTGTTTGACATGACTTTAGACTTCATGTCATTCTCCAACATCATAAATTTCTTGAATTTTGCATATTTATTCTTTGGTAAATTTTTTCTATTGTATGTTATATTGTAATGGTACGAGTAAATTCTATTTTATACCTGAAAAACGTCTTGATGTATAAATATTAATGAAAATTAATGGTTTAGTAAAATATTATTGCTGTTGACATCGCCAATTTTTTTTTTTTAATTATTATTATTATTATGAAATTATTAATTAGTGGATGATTAAGTATCCAAAATTATTAATTATGGAATTGTTACTATATATTTTTCATTTTATTTCTTGATAAAAATGTTATATTATTTAAAGAAAATTATAATGTATATTTGCTAAGGTTATTTAATAATTTGTTGTAAATACAGGTGTTAAAATTTTTTATATATAAATGCATACAATATTGAAATAAATTATATTTGTTACTTACAGTATCGTATTGGTTTTTAAGCTGTAAAGATATTGTAATTCTTATGAAGTAAATAAATAAAAAAAAAAAAATAATTAGTAGACATCAGTCTATCTACCTTTTATTTTCCGTTCTTTTTTTTAACCTATAATTATTTATTTGCCTAATGGCTATCGCTGCGCTAGCCAACACGCTTGACATCATACATCATGCGTCGTCCAATAATATAGGGACAAATCCACATGTGATTGTGACCCGCAATTCGCTAAATATCGCCGTGACTATCCAAGAGGCGGACGGCGTCATTTTGACTAGCTAAATATAAAAAAAACAATATCTATGCGAAAAGCTCATAAATCCGCGGCTCATATCAACTAAATTGCGGAGAAGCTTGGCTATTGAGATTGGTCGACCGAGGCATGCAGTTACGTTATGCGGCGACTGTCCGGCTATGTGGGAAATCCGGTTCTCGGCAGAAGGAAGCACAGGCTTATGTAGTGTTAACTTCGTAGTGGATGACTTGCTTGCCAACAGATTCACTGCCGGAGATGGTAAAAAGACAGTAAGAAGTGGCAATGTAATAACAAACAACTAGTGCTGTTACGTTATGCGGCGACTGTTCGACTATGTGTGAAATCCGTTTCTCGGCAGAAGGAAGCACAGTCTCCATTTTAAGTGTAGTTGATGTTCCATATTATTTTTTGCTAAATTACAATATTCTAATATCAATGTATTGAGTTAGACATCGGACAGTTCTGTCTGACCTTAAAAATGCATTGTAGTTCCTGAAATGTTCTGGGACTAATGCTCGGATGGATGTACTTACTTATTTACTGTGCTTAATTGTAGTATGAAACTATGAAAAATGCGTGATAGCCTTGTAATCTTACAACACTACAACCACTTCATCACAATTGTATTGTATTATCATATATTACAATATCCTGGTGCCTACCAAAGGCTAAAGCCGTAGACAGAGAATACTATTCGCTGTCAATGGCTAAAGCTGACATAATACCTCATAAGACTCACCGATAGAAAACACGAAAATATCTATCCAATGACATTTCATATTAAAAATGTGGTGAGTTAAAATGTTAATGAGTTAAGTCTCTTATTGCCGCCATTGTTTCCAATATAACAAATGGTCAATGAACTAAATAAACAAGCATTTTATTATTGATAACAGTCAAAATATGCCGTTGGTTGGGTTTTGCAGAAGATGTAAGACGTTATGTTTGCAGCGAAGATAAAGACATACCTATCTACTTTCCGTAACTTTTATGTTTGAAGTAGCTTTTGAGAAAAATGACTATGAGAGAAATAGAAAAGTGGATACAGGTTTCAAAAGCATAGGCTTCTGAAAAAGTGGCTCCCGATCTCCAAAAAGTTTTGGAACAGGTACCTACATACTGAAGGTATAACGGTGTTCCAAAATACGGCGTAGGGATTTATGTTAGTATCATCTAAACTAATAAATAAAGCTGCAGAATTAGTTGGTGTGTTTGGTTGAACGTGCTGATCTCAGGAACTTTTGGTTAGAATGGAAAATTTATTTTTGTGTTGGATAGTCCATTTATCGAAGAAGGCTCTATAGACTATGTATCATCGTGCTACTACTCTGGAGAACGGTAATCATAAATAGTATGATTACCGTTCAGTATGGAGTTCTTCAAAAGGGGCCTTAGAAGGTTTATAAAGGGTCAGCAGCGCGACTACTGTACCTCTGGTATTGCATACGTCCATAGGCTACGGTGACCTCTTTCCATCAGGTGGGCCGAACGCTTGTCTGCCACCTCATTGGTATAAAAATAATGTCAAATAATTGGGCAAATTTTCATACATTATCAAAAAAATAAAAACTACGGGAGTAAATCGGTGCCCCGGGAGTTCAAAGTATGCAACGGCCTAAGCCACGGGGATCAGCTAGTATAGTATAAATGTTTAACACTTCACTAAATACGCGGTTATTCTATCAACATTTTGTACAATTCCACAAGTCCCTAATAAGTCATTAGTATTTTAGCAATTTAAGTAAGTGCTTTGCCAACATTGTTAAAGTGAAAGTTACACTTAATTTAGTAAAACTTAACTTGATTTTGATGGCGTCACACTGTACAGTGACGTTAACATAGAACTTTGTTAAAAAAACATAGGTATCCTATAACATAGGGACCTATAAATATAATCATTTTGTTAACACCTATGCATGGATCGCGAAAGCTGGCTTTTTTTCTGCTTAGATCCTGGCGAAGGTGGCATGGCATGGTGAGCCATTACAAATTGAAATAATAGCCTTAAAAATATTTAAACCCTATACTAATTGAAGGAAAATCTTGCACAATACATTAATTATAAAGACAAATATTAGCATTGGATCGCAAAGCGAACAATATTTGTTTGTTAGTTAAACAGCCAGTGTCAATATTTACATTATTAATTGATCGAAGAAAAAATGATTACCTAGCTAAACACACTTTGGCCCAAATATAGCACGTGATATTGAACAATTATTATCATAATTTTACATTTGGTAATACTATATATTTTCGATGTGACAGGGTTCTGAAGAGATGTTTGGGTCCCAAGCCCACTAGCGGTACACCTGCTGAATAAAGACCATAAATAAATTCGAAGAAAAATCCAGCAACAACACTCCCAAAAAATACATACAATCTATATTTAAAGGTAAAGATATTAAAAGGGGATGAAGAGTAGAAGCGTGCACGTCGCCATCCCTGCCAGCTACGTCGGCAATTCTACTCCAACACGAGTGCTACCAGGGCGAATACTGCTAGGGCGTGCCCCCGAGGCGACGCGCACAAGTTCGTCCCCGCTGGTGCGAAAAGTGTGTGCCAGAGCGGCGTAGGGGACCGCCACCCTACACGCGCGGCCCGACACGGCGGGAAGTGGAGGATGGAGTGCAGGGTAGCTGCGTGGAATGTTAGGGGAGGAATGACAGATAAGATGAATGAGTTGATGGATGTTATGAATGAGAGAAAGTTAGATGCAGTGTGCTTGACGGAGACCAAGCGCAAGGGCAGCGAAATCTTGGAGCTCCCGGGTGGGATGCTCGCGCTTTGGTCTGGAGTACCAGAGAGCGAGCATGGCAGTCGGGGGTTAGAATTTTGCTGTCCTCGCGATTGGCCTCCGGTATGTATGAGTACAAACTGGTAGGTCCTAGAATCCTCTGGATCCGTGTAAAACTTGGTTTGACGAAGATTTTCCTGGTAGCTGCTTACGCGCCAGTATCTTCGTCGAACGCGTGTGAGCTAGAGGGCTTCTGGGAGAGTATGAGAGAAGCTCTAAATGTGATAGAAGGAAATGAAAGACTCATAGTATGTGGAGACTGGAATGGATGGGTGGGTGGGTACCGCTCGCGATGGTTTTGAATCGGTACTCGGGAAGTATGGGGATAAAAGGGTGAACGACGCTGGCAAGCTAATACTGGCATTTTGTAAGGAAAAGGATTTGTTTGTGGCGAACACAATGTTCAACCACAAACAAATTCATATGTATACGAGGAGATGTAAGTCAAAAAGAAGCATGATAGATCTATTCCTAATGGATAGTCGGCTCCGTAAACAGGTAATGGACACAAGGGTTTATCGAGGTGCTGAGCTGGGATCAGACCATTACCTAGTCATAACTAGGATTAGGGGTCTATTCGCGGGTTGGCGTCATCGTACCGAGTGTCCTGAACCTGAGCCGACTTATAGCATCAAAACCTGGAAGCTGCAGGATGCATCCATTAGGGATAAATATAATGAAAGGGTAGCCGAAAAGCTTGGCGACGTCAATGTAAGTAGTGAGAATGTGGAAAGTGTATGGCAGAACCTTAGGGATAGTATGATAAATGCCGCTCTGTGGAAGTGTGTGGAGAAACGAAAAGAGGCAGTAGTAATTAGCGTGATGCATGGTGGAATGAGGAAGTGAAAGAAGCAGTTCGAATGAAGAAGAAAGCATGGCTAGACTACTTAGCCTCGCGGAATGATTTTAATATGAAAGAGAGATACAAGCTGCAGAAAGTTAACATGAAGGCACTGATAGAAGAAGCTCGTGAAAGGTGCAGAATGAAAGCGGATGAAAGGTTGTCGTCCAATTTCCGGGATAATGCCAAGCTCTTCTGGAAAGAGGTAGGCAGGACCCGGAGTTGTTCGGCAATCTGCAGTATGAATAAAGTGCTTAGTGTTAACAATGACGTCCTAACAGACCAAACTGACGTCCTGCAGAGATGGAGTGAATATTATGGAAAGGTGTATGCAAGAAAAGACAGAGATGCCACATCGGGAAGTGGAGCTCACTTCGATGCTCCGGATCCCGATGTCATTGAAGCCATTAGTATGAAAGAAATAGAACAAGCGATAAGAAGTATGAAATGTGGTAAGGCTGCGGGAAAAAACAGAGTTACTGCTGAGATGATCAAGTACGGTGGGTCGCGTGTCTGGGACACACTATGTCTGTTATGCAACTTGTGCTGGCGGACGGGTGAGGTCCCGGATGACTGGCGAGTAGCAGTTGTAGTACCTATTTACAAAGGGAAAGGCTCGCGCCTAAACTGCTCCAGCTACAGGGCGATCAGCTTGGTCAGCTTAGCTAGTAAGGTGTATGCAAAGGTTATAACGGCACGAATACAAGAAAAGTCTGAAAGGTATTTATGGGAGGCTCAATGCGGATTCCGACGTGGAAGAGGTTGCATGGATCAAGTGTTTTCTCTTCGCATGATCGCGGAAAACTTTTTCTGTGCTTTTGTGGATCTGGAGAAAGCATTTGATAACGTTGTGAGAGAAACGCTGTGGGACTTGCTGCCCGGATATGTTGTGGACGGCTCGCTGCTGCGGGCCATACAGTCGCTTTATAGGGTCTGTAAGGCTTGCGTGCGAGTAGGGGGGGGATGTGTCACCTCTTTTTGATGTCTGTACAGGCGTCAAACAGGGATGTGTCATGTCCGCCTGGCTGTTCATATTGTATCTGGACAGTTGCCTGCAGAAGTTGAAAGATTTTAATAAGGGTGTGAATTTCGGTGACTTTACTGTAAACTGTCTGCTGTACGCTGATGATGCGGTGCTCATGGCCTCATCAGAAGCCGACCTTCAGGCATTAGTCACTAATATGAAAGAGGAGTGTGAAAGTAAGGGTCTTCGCTTGAATGCAAGTAAAACTAAGGTTCTAGTATTTGAAAGAGGTGACGTAAGAACTAAATGTGAGATTAGGGTAAACCAGGAACGTCTAGAGCAAGTGAATGAAATTGTGTATTTAGGAAGTATGTTTAGCGCGGATGGAAGATGTGATTCGGATGTAGAACGGCGAGTAGCTGCCGGAAACAAAGTTAACGGTGCTTTGTCCCAGTTAGTAAAGCGACATAAAAGCATCGTAAAAGAAGCACGAATGGCAATTCATAACGCAGTGCTAGTGCCAACTTTGCTTTACGGTAGTGAAACCTGGGTATGTCAGCAGATGCATGAAAGTAAATTGAATGCTGTGGAGATGCGATCACTTCGAAAATTGTGCGGCGTTACCTTGGCCGACCGAATACGTAACGAAGTGATACGCAATATGGCAGGTTTGAATGAAAGTGTCAGCGTTAAGCTGGAAAAGGGCGTGCTCCGTTGGTTTGGACACGTCCAACGAATGAGTGAGGAACGATTGACGAAGAATATATATTGTGTGAAAGCAGAGGGTGGAAGAAGTCAGGGTAGGCCGAGACTTACATATGAAGACCACGTGAGCAGATTGCTCAAAAACGGAAAGGTCAAAAGTACTCGGATACCCAGACGTGCGTGTATGAAGCGATTGATGAATCTCGAAGAAGCGAAAGAAGTATGCATGGATCGCGAAGCCTGGCGATCTGTCCTCTCTGACTACCCCGTCAGGGATATAGCGTGAAGATAGATAGATAGATAGATATTAAAATTAAAGTGTCTGTTTGTATCATTTGTTTTAAACTAACACGCGTTGAACACATACTTTTTTATAGAACGGGATTTCACGCGGCACTATATTATATTAAACTACGTGCATCAGTCACCTCGGGACCGTTCTATACAAAAGTATGTATCTGTATGTAATTCAAAATTAAGTTACAAAATTAACTGTGTTTTATTTGGGGATAATCTTTGAAACGACTGGACCGGTTTTAACGCGACTTACACTGGCATATAGCTGATGTTATTAGCAGTAATGTAGGCTATATTTTAGTCCCACAGGTACGGGTCTGCTCGGGTGAGGCCGCGGGTTGTGCGCTAGTAAAGACAGTATAATAAACACAGACCGCTGTTATAGTAATAATTGCACCTTGGTATAGCAGTGGACAAATCTTCAACTTTTCTAGTTTTAGGTATACCTGTTGTACGTACCTACGGGTCTTTATTATATCCAGAGCTAAAAGTTTCATACAATTTTAAGTATACAATTCAGATTCTAAATTGTACTGAGAAATTTTCCTCTAACTAAAAACATTAGAACTATAGCTTATGCCTGGAAACACAACAACCCTTCAGATCCACCGTAACAATTTCTCAACCCCTTTTACTTTTAATATTGCTACCTATTAAATTGCACATCATCACAAGCCCTCGTTACCCCGTTAATAGGTAAAAGCATCTTTTGCTACGGTTGGTCCAGAGATGGGTAACCGTGGCATTTCCATTTAAAAACTTTTCCGTAGGCACGTTTCAGATCTTGATCTCGGCTGCTTGTAACATGATACTTAGTCGTAAATTACACGCCCCTGTAAAGAAATTGTGAATGAACTGTTTTAAATTTTAAATATTTAATTATAAAATAACTATATATGAGTATAGCTAAAATATTAAAGTTAGTTTTGTTAGTTTAGTTAAAATTTAATACTTTGTCATCTGCTTGCCATAAAATAAAGAAGTAAGTGCAAGATTTTGGTAATTTGGTTGATATGGGTGTTAATTTGGGTGACTTAGCAGTAAATTGTCTACTGTACACTGATGATGCGGTGCTCATGGCCTCATCAGAAGCCGACCTTCAGACATTGGTCACTAATATGAAAAAGGAGTGTGTAAGTAAGGGTCTTCGCTTGAATGCAAGTAACTCAGGTTATAGTACTTGAAAGAGATGGCGTTGGAACTAAATGCAAGATTTGGGTAACCCAGGAACGTCTAGAGCAAGTGAATGAAATTGTGTATTTAGTGAGTATGTTTAGTGCGAGCAGAAAATGTGATTAACTAGAAACAAAGTTAACGGTGCGTTGTCCCAATTACTAAAGAGACAAAACATCGTAAAAACAGCACGACCCGTGTTTCTTAATGCAGTACTAATGACACCGTTGCTTTTTGGTAGTGAAGCCTGGGTATGTCAGAAGATGCACGAGAGTAAATTTAATGATTTGGAGATGCGATCACTTCGAAAATTATGTAGCGTAACGTTAGCCGACTAAACATGTAACGAAGTGATACGCAATATGGTTTGAATGAAAATGTCAGCGTAAAGTTGGAAAAGGGCGAGCTCCGTTGGTTTGGACACGTTCAACGAATTTGTGAGGAACGACGATTAACAAAGAATATAATATTCTGGGAAACTTACTCTTACATACGAAAACCATGTGAGCAGATTGCGTCAAATGACCCAGTATGAAACAATTAATGAATCTCCAGGAAGCAAAAGAATTAGTAGTTATCCATATATCGCGAAGCCTGGCAACCTGTCCTCTCTGACTACTCCGTCATGGGTACAGGGTAAAGATAGTTTGAGATATTTTTTCTTAAAATGCTCTTATTAATATCTCGTAATAGCTCGGAGTAGTCAGAGAGGACAGGTTGCCAGGCTTCGCGATATATGAATAATAATAAAAAAAAAATATCCATCACGCCTTATCCCCGAAGGGGTGGCAGAGGCATATTATATGCCCACTTTTCACCGTGTGGATTCCTGTCCCACGTAATAGGTGGTGAGCCCATTGTCGTGTTGAAATAGACAGACGCAGGTTGTGGCTACCTGCTGTTGAAATTTTTAAGCCGCCCATAAGGCCTTCAACCAGGCTTAACGACTGCCATTTTACTGGCAACCGGGACCAACGGCTTAACGTGCCTTCCGAAGCACGGAAATGCTCGCAAATGTAAATGCCACAAAGTGGTCACCCATCCGAGTACCAGCCATAGTGAAAGTTGCGTAACTCAGTGATCGTTTACAGAACACTGAGACCGCGGGGCCACGAGCGCTAACTACGGATATGGATAACTACTAATTCTTTTAAATATTGATTTAAAATAGGTTATAAATAAGGTTAATAAGTTAATCCAACCCCTATTGGAATTGTTTTCATTGACATGTTTCGATCGACATTTTTCTTTTTAATTAAACCCTTATGCGATTGTATACGTCCGAGAATGTACCCTCAATAGTTTTGGGTTGTATTATTATGGGAGATGTGTAAGGTTATCGTGAGTTGTATTGGGGTTAGGTATTTTATATAAATATCTGTGCGTGTGCATGATTGGTCTCTAAATCTGAGAGAGATTATAAGAAATATTGCATCCAGGGCTATCGAAAACCGCAACGCTATAGTCGCAACCGCTGAAACTGACGTTCCACTAACGAAAAACGACTATGGGCGTTGTAAGCAAAAGTAATAGATGGAACGCATATTTTGAGCACTGTAAGCCAATTCAGATAACTCGCCGATATTTTGTGGGCGATTGCTTCGTCGGCTTCGGCTCGATGCGGAAGCCAAAAGTGACGTCGGTGATCTCTCGTAACGAACACGAGGTTTAGGTTGCGGGCATTAAGTGGAAAGTTTGTGCCACAATAAAAATATTTATATTGTCACTGTCACTGTCACATTTGTATTTGACACTTGTGTCAAAAAATGACGATTTAAATGTTTAGAGTACATGGATTACAACAAAAACACTGAAATAAATTAACTTTTGGAGAAATACCTAAGGCCAAAACATTATTTCAATATGTTTTGCTGCTTAAAAAGTTGTATGAATGGATTTTCACTCACACCCACTGTACCAATACGTATTAAAGAAAATCCAGTGCAATTGGATACATTACACATGGGTATGTATTTCGTCTTCAAAATAAGACATTTCGAAGTGTACTCAAAGCAATACTATTCAGTATGAAAGTATTGTCTCAATAACTTATTATTTACGAGGTTTCTAAAGTATACAATGCTTTGTTTTCCTTGATTTTCACATACATTAGTTCATCTTACACTAGCATCGATTTTTGCGTGGGCAGTTCACAGTTTGTCAAGTTACTCGTTATACAAATATTGCAGCGTATGTAGGTACAATTTTGGGTAGGCGTTGATGAACAGCTTAATTACACTACTGCTTATTAATATACCTGTGGAATAATGATATAATAACCATAATTCTCTTACATCCTCTATATTTACAAGGAGTTAACAGGTGTGCATTGCATAGGTACCCATATTTCCCAATAACAGAAGGTTAGGGACTCTGCCTTGATATGGATTAGTCATATTATGGTCTGGTGGTGGCTGGTGATGCTAAACTTTAAAAATTGAAGGCTTAGAGGGGAGCTGACATCCATGCACTTACAGATATACATAGGTATTGTATGAACAAATCATACTGAGTGTTGAGATTTGATGATAAAATTTATAGCTCATTGTATTTTGATATTTAATATCCTACCTTATCTAATAATTTAGATTGCATATATAAATATGTAAATAAACATTTTGGGTCATTTTTACACATCACCATCTAACCCAAACCAAGCTCATATAAGCTTGTAGTTAGACAACTGATCATATTTATATATTTCTTAATACCAACATTCGCATTTCGCAATTAAAATCTTAATAATATTATAAATGCGAAAGTTTGGATAGGTGTTTGTTACTCTTTCACATAAAAACTACTGAATGGATTTTAATGCAACTTTACAATAATATACATTAGAATAACACATAGGCTACTTTTTATCCCGGGAACAAGTTCCTGTGGGAAATGGGAATGGGAAAACTTCTCTACATGGGTGAAGCCGCGGGCATCAACTAGTATTGTATATATAACCATACTCTGAAACACACATTTGTGGGATCACATAAATATTATTCAAGTAACAGAACTGTTTGTATAATAATAATTTATTAATTATTAAATTCCAGGACATGAAATGGTGATTATAAAAGGTGGTCAACGAGTATGTGGGTCAGGTTGTGCACTGGGAAATGCACCGCTAGTACAAAACAAGTCATACTTTGAGGTGAAATTGCAGCAAGGAGGTGTGTGGGCTATTGGAGTAGCTACCAGGGAAACAGACCTTAATAGAGTTCATGGTAAACTTAACTATATCTACTTGTTTTTTATGGCACTTGAAAGTGGAATTTCTGATCTTTTGGCAAGGTTGCTTTTAAAAAAAATATTTAAAGAAAACAGAGGCTCTTAATCACGTTTTAAAATATCTAATAAAGAAAAGTGTTCTTTATTATGCAAATCTAAACTAGGAATTATTTCTTCTGACTTCTAGACTTGTAACAAAAATTGTTATGGTTTTTTATGAAAAATCTAATACGGGCAACAACTAAACTTCAAGTAATTGTAAATTATATGTATGTATTTTGAAATATGGGATGTTTTTCAGTTGACTAGATCCAGCCCAAGCTTAAAGCTGAATGGCACTGTGTGAAAACTGTCCCACAATATTTATTTATTTTAATTATACCTCAAATCTTTTTTTCTTGGTGTATTCCCAATTGCTTTCAAACCCTACCTAAATTTGAGTCTGGAGTTTACCTGGACCAGAAGGATCGTTTGCATTTTGATTTTCGGCATTGTAGAAGCAACTACCAATTGACCACAGACATACAAGAGTAAGCAGACCAAACATATTCATTTGCTTATGGATCAATACTTCATCCTTTTTACTCTTGCCATTTGTTGAATAAAGCTATCTTTGTTATTCCTGTGTAGCTACATCTAACTCATATTTTAAAAGCGAAGAGCGCGTAGGCAATTTTTCTACTACAACTAAGCTATAAACTTGTAATAACAACCACCCCTGTCATCTTTAAATCAAAAATTTATGCATTAAAGTAGAAATATTACATAAAATTATTGTAAAAGGTTACAAAAGTAGACAAAAAATATACAAAAAGGTGTTGTGCATAGACTGATAAAGTTGAATTATCAAGAGATGACCAAAAATTACTATGCTAAGCTACCTGTCATGTGTGTGTAATAGGCATCACTATTTTGCGCTAACATTAGGTCTGCTTACTGTCTTATATGTCTGTGTGTCTGACCTCCCAACTGCGTAAAGTCGCCTGCGTCGTTGCCTCGTCGCTTGGACGCCAAGATCTTAACCCCCTATGTAGTGGTAAAATATAAGTAACTAAAATTATTCATAATATTTGTAACTAGCTAATGCCCGCACCTTCGCCCGCGTGGTGAAGTTTTACGGAACCCTAAACTTTATGAAAATCTAATATAGTCTATGTTACTCACGAAGAATGTAACTTTCCAATGGCGAAAGAATCTTTAAAATTGGCCCAGTAGTTTCTGAGCCCATTCATTACAAACAAAATTACAAATCTTTCCTTTTTATAATAAACAGGTTTAACATTCAATACCTCATTTCACATTAACATTCAAGATTGGTATACAATTGGCAACAAGTCCTTCATTATGACTACACCTACGAATAAGTAATTACTTATTCGTAGGACTACACAGAATTTTGTTTCTGTTACTAAAAGTGATATTTGGGTCATTGTCACAGTTTAGGCAGTAGTGTCATCAGCATTACAATATAAAGGGTCTTTCATTAAGCGTGTCCTATCTTTAAATTTAAATAAAACAAAGTGTGTGTGAGATATTATCGAAATTATTTATTTATTTGAAAGATGTAGTGATGCCATTATGTGTGGAATATGACATCATTCAAATGTCCGCGACGGCTTCTCTGGGTGGAGCGTATGCGAGATTTTCAATTTTCCATGACTTTTGGCTGAATTTGACCTATGGCATAGGTTATGTTGACTTTGAGGGCCGCTGTGGTTTGTGGTTTATTCGGATAGACCTGCGACTTAAGAAAACCCCACAAGATAAAGTCTAGCGGGGTTAAGTCACACGATCTCGGTGGCCAGTTCACGGCCACGTGAGATGACCATGCCCTCAAATCTCTCATGCAGAATATTCAATGTGGCATGAGCTGTGTGGCACGTAGCGCCGTCTTTTTGAAACCACATGTGGTTGGTGTTCAGATGACCCAGTTCATCCCAAAAAAAATTGGTAATCATCGACCTATAGCGCTCGCCGTTGACAGTGATGGCCTGGCCAACGTTGTTCTCAAAGAAATATGGCCCGATGACGCCGCCAGCCAAAAACCCACACCAAACTGTAACTTTTTCCGGATGCATTGGACGCTCTTGGATGTGGATTGGTATCGTCCCAAATTCGACAATTTTGTTTGTTTATATACCCATTCATCCAGAAATGGTAGTCATCGCAGAAGATAATTTTTCTGTGAAAATTACGGTCAGTTGCTAACTGTTCCAGTGCCCATTCAGCGAACACACGTCGTTGTCTATGGTCGTTTACCTTCAATTCCTGGGTGAGTTAAATTTTATACGGGTGCAGGCCCAAGTCACGACGCAAAATTCGCCAAGTTGTGGTCTGTGAAAGGCCGAGTTCTTGTGAGCGACGCGAAATCGACTGCCTCGGATTCTCCTGCACACTCTCACGGACAGCGGTGATGTTTTCGGCAGACCTTGCGTTTCGTTGACGTACGCGTGTTGGTCGATCATTTACCGAACCAGTGGACTAAAAATTTATCCACCACACGACGAATAGTCCTAGTAGGACGATAAGCGCGCGGTGCGTTGCCTGAACAGAACACTCATTTTGATAAAACAATTTTATCATTTGCACGTGTTGTTGAATGCTATAGTTATCCATGATGATTTGGCAAAACAGAATGAAGAAATTACAACCAATTTGACAGATCTAGCTTCAACAAGATGACCGCTACCAACTGCCAAAGTTCAGACGTGCCTATTGGAAGACCCTTTATTTGCAAAAACAAAAACAGAGTGCATTTTAATATTAATCATTTTGCAAAGCATACATGCATACACTTACATATTGTCACGCAACCCAAAGGGGTAGGCAGAGGCATACTATACGCCCACATTTCACCGTATGCATTTTTGTCCCACGTAACAGGTAGTGAGCCCATTGCCGTGTTGAAATGGACAGGCGCAGGCTGTGGCGACCTGCTGTTGAAATTTTTCAAGCCGCCTATAAGGCCTTCAGCTGGGCTTTACGACTGCCATGTTACTGGCAACCGGAACCAACGGCTTAACGTGCCTTCCGAAGCACGGAACCGCTCGCAAATGTAAAATTCCACAAAGTGGTCACCTATCCGAGGACCAGCCATAGTGAAAGTTACTTAACGCAGTGATCCTTTACAGAACACTGAGTCCGCGCTTCAAGAAGACTTTTGTATAGTCCATTTTTGAAGTGAAACTTCTTTTTCGACGTTGAGAGAAATTTTATAGCTATAAAAAAATATCGTCACGTTTTTCGGCTAAGCGCCATGTTGTTTTGAAGTGAAACTTCTTTATCATAAGTGAAACTTCTTTATCTACATATGAGATAATTTTATAGATATGACTATAAAAAAATTTGTAGTAAAAAAGTTTTACTTCTTACCTGTGTAGTCTGGTGCACACACATATTTAGTTTTATCAATGTGTTTCAGAAATTCGTGGTCTTGTTTCAAACTCCGTTTATATTCCAGGTGGTATGGACAAGGAATCCTGGTGTCTCAACAGTGATGGCACCGTGCGACATGCAAACATTGAGTTATATCATCTAGCACAGGCACCAAGGGAATCCCCTACAGCTGATTTGTTAGTCTCAACTGACTCTCCTACTCATACAGAGAATGAGAGATCAGAGAGCGATCAAAATACGAACACAGCAGCGATAATGCCAGTGGAGGGAGATACTATAGGAGTATCATATGACCATATAGACCTGAACTTCTTTTTGAATGGCAAGAATATGGAGATTCCTGTCAGTAATATCAAAGGATCTGTATATCCTGCTTTATATGGTAAATATTATTTATATTTTATTTGACTGCCGCGGTGGCGCAGTGGTGTAGTATATGCAACTGCCGCGACTGAGGTCCAAGGTTAGATTCCCGGGTCGACAAAAATATTTGTGTGATCCACAAATGTTTTTTCGAGTTTAGGTGTTTCCTATGTATAATATGTATGTATTTAGAAATATATAAGTTTATTGACTGCCTCTGTGGCGCGGTGGGAGTGCATCCGACTGCTACGCGAGAGGTTGTGGGTTCGATTCCCACCCAGGATAAAACTTTGTGTGATGAGCACGATGGTTTATTCTGTGTGTTATTTATCTATAATATGTATGTATTTAGACATATATAAGTATGTTTATCAGTTATCTAGATCCCATAAGACAAGCTAATATTAGCTTACTTTGGGCTAGATGGCGCTGTGTGAAAAGTGTCCTACAATATTTATTTATTTTATTTATTTTATCATTAGTCTAGATCCCATAACACAAGCTTATATTAGCTTACTTTGGGCTAGACGGCGCTGTGTAAATAATGTCCCGCAATATTTATTTTATTTACATGGAGAAAATTTAAACAAATAACTATAGATATATTTTATATCTTTTGTGACTTTGACTTTTTATCGAATAGTAAAAGGCCGCTTCAGAGCAGTCTCCATTGTTGCTCATCGTCCTGGCGGACTCTCTGAGGAGTTTAGTGCGACGTATGTAATGTGAAAGGATCGGATCAAGTTTTTCAAAGTAAAAGTAGATTGCTCAGCTTTTCACAGATTTAATCCGCACTGTTCAACAATCACAAAACGACTGACGTTCTCACCACGTGCTGAAAAATGCACCTACCACGAACGAATGATAACTGTAGATAAACCTGCATCTATTACAACTGTTATCGATGCCTACAGTTATTAGTCGACTAAATACTAATAGAGTTTACAAATGCGTGAAAGTAGTCGCTGGAAGAGTGGTCGCGGGATTTTTAATTTTGGGACATTTTTTACATTATGACTTTAAAGTTTAATGTTTTACTAACTAATAAGTTAATAATAAATAGGTTTTAGCAAACAAATCTCATACTGTAGACAAGAAAATAGCATCCCTATTTTACGTGTATAATATAAATTAATGTTTTTAATCTTTCGTCATTGTAAGTCATATCCCCGTCAGGGATACAGCGTGAAGATAGTTAAGTCATATGATATTTCGGGTCTTACTCGTGATAAATATTATTAGGTACTAAGCCTATACTTCCCGACGTTTCGACCGGATTACACCAGCCGAAATAATGTTGGTACCAAGCCGGGTTAGGTACAAAGGTTTACGGGTTGAGCCGTGGTCACGGGTTGACTGGTTGGACACGGCTCAACCCGTAAACCGTACACCTTTGTACCTAACCCGGCTTTGTCCCTAATAATAACGTCGGGAATAAGTCCCGAAATATCATAAATATAATATAAATGTTACTGTACTTACAATATGATTAAATAACAACATTATTTCTTATTGTTTTTCAGTTGACGACGGTGCTATCCTTGATATAATCTTCGAAAACTTTCTGTACCCCCCACCATCAGGGTACGAGAAAATAATGGTGGAACAGTCGCTTCTATAACGTCAACCATAGAACCAGCGCGTTGCTTCTGCCGATGTCAGTGCTACACCAGTGCTGAAATATGCTTGAAAGACTAATCTTGTATAACTGTTTGTAGTGTGAACGGACTCTAAATATTTTAATACTGAATCCAGTTATCGGACTTGCTTCTGTAGATCTTCGTTGTATGGTTGTAATTTTAAATATAATTTGAAGGTTCTACAACGCGTGGAATGTTAGAAAAAAGTAAGAAGTACATTTGCATATAAGGTATTTATTTACAGAATTATTTGCATTTTATCGTTCTAGTAATGACTTCAAAGTGACCGTTGAGTGTGACGCATATAGAATGTGTGTATATGTTGTCATAACAAAATGCGGGACCAATCATGCTCTGAAATTTAGAAAAAAACACTATGACATTGATCCATATGAATACAAACATACACAATAAGTATAGAAGATGGCAATATGCTCCTCACCTATTACATGGGACAAAATATAACTGGTGGAATGTTGGAGTGTAGTATGTCGTATGTATTTCTGGGAAAATTACAAGCCCGTAGAATATTCCACTTGTAAAAGGAGTGCAAAGTCAGTAATAAAAACTTTAATATTGAGCTAAATCATGCTCTGAAATTAAAAAAACAACACTGATATGACATTGATCCATATGAACACAAACATCTATAATAAGTATAGAAAAACGAAACACGACAATAGGCTCACCACCTATTACATGGTACAAAATATAACTGGTGCAATGTTGGCACGTAGTACAACTCTGCCTAGCATTTAGGAGATTTACTAGCTAATAAAATGCTCCATTTGTAAAGAAGTGGGCAAACAAAGTAAATAATAAAAAAATAACACTAAAATTGTACAAATTATTATAATGATTTAGGTACATTAATTTGACGTTTCAGTTATTTAAAGAATGCTGATAAAATAATAATTTTATACATCCTATACTTATATCATGCAACCACTTGAGCAAGCCGTGCTTTGGTTGCACCGGGCGGCGTATGTCCTTTGATCAACTGTAACAAGATTATGAAAAAATAACACGAATATGTTAAAATTAATGCTAGACTGCAGAGTTAATTTATTTGTGTCTGCTTGCATTTATTTTTAATTGATTTTCATTTGTATTTTACTCTTAATAAACATTGAGCTCGTTAAAAAACATTTTTTTCAAAATATCAATTGTAGTGTATTCTGGGACATATCAATACAATTTTCTTGGGAATTTTATAATTTATGAATTTTAATCTTTATTTCACTACATGCATTTGTTTTATGTTATTGATGGCATTTATGTTAGATATTTTTGATGGTCGATATGTGTTCTGTAAACGATCACTGCGTTAAGCACCTTTCGCTAGGGCTGGTCACGGACGGGTGACTACTTTTTGGCATTTGCATTTGCGGGCGTTTCCGTGCTTTGGAAGCCACGCTAAGCTGTTGGTCCCGGTTGCCAGTAACATGGCACTCAGTAAGCCAAGTTAAAGGCTTTATAAAATTTCAACGGTGTGTAGCCACAACATGCATCTGTCTATTAAAACACGGCAATGGGCTCACCCACCTATTACGTGGGACTGGTATACACACGGTGAAAAGTAGGCGTATAATACGCCTCTGCCACCTCTTCGGGGAAAACGCGTTATTGATGTAATAATACTAACATTCCGTTATTATATAAAATAATAGA
Organism: Thumatha senex; assembly: GCA_948477245.1. NCBI lineage: Eukaryota > Metazoa > Arthropoda > Insecta > Lepidoptera > Erebidae > Thumatha > Thumatha senex. Next base: position 23,065,435 of record OX419726.1, read on the forward strand.
TTCTCACATGTTACAAAATGAGATTGTGTATGTACTCGTATGTGTGTTCAGTATTCGGCGTTAAATAATGCACATCGTGCTTTGGAAAGAGACGTCCCCTGATTTCGTATTGTATTGGTATAGCGTCATCTCTTTCGCACACTACGAACGTAACGTTAGTCGGACTTTTACTGTTTCGTGAAAGAGAAGAGAAGCGAAACCAGTGGATCTCTCTTTTCATAGGTCGATGTGCATTATTTACTGTCGGGCACTGAGATCGAAATTTGAACTCTATCTTTTTGTGTCGCTCAACATTCACTAGAGCAAAAAAGATAGCGAAAAAGCTATCACTCACTTAACGAACGGCATAACTATTGGTTGAATATATCTTCAGTATGGATGGAAGTATGTTCATATGCGTCAACGTTTATCCTACTTATAAGAATGGTACTTGTAGTGACTTAGCTTGGTTTGTAAATGTGCCTATCATTTCTAAACAGTATTATAAATGTGTATGTATTATGAATGTTACTTTATTTATTATTATGAATATTAAGTATTAAGTATATTCGATATATCTAGGAGCATACATCAAGCATAATGTGATTACCTTCCAATTTAGAGTCATTACAGAACATGAAATCCGAGTGCCAAGTAGAATGACACTCTTACATAGCATATAAAACGCTAAGATGTTGAGAAAAAAAATATTAAGTTCCACCAAAAAGGTTATAGGTATCATTATTTAAAAAGGCCATAATGTAATATTTTAATGCATTGTGAACCGTCTGTCAACTGTGTAGACTCTATTTACGCTAAACGTATCAACTTAAAGAAATATTTTTGTATGAATGTAGCTACATAAAGAAAATTTCAGTAATGTTATGATCATGGTATATTTATTAATGTAACTACTTCAAAATGACAATTTGAAGTAGTTACATTAATATAAGTCACTTTTTAATTAAATTTTGTAACTAAACTATTTGTGTATGTAACTGTATATAAGTTTTAATTTAATGTGCTTTTCTACTATAAGGATTTTCTTCGCCTGACAGCAGAGCACGTCCTGTAAGATCTTTCGTTTCTGTTCGAGCTGTGGCCGTTTCTATAACTATGTATAGTTCTGCTGCAGAATCTGCCAATAAGTCAAGTGACGTCATCCCATATCTTTTGTAAAGTGTAGGTAGGTACTATATAACTCGAATACATGTGAATATACAGTGTCGTGGATACACAGGTGATTTTTTCAAGTGGGCTTTTATGACCTATTTCTAAACAATAAAGAATATCGAAAAATGCTCAAAGGAGTAGCGAGCCCGATTTTGATATAAATAAAAACTGCATCATTTGATGAATGAAAAAACAATAATCCTGGCCAGGAATCAAACCCCTGGCTAGAATATTTGATTTTTAAAAAATCCAATGATGCAGTTTTGATTTTCATCGAAATCGGGCTCGTGACTCCTTTGGTTTTTTTCTTATATTTTAAGATTTGGCCCTGAAGGCCCACTTGAAAAAATCAACTGTATATACAACAGAGCAAGAAATGTTGCTCGCTCCGTCTCGATGCGCCTTATAGAGACAAAAGTAATAAAAACACCGCGTGCCAAGTTTATGTCAAACTGTATGCGAAAAACGTATCGCAACTTGTCGGTTGCATTCGTTTGTAGTAATTAGTGTAATCGTCTAAGAAAAGGATAACGCCCCTAGACCACAGACATATAAGGCAGTAAGCAGACCCAACGTTAACGAAAAATAGCGTAGCACATAGACAGGTAGCTTAGCTTAGTTATTTCTGGTGATTTCTTGATAATGAAACTTTATTACTCTATGCACAACACCTTTTTGTGTATTTTTTTATCTAATTTTGTAACATTTTACAATAATTGTATGTAACAATTTCAATTCGACACAAATCTTTGATTTAAAAATGACAGCGGCGGTTGTTATTACAAGTTGCTTAGTTGTAGTATAAAAATTGGCTACGCGCTGTTCGCTGTCCGCTGTCAAAGTGTGAGTTAGATGTAGCTACACAGGAATAACAAAGATATCTTTATACAACAAATGACAAAAGTGAAAAGTATGAAGTATTGCTCAATAAGCAAAGGAATATGTTTGGTCTGCTTACTCTTGTACGTCTGTGCCCTGGACACACTTGGGGCAAGGCGACTCTAAAGAGAGCGGGCGAATGACATTAATTCCTTGCCCTGTGATATAAATATCATTTGCCAAGTTGCACATAACTTGGTAGTATTTAGTACAGAACTAATGAATAATGTGATTACAGTGATGAATGCAATCGATCTATTTATTCATTTTAGTTATTCATATCATAATGGTGTATTATATAATAAACTTGTGAGATAACATTAATAAATAATTATTAAATAATACTTAAACAATTGTTTTGTAAGTTTACAATTTCATGTCTTAAAATTCAAATAAATCTAGGTAGATCTTATATTTTTTTGTTACCTATTTTTAATTTAAAATTATATCTATATTAATATACAAAGCTGAAGAGTTTGTTTCTTTGTTTGTTTGGTTAAATGCGCTAATCTCAGGAACTACTGGTCAGAATTGAAAAAAATCTTTTTGTCTTGGATAATCATTGGATAATCGAGGAAGGTTAGCGGCTATTTATTATCACGCTACTACACAGGAGAGACGAGCAGTAATCATAAATGTCAACAAATCAGGCAAATTTTTTAAACATTTTTCTAAAAGTATAAGCGACGGGATCAAATAGGTGCGAAAAATATGTCACAGGCGAAGCCGCGGGGGTTAACTAGTAAACTATAAGTAAGGTACCATACCATAGGTATATTTCGAATATTATTTGCATTTAAATATTTACATGTCCTGTTACAGATGGTAGCAATTTTGACATTTCAGTAGTTAAAGGTAGAAAAGTTACCGGCTATATGATTACCGATTATAAGAGCCATGGACAACGCCCCAATATACTACTTAGATCAGATGTAAAAAATTATAAGCCATCTGCCCAATCATAAAAAGAGTACCATTATACGGCCTAGATGGTTTTTCAAATGTTTAAAAGCGGAGTTTTTTTTAATGGCCATCTTACCGTACAGTTAGGTAGGTACTGTAATATACTTATATAATTATTGCTGACTTAATAATTTATTTGTATTGACTATTAATTATTGTGATGTATTATAAAATGTAAGACATTATAAGGACAAGTATCTATTATTTTAAAATGATGTCAAATAAAAATAATTCTAATAACTATAGTAGTTTTATATTATTTACCCTTTAATTCATAATTGCTTACCCGGCAGAACGAAAGTCACAACCTGCTCTATTTTACAATAGACTCCTTTATTTCCCCAGTTATATTTTGTGTAATATAACTGGGGAAATGAAGGAGTTTAGTACGCCTCTGCTATCTCTTCGCGCAATGAGGCGTGACTATACAATTACAAATAATCTAAAAATCTAAAATTCATAATATCTACGAATCTAAAGTCTAAATATAGAATACAGCATATCATGATCAGATTATTTTGAACAAGAAGAATAATATGCCTACTTACTGTTTATAAATAATGTGACATACCTAAATAAGAAAAACATGCAAATATTTATCCACAATTTTTTTTACAACTAAGTAGGTACTGCGTGACGTTTCTTATACAGCGTCATCTAGCCCAAAGTAAACTTGTGGTAAGGGATATATATAACTGATAAACATACTTACATAATTCTAAATACATAGGTATTATACTACCCACGCTTTATTCTGCGTACGCTTTGATTGTGGAATGAACCCTGCCTGGGTTTTCCTTGGTTTTCCCGAACGTCTACAGTATGGGGTTCTTCAAAAGGGGTCTTAAAAGGTTTATAAAGGGTCGTTAGCGCGAGTGCTGCACCTCCGGTGTTGCAAACGTCCATAGGCTACGGTGACCACTTTTCATCAGGCCGTATGCTTGTCTGCCACCTCAGTGGTATAAAAAAACCCAAAATCCGAAACAAACATTAACGGGTCACAAAAATATTTGTTCCAAGCCCATCTGCATAACTGCCAATTACGCTACCTAGATACAAAGCTGAAGAGTTTGTTTCTTTGTTTGTTTGGTTAAATGCGCTAATCTCAGGAACTACTTGTCAGAATTGAAAAAATCTTTTTGTCTTGGATAGTCATTGGATAATCGAGGAAGGTATAATCTAAATAAAGGTATAATATTGTCATCTATTCTGTAACTTTAAATAGTGTTCACTTACTTCTGAGGCTGACTAAATATAATGTAATAATACTACGTAACTAGTAGGTACTATGCTGGCAAACGTGCGTGTATAGGTATTTAGAATCCACGAAAAAATACCGCTGTGTCATTTTCATAATTTTAATCATATCACCGTGACATTTTAGTAATAAAATAAGAATGATAGCTAAGGCGTGATTATTATTGCACACCGAAATTTGCTTTGAGACAATAGGCCAGTTTGAGCAAGGTTTTAATAAATATCTCAGGGGCCCAAGCGACCTAGGGGCCGAGTCTACTATTGACAAGCCGTAGAATAGAACCAGAATTGCTATTTTAGCTGTTAATTTGTTAGTAGATTATCAAAAATGCAACTGACTAGCGGCCACTGGCGCAGTACGTGTTAGTAGAATTCTATCGGCCGACCGATAGAAGTCTATTGGAGTACGATTGTAATAGTAGACTACGAAAAACTGTCAAAATTGTTTCAGTGGCTATCTTTTGAGCGACGATTTCGATTTTATTTCGACACGATTGAAATAGCAGACTCGGCCCCCATGCTGGTGGTGCAAATGCTCACTAATGGACGAGGCAGCGATACAGGCACCCTTACAGGACAGTAGAGGTAGGACGCTCCCAACATTGCTGAAAATTAATAGCCAAACAATAGTTGCTGCTATCAGCCATATACAAGTTGAACAAGGCTCCCAATCTAGGTAGAGTTTGAAAACAACGAATAAACAGGAAATGATCATCAGATTAGGGTGATCATTTCTTGTTTGGTATCTAATGTTTATGTCGTTCAATATTTTGATCATTTACATTAAAGCGGTTGAAATAGCCGCGTTTCACTGCGTTATATGATTTAAGTAGATATTAATATCACTTCCAGAAGCTTTTGCACATTGTCAAAGATTCAATGGTACAGAATTCACAATTTTTACACATTTACTAAAGACTCTGAAATATACTGGTTTTGAAACATAACATTTTTCCAAACCTCTTTTATCGTTCCGTTCGTGATTTTAACGATTTCTATCGTAGACCAAGGCTTGCCGCGTCAGCTAGTACCTAATAAAATAAAAAAAGGGAATGGGAAGCTTCTTCATTATTTCTAACTTCTGTAAGATTGGTGAAAGCGGGCGTAACGAATGCAATAGACACGCGGAAAATTGGAATATCGGATCGGTCACTTGCAGCCACTTCGAAGCGATGGGCACGGGCACTACCAATTTCTATAGTGACCTCATCCGTGAAACACCAAACATTGAATTTGTAATAAAAGACTGTAGGGTATTTTTGTGATAGGATCTATCGAGAAAATGTTATTTAAGTAGATACAACTTTATTTTAAATTATAATTCCCCTTTTTCCCTCTGATAAAACTTTTCTTATGAACCCTGTCATGTATACCTACTGAACATAAATTACTGGGTTCGCTGATATGTGTCAACTTAGGTATATGCTTTATTTCAAGATATACTTATATACCATGGTATTAAATCGATTGATATAGATATAAGTTGATATATATCAATTTATATTTATTATCTCCGCTAGAAAACTAATCCGATCCGAACTTACGCTTTCAATAATGGACAAAATCCAAAAATTTTGATTGCTTTCCCCAAAGCAGCAATCTTATTATTTCCCTGTAATATTATGTATGTGACGTCATGTACCTACCAAACGTAAATGGTTAGTTTTTTTAGCTTCAAAAGCCTGTAACTTGGAGTGGAATGCCTACAATTGTAAAGTGTAAATTTTGAAATAAAAATTTTTAATGTGAATAATTTTAATTTAGTAGGTATAATACGGACTATAAGCTTTTTTTTAGCAAAGTAGGTAATTTAAAATATTTGTTCTAAGAATTTGTTGAAGCGCTCGTGGCCCCGCGGTCTCAGTGTTCTGTAAACGATCACTGAGTTACGCAACTTCACTATGGCCGGTCCTCGGATGGGTGACCACTTTGTGGCATTTACATTTGCGAGCGTTTCCGTGCTTCAGAAGGCACGTTAAGCCGTTGGTCCCGGTTGCCAGTAAAATGGCAGTCGTTAAGCCTGGTTGAAGGCCTTATGGGCGGCTTGAAAAAGTTCAACAGCAGGTAGCCACAACCTGCGTCTGTCTATTTCAACACGGCAATGGGGGCAAACCTATTACGTGGGACAGGAATCCACACGGTGAAAAGTGGGCATATAATATGCATCTGCCACACCCTTCGGGGATAAGGCGTGATGGATATTTGTTCTAAGAGCTGGTTTGTATCTACTTGTTATCACAGATACTCTTAATACTTAACTGTACTTAACTTAATATCATTATTACACTATCACATAGCAAAAGCAACCTCCAAAAACAAATAAACCTTTGACATGGAAATATTATGTATCTGCTAGTTTTTTTGCAACTTCGTCCGCGTATATTCGTACTTTAAAGAGGTTAAAGGTTTTGTAAATATCTACAGTAAACACAAGGAGTTTTTGAATTAAATCAGATGACGAATATTTTGTAACCCCTTTATATCATTTTAGGGTTTGAGTTTAAAAAAATAATTCACGCGCGATTCGAACTCGTGCGCCGAGGATTCCGTACCTATCCATTATACCGCCAAAATAAAATGTCCAAATTGTATGAGCGTTCATTCAGGTCAAGAGGTCTATGTTGGAAGGGCTATGGTGGAAGCACACCTTAGTTTTCTACCTTTTTACTTTTTGGAATTTTCTCTTTATTTGAGCTGTAAGACTCTTTCCAAATTTCGTGATCCTAACTGAAACCTCCGGTTATTTCCGGTTTACCTAGAATTGTCAATTGTCAATTTTGGTTAGAATAATTATTTATCCATCATGCACCTTATGCCCAAGGGGTGGCAGAGGCATATTATATGCCCACTTTTCACCGTGTGTGTTCCTGTCCAACGTAATAGATGGTGAGCCCATTGCCGTGTTGAAATAGACAGACGCAGGTTGTGGCTACCTGCTGTTGAAATTTTTCAAGCAGCCCATAAGGCCTTTAACCAGGCTTAACGACTGCCATTTTACTGGCAACCGGGACCAACGGTTTAACGTGCCTTCCGAAGCACGGAAACGCTCGCAAATGTAAATGCCACAAAGTGGTCACCCATCCGAGGACCAGCCATAGTGAAAGTTGCGTAAATCAGTGATCGTTCACAGAACACTGAGACTGCGGGGCCACGAGCGCACAAATAAAAGGGAAAATCCGAAAAATAATAAAATGTTAAAAAGTTATCGCGAAAATCAAAACATGCCAATATCTTTTTATCGTGTTGACTCGATCAGTCAGTCAGTTTCTGCTTTTATAAGGAGATAGATAGAAATAAAATGTTATATCGTCATTCAAACGTTCGGCAAGGTTGTCAGTAGTAGCTATGCGTATATAATACTGTATAGATAACATTACTGCCATACCTTATGCCTAATATTTACCTACACATCTCGCTGACAACTAAAGAGCAGATCGTCCATCTATAAGTAAGCATTTTTGTAACACGTGAGCCTATTGCCTAGAGAGCCTTGTTGCCCTGTTGCTGCCATAGATTGTAGCGACTTGCTGTTTGAAAATTATCAAGCCGCCCATAATACCCATATAAGGTCTTTAACTTGGCTTAAGGATTTCTATGCTATTGGCAACCGGTACCAACGGTTTAACGTGTATAACCGTAATATAATACTAAATAAATAAATAAAAAGCAAAAAGGGCACATGGACAATCGAACGTAAAACCTTAGCAACGTAAAGATAAGTTATTTTGATTATCATTAATAGGGTCAACGAGGGCAACGGTGATCAACTCCATTATGAAAATGGTCAAAATACCACGTTTCGAGTCCCAGTGTTTCATTTTAGGCTTTAGAAATTATATTAATGACAAACAGACAGTGCTGTGAAACACGCTCCAAGTCTGACCTTGCAGTTGGCTATTTTCCTGTTTACACTGTTGATTGATGGCACTTGGTGACATCCGAAATATACACTCAATGACATCCGAAATACATACAATATGTGCTGACCTTTGAAATGCCGTAAGGCGAAACCGGTCAGGTTTAGGTAATAAACAAGTGAAACAGTACAAGTGTTTTAGTTCAAATTGGCTATTTTCCTGATGTAGTGACTCGTAATGAGTAAGCAATCGTCCTTTCTTTGAAGATTGGGAACACGTACCTAACGTGTTCCCAATCGCCAGGTAAGGTCGGCCACACACATCTTGTCTTGACGACGGGTTGTCACCAAGCCCTTCTCTAGAATAAGACTTAAGAAAAAAAAAATCATCTTTATCTTCTCAGTTGTTTCCAAGCCCTATCTGTATTTGACCCTCATGTCCAATTTTGATTGGCTGCTGAGCAGCTTTCGTTTGTTTTTTGTTCTTCAGTATTGTAAGCTGTGTCGTTGCTTGGTTCGTTGTTTAGCAGGTACACCGCTATTAGATGAGGACGCTTGAGCCCGAGAAATCTTAGTGGAGCTATTATTAATCCTACTGAATATTATGAATGCGAAAGTTTGTATGAATGGATGTTTGTTACTCTTTCACGCAAAACCTACTGAATGGATTTTGATTAAACTTTACAATAATATATCCAATATATAACAGATTGGCTATTTTTTTCCCGGGAGCAAGTTCCTGTGGGAAACGGCAACAGGAAAACTTCACCACGCTTGCGGAGCCGCGGGCGTCATTTAGTAAGTATTATAAAGCTGAACTGTTTATTTGTTTATCTACTCTGATACTATAATACAAAGATTATAAAACTGATAACAAAATTCTTATGACAAACATTACGTACAGGCCAAAAATAATAAAAAAAAGTTTAATTACGATACAGGTCTTGTATGGACACCTGTATCATAATATAACTTTTTAATCATAACGATACACCTATACAACCTCCAGCTGGACCAAGGCGGTAGAACCTCTTCTTAAAAAAATAGGTTTCAATAATTGGTTTCAATGAACGAGTCCGCGACACAAGCGCGCATGCGCAATCAATGTTTGCGCCTTGGCGCCAACATTTGACATTTAAAAAATAAATTTGTTGTTATGTTCATAATTTTATTTGCAATATTGTTTTACGTATGAGAGTAGATAAAGTAGTGTATGACACTGTACATAACTTGGTCTTATAACACTCGTGTGATACTACTCGAATACGGCTCGTTTTTTTAAAACACACTCATGTTATAAGAACCCTTATTATGCAACAGTATCATAAACTACTATTGTTTAGTTGAACACGCTAACCTCTAAAAATCTAAAACTGCTGTTTTTTTAACTCTAATTTGACATATTTTTTTTTGTTTCCCCTCATGGTTAAACCACCTTGAGGGGGAGTTTATTCTCGTATAGCTCATTCTGCAATTTGATACAGAAATATAATATGGTAGTTATATGTTATTGTCTGCATTTACATTGTAATAAGTTAACAATATATTTGGTTAATAAGATTCTTATATTTATACTCAATAGTGGATGATGCGAGAGAAGCGGTGGTAAGCGTAAATAAGTCGGATTTAGTTTATTGTAGAAAGTGTGAATTATGTGTTGTTGAATTCTTTGAGTGTGTTAACTATGTAGGTGATGTGGGTCATGAAGGTATTGATGGCGGTGGTGTTTGTGACGAGTAGTGTTAAATTGTATGGGTCTATATTATCATGGTGACAGTGCTGTTCGTGGTTAAGTCTCGTGCGAGTAAATCGTGGGCATTGTGTAATGAGGTGTGTAAATGTTTGCGTGGTGGTGTCGCAGGGGCAGGTGTCGTCTTCGGTAATATGGAATCTATGTAAGTATTGTTTGTGGTAACCGTGGTTGGTGAGTAATTGTGTGAGTGCAAATGTGTGTCCTGTTATGTCGATAAGTTTGTGCAGATGTGTGAGTGATGGGCACCAGGTTTTAATTGCTGTTCCTTTAACATTATTACTGTATCTGTCTGAAGCTAAGTTGGAGCTATGAGTTTTGGCCTTTCTGGTGACGTAACTTAACGGAAACTGCATAAAAATGGGTTGGCAGGATTCAGAGGCCGCAGACTTAGCGGCTATGTCTGCAGCCTCATTACCATGTATACCCGTATGGGCTTTAACCCATACAAAGTTAATTTGTGTTTGTGTAGTGTGTAAGAAATTTTGTATGTTAGTGGTGATTTGATGTGTGCTGTTAGTGTTGCTAATGTCTTCCAAGGCTGACCTAGAGTCCGACATGATGAAAGCTGTAGCTACCTGTTGATTGTTTAACCACTTACAAGCTTGGTCGATGGCCACCAGTTCAGCTTGAAAGACGGTGCACGAGGAATGTAATTTGTATGTTTTAGTGACAGTGGTATTTTGTGAAGTATAAGCCACGAAGGCAGCACCCACTAAGTCGTCGTGTTTGCTACCGTCAGTGTATATGTGGTGTGCATGTTGTTGATTGATTAAAGTGTCGTCTAATTCAGTCTGTGTACCGATAATGTCAAAGGAGTGTGGTTTTCTGTCTGCCGGGTGAAGCAAATGGGATAGTTGTGTAGGTGTATCAAGTGTAAGATCGAGTGGAAGGTAATCGGTGACCCCTGAAATTCTGGTTGATTCGATTCGTGCTCTTTCTTTGACTTTGAGGTCAAGAGGTGTAAGTGTGGATATTGCAATGGCGTTAGTGGTGTTAATAGTGCGGAAGCCTCTAATTATTTTGAGTGCGAACCCTCTTTGTAACGATAATAGTTTATTGCAGTTGGTTTTAAAATTGAGAGCAGTGTGCCATACGCTAGAAGCGTAGCATATTATTGGTTCAATTACTCCTCTGTAGAGAGTGAGTATGTTTTGAGAGTGTATTCCCCAGGTGGGTCTGATGAATCTGGTAATTGTGTTATTTAGTATACGTGCTTTGTTAGTGATATAATTTACATGTTGTGTGAAGTGTAAGTAGTCATCGATGATCACCCCCAACACTCTGGCAGTCCGACTGAATGGGATGTGTGTATTGTTCATGGTTAAGTGTAGGAGTTTAGTTTTATTGGTAAAAGCTAGAGCAATGGTTTTTTCAGGTCCAAAGGTAAGTTTATTATTGTTGCCCCATTCTAGAATCGTGTGTAAACTTTGGTTGATATTGTTTTGGAGACTGATGAGTTTTTTGTGTGCGGCTATTAGGGTGATGTCATCTGCAAAGGCCTGCAGCTGACATCCCTCGGGAAGTCTGCGTCCGGGTAAGTCACCATCAGTCATGTCCAGTAGTTCATCCAAAATCAGATTCCAGAAGGTCGGCCCACATACAGATCCCTGGATGCATCCCCTAGTTAGTTCTTTAGTTACTGTAGCGTCCGAGTATAATATGGTGGCGGTGCGGTCTGATAGGTAGTTTTGAATGATGGTGTATATATTTTTTGGGCATTTAGTGTGGTGTAATCGTGCAAGTATGGCGGGCCACCATGCGTGATCGAATGCTGCTTTAATATCGAGGGAGATCATCGCGACATGTAATCCGTTCTTTTTGTGAGTTTTGATGGTGTTCACTATGTTGGTGAGAGCGTGTACCGTAGAGATTTGTTGCTTGAATCCATATTGTTTTGTGTTATATGTATGTGTAGTGTTTAGGTGATGTGTGAGGCGTTGTATGATTAATTTTTCAAGGGTTTTACCTAGTATAGGTAAAAGTCCTATAGGACGGTATGAGGATAGAGTAGAGTAATCAGATTTATTAGGTTTCGGAATGATTTTGACTATGGCATGCTTCCAGGTTTTAGGAAAAACAGAAAGTTTCAGGCAGCGGTTCATAAGCCCAGTGATGATTTCAGGAAAACATAGAGCGAACTGATAACAGATATCGGAGGTGAGGTGGTCTGCACCGGGGGATTTGGAGGGGTTCATGTTTTTCAAGAGAGTAATTATTTCATGCTGTGTGAATGAACAATCATCTTCGGTGTCGGGTGGGTTGTGTGTTTTAATACGTGTAGAGTTCTGTGTGGGTGTGTCAGGTGTGTCATCAGGGTAAAATGTACTGAGAAAAGCTGTGGCAGTTTCTTGACTAGATGTGGTATGCGTGCCAGGTGACAGTTCAATGGTTGACGGAGGCCTCCTGGGAGGCGCTTTCCTCATAATTCGGTTGGTGATTGACCACACATTTTCTTTACCCTGCCTATTACAAAAATCCCGAAAGTGTTCAGTTGATGCGGTTTTAATTGCTTTGGCGTATGCTGCTTTGAGGGTATCCCTTTCGGCGAGAGATTCAGTGAGTGGAATGTTACGACGCTTGAGTTGTTGTAATTTGTGGTGGTTTGCTATCACCTGTTGCTTCATATTATCTAGTTCGTCGCTCCACCAAGGCGATCGTGGCGAGCGGCGACCCGTAGGTGGTAAATGCAAGTTGCAAGAGTTTTGTATTATTTTTGTAAGTTTTTTAGTGTACCTTTCTATGTCCTGTTGTGTGTTAAGTGTATTGAAGTCGGTAGTATGTAAGCCTGAATGTAGTATTTGTCCTTTAAAGTGTTCCTTTAGATCGTCCCAGTTTTTATAGAATTTAGTGTTATATCTAAATGTGCTTGTTTTGGGGTTAGGTTTGAACTTGTCCGGTCGATTTACTGTAAAAGTTATGGCGTGGTGGTCGGATGAGGGGCAGATGGAGTGGTCGATCTTCCAATCGTCAACGTAACAGGCAATATTGTCACTGACGGTGGTTAGGTCTACAATTGAGCCCCTAATTTGACCCAGGGCCACGCTTTCGTATGTGTAAGATTTACCCGTATTGAGTACGGTAATATTATTCGACTGGAAAAAGTTGACGACTTCCTCACCTCTTTGGTTATTGGAGATTGACCCCCACATACGGTGCCACCCATTGAAGTCGCCAGCAATGATGTGTGTGGCGTCACTTGTGTCATGAAGTAATGCTTGTAGTCTGTTTAGTGTGTTGTTTGTGTCAATGTCGGGTTCTATATATACACTTGTTAGAATGAATCTTTTGCTATGTTTGGTTATCAGCTGTACGGAGCACAGGTTGGGTGTCGAATATTGTGTGAGGCCCAGTGTGGCACCTATGTTATTTTTTGTTAGGATACAAGCCTTAGTGTGTGTGTTATTTGGATATTGGTGTGTGGTATAACCTGGTGTATTTTTCATGGTAGATTGGTTCCCGATATATGGTTCGTTTATGAATATAACGTCCGTATTACTTTGTAGAGAATGTTGTATCAATTCATGTGTTGCAGCACGTCCGCGACCTAGGTTAACCTGTGTGAGTGTTAGTGATAGGTCTCTGTGTCTTGGGGTTCTACTCTGGGTGGTGCGGCTGATGGGTGGACTATTGACATGGGTTTGTGTGTGAGTGTTACGGATTAATTTATGATATACCGTAGGGGTCAATTCTACGACTGCGTTGTAAAGTTTTTCAGATCTATTGCTGGTAAGAAAACACAAGCGTATTGCAGTAGTGGGGATAGAGTTTTGATGGCAGATTATTTTGGTGAGTTCTTCTTTGTCAATTTCCTTGTATATGCCCTTTAAAATGGCGAGTGGCGGTCGGCGTTTAGCCTCCTCTGCTTTCAGATTGCTTGTTTGATTAATGAGTTGCTGAGTTTCTTTCTGCTGCTCGGTGGTTTTGAATTCCAGGTACACCCTTCCCTTGGTTATTGGTTGAATCTTGGATGGAGCGTAGGTTTTGTCTTTAAATGTAATTTGGTCTGAGTACCATTGAGCAACTAAAGAATTTGACATATTAGACTTTCTAGACGTTTCGATTTTTGGTTACATACTCAAGTAATCATAATTTTACAATAAATGTATTATATTTAACAATAAAACCCATTTTCCTTAATTCCCCGCTTTACCTTGTCGTTGAGGATAATCTGCTTATCGCTTTTAAATAGCTTATCGCTTGCACTGCAACAGTACTTGGCTAAAACCATGCTTTGGTGGACGTGTTTAGTAGTTTTGTGTGTCTCCTTAGCGTTAGCAGAAAATGATAAAGGTGTTTGGAAAGAGGTAAACATCAAACAAGGACCGGTGCGCGGATACCGGGACTCCAGTGGCGAACTGTGGACTTATTATAATATACCGTATGCCACTGCACCGACAGGCAAGGACAAATTTAAGGTAAATATTTAAACTAAATTATATAATGTCTTGTACACAGATATTCTTTTGAATCAGATCTACGTCCAAGGAATGTCCTTTCAAGGACGTTTCAAGTTCCTTACCAGTAGCATGAGGTTGTAGTTCAAGTCCCAAAAGCGCTTTTCACAATTCTCTCCGATGGGGCGAAGCTCGCGTTGTTTCCCCATTACACTTAAAAAGGGATGCTTAAATATATTATGTTTAGGATCTGGTGAAGAGTTGCGTTTAATCATATCTTTTCCCGAAGTAGAAGAATACTCTACGCTTCAGATCACTTGTTGTAGGTTTTTGGTACAAGTCTGCAGACGTTTGCAGCACCAGATGTGCCGTGATAAAACGGACAGGAAAAGTTTGTGGCTATCTGTTATTAAAATGTTTAAGACGCCCATAACGCATCTACCTTCGCGGCCGGGAGCAACGGTATAACATGAAACATAATACCACAAATCATTTTTGTGCAAAGTCGTTTTGTAGACATAGCTCACATAGGACCCGTAATATATCATTACCGTAGTGCTTCCATTTTCTATAGGATTTACACGTAGTTGCCTACGAATGTTTCATTGTTTTTTCAACTCTTTAAAATTATCTTCTGATTAATTTCCATGCGGGTTCCAAGATACTCTAGCTTCTCCAGTGAATTAACCGAAATCAAACTCGGTGTAAATTTTCTGGTTTTGGTCTTTGCTGTTGATCCTGGTTTACAGGAGTCACAGTAATGGCAATGAATGAATGACTTAACTCATCCAGTTTAGTCCCAAATGTAGACAAAAAATATAAATTATTCGGTCGTGACATACTTCGACCTCCCGTCGCACCTATTTAATCCGTCAGCGACGGGAGTTCAAAGTATGTCATGGGTGAAGCCGGGGGGTCACCTTGTAACGTATAAAAATGTGTTTGTTTTTCGACATTTATAATTACTGCACTTACACCGTATAATATTAACATTAGGCTGGATTATATACAATTCAGTATCGTAACACGTGTCATACACATGTGTTAGTGTGAAGTGCGTGTTCAAAAGGCCACAGTTCAGCTAATGCTGCAGATGTCTATCTACAGCGCTGGTTTTTAACTGCAGCCTGCAACCAATCGTGGTAGGTAGCTACAAATATTATTTTAAGTTTTTCCTCGTTATACAGCCCATGTGATGACAGTGCGCAAGAACAACAGTAGCCATTAGGACTATTAGGTCGAACACAAGTACATCGTTTTAGCATTTTTATTAGCACTGTGGTATCAGCCACAAAATTTGTTACAGTAATAATTCATAGATAATATACAACAATACATTATAAATGTATAATTGTGGACAAACTTATATTTTTATACTTAAACTGAAAGTTATTCACTCCAATTTTCGATCCATCATTTAATCGTCGCTTATTAGTCTTACGAAAATGTGTGAAAATATGTTCGATTTATTGACATTTATGATCAGGTCCGCTCTCCGGGGTAGTAGTGTGATTTTATTTAGCCCATAACCGTCCTAGATAAATGGACTGTCCAAAACAAAAACATTTTTGTAATTTGGATCAATAGTGGCTGCGATTAGCGCGTTCAACCAATCAAACAAATAAACATACAAACAAATAAACATACAAACAAACAAACTCTACATAAATATGTATGTAAGAAGTATGTAATTGGTGGATAAGTTAGTAAACAGTAGTGAGGTCTAATCAAGTAGGCCACTGACAACACCATATCTTCTAGTTGTCCCTAGATTTTATGTTGCATGTATGGACACCATGTCAATTACAGATAAATATCTTATTAAAACAAAATAATTTAGAAAAAATAAGTTACGATAAGGATTACCGATAAAGTTTCACACATCTGTGAATTATATTGCAATTTATACTGTAAAGATATTCAATACCTACTTATCTTTCAGGCTCCCCTTCCACCGCCATCATGGACTGAGCCTTACGAGGCAGTCGATAAATCTATCATATGCCCACAATTTAGTACTTATCTCTTCGACGAGAATGCAAAGCTGCAAGAAGATTGTTTAGTGGCAAATCTTTATGTTCCTGACACCAAACAGAAGAACCTTTCAGTCGTGGTCTACGTTCATGGAGGAGCCTTTCAAGTAGGATATGGAGATTGGATTAAAGTAAAAAATCTCATGAAGCACAAGGATATTATTGTGGTTAACTTCAACTACCGTCTCGGCATACATGGTTTCCTTTGCCTTGGCACGGAGGATGCTCCTGGCAACGCTGGCATGAAGGACCAAGTTGCATTGCTGCGTTGGGTACAACAAAACATCGCGTCTTTTGGAGGAAATCCTTATGATGTGACAATAATAGGCTATAGTGCCGGTTCTGCGTCAGTAGACCTTCTAATGATCTCGAAAGCTGCCGAAGGATTATTCCACAAAGTCATACCGGAGAGTGGAGCAAATCTTGCAGCCTTTAGCGTTCAACCAGATCCTTTAAAAACAGCCAAAGATCATGCTCAAAAATTAGGTTTTACTGGTGATTCAAATGATATTTATGCTCTAGAAGAGTTTTATAAAACTCTCTCATATGAAACTTTAACATCAGACTTTTTCTTGACTAACAAAGATTCAACTTTTTCGTTTTCACCTTGTGTAGAGCACGATACTGGAGACGGAGTATTTCTCACTAAATCTCCTTTTACAATATTGAAGACAGGCGATTACAAAAAAGTACCACTGTTGTATGGTTTTGCAAACATGGAAGGTTTGATGAGAATAGATTTCTTTGATTCAATGTGGAAAGATAGTATGAACGAAAAGTTTTCTGACTTCCTACCGGCTGACCTGCAGTTTAAAAATGAAGCCGAAAAAGAGGAAATTGCGAGAAAAATAAAGAAATTTTTCTTTGGTGACAAATCTGTGAGCAAAGATAACATTTTAGGTTATGTAGAATTCTTTTCAGACCTATTAATTGTACACGCTTCGCTATGGTCGGTAAAATTACATGTAGAAGCTGGTCATGATCAAGTGTATTTATACGAATATTCTTTTGTGGATGAAGACACTCCTGTAGTGCCTTATACTAATATTCGTGGAGCCAATCATTGCGCTCAAACTATAGCAGTAGCTGACGGCAAGAACTTTACTAATTTTGAAGAAGATAATATATCTGAAGAGTTTAAGAATATGAAAAATATTGTCCGCGAAATTTGGCACAACTTCATCATTACAGGGTAAGTATTTTGTTTAATGTTAAAATATGTTCCAAGTAGGTACAATTGAAATGGCAAAACAGAATATGAATATAGAAATAAAGCTATGAATGCTGCAACTACGACAGTTGATCCAATGATATTTGAAATAGTCAGAAATACGCTACTACTACTTTTAATCGCAACATAAAACAATCAACGATTGTCATGGCATACTAATAATCAGAAACCGATTAAAAAGGAAAAAAATATTTTTCCAGAAAAATATACAAATAAAAACAGATTTCGGGCTTTGGAGGCAATTGAGAAATTATGATTACTCTCTTGTATGATCTACTAATATTAATAAAAACTTATCTTATTTTTAAATTTCCTGGATTTTGTTCCAGAACGTGCTAGGATAAATTTTTTAAAGCAATTATTTTGCTAAATTTCTCATAAATTTTTAAAAAATTGGAAAAAGACATTTCGATTCGAGACGGGGATTAAACCCGTGTGACCTTTGCGTAACCGGGGCAATTTTCTAGCCACCTGAACTACCCAAACCGTATCGAATCAAGTTGAAATTCTCCACCACATTTTAACCGTCATTTTAAGAGTATGACCAGAGCCATCTATCTAGCTAATGAACAACTAGATCTTTTGAAGTCATCTATACCTACACTGGTAGAGAGCTCGTGTCCAGTGTCGAATTTCGGGATATCAATCACGTCGCTTCAATGAAAGAGTTCACTCCACCATTGAAAATAAAGATTACCCACGAACAGTACCTAATCAAGGCACTTACTATTGGTTACTAGTCAGCCGCATGCGTCATCTGACAGGTTAGATTGACTTCGGGGATCTGGACGGTCGGAACTATATTTACTAAAAACCGTTGATGAATATTTTGCACTCTTATGTCCACTATAATCCCTAATCCAAAAGAGAGAGTTAGTATAGAAATACTTATCTTCTTCATCTTAAGTGTTTTCTCAGTTGCTTCCAAATGCTACCTGGATTTGAAGCCTGGGGTGCACTTTTATTTAACTGCTAGAAGCAGCTATCGTTAGACTTTTAACTATCGTCTTTATTGGAAGAGACCTCCCAAACCCTTATAGGCACCTTCATCGTTGCCCAGTCTGTTGTCAGCAGGTCATCATAGCGTGCCGCCATTTTTTTTTATTGGGACTAATCCCACCCACATTCCCATTACTGCGACTCCTGTAAACCAGGATCTACAGCAATGACCAAAACACCAGAAAAGTTACACCGAGCTCAATCTCGGTGATGTCCCAGGAGAAGTTAGCATGTCTTGCGACGAAATTAATCAGAAGATAATGTGAGGAAGTAAGAAAAGAACGTAATGCCTCTTCCCTCCTTTGCAAAGCGGGAGACCTAGAAAGCAACTAGGTGTAAATCCTATAGAAATAGGGAAGCACCACGGTAATAGTATAGTACGGGTCCTATGTGAGCTATGTTTGATTCCAGTAATATGTATGGCAGAAACGTTTAAAAGCACGAAAATTTACCCTCGATGCCACGAGATCCGCATAGTAAACTACTCCCGACGTTACTTGTAAACAATTAAGCATATTATATCGCTCATTTTGCCAAATGCTACTACACTCCCAAAGTATATGATGGGCGGTCTGATCATATTTGGCGTCAGCAGTTGAACACTGACAGAACGGTGACTCAACCAGCTTAAACGAATGTAATTGGCTCCTAAAGTTACCATGTCCCGTAAGAAATTGAGCAACACAGTGATCAACCTCTAGCCAGGACATTCCCAGGCGTTCACGAACGTCTGGGAAAAACTGGTAGAGGTGGCGCCCTTTGATGGAAGTGTTCCAACGCAGCTGCCATTCGTCTAAACGTTCTTCACGTACATTATCACGATACAGTCTGGCAATTCTATGGCGATCTCTTTCTAACAAAAACCTATCATCCATGCCATCCTTAGCCGAATAGTATAAAGCCCCGCGGCTCTGAATTTCGAGATCAACCGGGAGGACCCCTGCCATCACCGGCAGAGCCTCCGTGCTAACCGTCCTGTAGGCCTTGCATTATTGCGAATATCAATGCAAGGCGTTGACTTTGCAGTAACTTTAAACGTGCAGCACCAATAGTAGCCTTATCTGCCCATACTGGCGCCCCGTAACACATACAGCCTAGATAAGTGGCCCCGTAAACGACCTTCAGTGTTTTGAACGAAAGTCCCCATGTAGCAGTAGATATTCTCGACAACGCATAAAAGCTATTTTTAGCCTTTTCACCTACAGTTTTTATGTGCTCAACGAATGCAAAATTTCTCTCTAAAATCAATCCTAAATAGCAAACCGAAGTTTTATTTTTAATGTAAACGTTATTGAATTTATTTACGTGGTACTTTCAAACTTCCTTTTGAAAGCAACTGAAATGTTTTGTTGGGTGGAAAAAAATAACCTGTTTCGTACGCCCCACTCCGCAACGTTGTGCGTGTGGGCCAAGCTCTCGAGTCCCGCACGAGTATTCGACTGAACGAGCAACATACCGTCATCGGCGTATCCTGTCATTGAACAGCCCTCCTAACTATCTTCACGCTGTATCCCTGACGGGGTAGTCAGAGAGGACAGATCGCCAGGCTTCGCGATCCATGCATACTTCTTTCGCTTCTTCGAGATTCATCAATCGCTTCATACACGCACGTCTGGGTATCCGAGTACTTTTGACCTTTCCGTTTTTGAGCAATCTGCTCACGTGGTCTTCATATGTAAGTCTCGGCCTACCCTGACTCCTTCTACCCTCTACTTTTGAACAATATATATTCTTCGTCAATCGTTCCTCACTCATTCGTTGGACGTGTCCAAACCAACGGAGCACGCCCTTTTCCAGCTTAACGCTGACACTTTCATTCAAACCTGCCAAATTGCGTATCACTTCGTTACGTATTCGGCCAGCCAAGGTAACGCCGCACAACTTTCGAAGTGATCGCATCTCCACAGCATTCAATTTACTTTCATGCATCTGCTGACATACCCAGGTTTCACTACCGTAAAGCAAAGTTGGCACTAGCCCTGCGTTATGAATGCTTCTTTTACGATGCTTTGTCGCTTTACTAACTGGGACAAAGAACCGTTAACTTTGTTTCCGGCAGCTACTCGCCGTTCCACATCAGAATCACATCTTCCATCCGCGCTAAACATACTTCCTAAATACACAATTTCATTCACTTGAGAACAGCCCTCCGGTAATGGTAAACTGAAAAAGTCATCAAATCCTAAGTTCCACAAGTGTGGGCCTAGCACAGACCCCTGAGCACAGCAGTTAACGTTTTGGTAGCAGAATAATGACCTAATTTTAAAGTTGTTGTACCCTGTAAAAATTATGAATAAATAAGAGAGTAAATATTTCTATAGCAACCGCGAGACTTTAATTTCATTAATAGCATTGGCCACCAAGCGTTATCGAAAGCTGCGGAAATATCTAGGAAGATGGCCAGCACATATTGAGAAACCGATGAAGTGACAGTCTTTCGCACTGATATCGCTGCGTCAATAATAGATTTTCCTACTGTAAATCCAAATTGATATTCGTGAATTTTAATACCACCCGACAGGAGCCGGGGTACTATGAGACGCTCTAAAAGCTTTCCCAAGGAGGGCAACAATGTGATCGGTCGGTACGACTTAGGGTCATCTGGCGGCTTGTCGCCTTTTTTAGGAATAATCCGAATATAGCCACATCGCCAAATACGGGGGAACACTCCCTCGTAAATACACCGGTTAAAAACATTTAATATTACTTCACCCGACAGCTTGCAAGCCTCCTTTATCATTTTGTTAGATATTTTATCGTCACCCGACGCCTTACCTATGGACAACGACCTGACAATTTCGAGGAACTCATCAGAAGTTGGTAGGTCTGACTGGGGTAAGTATGGTGTCTCAAGAGCCCACTGTCTTATCTGTCGGTGATAATCACTATCGTTCTCCGAGCAGTCGTCGGGTATAAGAGAATCCAAGAGGTAATCCGCGGTTTCCTTCAGACCTATAGTATGCGAGTTGTTAATTTTGATATTTCGTACATAGGCAAGATCAACAGAACGGTTAGCCCTAAACTTATGGTATATAGGCGACCACGGACCCTCAGCTTCCAGCCCATGCACTAGTTTACGTAGCAAATTACCCTTTGATTTTTCAACAGCCGCCCTGTAATGGGACCTGGCAACTCTAAGAGCAAGTAAAGCGCTATTGTATTCCGCACCGGCACTAATTTTATGCTTTTTAAAATAATTTAATTTTCTACAAGCTCTCCGGAAATGCCTTCGAAGCTCAGCTAAACGATCACTCCACCAATCGTTGTTAATAGATCCACGACCAATGGCCACGTCGGCACAGTAGGTAAAAGTTTCTGACATTAACGATGCACTCTCTTCGACAGACAGGTTATCACGACCAAAATCTTTAGCGTGAGCCGCAAACAGAGAACCAAAGAGCTCCCAGTTTGCGCCCCTACTTTTATATGTGAAATTACAAGTAGTACTTTGCGCCTCTCGTGCATCACTGGGTAAGAGCTTGTAAACGAATAGACGATGCTCACTACAGGATGCATCCGGGAGGACACGCCATTCGGATATCGAGACGTCGCCGCATGAAAGCGTCACGTCAATAGAAGACTCACCCATAGGGCCGCAAAAAGGGGGTGGTGCATTGGGACAATTGTGTATAGATAAATTCATTTCTGCAATGAATTCTTCGAAGGCACAGCGCCGGTCCCTATCGAACACACGTAGTTTGCCATACCATAATGTAGAAGAGGCATTGACATCAGCGCCTATGATTATTCTTTGACCCGCAAGAGACTGCAGGACGTGACGAAGATGGTGTAAGTGAGGATCGATATGATGTGAATATTGAAAGTAGCAGCTTACAACAAACACCCTATAGGCCGAGGAAGTAACCTCGGCAACAGCACAATGAGATGTAATGAGGTTGCTCAAAGATGTTACAGTAAAATTTGTACTAGAAACATAAATCCCAGCTCGTGCCTTGGCATGTAATTGTACCACTCTGTTACGCAGGTGGGTGCTCTGATATTGTTCCTGAAAGAGGACAATGTCTAATTTGTTCTCTATTACTAGGCGGTCCAGTTCCGCCGTGGCTGCCCTATCGTTGTGTAAATTAAGCTGTCCTATAATTAGACTTTTCATGTTCCAAGATTTTTTTTTATTAAATGAAACAACTACATGTAGTTTATGCTCAGAATGAGCTGCTGCAGCCTATGCTTATAGGTATGACACTCCCGAGAGCCGCAACGGTGGTCATGGGGCTTTTTAAACCTTTTGCAGGTTATACAGATGGGTTTAAAATCAGGACTGTCTTTATGTGGACATGCTCGTGTATCATGTTCCTCGCCGCAATTAGCACAGCTGGGTGACTTGCTGGTACAAAATTTGTGAACATGACCGTATTGTGACAGTTCATGTAACGCACTACCTCGAGGTCATCGATAAATCTACAAGTGGCCCAATCAATAAATAATTTATTCTTCGTGGCCACCAAATGATTCCGGATTTCCGGCTCCAGCTCCAAACCCACCCACGAACGACCGTTAGCTAAACGACGCCTACGAACTATTTTGGAATTCTTAATAAAGTCCTCCTCGCTAATTTTTAATTCGTCCCTAATGTTTTGACGATATAAGGCTCTTATAAACTCATGGTCTTCCATAGACCCAGGAACATCTTTAACTACTGGTTGAGCGGGCGAGATAAATAAATTCAAAATGGTCTGTATTTGCAGGGAAAGACTAAAATGAAATTTACACGCGATTGTTGACGGGAAAAGTAATGGAAAAACAGGAATAGGCACACTACCTTGCTGCTTGCTGCGAGATGCTGAGGTGGAGGCTGCCGGGGGCGTCTCTGGACTTGAATTCCTGGTTTCCTTGCATGAAAACACTATTTATCTATGGAAAATACGATTATTGCGATAGGTTTGATGCGGGATTATTGCGAAAGGTTTGATGCGCGCGCGCGCTCGGTGTTGTGGGAACAGACTGCCAGCCCTCAAACGTGGCCGCTGCCCGTGAGGCTAGCGCGCAATACAGCTGTCTCGCAATTTAGCTGGCAAACGTAACCTTAGTTTATCCGCATATGACATTTTTGGTTGCTGACATTTAAGTGCTTGCAGTTCTTTGGCAAAATTTGCCACCTTAGTTTCGTTGCATGACGGTTTTAATGCCAGAATAGAAATAATGCCGGTCAAGCGCTGGTTTAAATCCATGATAGAAGTTTTATTAGACAAAGTGATTCGCGATCCCTGATCGTTGATTATATTATTTATTGTAGCAATATAACTGTTTGCCTGCTCCACTAACGTGCAATATTCGCCTTGATAATGGTATTCCGACAAGTCACTATTGACCAATTTAACTGATTGTACCCGTTTGTTTACATCTTCGGGTGTTTGGAAAACCGGAGACATTTCACTAAAAAGTCGCTTTGCCGGTGGCGACCTTATAGTAGCACATACGCGTTTACCTTCCCCTCTATCGGGAGGTTCATCTCGGAAGGGCATTATTTTTTAACACTAAGTAGACAGCACAAATAAAAAAAAGTGTCTAAATAAAGTGTAAACAATAAAATTATCGGCGCAACTTAATTCACTGATTTAGAACTTTAGAATGAAAATCAAAAAAACTTACCGATTGATAAATAGCAATATTTACGAGATTAACGACAATAAAACCAAGTTTCACTTACGTGTTACCGAAACACAATCACTAAAATATTACATAAACCAATTCACGAGCTGGGAATACAAAGTTAAACCAAAGAAAAATTATTAAAATTACGGAGCGATCGC
Source organism: Thumatha senex (assembly GCA_948477245.1). NCBI lineage: Eukaryota > Metazoa > Arthropoda > Insecta > Lepidoptera > Erebidae > Thumatha > Thumatha senex. The sequence goes on from OX419726.1 coordinate 23,089,723, forward strand.
ACAGACCCGCTTGCTCAAGAAGAGCGAGAGGAAAGGTGACCTATGTACTAAAGTTATTGGATTTTTTTGAAGTAATACTTCTTTGGCGCGTTAGGGAAAAATGATGAGAGTAAATTTCTACGATGCGCGCGCACACCGTCCCGAAAAACCGATACCCTGAAGTTAGCTGATAAGTGTTTCACACACCCTGAAGTTAGCTATAGTCAAGATTTTAATTTTTTCTACAAATGTAGGATGAGGCGAAAGATACAATTTTTAAAAAGATTTTCATCTTGTTGCGACAAAGAAGTATAATTTCTAACATACGTACACACACACCCAAAAAAAAGAGTGTGTGTGTTCATATGTACACACACACTCTTTTTATTGCTATTTCATATGCAAGAAACTAACTGTCATAATTTTCTTTTTAAGTGAACCAATACCGGAGGGATCGTCTCTACCCGCATGGCTGCCAGTTGGCAAAAATAGATCACCGTACATGTCATTGGGACAGAAACTTGAACTTCGAAAAGATCTGGTTAAAGAAAGATTCGACTTCTGGCAAAAGATTTACGAAAAATATTACAAAGAACCCGAAGCACCATCACGAGTGCTTCCCACAGTGCACACAGATCTATAATTTGTTGTTTGTACATTGAAAAAAAGACAATTAATAATAAATCTCACTTTTTATTAATAAAACTTTTTTAAATTCTTGTGATTGTTAAGTACCTATCTATACTATGTAATATTATAAAGCTGAAGAGTTTGTTTGTTTGTTTGTTTGAACGCGCTAATCTCAGGAACTACTGGTCAGATATGAAAAAATCTTTTTGTGTTAGATAGCCCATTTATCAAGGCGGGCATATATCATTACGCTACTAAACTGAGGAGCAGAGCAGTAGTCATAAATGTCGACAAATCGGGCAAATTTTTATGTATCATTGTAGAATTTATAAGCGATGGGATTAAATAGATGCGAAGGGAGGTCGAAATTTTCCACGGGCGAAGCTGTGGGGGTCATCTACTCGGTAGATAAGCATACGACTCGCCTGAACTAAAGGGGTCACGGTTGACATGGATGTTTTCAACAAAAGAGCATAGAGTAATCAGTAGTACTAGCAATAAGAGGCAGGCAGGCGCTCTGTCCAGTCTTATAAATTAGCGTACGAGGGAGGAACCGTTATGTATAGGTACGAGCGCTGTGGACCCAAGGATAAATAAATTTAACATGAATTCTTGGTCTGTGACGAGCAGTGCAAAGAATATAATTTGTGTGTTTAATCACCAAAACAGTTTCATTCGGTAATTCACGATCTACGGTTGGTACAACACACAAAAACAGCAGTTGCGCAAAGCGGTTGGAAGCAGCTGGGAAAATACTTAAGATGAAGAAGAATGAATTATTACATTGTAACGAAAGAAAATACGATACTTTATAAGGAGATCGCCATATGCACAGTACTGTGGCATTATTTTCTACTCTTTTTGCCAAGTTGTAGTTTTAAGTTTAGTATTTTGCAACGCCCGCTTGCTCAGGGTATCTGGGGGCCGATTCTGCTATTTTAATCGTGTTGAAATAGAATTTAAATCGTCGCTCAATAGAAAGCCACCGGTACAATTTTGTCATTTTTTCGTAGTCTAATATTACAATAGTACCTACTCCAATAAATAGACTTCTATCGGTCAGCCGATAGAATTCTACTAGCACATACCGCGCCAGTGGCCGCTAGTCAGTTACATTTTTTAAAGTCTACTAACATTTAGGGGGAGTAAGGGGAGAACGGAGCATAAAATCTATCCGGCCCTAGTGTCAACCTCACCTGCCCGCGCTAGTCGTTCTTCTCAGAATAACTAGCGGCGTCAGCCCTTGGGATGGCGTGGTGCTCCCTGTTAGACAACGACGAGGCTCTGGCGACTGAGCAATGGCGGTATACCCATACTCCTGATCAGGAAACTGGTCGGAAGAGGCCTCAGCAGCCTTGAGATCTAAATAATCTCATAAAGGTCTGGTGCAAGAAGGCAACGGGAAACCACTGCATTAAATTCCCTAGTACTTAGCTTCATGGAAAAGTCAAATATGGCCACGGCCCCGAGTGCCCGGCGTTCCTTAAATGGGACAGGCGTGCTAAGAATCCCCGGGCGGAAAACTCTTAGAATAGGAACTTGGAACGTGAGAAGTTTAAAACAAGATGGAAAGCTCTCCAATGTTATTAAAGAAATTAAACAGTTGCATGTCGACACTCTTGGCATAAGTGATACGAAATGGCCAGGCCAAGACACAAATTTCGTATCGGATGACTACGTCCTGTATTATTCAGGAGGAGACCAACGATTGGAAAGATATGGTGTGGGAATTCTTCTCACAAAGGAAATCTTCAAATCAATCACAAATTTTGTTCCCCTCTCAAACCGGGCCATGTTGATTAAATTAGAAGCCAAACCATTTAACATCAGTATTGTCCAAGTTTATGCGCCAACAGGGGATAAACCAATGGGCCAGATAGAGGACTTATATAGGGCTATTGATACCTTATTAAAAACTACTAAGAGTCACGAGTTAGTGATTGTTATGGGTGACATGAATGCGAAGGTGGGTTCGACCATTACTCCTGGAGTGACTGGTGCTTATGGCCTTGGAAACAGAAACGATAGAGGTGATACGCTTATTGAATTTTGCCAGGATAAGGACCTTATTATTACGAACACCTTCTTTAAGCTACCTCCACGACGGCTGTTCACATGGACATCACCAATGCACACAGTAGACCGCGTAGTAAGAAACCAAATTGACTATGTTATGATCAACAGAAGGTATCGAAACTGTATCAAGAGGGCGCAAACCTACCCCGGCTCAGACATTGGGTCAGATCATAACCCAGTGGTAGTAGACGTAGTATGCAAGCTGAAGAAGTTGCATCCAAAGAGAATGGATAGAAGGCCAAACGTACGGAAGCTTGCTGAGCCCGACACACGAGCGAAGCCCCACACCGCCATTAATCAATGGGCCAACGATCGTCGCACTGAAACCAATGCCTCTGACCTCGACACGTGGACTAGTCTAAAGCGAAATGTAAAAGATATATGTCACCAATATCTCCAACCATCACAAATGGTCAAAAAACAAGATTGGATGACAGATTCAATTTTGCAGCTTATGGAAGTCAGGAGGCAATTTAAGGGTACAAATCCAGTACGGTATAAGCAAGTCGATGTCACCATTCGAATAGAGATTGCGAAAGCCAAGAATGATTACTACAGCAATAAGTGCGCGTACTTGGAAGTTCTCCTTCGTAGACATGACAGCTTCAATGCGCACAAGCACAACAAAGAAATGGTTGGTCATAGACGGAAATCAATGAATACCCTGACCGATACAAATGGGAAACTCATTCTTGACACCGATGGCAAAAAGAGAGTGTGGTGTGATTATGTTGCAGAGATGTTTGCGGACTCATCAAGGAACATTTCAACGATCACTGATCGGACTGGTCCAGCTATGTTGAAATCTGAGGTTTTGCGGGCCTTGAAAGCTGCTAAAACAGGTAAATCACCGGGTCCTGATAATATACCGATCGAAATACTAAAGTTACTGAAAGAAGACCAACTGGACGTTCTCACACAGTTCTTCAATAACATATACGAAACTGGCAATCTTCCTAGTGACTGGCTAAAATCCACATTCATCACGATACCCAAGAATCAAAACGCAAAAAAAAGTGGAGAGTATCGTATGATTAGTCTGATGAGCCATGTCCTAAAAGTATTCTTGAACATCATACAGAATAGAATACGGCCAAAATGTGACGAACAACTGGACGATAGCCAATTCGGATTTCTATCTGGTGTTGGCACCAGAGAAGCTCTTTTCGCTCTCAACGTTCTCGTACAGAAATGCGGAGACATGCAAACCGATGTCTTTTTGTGCTTCATAGACTACGAAAAGGCATTTGATCGAGTTAAACATCATAAACTTTTCAGCCTTTTATGTGACATTGGCCTTGATGGTAAGGACGTCAGAATCATCCGCAACCTGTACGAGAAGCAGGTGGCTACGATAAGGGTCGAAAATGAGGAAACCGACCAAGTTGAGATCTGTCGTGGGGTCCGGCAGGGGTGTATCTTATCTCCGTTGCTTTTTAATGTCTACTCAGAGGCTGTGATGTCAAAAGCTCTTGAAAACCTTGAAGTGGGAATAGGAATCAAAAAAAGAAGCGCTCGTGGCCCCGCGGTCTCAGTGTTCTGTAAACGATCACTGAGTTACGCAACTTTCACTATGCCTGGTCCTCGGATGGGTGACCAGTTTGTGGCATTTACGTTTCCGTGCTTCGGAAGGCACGTTAAGCCGTTGGTCCCGGTTGCCAGTAAAATGGCAGTCGTTAAGCCTGGTTGAAGGACTTATGGCTTGAAAAAATTCAACAGCAGGTAGCCACAACCTGCGTCTGTCTATTTCAACACGGCAATGGGTTCACCACCTATTACGTGGGACAGGAATCCACACGGTGAAAAGTGGGCATATAATATGCCTCTGCCACCCCTTCGGGGATAAGGCGTGATGGATATTTATTTATTTATTTAGTACAGCGAGGAAGCCGGTTTGTCGATAAACATAAGCAAGACCAAGTTCATGGTAGTCTCAAGAAACCCGGATTTGAGTTCAAGGGTATCTGTAGCTGGGAAACAACTAGAGCGGGTACGACAGTACAAGTATTTGGGGGTTTGGGTAAATGAAGCATGGGTATCTGATCAAGAAATCAAGACCCGGATAGAAATTGCTCGAGCCTCTTTTAATAAAATGAGGAAAGTTCTTTGCTGTCGTCAACTGAGTATAAAGCTCTGAGTCAGGCTACTCATGTGCTATGTCTGGCCTATCGTCATGTATGGTTGCGAAACGTGGACCCTGAAAGAGGACACTGCAAGACGCATTAGTTGGACGCAAAGGGTCAGGAACGAAACCGTGCTTCAGCGCGTTCATATGTCCCGAAAAATATTGCCTTCTATCAAAAAGCGTAGGATAGAACATCTCGGCCACGTGCTCAGGAATAATAGATACATACTGCTGCAGTTGATAATGATGGGCAAAGTGGTAGGAAAGAGACGTGCTGGGCGAAGAAAGAAGTCATGGCTGCGGAATATCCGGGAGTGGACAGGTATTTCCTCCGTCGAACAGCTGTTCCGGCTGGCTGCTGATAGAAATGAATACAGGAAGCTAACGGCCATCCTTCAGTATTGAAGAGGCACTGGACGAAGAAGAAGAACATTTTGACGTGCTTCAGCGCGTTCATATGTCCCGAAAAATGTTGCCTTCTATCAAAAAGCGTAGGATAGAACATCTCGGCCACGTGCTCAGGAATAATAGATACATACTGCTGCAGTTGATAATGATGGGCAAAGTGGTAGGAAAGAGACATGCTGGGCGAAGAAAGAAGTCATGGCTGCGGAATATCCGGGAGTGGACCGGTATTTCCTCCGTCGAACAGCTGTTCCGGCTGGCTGCTGATAGAAATGAATACAGGAAGCTAACGGCCATCCTTCAGTATTGAAGAGGCACTGGAAGAAAAAGAAGAACATTTTGACAGCTAAAAGTAGCGATTCTGGTTCTATTCTACTGCTTGTCAATAGTAGACTCGGCCCCCTGTTCGCTGCGTTAAGCTTTTACGAGCGTTTCTGTACTTAGAAAGACACGTTAATTTGTTGGTCCCGGTTACTAGTAACATGTTAGTCGTGAAGCTTAACTAGATAAATCTCAATAGCACATAGTTTTAACACGGTAATAAATACTTAATATCCTATGTCCCCTGAATGGGACAGAGGGTGTCCACAGTGATCCTCCATCCCATTCGGTATTAGGCTTCGCGTTTCATCTCACGCCAGATCTATCCGATGTTTTTCGCCTCGTCTGCCACTGAGGGTCTTCAGTTTGTGTGCTTGTGATTCAATTCCAGCGCTTGCCTAGGGACATGTTTTCGTAATTAATCCAAAGGGTGTGACCAATCCACTTACACTTGCGGCACTTTATCTTCTGGACGATTGGCGATTTATGGCAGTATTCCAAGTATTATATGTTAGAAATATTCTCGGGTCAGAAGATACCGAGTATTTGGCGCAGATAGTTGTTAACAAGATCTGGAGCTGGCGCGAGATAACTGTATTGCCCTTTTAGCAGTTTTACACTCGTATAGCAGTACGGATCCCACGTTAGAGCCGAATATCTAAGACGTAGTCCGAGTCACGTAGGCATCAAAACTTACAAAAGTGGCGTGGGCGTATTATAATACTACTGTACTATTGTATAAGTAGTAGTAGTAAGTAGGTAGTACCTACGTATACAACTCTGATTGCAAAAATAGGTGTGTTTTTATGTATGTATTGATTGCACAGATTGACGCCATTCTCTATCAAGGAAATATAGTTAATCTTTAGATGGTGATGTAAGTACCTAATCATTATTATAACTTAATGTATTTCGTGAATCAGTACCTAATCTGCAATCATGCGGTGGTGGACGTGTCTATTACTTTTGTATGTCTCAACAGTGGAGAGTAAACCTGAAAAAGGCGAATGGAAGGTTGTGAATATAAAACAAGGACCGGTGCGCGGGTACCGGGACACCAGCGGTGAACTATGGACCTTCCATAACATTCCCTATGCAACAGCTCCCACGGGCAAGGATAAATTTAAGGCAAGTACTATTAATAAATTGCTTTCTTTGGTAATAATTATAAATATTGTGGGACACTTTTTACACAACGCTATCTAGCCCAATCTAAGCTATAAGCTTGTATTATGGGATCTAGAGTTATAGACAACTGATATACTTTTATATTTCAAAATGTATACATATTATACATAGGAAACACCCAAACTCCTAAACCAACATTTGTGGATCACACAAATATTTACTCTGACCAGGGAATCGAACCCGGGACATCAGCGCGGCAGTCGTATACACTACCACTGCGATATCGAAGCTGTCATGGGATGGGTACATTACGCAGAGATTACTGGGATATGTAGTTTTTTAACGTGTGACAATTTCTATGGATGTTATGCTGGAATAGAACCGACTAAAACCACTAAGAAATGTACCAGTAATGTACTAATAAGCTATCTATAGCTCGGTGGGTTATTCTGGGTGCGGTTTCAATCCCACGGTGGAGACTGCCTCGGTGGCGCAGTGGTAGTGTATGCGACAGCCGCGACTGAGGTCCAGGATTCGATAACAGGGTCGAAAAAAAATATTTGTGTGGATCCACAAATGTTTGTTTCGGAGTTTGGGTGTTTCCTACGTATAATATGTATGTATTGCGAAATATATAAGTATGTTCATCAGTCGTCTAGATCCCATAACACAAGCTTATATTAGCTTAATTTGGGATTGACGGCGCTGTGTAAAAAAAAAGTCCCACAAAATCTAGCAAAAAAAAATACCCTTCTGTAAATAAGGCGTAACGCCCATCCACCCGCCGTACCCATGACCCCGGTTACTGTGGCCGGAGGTTCTGGGCGAAGATAAGTCTGCGATAGCCCAGATATGTGGATATCAAGTGTTTGACCATTTTGATTTCCCCGTAGGAGAGTTAATGGTCACTATAAAAAATAGTAGGAAAATGGAGCTGCAACGGCGAAATGACTCGGAAAATCGTCAGTAACAATAAATCAAACTTTAGGATAATTTTAAAGATAATCACATAACATAATAACTTGTTTAGATATCTATGGTCAGCATTTATAACTCCAACGGGTGGGGCGACATTTTCTTTGTTTGCTTTGTCTTTATTTCGAATTGTAAAATCCATACTATTATTATAAATTTGAATGTAAGTTTCTTTGTTACACTTTCACGCGAAACCTGCTTAACCGATCATCATGAAACTTTGTACACATATTTTTGGAGATATTTGAAAGTAACATAGGATACTTAAAAAAAAAGAAAAAACAGAATTGGTTCAATGTCTCAAAATTTTGAACTCTCAAGACGTGTTCATTAAACAGAGAGATTTGTTCTGGATGGGAATAGAACCCACGAACTTCGGGTTAGACCTTTATGATGTTTACAAAAATAAAAAATGTAAGCATAGCGACGCATTCGTACATGTGATCCTGATGTGAAGGGGCAACGTATTAGTTTCATGGACATTATTTAGTCATTGTTTCTACAGTAGGTTGATAAAATATAAACGCACATATTTTTCAATTTCAGGCACCCCTTACCCCTCCAACATGGACAGAGCCATATGAAGCAATCAATAAAGGCATTTTATGCCCTCAAATTACAAATTTTCTGGTACCTGAGGGCACAAAGATGCAAGAAGATTGTCTTGTTGCAAATATTTATGTGCCAATAACAGAAAAGAGCAATCTTTCAGTCCTGATAATTGTTCACGGAGGAGCCTTTTTAGGCGGGTTTGGTGATATGGTGCAAACCAAAAAAAGAATGGATAACAAAGATACTATCATTGTCAACTTTAACTATCGTCTCAGTATACATGGCTTTCTTTGTCTAGGAACAAAAGATATACCTGGTAACGCTGGCATGAAGGATCAAGTAGCATTGCTTCGCTGGGTACAAGAAAACATTGCTGGTTTTGGAGGAAACCCAAATGACGTAACACTAATCAGGTTATAGTGCTGGTTCAGCTTCCGTAGATCTTTTAATGATATCAAAAGCAGCAAGAGGATTATTCCACAAAGTTATACCTGAAAGTGGTGCTAGTCTGGCGGCTTTTACAGTTCAAACAGATCCTCTATTTAATGCCAAGAAACATGCAAAAACATTAAATTTTACGAATGTGGATGACATTTTGGCTTTGGAAGACTTTTATAAATCACTGTCTTACGAAACGTTAACAGCATATGGGTTTTTAACTAACGCTGATTCCACTTATACATTTTCACCTTGTGTGGAGAACGATACTGGAGACGAGGCTTTTCTTACGGAATCTCCCTTAACAATACTGAAAAAGGGCGACTACCAAAAAGTTCCAGTATTGTATGGCTTCACTGATATGGAGGGTTTGCTGCGAATAGACTTGTTTGATTTAGGGTGGAAAGAAATGATGAACAAAAAGTTTTCAGACTTCTTACCAGCAGATTTGACTTTCGAAACTGAAGCTGAAAAAGAAGCTGTCGCAACCAAAATAAAAGAATTTTACTTTGGAGACCAACCTGTTAGTGAAGAGAATATTTTAGGTTATGTAGATTTATTTTCAGACATTTTCTTTACTCATTCTTCACTTTGGGCAGTAAAATTACACGTTGAAGCCGGTCATAATCAAGTGTATTTATATGAATATTCTTTTGTGGATAACGATACTGATGTAGTACCTCACACTAATATACGTGGAGCTACTCACTGTGCTCAAACAATGGCTCTAGCTGATGGTAAAAATTTCACATATTTTGAAGAAGATGATATATCTGAGGAGTATAAAAATATGAAACAAATTGTCCGTGAAATTTGGCACAACTTCATAACTACGGGGTAAGTTTTAATTTAAATGTAAGTAACAAAACAAAAAAACATAATATTTAACTTTAATAATTTACAAAAAATTCAACTTTCATTATATATAATGGATACTGCATTCTACTAATATTATAAACGCAAAAGTTTTTTAGGAATGGATGGATGATTGTTACTCTATCACGCAAAATCTACTTAATGGATTTTTAAACTTTACAATTATTTTTTTAGTTTATTTATAATTTATTTAGTTTATTTATTATTTATTTATTTATTATATACTTTATTGTACGCCAAGGTAGTTTTACAATTTTGAAATGTTATACAAAATAGCAGTACAATATCGCTTAAAGCAATTTCTGCTAGGCAACCTTTGGATGGAAAAGAATATTGGTAGGAGCGAACTGGTAGTTGTTGGCGTCAAATTTATAAAATAGGTACATTCCTATATACAATAAATTACTTTCTACAAAACATTATATAAATATATATAGAAAGAAGTATACAAAATACACAAATGTAAATTTATGAACTATATACATAAATACAAATATAGAAATACATTTATGTATTAAAATGTCTATACGTTTATATGTGTTAAATAACTTTAAAATATTGGAAGATTTTAACAATTTTTAGTCAAGTAATAATTTTTAACATTAGTTTTAAAACTTTGTAACGTCTCAGCTCGTCTAATTTGAAGTGGCAACCTATTCCACAAGCGAACTGCTGTAACACTAAAATAATGGTCTAAAATTTTGTGGAATGCGGTGGCATTTATAATTCTAAGTTTTCCGATGACCTCAAACATCTGTCATGTATCAATAAACAAATAAACTTCTAATTGATTCTGCGGAGGCAAACATCTTCCAACTCAACTCCTGGAGTTGTGGACCCCATGATAAATTGGAATCAATGATTATACCTAAATTTTTTACCTTATCACTAACAGCAATCGTAGCACCATCAAAAACAAACGGTGGAACCTGAGACCAATTTATTCTTGCCGTTGTACTAGGACTGCCTATAACAATGATCTGTGTTTTAGATGGATTGACTTGTAATCCATATGATTTACTCCATGACGTTATTCTAGACAAATCCTCATTGATAGTATCCACCGCTTCCGACAGTTGATCTATGGGAGCCTGTGTGTAAATTTGGAGATCGTCTGCATAGAGGTGGTAGGAAGAAAGTAGTTGATTTGAGATAGAGTTTATGAAAATTGCGAAGAGGAGGGGAGAGAGCACGCCACCCTGAGGTACGCCGACACTTGTATTGCACCAGCTAGAAATGTCATCTTTAATACATACTCGTTGACGGCGTCCACTCAGGTAACTACGAAACCACTCTATTTCCGTAGGAGATATGTTAAGAGAGCTGAGTATAGAAAGTAATACGTCAAAGTCTACAGTATTAAACGCATTACTAAAATCAAGGAGACATAGAACTGTTAATCTGCCATTCTCCATACCAGATCTAATATCGTCCGTAATATTACTAGGACTGCCTATTACAATGATCTGTGTTTTAGATGGATTGACTTGTAATCCATATGATCTACTCCATGACGTTAGTCTAAACAAATCCTCATTGATAGTATCCACCGCTTCCGACAGTAGATCTATGGGAGCCTGTGTGAAAATTTGGAGATCGTCTGCATAGAGGTGGCAGGAAGAAAGTAGTTGATTTGAGATAGAGTTTATAAAAATTGCGAAGAGGAGAGGAGAGAGCACGCCACCCTGAGGTACGCCGACACTTGTATTGCACCAGCTAGAAATGTCATCTTCAATACATACTCGTTGACGGCGTCCACTCAGGTAACTACGAAACCACTCTATTTCCGTAGGAGATATGTTAAGAGAGCTGAGTATAGAAAGTAATACGTCAAAGTCTACAGTATTAAACGCATTACTAAAATCAAGAGACATAGAACTGTTAATCTGCCAATTTCCATACCAGATCTAATATCGTCCGTAATATTACTAGGACTGCCTATTCCAATGATCTGTGTTTTAGATGGATTGACTTGTAATCCATATGATCTACTCCATGACGTTAGTCTAGACAAATCCTCATTGATAGTATCCACCGCTTCCGACAGTAGATCTATGGGAGCCTGTGTGTAAATTTGGAGATCGTCTGCATAGAGGTGGTAGGAAGAAAGTAGTTGATTTGAGATAGAGTTTATAAAAATTGCGAAGAGGAGGGGAGAGAGCACGCCACCCTGAGGTACGCCGACACTTGTATTGCACCAGCTAGAAATGTCATCTTTAATACATACTCGTTGACGGCGTCCACTCAGGTAACTACGATACCACTCTATTTCCGTAGGAGATATGTTAAGAGAGCTGAGTATAGAAAGTAATACGTCAAAGTCTACAGTATTAAACGCATTACTAAAATCAAGGCGACATAGAACAGTTAATCTGCCATTCTCCATACCAGATCTAATATCGTCCGTAATATTTATCAAAGCTGTAACTGTACTGCGACCGGCTCGAAACCCTGGCTGGAAAGGACTGAGGAGATTATTTTTGCGGATAAATGAAGTGAATTGGGTGTGCACAAGGCGTTCAAGTACTTTAGAGAGGAATGGTAGAATGGATATTGGACGGAAGTCTGTTAACAATTGGGGATTAAATTTTTTTGGCAAAGGAGTGATTATGACATCTTTCCATGGTGATGGGAAAATGCCGCTAGTTATGGAATAGTTGAGGATGTAGCAAATGATGTAAAGAATTTCATCGAGGATAGGAAGAATCATGTTCCGGCCCACACAGTCACCACTAGCGGTAAATAGATCGAAGACAAAAGGTGAATGGTTTGGGGTTGGAATTGTCGAAAGATAATGTATGGTCTGTGCCTTCAGAGTCAAATTTGTCATGTAGTAGTCAGTATCAAAATTGGTCATGGCAGTAAAGTGCTGGTTAAGAACCTCAATATTTTATTTTATTTTATTTTATTAAACACAATACAGATTACAACTATTACAATACACAATATGAAATCACATGGTGCAGATCTGAATCGTAATCCAAACATTTGTGTTCTTTGAGAACTTCGTAATAAACCCCTACATAAACAAAAACGAGAGCAAAATGGCAACACTGCCTTGGGGATTCACGTGATAATTACTAATTTTTATTCTATAATAAAAATAATATAAAAAGTAAATGAAAATGTAACTAATAATTCTAACTACTGGGCGTGGAATAAAGGACACCTTTGAGCTGTACAATGTATGCTGCTATCTTAGGAGTAAATATATCAAGAGAAGCATCTTTTTTAGCTAAATCATTATACTGTCGAGCCATCCTAACAATAGGGTTAAAGTATGATATGTTGTTTTTATGTATATGTAGTGCAAAAAGACTCGTCTGATTTGACCTTCGCGCCCTGTATCTTGTGTTAAAAATCACTTGAGAGAGCAAATAATGAGTATCAAGTATAGAATGAACTATTTTATAGAGATAAAGAGAGTCGAATATTCAAATCTTTAGGATTTAACTCTTGCCGTTTATTCCCAACCCCCAATGTCCTTAAAAATTTCCAGACCTTAGCTTACATATCAGAACTTGACGGATTTTTTTTTGTTCAAGTGTACCCGTGCTGAAGGGATCATCTCTTCCTGCTTGGCCTCCTGTAGGAGTGGACAGATCACCGCACATGTCATTAGGCCAGAAGGTGGAACTTCGCGGGGCTCTGCTAACAGAACGCTTCAACTTCTGGCAAGATATCCACCAGAAATATTACAAAGAACCCATAGCACCTTTACATTCAGCGTCCAAACACCCATGGACCTAAATTATAAAATGTTAATAAAGTATTTTTTATCAAATAAAACTTGTATTTTGTCACAGTAATATTTCTTGAATTTTTATTAACTGAATTTCGTATCTACCTATGATCGAAACCCTTCGTCTTATGAGGGTTTATTTTTTGTAAGTACGAGTAAGTGTTTTGTTTAAATTTGATCAAAAAAATCAAGGTACAAAGCGCAAAAGAATTAAGTAAGTATGTCGATTTTCTATTGTGTAATTAACTTTTTATCTCTATTTTTTGTTATAATCATGACTTGTCTTCAACACCACTACACACAAACTGGATGAGAAATCATGAATCAAAAATATGATATGACTAAAAAAGTTAGATTACGCAAAGAGAATCAACCACTAAACTTAATTTCTTTGTGCTTTGTACATGAGGTTAATGCAGGTAAGAGTTCGTGCTGGATCCAAGTTCTATCTAGTGTCAAAGTAGGTAAGTCACAAATCCGTGATACTCAGTCAAGATATGGTTCATATCCAACTTAGATTCTAGATTAAATACGTTAACAGTAGCCTAATGCAATACGTTGATTTGATTGAGATACTAGATTAAATGGATAAAGGTTTTCGTGAAATATCAAAGCATCTAGGTTCGATTTGTCGGTTGTCGATTTTAAATATAATATAATTATATAATTTTAAATATATTTACCTAGTAAACACTGAGGGTGTAAGCGGCCCACCAGGATGTCTGGGGCCCAACCGACCGATTGGTGAACCTGTTGAGAAACAGATGAGGCAACAACGCAAGGGCCCATGGAGCCGACGTCTACGATTGACAAGCCGTAGAATAGATAGAATGCTGTTTTTAGCTGTAAAATTATTAGTAGACTATCAAAATGCAACTGACTAGCGGCCACTGGCGTACGTGTTAGTAGAATTCTATTGACTGATCGATAGAAGTCTATTGGAGTTTGATTGTAGTAGACTACGTAAAACTGACATAATTGTACCGGTGGCTTTCTATTGAGCGACGATTTCGACACGATTGAAATAGCGTTGCGAGGTTAGACAGCAGTCGCTCTCAATAATGTTGAAAATAAAAGTGACCCCAAGTCCATGTAAAGGTTTGGAAAAGGTTTGGAAGCAACTGGGAATTCACTAAGATGAAAAGAAGAAGACATAGCATATAAAGTCCGAAATAAACATTTGCTAATCCATACTTATATTATAGAGCTGAAGAGTTTGTTTGTTTGGTTGATTGAACGCGCTAATCTCAGGAACTACTGGTCGAAATCGAAAAATTATTTTTGTGTTGGACAGACCCATTTATTATGTATTATCACGCTACTACCCTGGGGAGCGGAACAGTAATCTTAAATGTTAACAAATCGGGGATATCTTTAAGCATTCTTGTAAAAGCGACGGGATTAAATAGGTGCGACGGGAGTTGAAAGTATGTCACAGGCGAAGCCGGAGGGGTAACCTAGTCACACTATATACATGGGCGAGTTCCACTTATCACCCGCAACACCTATGACCGCGACCGCTGAAATTGTAGTTCCTCTAAAGTAAATGGGCCGCGGGCGTTGTGGTCGCACATCTTGAGCGCTGTAAGCCCGCTTGGGCTGTATTTTGTGAGCGAAGTGGGCGTCATGCGGTCGCGAACAGTGACGTCACGTATGATGTCATACAATCGCTCGCAACGACCAAGAGCCTTAGGTGGAACGATACATAGGGTGTTAAAATCGTTGCGGGCGTTTTGTGGAATGTACAAGTACGGAATATGTGATTCGAAATTAGAATGGCGAGTAGCTGCCGGGAACAACGGTAACGATGCTCTGTCTTAGTAAAGAGACAGCATCTATCTATCTATCTCAATCTCAAAAATAATTAATCAAATAAAATTATCAACTTTATCAACTGTTTTGTGAATCAGCGCTTATCCGATGCTACAGTAATGCGGTGGTTGACTTGTTTCATAATTTTATGCTTATCATTGGCGGAGGGTAAATTTAATAAAGAGGAATGGAAGAAACTCAAGATCAAACAAGGAGTAGTGCGTGGCTACCGGGATCCTAGTGGTGAACTATGGACCTTTTACAATATTCCTTATGCCACTGCACCGACAGATAAGGATAAATTTAAGGTAAGTACGACGGGTAATTTCTTAAGGAAACGTGCAGTGGTAAATTTGAAATGATAAGTAGTAATGAAAACTCTAAGGAGTCTAAGCGCCGAATGTGACGAAAACCAAAAGATCTTCAGTGGCGAATGCCACTGAAGATCTTCGACTATTTTGATGCTTTAGAATTAAAGCATCAAAATATTCGAAGTCAGTAATTAAAACGTTTTGCTTGTGAATAAAAAAACTCAATGTATGTTACTTCAAAGAATTTTTTCCTCATATCTTTAAATCTATAAAAAAAATGAATCCCTATTTCCCTTGGTCACGCTATCACGCGTGAACGGCTGAACCGATTTGAAAAATTCTTTTTGTATTAGCCCATTTTTTGAGGAAGGTTCTAAGCTATATATAATCACACCACTACACAGGACAGCGCAGCAGTA
This sequence comes from Thumatha senex, assembly GCA_948477245.1. Taxonomy (NCBI): domain Eukaryota; kingdom Metazoa; phylum Arthropoda; class Insecta; order Lepidoptera; family Erebidae; genus Thumatha; species Thumatha senex. Next base: position 23,105,512 of record OX419726.1, read on the forward strand.
ATCATAAATGTCAACAAATCGGGGAAACTTTTATACATTTTTGGAAAAGTAATAAGCGACGGGATTAAATGGGTGCCACGGGGTTGAAAGTATGTTACGGACGAAGTCGGGCAGGTCAGCTAGTACATTATAAATAGCTTTATTTTCAAAATGAACTGGTTCTAATTGATAGCTTACTGATAAGGAGTATTGATCTATACTAATATTATAAAGAGGAAAGATTTGTAAGTTTGTTTGTAATGAAACTACTGGGCCGATTTTAAAAATTCTTTCACCATTAGTAAGCTACATTATTTGTAAATAATATAGGCTAAATTGGATTTTCTCAAAGTTTAGGGTTCCGTACGAAATCTCAAATAGGTAAACTTCACCAAACGGGCGAAGCTGCGGGAATCAGCTATTTATTCATAAATCCGATGGTGCCGTTTTAGTTTTCATCAAAACTTTGACCAGGTTCTTTCAGTACATGTCGATCTACTTTTCACTATTTCTGATAGCTTCACCACATAATCCACCAAGCGGTAATGTGGTAGATTATTTTGAAAAATATGATGAAGATGTTATGATTTTATAAACAATTTAAAAATCTAATTATCCAGTAATCATGTAATTGAAATAATCTTTTGATTCGATTTTGGAATCTTTTATTTCATGCGCGTTAATCCTCCTGTCCTTCTTCATCGAATGAGACCCTCTTATACTGGAGCTTGATTAAGTACCTACTATAAAAGAAGAAGTGGCTATTTAAACTTTGCTTTTGATTGCAGGCACCTCTTCCTCCACCATTTGAAGCAGTTGATAAGGGTATTGTATGCCCTCAAATTCATAATTTTCTCTTACCTAAGAACGCAGTAATGGAAGAAAATTGTCTTGTGGCTAACATTTATGTTCCTGATACAAAACAGAAGAATCTATCTGTCTTGGTCTATGTTCACGGAGGCGGCTTTATAATAGGATACGGCGATATGTTTCAAGTCAAAAATCTTATGAAAAACAAGGATGTAATTGTAGTGAACTTTAACTATCGTCTCGGAATACATGGATTTCTTTGTCTTGGTACAGAAAATGTACCTGGAAATGCTGGTATGAAGGACCAAGTAGCGTTACTGCATTGGGTACAAGAAAACATCGCTTCTTTTGGTGGTAATCCTAACGACGTGACAATTCACGGTTCTAGTGCTGGCTCTGCATCAGTAGATCTTCTAATGATTTCAAAAGCAGCTGAAGGACTCTTCCATAAAGTTATAGCTGAAAGTGGTGCAAGCCTTGCAGCTTTTACAGTTCAACCAGATCCACTTCACAATGCTCAAGCACATGCTGAAAAATTAAAGTTTACTGATGTGAATGACATTACTGCTCTAGAAAAGTTTTATCAAACCCTTTCCTACGAAACATTATCATCGGAAGCGTATTTAACTAATACTGACTCTACTTTTACCTTTTCACCATGTGTAGAGCACGATACAGGAGATGGAGTTTTTCTTACCGAATCTCCCTATTCTATACTAAAGACAGGCAACTACAAAAAGGTTCCATTGCTGTATGGTTTTGCAAACATGGAAGGACTGCTGCGTATAGACCTATTTGATGCAATGTGGAAAGATAAAATGAACGAGAAATTTTCAGATTTCTTACCAGCCGATTTGAAATATAAGAATGAAGCTGAAAAAGAAACGGTGGCAAGTAAAGTAAAAGAATTTTACTTTGGTGACAAATCAGTGAGTGAAGATAATATTTTAGGTTATGTAGATTTCTTTTCAGACGTCTTCTTTACTCATTCATCACTTTGGGCAGTAAAATTACATGCTGAAGCGGATCATAATGAAGTGTATTTGTATGAATATTCTTTTGTGGATAATGATACTGCTGTAGTACCGCACACTAATGTACGTCTAATGTAATCTAACATATCATGAAGAAGATGATAATATGTCAGAAGAGTTAAGAAAAATGAAGAAAATAGTCCGCAAAATGTGGCACAACTTCATAATTGCTGGGTAAGTTATGCTTACATGAACCGCCACAGTAATTTTACATACACTCTCTATAATTTAGGTTAATCAAAGCATACTTGACAGGAAATTCTCATTTTTAACTAGATCTCAATAGTAATAATATTTTAACTTTTGCTAATTTGTTGGCTATAAAAATATGCATGGTATTCAGTCGCTCCAAGTCAACACACATAAATATAGTTTGTTTCTTTGTTTGTTTGGTTAAATGCGCTAATCTCAGGAACTACTGGTCAGAATTGAAAAAATCTTTTTGTCTTGGATAGTCATTGGATAATCGAGGAAGGTTAGCAGCTATTTATTATCACGCTACTACACAGGAGAGACGAGCAGTAATCATAAATGTCAACAAATCAGGCAAATTTTTTAAACATTTTTCTAAAAGTATAAGCGACGGGATCAAATAGGTGCGAAAAATATTTCACGGGCGAAGCCGCGGGGGTTAACTGGTAAACTATAAGTAAGGTACCATACCATAGGTATATTTCGAATTTTATTTGCATTTAAATATTAACATGCCTAAATGTTACATGCATAAATGTTACAGATGGTAGCAATTTTGACATTTCAGTAGTTAAAGGTAGAAAAGTTACCGGCTATATGATTACCGATTATAAGAGCCATGGACAACGCCCCAATATACTACTTAGATCAGATGTAAAAAATTATAAGCCATCTGCCCAATCATAAAAAGAGTACCATTATACGGCCTAGATGGTTTTTCAAATGTTTAAAAGCGGAGTTTTTTTTAATGGCCATCTTACCGTACAGTTAGGTACTGTAATATACTTATATAATTATTGCTGACTTAATAATTTATTTGTATTGACTATTAATTATTGTGATGTATTATAAAATGTAAGACATTATAAGGACAAGTATCTATTATTTTAAAATGATATCAAATAAAAATAATTCTAATAACTATAGTAGTTTTATATTATTTACCCTTTAATTCATTATTGCTTACCCGGCAGAACGAAAGTCACAACCTGCTCTATTTTAACATTACAATAGACTCCTTTATTTCCCCAGTTATATTTTGTGTAATATAACTAGGGAAATGAAGGAGTTTAGTACGCCTCTGCTATCTCTTCGCGCAATGAGACGTGACTATACAATTACAAATAATCTAAAAATCTAAAATTCATAATATCTACGAATCAAAAGTCTAAATATAGAATTCAGCATATCATGATCAGATTATTTAGAACAAGACGAATAATATGCCTACTTACTGTTCATAAATAATGTGACATACCTAAATAAGAAAAACATGCAAATATTTATCCACAATTTTTTTTACAACTAAGTAGGTGCTGCGTGACGTTTCTTATACAGCGTCATCTAGCCCAAACTAACCTTGTGGTATGGGATATATACAACTGATAAACATACTTACATAATTCTAAATACATAGGTATTATACTTTACCTAACTATAATATAGGACACCCACGCTTTATTCTGCGTACGCTTTGATTGTGGAATGAACCCTGCCTGGGTTTTCCTTGGTTTTCCCGAACGTCTACAGTATAGGGTTCTTCAAAAGGGGTCTTAAAAGGTTTATAAAGGATCGTTAGCGCGAGTGCTGCACCTCCGGTGTTGCAAACGTCCATAGGCTACGGTGACCACTTTTGATCAGGTGGGCCGTATGCTTGTCTGCCACCTCAGTGGTATAAAAAAACCCAAACTCCGAAACAAACATTAACGGGTCACAAAAATATTTGTTCCAAGCCCATCCGCATAACTGCCAATTACGCTACCTAGATAGTCATCTATTCTGTAACTTTAAATAGTGTTCACTTACTTCTGAGGCTGACTAAATATAATGTAATAATACTACGTAACTAGTAGGTACTATGCTGGCAAACGTGCGTGTATAGGTATTTAGAATCCACGAAAAAATACCGCTGTGTCATTTTCATAATTTTAATCATATCACCGTGACTTTACTAAAATAAGAATGATAGCTAAGGCGTGATTATTATTGCACACCGAAATTTGCTTAGGCTTAGGCTAGTTTGAGCAAGGTTTTAATAAATATCTCAGGGGCCCAAGCGACCTAGGGGCCGAGTCTACTATTGACAAGCCGTAGAATAGAATCAGAATTGCTATTTTAGCTGTTAATTTGTTAGTAGATTATCAAAAATGCAACTGACTAGCGGCCACTGGCGCAGTACGTGTTAGTAGAATTCTATCGGCAGACCGATAGAAGTCTATTGGAGTACGATTGTAATAGTAGACTACGAAAAACTGTCAAAATTGTTCCAGTGGCTATGTTTTGAGCGACGATTTCGATTTTATTTCAACACGATTGAAATAGCAGACTCGGCCCCCATGCTGGTGGTGCAAATGCTCACTAATGGACGAGGCAGCGATACAGGCACCCTTACAGGACAGGAGTGGTAGGACGCTCCCAACATTGCTGAAAATTAATAGCCAAACAATAGTTGCTGCTATCAGTCATATACAAGTTGAACAAGGCTCCCAATCTAGGTAGAGTTTGAAAACAACGAATAAACAGGAAATGATCAGCAGATTAGGGTGATCATTTCTTGTTTGGTATCTAATGTTTATGTCGTTCAATATTTTGATCATTTACATTAAAGCGGTTGAAACTTTACTGGAGCTATCCGTGGATTTTAGAGGGTAACAAAATAGCCGCGTTTCACTGCGTTATATGATTTAGGTAGATATTAATATCACTTCCAGAAGCTTTTGCACATTGTCAAAGATTCAATGGTACAGAATTCACCATTTTTACACATTTACTAAATACTCTGAAATATACTGGTTTTGAAACATAACATTTTTCCAAACCTCTTTTATCGTTCCGTTCGTGATTTTAGCGATTTCTATCGTAGACCAAGGCTTGCCGCGTCAGCTAGTACCTAATAAAATAAAAAAAGGGAATGGGAAGCTTCTTCATTATTTCTAACTTCTGTAAGATTGGTGAAAGCGGGCGTAACGAATGCAATAGACACGCGGAAAATTGGAATATCGGATCGGTCACTTGCAGCCACTTCGAAGCGATGGGCACGGGCACTACCAATTTCTATAGTGACCTCATCCGTGAAACACCAAACATTGAATTTGTAATAAAAGACTGTAGGGTATTTTTGTGATAGGATCTATCGAGAAAATGTTATTTAAGTAGATACAACTTTATTTTAAATTATAATTCCCCTTTTTCCTTCTGATAAAACTTTTCTTATGAACCCTGTCATGTATACCTACGGAACATAAATTACTGGGTTCGCTGATATGTGTCAACGTAGGTATATGCTTTATTTCATGATATACTTATATACCTTGGTATTAAATCGATTGATACAGATATAAGTTGATATATATCAATCTATATTTATTATCTCCGCTAGAAAACTAATCCGATCCGAAGTTACGCTTTCAATAATGGACAAAATCCAAAAATTTTGATTACTTTCCCCAAAGCAGCAATCTTACTATTTCCCTGTAATATTATGTATGTGACGTCATGTACCTACCAAACGTAAATGGTTAGTTTTTTTAGCTCAAAAGCCTGTAACTTGGAGTGGAATGTCTACAATTGTAAGGTGTAAATTTTGAAATAAAAAATTTTAATGTGAATAATTTTAATTTAGTATAATACGGACTATAAGCTTTTTTTTAGCAAAGTAGGTAATTTAAAATATTTGTTCCAAGAATTTGTTGAAGCGCTCGTGGCCCCGCGGTCTCAGTGTTCTGTAAACGATCACTGAGTTACGCAACTTCACTATGGCCGGTCCTCGGATGGGTGACCACTTTGTGGCATTTACATTTGCGAGCGTTTCCGTGCTTCAGAAGGCACGTTAAGCCGTTGGTCCCGGTTGCCAGTAAAATGGCAGTCGTTAAGCCTGGTTGAAGGCCTTATGGGCGGCTTGAAAAAGTTCAACAGCAGGTAGCCACAACTGCGTCTGTCTATTTCAACACGGCAATGGGGTAACCACCTATTACGTGGGACAGGAATCCACACGGTGAAAAGTGGGCATATAATATGCCTCTGCCACCCCTTCGGGGATAAGGCGTGATGGATATTTGTTCTAAGAGCTGGTTTGTATCTACTTGTTATCACAGATACTCTTAATACTTAACTGTACTTAACTTAATATCATTATTACACTATCACATAGCAAAAGCAACCTCCAAAAACAAATAAACCTTTGACATGGAAATATTATGTATCTGCTAGTTTTTTTGCCTGCAACTTCGTCCGCGTATAATCGTACTTTAAAGAGGTTAAAGGTTTTGTAAATATCTACAGTAAACACAAGGAATTTTTGAATTAAATCAAATGACGAATATTTTGTAACCCCTTTATATCATTTTAGGGGTTGAGTTTAAAAAAATAACACACGCGCGATTCGAACTCGTGCGCCGAGGATTCCGTACCTATCCATTATACCGCCATAATAAAATGTACCTATACGAGGTATGTACCATTTAAGTTAGACGTCCAAATTGTATGAGCGTTCATACAGGTCAAGAGGTCTATGTTGGAAGGTGTGCTTCCACCATAGTGGAAGCACACCTTAGTTTTCAACCTTATTACTTTTTGGAATTTTCTCTTTATTTGAGCTGTAAGACCTTGCTCTTTGCCAAATTTCGTGATCCTAACTGAAACCTCCGGTTATTTCCGGTTTACCTAGAATTGTCAATTTTGGTTAGAATAATTATTTATCCATCATGCGCCTAATCCCCAAGGGGTGGCAGAGGCATATTATATGCCCACTTTTCACCGTGTGTGTTCCTGTCCAACGTAATAGATGGTGAGCCCATTGCCGTGTTGAAATAGACAGACGCAGGTTGTGGCTACCTGCTGTTGAAAATTTTCAAGCCGCCCATAAGGCCTTTAACCAGGCTTAACGACTGCCATTTTACTGGCAACCGGGACCAACGGTTTAACGTGCCTTCCGAAGCACGGAAACGCTCGCAAATGTAAATGCCACAAAGTGGTCACCCATCCGAGGACCAGCCATAGTGAAAGTTGCGTAAATCAGTGATCGTTCACAGAACACTGAGACTGCGGGGCCACGAGCGCACAAATAAAAGGGAAAAATCCGAAAAAATAATTAAATTTTAAAAAGTTATCGCAAAAATCAAAACATGCCAATATCTTTTTATCGTGTTGACTCGATCAGTCAGTCAGTTTCTGCTTATATAAGGAGATAGATAGAAATAAAATGTTATATCGTCATTCAAACGTTCGGCAAGGTTGTCAGCAGTAGCTATGCGTATATAATACTGTATAGATAACATTACTGGCATACCTTATGCCTAATATTTACATACACATCTCGCTGACAACTAAAGAGCAGATCGTCCATCTATAAGTAAGCATTTTTGTAACACGTGAGCCTATTGCCTAAAGAGCCTTGTTGCCCTGTTGCTGCCATAGATTGTAGCGACTTGCTGTTTGAAAATTATCAAGCCGCCCATAATACCCATATAAGGTCTTTAACTTGACTTAAGGATTTCTATGCTATTGGCTACCGGTACCAACGGTTTAACGTGTATAACCGTAATATAATACTAAATAAATAAATAAAAAGCAAAAATGGCAGATGGACAATCGTACGTAAAACCTTAGCAACGTAAAGATAAGTTATTTTGATTATCACTAATAGGGTCAACGAGGGCAACGGTGATCAACTCCATTATGAAAATGGTCAAAATACCACGTTTCGAGTCCCAGTGTTAGATACACGCTGCCTACCTCATTGCCGTGTTGAAACGTACTAAGGCAGATTGTTGGAGCTACCGACGAGGCTTTTAAGCCACCCGCATATGCCTCCAACTTAACTTGACGACTACTATGTTAGTGTTAGCGGGACCAACTTCTTATCGTGGTCAACTTTCTTTTTCTGAAATAATCCAGTTAGTCGTGTTTCATTTTAGGCTTTAGAAATTATATTAATACTCGTAACAAACAGACAGTGCTGTGAAACACGCTCCAAGTCTGACCTTGCAGTTGGCTATTTTCTTGTTTACACTGTTGATTGATGGCACTTGGTGACATCCGAAATATACACTCAATGACATCCGAAATACATACAATAAGTGCTGACCTTTGCAATGCCGTAAGGCGAAACCGGTCAGGTTTAGGTAATAAATAAGTGAAACAGTACAAGTGTTTTAGTTCAAATTGGCTATTTTCCTGATGTAGTGACTCGTAATGAGTAGGCAATCGTCTTTTCTTTGAAGATTGGGAACACGTACCTAACGTGTTCCCAATCGCCACACGTGTTGAGGGCATCTTGTCTTGACGACGGGTTGTCACCAAGCCCTTCTCTAGAATAAGACTAAAGGTTACACGTAGCAGCGCATATCCAAGATTCTTCTTTATCTTCTCAGTTGTTTCCAAGCCCTATCTGTATTTGACCCTCATGTCCAATTTTGATTGGCTGCTGAGCAGCTTTCGTTTGTTTTTTGTTCTTCAGTATTGTAAGCTGTGTCGTTGCTTGGTTCGTTGTTTAGCAGGTACACCGCTATTAGATGAGGACGCTTGAGCCCGAGAAATCTTAGTGGAGCTATTATTAATCCTACTGAATATTATGAATGCGAAAGTTTGTATGAATGGATGTTTGTTACTCTTTAACGCAAAACCTACTGAATGGATTTTGATTAAACTTTACAATAATATATCTAATATATCAGGATAACAGATTGGCTATTTTTTTCCCGGGAGCAAGTTCCTGTGGGAAACGGCAACAGGAAAACTTCACCACGCTTGCGGAGCCGCGGGCGTCATTTAGTAAGTATTATAAAGCTGAACTGTTTTTTGTTTGTTTAGTTGAACACGCTAACCTCTAAAAATCTAAAACTGCTGTTTTTTTTAACTCTAATTTGGCATATTAGGCTTTCTAGACGTTTCGATTTTTGGTTACATACTCAAGTAATCATAATTTTACAATAAATGTATTATATTTAACAATTAACCCATTTTCCTTAATTCCCCGCTTTACCTTGTTGTTGAGGATAATCTACTTATCGCTTTTAAATAGCTTATCGCTTGCACTGCAACAGTACTTGGCTAAAACCATGCTTTGGTGGACGTGTTTAGTAGTTTTGTGTGTCTCCTTAGCGTTAGCAGAAAATGATAAAGGTGTTTGGAAAGAGGTAAACATCAAACAAGGATCGGTGCGCGGATACCGGGACTCCAGTGGCGAACTGTGGACTTATTATAATATACCGTATGCCACTGCACCGACAGGCAAGGACAAATTTAAGGTAAATATTTAAACTAAATTATATAATGTCTTTTGAATCAGATCTGGGTCCAAGGAATGTCCTTTCAAGGACGTTTCAAGTTCCTTACCAGTAGCATGAGGTTGTAGTTCAAGTCCCAAAAGCGCTTTTCACAATTCTCTCCGATGGGGCGAAGCTCGCGTTGTTTCCCCATTACACTTAAAAAGGGATGCTTAAATATATTATGTCTAGGTTCTGGTGAAGAGTTGCATTTAATCATATCTTTTCCCGAAGTAGAAGAATACTCTACGCTTCAGATCACTTGTTGTAGGTTTTTGGTACAAGTCTGCAGACGTTTGCAGCACCAGATGTGCCGTGATAAAACGGACAGGAAAAGTTTGTGGCTATCTGTTATTAAAATGTTTAAGACGCCCATAACGCATCTACCTTCGCGGCCGGGAGCAACGGTATAACATGATACATAATACCACAAATCATTTTTGTGCAAAATCGTTTTGTAGACATAGCTCACATAGGACCCGTAATATATCATTACCGTAGTGCTTCCATTTTCTATAGGATTTACACGTAGTTGCCTACGAATGTTTTATTATTTTTCCAACTCTTTAAAATTATCTTCTGATTAATTTCGATGCGGGTTCCAAGATACTCTAGCTTCTCCAGTGAGTTAACCGAAATCAAACTCGGTGTAAATTTTCTGGTTTTGGTCTTTGCTGTTGATCCTGGTTTACAGGACTCACAGTAATGGCAATGAATGAATGACTTAACTCATCCAGTTTAGTCCCAAATGTAGACAAAAAATATAAATTATTCGGTCGTGACATACTTCGACCTCCCGTCGCACCTATTTAATCTCGTCAGCGACGGGAGTTCAAAGTATGTCATGGGTGAAGCCGGGGGGTCACCTTGTAACGTATAAAAATGTGTTTGTTTTTCGACATTTATAATTACTGCACTTACACCGTATAATATTAACATTAGGCTGGATTATATACAATTCAGTATCGTAACACGTGTCATACACATGTGTTAGTGTGAAGTGCGTGTTCAAAAGGCCACAGTTCAGCTAATGCTGCAGATGTCTATGTACAGCGCTGGTTTTTAACTGCAGCCTGCAACCAATCGTGGTAGGTAGCTACAAATATTATTTTAAGTTTTTCCTCGTTATGCAGCCCATGTAATGACAGTGCGCAAGAACAACAGTAGCCATTAGGACTATTAGGTCGAACACAAGTACATCGTTTTAGCATTTTTATTAGCACTGTGGTATCAGTCACAAAATTTGTTACAGTAATAATTCATAGATAATATACAACAATACATTATAAATGTATAATTGTGGACAAACTTATATTTTTATACTTAAACTTAAAGTTATTCACTCCAATTTTCGATCCATCATTTAATCGTCGCTTATTAGTTTTACGAAAATGTGTGAAAATATGTTCGATTTATTGACATTTATGATCAGGTCCGCTCTCCGGGGTAGTAGTGTAATTTTATTTAGCCCATAACCATCCTAGATAAATGGACTGTCCAAAACAAAAACATTTTTTCAATTTGGATCAATAGTGGCTGCGATTAGCGCGTTCAACCAATCAAACAAATAAACATACAAACAAACAAACTCTACATAAATATGTATGTAAGAAGTATGTAATTGGTGGATAAGTTAGTAAACAGTAGTGAGGTCTAATCAAGAAGGCCACTGACAACACCATATCTTCTAGTTGTCCCTAGATTTTATGTTGCATGTATGGACACCATGTCAATTACAGATAAATATCTTATTAAAACAAAATAATTTAGAAACAATAAGTTACCATAAGGATTACCGATAAAGTTTCACACATCTGTGAATTATATTGCAATTTATACTGTAAAGATATTCAATACCTACTTATCTTTCAGGCTCCCCTTCCACCGCCATCATGGACTGAGCCTTACGAGGCAGTCGATAAATCTATCATATGCCCACAATTTAGTACTTATCTCTTCGACGAGAATGCAAAGCTGCAAGAAGATTGTTTAGTGGCAAATCTTTATGTTCCTGACACCAAACAGAAGAACCTTTCAGTCGTGGTCTACGTTCATGGAGGAGCCTTTCAAGTAGGATATGGAGATATGATTAAAGTAAAAAATCTCATGAAGCACAAGGATATTATTGTGGTTAACTTCAACTACCGTCTCGGCATACATGGTTTCCTTTGCCTTGGCACGGAGGATGCTCCTGGCAACGCTGGCATGAAGGACCAAGTTGCATTGCTGCGTTGGGTACAACAAAACATCGCGTCTTTTGGAGGAAATCCTTATGATGTGACAATAATAGGCTATAGTGCCGGTTCTGCGTCAGTAGACCTTCTAATGATCTCGAAAGCTGCCGAAGGATTATTCCACAAAGTCATACCGGAGAGTGGAGCAAATCTTGCAGCCTTTAGCGTTCAACCAGATCCTTTAAAAACAGCCAAAGATCATGCTCAAAAATTAGGTTTTACTGGTGATTCAAATGATATTTATGCTCTAGAAGAGTTTTATAAAACTCTCTCATATGAAACTTTAACATCAGACGTTTTCTTGACTAACAAAGATTCTACTTTTTCGTTTTCACCTTGTGTAGAGCACGATACTGGAGACGGAGTATTTCTCACTAAATCTCCTTTTACAATATTGAAGACAGGCGATTACAAAAAAGTACCACTGTTGTATGGTTTTGCAAACATGGAAGGTTTGATGAGAATAGATTTCTTTGATTCAATGTGGAAAGATAGTATGAACGAAAAGTTTTCTGACTTCCTACCGGCTGACCTGAAGTTTAAAAATGAAGCCGAAAAAGAGGAAATTGCGAGAAAAATAAAGAAATTTTTCTTTGGTGACAAATCTGTGAGCAAAGATAACATTTTAGGTTATGTAGACTTTTTTTCAGACCTATTATTTGTACACGCTTCGCTATGGTCGGTAAAATTACATGTAGAAGCTGGTCATGATCAAGTGTATTTATACGAATATTCTTTTGTGGATGAAGACACTCCTGTAGTGCCTTATACTAATATTCGTGGAGCCAATCATTGCGCTCAAACTATAGCAGTAGCTGACGGCAAGAACTTTACTAATTTTGAAGAAGATAATATATCTGAAGAGTTTAAGAATATGAAAAATATTGTCCGCGAAATTTGGCACAACTTCATCATTACAGGGTAAGTATTTTGTTTAATGTTAAAATATGTTCCAAGTAGGTACAATTGAAATGGCAAAACAGAATATGAATATAGAAATAAAGCTATGAATGCTGCAACTACGACAGTTGATCCAATGATATTTTAAATAGTCAGAGATACGCTACTACTACTTTTAATCGCAACATTAAACAATCAACGATTATCATGGCATACTAATAATCAGAAACCGATTAAAAAGGAAAAAAAAATTTCCGGAAAAATATACACATAAAAACAGATTTCGGGCTTTGGAGGCAATTGAGAAATTAGTTTGAATTATGATTACTCTCATGTATGATCTACTAATATTAATAAAAACTTATCTTATTTTTAAATTTCCTGGATTTTGTTCCAGAACGTGCTAGCTATAATACTTAAGTGGATCTTGGATATTTTTTTTAAAGCAATTATTTTGCTAAATTTCTCATAAATTTTTAATAAATTGGAAAAAGACATTTCGATTCGAGACGGGGATTGAACCCGTGTGACCTTTGCGTAACCGGGGCAATTTTCTAGCCACCTGAACTACCCAAACCGTATCAAATCAAGTTAAAATTCTCCACCACCTTTTAACCGTCATTTTAAGAGTATGACCAGAGCCATCTATCTAGCTAATGAACAACTCGATCTTTTTGAAGTCATCTATACCTACACTGGTAGAGAGCTCGTGTCCAGTGTCGAATGCTTTCGGGATATCAATCACGTCGCTTCAATGAAAGAGTTCACTCCACCATTGAAAATAACGATTATCCACGAACAGTACCTAATCAGGCACTTACTATTGGTTACTAGTCAGCAGCATGCGTCATCTGACAGGTTAGATTGACGGTCGGAACTATATTTACTAAAAACCGTTGATGAATATTTTGCACTCTTATGTCCACTATAATCCCTAATCCAGATGAGAGAGTTAGTATAGAAATACTTATCTTCTTCATCTTAAGTGTTTTCTCAGTTGCTTCCAAATTCTACCTGGATTTGAAGCCTGGGGTGCACTTTTATTTAACTGCTAGAAGCAGCTATCGTTAGACTTTTAACTATCGTCTTTATTGGAAGAGACCTCCCAAACCCTTATAGGCACCTTCATCGTTGCCCAGTCTGTTGTCAGCAGGTGCAAAGCTAGCAGGTGAGGTCACAAAGGAGGTCCTTGTGACCTCACCTGAAAGGTCTTTATAAAGATATACTTATATAAACACCTATGTACTTTTTTTTTATTGGGACTAATCCCACCCACATTCCCATTACTGTGACTCCTGTAAACCAGGATCTACAGCAATGACCAAAACACCAGAAAAGTTACACCGAGCTCGATCTTGGTGATGTCCCAGGAGAAGTTAGCATGTCTTGCAACGAAATTAATCAGAAGATAATGTGAGGAAGTAAGAAAAGAACGTAATGCCTCTTCCCTCCTTTGCAAAGCGGGAGACCTAGAAAGCAACTAGGTGTAAATCCTATAGAAATAGGGAAGCACCACGGTAATAGTATATTACGGGTCCTATGTGAGCTATGTTTGATTCCAGTAATATGTATGGCAGAAACGTTTAAAAGCACGAAAATTTACCCTCGATGCCACGAGATCCGCATAGTAAACTACTCCCGACGTTACTTGTAAACAATTAAGCATATTATATCGCTCATTTTGCCAAATGCTACTACACTCCCAAAGTATATGATGGGCGGTCTGATCATATTTGGCGTCAGCAGTTGAACACTGACAGAACGGTGACTCAACCAGCTTAAACGAATGTAATTGGCTCCTAAAGTTACCATGTCCCGTAAGAAATTGAGCAACACAGTGATCAACCTCTAGCCAGGACATTCCCAGGCGTTCACGAACGTCTGGGAAAAACTGGTAGAGGTGGCGCCCTTTGATGGAAGTGTTCCAACGCAGCTGCCATTCGTCTAAAAGTTCTTCACGTACATTATCACGATACAGTCTGGCAATTCTATGGCGATCTCTTTCTAACAAAAACCTATCATCCATGCCATCCTTAGCCGAATAGTATAAAGCCCCGCGGCTCTGAATTTCGAGATCAACCGGGAGGACCCCTGCCATCACCGGCAGAGCCTCCGTGCTAACCGTCCTGTAGGCCTTGCATTATTGCAAATATCAATGCAAGGCGTTGACTTTGCAGTAACTTTAAACGTGCAGCACCAATAGTAGCCTTATCTGCCCATACCGGCGCCCCGTAACACATACAGCCTAGATAAGTGGCCCCGTAAACGACCTTCAGTGTTTTGAACGAAAGTTCCCATGTAGCAGTAGATATTCTCGACTACGCATAAAAGCTATTTTTAGCCTTTTCACCTACAGTTTTTATGTGCTCAACGAATGCAAAATTTCTCTCTAAAATCAATCCTAAATAGCAAACCGAAGTTTTATTTTTAATGTAAACGTTATTGAATTTATTAACGTGGTACTTTCAAACTTCCTTTTAAAAGCAACTGAAATGTTTTGTTGGGTGGAAAAAATAACCTGTTTCGTACGCCCCACTCCGCAACGTTGCGCGTGTGGGCCAAGCTCTCGAGTCCCGCACGAGTATGCGACTGAACGAGCAACATAGCCCTCCGGTAATGGTAAACTGAAAAAGTCATCAAATCCTAAGTTTCACAAGTGTGGGCCTAGCACAGACCCCTGTGGACAGCCTATTGTTAACGTTTTGGTAGCAGAATAATGACCTAATTTTAAAGTTGTTGTACCTTGTAAAAATTATGAATAAATAAGAGAGTAAATATTTCTATAGCAACCGCGAGACTTTAATTTCATTAATAGCATTGGCCACCAAGCGTTATCGAAAGCTGCGGAAATATCTAGGAAGATGGCCAGCACATATTGAGAAACCGATGAAGTGACAGTCTTTCGCACTGATATCGCTGCGTCAATAATAGATTTTCCTACTGTAAATCCAAATTGATTTTCGTGAAATTTAATACCACCCGACAGGAGCCGGGGTAAAAGCTTTCCCAAGGAGGGCAACAATGTGATCGGTCGGTACGACTTAGGGTCATCTGGCGGCTTGTCGCCTTTTTTAGGAATAATCCGAATATAGCCACATCGCCAAATACGGGGGAACACTCCCTCGTAAATACACCGGTTAAAAACATTTAATATTACTTCACCCGACAGCTTGCAAGCCTCCTTTATCATTTTGTTAGATATTTTATCGTCACCCGACGCCTTACCTATGGACAACGACCTAACAATTTCGAGGAACTCATAAGAAGTTGGTAGGTCTGACTGGGGTAAGTATAGTGTCTCAAGAGCCCACTGTCTTATCTGTCGGTGATAATCACTATCGTTCTCCGAGCAGTCGTCGGGTATAAGAGAATCCAAGAGGTAATCCGCGGTTTCCTTCAGACCTATAGTATGCGAGTTGTTAATTTTGATATTTCGTACATAGGCAAGATCAACAGAACGGTTAGCCCTAAACTTATGGTATATAGGCGACCACGGACCCCCAGCTTCCAGCCCATGCACTAGTTTACGTAGCAAATTACCCTTTGATTTTTCAACAGCCGCCCTGTAATGGGACCTGGCAACTCTAAGAGCAAGTAAAGCGCTAATGTATTCCGCACCGGCACTAATTTAATGCTTTTTAAAATAATTTAATTTTCTACGAGCTCTCCGGAAACGCCTTCGAAGCTCAGCTAAACGATCACTCCACCAATCGTTGTTAATAGATCCACGACCAATGGCCACGTCGGCACAGTAGGTAAAAGTTTCTGACATTAACGATGCACTCTCTTCGACAGACAGGTTACCACGACCAAAATCTTTAGCGTGAGCCGCAAACAGAGAAGCTCCCAGTTTGCGCCCCTACTTTTATATGTGAAATTACAAGTAGTACTTTGCGCCTCTCGTGCATCACCGGGTATCCTGTAGTGAGCATCGTCTATTCGTTTACAAGCTCTTGCTTGTAAACGAATAGACGATGCTCACTGCAGGACGCATCCGCGAGGACACGCCATTCGGATATCGAGACGTCGCCGCATGAAAGCGTCACGTCAATAGAAGACTCACCCATAGGGCCGCAAAAAGGAGGGGGTGCATTGGGACAATTGTGTATAGATAAATTCATTTCTGCAATGAATTCTTCGAAGGCACAGCGCCGTTCCCTATCGAACACACGTAGTTTGCCATACCATAATGTAGAAGAGGCATTGACATCAGCGCCTATGATTATTCTTTGACCCGCAAGAGACTGCAGGACGTGACGAAGATGGTGTAAGTGAGGATCGATATGATGTGAATATTGAAAGTAGCAGCTTACAACAAACACCCTATAGGCCGAGGAAGTAACCTCGGCAACAGCACAATGAGATGTAATGAGGTTGCTCAAAGACGTTACAGTAAAATTTGTACTAGAAACATAAATCCCAGCTCGTGCCTTGGCATGTAATTGTACCACTCTGTTACGCAGGTGGGTGCTCTGATATTGTTCCTGTAAGAGGACAATGTTTAATTTGTTCTCTATTACTAGGCGGTCCAGTTCCGCCGTGGCTGCCCTATCGTTGTGTAAATTAAGCTGTCCTATAATTAGACTTTTCATGTTCCAAGATTTTTTTTTTATTAAATGAAACAACTACATGTAGTTTATGCTCAGAATGAGCTGCTGCAGCCTATGCTTATAGGTATGACACTCCCGAGAGCCGCAACGGTGGTCATGGGGCTTTTTAAACCTTTTGCAGGTTATACAGATGGGTTTAAAATCAGGACTGTCTTTATGTGGACATGCTCGTGTATCATGTTCCTCGCCGCAATTAGCACAGCTGGGTGAATTGCTGGTACAAAATTTGTGAACATGACCGTATTGTTGACAGTTCATATAACGCACTACCTCGAGGTCATCGATAAATCTACAAGTGGCCCAATCAATAAATAATTTATTCTTCGTGGCCACCAAATGATTCCGGATCTCCGGCTCCAGCTCCAAACCCACCCACGAACGACCGTTAGCTAAACGACGCCTACGAACTATTTTGGAATTCTTAATAAAGTCCTCCTCGCTAATTTTTAATTCGTCCTTAATGTTTTGACGATATAAGGCTCTTATAAACTCATGGTCTTCCATAGACCCAGGAACATCTTTAACTACTGGTTGAGCGGGCGAGATAAATAAATTCAAAGTGGACTGTATTTGCGGGGAAAGACTAAAATGAAATTTACACGCGATTGTTGACGGGAAAAGTAATGGAAAAACAGGAATAGGCACACTACCTTGCTGCTTGCTGCGAGATGCTGAGGTGGAGGCTGCCGGGGGCGTCCCTGGACTCGAATTCCTGGTTTCCTAGCATGAAAACACTATTTATCCATGGAAAATACGATTATTGCGATAGGTTTGATGCGGGATTATTGCGAAAGGTTTGATGCGCGCGCGCGCGCGCGCGGTGTTGTGGGAACAGACTGCCAGCCCTCAAACGTGGCCGCTGCCCGTGAGGCTAGCGCGCAATACAGCTGTCTCGCTCCTCTTTTATGCGAGACAAGGTAGGTGCGAATTAAGGGAAGCGGGGGGAGCGTCGACAACTAATTAATTAAAAACAATGTCGATCGGCGATGCAACATAGAAAATATAATGCGGCTAATCTTTTATCAAATCTTTTATCATATACCGGCGCAACCAACTACGATTCGCGGTTTACGACCCTTGGGTTTTTCTAAGCGCAAGCCCACCGATTTTATTGCGTCCACTGACTCCAACTTTTTGAGTTGGCTTTCGCTCGCAACACGAAGTACTACACCCGATTTCGTGGTTTTTTTAATGCCTACAATTTGGAAGCCATCGTCACTGGGCTTGATAGCTTTCATAAGTGCCTGTTTAGTTGCGGACGCCGTTGTGAACACGGTTGAACGATAAGGCGCGGGGTAAGCCACCACACAGGGTCGGGCTGGAAGAGCCTTCGCTGCTGCTGGGGCGGGGGCCGATTTAGCTGGCAAACGTAACCTTAGTTTATCCGCATATGACATTTTTGGTTGCTGACATTTAAGTGCTTGCAGTTCTTTGGCAATATTTGCCACCTTAGTTTCGTTGCATGACGATTTTAATGCCAGAATAGAAATAATGCCGGTCAAGCGCTGGTTTAAATCCATGATAGAAGTTTTATTAGACAAAGTGATTCGCGATCCCTGATCGTTGATTATATTATTTATTGTAGTTATATAACTGTTTGCCTGCTCCACTAACGTGCAATATTCGCCTTGATAATGGTATTCCGACAAGTCACTATTGACCAATTTAACTGATTGTACCCGTTTGTTTACATCTTCGGGTGTTTGGAAAACCGGAGACATTTCACTAAAAAGTCGCTTTGCCGGTGGCGATCTTATAGTAGCACATACGCGTTTACCTTCCCCTCTATCGGGAGGTTCATCTCGGAAGGGCATTATTTTTTAACACTAAGTAGACAGCACAAATAAAAAAAAGTGTCTATATAAAGTGTAAACAATAAAATTATCGGCGCAAATTAATTCACTGATTTAGAACTTAGAATGAAAATCAAAAAAACTTACCGATTGATAAATAGCAATATTTACGAGATTAACGACAATAAAACCAAGTTTCATTTACGTGTTACCGAAACACAATCACTAAAATATCACATAAACCAATTCACGAGCTGGGAATACAAAGTTAAACCAAAGAAAAATTATTAAAATTACGGAGCGATCGCACAGACCCGCTTGCTCAAGAAGAGCGAGAGGAAAGGTGACCAATGTACTAAAGTTATTGGATTTTTTTGAAGTAATACTTCTTTGGCGCGTTAGGGAAAAATGATGAGAGTAAATTTCTACGATGCGCGCGCACAAAGTCCCGAAAAACCGATACCCTGAAGTTAGCTGATAAGTGTTTCACACACCCTGAAGTTAGCTATAGTCAAGATTTTAATTTTTTCTACAAATGTAGGATGAGGCGAACGATACAATTTTTAAAAAGATTTTCATCTTGTTGCGCCAAAGAAGTATAATTTCTAACATACGTACACACACACCCAAAAAAAAGAGTGTGTGTGTACATATGTACACACACACTCTTTTTATTGCTACTTCATCTGTAAGAAACTAACTGTCATAATTTTCTTTTTAAGTGAACCAATACCGGAGGGATCGTCTCTACCCGCATGGCTGCCAGTTGGCAAAAATAGATCACCGTACATGTCATTGGGACAGAAACTTGAACTTCGAAAAGATCTGGTTAAAGAAAGATTCGACTTCTGGCAAAAGATTTACAAAAAATATTACAAAGAACCCGAAGCACCATCACGAGTGCTTCCCACAGTGCACACAGATCTATAATTTGTTGTTTGTACATTGAAAAAAAGACAATTAATAATAAATCTCACTTTTTATTAATAAAACTTTTTTTAATTCTTGTGATTGTTAAGTACCTATCTATACTATGTAATATTATAAAGCTGAAGAGTTTGTTTGTTTGTTTGTTTGAACGCGCTAATCTCAGGAACTACTGGTCAGATATGAAAAAATCTTTTTGTGTTAGATAGCCCATTTATCAAGGAAGGCATATATCATTACGCTACTAAACTGAGGAGCAGAGCAGTAGTCATAAATGTCGACAAATCGGGCAAATTTTTATGTATCATTGTAGAATTTATAAGCGATGGGATTAAATAGATGCGAAGGGAGGTCGAAATTTTCCACGGGCGAAGCTGTGGGGGTCATCTACTCGGTAGATAAGCATACGACTCGCCTGAACTAAAGGGGTCACGGTTGACATGGATGTTTTCAACAAAAGAGCATAGAGTAATCAGTAGTACTAGCAATAAGAGGCAGGCAGGCGCTCTGTCCAGTCTTATAAATTAGCGTACGAGGGAGGAACCGTTATGTATAGGTACGAGCGCTGTGGACCCAAGGATAAATAAATTTAACATGAATTCTTGGTCTGTGACGAGCAGTGCAAAGAATATAATTTGTGTGTTTAATCACCAAAACAGTTTCATTCGGTAATTCACGATCTACGGTTGGTACAACACACAAAAACAGCAGTTGCGCAAAGCGGTTGGAAGCAGCTGGGAAAATACTTAAGATGAAGAAGAATGAATTATTACATTGTAACGAAAGAAAATACGATACTTTATAAGGAGATCGCCATATGCACAGTACTGTGGCATTATTTTCTACTCTTTTTGCCAAGTTGTAGTTTTAAGTTTAGTATTTTGCACTGCCCGCTTGCTCAGGGTATCTGGGGGCCGATTCTGCTATTTCAATCGTGTTGAAATAGAATTAAAATCGTCGCTCAATAGAAAGCCACCGGTACAATTTTGTCATTTTTTCGTAGTCTAATATTACAATACTCCTACTCCAATAAATAGACTTCTATCGGTCAGCCAATAGAATTCTACTAGCACATACCGCGCCAGTGGCCGCTAGTCAGTTACATTTTTTAAAGTCTACTAACATTTAGGGGGAGTAAGGGGAGAACGGAGTATAAAATCTATCCGGCCCTAGTGTCAACCTCACCTGCCCGCGCTAGTCGTTGTTCTCAGAATAACTAGCGGCGTCAGCCCTTGGGATGGCGTGGTGCTCCCTGTTAGACAACGACGAGGCTCTGGCGACTGAGCAATGGCGGTATACCCATACTCCTGATCAGGAAACTGGTCGGAAGAGGCCTCAGCAGCCTTGAGATCTAAATAATCTCAAAAAGGTCTGGTGCAAGAAGGCAACGGGAAACCACTGCATTAAATTCCCTAGTACTTAGCTTCATGGAAAAGTCAAATATGGCCACGGCCCCGAGTGCCCGGCGTTCCTTAAATGGGACAGGGGTGCTAAGAATCCCCGGGCGGAAAACTCTTAGAATAGGAACTTGGAACGTGAGAAGTTTAAAACAAGATGGAAAGCTCTCCAATGTTATTAAAGAAATTAAACAGTTGCATGTCGACACTCTTGGCATAAGTGATACGAAATGGCCAGGCCAAGACACACATTTCGTATCGGATGACTACGTCCTGTATTATTCAGGAGGAGACCAACGATTGGAAAGATATGGTGTGGGAATTCTTCTCACAAAGGAAATCTTCAAATCAATCACAAATTTTGTTCCCCTCTCAAACCGGGCCATGTTGATTAAATTAGAAGCCAAACCATTTAACATCAGTATTGTCCAAGTTTATGCGCCAACAGGGGATAAACCAATGGGCCAGATAGAGGACTTATATAGGGCTATTGATACCTTATTAAAAACTACTAAGAGTCACGAGTTAGTGATCGTTATGGGTGACATGAATGCGAAGGTGGGTTCGACCATTACTCCTGGAGTGACTGGTGCTTATGGCCTTGGAAACAGAAACGATAGAGGTGATACGCTTATTGAATTTTGCCAGGATAAGGACCTTATTATTACGAACACCTTCTTTAAGCTACCTCCACGACGGCTGTTCACATGGACATCACCAATGCACACAGTAGACCGCGTAGTAAGAAACCAAATTGACTATGTTATGATCAACAGAAGGTATCGAAACTGTATCAAGAGGGCGCAAACCTACCCCGGCTCAGACATTGGGTCAGATCATAACCCAGTGGTAGTAGACGTAGTATGCAAGCTGAAGAAGTTGCAGCCAAAGAGAATGGATAGAAGGCCAAACGTACGGAAGCTTGCTGAGCCCGACACACGAGCGAAGGCCCACACCGCCATTAATCAATGGGCCAACGATCGTCGCACTGAAACCAATGCCTCTGACCTCGACACGTGGACTAGTCTAAAGCGAAATGTAAAAGATATATGTCACCAATATCTCCATCCATCACAAATGGTCAAAAAACAAGATTGGATGACAGATTCAATTTTGCAGCTTATGGAAGTCAGGAGGCAATTTAAGGGTACAAATCCAGTACGGTATAAGCAAGTCGATGTCACCATTTGAATAGAGATTGCGAAAGCCAAGAATGGTTACTACAGCAATAAGTGCGCGTACTTGGAAGATCTCCTTCGTAGACATGACAGCTTCAATGCGCACAAGCACAACAAGGAAATGGTTGGTCATAGACGGAAATCAATGAATACCCTGACCGATACAAATGGGAAACTCATTCTTGACACCGATGGCAAAAAGAGAGTGTGGTGTGATTATGTTGCAGAGATGTTTGCGGACTCATCAAGGAACATTTCAACGATCACTGATCGGACTGGTCCAGCTTTGTTGAAATCTGAGGTTTGCGGGCCTTGAAAGCTGCTAAAACAGGTAAATCACCGGGTCCTGATAATATACCGATCGAAATACTAAAGTTACTGAAAGAAGACCAACTGGACGTTCTCACACAGTTCTTCAATAACATATACGAAACTGGCAATCTTCCTAGTGACTGGCTAAAATCCACATTCATCACGATGCCCAAGAATCAAAACGCAAAAAAATGTGGAGAGTATCGTATGATTAGTCTGATGAGCCATGTCCTAAAAGTATTCTTGAACATCATACAGAATAGAATACGGCCAAAATGTGACGAACAACTGGACGATAGCCAATTCGGATTTCTATCTGGTGTTGGCACCAGAGAAGCTCTTTTCGCTCTCAACGGTCTCGTACTGAAATGCAATGCATGCAAACCGATGTCTTTTTGTGCTTCATAGACTACGAAAAGGCATTTGATCGAGTTAAACATCATAAACTTTTCAGCCTTTTATGTGACATTGGCCTTGATGGTAAGGACGTCAGAATCATCCGCAACCTGTACGAGAAGCAGGTGGCTACGATAAGGGTCGAAAATGAGGAAACCGACCAAGTTAAGATCTGTCGTGGGGTCCGGCAGGGGTGTATCTTATCTCCGTTGCTTTTTAATGTCTACTCAGAGGCTGTGATGTCAAAAGCTCTTGAAAACCTTGAAGTGGGAATAGGAATCAAGGAATCAAAAAAAGAAGCGCTCGTGGCCCCGCGGTCTCAGTGTTCTGTAAACGATCACTGAGTTACGCAACTTTCACTATGCCTGGTCCTCGGATGGGTGACCACTTTGTGGCATTTACATTTGCGAGCGTTTCCGTGCTTCGGAAGGCACGTTAAGCCGTTAGTCCCGGTTGCCAGTAAAATGGCAGTCGTTAAGCCTGGTTGAAGGCCTTATGGCTTGAAAAAATTCAACAGCAGGAAGCCACAACCTGCGTCTGTCTATTTCAACACGGCAATGGGTTCACCACCTATTACCTGGGCACAGGAATCCACACGGTGAAAAGTGGGCATATAATATGCCTCTGCCACCCCTTCGGGGATAAGGCGTGATGGATATTTATTTATTTATTTAGTACAGCGAGGAAGCCGGTTTGTCGATAAACATAAGCAAGTCCAAGTTCATGGTAGTCTCAAGAAACTCGGATTTGAGTTCAAGCGTATCTGTAGCTGGGAAACAACTAGAGCGAGTACGACAGTACAAGTATTTGGGGGTTTGGGTAAATGAAGCATGGGTATCTGTTCAAGAAATCAAGACCCGGATAGAAATTGCACGAGCCTCTTTTAATAAAATAAGGAAAGTTCTTTGCTGTCGTCAACTGAGTATAAAGCTCTGAGTCAGGCTACTCATGTGCTATGTCTGGCCTATCGTCATGTATGGTTGCGAAACGTGGACCCTGAAAGAGGACACTACAAGACGCATTAGTTGGACGCAAAGGGTCAGGAACGAAACCGTGCTTCAGCGCGTTCATATGTCCCGAAAAATGTTGCCTTCTATCAAAAAGCGTAGGATAGAACATCTCGGCCACGTGCTCAGGAATAATAGATACATACTGCTGCAGTTGATAATGATAGGCAAAGTGGTAGGAAAGAGACGTGCTGGGCGAAGAAAGAAGTCATGGCTGCGGAATATCCGGGAGTGGACCGGTATTTCCTCCGTCGAACAGCTGTTCCGGCTGGCTGCTGATAGAAATGAATACAGGAAGCTAACGGCCATCCTTCAGTATTGAAGAGGCACTGGAAGAAGAAGAAGAACATTTTGACAGCTAAAAATAGCGATTCTGGTTCTATTCTACTGATTGTCAATAGTAGACTCGGCCCCCTGTTCGCTGCGTTAAGCTTTTACGAGCGTTTCTGTACTTTGAAAGACACGTTAATTTGTTGGTCCCGGTTACTAGTAACATGTTAGTCGTGAAGCTTAACTAGATAAATCTCAATAGCACATAGTTTTAACACGGTAATAAATACTTAATATCCTATGTCCCCTGAATGGGACAGAGGGTGTCCACAGTGATCCTCCATCCCATTCGGTATTAGGCTTCGCGTTTCATCTCACGCCAGATCTATCCGATGTTTTTCGCCTCGTCTGCCACTGAGGGTCTTCAGTTTGTGTGCTTGTGATTCAATTCCAGCGCTTGCCTAGGGACATGTTTTCGTAATTAATCCAAAGGGTGTGACCAATCCACTTACACTTGCGGCACTTTATCTTCTGGACGATTGGCGATTTATGGCAGTATTCCAAGTATTATATGTTAGAAATATTCTCGGGCCAGAAGATACCGAGTATTTGGCGCAGATAGTTGTTAACAAGATCTGGAGCTGGCGCGAGATAACTGTATTGCCCTTTTAGCAGTTTTACACTCGAATAGCAGTACGGATCCCACGTTAGAGCCGAATATCTAAGACGTAGTCCGAGTCACGTAGGCATCAAAACTTACAAAAGTGGCGTGGGCGTATTATTATACTACTGTACTATTGTATAAGTAGTAGTAGTAAGTAGGTAGTACCTACGTTTACAACTCTGATTGCAAAAATAGGTGTGTTTTTATGTATGTATTGATTGCACAGATTGACGCCATTCTCTATCAAGGAAATATAGTTAATCTTTAGATGGTGATGTAAGTACCTAATCATTATTATAACTTAATGTATTTCGTGAATCAGTACCTAATCTGCAATCATGCGGTGGTGGACGTGTCTATTACTTTTGTATGTCTCAACAGTGGAGAGTAAACCTGAAAAAGGCGAATGGAAGGTTGTGAATATAAAACAAGGACCGGTGCGCGGGTACCAGGACACCAGCGGTGAACTATGGACCTTCCATAACATTCCCTATGCAACAGCTCCCACGGGCAAGGATAAATTTAAGGCAAGTACTATTAATAAATTGCTTTCTTTGGTAATAATTATAAATATTGTGGGACACTTTTTACACAACGCTATCTAGCCCAATCTAACCTATAAGCTTGTATTATGTGATCTAGAGTTATAGACAACTGATATACTTTTATATTTCAAAATGTATACATTTTATACATAGGAAACACCCAAACTCCTAAACCAACATTTGTGGATCACACAAATATTTACTCTGACCAGGGAATCGAACGCGGGACATCAGCGCGGCAGTCGCATACACTACCACTGCGATATCGAAGCTGTCATGGGATGGGTACATTATGCAGAGATTACTGGGATATGTAGTTTTTTAACGTGGGACAATTTCTATGGATGTTATGCTGGAATAGAACCGACTAAAACCACTAAGAAATGTACCAGTAATGTACCAATAAGCTATCTATAGCTCGGTGGGTTATTCTGGGTGCGGTTTCAATCCCACGGTGGAGACTGCCTCGGTGGCGCAGTGGTAGTGTATGCGACAGCCGCGACTGAGGTCCAGGATTCGATAACAGGGTCGAAAAAAAATATTTGTGTGGATCCACAAATGTTTGTTTCGGAGTTTGGGTGTTTCCTACGTATAATATGTATGTATTGCGAAATATATAAGTATGTTCATCAGTCGTCTAGATCCCATAACACAAGCTTATATTAGCTTAATTTGGGATAGACGGCGCTGTGTAAAAAAAAATGTCCCACAAAATCTAGCAAAAAAAAATCCCCTTCTGTAAATAAGGCGTAACGCCCATCCACCCGCCGTACCCATGACCCCGGTTACTGGGGCCGGAGGTTCTGGGCGAAGATAAGTCTGCGATAGCCCAGATATGTGGATATCAAGTGTTTGACCATTTTGATTTCCCCGTAGGAGAGTTAATGGTCACTATAAAAAATAGTAGGAAAATGGAGCTGCACCGGCGAAATGACTCGGAAAATCGTCAGTAACAATAAATCAAACTTTAGGATAATTTTAAAGATAATCACATAACATAATAACTTGTTTAGATATCTATGGTCAGCATTTATAACTCCAACGGGTGGGGCGACATTTTCTTTGTTTGCTTTGTCTTTATTTCGAATTGTAAAATCCATACTATTATTATAAATATGAATGTAAGTTTCTTTGTTACACTTTCACGCGAAACCTGCTTAACCGATCATCATGAAACTTTGTACACATATTTTTGGAGATATTTGAAAGTAACATAGGATACTTAAAAAAAAAAACAGAATTGGTTCAATGTCTCAAAATTTTGAACTCTCAAGACGTGTTCATTAAACAGAGAGATTTGTTCTGGGTGGAAATAGAACCCACGAACTTCGGGTTAGACCTTTATGATGTTTACAAAAATAAAAAATGTAAGCATAGCGACGCATTCGTAAATGTGATCCTGATGTGAAGGGGCAACGTATTTATTTTCATGGACATTATTTAGTCATTGTTTCTACAGTAGGTTGATAAACTATAAACGCACATATTTTTCAATTTCAGGCACCTCTTACCCCTCCAACATGGACAGAGCCATATGAAGCAATCAATAAAGGCATTGTATGCCCTCAAATTACAAATTTTCTGGTACCTGAGGGCACAAAGATGCAAGAAGATTGTCTTGTAGCAAATATTTATGTGCCAATAACAGAAAAGGGCAATCTTTCAGTCCTGATAATTGTTCACGGAGGAGCCTTTTTAGGCGGGTTTGGTGATATGGTGCAAACCAAAAAAAGAATGGATAACAAAGATACTATCATTGTCAACTTTAACTATCGTCTCAGTATACATGGCTTTCTTTGTCTAGGAACAAAAGATATACCTGGTAACGCTGGCATGAAGGATCAAGTAGCATTGCTTCGCTGGGTACAAGAAAACATTGCTGGTTTTGGAGGAAACCCAAATGACGTAACACTATCAGGTTATAGTGCTGGTTCAGCTTCCGTAGATCTTTTAATGATATCAAAAGCAGCAAAAGGATTATTCCACAAAGTTATACCTGAAAGTGGTGCTAGTCTGGCGGCTTTTACAGTTCAAACAGATCCTCTATTTAATGCCAAGAAACATGCAAAAACATTAAATTTTACGAATGTGGACGACATTTTGGCTTTGGAAGACTTTTATAAATCACTGTCTTACGAAACATTAACAGCATATGGGTTTTTAACTAACACTGATTCCACTTATACATTTTCACCTTGTGTGGAGAACGATACTGGAGACGAGGCTTTTCTTACGGAATCTCCCTTAACAATACTGAAAAAGGGCGACTACCAAAAAGTTCCAGTATTGTATGGCTTCACTGATATGGAGGGTTTGCTGCGAATAGACTTGTTTGATTTAGGGTGGAAAGACATGATGAACAAAAAGTTTTCAGACTTCTTACCAGCAGATTTGACTTTCGAAACTGAAGCTGAAAAAGAAGCTGTCGCAACTAAAATAAAAGAATTTTACTTTGGAGACCAACCTGTTAGTGAAGAGAATATTTTAGGTTATGTAGATTTCTTTTCAGACATTTTCTTTACTCATTCTTCACTTTGGGCAGTAAAATTACAAGTTGAAGCCGGTCATAATCAAGTGTATTTATATGAATATTCTTTTGTGGATAATGATACTGATGTAGTACCTCACACTAATATACGTGGAGCTACTCACTGTGCTCAAACAATGGCTCTAGCTGATGGTAAAAATTTCACATATTTCGAAGAAGATGATATATCTGAGGAGTATAAAAATATGAAACAAATTGTCCGTGAAATTTGGCACAACTTCATAACTACGGGGTAAGTTTTAATTTAATTGTAAGTAACAAAACAAAAAAACATAATATTTAACTTTAATAATTTACAAAAAATTCAACTTTCATTATATATAATGGCTACTGCATTCTACTAATATTATAAACGCAAAAGTTTTTTAGGAATGGATGGATGATTGTTACTTTATCACGCAAAATCTACTTAATGGATTTTTAAACTTTACAATAATTTATTTAGTTTATTTATTATTTATTTATTTATTTATTATATTCTTTATTGTACGCCAAGTTAGTACTACAATTTAGAAATGTTATACAAAATAGCAGTACAATATCGCTTAAAGCAATTTCTGCCAGGCAACCTTTGGATGGAAAAGAATATTGGTAGGAGCGAACTGGTAGTTGTTGGCGTCAAATTTATAATATAGGTACATTCCTATATACAATAAATTACTTTCTACAAAACATTATATAAATATATATAGATATAGAAAGAAGTAGACAAAATACACAAATGTAAATTTATGAACTATATACATAAATACAAATATAGAAATAAATAAAAATAAAATAAATAAATATCCATCACGCCTTATCCCCGAAGGGGTGGCAGAGGCATATTATATGCCCACTTTTCACCGTGTGGATTCCTGTCCCACGTAATAGGTGGTGAGCCCATTGCCGTGTTGAAATAGACAGACGCAGGTTGTGGCTACCTGCTGTTGAAATTTTTTAAGCCGCCTATAAGGCCTTCAACGAGGCTTAACGACTGCCATTTTACTGGCAACCGGGACCAACGGCTTAACGTGCCTTTAGAAGCACGGAAACGCTCGCAAAATGTAAATGCCACAAAGTGGTCACCCATCCGACGACCAGCCATAGTGAAAGTTGCGTACCTCAGTGATCGTTTACCGAACACTGAGACCGCGGGGCCACGTGCGAGAAATACATTTATGTATTAAAATGTTTATACGTTTAAATGTGTTAAATAACTTTATAATATTGGAAGATTTTAACAATTATTAGTCAAGTAATAATTTTTAACATTAGTTTTAAAACTTTGTTACGTCTCAGCTCGTCTAATTTGAAGTGGCAACCTATTCCACAAGCGAACTGCTGTAACACTTGAATGGTCTAAAAATTTTGTGGAATGCGGTGGCATTTTTAATTCTAAGTTTTCCGATGACCTCAAACATCTGTCATGTATCATGAAGGAACTTAAAACGTTCTTTTAAATAGGAAAGTGTAGAGGGGTTATACAGAATATTATATAATAAGGATAGAATATGAGTATTCCGGCGAAGTCGTATAGGTAACCACTTGAGCTGTGTTCGAAACTGAGAAACGTGATCATACTTGCGCAAGCCAAATATAAATCATATGCAAACATTTTGGAGACGCTCCAGTTTCTCGAATTGGTTCTCGGCGAGATCTAAGTAACTAGCATCTGCATAATCAAGTATTGGAAGAAGCAAGGACTTTGCAAGCGCAATTTTTGTAGGATTAGGAAGGAAACGTTGTAAACTTCTAATTGATCCTGCGGAGGCAAACATCTTCCTACTCAACTCCTGGAGTTGTGGACCCCATGATAAGTTGGAATCAATGATTATACCTAAATTTTTTACCTTATCACTAACAGCAATCGTAGCACCATCAAAAACAAACGGTGGAACCTGAGACCAATTTATTCTTGCCGTTGTACTAGGACTGCCTATTACAATGATCTGTGTTTTAGATGGATTGACTTGTAATCCATATGATCTACTCCATGACGTTATTCTAGACAAATCCTCATTGATAGTATCCACCGCTTCCGACAGTTGATCTATGGGAGCCTGTGTGTAAATTTGGAGATCGTCTGCATAGAGGTGGTAGGAAGAAAGTAGTTGATTTGAGATAGAGTTTATAAAAATTGCGAAGAGGAGGGGAGAGAGCACGCCACCCTGAGGTACGCCGACACTTGTATTGCACCAGCTAGAAATGTCATCTTCAATACATACTGGTTGACGGCGTCCACTCAGGTAACTACGAAACCACTCTATTTCCGTAGGAGATATGTTAAGAGAGCTGAGTATAGAAAGTAATACGTCAAAGTCTACAGTATTAAACGCATTACTAAAATCAAGGAGACATAGAACAGTTAATCTGCCATTCTCCATACCAGATCTAATATCGTCCGTAATATTTATCAAAGCTGTAACTGTACTGCGACCGGCTCGAAACCCTGACTGGAAAGGACTGAGGAGATATTTTTGCGGATAAATGAAGTGAATTGGATGTGGACAAGGCGTTCAAGTACTTTAGAGAGGAATGGTAGAATGGATATTGGACGGAAGTCTGTTAACAATTGGGGATTACATTTTTTTGGTAAAGGAATGATTATGGCATCTTTCCATGGTGATGGGAAAATGCCGCTAGCTATGGAATAGTTGAGGATGTAGCAAATGATGGGAAGAATTTCATCGATGATAGGAAGAATCATGTTCCGGCCCACACAGTCACTACCAACAGCCTTAGATGTAATAGCTATAATGCTCTTCTTAACATCACTAGCGGTAAATAGATCGAAGACAAAAGGTGAAGGGTTTGGGGTTGGAATTGTCGAAAGAAAATGTATGGTCTGTGCCTTCAGAGTCCTATCAAAATTGGTCATGGCAGTGAAGTGCTGGTTAAGAACCCCAATATTCAAATCTTTAGGATTTAACTCTTGCGTTTATTCCCAACCCCCAATGTCCTTAAAAATTTCCAGACCTTAGCTTACATATCAGAACTTGACGGATTTTTTTTTGTTCAAGTGTACCCGTGCTGAAGGGATCATCTCTTCCTGCTTGGCCTCCTGTAGGAGTGGACAGATCACCGCACATGTCATTAGGCCAGAAGGTGGAACTTCGCGGGGCTCTGCTAACAGAACGCTTCAACTTCTGGCAAGAAATCCACCAGAAATATTACAAAGAACCCATAGCACCTTTACATTCAGCGTCCAAACACCCATTGACCTAAATTATAAAATGTTAATAAAGGATTTTTTATCAAATAAAACTTGCATTTTGTCACAGTAATATTTCTTGAATTTTTATTAACTGAATTTCGTATCTACCTTTGATCGAAGCCCTTCGTCTTATAAGGGTTTATTTTTTGTAAGTACGAGTAAGTGTTTTGTTTAAATTTGATCAAAAAAATCAAGGTACAAAGCGCAAAAGAATTAAGTAAGTATGTCGATTTACTATTGTGTAATTAACATTTTATCTCTATTTTTTGTTATAATCATGACTTGTCTTCAACACCACTACACACAAACTGGATGAGAAATCATAACTAACTAACTAACTATCTTCTCGCTGTATCCCTGACGGGGTAGTCAGAGAGGACAGATCGCCAGGCTTCGCGATCCATGCATACTTCTTTCGCTTCTTCGAGATTCATCAATCGCTTCATACACGCACGTCTGGGTATCCGAGTACTTTTGACCTTTCCGTTTTTGAGCAATCTGCTCACGTGGTCTTCATATGTAAGTCTCGGCCTTCCCTGACTCCTTCTACCCTCTACTTTTGAACAATATATATTCTTCGTCAATCGTTCCTCACTCATTCGTTGGACGTGTCCAAACCAACGGAGCACGCCCTTTTCCAGCTTAACGCTGACACTTTCATTTAAACCTGCCATATTGCGTATCACTTCGTTACGTATTCGGTCGGCCAAGGTAACGCACAATTTTCGAAGTGATTGCATCTCCACAGCATTCAATTTACTTTCATGCATCTGCTGACATACCCAGGTTTCACTACCGTAAAGCAAAGTTTGCAATAGCACTGCGTTATGAATCGCCATTCGTGCTTCTTTTACGAGATATGAGATGATATGAAAAATCATGAATCAAAAATATGATATGACTAAAAAAGTTAGATTACACAAAGAGAATCAACCACTAAACTTAATTTCTTTGTGCTTTGTACATGAGGTTAATGCAGGTAAGAGTTCGTGCTGGATCCAAGTTCTATCTAGTGTCAAAGTAGGTAAGTCACAAATCCGTGATACTCGGTCAAGATATGGTTCATATCCAACTTAGATTCTAGATTAGATTAAATACAATTAGTCTACGTTAACAGTAGCCTAATGCAATACGTTGATTTGATTGAGATACTAGATTAAATGGATAAAGGTTTTCGTGAAATATCAAAGCATCTAGGTTCGATTTGTCGGTTGTCGATTTTAAATATAATATATCAGGCATTATATTTTTTTTATATACCTAGTAAACACTGAGGGTGTAAGCGGCCCACCAGGATGTCTGGGGCCCAACCGACCGATTGGTGAACCTGTTGAGTAACGGATGAGGCAACAACACAAGGGCCCACGGGGCCGACGTCTACGATTGACAAGCCGTAGAATAGATAGAATGCTGTTTTTAGCTGTCAAATTATTAGTAGACTATCAAAAATGCAACTGACAAGCGGCCACTGGCGTACGTGTTAGTAGAATTCTATCGACTGATCGATAGAAATCTATTGGAGTATGATTGTAGTAGACTACGTAAAACTGACATAATTGTACCGGTGGCTTTCTATTGAGCGACGATTTCGACACGATTGAAATAGCGTTGCGAGGTTAGACAGCAGTCGCTCTCAATAATGTTGAAAATAAAAGTGACCCCAGATTCCAAATCCATGTAAGGTTTGGAAGCAACTGGGAATTCACTAAGATGAAAAGAAGAAGACATAGCATATAAAGTCCGAAATAAACATTTGCTAATCTATACTTATATTATAGAACTGAAGAGTTTGTTTGTTTGGTTGATTGAACGCGCTAATCTCAGGAACTACTGGTCGAAATCGAAAAATTATTTTTGTGTTGGACAGACCCATTTATTATGTATTATCACGCTACTACCCTGGGGAGCGGAACAGTAATCTTAAATGTTAACAAATCGGGGATATCTTTAAGCATTCTTGTAAAAGCGACGGGATTAAATAGGTGCGACGGGAGTTGAAAGTATGTCACAGGCGAAGCCGGAGGGGTAACCTAGTCACACTATATACATGGGCGAGTTCCACTTATCACCCGCAACACCTATGACCGCGACCGCTGAAATTGTAGTTCCTCTAAAGTAAATGGGCCGCGGGCGTTGTGGTCGCACATCTTGAGCGCTGTAAGCCCGCTTGGGCTGTATTTTGTGAGCGAAGTGGGCGTCATGCGGTCGCGAACAGTGACGTCACGTATGATGTCATACAATCGCTCGCAACGACCAAGAGCCTTAGGTGGAACGATACATAGGGTGTTAAAATCGTTGCGGGCGTTTTGTGGAATGTATAAGTACGGAATATGTGATTCGAAATTAGAATGGCGAGTAGCTGCCGGGAACAACGGTAACGATGCTCTGTCTTAGTAAAGAGACAGCATCTAACAAGAAGTACGCTTTGCGATTCACAACGCAGTGCTATTTGGCGGTTAAAACTGAGTCTATCAGAATATGAAGATCTGTGACTAACACGTCAGGAATACAGCGTGTATATAGTTAATTTAGTTGAAATAACTAACCCGAAATTTCAATAAGCACAATCACTGCGCCTGCATTTATTTATAAGTAGTATATGATATTCATCCGTAGAAACACGTATAAAACACATCAGCTTATCTTAGCAAGGTCAAAAATAATTAATCAAATAAAATTATCAACTTTATCAACTGTTTTGTGAATCAGTGCTTATCCGATGCTACAGTAATGCGGTGGTTGACTTGTTTCATAATTTTATGCTTATCATTGGCGGAGGGTAAATTTAATAAAGGGGAATGGAAGAAACTCAAGATCAAACAAGGAGTAGTGCGTGGCTACCGGGATCCTAGTGGTGAACTATGGACCTTTTACAATATTCCTTATGCCACTGCACCGACAGATAAGGATAAATTTAAGGTAAGTACGACGGGTAATTTCTTAAGGAAACGTGCAGTGGTAAATTTGAAATGATAAGTAGTAATGAAAACTCTAAGGAGTCTAAGCGCCGAATGTGACGAAAACCAAAAGATCTTCAGTGGCATTCAAAAGCATCAAAATATTCGAAGTCAGTAATTAAAACTTTTTGCTTGTAAATAAAAAAACTCAATGTATGTTACTTCAAAGATTTTTTTCCTCATATCTTTAAATCTATAAAAAAATGAATCCCTATTTCCCTTGGTCACGCCATCACGCGTGAACGGCTGGACCGATTTGAAAAAATCTTTTTGTATTAGCCCATTTATTGAGGAAGGTTCTAAGCTATATATCATCACACCACTACACAGGACAGCGCAGCAGTAATCATAAATGTCAACAAATCGGGAAACTTTTATACATTTTTGGAAAAGTAATAAGCGACGGGATTAAATGGGTGCCACGGGGTTGAAAGTATGTTACGGACGAAGTCGGGCAGGTCAGCTAGTACATTATTAATAGCTTTATTTTCAAAATGAACTGGTTCTAATTGATAGCTTACTGATAAGGAGTATTGATCTATACTAATATTATAAAGAGGAAAGATTTGTAAGTTTGTTTGTAATGAAACTACTGGGCCGATTTTAAAAATTCTTTCACCATTAGATAGCTACATTATTTGTAAATAATATAGGCTAAATTGGATTTTCTCAAAGTTTAGGGTTCCGTACGAAATCTCTAATAGGTAAACTTCACCAAACGGGCGAAGCTGCGGGAATCAGCTATTTATTCATAAATCCGATGGTGCCGTTTTAGTTTTCATCAAAACTTTGACCAGGTTCTTTCAGTACATGTCGATCTACTTTTCACTATTTCTGATAGCTTCACCACATAATCCACCAAGCGGTAATGTGGTAGATTATTTTGAAAAATATGATGAAGATGTTATGATTTTATAAACAATTTAAAAATCCAATTATCCAGTAATCATGTAATTGAAATAATCTTTTGATTCGATTTTGGAATCTTTTATTTCATGCGCGTTAATCTTCCTGTCCTTCTTCATCGAATGAGACCCTCTTATACTGGAGCTTGATTAAGTACCTACTATAAAAGAAGAAGTGGCTATTTAAACTTTGCTTTTGATTGCAGGCACCTCTTCCTCCACCAACTTGGACAGAACCATTTGAAGCAGTTGATAAGTGTATTGTATGCCCCCAAATTCATAATTTTCTCTTACCTAAGAACGCAGTAATGGAAGAAAATTGTCTTGTGGCTAACATTTATGTTCCTGATACAAAACAGAAGAATCTATCTGTCTTGGTCTATGTTCACGGAGGCGGCTTTATAATAGGATACGGCGATATGTTTCAAGTCAAAAATCTTATGAAAAACAAGGATGTAATTGTAGTGAACTTTAACTATCGTCTCGGAATACATGGATTTCTTTGTCTTGGTACAGAAAATGTACCTGGAAATGCTGGTATGAAGGACCAAGTAGCGTTACTGCATTGGGTACAAGAAAACATCGCTTCTTTTGGTGGTAATCCTAACGACGTGACAATTCACGGTTCTAGTGCTGGCTCTGCATCAGTAGATCTTCTAATGATTTCAAAAGCAGCTGAAGGACTCTTCCATAAAGTTATAGCTGAAAGTGGTGCAAGCCTTGCAGCTTTTACAGTTCAACCAGATCCACTTCACAATGCTCAAGCCCATGCTGAAAAATTAAAGTTTACTGATGTGAATGACATTACTGCTCTAGAAAAGTTTTATCAAACCCTTTCCTACGAAACATTATCATCGGAAGCGTATTTAACTAATACTGACTCTACTTTTACCTTTTCACCATGTGTAGAGCACGATACAGGAGATGGAGTTTTTCTTACCGAATCTCCCTATTCTATACTAAAGACAGGCAACTACAAAAAGGTTCCATTGCTGTATGGTTTTGCAAACATGGAAGGACTGCTGCGTATAGACCTATTTGATGCAATGTGGAAAGATAAAATGAACGAGAAATTTTCAGATTTCTTACCAGCCGATTTGAAATTTAAGAATGAAGCTGAAAAAGAAACGGTGGCAAGTAAAGTAAAAGAATTTTACTTTGGTGACAAATCAGTGAGTGAAGATAATATTTTAGGTTATGTAGATTTCTTTTCAGACGTCTTCTTTACTCATTCATCACTTTGGGCAGTAAAATTACATGTTGAAGCGGGTCATAATGAAGTGTATTTGTATGAATATTCTTTTGTGGATAATGATACTGCTGTAGTACCGCACACTAATGTACGTGGAGCTACTCATTGCGCTCAAACAATGGCTCTAGTTGATGGGAAAAATCTAACATATCATGAAGAAGATGATAATATGTCAGAAGAGTTAAGAAAAATGAAGAAAATAGTCCGCAAAATGTGGCACAACTTCATAATTGCTGGGTAAGTTATGCTTACATGAACCGCCACAGTAATTTTACATACACTCTTTATAATTTAGGTTAATCAAAGCATACTCGACAGGAAATTCTCATTTTTAATTAGATCTCAATCGTAATAATATTTTAACTTTTGCTAATTTGTTGGCTATAAAAATATGCATGTTATTCAGTCGCTCCAAGTCAAAACACATAAAACTAACTATCTTCACGCTGTATCCCTGACGGGGTAGTCAGAGAGGACAGATCGCCAGGCTTCGCGATCCATGCATACTTCTTTCGCTTCTTCGAGATTCATCAATCGCTTCATACACGCACGTCTGGGTATCCGAGTACTTTTGACCTTTCCGTTTTTGAGCAATCTGCTCACGTGGTCTTCATATGTAAGTCTCGGCCTACCCTGACTCCTTCTACCCTCTACTTTTGAACAATATATATTCTTCGTCAATCGTTCCTCACTCATTCGTTGGACGTGTCCAAACCAACGGAGCACGCCCTTTTCCAGCTTAACGCTGACACTTTCATTCAAACCTGCCAAATTGCGTATCACTTCGTTACGTATTCGGCCAGCCAAGGTAACGCCGCACAACATTCGAAGTGATCGCATCTCCACAGCATTCAATTTACTTTCATGCATCTGCTGACATACCCAGGTTTCACTACCGTAAAGCAAAGTTGGCACTAGCACTGCGTTATGAATCGCCAGTCGTGCTTCTTTTACGATGCTTTGTCGCTTTACTAACTGGGACAAAGCACCGTTAACTTTGTTTCCGGCAGCTACTCGCCGTTCCACATCCGAATCACATCTTCCATCCACGCTAAACATACTTCCTAAATACACAATTTCATTCACTTGCTCTAGACGTTCCTGGTTTACCCTAATCTCGCATTTAGTTCTTACGTCACCTCTTTCAAATACTAGAACCTTAGTTTTACTTGCATTCAAGCGGAGACCCTTACTTTCACACCCCTCTTTCATATTAGTGACTAATGCCTGAAGGTCGGCTTCTGATGAGGCCATGAGCACCGCATCATCAGCGTACAGCAGACAGTTTACTGTAAAGTCACCCAAATTCACACCCATATTAAAATCTTTCAACTTCTGCAGGCAACTGTCCAGATACACTATGAACAGCCAGGCGGACATGACACATCCCTGTTTGACGCCTGTACAGACATCAAAAAGAGGTGACACATCCCCCCCTACTCGCACGCAAGCCTTACAGTCCCTATAAAGCGACTGTATTGCCCGCAGTAGCGAGCCGTCCACACCATATCCTGGCAGCAAGTCCCACAGCGTTTCTCTCACAACGTTATCAAATGCTTTCTCTAGATCCACAAAAGCGCAGAAAACCTTCTGGCTAAGAGACAGAAACTTTTCCGCGATCATGCGGAGAGAAAACACTTGATCCATGCAACCTCTTCCACGTCGGAATCCGCATTGAGCCTCCCATAAATACCTTTCAGACTTTTCTTGCATTCGTGCCGTTATAACCTTTGCATACACCTTACTAGCTAAGCTGACCAAGCTGATCGCCCTGTAGCTGGAGCAGTTTAGGCGCGAGCCTTTCCCTTTGTAAATAGGTACTACAACTGCTACTCGCCAGTCATCTGGGACCTCACCCGTCCGCCAGCACAAGTTGCATAACAGACATAGTGTGTCCCAGACACGCGACCCACCGTACTTGATCATCTCAGCAGTGACTCTGTCTTTTCCCGCAGCCTTACCACATTTCATACTTCTTATCGCTTGTTCTATTTCTTTCATACTAATGACTTCAATGACATCGGGATCCTGAGCATCGAAGTGAGCTCCACTTCCCGGTGTGGCATCTCTGTCTTTTCTTGCATACATCTTTCCATAATATTCACTCCATCTCTGCAGGACGTCACTTTGGTCTGTTAGGACGTCATTGTTAACACTAAGCACTTTATTCATACTGCAGATTGCCGAACAACTCCGGGTCTTGCCTACCTCTTTCCAGAAGAGCTTGGCATTATCCCGGAAATTGGACGACAACCTTTCATCCGCTTTCATTCTGCACCTTTCACGAGCTTCTTCTATAAGTGCCTTCGTGTTAACTTTCTGCAGCTTGTATCTCTCTTTCATATTAAAATCATTCTTCGAGGCTAAGTAGTCTAGCCATGCTTTCTTCTTCATTCGAACTGCTTCTTTCACTTCCTCATTCCACCATGCATCACGCTTATTACTACTGCCTCTTTTCGTTTCTCCACACACTTCCACAGCGGCATTTATCATACTATCCCTAAGGTTCTGCCATACACTTTCCACATTCTCACTGCTTACATTGACATTGCCAAGCTTTTCGGCTACCCTTTCATTATATTTATCCCTAATGGATGCATCCTGCAGCTTCCAGCTTTTGATGCTATAAGTCGGCTCAGGTTCAGGACACTCGGTACGATGACGCCAACCCGCGAACAGACCCCTAATCCTAGTTATGACTAGGTAGTGGTCTGATCCCAGCTCAGCGCCTCGATAAACCCTTGTGTCCATCACCTGTTTACGGAGCCGACTATCCATTAGGAATAGATCTATCATGCTTCTCTTTGACTTACATCTCCTCGTATACATATGAATTTGTTTGTGGTTGAACATTGTGTTCGCCACAAACAAATCCTTTTCCTTACAAAATGCCAGTATTAGCTTGCCAGCGTCGTTCACCCTTTTATCCCCATACTTCCCGAGTACCGACTCAAAACCATCGCGAGCGGTACCCACCCATCCATTCAAGTCTCCACATACTATAAGTCTTTCATTTCCTTCTATCACATTTAGAGCTTCTCTCATACTCTCCCAGAAGTCCTCTAGCTCACTCGCGTTCGACGAAGATACTGGCGCGTAAGCAGCTACCAGGAAAATCTTCGTCAAACCAAGTTTTACACGGATCCAGAGGATTCTAGGACCTATCAGTTTGTACTCATACATACCGGAGGCCAATCGCGAGGACAGCAAAATTCCAACCCCCCGACTGCCATGCTCGCTCTCTGGTACTCCAGACCAAAGCGCGAGCATCCCACCCGGGAGCTCCAAGACTTCGCTGCCCTTGCGCTTGGTCTCTGTCAAGCACACTGCATCTAACTTTCTCTCATTCATAACATCCATCAACTCATTCATCTTATCTGTCATTCCTCCCCTAACATTCCACGCAGCTACCCTGCACTCCATCCTCCACTTCCCGCCGTGTCGGGCCGCGCGTGTAGGGTGGCGGTCCCCTACGCCGCTCTGGCTCACACTTTTCGCACCAGCGGGGACGAACTGGTGCGCGTCGCCTCGGGGGCACGCCCTAGCAGTAATCGCCCTGGTGGCACTCGTGTTGGAGTAGAATTGCAGCCGTAGTTAGCAGGGATGGCGACGTGCACGCTTCTACTCTTCATCCCCATAAATAATACATAAATATACAAATAGAATAATAATAATAAAGAAAAATAATAATAACATGCGAGACACAGTCTGCCAGTAGTTTAATAATAATATATTAAAATGGCAGACGCCGTTTTCATCAATAGCTTAAATCATTATATGCCAATCCATTTAACCCAATAGTCCATTTCATAGTTATCACATTTTACAATAGTTTAACTCCAATTAGAGTTGATCCGTAGTACGTATTCCAATCTATGAGGTGATCCATTACCGTTCTTCTTCTATAAGGCGGGCGTGGCCTACCTGCAGTGGGGGTCCTATTCCATGTAAGATTAAAATTCTCAAAGGGACTCTGCGTGTTGGACCTATGTCCCCATGGGTATCTTCTTGGGCCCGGGTATCTTCATGAGAAAAAAAAATAAGATACCCGTGAAAAGAAGAAACATAAGAAATATTATGTACTAAACGAATTATGTTTTAAAAAAAGGATTTAGTGGTTGCCGCGTCGGGCACTGCACGGTAGGTTGGGAAGTGGTAACGATTCTAAGTGGGTTTTGGGTTTTGACGGGGTCATAAGATTTTCATTTTCATTATATACCTAAACATAACGTAATGCAATTACTGGCGATTAAAAAAGTGGCCATGAGTTTTATTGCTAGTCTGTCTGGGGCTTTACCTATTGCTTTGCGAATCTGGCAGTAAATGTATTTGTCATAAGTGTTACTTTGTGACCTACATGAATAAAGATATTTTTATTTCGTTTGATTTTAATATGTAGATAGATTCATTGCGGAAGACACAGGTATAAGCTTGTTTGAGAATTGTCAGAAAGAACGACAAAGCCATATTTTTTGTGTTTAATAAAGAATATAAAAATTTTTATGCACATTTTAAATCTTCAAAATGAACACGTGCAAACTCTACAAGGCTAAATTGTATGATTCATTAATATAAAGTCTAAGTACATATATATATACCATAGCTATATATTTTTTTGGACCAATATCAATGTCCTAACTTTTTCCCTGTAACTACATTATACATCTATTCTTAATATTATAAAGCTGAAGAGTTTGTTTGTTTGGTTGAACGTTCTAATCTCAGGTCCAAATTTAAAAAAATCAT
Organism: Thumatha senex; assembly: GCA_948477245.1. Taxonomy (NCBI): domain Eukaryota; kingdom Metazoa; phylum Arthropoda; class Insecta; order Lepidoptera; family Erebidae; genus Thumatha; species Thumatha senex. The sequence continues at coordinate 23,146,629 of OX419726.1, forward strand.
TTTGTGTAAGATGGACCTTTTATCGAGGAACGCCGTAGGCTAAAATATTATATCATCACGCTACTACCCTAGAGAGCGGATAAATAATCATGAATGTCAACAAATCTGGCAAATTATTATAAAATACATACATATAAATTATTATAAAAGTAATAAATGACAGGATTAAATGGGTGCGATGGGGGTTCGAAGTATGTCACGGGGTAAGCCGTGGGGAACAGCTAGTAACGTAATGAGGTCCCTGTAAATATTCTAGAGAATGACTCTCAAGTAATAAACTATAGCTCAATTTTCAAGGTCGCTTTTAACTTAGTTTTTGCTGTGTTGTTGAATAACGGACATTCTTGTAAATTGGTAACCTTTGAGTTCTTCAAAGGTTACCAATTATATAAATAGATGGTACTAGCATTGTACATGGATCATTTTGCTTTCAATAAAAATGTACATTTTAAGTAAGTAACCGTTACTTGCAACTGTTAAAATATTGACTAATAAAAGCATTTAAACCATTTGTTTTATGTAATATATATAATAGGCATATAATATGCCTCTGCCACCCCTTCGGGGATAAGGCGTGATGGATAAAATAAAAAAAAATATTTTATAGTTAATGTATTAATAGAAGGGGATGAAGAGTAGAAGCGTGTACGTCGCCATCCCTGCCAGCTACGGCTGCAATCCTACTCCAACACGAGTGCCACCAGGGCGAATTATGCTAGGGCGTGCCCCCGAGGCGACGCGCTCCAGTTCGTCCCCGCTGGTGCGAAAAGTGTGTGCCAGAGCGGCGTAGGGGACCGCCACCCTACACGCGCGGCCCGACACGGCGAGAAGTGGAGGATGGAGTGCAGGGTAGCTGCGTGGAATGTTAGGGGAGGAATGGCAGATAAGATGAATGAGTTGATGGATGTTATGAATGAGAGAAAGTTAGATGTAGTGTGCTTGACAGAGACCAAGCGCAAGGGCAGCGAAGTCGTGGAGCTCCCGGGTAGGGTGCTCGCGCTATGGTCTGGATTACCAGAGAGCGAGCATGGCAGTCGGGGTGTTGGAATTTTGTTGTCCTCGCGATTGGCCTCCGGTATGTATGAGTACAAACTGGTAGGTTCTAGAATCCTCTGGATCCGTCTAAAACTTAGTTTGACGAAGATTTTCCTGGTAGCTGCTTACGCGCCAGTATCTTCGTCGAACGCGAGTGAGCTAGAGGACTTCTGGGAGAGTATGAGAGAAGCTCTAAATGTGATAGAAGGAAATGAAAAACTTATAGTATGTGGAGACTTGAATGGATGGGTGGGTACCGCTCGCGATGGTTTTGAGTCGGTACTCGGGAAGTATGAAGATAAAAGGGTGAATGACGCTGGCAAGCTTATACTGTCATTTTGTAAGGAAAAGGATTTGTTTGTGGCGAACACAATGTTCAACCACAAACAAATTCATATGTATACAAGTAGATGTAAGTCAAAGAGAAGCATGATAGATCTATTCCTAATGGATAGTCGGCTCCGTAAACAGGTGATGGACACAAGGGTTTATCGAGGCGCTGAGCTAGGATCAGACCACTACCTAGTAATAACTAGGATAAGGGGTCTGTTCGCGGGTTGGCGTCATCGCATCGAGTGTCCTGAACCTGAGCCGACTCATAGCATCAAAAGCTGAAAGCTACAGGATGCATCCATTAGGGATAAATATAAAGAAAGGGTAGCCGAAAAGCTTGGCGACGTCAATGTTAGTAGTGAGAATGTGGAAAGTGTATGGCAGAACCTTAGGGATAGTATGGTAAATGCCGCTGTGGAAGTGTGTGGAGAAACGAGAAGAGGCAGTAGTAATAAGCGTGACGCATGGTGGAATGAGGAAGTGAAAGAAGCAGTTCGAATGAAGAAGAAAGCATGGCTAGACTACTTAGCCTCGCGGAATGATTTTAATATGAAAGAGAGATACAAGCTGCAAAAAGTTAACACGAAGGCACTGATAGAAGAAGCTCGTGAAAGGTGCAGAATGAAAGCGGATGAAAGGTTGACGTCCAATTTCAGGGATAATGCCAGGCTCTTCTGGAAAGAGGTAGGCAAGACCCGGAGTTGTTCGGCAATCTGCAGTATGAATAAAGTGCTTAGTGTTAACAATGACGTCCTATCAGACCAAACTGACGTCCTGCAGAGATGGAGTGAATATTATGGAAAGAAGTATGCAAGAAAAGACAGAGATGCCACATCGGGAAGTGGAGCTCACTTCGATGCTCCGGATCCCGATGTCATTGAAGCCATTAGTATGAAAGAAATTGAACAAGCGATAAGAAGTATGAAATGTGGTAAGGCTGCGGGAAAAGTCAGAGTTACTGCTGAGATGATCAAGTACGGTGGGTCGCGCGTCTGGGACACTCTGTCTGTTATGCAACTTGTGCTGGCGGACGGGTGAGGTCCCAGATGACTGGCGAATAGCAGTTGTAGTACCTATCTATAAAGGGAAAGGCTCGCGCCTAAACTGCTCCAGCTACAGGGCGATCAGCTTGGTCAGCTTAACTAGTAAGGTGTATGCAAAGATTATAACGGCAAGAATGCAAGAAAAGTCTGAAAGGTATTTATGGGAGGCTTAATGCGGATTCCGACGTGGAACTTGCATGGATCAAGTGTTTCTCTCCGCATGATAGCGGAGAAGTTTCTGGCTATTAGCCAGAGGGTTTTCTGCGCTTTTGTGGATCTGGAGAAAGCATTTGATAACGTTGTGAGGGAAACTCTGTGGGATTTGCTGTGGATATGGTGTGGACGGCTCACTGCTGCGGGCAATACAGTCGCTTTATAAGGACTGTAAGGCTTGCGTGCGAGTAGGGGGGGATGTGTCACCTCTTTTTGATGTCTGTACAGGCGTTAAACAGGGTTGTGTCATATCCGCCTGGCTGTTCATAGTGTATCTGGACAGTTGCCTGCAGAAGTTGAAAGATTGTGATATGGGTGTGAATTTGGGTGACTTTTCAGGTAACTGTCTGCTGTACGCTGATGATGCGGTGCTCATGGCCTCATCAGAAGCCGACCTTCGGGCATTAGTCACCAATATGAAAGAGGAGTGTGAAAATAAGGGTCTTCCCTTGAATGCAAGTAAGACTAAGGTTCTAGTATTTGAAAGAGATGACGTAAGAACTAAATGCGAGATTACGGTAAACCAGGAACGTCTAGAGCAAATGAATGAAATTGTGTATTTAGGAAGTATGTTTAGCGCGGATGGAAGATGTTATGATTCGGATGTAGAACGGCGAGTAGCTGCCGGAAACAGAGTTAACGGTGCTTTGTCCCAATTAGTAAAGCGACAAAGCATCGTAAAAGAAGCACGACTGGCGATTCATAACGCAGTGCTAGTGCCAACTTTGCTTTACGGTAGCGAAACCTGGGTATGTCAGCATGAAAGTAAATTGAATGCTGTGGAGATGCGATCACTTCGAAAATTGTGTGGCGTTACTTTGGCCGACGGAATACGTAACGAAGTGATACGCAATATGGCAGGTTTGAATGAAAGTGTCAGCGTTAAGCTGGAAAAGGGCGTGCTCCGTTGGTTTGGACACGTCCAACGAATGAGTAAGGAACGATTGACGAAGAATATATATTGTGCGAAAGCAGAGGGTAGAAGAGGTCAAGGTAGGCCGAGACTTACATATGAAGACCACGTGAGCTTGTTGCTCAAAAACGGAAAGGTCAAAAGTACTCGGATACCCAGACGTGCGTGTATGAAGCGATTGATGAATCTCGAAGAAGCGAAAGAAGTATGCATGGATCGCGAAGCCTGGCGATCTGTCCTCTCTGACTACCCCGTCAGGGATACAGCGCGAAGATAGTTAAGTTAAGTTATTAATAGAATACTATCGGACGCTCTGTTCCCGTGTTTCGCAGCTCTCATTCCTGTGGGAAGTTTTAGGTAGCCCGTAGGTTTTCCTTAAAATTTGAGCTAATACGGTACAGAACTTTATGATTTTTTGAAGTGTACACAAACGAACTTAATATTTTTATATAGTCGAAACTGGAACAAGTTAAAAAAAAAATGTTGCTTCGTGCTCTTCTTTTCTACATAAAACAAATTGGAAAAAAAAAACTAATTTTGTTGTATTTTTTTGTTTAAGTGCACCAGTACCAGACGGATCGTCTCTACCAGCATGGCCGGCAGTAGAAATGAATAGATCACCGCACATGTCTATAGGACAAAATGTGGAACTTCGAGGGGCACTACTGACAGAGAGATTCAATTTCTGGCAAAGCATCTACAAAAATTATTATAAAGAACCTGTACCGCCAACAGATATTACATCTAGACGGCACACTGAACTATAATAGACTGATATTAAACATATGAAATAAAAGAATGGTTTGCACTTCCTTGTGTATTTATTAAAAACTAACTTCAGATGGTTTAAAACTACTTTAAATGTAGTTATAAGTTGTCATGGAAACACTTATCAGTTAAATTCATGGTGTCGGTTTTTCGAGACGGTGTGCGCGCGCATCGTATAAAAAAACTAAAACTTCACAAATTAACTTAATTTTGTTTTTTTCATGCTTCATTTTAAGCAGTTATTTGGAGTATTTCTAATCAGGCGAAAATCCATTGTAAATCAATAATTTTAATTTTAATTTTTATTTGTCCTTATTCCTTTTTATTAATGGCGTAGGGTAAGTTCGTCTGTTCGCGTCCACTTAGTGGAGTTGGTAGGTGTGAGTAAGAAAATAAAAATGTTACAGTAGTCATTTAGAATTAAAAATGGATTTCACATATTCTGTATACAGTCTTGTTAAATTTACTATACAGTTTTGGACAAACCGTTTAATATATTAACAAATAAATAGACTAATAGCCAAAACATATGATTTTCCCAATTTGCGTCTATAAAATCCTGATTGCGACCACATGTGGACCAGTTTGCGTCCACCAACTTAGAAGAGATAAATATAAGAGAAAACTAATTTATCTTTAAAAAAAATGAGAGATTTTAGATGTGGTATTGTTGACAGGGACTAAGCAAGAGCGGCGATATCATACAGCTTCCGGGTGGAGTAAAACAGATTCACAAGAGCACAGTAAATCTGTGATCTTGTGGATCTGGAGAAGGCACTTTTTGTGTGTGACTAAAATGTGGACGCAATCTTTTCTTATGTCTCACATACAGGTACAGTTTGCGTCCAAATATGATTTTCTACATTTGTATCTATTTCTATAGTCGTTATAGTGGACGCAAAGAGGCTATTACAATGTGTATGTTAATAATAACGAAATCAATATAACACTCATAATGTTTGTCATGATTTGTCAATTAATAAAAACCATCCAAGTTAAAATTAGATAGACTAGATGGCGTTCATTGCGTATAAATTTGGTGGTGCAGTTCGCGTCCAGCGTTATTTTAACTGTTAATGAAATAAAATTTGAGCACAAACATCAATACTTTATTATATGGTTCATAATTAAGGTTTAGAAACGATAATGTATCCCGAAATTGAAATAAAGCCATTAAGACTTTCCCGTGAAACGTGCTGCTGCGCACTAATTTTTTTGCAAAATATCATACGATTGCAAGTATTTGTATTATACAAGATAATTTTTTACGTAATGGTGGTAACGCGCTCAAAGCTTTTATTTATATGCATATACCTACCACATATCTAAGCTTTAATAGAAATAACGTTCATTTTTGTTAATGACTCGGTATGGTTATTTCCCACTGTTTTTGAGGAGTGCCTCATCTTTTGGACGCGAACTAGGCGGCGGACGCGAACAGGCGACATTACCCTATGATGTAGACACGTGTTTCACCTACACACTTCGCATTATTAAGACAGTCACGTCAAAATTGCGTCGCCCGCCTGATGGTAAGCAAAGACGACAAACTGTGATTAGGGCCGCTATATTAACAAAAGGGTTTTTTTCTCATTTAAACCTTGTCAGTTTTTAATGAGAAAAAAAGTTAAGGCTTGGTATTCCTGCCGAGGCCACGCTTTTGAGTTTTTTATAACAATGCGAATCGTAGAAGAAAGGGTTTTTGATTCTGAAAAAGAGATATATGTTAGTTAAGGATATTTTTATCAGTGATATTTTACAGAAACCGAGTTAGTAGGGCTACGAGCGCTTTTTATATAATAATATGTTTTTACTTTATGTTAGTAGCCTTAAACAATGTATGACATTTCATGTAACTAATAATTAATTAGGCAGTTTGAGACTACCAGGACTTTAATTGGTCGTGCTAATTAGTGTCTAGCACTTAAAACCTTTTAGCCTTTTTGTTACCATCTTACTAAAAAGGCAACGGGTTCAAAATTTCTTACAAATTTAACATCTAAAAAATAGACACATTTTATTTAAATTTATTCGGCCCTTTAGACCCACCCCAGTTCCGTGCTTCGGAAGGCACGTTAAGCCGTTGGTACCGGTTGCCAGTGGAATGGCAGTCGTTAAAAAAAGTTGAAGGCCTTATGGGCGGTTTAAAAAATTTCAACAGCATGTCGCCACCGCCTGCGCCTGTCCATTCAACACGGCAATGGGCTCACCACCTGTTACGTGGGACAAAAATGCATACGGTGAAATATGGGCGTTTATTATGCCGCTGCCTACCCCTTCGGGGATAAAGGCGTGACAATATGTATGTATGTAATAATTAATTAATTAATAATAATGTAGCAATTATTACAAATAATATAATTTTAATTTAAGGCAAACTAAGTTTAGTCGACTGTTCTCACATAAATCCAAAGGAACAATGTAAGTGTAATTTTAATGTTGTAAGCAATACCTACGTTTTAAAAGAGCATTCATTGACTTTTTTGCGCTTTAGTGGATCTGAAGAAAGCATTTGATAAAGTTGTGAGAGAAACTCTGTGGTACTCGTCCGTGTGGCCTGGCTGGCCGTCTACACCATATCCGGGCAGAATATTGTGTGGACGGCCAGCTGCTGCTGGCGATACAGTCTCTTTATACGGACTGTAAAGCTTGGGTGCGACCAAGGGGGAGGTTGACCTGGCGCCACTTTTTGACTTCTGTTCGGGCGTCAAACGGGTCGTCGACGGTCCGCCTGGCTTTTCATAGTGTATCTAGATAGTTGTGCAAAAGTGTGGCTGCAAAAGTTAAAAGATTATGATGTGTGGTAAAATTGGAAATTTTACAGTACATTGTCTGTTGTACGCTGATGATGCGGTAGTGATGTTCTCATCAGAAGCCGACCTTCAGGCATTAGTCACTAATATAAAAGTAAAGGTCTTCGCTGATTGTAAACTAAGAATCGGGTATTTGAAAAAGAAAAAGTAAGAACTAAAAGCAAGATTTGGGTAAACCGGCAACGTTTAGAGCAATTGAATGAAATTGTGTACTTAAGGAGAATGTTCAGCGCGGACGGAAGATATGTTCTGTAAACAACGGTGACTAGCTGCCGAAGACAGGAACATAACATTATGATTTATTGATTTTAATAATGGTTGCGCCGGTATATGATAAAAGAATAGCCGCGTTATTTTTTCTATGTTGCATCGCTGATCTACATTTGTTTTTAATTAATTAGTTGTCGATACTCCCCCCCTTTCCCTTTATTCCATTTCTCTTTCGCACCTACCTTGTCTCGCATAAAGGAGGAGCGTGACAGCTGTATAACGCGCGCGCAAGTACCTACGCGCGCGCCGCTAGCTTCACGGGCAGCGGCCACATTTGAGGGCTGGCAGTCTGTTCCTACAACAGCGCGCGCGCGCCCGCATCAAACCTTTCGCAATAATCCCGCACCAACTATCGCAATAATTGTATTTTCCATGGATAAATAGTGTTTTCGTGCAAGGAAACCAGGAATTCAAGTCCAGGGACGCCCCCGGCAGCCTCCACCTCAGCATCTCGCAGCAAGCAGCAAGGTAGTGTGCATATTCCTAAAAGGTCGCCTATCTTAGAGTTGGCTAGCCGTGTTTCGTCGTGGTCGATTCTTTTACGTAGTGTTGTTTTTATTTGTCGATTTTTGAAAATCCTTCCTCGTCGCGAGTATGTTGCCACCTTTGACTTAAACAAGGCTGAATTAATCGTGCTTCGTGAACTTCAGCGATTTTATTCTTCGTCTGAAATTAGAAATTTGGAATTAAATAAGCCTTGTAGTCGCGCTTTTCAGCATTTGAAACCTTTTTTGAAGGATGGCCTCATTCGAGTTGGTGGTCGTTCGAGCCAGTCCGCATTACAGTACCATCAAATGCATCCTATAGTTCTCCCGCGTAAGGATCATATCGTTGATCTTTTAGTTGAATATCACCATAGTGTGAATTGTCACGCTGGTCCAGATTTATTAATGTCAATTCTGCGCCAGAAATACTGGATTCTCTCCGCACGCAATTTGATTCGTTCGATAGTTCATAGATGTATTCCGTGTATCAAACTTCGCCCGAAGTCAATCGCGCCCGAAATGGCCGATCATCGTCCTTGTCGTGTTGTTCAGGCTGCTAAACCGTTCGTACACACTGGTACCGATTACGCTGGCCCCTTCAGGGTAACAGTTTCTCGTGGTCATGGTATACTCTCCACGAAAGCTTATGTTTGTATTTTTGTTTGTATGACGACTCGCGCCGGTCTTATAGAATTAGCTGGTGATTAGAGCACGCCATGCTTCATGGCTGCATTTAAAAGATTTTTGTCGCGTCGGGGTTCCGTATCTCGAATGTATTCGGACAACGGTACGAATTACGTCGGAGCTCGTCGTAACCTTTCCGAACTACATAATTTTTTGCGTTCCAAACACTTTACGTTTGAAGAGCTGAGCACCGTGCTCACTCAAGTCGAGGCCGTAATGAATACGCGTCCTCTTTGTAGAACCTTGTCTAGTGATCCCTCGGAGCCGCTTGCACTGACTCCAGCTCACTTTTTGAATGTTACACCATTAAAATACTTACCCGCTTTTGAAATAGAGGAAGATCGACTTCATCTTCTCTCGCGTCATGCATTATTGGATAAACTCGTTCAATCGTTTTGGAAGCGTTGGAGGACAGACTATTTGCATACGCTACAGTCACGTAAGAAATGGAATACTCCATCGAACCCTATTACTGTCGTACCGTCGTAGTTATTTTAACTGAAAATACGGCTCCATTACATTGGCCTCTTGGGGTAGTAGAAGAAGTTTTCCCTTTGTCAAATGGGATCACCCGTACCCGTTCGCGTTAAAACCGCAACTGGTTCGTACTTGCGACCAGTTATTCGTCTTGCCTAATCAACAGTAACTTCAATAACAAATTTAGCTTGTTCGATGAGGTTTAGTTTAGTTTAGTTAAGTTCGATAGCATTTATTTATTTAGCAGCTAAAGCTTAGTAGCAACTGTATAGTCAGTTGTTCCTTTTTCGAAGGTAACCCTTCAAGCCTGGGGGAAATGGTTGCGCCGGTATATGATAAAAGAATAGCCGCGTTATTTTTTCTATGTTGCATCGCTGATCTACATTTGGTTTTAATTAATTAGTTGTCGATACTCCCCCCTTTCCCTTTATTCCATTTCTCTTTCGCACCTACCTTGTCTCGCATAAAGGAGGAGCGAGACAGCTGTATTACGCGCGCGCAAGTACCTACGCGCGCACACATTTTTGATCATTGATACTTGTACATAAAGTCTAAATTTGTTATTAAATATATCATCACAAACTCCTACTAATATTATAAACGCGAAAGTTTGTAAGTATGGATGTTTGTTACTTGCACGTAAAACTACTGAAAGGAATTTAAATAAACTTTACCTTTTTTTTCTGTGACTCACTGATTATGTCTTTCCTTTTTAATCATTTGCTATTACCTCGATGCGTTAGTTGTAAGGCCAGGGGATTGGGGTGATGTCGTAGTCGCCGGTGATAGCCTAGCAAACTGTTTTTAATTTCGTCCTTTACCATAACTATATATTATATATAATAGCTTATCTATCAGAATAACACATAGGCTACTTTTTATCCCGGGAACAAGTTCCTTTTGAAAACGGGAACGGAAAATCTTTATCACGCGAGCAGAGCCGCGGGCGTCAACTAGTATATCATAAACCTAAAATAAAATCCAACACAATAACAGAGATGTTCCATTTCAATTGCTACTGGCGTGCCAGCAGAAAATACATCGTCGATCTATCTTGGCGGGGACTGAGGAAGCGTTGTGGTGCCTACGCGACTTGGCTTACCGGCCCTTAAACAAGGATAATAAAATGGCAATAGGTTGGTTTATGTATTGAAGAACCGACGACGGCCGATGGAGCACACGAATTTTAGAGTAGATACGGCGAAGATGAGACCTTACTGTAAAGTGTCGGGCAACTCAACGGGCCGTGATCTTCAAGGTACTTGTGTATTAATATTTTTTTTTTTATACTATTTTTGTGGCGTCAAAATGCGTACAATAATAAGCATCATCATCAATACCTATTTTTTATTATTCTACGTCTACGTGCTTGCTAGTAGATTGCTTCAATGGGGAATAAAAACACAAAACTTTTATGTAGAGGGCGCTGTTACACAGAAAACGTTAAGTTTCATAGCAAAATCTTTAATCTGCTTTGTGTTGCATTTTTTTTTAAATGAAAACTTCTTTTGGCGCTCCGCACACAGATTTTTCCTTAGTTAGTAAATTAGGCTGATCCGTGACGCTCTGAGGTGAAAGGCTCGATCGGGTGAACTCGGGAACGCCGAGTGTACCCGAGCGAGAAAGATACAGTCAGCTGCTCTTCGCTGTTATGTCGCTGGTTTTAGTACCTATATTCAATGCATACGTAATAATTGTCTGTATTAAATTAATTGTTATAAATTAAAAATAAAATAAAATAAATATCCATCACGCCTTATCCCCGAAGGGGTGGCAGAGGCATATTATATGCCCACTTTTCACCGTGTGGATTCCTGTCCCACGTAATAGGTGGTGAGCCCATTGCCGTGTTGAAATAGACAGACGCAGGTTGTGGCTACCTGCTGTTGAAATTTTTTTAAGCCAAAATAAATAATAAATATTAATATAAATAAATATTAATAATTAATATTTTTTTTTTCCATTTTTTATTTTTTTTTTTAATTTTTTTTTTGTTATAAATTATTATTATAATCCAAATAATTGTCAACATATTTTTTATTACGTACCAATAACGTTATAAAAAATATATTGACAATTATTTGGTTTACATTGTGAGGTTAGTGTGTGTAGTTACCTAGCGGTTTATCGTGCTAATATTACCTATATATTGAAAACACATTATAAACATTATAAAAAAGTTTTCACTTCTGCCGTGTTACAACCTGTATTTTACCTGGCGAGTCGTTGAATATAAGAAGGAATTGAAAAAAAAAAGCCACATTTTAAAGCCACAAAGCGGCCCATTCTTTAATAAATATTTAAAAACGCGTATTTCTAATAAAATAGTATGTAGATTGACAGTTGCTTTATAACAAACGTTTAGCGCCCTCTACAATGAACTATTTAACAATTTTCTTCCCCCGCCATGATGATATCAAATCGGGTGTGAGGGGCCCCACCTATACCTCCGGGGCCCAAGCGACCGCACCTGTTGATTAAGAGGCGCGTTTGCGGGCGTGGGAATTTGTAATTGTACACCCACATTCATATTTGTTATTCACACAAACACATCACGCAGTATATTATACGTACCCTGGATTCGAATAAATGAACGGACAGTGTTTCGTACAAATATAATGTACATCGCGAGTTCGTCCTTACAGAATGTATATGAATGTCACAACAAACCGGCAATGTAACTTATCCATTTAGTTTTTGTTTTCCGATCTTTAGCTACGTAGTGGCGGACTGCTGTCACCGCGTACCTAAAAAGATGGGGCCAAAGTGTGTGCTTTTTGAGCCTAATGATAATTATGTGTTTATTTTTTTAAGATGTTGGTTAATATGGATTTTAAAAATGACCATTAACGTATATTTCAGATTAAAACTATCAAAATGATACAATTAAATGTCATCAAGATGTTCAGGGCCTTAACAAGCGGCGCTCCTGCCAAATGTTGACGAGGCTCCGTCGTTATAAAATACCCACGGGGTGACTTTAACTCCCATACCAGTGCCAGGTAGTACAATCGGTTGGTCCGACTAGGTACCGTCGTACAGCTGTGTCAAGTCTCCAAAGCCCAGGTGGTGCTGCTGGCCACCCGCGGCGTACTACAGTTACCCAAGTATACTATTCCGCGTACCATAAATAACCATCTCACGCAGTTTTACCGCCATGTCGTGCAAAATCTCGATATGAATCGTCGTGCCAGATGGTGACCGGTGCGGGTTCCCGGTGGTCACGCTCGGGAGATACAGGTTCCTTCTGTTCGGTGTGTCATTTACTGCATGTGTAGTGGAGGCGATGATTATGACACTACTCGTCGACAAACTATGACGGTCTTCACGACTATTTTGCTCTTACCCTGAACGACGAATGTGGCTTGTAGCCCTCCACCATCGCTATTGGTGCCAATACAATGCCTGAAATAGTGATCAGGCAATGCGAAGTACGGAAAATGTTACGGTTACTCAACACACGGCGCGGTGCGTGTTTTTTTGTTAAAGGTCCAGGTTGGTTCCAGGTTCTGAATCTGAATTGTAAACTGACATTTGATACAGACGCAACACATATCGCACGTTTATTTAGTTTACCCGCGATATATTCTGTAATACACCAACAATACCTTGTCGATGCTTAAATGAGGGATCAACGCTCGGACCTTGTTGAATATTCAAACATCAAACCGTCTCTATTCCAATCACAAATTCATTAAACACTCAGAAATTTCTTCTAAAGGTTTGTGTTGACCTGGGACTAACGCTCAGATGACGTTGAACATTCTAACTTTGAAGCCGCACCTATTTCATACAGAAATTTATCAAATAATCAAAAATATTTTATGGTTTCATTTGCAACCGGGACTAACGCACGGAAGACGTTGAACACTCAAACATCGAACCGGCATCTATTTCAATCACAAATTTATAAAATATACTTAGAAGAAACGGAAGAGTTTGACTTGCAAACGGGACCAACGCGCAGATAATGTTGATCATTCAAACTTTGAAACCCCTATGTCAAAAACAAGTTCATTAAAAACTTATTTTATTCATTAGAATTCGATAAGGTTTCGGTTGCCACCGGGGCTAACGCTCGGATGACGTTAAACATTCCAACCATCGAACCAGCATCTTTTCCAATCACAAATTCATTAAGTTCTCAGAAATTCATATTTTATATACTACTCGGGACTTTAAAGAAAGTTTTAAACATTCTCAGAAATTCGTCAAGGTTTCGGTCGCAACCGAGACTAATGCTAGGATGACGTTGAAAATTCAAACATCGAACCTCTACTCCTAATAAAAATTAATCAAATACTTAGTTGCGTGGTTTTCGGTCGCAACCGGGACCAACGCTCGGATAGTGATAAACATTCAAACATCAAACCCGCATCTACTGCAACTACAAATTCATTAAAAAAATACTCCTTACTAATGAGGATAATTGAAGATTATGATTTTTAAAAAAATATTAATATAATATGACTTAATACATTAGGTACATACTCGTATGCGTAAATTATTTACTAGTTCAAACATTATAACTATTAGATTTCTGACACTCACAACCCACCCAAATTCAGTTCCAAGTTCAAAACATCTCGGAACAATTACACTGAATTTGTAGCGGTCACGTAATCTAATATAAATCTTATAAAGTGGAGGCTACTTTTCCATACTAAAATGTATGAACAAACTTCCGTAACAAAATAAGATATGTTTAGGCTTAGATTCTTGCTTTTAATTTGAATCAATAATTAAACTACTGTGGTAAATGAATTATCTATACTTTTGTCTCCAATTTTAACCAAAAATGTGTTCAATTATAACAACGATTTAGCTGACAGAGACTGTTTAGAATATTATTTTGTATTCTTGCCCATAGATGGCGTTATTTGTTATTACTGAGTCGCTCTATGGTTACGTGACCAGGTTGATTGTAAGCATATGTGAAAGTGCATTTACTGTGCGATTCCTATTGATATTTGCAATATAAGACGCTCTTATCCATTATAGTCAACTACGGATTGTGTTTTATTTATTGCACCTTCACCTTTGGATTTGGAATCGTGTACATGGTCCTTTTTCGAGCCGAATTGGCATAAAGGTGATTTTTGTGCAACTGTGACAGTCGATGTTGGTGACTAGCGCCCGCATCGTGTCAAAATATACTGAGCAGACCAGTATTGTGCTCTGTACTGCCCAGAAAGAAAATCCTAGCAAAGCAGTGGAGGATCCAGTGAAAGAGCTGGAGGGACTAACGAGCGGGAGAAGAATTATCGAGTAACGCCTATAGAGGGCGTCACGACTGCATTCGAGAACCACCGTCAGAGGGCGCCACTTTCGCATACATCGGTTGTCGCCAGAGGGCGCAACGACTGCATCTGTCAGCCGCTAGCAGAGGGCGCCACAACTACATCCGTAAGCCGCCAGCAGAGGACGCCACAACTGCATCAGTCAGCCGCCGGTAGAGGGCGCGACAGGTGACGTTGAATATCGGGAGTGAAACTGTGAGTACATTTACCTATCTTAAAACAGCTTTAAATAAGTGCAGTGAATTTCAACTTTATAAACAAGACAATATTAACTTAGTTATTTAGTAGATTAGTTTAGGACTTGTATAATTTTAAGTAAAAAGTGGTTGGGACAAGGAACCTATGCCGGATTTCTCTTTGATTTATAGTTCAAACACTTAGAAAATTCAGCCACAGTTGTAGACTTAGTGTAAAATTTGAACTTTGCAATTTGTTCTTAATAGAACTTAACAGTTTATTGTGGATTCTTAACTAGCAAGGATAAACATATCTATTTTTATATTTGTTTAAAGTTTTTGTTTGTAAATCTAATTTGAGAGTACTTATTTAAGATGGAAGCATTAATTTCTATACAAGAAAATGTTAGGGCAAATATATTGAAGGCAAAGACCAACTTTAAAAAGTGTTCTAAAGATCGGCTTACTGTTTCTTATATACAAACACGTTTAGAGAGCTTAGAACAACAATGGCAATTGTTTTATACCACTAATGTAAAAATAATTAGCGAAATAAAAAGATCGGAATTACAAAGTTCCGATTATTATAAAAAGGATGTGTATGACGAAGTGGAGGAATTGTACATTCAATGGAAAAGTGATATGAAGGATATGTTACTTAAGTCTCCAGTACCTTGTGAGTCTAAGGAACTGAAGCATAGTTCTCATATTACTAAAGTGAAATTGCCTGAAGTTAAAATTCCTGTGTTTTCAGGGAAATATACAGATTGGTTAACATTTCGAGATTTATTTGTAGGTTTAATTCATAAGAACAGTAATCTCGATGATGCACAAAAATTATATTATTTAAAGGGTCATTTAATGGGAGAAGCTCAACAGTGGCGTAACTATACCATCTGGGGCCCGTGGCAAATTCTTTTGATGGGGCCCTATCAGTAAAAATCGTCAGGTTGTACTCAGTTTAATTTTAATAAACTTCGAGGTTTTCAGCGTACTCAATTACCACGTGTTATATGTCCATCACCATATGTCCCTCTGGAAATGGTCTGTAGTCCCCACGCTAGCCCAATGCGTATTGGAAACTTCACATTCATCACATTTTTTTTTGATAGATAAAACTTTATTTGACTGCCTTTGTGGCGCGGTGGGAGTGCATCCGACTGCTACGCAAGAGGTCGTGGGTTCGATTCCCACAAAGGATAAAACTTTGTGTGATGAGCACGATGGTTTATTCTGTGTCTGGGTGTTATTTATCTATAATATGTATGTATTTAGAAATTTTTAAGTATGTGTATCAGTTATCTGGTTACCATAGTACAAGCTCTGCTTAGTTTGGAATCAGATGGCGTTGTGTGAGTTGTCCCAACAATATTATTATATCATTATTTTTCTTCTTTTCACGGGTATCTTCTTTTTTTTATGAAGATACCCGGGCTTTTGGTAGGCGTACATGGGGACATACTGGTCCAACACGCAGAAGCCCTTTGAGAATTTTAATCTAAAAGGTAATGGGACTCCCACTACAGACAGTTCACGCCCGCCTTATGTAGAAGAACGATAGTGGACCACCTCCAATGGGAGTTAAACTATTGTACAATATGTTAACTACTAAATGGGCTATTGAGTTGAAGGTTAAATGGAGTATGTAACTAAAACTATGGATGAAGACGGCGTCTCCCATTTTAATTTATTATCTTTAAAATACTTGCCAACTCACTAGATGGGCCCCCTATACAATCGCCATAGGCATGATAAGCCTACAAGGCGACAGAGGGCAACACCGATGTGAGCGGCTTGGGGTGTCGAGCGGTGCGGCGCCGGTTTCACCTTCGCGGGACAGACCCGGAGCGGGTTTCCCCGTAGTTATGCCCTTGAAAATGACACTTCCACCCCGAGCATATAGCTCTGGCTCCCTCCCTCTGACCGACCAATTAAGGCAAGCCACAGTTGAGATTTGCTGCGCTCCCGGGTGTAACACTCTCACTGCTCTCCCGTTAGGCCATTAAATCCTAACCGGTGCAGAAGGGCAACAAAACTCTGAGGAATCGGGACCGATGTGTAGCCACACACATTCAGCTCGCCACAAGCTGCCCTGCGTATGTGAGCTTTACAATACCTTACTGAAACATTTTATATTATTATTATTATTAAGTATGTTAACATCTGCAGCATTACGGAGTTGCTTAAAAATGTAAATAAGTAACTCGCTGTACTAGGTGGTCTATGTGGAGTTTCCATTTTAAGAATTGATCTAGATAGATACCGAGATATTTTACATTGGCAACACTAGACACCAATTTACAATCGCAACTAGAGGATATTTCCATACAATTATATAATATAATAGCATACGTCTATTATGAGCGAAGGTTACGTAACAGGTTTTGTCAAGATTTAGTGTGAGTAAATTTAAAGAGAGCCATGTCATTGCCTTTGCGAGAGCGGCCTCTGCATGGATTTTTACCTCATCCCAGTTTGGCCCATGAACAAGAAACGCGGTATCGTCAGCATAAGCAAATACCCGACAGTTAAGTGACGATAACTCACATAGATCGTTTATATAGATAGTAAACAAGGTGGGGCCAAGGATACTTCCTTGCGGGACTCCGTAATCCAGAGGCTCTTCCGCACTAATTAATTATCAATTTTAACCTATTGGGTTCTGTTGCGTACACACAATTCCGCGTATTCCAACTTTTTCTAGCTTATTTACGAGAATAGAAACTGAAACGGTATCAAAGGCTTTGGAGATATCCATAAACACGCCCAGACACTTCTGACCCTTATCCATGAAATCTACCTCCTCAGAGACCAATGTTAATATAGCATCTTCTGCGGAAACATGTCGCCTGAAACCGTTTTGATTTGAAGATATGATGTTTTTGGAGTTCATGAAGTTCATTAGACGGTTGTTGATGACTCCCTTCAACACTTTCTATTTTGCTGGCAGAACTGAGATAGGTCTGTAATTACTGACGACATTCCCGTCTCCACTCGTATAAATCGGATGTACTATGGCATTTTTTAATATGTTGAGGAATACACCTGTTGCGAATGATAGGTTACATATGTGTGCAAGGAGTGGGATGAAAATGGCTGTGGAGATACCATCTATTCCCACCGCGCAGTCCCCACGAAGGTCTTTTATTATGGATTCAGTCTCTATGTAATCTACATCTAGGAGGTCCATAGAATCCCGCAAGTAATCCCCTGAGACATTGTTGTTAATAGCTGCAGATATAGGTAAGCTAGTGCATGCTTCTTTAATTGTATTTGCGAATTGTTCTCCTATTTTAGTAAAAAGTGATTAACGGCATTCACAGACATCATAGGGTTCTCTTTTATTTTCAGAAGTTGGGAGACAGGGGATGACATTTGTTTGCAATTTGTGATTGTTTTTATGGCATCCCACGTAGCCCGGATATTGTTTTTTGCTTTTTTAAGTAAATTTTGTTCATATTCTCGTTTTAAATTTTTTTATAAGTTATTGAGAAAATTACGATATCTAATATAAGTGATTTTTAGAGTAAAATTGGTGGGGTCATTGATTTGCCTTTTGTGCATTTTATCACGATTGCGAATACAGCGAATTAGACCCTGACTAATCCATGGTTTAATGTTTATCTTCCTACGTGGAATTTTATACGAGGTAGTGTGATTTTTTATTATATTGGATACGTGTGTTACCATGTATTCTGTGGCTATATTGGCGTCAGTAGCGCAAAAGACAGGGGCAAAACCAAAACATTTTATGTCGTCTTGAATAGCAATATAATAATTTTTTTTACGATACAGGTAAGAAGATTCAAGTGGATTCTTAAGTGACAGTGATATAATCGTAGGGCGATGATCAGTTATAAAACTCTCCAAGACTAAGGTAACGGACGATAAATGGGATCTAAGCACTACATGGTCGAGGCATCTATCTTCCCGTGTTGGATATGTATGTGTTGGTTTCATGGCATGTGACATTAGGAAATTTTGTAGTCATCTGATCTTTTATCAATGCTATTCAGTTTTATATCTATGTTTATATCACCTACGATACCGAAGGTTTTGTACGTGGTTAGGGATAGTAGGATATCATTAAGGCCATTGAAGAAATTGTCCGTATATCGATAAGAAGGTGATCTATATATACTTACTATCGCAATGTCTCTGCCTATTTTGCATACTAAGCAATTAAATTCCTTAATATCCTGAGGTTCCACAACCACTGTATGATTCAATCCCATCTTTACATAGATAACAGTGCCATCATTTTGATTTGATAAATTCGTTGTGTGGTAGGAGTGGTAGCCGTCTAGGATTGGTATGTTATCCGTTGTTAATAGCCAGCACTCGGTTAAAACTATCACCTCGCAATGAAATCTCAAATCAGCGAGAGTAGCATGTAATTGGTTGAAATTTTTATTTATGCTACGAATGTTTAAATGAAATATCGTAAAAGGGTTACCTAACTTTAAAATATAGTCTGCGCATTTATCCGTCGAGCAAATAAGAGACCGGTCAGCTTTGAATGTTTCAGGTTCTCCTGATATTGTATTCAGATTGTTAATCATTAAAATATGTTTGGCAGAAATAGCGGCATTGTAGTGTATTGGAGAATGAAACAGACATGCGACCCAGTGTCTTCTGTCCTTGAGATAGAACTAAGATAGTCATATAGTTATATACGTTACTTTTGTTAAATGTATGTTTATGTTGTATGTATGTGTGTAGGAACGTGTTAGTATATGTAAGATTTGTGTGTATATAAGTTAGATAGTTTACAGAACTTGAATAATTCTGTACGTTTCCATTGACGAGGAAATACTGTGTATTGATATTGAGAAAAACCTTAAGTAATATATGAATCCTACTCAATATAAGGCAAATAATAATTATAGCAAACCAAATGAATGGAAAAAAGTGACAGAGTGAACTTATCACAATGTACCAAATTAATAATAGCATGCTTAACCGTGTCTGAGGGTGATTACCCTTACCATCTTTATGTGAGGAATATGCCCGATGATGTACAAACGAGTAAAGTATCGATAAGAAACTGGATTGAGGACAACCCTCACAATATGAAGGCACAAACAAAAAAGGGGCTCCAGTTTCCGTCACTTCCACTGTTCTCGATTACGGTAGTAATCGTGTTAACGGCGGAAGAGGGGATGCTAATAATGTGCGGGCTACAGGAGGCTCCCATATACGATTGATTCTGGCAACCTATAAAAATACCCTACGGCTGTACGAGCGCCTCAATGAACTTGAGGTAGAACTGGCCCACCCATATTGAGTTTATGAATTTTAAAGTTTATGATGGCCCATATTGAAGAAAGGGAAGACTCCGAAGGAAACACACAAACCCTTGCGTCCACCTTTTTCGACCTTTTCTACTTTCGGAAAAGTGCTGGTAGGCACTCCACCGAAGCCGGCATAGGTTTTATGATGAATGACTTTGTTAGCAGCGTCGTGGAAGCAGCAGTGTGGGCTCGCGAAGCATACTAATACTGAAGCTCACCGATAGGTATTCCCGAACACCTCCAGTGTATTCCATTGTTTGCTGCGACCTCGGGAAGCAATGACGAGGCAGTTGAGGACGTGCATGAGGATATAGCTACAGCATTATACGATACTACTAAGGCTCACTACAACTTTGTTATGGGGGACTTTACCACCAAAGTGGTACTACAACAATGCGGTAAAATCGACCTTTATGGCGTGATGCACAGAGCTTATTTACGTTTTCGAGTTGCAGAGGCTCTTCTTAATGAATTCTTACTTTAATAAAAAGTCCCACGGAGAATAGATTTGGTGTAGCCCCGACAAGGTCACAAGGAACGAGATGGACTTCTTCATTTCGGACTTTTTAGAGATGTTTGTGTGATAAACAGGTTTAATATCGGAAGTACTCAACGACTTGACCGAGCATCTCTAAATTTTAATTTCCGCACCGAAAGGGCACGAATGATGAAGCATACTTTCTGATGTACTGCGCTCCAAATATATTTGGGGTAAGAAAATTTCAATAGGAACTTTAAAATAATTTCGATCAGCTGGTGTATTCCAATTGCTCCTTAGTCCGTTTTTGTTCAGTTCAGTATTAGGGACTCACATGAACAGCCTCCATGGTGACTTATTGTGGCTAAAACCGAGCACCTGCTTGACACTAAACATTTATGTCCATTGACATCGATTGTAATAAGACACACATTGCTGCTGCGTAAGCAAAGTTGCGGGAGATGCCCGGTGTAATTTGTGATGCAGCGTGTCGCGGCAGTGAAAAATCTGCGGTGGTTCTGCGGAGGAACTCTTGCATCCGCGGTCTCGCTACTAGGGATGTCGATGACCAAGCGAAGAGAGAGCGAGATGACCAGGCACCGTAAACACGACTCAGACAGACGCTCGGATGATGATGATTGTTAATATCGTTAACATTCGGGAGGGGGGGGGGGGGTTTGTACCCCCTAAACCTTGGCTACGCCCGTGGGTTATGTCATTATTGCCGATAGTTGTAAATCGCTATAAGGTTTTATAGGTTTTTTTTGATAATAACGGTTGTATTACGAGTAATTTATCATAGACTCGATAATGTGATATCTTATAGATACGCTATTGTCCTATTATTGTTGCTAGCTGCTACACAAACTGAACTAACTACACAGTAAGCATGAATTGCAACTAATCACATGAATTAATGAAAGATTACCAGCGAGTTACGCAATTGTTAAAGCAAAGTATTGTTAAGGAAGTAGGTTTAAGTGGATGGTGAATACCTAGATTTGACCCGGGACTTTTTTTGAAAGTACAAATAACTATAAGCTTACTTCCGAAACAACTCCACGCTAAAATTTCAATTATATTTTAAGTTTTGAAACATTTATAATTACAATTTTAGGGTTTGAGCTCTTAAAGTCTGAAGTTCTAATGATATTGGCAACAATACTGTTCATTATGACGATTCCATCCATGAGCACCTTCACAACTTTATGACCGTCGCAAAGGCATTTACTTCTAACCGGTATCCCCGAAGTGGCACAGGTCACCTCATTTCTCCTATGAGGAACATCCACATCTACACCTTATACACCTTGAACTACATACTACCTTTTCACCAAGTTTCTTTATGGAGGAACGCTACGTTTGCCTTTTGCGTGGTGAGTACCTCAGCCAGCCTAACGAGACGTTCCGTGAGTATGCTAAGATTATAGTTGAGAAACGAAATATTAAAAAAAGGGGGACCCCGTAAGACACGAAGTTACTAACGTCTTTAAAAAAAATAATAATGAATTCATTATAATGTAAAAAAAACAAGTCAAGAGAATACTCAGTGAAATTCTCTATGAAAAAAAAAAACACGCTTAATCGAACCCTGGCTTCCCGCCTGACAGACAAGCGGGGATGCTGACTACTGTACCACCGAACACCTAATAATTGTAAGTGAAATAGTGAATATGTATCTAAACTTTATAAAATTAAATTTACTTTTCAAGCTGGCTAAGGTGGCCAACTCCGAGACTACCAGGACTTTAATTGGTCGTGCTAATTAGTGTCTAACACATAAGACCTTTTAGCCTTTTTGTTACCACCTCACTAAAAAGGCCAGGGGTCAAAATTTCATCCAAATTTCACATCTAAAATAGACACATTTTATTTTAATAAATTTATTCGGCCCTTTAGACCCACCCCAGTTCCGTGCTTCGGAAGGCACATTAAGCCGTGTTGGTCCCGGTTGCTAATAAAACGGCAGTCGTTAAGCCAAGTTGAAGGCCTTATGGGCGGCTTAAAAAATTTCAACAGCAGGTCGATACAGCCTGCGCCTGTCCATTTCAACACGGCAATGGGCTCACCACCTGTTACGTGAGACAAAAATGCATACGGTGAAACGTGGGCGTTTAATATGCCTCTGCCTACCCATTCATAAAGGCGTGACAATATGTATGTATGAATGTAGTAGATAAATTAGTAGGTATCTACTTACTTATCTAGTCGTTATCAGGAACGGCTGATTCTTTTACAGTGAATTTTAATAATATTTTTATCATTGCAGTATTTAGTTAGTGCCATAATGTGGAGGTCGTTGATATTATTGTGTGTAGTGGTAATATGTTATGGTGAGGAAGGAGAATGGCGAGATGTAAAAACTTCTCAAGGCACAGTTCGCGGCCGTAAAGATCCTGAAGGACTATATATCTTCAACAATATACCTTATGCCACCGTTCCCAAAGGACCACTTAAGTTTAGTGTAAGTAAATAAAATAAATAAATATTGTTGGGACCACTCACACAACGCCATCTGATTCCAAACTAAGCAGAGTACTTGTACTATGATAACCAGATAACTGATAAACATACTTATATATTTCTAAATACATACATATTATAAATAAATAACACCCAGACACAGAATATACCATCGTGCTCATCACACAAAGTTGTATCCTGGGTGGGAATCGAACTAACGACCTCTTGCGTTGCAGTCGGATGCACTCCCACCGCGCCACAGAGGCAGTCAAGTACAAGTTTTAACTTTTTTGTATCAGTCATGATTTTATCCCCAAACGGGTGGCAGTAGCATTGTATACGCCCACATTTTACAGTGTGCATTTTCTGTCCCATGGAACAGATGGTGAGCCTATGAGCGACCTGCTGTTGAAAGTTTTAAGCTGCCCATGAGGCCTTTAACTTGGCTTAATGACTGCCAACTTTTTTTAACGACGGTCCACCTGAACCAAGTAGTCACCTATGTTCATTCCACAATCAAGCGTACACTGAAGAAAGCTCCTATCGGATCTTCTTGTTATATCGAAAAATTCCTCAGAGCGCAAACCATTGTCACAGTGCATTTATAAGATAAGTACTGTACCATTCTACAGGCGGTAGAACACTCTCTCTCAAGTCTCTCCTCATCGAGAAGTCATCGAAAATGGGCTTGACACCGCCCGCAAGAACTGGATGATAATTTTCATGTCTTGTCTTTCTACCGAGTCGAAAGGTCGAAGCTGGTATTCGGGTGCACCAGCCCATAAGCGACAGCAAATCTTGGTAGGGTTAATTTGGTCAACCCCAAACAGACATTTGAGAGTTCTACATCAACGGGAAATACTCTTTAAATTTTGATTCCCCTTAGAGTGCCGAGATACACGTTTTTTAGTGGTATAAACGGCCGTATTTCTTTAACGTTAATTTGGAAGTTTAATTTTTCCACAGTTTTAAGGAAGAGTAGACACGTTTCCGAGATAAAGGGTCTTAACAGACAGACCGAGGACAGGCAAAAAAGTGATCCTATAATAGATTCAGTATTTTCCTTTTGATGTACAGTTTACAGACGAAGACTATGATTCTTCTCCTGATTATTGATTACTTCTGGTATCAATTCAACATTGTATAAGAAACTATATCCAATTTTCAACACTCAACTTCGACGCTATGTTTTTTTGGATGTTCCGTAATCCACATATTTATTCTCTAAGCTCACCAATACGCTCTATATTATGAAGGGCTCGAGACCCCGCGGACTCAGTGCTCAGTAAATGATCACTGCGTTAAGCAATTTCGCTTTGGCTGGTTACAGATGGGTGACTGCTTTGTGGAATTTCCATTTACGAGCATGTCCGTGCATCGGAAGCACGTCAAGCCTTTGGTTCTGGTTGCCAATATTATGGCAGTCGTTAAGCCACGTCTTTATTACCGGCTTCAAAAATTTCAACAGTAGGTCGCCACAACCTGCGTCTGTCTATTTCAACACGGCAACCACCTATTCCGTGGTACAGGAATTCACACGGTGAAATGTGGGCGTATAGTATGCCTCTGTCACCCCTTCGGGGATAAGGCGTGATTGGTAAATGTAGTACAAAGTTATGTGTTTTATGAATTTATAAATTCTTACTTAAATATTTTTATTTCAGGCGCCTCTTCCACCACCCGCTTGGCTTCAAACTTTACAAACAGCGGACAAAATTACTATTGTATGTCCGCAAGCCAAGTCACCGTACTTCACCTTAGACGACAAAGTTATGCAAGAAGATTGCCTTATTGCAAACGTATATGTCCCAATAACGGATGAAAAAAAGCTTTCAGTCGTTGTTTACGTTCACGGAGGTGCTTTTGAATTGGGTTATGGGGATATGCTTTCACCCAAAGAATTTGTAAGAGATCACAATATTATTGTAGTAACGTTTAACTATAGATTGGGTGTTCATGGATTCCTGTGCCTAGGTACAGATGCAGCACCTGGTAATGCAGGGTTGAAAGACCAAGTGGCCTTACTTCAATGGGTCAATAAAAACATCGCAAGTTTTGGGGGCAATCCTCAAGAAGTAACGATAGCAGGCTATAGTGCTGGCTCGATGTCAGTAGATCTCTTGATGCTATCAAAATCTGCAAGAGGTTTATTTAATAAGGTTATTCAAGAAAGTGGGCCTAGCGTAGCATCCGCTGTAGTTCAAATAAATCCTTTAGAAGGAGCAAAATCACGTGCAAGAGAGTTAAACTTTACTGACGTCGATGATATTCATGCACTAGAATTTTTTTATAAAACTACTCCATTAGATGTGTTATTTGGTAGTACATTCTTTGATAGAACCGACGTTTCTTTGCCTTTTGGACCATGTGTGGAACGAAAAACCAGTTCAGCTTTTATTTCCGATACACCAGTTAGTATAATAAAGAAAGGAGATTTTAAAATGGTTCCCATATTATTAGGTTTCAGTGCCATGGAAGGTTTATTATGGATCGAAAAATTTGACCATTGGAAAAACAAAATGAATGCAAAGTTTTCAGACTTTCTGCCTGTTGATCTGAAGTTCAAAGATGATAATCAGAAACAAGAAGTTGCGAAATCCATTAAAAAGTTTTACTTTGGTGACCAACCTGTAAAAGAAGACAATATTCTTTCGTTTGTTGATTACTTTTCTGATGTATATTTTACATATGCTACTCTCAGGGTTGTTAAACTGTTGGCTGAGAATGGACACAAAGAGGCCTATTTATATGAGTACTCTTTTGTAGATGAACAGGTACCTTTTGTACCGCATACGAATGTACGTGGTGCGACACACTGCGCTCAAACAGACGCTATATTCGATGGAATCGGTTTTGAGGTTGGAGAAAGTAATAAGAGTATCTCTAAAGAATATGCTGAAATGAAAAAAAAAATGAGAGAACTGTGGAGTAATTTCGTGAAATATGGGTAAGTCTCATGTTATTAACGAAAAAAAAAAATTTATATGTGTAATTGATTAGTTTATGGCCAACAATGAAAGATCTTTTTAAATACTAAATTTATTTATGCTCTTCTTAGGCGCACAAATATTTGTAAAAATGATCTTTCAAGGCATATGGTCTCTCTGTTGTGGCTTAGATACGAGTACTAGTTTTGAAACATCTGACATCTGATGTTGTGTGCTACGTAATATAATTTCGGTGAACAGTATAAGTACTGTTCACCAAAAGTATTGCTACATTTAGAGGAGATGCAAATAATATTGAGATCACATGACCTTCGCAAACACATACTTCATAATTTTAATTACAGAAGATTAAATATCCATCACGCCTTATCCCCGAAGGGGTGGCAGAGGCATATTGTATGCCCACTTTTCACCGTATGGATTCCTGTCCCACGTAATAGGTGGTGAGCCCATTGCCGTGTTGAAATAGACAGACGCAGGTTGTGGCTACCTGCTGTTGAAATTTTTCAAGCCGCCCATAAGGCCTTCAACCAGGCTTAACGACTGTCATTTTACTGGCAACCGGGACCAACGGCTTAACGTGCCTTCCGAAGCACGGAAACGCTCGCAAATGTAAATGCCACAAAGTGGTCACCCATCGGAGGACCAGCCATAGTGAAAGTTGCGTAACTCAGTGATCGTTTACAGAACACTGAGACCGCAGGGCCACGAGCGCTTCACCGCAGATACAGAAGATAGACAAAATAATATTAATATTATTATTGTTTTAAATGTATATGTGGTTTTATATTGTGAGACATATATTGTTTTATCCCAACCATTGTAGAATTTATGAACTTATCATATGTTATGTTCTACCTGGAATACAGTATATAAAATAGGACTAGTCCGGGCGTTTTTTAGGTAATTTTGTCCTGACAGGTCCTGTTGTTCACTTCATTACAACTTTCTGTACATTGCACTAACCGATTTTCTCTTGGAAGTAAAGTTAATTTAAGTTTGACTTTCTCAGTCAGATTAAATACGTTTTTTGAAATTTTTATCTTCAGTATTTTTTATTTGTATTTACAGTAAACCTGTACCGGAAGGATCATCGTTTCCAACATGGCCGCCAGCCGGTGTAAACGGTTCTCCACACATGTCATTAGATCAGACAATACAGCTACGTGGTCCATTGCTGGAGTCTCGAACTCGATTCTGGGATAGTATCTACGAGAAATACTATAGAGCGCCCATGCCGCCACCGCCCCTACCACACACTGAACTCTGAGAACTAGAGAGAAGATCGTAAGAATTTACTTTGATTTTAAACTTAATCAGAACCATCAATTTTGCCAGTAAATACAAAATAGCTTGTTTTAAAAAGTGAGTTTAATAGCAAATGGATACTGCATAACTTATATGTATACTTACTATGTGAGCCATTCGTAAGGTAAATAAAATAAATATTATAAATATAATTACGATTTTTTTAAATTTAATAGTATATGACCTATAAGATTTTAAAGCACATTACTGCTGCTGCTGCGAGATGCTGAGGTGGAGGCTGCCGGGGACGTCCCCGGACTTGGATCCCTGGTTCCATTGCACGAAAACACTATTTATCAATGGAAAACACAACTATTGCGGAAAGTTGATGCAAGGACGCGCGCGGCCATTGCAGTTCTCATTTTTAGTGCGTCTTCGCTGCCTGTGTGTTGACAGAGCTGCGGTGGAGTTTTCTACCGCTAGATGGGCGGTAACACAGCTGTCTCGCTCTTCTCTTATGCGAGACAAGGTAGGTGCGAAAGAGAAATGGAATAAAGGGTTGAGAGGTGGGAGTGTAGACAACTAATTAATTAAAAACAAATGGAGATCGGCGATGCAACATAGAAAAAATAACGCGGCAACTTTCGAATCGTATACCGGCGCAACCATTTCCCCCCCGGCTTGAAGGGTTACCTTCAAAAAAGGAACAACTGACTATACAGTTGCCACTAAGCTTTAGCTGCTAACTAAACAAAATGCTATCGAACTAAACTAAACTAAACCTAATCGAACAAGCTAAATTTGTTATTGAAGTTACTGTTGATTAGGCAAAGGACAAAGACGAATAACTGGTCGCAAGTACGAACCAGTTGCGGTTTTAACGCGAACTATACGGGTGATCCCATTTGACAAAGGGAAAACTTCTTCTACTACCCCAAGAGGCCAATGTAATGGAGTCATATTTTCAGTTAAAATAACTACGACAGTACCGACAGTAATAGGGTTCGATGGAGTATTCCATTTCTGACGTGACTATAGAGCATGCAAATAGTCTGTCCTCCAACGCTTCCAAAACGATTGAACGAGTTTATCTAATAAGGCATGACGCGAGAGAAGATGAAGTCGATCTTCCTCTATTTCAAAAGCGGGTAAGTATTTTAACGGTGTAACATTCAAAAAGTGCGCTGGAGCTGACTCAGAGGGATCACTAGACTAGGTTCTACAAAGAGGACGCGTATTCATTACGGCCTCGACTTGAGTGAGCACGGTGCTCAGCTCTTCAAACGTGAGCATCTGTTCACCTATAACGCGAAAGACCAAGCTTAAAGTCACACTTGACTTTAAGCTTGGTCTATTTAATTCCAAATTTCTAATTACAGACGAAAAATAAAATCGCTGAAGTTCACGAAGCACGATTAACTCAGCCTTGTTTAAGTCAAAGGCGGTAACATGCTCGCGACGATGAAGGATTTTCAAAAATTTACAAATAAAAACAACACTACGTAAAAGAATCGACCACGATGAAACACGGCTAGCCAACTCTAAGATAGGCGATTTTTCGAGCGGTGCGGTAGTAACTAAAGAGGTTTTCTATTCCTTTGGCGGCGTGGACACAGTAGCGGGGTCGAAAGGACTAACAGGTCATTCATCAGGTGGGGCTTGGCACCAGGAAGAGCCATGGAACCACAACGGATGATCCAAAATCTGTGCAGGTGTTAACCCACGAGACAAACAATCGGCAGGGTAGTCCGTACCTGAGACTTGATAAAAGTTTTGCGGCGCCAATTCCGACTGAATTTTTGCCACCCTATTTGCGACAAATGTATCCCAACGATGGGGCGAAGAATGTGTCCAACACAAAGCGACGGTCGAGTCCGAGAATGCGAAAATTCTATCTATATTAATGCGGTTGCGACAACTAATAACAATCGAACTAATGAGCTGGTCTAGAACCAATATAGCGCACAGCTCGAGACGAGCGAGAGAGACTACCTTACTAGGGGCTACTTTAGATTTAGCGCTGATAAGGTGAAATGAAATGTCATCACCGTTACGAACGTGGAAGTACACAACACCCCCATACACTTTCTCACTAGCGTCAGCGAAACCTAAAACAGTTACAATACTATCATCTGAGATGCCAACATGGCGCGGTATTCTAATTTGCTCGAGCATAGGAAGTTTGGCTCTAAAGCGGTCTCACAATTTAATGATGAGGTCAGAAGGAGTGTCGTCCCAGTCACAGTTGGACAGCAAAAGTTCTTTTATGAGAAGCTTTGCGTACAAGACGACAGGTGCTACAAATACCATTACATCCCATATTCGTGCGACACATGACAATATGGTGCGCTTAGTGCAGGTTGACGGTGTAGGACAAACCTTCAAACTAAACATGTCGGACGAAGGTGCCCAACGCAAACCGAGAACCTTGTGCGTATCATTACTATCAAATTCCTTGACAGTCGACAAGCGATGCGACGGTGGAATCGAATCCAAGACCGTTTGCGAATTACTAATCCATTTTACGAGATCACAATGACCAGCCTTCATGAGATCAATTACTTCAGCCGCAGTTGCGACAGCTTGATCTTCGGTCTGCACAGAATAAATATAGTCATCCATGTACAGACCAGTTTCTACAGTCTCCTTAGCCTTCGGGTAACTGTCGCCCTCATCGGCGGAGAGCTGCTTGACAGTGCGAAGAGCGTGGAAGGGACTGGATTTAAGTCCAAAACAAACGCGATTAAATTCGTAAACCTGTAAAGGTTCCTGCGGCGAAAATCTATACAAAATGCGTTGAAATAGGCGATCTTATTCGCGAACACCAATACAAAGAAACAGTTGTCTAATGTCGGCTGAAAGCGCGACAGCGAATAAGCGAAAGTTAACTATAATTTCGAACAAATTACCTTGGAGATTTTGACCACTGTGCAAAATATCATTTACCGAAACATTCGAACTAGTTTTGGGGCTGCCATCTAAAACAACGCGCAACTTGGTGGTTAGTTTATCCTCGCGGACAACTCCATGGTGCGGTATGGTATACGAAGGAGCGTGCTTCGTCTCTTCGGTTTCGGGAGGCGCGGGTGAAATGAAACCTTTATCCAAATATTCTACTATTACGCTATCGTAAGCCTCCTTCACCTTTGGAGATGTCTGCATTTTCCGTTCTAAACAAAAGAAGCGTTTTTCGGCTGACTGAAACGAATCTCCAAGCGAATTAACATCACACTTAAAGGGGAGTGCGACGACATAACGACCATCACTATCGCGAGTAGTCGTGCGACTATAAAACTCTTCACAAAGTTTATCATCCGGGCCGACAATAGGAGGGACGTTCGCCTCTTCTATCTCCCAGAATTTACGGACAGCGGAGTCCAGCCGCTCGACGACGCAACAATATGACACTGTCGAGTTACAATCAAAACAAGCGGGTGCGGAACCAACAATAACAACGGGGTGCGATGCGTGACCTTGAACCTTATGCTGCAACAGGAGGTGCGGGAAAATCGAAGCGCCAACTAACAAATCAATATCTCCTGGAACGGCGTAAGTATCATCGGCCAAAGGCTAATCTCTAAAATTAGTCATTAATGAGGTATTGACTGCGACAGTCGGTAAAAGTTCGGTAACCTTATCGACGACTAGCGAATCCATCGAAAAACTAACATCAAAATCAAAACGCGAGTGGAATTTAATCCCTACAGAACCTTGAACGGCTTTAGTGGAACCCCCAATACCTTTCACAACATTACAGGCGGGGCGGTTATTTATATGCAAACCAAGACGACTACAACAATTTTTACTAATAAAATTACTTTGAGAAGCACTATCTAAAAGTGCGCGAACACTATGTCCCCTACCATGCGAATCGTAAACAACAACTCGAGCGGTTGCCAGAAGTACCGTAGTAGGGCTTGTGTACAAACTCGATAGCGAGCACAAAGCGAGCAGTGGCGCTGCCGTCACTAGGCGCGGACGGGGACGAAAACACGCGAGAGCGCTCCTAGTGGCCACTCAACGGCGCGGGCGGCTGTGACGTCACAGGGGGCGGACGGTTAGGCACGAAGTTCGCGCAGCCAGAATCGACGGACGAACTACCGGTCATGGCGGGTGCATTGCTAACTACAAGCGAATTATTACCATTAACGCGCGAGCTACCAACTGAGTTTAAATTGGACGCGGCATTACTGTTTTCGAAGTGTAATAATGAAAGGTGTTTACCATTACACTTGCGACAAAAATTATTCGAATTACAGAATGAAACATGATGTTTCTCACTGAGACAATTGATACATAAATTACTAGAACGAACAAATTTATAGCGATCGCTAGGAGTGAGTTTATTGAACTTCGAACATGTATAAAGTTGGTCATGGTGACCTTGACAGAAAGAACAATTTTTCGAATACAACACTTGCGATTGCGAAGTTGTGGGTTCAAAATTAACAAAAGAGTGCGTGGACTTCGTGGGCTTACTACTACTACTACGATTAGTCGGACTATTTTTCGCTACTCCATGGTATAACGAAGTTCGTTACAAAATTCGAATATGTTGACGAACGAACGTTTCTAAATCGTCGAACTTAGGTATTTGATGGCCACGTCTATCCATTTCAAATAAGCGAACGGTTTCGGAATCAAATTTCTTTAAACCGATATACAAAAACAAAAGTCACAGAGGTCATTGACCTTGACATTCTTTAGAGCGCGAACAAACAAACAAATCGCGAAAAAATTCGGTTATTTGTATGGGCGGTAATTTAGGTCGGTCCCGTTTCAGCAAATCAAAACTGGCTGGCCTGGGTTTCGAATCGGTGACTACTACGGGCACGGGCGCTTGCAATGACTTAGCGACACGTTTTATGCGACAAATTAAATCTTCGAAAGATGACATGGCGTCATAACTTAATAAGAAATCGGTATTTAATTTTAATTCAAGCAAGTTTTTTTTATCGAGAACATTTTCGAAATCTAAGCTCAAAGTATCTACGGTTTCGATCGAGGATAAAACAATTCTTTTAGTGATTCATCTACGATCCTCGATGAATAATCACAAATTAATTGCATACGCTTAAAAAGGCTGTCCTTCTTAGCGTGTAATAGTTTTAACAGTGGATCCGGAATCTCATTCGGAGGCAAAGTTAAAACAAAACAACTATAGCTACCTACAGTGCAAAACTAACGAACGATCAAAATGGAAGCGGTGACGAACAGCGAGACGCGACGCGAGCGAGCGTAGGTACTTGTGCGAGCGGACCTAGGTACCTACGCGCGTGGTCTACCTATTACTATGCGCACCGCTGAGACTACCAACTATTTAATACCTACCTATGCGAAAAACAGTAGGTAAGTATGCGTTTATTCCCTAATGGAATAAAACTATTATCTATGCGTTTATTCCCTATAGAATATAAACTATTACCTAATCTATGCGTTTATTCCGAATGGAATAAAAACTATAACCTATACCTATGCGTTTATTCCCTATGGAATAAAAACTATTACCTAATCTATGCGTTTATTCCGAATGGAATAAAAACTATAACCTATACCTATGCGTTTATTCTCTATGGAATAAAAACTATTACCTATTCTATGCGGTTATTCCGAATGGAATAAAAACTATAACCTATACCTATGCGTTTATTCCCTATGGAATAAAAACTTGTAGGGGGTGCGACCTGCGTGGTACCTAATGGGGTTCGTTACGCTACTAATATAAAACCACTTTAGTAACTTTAAAGATTTATTGCTAAGTTTACAGTAAAGGATATGCTAAGCTATTGCTAAAACTAGTAAAAGATTGAAATGAATGCACCCGGTCGCTTTCCGTTATGCACTGAGCTCGCGGCGCACTTAGTGCGGCCGTATCGTATCGCTGGGTCGGCAAAAACGTGATCGATGGCAATTATTGCCTCGAACATGCTCCCGACCGGAAGAGAAGAGATGATGAGATAAGCTTTATAAAATAAAGAGTTACGTGAGTGTGGACTTAAACGCTAAAGAGTTAGGACAAAGTTTGATGATAGATGATTGACAAGATGATAAAACAATTAAGTATATCTAAAATACATCTATGATATTTGTTTAAACGGGTGAATCATCAACGGAGAACACCGATTTCTTTTTGGCTAAGGGAGACGTTGACATGTCTCGCCTCTTTAAACGTAAACTAGACCACTTTGTAGAAAAATAAGATACGCGCGCACTGTCACTTACACTTGGCCCCTGCTCGGACAGGGGTTGAATTCGCGCACTTGCACTAGAACTAGAGCCTTGCTCTTGCTCAGATCGATTTATGCACACACTCACACTTGCTGGAACGTTCTCGTTTCGCCCTTGGATGGACGAACCACGGCTTCGCTGACACCTTCTTCTCAGAAACCACAGGACCGCTGCGATAGCTGCTGTTAATAGACTATACGACAACGCATACTGATGTACGTCATGTGTCGTTAAGTTCCCTGTTTGTTGGGTTGCTTCTTTCAGAGATATTATTTGTTCACCGAGATGGTTTAGCGAATCGTTAATCGGTGTAATATCCTCGTTGACCTTATAGTCTTGGAAATTTTGGATAGGTAGCGTAAGATTACTGATCAAACGATTTATTGGGCTTAATTTAGTTTCGATTATATTTGGCTTAAGATTGAGTATGTTCTCTAGTTGCTGATGAGAATAAAGAGTCACGTCATTACCCTTTACAATGCATTGCTTAGTTAGTTGAATAAGTCCAGCCTTGCTGACTTCGCTCGTTTGTAGGTCGTCGTCGCATATGATTCTCACAGAGTATGAGTTACAGCAGAAATACAAATAGGTAGATAAGTCGTGTAATGGAACCCATTTGTTTTCACAGCTAGATTTTATAAACCTGCAAGTAGATAGCTCCTCTTTTTCACAGAATTGTTCACCAGGACGTAAACTCTGAACAGGTTCTCGAAGACGACAAAGGTAGGTTTCTGCTTCATATTCACAACCTTGAAGATCACTGACGCTGGCTGTTAAGTATGAATCTCTTCTCAAGTTGATCGCGATATACTCGGAAGCTGGTTTAACGCTGAGCATACTATTATTAATTTGAATCGGCACTGGTATCAAATAGTATAGCTGGAACGTATCTCTGCTAATTAACGGTAACGTGATTTCAAATATGAAATATTTCTCCGTCATCCTTGCCTTAACCTTTAACAATTTGTAGATCTTATACAGATTAAACTGAATGTCATCAACGGGTAATGCTAACTCCTTAGATATTTGACTGGATACAATCTGTAGCTCCCCACGGAGCTGTTGTGGCGTTAAAAGATGCAGATTTATTTGACCATGATAGATTTCAGTCATCGTGTCAAGGAAGGTATCCTGAATTCGCTTTAGATTTTGAATCATATTAGCAGTCGCTAACGCTGCTAAGGAGAAATCAAGCTGAATAGATATGATGTCAATCTCCTTCTGCAATGTGTTGGAGACGGTGTCTAAATAATTTAAATGTTTATTAATTATCTTATGCTGCCTTTCAATCGTCTCCTCTGTTCTTTTTAAGATATTATACTCCGCTTCTATGACCGATGTCTGATTCCTGTATAGCTGACTAAGATGATTTATATTCCTACGTACGAGGTCAATGTCACGCTTATATTTTTCCGCGAATTCCTGATCCAATACTCCGAACAATGAATTAGCTAAGGAGCCGACAGCGTTGATAAGCCCGCGTCGAGTTCGCGAGCGCACTACGAAGTGCTGATTGAGCAACAGCTGATTATAGTATTGTAGTTCATTGTACTCGTGTCGTATTTGTAGGTTGATAATTTTGCAATGACTCTGCTCTTGAATTTTTTCACATGTTTGTTCGAGATATTCGGAATATTGTCTGACAGCTTTGTCTGCTTGCCAATAAGGAGACATATTATAATAAGTAACGATTTTCCAATTATCACGAATTAGATGCATCTGTCCCAAAGGATCAAAATACAACGTTTGATTGCTATCGAACGCGGTAAGTTTATAAGATGCTTTAGTAGTGCATATAAGGCTCATAAAAAATAGTAATGATAAAGCTATGCTATAGATTGTGGGACAGCCTTTAGACAGCTTTCTAGCTTTGCATTTTTCTGTATTTTGCTTACTGGCTTCCTTTTCTGCTATAGGTAGTATAGAAAGCTTGATAATCGGACGCTTTATGTAACCATTCTTCGTTTTTAGAGTCACCACTCGGACAGCTCCATCTTTTCCTGGATGGATGTCTGCAACCCGACCAACGGGCCATTTTCCAGGGGGTAAGTTGTCGTCATAAATGGTTACCATTTCTCCTATCTCTATATTCTTCTGCGCTTTTAACCACTTGCTACGTATAGATAATTGGCTAAGATACTCTGACTTCCATCGTTTCCATATATCTTGGAAAGTTTTATTAACTAAATACCATCTTGTCCTTGCATCTTGTGCCGTCTCTATGACAGTCAGACCAGCACGCGTAGTTAGAAAATGCGCTGGAGTTAGAATATCGATGTCGTCGATGTCCTCAGATATGGCACACAGTGGTCTTGAGTTAAGGCACGCTTCAATTTGGGACAAGATTGTGCTGTATTCTTCGAACGTTAAAATTTGTTCCCCTATTACTCTTTTCATATGTTGCTTTAAACTTCTAATATTTCTTTCCCAAATTCCTGCCGCACTGGGCCAGGAAGGGCAGTTCCAATGCCATTCTATGCTCATCTCCGCTATGTATTTGTAAAATATGTCACTAAAAATACGCTCCAAGTGTTGCTGTTCCTCCTGAAGAATATTATTAGCACCTACAAAATTAGTACCGTTATCTGAATAGATATGTTTTGGAGTTCCACGTCGAGCCGACATGCGACGCAATGCTGCAATGAATGACGAACTGCTAAGATCGGAGACCAGTTCTATATGGACCGCTTTTGTAACCATGCAAATGAACAAGGCAATGTACCCTTTAGTTGTTTTAATACCTCTCCCTTTGTTCGATTTTATACGAATAAACCCCGTATAGTCTATTCCAGTATGATAAAATGGAGGAGCTGGGTTAGATCTGCAATCAGGCAGGTCTCCCATTATTTGTTGTAGTTTTCTGGGTTCTTGTTTTCTGCAGGTCACGCAATTTCGAAGTTGCTTTTTGGTAGCTCTGTTTCCCTGAATTATCCAGTATTGGTTTCTTAATAGCGACAAGGTAAGCCGAGCGCCTCCATGGAAGGTGTGCTCATGTGCTTGCTGAATAAGAAGCTCTGTTAATCTCCCGCTATACGGAATTATTATTGGATGTTTCATATCAGGGCTAACGTTGGCATTTTTAAGACGTCCCCCGTCTCTTAATATGCCGTTTTCATCTAGAAATGGCTGTAGATTTAACAATTTGCTACTTAAATTAATTTTATTATGCATCAATCTTTCGATATCGGATACAAATTCACTACGTTGGATGCATTTAATTATAACTAATTTTGCTTTCCTTAGCTCTTGTAATGTGAGATAAGACGGCCTTTGTTTACTTGTTCGTATAAGTACGCGTAATAACCATGCAATAATACGATTTACTTTTATGAATGAGCTATGACGATTTAATAAATCTTCAACTATGCTATTTTCAGGATTGCTGTTTTGGATGGTTATAACTTGCCTTTTGATTTCTGCCTCCGTCATATACTCCCCTTGCTCTCGCTTTGGCTTAAACTCGGTTGTCGATAACCAGGCTGGTCCTCGCCACCATAACGTATTCTCCGCCAATTGTACAATCGATAGTCCTCTACTCGCTGAATCGGCAGGATTTTCCTTAGTTGATACGTAATACCAGACGTCAGGTGACGCTACGCTAATAATTTTCTTTACTCTATTCGCTACAAAAGGCTTCCAACGTTCTGGATAGCCTTGTATCCAGCTAAGTGTGACCTGAGAGTCGCTCCAAGCATAGATTTCGTAATCTATGCCGCTTAATCTAGTGACTACTTTAGTTAATAATCTCGATAATAGCTCCGCTGCACATAGTTCTAACCTTGGAAGCGATACTGTTTTGCTATTCGGCACTAATCTCGTTTTAGCTGTGATTAGTACTACCGATACTTCATTTTTTGTTACAATTCTGGCATATACAACACATGCGTAAGCTTTAAGAGATGCGTCACAAAATCCGTGAAATTGAACAACGTCATTTCGCTTGCTATGCAACCATCGTGGAATTTTAAATTTGGAGATACTTTCCATATTTTCAGTTAATTTGAGCCACTCGTTCTTTATCTCTGTAGAAACTTCATCGTTCCATTGAATTTGATCTTGCCAGACCTTTTGAAATAACAATTTGAATTTGGTAGTCAGTGGTGCTAGCCAACCTAAGGGATCAAATAACCTAGATATTTCGGATAGAAGCAATCTTTTTGTAAGTTTTGTAGTGTCCACTGAAGTAGTATATTTGAAAGTGAATTCATCTGTTTTTGGGTTCCATCTCAGTCCCAAAGTTTTTTCTGTGCTTTTTTCAGTTTTGAAAATAAATTCCTTGTCGTTTTGTTGTGATGAACTTATATCTTCCAAGAGCTTCATCTCATTCGCTGACCACTTTCTCAAAATAAATCCACCGCTGCTTAAGCACGAATTTAATTTTGTTATATTGATTTTCCCTTCGTTTATAGTATGAGCCCCGGATAGTAGATCATCCATATAAAAATCATCTAGTATTATTATTCTTGCTGCTGTAGGATAATTATGCTTCTCGTCCGCTGCTAATTTTCGTAGGGTCATCATTGCTAAAAAAGGAGCTGAATTCGTGCCATATGTGACAGTCGTTAATTGGTATGGTTTAATAGGCTGTCCAGGTTTAGCTCTCCAAAATATTTGCTGCATTTTTTGATCTTTTTCGCTTACTAGTATCTGCCGATACATTTTTTCAATATCGGCAGTGAATACATATCGATATCGTCTCCAATTAAGTAACAGTGTCTGTAAATCTTGTTGCAAGTTAGGTCCTCGATGCATGACATCATTGAGACTAAGTCCCGAAGAGGTCTTTGCGGACGCATTAAACACAACACGCAACTTCTTAGTGGATGATTCTGCTCGCTGAATCCCATGGTGAGGCAAAAAACACTCTATTCCTTCGCCGTTAAGAGTTGCTAATTTCATATGCCCCAACTCTTCATAATCGCTTAAAAACTGCCTATATTGTAGAGCAAAATATTCTTGCTTACTAAGTTTATTTTCTAGTTTCCTTAATTGTGCTAAAGCTATTTCCTTCGACGATCCCAACTTTTCCTTTGCTTGCTGCTTCATCGGCAATCTAACTTCATAACGACCTCCATCAAGACGTTTTGTCGTTGATAAATAGTACTCGACGCACTGCTGTTCTTCCGCTGATATTTCATTTTGCTCGTGAATATCCTCAATTTGCCAAAATTGATGGATATCCGCTATATTATTTAAGATTACGTTACAATGAAATAGTGACTTTGCGTTTCCGCAGAGTAACCATCCTAGTTGGGTCTGCTGAGCTAAGGGCGAAGACGAATCTGGTCCTCTTATTAAACCATCCAGCATGATAAGAGCATACGCATCTGCTCCGAGCAATAAGTCTACCAGACGACTTGTATTGAACTCTGGATCCGCTAAATTGATATGTTTCAAATGCGACCACGAAGGGTTTTCGAAAGATCGATTAGGTAGATTTTTGATTAAATTTTTCATAATTAAAACTTCCGTATGAAATGTGAATCCAGTATACATAGACTGGCACATAATGCTTAGCTTGCCCGTACAATTAGATTCCTTTTCTGCAATTCCGGAAACTGCCCCATCAAATTGCTGTCTCTTTAAACCCAACTGTTGAGCTGCCTTCTCAGTAATCAAGGAAACTTGTGAGCCTTGATCGATAAGAGCTCTCAGGACAAGCTGCGTACTATCTGCTGCTGTCACCTTCACTAACGCTGTAGCTAATAGAATCTGGTTAAGATTTTGCTGAGATGTGTGAATAACATTGCTGCTATTTTGCATTAAGTTCTCTTCTTGCTTAATATTTTCATAATTATTTTGTTTGCCATCAGCAAAACAATCATGCAATACGGTATGATGCCTGCCGGAACACTTGAAACAGCGTTTCTTGGAATGGCATTTATTACCATTATGATTAAAAACACAATTAATGCAACATTTCAGTTGTTTGATGGTTTTGAGTTTCATTTCCTTTGACATTTGAAGAAACCTTTCGCAATTGTATAACTTATGTTCAGCAAAACAATGAGGGCATTTTATTTCCTGCACATGCATTGTTTTGGAGTTATTCAATTTATAATATTTTGATTTGTGGTTCTCATATTTTCGACTGCTACTGCTAGGAAATGATTTTGAAAAATCTGCTTGCGGTTGAAATTGCTGGGATTTTTGCATGGTATCTTGTCGTCGACGAGATGTTTCTAGGCTAGTGAACTTATTTTCTAGAAAATCTAAAAAATCTTGCAGGGTTGGTAGCTCTCTAGCATTCTTTAACGACTCTATGTACTCGGAATGAGATTCGCTATCTAACTTTTGGGACAAAATATGCACAAGTAAAGGGTCCCACGTGCTAGTGTCTACGCCTAGGTTTTTAATGGCGTGAAGACTTTCTAACGTGACGTCATGCAATTTTTTAAAAACTGTAAATGATTGATGCTGTATATTGGGTAAATTCAGAAATAAATTAGCGTGTGCTGTAAAGATAAGCTTCTTATTATCAAATCGGTGATTTAGAATCTCCCAACAAACGTTATAGTTATCTGAACTAATTGGAAGGTGCTGAATCAAACGCTCGGCTTCACCTTTTAGCTTGCCTTTCAAGTACTGCATTTTTTGAGCGTTTGATAAGGAGCTGTTCTTGTGGATTGCTTCGCTAAATAAATCTTTGAAAGGCACCCATTGCTGGTAATGACCGGTAAATGCGGGAATATCCATTCGGGGAGTGGATTTCTCCCGATAAGATGTTGACCACATTTTGGAGTTAATAGCTTTTTTCAGGCCATTAAAAGTATGTTCGTGCCTGCCGAAGTGACGCTCATAGTCTTCCGCTAGATCTTCCCCCGACTCACCAACAATCTCCCAATGTAGATTATCAATAGTTGTCCATCGGTTTTGTAGGGTTCGAAGTGAATCTTCGAATTCCCACTTGTCAACCATAGCTTCAATATCAATATTGTCTACTGCTCTAAGAAACGCTTTGAAATTGACCGACTGTTTATGAAGCATATCGTCGAGTTTGCTGTTGGACCCTCTTGACTCGAAGGCCGGAGTTGTAATTGCTGGCGGTTTCGGCTGAATAGCTGAAGCTTCGGCCGCCTCTTTCTGCGTTAATTGAGGACGATACGGTGACTGCACCGTTTGCTGCATCAACTCTTCTTTGCATTGACTAATAAGCCCTTTAGATTTCATATATAGCTGTTTAGTACTCTCAAATTCAGAGTTGATAAAATATTTATGATTCGTTTTTTCGAAGGGAAGGATCTTTTCATGATTCACTTGGAAGTGCTCCCAGTACTTCTCAAGTAACTCAAGTCTACGTTTACAGTAATCTAACGTCTTACGCTCTCCGCTATCCTTTTTGAAATTAACGAGGAGTTTTCTAATACTCTCCGCTATCTCGGATTGAACAAAGTAAAGGCTCTCCATCTCGCTATTGGTGTAAGAAAAATTGAACGATCTTACTTGTAAAAATCCTTTGCCGCTGCTAGCCTGACAAGGGTTGCTTCACACGTCGCTGATTTCTTCCTGCCGCTAATGTGAGCTGTGAACTCACTGGTGGTGAAAGGTTATGATCCGAGCACCGCTATTGCTGCTAACGCTGAGTGTATATTGAGTAAATTTAACTCAATAACTATATTACCGCTACAATCA
The DNA here is from genome assembly GCA_948477245.1 of Thumatha senex. Classification (NCBI taxonomy): domain Eukaryota; kingdom Metazoa; phylum Arthropoda; class Insecta; order Lepidoptera; family Erebidae; genus Thumatha; species Thumatha senex. The sequence continues at coordinate 23,187,430 of OX419726.1, forward strand.
CTGGTTAAGCCTTGCTGCTAAGGTTACCACTACAGTCACTGCTAAGCTAAGAAACACTATAATTCCAAGTGTCACTGATACAATTCAAGTTCACTTCACTAGTCGTCCGTCCCGAAAAACTATTACCCGACCGCAAAGTCCTTGTTAAACGCTCGAAGGACCAAAATGTAGGGGGTGCGACCTGCTTGGTACCTAATGGGGTTCGTTACGCTACTAATATAAAACCACTTTAGTAACTTTAAAGATTTATTGCTAAGTTTACAGTAAAGGATATGCTAAGCTATTGCTAAAACTAGTAAAAGATTGAAATGAATGCACCCGGTCGCTTTCCGTTATGCACTGAGCTCGCGGCGCACTTAGTGCGGCCGTATCGTATCGCTGGGTCGGCAAAAACGTGATCGATGGCAATTATTGCCTCGAACAAAACTATTGCGTTTCTATTGGCAAACAACTAAAGCGAATGGATCAAAAATCCGGATCGTAAGGACCAGAAAATGTTTGAGCGGGCGAGATAAATAAATTTGAAGTGGACTGTATTTGCGGGGAAAGACAAAAACGAAATTTACAACGGTACGCGGTTGTCGACGTTTATCGTCGACTACCGCGTGGAAATCGAAACAGGAATGGGCACACTACCTTGCTGCTGCTGCGAGATGCTGAGGTGGGGGCTGCCGGGAACGTCCCCGGACTTGGATCCCTGGTTCCATTGCACGAATACACTATTTATCCATGGAAAACACAACTATTGCGGAAAGTTGATGCGAACGCGCGCGCGGCAGCATTGCAGTTCACATTTTTAGTGTGTCTTCGCTGCCTGTGTGTTGACAGCGCTGCGGTGGTTTTCTACCGTTAGATGGCGGTAACACAGCTGTCTCGCTCTTCTCTTATGCGAGACAAGGTAGGTGTGAAAGAGAAATGGAATAAAGGGTGGAGAGGTGGGATTGTCGACAACAAATTAATTAAAAACAAATGGAGATCGGCGATGCAACATAGAAAAAATAACGCGGCAACTTTCGAATCGTATACCGGCGCAACCATATACCTACACTATATTAAACTACTAGCTGACCCACGCAACTTCATTAGCGCCACATAAGAGAAACAGACAAAGAAAGAGAGATTGGTTAAAGAGGGTGGCGCGTAGGCTATTCTTATGAAAGAACTTTTGAAGTATTCGCATTTTAACAACAAAAAACTAAATGAAATCGGTATACTTGTTGATAAGTTACTTACAACTGAATATGCATGCAGGCGAAACTGCAGGAACTGAATATCTATTCCGACATTTACACACGGTACCTACATTATATCCTGGTAAAACATCTTTTTCCTGCGTGAAAACCTTTTTGTATACCTACTAACGAAATCTCACGTGAGTGGAGCCGCGGGCAACAACCTTTGGAAATGTTCTACCTATATGCCAATTTTCAAAAACAAACGTCCAAATAATATATAGAAATCTTCACAAATTTTCACATTTATAATATTAGTAAGATTACATTCCCGTGGGAATACCGGGAATTCTTTCTTGGTGCACATCTTACGTTCCTAGTAAAGAATACGTTCACCAAATTTTAGATTGTGTATGGGTTTACCCACGTATTTCCAGTTCCCATGGGAATACGAGGTATTCCTATCTTAGCGCTGATTTAAGGTAGATACCTAATAGAATTGGCAAGGTAAAAAAGCATGACAAATGGGTGATAACCGCAAGCGCTCAGCAAGTTGGTTGGATCCTGGTTCAGCACCTAAACAATGCCCTAAACGAATACTTACCCCTAGAAAAGTGATGGTCACTGTTTGGTGGTCTAGCGCTGGTGTGATTCAGCACAGCTTCTTACTTAACGGGGTGAGCATTACTGCAGATGTGTACTGTGAAGAACTGAACACAATGATGGAGAAGCTGGCACATCTCCAACTAGCATTGGTCAATCGCTCGTCTCCGCTGCTCCTGCACGGCAACGCGCGACTTCATACTGTACAGGAGACGGTCTCCAAGTTGGGTTGGAAGCTCTCCGTCATCCGCCCTACTCATCAGACCTTGCGCCTATAGACTACTACTTTTTCCAGAATTTGGATAACTTCTTGGCGGGCAAAAAATTCCATACCCGAGAGGCAGTACCTAATGCCTTTGAAGAATTTGTTGCCTCCCGTCCAGCTGATTTCTTTAAGAACTGCACTGCCACTGCGTTGGCAAAGATGCATTGATTGCATGAGTGTTTACTTCGATTAATACAAATAAAAAATACATTAAAAAAAATTGTTTAAATTTTTTCATACAAAACGGCAATATCATTTGTATATATACTATTTTGTCATATATACTATCTATATGAAAAATGCCCAAAAGAGAGGGCAATTTGATAATCTTTATTAAAATATTTAAATTAACTGGGCATTATACATAATATCCATCACCATTTGGGCAGAGTAATACAAACATATTTTATTCCTATTTTTTTATTATTACGGTCATGTTTGGAGATAAATCTCCAGGAATCCCTAAGATCAGCTGGAGTGCATAATAAATATATAAAGATCATCCAAAACATTTACAAAAACAGTGTCAGCAGAATTAAGTTGGAAACCAGAGGTGAAGAGGTCAAAATTGAAATAGGATTCAGACAGGGACACCCGATGTCACCTAAACTTTTTCTAGCTGTACTGGAACAGATATTTAGGAAACTAGACTGGAAACAAAAGGGAATACAAATAAATGGCGACCATCTAAGTCACTTAAGATTCGCCAATGACATTGTAGTCTTCGCTGAGACTCCCAGGGACTTGGAATACTTGTTAACTTCACTAAGCAAACAAAGTGCCCAGGTAGGCTTAGATATAAATATAGACAAAACAAAAATTCTAACTAAAAATAGGAGAGCTATAAGCATCAATGGCAGAGTGATTGAGTATGTAGATACTCGTAACTACATCTATTTAGGGAAACAAGTATCCTTCTCAAAAACAAGAATTGAAGAAGAAGTAACCAGAAGAGCCAATATCACATGGAAGAAATTTTGGTCCTTAAAGGAAATTTTCAAGGGAGAATATAACCTGCCATTCAAAAAGACTGTGTTCGATACTTGCCTTCTGTCTTGCCTGTCATATGGCTCACAAACATGGGTATATAAGAAAAAAGTTGTGAATAAAATTACATCCACCCAACGAGCAATGGAGTTTGTTAAGAATACGAAAGAGAGATAAAATAAGACATATCAAGATAAGAGATAAACCAAATTAACTGATGCTCTCACACACACACTCCGGTTGAAGTGGAAGTGGGCAGGTCATGTTGCTCGGATATCCGATGGAAGATGGACCAGGTCGACTACAACGTGGCGAGGACCAGCTGGTAAAAGGAAGGTTGGCAGACCATACCAACGTTGGGTGGATGATATAATTCAAATCGCCGGACAACAATGGCAAAGTATTGGCAAAAATAGAGAAGATTGGTCAAAATTGGAGGAGGCCTTCACCCAAAGAGGGATTCATAATTAAATAGAACATTACTAACCTAACTAACATAGCATAAACTAAGAAAAATAAACAAACTGTTCACTAACAATACTAACTTTAATTGAAATGTAAATCTAGTTATGAAATAAAACAGGCTGTATTATTATTATTATATTGGAAAGGATATCCACTTGTTTACGAGACAAGAAGAAGGCCAGAGAAGCATGATTGATTTTGTGATTGTAGATGTAAGGATGAGAAAGAAAGTGTTAGACACTCGGGCATACCGCGGTGTCGGTGTACGGACCACTTCTTGGTTGTTAGTCGAGTAAGAGATCTGTTGCCACCGCTGGCGGCATCGTATGCAGGAACCTGTTAGTGTACTAGAACGCAAAAGAGTCACGAATTTGCCAGATATTTTGCATAAAAAAAAGAATTCATGAGTAAGCTGAGTAAGAAATTTGAAAATTCTGATGACGTATGTGAGATCGAAGAAGTTTGGAAGCCATTTAAGGCAGGACTCGCCGAAGTTGCTGTTGACGCCGAAGTGTGTGGGGTAAGCAAGAGAAGCCAAGGATGTAAGGGAAAGATAATGTGTGCAGATCATCGGCGGAGGAATTGCAGTTGATGGTTAACATTATGCTAGATGCGTTAAAAAACAAAGAAATGAAAGTGAATGTAAACAAGTCGAAAATAATGGATTTTGAAAGAGACATATGACATGACTATGACAAAACTCTTCTCTCAATGAGAAGAGTTTTGGCAGAAAATAGAGTGAATGGAGCCATGAACACCTTTATGAGCAGTCAGAACGTGTCTAAGAAGGCAAGACTGGCTGTACATAGGGGAGTGCTAGTCCCTACACTTATTTATGGCAGTGAAAGTTGGGTATGCAGAAGACGCATAAAAGTTAAATTAATGCAGTGGAAATGAGAAGTCTGCAAAGTATAGCTGGAGTGAAGTTGATGGATAAAGAAAGGAACAGCGCGATAAGAAAAAAATGCGGTATGACAGAAGATGTAGTGACTAAGATAGAAAAAGGGATGCTGCTTAGATGGTTCGGACAAGTGTAGAGGATGTATGAAAATAGATTTATGTGGTGAGAGTAATTGGGCAAACTGGTAGGGGTCGACCTCGGCATACGTATGTCAATCAAATCGAAGACCTTTTGGAAAAAAGCCAGGTAACCGGCGAGCGTGTATGAAAACACTCATGAAAGTAGAAGAAGCGACAGTGGTATGTCAAGGTCGTAGTAAGTGGAAAACCATAGTCTCTGCCTACCCCGATGGGAAACATTGCCGGCGGTCATTTTCCCGCCATTTTTTTAGTTTTTGTGATTTATTCTTTTGTTTGTATTAAATTAAGTTTTAGTTAGAATAATTATAAGTTATTAGTGTCATATATCGTTTTAATCGTTATATTTCAAGAATTTAATTATGTAAAAAAAAACGTGTTTTATATTAGTTTTTCGTGTTTTTCTGAAAAATAACATTTATTTATTTTTTTACCGACTTTTTCGTGTTTATACCAATACGCTAAACAACATATACTAAAAACAAAATAAAATAAATATGGGAGCTCTCATACAACAAACGTGAAACACATCGACACTTGAAATATTGGCAGAATGTTCGGTTCTTTATTCGTAAAAAAAAATATTAGTGATATACCATAAAATAAACATGTATTTTTTTACCGTTTATATAGATAATGGTACGGTACCCTTCGTGCGCTAATCCTACTCGCACTTTGCCGTTTTTTTTACTTAGGAATGAATTTTGAAAATTGCCTAGCTTGAAGGTTATTTCAAATAATTAAGGCAGTGTTTTATTCCATTCATTCTTAATTTAGATATTATACTTACTAATTAAAAGGTATATAATAGGTAGTAGGTAGGTATGAAGGTTATGTATGTGTACGTCAGTGTTAGAAGACACCATGCAGTGGTGGTCGTATGTAGTGTTATTGTGTATTTCGGCAGCGGAGGGTAACTTAAAGAGAAGCCATTGGAAGGAAGTGAACCTCAAACAAGGTCCGGTGCGGGGTTACCAGGAGTCTGTTGGCGAAATGTGGAGTTTTTATAATGTGCCCTATGCCACTGCACCGACAGGCAGGAACAAATTTAAGGTACATATGTACTAAACAAAGTAAAAAGCAAGTATTGTAGTTAAAGTTAACCGACAACAGCCCTCAGATGATAATGCAAGATAAAAATTATGACTGTGATGTATATACATACATACATGCCTATCTCCCATCGGGGTAGGCAGAGACTAAAGCTTTCCACTTGCTACGATCCTATATTAATACTTAATATTTATTGTCTCAGAAAAGATACAAACAGAATAACACATAACTTAGCCTAAAATCTTATCATAAACATTAGTAATGTTGAGCACTGGTACCCAAAGTAAGATTTAACTTGTGGTATACCCATACCACAAGTTAAATCTTAAAAAAAATTTGCATAACATTTATATATTTTAAACAGAGCTCCCGTACTTATTTGATACAGTGCTTTTTTGAAAGTGAAGCGTACCCTAGTTGCCTTAAGGTAAGAAAAAACGTATTAATATTATAATAAATAATGTGTGTGTGTGTGTGTGTGTGTGTGTGTGTTTGTGTGTGTGGGTGTAATAAAACTCTCTGTATCTTCGTAAGATTTGGACAAAAGTCATGTGGTAACTTCTTGCATTGTAATTATTGCATTTATCATTAGCAATATTATATAAATGAGAGCTTATAACATTATAGTTGCGCGCTGCTAGGGCAGTCGCTTTTTGTGACTTCAATGTCATAACTAGACTGACATGATTCCTACAGACCGTTTGAAGTACAAAGAAAATATCCTGGCATACTAATTTCGCTTATTTCACTATCATAAGTGTTTTCATACACACACGCCGGTTAAGAGTACTCTTGACCTGTCCTTTTTCCAAAATGTGTTCTATTTGATTGACATATGTACGTCGGGGTCGCCCCTTACCAGTTTGCCCATTCACTCTCTTCTTATAAATCTTTTTCGTTGGTCTACTTTTATCCATCGTCTCCACATGTCCGAACCGTCTAAGCATACCTTTTTCTATCTTAGTCACTACATCTTCTACCACACCGCAATGTTCCCTTAACACACTGTTCCTTCCTTTGTCCATAAATTTCACTCCAGCTCTTAATCAGAATTCTCATTTCCACTGCATTAATTTTAATTCTATGCTTCTTCTACCACACCCAACTTTCACTGCCATACATAAGTGTAGGAACAAGTTCTCCTCTATGCACAGCTAGCCTTGCCTTCTGAGACGTTTTGATAAAGGTGTAGATGTCTCCATTCACTTGATTTCCAGCCTAAACTCTTCACAATGTCACAATCACACTTTCACACGAACAATCCGTCATTCTTTCCTCTCTTTCAAAAACCATTACTTTCGTCTTATTTACTTTCATTGATTTCCATTTTAGCGCATCATGCATAATGCAATCATGCAACTTCTTTATAATAAATAATCAACTGCAACTCCTCTGCTGATGATGATTACCTGATCGTCAGCGCATTTGACAGTCAGTTCATTCATTTTTAAACCATATGCACTCTCTGGCAGTTCTTTCAAACAACTGTCCATGTATAGGTTAAACAGCGCCGGCGACACTACACAACCCTGTCTCACACCTTTTTCAATGTGATAAAAGTCTGTGCAAGCTCCGTTGATCCTGACACAAGCACTGGAGCCCTCATAGAGAGATTTCAGTGCTCGTATCAAGTGACTGCTAACTCCATACTTGGCCAGTGTTGTCCATAGTTCAAGCTTCACCACTCGGTCAAACGCCTTTTCCAAGTCTACAAAAATATGCAATAGACATTTGACATTTCGCCCAACAAATTTCAGCTATGCATCGTAAGGATGATGTGATGTATATTTGAGGTTATATGCCACCGGAAGAAATAACACTCTGAATAATTAGATCAGTCCTAGAGTAAGAAAGACACATTTTAGATGAACTACAACTATCCCGGGAAACCTGTTACCACGCATTTGTACCGACTAAAAGCACACGGTTCGCATCTGTCTTGCGCCGGCGGCGGGCACACCGAGTAATTACTCGAAAGGAAGTCACAGGTTTCCCGAGTAAGGTAAAATTTGTCTTTGTTACTCTAGAACCCGAGTCGTAACTTTTTGTTGGAGGAATATAACCTCTTAGGTGCTAATGTTAAATGTTGTGCTTAATGCTAAGTTAAACAAAGTGGTTGGCGAACACTGGTTTATGTTTCATTGTAGTTTATGTCAGATTTATGGCCGGTTTCATCCACTCAAACGTTCAAGCTGCTAAAGCAGCTGACTTTTTTGTTTTTTAGATTTTTGTACTGACCTCCTTTCAAAACCTTTTTAAACAATGTTGTCTTTGGTTTGAATGAATGAATTTTATACCATTAGAATCGTGGATAAAAAGCACGTGTATTAGAAGGTTTAATATCTTTATGTCACAATATCAAAATTCATAGAAAACGCGATATAAACATTGCCAGCGGTCATTATCCCGCCATTTTTTTAGTTATTGTGATTTATTCTTTTGTTTATATTAAATTAAGTTTTAGTTAGAATAATTATAAGTTATTAGTGTAATATATCGTTTTAATCGTTATAATTCCAGGAATTTAATTATGTAAAAAAACGTGTTTTATATTAGTTTTTCGTGTTTTTCTGAAAAATAACATTTATTTATTTTTTTACCGACTTTTTCGTGTTTATACCAATATATCAGTTAATTATGATTAAAATTCCAAATTATTATAGTTATAAGTTTTATCTTTATATATTTTACGAATTTTCAGTAGTTTAAATTTTTGTCTAGATATTATAGTTTCCAAGAAATCACGATTTTAGTTAATTAGATCATAGGTTAATTACAAAAAATGCGCTGCTCTGGCAGCGCGAACGGTTAGCGAACGTTGGAGTGGGACTCTATCTTCAGTTAAACATATATCGCTACCACAGATAAACAGTTGATTTTTAACTTTTGTGACAGATAGTTCAATGTCGTAGGTAAATATTTCTATCTATCCTTGGTTACTGAAACCGAAATTTTCGTCGATAGGTACCGATGGTAACTATTCTGACATTATTTTAGACAATAGTGAAAGATAGACGTTATTGAGTCACTTATTTGACAATAGTAAAGGATAGATAAGTTATTAAAACCGGCCATTAGTCGATTGCAACTATGTCGCAGCAGTTTTCACACTTAAAAATAGTGTATCGTGTAAAGTCTTAAGTGCCTTCACGTTTCTGCGTTGGGTTGCACACTGTAAAACGCCCACGCCCGTCTGCCCCAATTATTTTATCGTGTGCTAGTTTTTAATTTGCCAATAACTGTCAAGATAATAATTTAAATTTTATAGTATACAGAACATATATATTCTTAATGAAATACTCAAACTAATAAAATTTATTGGTATACATTTTTAGATAGTGGAATGGTAAGGAACCACCTTGCTCGGTTTTGCTAAATGTCAGAAGCACATGTCTCTTCATAAATATCTACTAATGTTTTTAAAATATAGCAAACGTCTATAGATTACTGTGGGACTGATTTAGTGGGCCATAGTGTAACTTTATTCCCAAATCTGTGAATGGAGTTAAGAATTGAAAAGTATTTGCTCTTTCTGTCCCGTCTCAAAAAGTCACTCTATAGGCTTAGGTAGTTCAATAAAATAAAATGAAACCAGAATTATCGACCCATTGTTTATCGGTTACCAAGTGTCCGTCTTATCTAGTTTTGTAAATTTACAGGCTGCTCTTCCGCCACCGACATGGACGAAGCCTTTTGAAGCTGTCAATAAAGGAATTATAATATGCCCTCAATTTAATTATGAATGGGTAGTATACAACGGCACATATGTACAAGAAAATTGTCTGGTAGCAAATATTTTTGTACCCAATTCATATAAGAAGAACCTGTCTGTGTATGTTTATGTTCATGGAGGAGGCTTTACGTTGGGGTATGGAAACATGCTTAAATTTCATCATTTTATGAACTACAATGATTTCATTTTCGTAAACTTCAACTACCGACTTAGTATACATGGTTTTCTCTGTCTGGGAACGGAAGACATTCCTGGCAACACTGGTATGAAAGATCAAATAGCACTGCTCCAATGGGTACAACAAAATATCGCTGCATTTGGGGGAAATCCTAATGATGTCACAATAGGAGGGTTTAGCGCTGGATCCGCTTCAGTGGATTTACTGATGATTTCTAAAGCAGCTGAAGGTTTATTCCACAAAGTCATACTGGAAAGCGGAGCAAGCCTTGCTGCGTTTGCAGTTCAATCAGATCCTTTACAAATAGCTAAAGATCATGCCAAACGATTAAATTTTACTAACTACGATGATATTTTGGCTTTAGAAGACTTTTACAAAAGTCTCTCAATCGAAACATTAACAGCGGATGGGTTTGGTTATAATACAGACTCTACTTTCACCTTTTCACCATGTGTGGAGCATGATACGAATGATGGCGCATTTCTCACTGATTCTCCCTTAGCCATTCTAAAGTCAGGTGATTACAAGAAAGTACCATTACTGTATGGTTTTACAAACATGGACGGTTTGATGCGAATAGGACTTTATGATTCCATGTGGAAGGATAAAATGAATAAAAAGTTTTCAGACTTTCTGCCTGCTGACTTGAAGTTTGATAACGATACTGAAAGACAAGCAGTTGCACGGATCATTAAAACATTCTACTTCGGTGACAAACCAGTAAACGATGATAATATTATAGGTTATGTGGACTTCTTTACAGATGTTTTATTTGGGCATTCTACACTATGGGCAGTTAAATTACATGTTAAAGCTGGCCATGACCAAATATATTTATACGAATATTCTTTTGTGGATAAAGATACTCCTGTTGTGCCACACACAAATATACGTGGCGCTGGTCATTGTGCTCAAACACGGGCCATTGCTGATGGTAGAAACAACACAAATAATGACGAGAGAGATATAAGTGAGGAATTTCGTAACATCAAGAAAATTGATCGTGCAATGTGGCATAACTTCATAATTTCAGGGTAAGTAAAATGCGGTCTGCTATTAAATTACAATATTGTAATTTTATGCTGACGACAGTCATGTGAACTCACATAATGAACTGAAGGTCCATGTCGGTAAAATATAAAATTTTGCAAAGCAATTCAATCAGCAGCGTTAACGTTTTTGAGGCATACCAGAGTAGTAATAGTATAGCTGGGTACTTAATCATTTCATATAATTCTCTCTTTTCTTCTTAGATCAATCTCAGTCGACGTTATCTCGTTATTTTTGTCTTCATTTAAAAAGGTCTTACAAATTGACGAATTGTATTTGTTCTGTATTACGGTGATATCGACAACGTACGTGTTAGGTTATTGAAAATCGTTTAAATACATGAAGAAAGGATTGGACTTATAGAAATACTAGCTTTTCGTCGTACACACCTACACTATCTGAAGCCTATTTACCTGGTTAAAGATTAATAAAATAAATGTCTTCGCTTGAATGCAAGTAAGATAAAATAAGTGTAAAATACAGGTATTAACGCGACGCAGAATATATATTACAATCAGGCACTAATCACTGGATTGAGTTTCACCGTCCCCAAGTCCTCTCCACTGAGCGCCATTATTATTCGAGAATGGTGCATGAATCAATTGAAATAAAAAAACACACAAATTTCAAAAGAGAGGAGGGCTTCAAATTATCTACGACGTGGAATCCAGTCATTGATATCACACTACCTTGTTGTTTTGCACAGTCAGGTAACGTTTGGAATACGGACGGCCTATAGAATAGGGACATTGTCAGTGTTGTGTGTACTGGTGCGTGGGTAGACTCATACGATTCTACCTCACAATCGGAGTGACACCGCCTTTTCAGTCTGCTTGTGACCACGGCTGGTGCAACCCAGTCGAAACGTCAAGCTATGTACGTGCATGTGGTAAGCATGATCGCGTTAATACCTGTATTTTACACTTATTTTAAGATTTTGGTATTTGAAAGAAAAGAAGTGAGGACCTAAGTGTAACATTTGGGTAAAGTAAGAAATTGTTTATTAAGGGAGTGTGTTTAGAGTATTTGGAATTTGAGATTTGGATGTAGGACAGCGAGTAGCTACTGGAAACTATTTAAGGGTATAGTCGACTTTAATGTAAAATGCACACGTGCAAATTTTTTTCCGTATTGATCTCCCACAGGTTAAAGTAAGCTATCCTTAAAAGATAAACTTATGCCATTGAGAACTTTTCTGAAGATCTACGTAAAAGGACTAAAACGTTATATGAAAATGAAAATAAAATAAGTTTTTCATGTAGGTTATAAAAGTAACACTTATGAACGTCAAGATTATTGCTTCTTTTTTACATTTACTGCTAGACTCTCAAAGCAATAGGTAGAGTCTGTAGAAGAACCTGGCAATAAAACTGCCACTCTTTATTTATCTTTAAAAATCTTAATCGCCAGTAATTACATTAGTTTTTTTATACATAATAAAAATGATAAAACAAAATTAGTATTTTTTAAACAGTATTCGGCTCTTACATGATATTATTAAATTTATACATGATATTATTATATTTCATTATATTCATTATAATTATAATTTTTCTATTTGCATATTTATGTGTGTTGACTTAAGGCTTGGTATTCGTGCCGAGGCCACGCTTTTGAGTTTTTTAAATAATACGAATCGTAGAAGAAAGGGTTTTTGATTCTGAAAAAGAGATATATGTTAGTTAAGGATTTAAGCTAGTCAAAATGGCTTTCTGTTACAAAATCTAATAAACTTCACTTGATAGAAAAACATCCCAATCTTTCGAAATGTTTTTTCAATGCCAAATCTAAACTAGAGATAATTTTAATAAAATTTTTCGTTCGCGGCCGAAAGCGCTCGTGGCCCCGCGGTCTGTGTTCTCTAAACGATCACTGAGTTACGCAACTTTCACTATGGCTGGTACTCGGATGGGTGACCACTTTGTGGCGTTTACATTTGCGAGCGTTTCCGTGCTTCGGAAGGCACGTTAAGCCGTTGGTCCCGGTTGCCAGTAAAATGGCAGTCGTTAAGCCTGGTTGAAGGCCTTATGGGCGGCTTAAAAAATTTCAACAGCAGGTACAGTTGGTTAAACTCACAACTTTATCAAATGCTTTCTCCAGATCCACTTAAACTCGTTAAACCAATTGTAAATAGTGGCACGAGATGGGGCTTCATTATGAAATGCTAATCGCAGCCTATCATAGCTTTGTTGTTGAGTAAGCCCACAACGAAAGTCATAATTAATCATTGACCGAAAATATTACATTAGGTTACCAAAGAGTTCTATAATTGAAATTCAAAAATGTTTTCATTAGCAATATTTCTTTCTGGCCAGTTCTAAACATTTTCAGTGTTACCTAGGTATACGAGGTAGCCTGCAAGTCGCTCTGCGGCTATATTGACTGTCTCGATTTCCACGACTTCTTCTGCCGATTGTATGTACCCAGTAAATACTTAGGACAGCGCCAAAACCGACGCCATGACTTGTTTGCTCAGCCCATCTGCCGAACTGTTGCTAGAGCAGTCTCCAGTCTGTCAAACCTTGATGTGCTTGCTGATAAATGAAACAATTTGGTGCATATGTGCATTTTTTTTGCAAGAATGTATACCAAGGTTATCTAATTAGTTTCGAATATAAGAACCAATTACAATAATTAACTTAGACTAGACCAAGTTAATTATTGTAATTTGTTTTTAACCGTTATAATTAACTATACATAAATACTATTGGAGACGGAGACCGGGACGTAAACGGGACCATATTGTTAAGGCTCCGCTGTCCATCCGTCCGTGTGTCTGTCCGTCTGTCACCAGGCTTGTATTTAACGGCATGTTATCCCAAATTGCATGGTTTTCAAAACAATTTTATATGAACCAATTAAAATATTTTGGCCGAAAAAAAAAAGGTTTGATAATATACATCTGTGATTAAGATAAAAACGTGGTTTTTAAGTTTTGTGGTTTCGTTTTATTATCTAATTTAAGAAAGAAAGATTTTTTTATTCGGGCACACATTCCATAAATTACACAAAGTACCTACTTAAAATTTAATAGTCGGCATGCACCCGAAAGGGCAACCATCTCAGCTAAAGCTACCCACCACATATAAGTGTGGTATGCAGCCCAGATTTTCGGATGGTTCCTACTCCTATCCGATATCAGGTACACGTACAGGTAAATTTAAAATCACATGCATTAACAATAGCAAAGGAGCGACATTGTCAGAATTGACAAAGCTCCAAAAAAACACAGAATAAAAATAAACAATAGCCTAAACATAATAATTAAAAATAAAAAGATTTAATCAAAAATTAAAGGATGTAACTAACTGAAAATTGCATGTACTGTTAGGTAATCGTATTTTAAATTCATTTTCGTGGATATTTTTTGATAGTTATAGTTTCGTTGCTTATCAAAGCTATCTATCTAACTATCTTAACGCTATATCCCTGACGAGGTACGTTTTGACTTTTCCGTTTTTGAGCAATCTGCTCATGTGATCTTCATAATTATGTAAGTCTCGTCCTACCTTGACTCCTACTACCAACGCGCGAGCCGAGCGAGCGAAGCGAGCGGGCTGCGGTAGCGGCCGGCGATGCGCCAGAACTGCATCGTTCGTTTTAATCTACCTACTTCTTTTTGTATTTTATTTATATATTCTATATTTAAGTGTTGACATTTTGAACTTCGAACTTGAAGTATAGTGACTATCGACATTTTTAATCAGTGGGCATTTCAATCTTAGACAGGCCAATGCCAATAAATGTTATGAGTAGTAAAAAAAAATATGCGTAAACATTTTATGCGGGTATATCATTATTATAAAGAAGTTATGGGAAAATAAAGTATGCCTAATGATTTATTCTGTTTGAACGTTATGCGAAACGAAGAGTATGCCAAAAAACGTTATGCAGTTTTAAGTTATGCCTCGAAAATTTATGCAACCCAATACGGACCCGCATTAAAGTCCCCCAAAAACACCAATTCCGCGTTGGGGAACCGCACCTGCGCATCATCTGCCTTCCGAGGTATTCAAAGAGCCGAGTTGTCTCCATATCCCCTTTATGGGAACGGTAAAGGCACACGTAGATCTGGCTAATAGATCCATGATCCACGTGAAGCCAGAGGACAGAAAAGGATGGGTCTTCCAGGCAGCGCAGACGGCCCGGCCCTTTTATCGAAACAGTCCTCGAGAAAATAGCCGGGGTAGCACAAATACGAGGTATCGTCAGGGCGGCATATTTGCGTCTCCGTAAGGAACAGCAATCCGGGCCGCGCCGTCTCAAGATGGTGGTGGACGGCGTTGAGGTTTGTATGGAGTCCACGGATGTTTGTGAACTCCACCTCAAAAAGCGTACGTGTGGGATTTGTTTCGGCCGCTGTACAGATTTGCCTTTTGCACTGCCATGTTGATGGGGAAAGAATGAAGCGTGAAACGGAGCGGTATTTGATGCAGCAGTGAGTGACAAAGCATAGGTGCTCGTTTTGTCCGGGGACGTGTGGCTAGGCGGAAGCCAATCCGCCGGACGGAAGGGCCCCCGTACCCGCACCCGAGTGCAGTCGCCGGGACCACACATCCGGTCACCAACCGGCACGACGAACCACATCGGGATTATACACGACCTGGTGGGGCAGCCTTCCGAGATGGTTAGTTCCAGTTGGGCCCCTGTACTATGCCGCGGGCGGCCAGCGGCACCACCGTTTCTACAGGTCTCCCTGGCCGGCGGGTCGACTCGCACCACCCACACTAGACGCCATTCAGCACCCATTGGTCCCACACCTGCTGCATCAAATCTCGCACCAAGCCCGGCTTGCAGCCGCTGAACCCCGAACATAACCCAAAAGTTATTTGGGGAAAAAATCTTTTTTTATTTTTGTGCCACCTGGCACACATTTTGAATGCCTGAGCGCCGTAGCTTCGTCCGTCGATCAGCAGGTGTACCACGTGCAGGTGAGGTCGGCTTGGGCCCAAAGCTGACGATAGGCCCCTTACACCCAAAAACGTATACATAAATGAATATACTACCTATTAAAAATAAACATAAATTCATACATAAACACACATACAGACAATAGACAGTTTTTATAAATATTAACAATTATTAATTAATCGTAGACGTAAAAACTAAGGGCCGTATTACAGAACGTTTCTCAATACTCAAGAACACTCTCTTAGAAACACTTTAGGCTAGGCTATTTTTCGCCTTAAAATACTACCCTCAAGAATTTCTTGAGTATTGAAAAACGTTCTGTAATACGGCCCTAAATAATCTCTCTTTAGTGTACTTGGCAAAAGAAGAGGAATAAATGAAATATGCTCAAAGCCATTATAGGACTTAGCCGAACAAAATGACGCGCTTTTTTAGCCCATTATAAATGTTCATTAACTATTCTCATGTCATTACGGGAGAATATACCTATCTATTCTTTACTACATCTAATATCTAAGAATCTGTGTCCAATGTTTATTATCGAACTCCTCCAAAATAGTGTCACCGATTTTCATAAAATTTTTCGTGTAGGTTTGAGCATCGAGCGTACTCTTTTTTCATATCCCTAAGTGATAAAGGTGGTCCTTTGTATGGCAAAGTAACGTTTGCCGGTTTGACTGATCATTCTATAGAATTATAAGCTGGGTAAATTCTTCTAAAATATCTTTTTATCGTATTGACTCTGGACCTTGATTTTTATACACCTAGACTTCAGTATCTGGTATAAATTTCAACTAGCTAGGTCCACCCGTTACTGCGAAAATGGAAAGTTACATACGGACAGACGGACAAGAAAGTGATCTTATAAGGGTTCCGTCTTTTTTTCCTTTTGAGGTATGAAACTCTAAAAGAAACTGTAACTAACGAACGCCACATTTTCTTATAGTTTGACAAAGACCGCTGTACCGCTCACTGCGTACAATTTTGTATGCAGTGAGCGGTACAGCGGTCCCTGGTCAAACTATAGTCGCTAAAGCGTGATTCAATATAGCATAAAACTTAATGATCTTCACGCTGTATCCCTGACGGGGTAGTCAGAAAGGACAGACCGCCAGGCTTCGCGATCTACGCATACTTCTTTCGCTTCCTGCAGATTCATTGACCGCTTCATACATATACGTCTGGGTATCCGAGTACTTTGACCTCATACAAGCTTTAAATACTGTCTTGTAGGCACTTTTCATATAACTAATTAAATTAACATCTTCATATGCCTTTGCAGCGAGCCTGTACCTGAAGGATCAACTCTACCAGCTTGGACAGCTGTACGGGGGGACAGATCACCGCACATGTCTATAGGACGGAAGGTGAAACTGCGAGGCGCACTGCACACTAAGAGATTCAACTTCTGGCAACAGATCTACCGAAAATATTATAAAGAACCCATACCTCCGTCACAATTCTGAAGCATTAAAAAAGGAGGAGGAAGAAAATAAAATCAACAATAATTTGTATTCAAAAAAAATAAAAAAGTCGTAAGTTTCATTGGCTATTCTTTTATTATAATAGCAAGTGATAAGCACGTCATCGTTCTGTGTTAGCTTATCTTATTTTTTATACCAATGAGGTGACAGATAAGCATCCGGACGGCCTACCTGATAGCGGTCACCGTAGCCTAAGGAGATTTTGCAATGGCATGCAGAGGTGCATCACTAGTGCTGCTGATCCTTTAAAAACCTTCTAGAACCCCTTTTAAAGAACGTAGATGTTTGGGAAATCCAGAAAGGCAGCTCATTTTACAATCTGAGCGTACGAGGACGAAAGTGCCTATCAGGCCTTGCCGTGTGCGAGCGTTCCGTAAAATAAACACATTTATATATTCAATATTTATTTATCCCACTAACAATCTCTTACGAATGATAGAATTTAACTCTCTAGAAGTGAGAAGAGGCACGAGTCAGCTTTTACGTGGTAACACTGAAAATGTTTAGAAAATAAAAACGGCTTAATGTAGAAAGTTGCTAATACTTTTATTGTTATTCGAAGTAATCTCCGTTCCTCTCTACACATAGTCGCATTCGATGGAACCACTGAGAAAAGCTGTGGGCCCATTCTTTCTTAGGGGTCTCTTTTCGTACGCTTTCACCGCATCTTCAGGGCTCGTAAAGCGAATGCCTCGAAGTTTATCTTTAGTTCTTGGGAATAAATGAAAGTCGCAGGGCGCCAGGTCGGGACTGTATGACGGATGATCTTGACACCTGCCATAGTGAAATATTCAACAGTCCGTTTTGCGGAGTGCGCTGAAGCATTGTCGTGGTGAAGAAGGATCCTGCTTCGAGAGCGCTGCTGTCGATTTTTTTCCAAGACAACAGGCAAACAGCGATTGACGTACCAGTCTGCAGTAACTGTCCTTCCATCTTCTAGCATAACTGCCGCGAAATAACCTTTCCGACCAAAGAACGAGGCTATCATCTTTTTTCCTTGACTTCTTCCTTTATTTACCTTAGTTGGCCGATCCTCAAAAGGAAACACCCACTGAGCTGATTGTCTTTTGGTTTAGGGTTCGTAGCAATATATACAGCTTTCATCACCTGTGACGATGTCAAATACAGCATTTGAGTCACCGCCGTTGAACTTATCTAACATTTCGCGACACCAGTCTATGCGAAGGCGTTTCTGGTCGTCGGTTAAAGTAAGGGGAATCCATCTGGTACAAAGCTTCCTGACGCCTAAATGTTCGTGTAATATTTTATGAACTTGACTCATACCAATGCCTAGGCTTGCCCGTATCTGCTGATAGGTCACTCTCTTATCTTCCTCTATCATACGTCGCACAGCACAGATGTTATCCTCAGTAGTCGCTGTTAAAGGACGTCCCTCACGCGGATCATCACTGAGATTGCTACCTCCATGCTTAAACTCGTTAAACCAATTGTAAATAGTGGCACGAGATGGGGCTTCATTATGAAATGCTAATCGCAGCCTATCATAGCTTTGTTGTTGAGTAAGCCCACAACGAAAGTCATAATAAATCTTTGACCGAAAATATTACATTAGGTTACCAAAGAGTTCTATAATTGAAATTCAAAAATGTTTTCATTAGCAATATTTCTTTCTGGCCAGTTCTAAACATTTTCAGTGTTACCTAGGTATACGAGGTAGCCTGCAAGTCGCTCTGCGGCTATATTGACTGTCTCGATTTCCACGACTTCTTCTGCCGATTGTATGTACCCAGTAAATACTTAGGACAGCGCCAAAACCGACGCCACGACTTGTTTGCTCAGCCCATCTGCCGAACTGTTGCTAGAGCAGTCTCCAGTCTGTCAAACCTTGATGTGCTTGCTCATAAATGAAACAATTTGGTGCATATGTGCATTTTTTTTTGCAAGAATGTATACCGAGGTTATCTAATTAGTTTCGAATATAAAAACCAATTACAATAATTAACTTAGACTAGACCAAGTTAATTATTGTAATTTGTTTTTAACCGTTATAATTAACTATACATAAATACTATTGGAGACGGAGACCGGGACGGAAACGGGACCATATTGTTAAGGCTCCGCTGACCATCCGTCCGTGTGTCTGACCGTCTGTCACTTGATAATATACATCTGTGATTAAGATAAAACGTGGTTTTTAAGTTTTGTGGTTTCGTTTTATTATCTAATTTAAGAAAGAAAGTTTTTTATATTCGGGCACACTTTCCATAAATTACACAAAGTACCTACTTAAAATTTAATAGTCGGCATGCACCCGAAAAGGCAACTATCTCAGCTAAAGCAGCGCAGATTTTCGGATGGTTCCTACTCTTATCCGATATCAGGTACACGTAAAGGTAAATTTAAAATCACATGCATTAACAATAGCAAAGGAGCGACATTGTCAGAATTGACAAAGCTCCAAAAAACACAGAATAAAAATAAACAATAGCCTAAACATAATAATTAAAAATAAAAAGATTTAATCAAAAATTAAAGGATGTAACTAACTGAAAATTGCATGTACTGTTAGGTAATCGTATTTTAAATTCATTTTCGTGGATATTTTTTGATAGTTATAGTTTCGTTGCTTATCAAAGCTATCTATCTAACTATCTTAACGCTATATCCCTGACGGGGTAGTCATTCATCTATCGCTTTATACATGCACGTCTGGGAATCCGAGTACGTTTTGACTTTTCCGTTTTTGAGCAATCTGCTCATGTGATCTTCATAATTATGTAAGTCTCGTCCTACCTTGACTCCTACTACCATCTACTTTCGCACAATATAACTTTTTTGTCAATCGTTGCTCACTCATTCGTTGAACGTATCCAAATTCCAAACCCCATTTACACTCTCGCACGAGTCAGGAGACGAGCTGCGAGTCAAACCGCAAGCTCGAAAAAAATGTACCATAATGCTGTATTAACACTCGCGGCTTGTCTCGTTGCTCGCGCGAGAGTGTAAACGCAGTATCAGAATTAGAGCGCGCCTGGCTCATAGCCCCACCACGCGTCGATGAGGATGGAGCTGTGTCAGTTTTTATCGTTGGACTCCCCCTCGCTATGTCTTCTCAATGGCACAGTACTTATATGAGACCGGTAAAGAAACTAGGACTAAATCCTTATGCGTGTTTCGCTACGATCCCCATTTTCCATCCCCTAGGGAATCGAAAAACACTTGCTATTCCACTACGTTCCCAGCAAAAGCTTATACGCTGAAATTGGGCTAGGCGGCTTTATCTGAGAATGTCCCAAGAAAATATTTTTGTTTATTCATTTACCCATTTTTGTAATACATAGAGATTATGAAAAAAAAGCGTTTTTCAAGTAAGCATCTTTCGATCTAATAGACATTAAAAAAAAATTTTTGCCTGTTGATTTAGCGTTTGCGTGCTTTGGAAGGCATGTTAAGCCATTGGTCTCGGTTCATATTAACAAGGCAGTCGTTAAGCCAAAATCGAAGGCCTAATGGGTGGCTTGAAAAATTTCAACAGCAGATAGCCACCTATTACTAACCTGCGTCTCACCTATTACGTGGGGATATAGCCGGTGAAAAGTGGGCGTATAATATACCTCTGCTACCCCTTCGGGAATAAGGCGTGATTGGTTTATTTTGATGAGTGTGTTGACGACACTGATCACGAATATTATAAAAGTGCATGAATTAATCTTATGGCGTTGAGGTCGAAAAAAGCGTGCACAAATTTTTAAGAACGACTATCGCCCACAAATTATGAATAACAAGTGCAAGCTATTTTCGACCACGTCATAGCACAAAATCATGTATTTTTATAATATGCCTGATTGCTTGCATTCATTTTTTTTTTGTAATCTATTTGTTAAGATTATTAGATAAATGGGTACAAACTATTCAAATCGGTCCTTTACTTATTATATTTTTTTAATACCACTGAGGTGGCCGGCAGACTCGCATACGGCCCCCCTGGTGGAAAGCGGCCTATGGACGTTAAGCACCGTTGACATTAATTTATTTCTACCGATTTTAATTATTTTTACCTATGTTAAATTATTATTAAGAGTAGAACTAGTAAAACTATTCTATTGTATATCTAGGTACAAAATTTGCGAGAGATGGAAAGTGTGACTATGACATTGAGCGAAGAGTATTGGCAGGAAATAAAGTGAATGGAGCCGTGTACACCTTTATGAGCAGTCAGAACGTGTCTAAGAAGGCACGAGTGGCTGTACATAGAGGAGTGCTGGTCCTCACACTTATGACAGTGATAGTTGGGTAGAAAACGCATAAAAGTAAAAATAATACAGTGGAAATAAGAAGTCTGCGAAGTATAGCTGGAGTGAAGTTGATACATTAAGAAAGGAACAGCGCGAAAAGGGAACAATGCGGTATGACAGAAGAAGTAGTGGTAGACCTAGGCGTACTGTTACGTATTCCCCATGCAAGCTAAATTGCTTACTCAGCCCGAGTCTTCCAGTGATGGCAAACAACGCCATGTCAGCAGTACGTCCTCGCCTTAAACTCAGAGCAAGTCGAGGGCAGTTCGATCTCATCTCCCGTCGCGAAAGCATCTCTTGCTACTTCACTAATTCTATTTTTGCCAATTCTTTTTAGTTTAATTATTTTCTTTTGTTAGTAAGTAAGTGAGCTATATCGATTAAACCCACAGCATTAGAGTGTGTGTTTTTTTTTAAAAAGACTCTCGTTGAGTCCCCCGTAACATTGGTGGCAGCGGAAAGGGATTTGTAAAAATCCTGGTTACTCCTTCGAAACCGAAAGAAATACAAAGTGTGTAAAGTGCAAATTGCCGTGGTTATGCTCAGTCAGTTCTAGTGCTCCAAATCATCGTGTTCCTAACTCCCTAAAGGGGATACGCCGGTACCGAGATCACAAGGTGACCATGTATTCAGCTTTAATCACCTTCATCAGCATCCTGTAAGTGCATTTAGTACTTAATAACTACGTGCAGTGAAAATATATCAAACTCTTCACCAATATAAAGCTACAGTGAGTGTTGCAACGACAGTCTAGTCATAACATCCCGAATTCTTCGAACTACGCTTATCAGTTCCAGACAGCCGCATACTTATCGCATGGACTGACCGAAACCTTACTATAGTGACTGTTCGAAAGTATTATTGAATTTTAAGCGTATTATTTCTGTATGTAATTATTGTGTGTATCATTGTTTCCATTTTGCGTGTTTATTTTGTGCGTATATACCTTGTGTTTTTTTTTTCTGAATACTTATTTTATAATTTTGAAAATGAGCAAAACGGAGAAAGGGGAGATATCTGCACCCTCCACTAGATCAAGCCAGACTATAATTGATCTAAATAGCCTATTTAAATTTATTAAGCCGTACAACGGGGATAGACAAACCTTGAATTCATTCTTATCGAATTGCAACAACGCCTATGATCTTGCTAGTGCTGAGCAACAACCAGTGCTTTTTAGATATATTCTAAGCCAATTACAAGGTAAAGCTGAAATTGCCTGCTCAGTTAAGTCTTTTACGCAATGGGAACAACTAAAATCGTTCCTAAAAACGCAATTCTCCGATACAAAACATTATTCACATCTATTAGCCGAGCTACAGGATAGCAAACAAAACGTTAACGAGACCGTAAGTCAGTTCGGCCTTCGCATCGAAGAGTGCCTGTCACAACTATTAACAGAAATCGTCCTAACAAAAGCAAAAGAAGCCCCAGGGCGCACAGCTGCCATGGAGGACCTAGCCCTTCACCACTTCCTTATAGGGTTAACACCGCGGCTATCTAACATTGTTAGGTGCAGATCCCCAAAGAACCTTAACGAAGCAATAAGCTTCGCCGTCTCTGAGGAGAAAATTCAAAAGCTCATGCACAAAAGAAACTACCCTAACGTGACCCCGTTAGGTTCACAACGCCGCCCCTTCGATAATTTCAAACCCGCTAACATAAACAATGTAAAAACCGATGGGCAACCTTCAAAAATTTGTAGGTATTGTAAGAACCTGGGCCACGTCATAGAAGAATGTCGAAAACGCGAATATAATAACCGCGCTAGGGCGCAGCAGAATAGAACACAGTATCAAGGACAAACAAACAATTCTTCTGGTTATTTTAACCGCCAACAACCTCGCGTTCACCACGTAAACGAGGATACTAATGTTTCACGCACAAATATGCACGCTGAATACCAAATCACCCAGAATGACCATTTAAACGAACAATGAGCTCACGGCGGTGTCTCGTGAGAACTCAACAACAAAATACGACTTCTGAGGACGTCAATGGCACCAATTCATATTCCTCTGTATCTACCAAATCCGCTGTATCTACCAAAGTCACTACACCTACTAAATCCGCTGTATCTGCTAAATCCGCTGTATCTACCAAATCCGCTGTATCTACCAAATCCGCTGTATCTGCCAAATCCGCTGTATCTACCAAATCCACCGTATTTAACAAACCCTCTGTATCTACTAACTCCGCCGCGTTAAACAAGTCCAACGTATCTACTAAACCCCTTGTATCTACTAAATCCCTTACATCTACCAGATCCTCGGTATCCATTAAACCCTCTGCAGCTACAAGGACCCCTGTAACTACCAATTCCCCAGTATCTACCAAGTCCTCTGTACCGTCCGAACCCTCTTCATCGTTAAATTCTTCTATACCGATAGAATCTTCCATACTTACCAAATCTTCTGCACTAACCCACTCTTCTATGCCTTCAAATTCTTCTCTACTTACCGAACCCTCTGCCTCGTTGACTACATCACGCGTGCAACCTGTAACACACCAAAATAAAATATATGAAATTGTTTCAAATTTTAATAAGAGATACTTACCTTACGTAATCTTGCAGACGCAAGTAAATAGTCGCAACCTCACCTTCTTAATAGACACTGGTTCGTGTGTTAGCTTGATAAAAGAGAAATCATTAAAGACCATACCCATTTTAGAAAATGACATCATCCATCTGAAAGGTATTGATACAAACACTGAAACCTTACCTACTCTGGGCCACTTCCAACTCCAGTTATTTTTTAATACCGATATATCGTACAGATTTCACGTGATCAAAGAAATAGACCTAAATTATGATGGTATAATTGGAACTGATCTTCTAAACGACCTCAACGCAATTATCGATTACAATCACAACACTCTTCAAATTCGACATTTAATAATCAATCTAAAGTACTGCCAGCCTATATACAATGTCCTACCACGCTCAGAAACAATTATAGAATGTACAGTAGACAACCCCGAATACCGCGTAGGACTCGTTCTAGATCAACACATCTCAGACTCCCTCCTGGTCGCGAATTGCATAGTCAAAGTTAAGGAAAATAATAGAGTTAATATATCAGTCGTCAACGTCTCCGAGAAATCAGTTAATATAGATTCAGACATAAGAATAAAGTTACAACCTCTTGAAATCCATTCTCTCCAATCAAATTCAGATCAACATAAACCACCCTCAGTTCGCAGAGACGAAGTGTTAGATATGCTACGAATTGAACATCTCAATGACGAGGAAAAATCTTACCTTCTAGATATATGCTCGCGATATTCCGATATATTCCATTTACCTCATGACAAATTATCCACTACAGATTTATTAAAACACGAAATAAACACCTCATCCTCCGAACCAATCAATGTTAAGTCATACAGATTCCCTGAAGTTCATAAGCAAGAAGTTCAGACACAAATATCAAAAATGCTGTCCCAAGACATAATTCAACCATCTATCTCCCCTTGGTCTTTCCCAATATGGATTGTACCGAAAAAATTAGATTCATCCGGACAGAAGAAATGGAGAATCGTTATAGACTATAGGAAATTGAACGACATAACGATTGGAGAAAGCTACCCTATACCTCAGATAAGTGAAATTCTAGACCAACTTGGACAAAGTAAATATTTCTCCACTCTCGACCTTTGCTCTGGTTTCCACCAGATCGCCATTTCCGAAAAAGACACCCCTAAAACCGCATTTACCGTCCCTCAAGGACATTTTGAGTTCAAACGAATGCCATTTGGGCTTAAAAACGCCCCCTCAACGTTTCAACGTCTTATGAACACCGCGCTAGCCGGCCTCCAAGGAGTCCATTGCTATGTTTACCTGGATGACATCGTTATATATAGCCACGATCTTACTTCCCACTGTGACAAATTATCGAAAATCTTTGATAGATTACGTAAACACAATCTTAAACTCCAACCCGACAAGTGCGAGTTCCTTCGCAAAGAAGTCGGCTATCTTGGTCATATAATCAGTGAAGAAGGAGTCAGTCCGAATCCCGATAAGACCAAAGCTGTGACCGAATTTCCCATTCCTAAATGCCCTAAAGACGTTAAATCATTCCTAGGCCTTGTATCCTACTATCGCCGGTTCATCCCAGACTTCTCCAAGATCGCAAAACCCCTAACCTCACTGTTGAAAAAAGATGTGTCGTTCAATTGGTCAAACGAGCAACAGTTAGCTTTCGACGACCTAAAATCGAAACTTGCATCAGCCCCCATCCTAATATATCCAAACTTCGCTGAACCCTTCGTGCTGACCTGCGATGCCTCGAATTATGCCATATCTGCAATCCTTTCCCAAGGAGACATTAGTAAAGACCGCCCCATAGCCTATGCATCCAGAACCCTGAATAAAGCCGAAGTAAACTACTCCACCACAGAAAAAGAGTGCCTAGCCATCGTATTTGGTACTAAGGTATTCCGGCCCTATCTGTATGGTCACAAATTTACAATCGTCACCGATCATAGACCATTGAAGTGGTTATTTAACTGCAAAGATCCCGGCTCCCGTCTTGTCCGATGGAGACTCAAACTCGAAGAATTCGATTATAAGATTGAATATAAAAAGGGTGTAATAAACAGTAATGCTGACGCATTATCAAGATTTCCTGTAAATCCAATCCAAAATCCTTACGAGAACCCTATCCCTTCTACTTCAAGATTAAATAACCAAAACACACCACCTAACTTTAGCCCTATAACCTTAGACGACCTTGACATCGACATACCCCTCGAGTCATTAGACTATGACAATATACCTTCAGTCGATTTACTAGAAAATGGCGCTCTTTCAGAAATCTTGAGCCCCGAATCGAGAAATTTACCCTCGAGGTCCGATCCAATCAATCCAAATACAACTTCTCACGAAGCTGTAGACCCTGTCGCAGAGCCCTCGTCTACTCCTAATCCCAGATTAGCTCCCCGTGCTTCTATTTCTCCTCAACCTCCACTTACCTCCAACTCCCCTGGAGGTTCAAACACCTCTCCTTCAAACCCTGAATCCCCTCGAGATGAGAATTACAGTAACTTCCTAAAAACAATGACAAACAAACGGTTTAGTAGCAATGTTACAGTTATCGAGCATAGTGACAGTATATTGAAGAGTAGTAACAATACCTTAATTATACCCACCTCTATAGACCTAGATAACTCAAATCCTTACATAGAAGAGATAGTTAGTGAATTGGAAAACCCTGAAAATATTTTGAATCAAGAGAGAACTCTACACTCATCAATTTCATTCAACCACAAAGGTAAGAAAATATATTTCATATTCACTAAGGTTTATCACTTTAACGATTGCTCTTACCAAGATATTTTCAAATGCTTATTAAACCTGAAATTTCAGATTCTTCTCAATGCAGAAGAAGTTAATAGCGGTTTCGCAATCACAGACTTTAGAAACCCGTTCGATAAACACACTTGGATTAAAATATACAATATGTTCTGCTATATCTTTCACAATCATGAACTTCCAATTCACATCTATCACAATACTATAATATACCCTACACCATCCGAAATCGCGAAAATACTGAGAGAAAATCACGACATCCCTATAGCCGGACATTTAGGCTCGACTCGAATGTTTAATCGAGTCAGAGAGAGATACTATTGGAAACACATGCGCAGTGACATCGAAACATACGTTAGGAATTGTTCCCTGTGTCAAAGCAACAAAGCTCTCAGACAAATAAATAGATCTCCGATGCAGATCACTACTACCTCCGTGAAGCCCTTTGAAAGACTTAGCCTTGATCTCGTTGGTCCGCTACCCGAAGCAGGTCAAACTAAATTGAAATTTATCGTTACCTTGCAAGACGACCTCACAAAATTTTCCCTTGCCTATCCTATAGCTAACGCAACTGCGGAAGAGACATGTGAATGTCTGGTACATTTTATCTCGATATTTGGAATCCCTAAATCCATCCTAACTGACCAAGGCACCAACTTCACTGCCGAATTATTTAAGAAAACGTGCGATTTTCTTAAAATCAAACAAATATGGTCCTCACCATACCATCCTCAAACTCAAGGCGCACTCGAACGAAGTCATTCAACGCTAAAGGAATATCTCAAATCCTACGTCAATGACAATCAATCAGACTGGCACAAATATGTTTATACCGCAATGTTAGCCTATAATACGTCAGTTCATTGCACAACAAATTTCACACCATACGAGCTCCTTTTTGGTCAGAAAGCTTTCATCCCCGACTCTATTTATGAAACACGGGCTGACCTCACATATCCAGAATATGTAAAGGCACTGAATCATCGATTAAAACTCTCGCGAGAAAAAGCACTTGAAAATATCGAAAGATCTAAGGAAAGATCGAAACGGTATTACGATGCCCATTCACGTCCCGTACAATACAAAGTTGGAGATTATGTGTACTTAAAGAATCACGTTCGGCTCCGTAAAGCCCTCTCACCACTCTGGAAGGGACCATTCAAAGTGGTCAAAATCAATGGCAGGAATACTCTTACCTTGCTCATTAATCGACGCCACGTTGTACACCATTACGACCAACTAAAGTTGGCTCGCAGAAGCGAAGACCTAAACACTACGCAGCAAAGCAGTCAAAACCCTATACATTTAATATATGTTAGGTAAATAAGTAGTCTAATATTAGTTTCTTTTACAGTATTTAATTTCGTTTACAGTATTTCTACATCGAGAATCTTGAGCCAAGAGTTCATCGAGCCTTTGACGAACAGTTCGGGCATCTACTTTGACCCTCTAGGATCTTTAACTTTAGTTAATAATTACCTTAGCGTAGTCATCCCTATAGATATAACGTTTATTAAGCCACACTTAGTCAACTTACAATATGTTCTTAATAGCTCTATTTCACTCTGTGAAGACAGCAAAGCTTTAGATGATGTGGAATGTTTCAACCTCTTCCAACCTCTAATAACACGGTATGAAGACATAGTAAGAGATACCGACGCCATCCTGTATCTCACTTCTCATAAGTATAAGAGAACGCCCCTTCTAGGTTTCGTTGGTTCACTCTCCAAAAAGCTATTCGGCACTATGGACGACGATGATGCTATACGGTATGATAGTGCAATCCGAGAAGTTGAAACTGACCAAAAGAAATTAGCATCGCTGGTAGAACAAAACATCCTTATTACAACTTCTACCCTCGAAAGCTTTAACGAAACTATTCACGTTATAAAATCAAATGAGCATGAATTGAATGTTGCCATTGGCGCCCTTTATGAAGAAGTCAAGAACCTAACTGATCTATCCAATAACTTGGGTCTAAGGTCACGCGTCTTAGAACTCACTTCTATAATAGAAAATAGTATACTAACTTTATCTTTTAAGGTGGAAGACCTTATAAACGCAATTGTATTCAGCAAGTCTAATACACTCTATCCTACAATTATAACACCCAAAGAACTTTACAATGAACTAAATAACAATTATAGATTCATTCCAACACCAAATCGGCTACCTTTACTTCTGAATTTAAATAATATGCACAACATTATTAACATATCTTCTGTTTCATGCTACATGAGCGAGAATAAATTAGTATTCGTTCTAGAGATACCACTAGTACACCCTACTCATTTTCTTCTATACCATAACTTACCTTGTCCAGCTCCGTATGAGCCTAGAAATCCTGTATCGTTTACTACTATTATACCATCTTCAAAATATATTGGAATAAGCAAAGATATGTCTACTTACTGCAAATTAGAAGATTTAAGCAATTGTAAATCTATAAAAAGTGATCATTACCTGTGTAATACTCCTATTACTTACTCCTCCTTAGCCACTCCTTCCTGTGAAACAGAAATCATTACTAAAATACTCACCTCAGTTCCTGATATTTGCCAAATCAGATTCTTTACTGGCAATGTACAAATGTGGCAACCTTTGCAGAATAACAGATGGCTATTTGTTACATCTGAAAACTCTAAGTTAAGTATAGAATGTAATTCATCCGTCACCGAAATAAATATAAGTGGCACCGGAACACTGTATCTACCTAAAGGGTGCGTCGCGTATAATAGAGACACAAGGTTGATGTCAAAAAATAATGTAAATGTATTTTTGAGACCTGTGCACGCCGAATTAAATATAATTAACGATGTATGTTGTAATAAAGCTAAATATACAGATATTGTATCGAAACTTCCTTCTATAAACTTACAAAATATTAATTTAGATGCTATTGCTTTTGAAAATCCAAAATTGTTAAAGGATTTGAACGATATAATCAGCAAACCTAACAGTGTATTACATCAAGATTCCTTGTCTATTATAAGTATTGTTATATTTTGTCTTATTTTAATCTACATTATTATCAAAGTTTGTAAAAGAATTGGCTCTTATAGAAACCCTCCAGTTGTCGTAAACGTAAATCCTGAACCAGAAAACGAGGAAAATGAATCCTCTGATCAAATTCCAATTCCTGCCTTAAGAATTGGCTAGAAATCGCTTTGCGTAAACTTCATTTCAAAACGTAAAGTTTACTCTAAATCGGGGGGCTGTTACGTATTCCCCATGCAAGCTAAATTGCTTACTCAGCCCGAGTCTTCCAGTGATGGCAAACAACGCCATGTCAGCAGTACGTCCTCGCCTTAAACTCAGAGCAAGTCGAGGGCAGTTCGATCTCATCTCCCGTCGCGAAAGCATCTCTTGCTACTTCACTAATTCTATTTTTGCCAATTCTTTTTAGTTTAATTATTTTCTTTTGTTAGTAAGTAAGTGAGCTATATCGATTAAACCCACAGCATTAGAGTGTGTGTTTTTTTTTAAAAAGACTCTCGTTGAGTCCCCCGTAACAGTACGAATTTCAATTAAATCGAAACCTTTTGGAAAAAGGCCAGGTCAAGAGTACCATTAACCGGCGAGCGTGTAAGAAAACACTCATGAAAGTAGAAGAAGCGAAAGTGGTTTGTCAGGATCGTAGCAAGTGGAAAACCATAGTCTCTGGTCTCTGCCTACCCCGAAGGGAATCAGGCGTGATAATATGTATGTATGTATGTATATTTGTTAAATTATTAAATTATTTATATTTTTGCTTAAAATAGGTACCTATATTAATTGATGTTATACCTATTACCGTGCATGTATTAAACGATTAATGAATCTGCAGGAAGCGAAAGAAGCATGGATGTATCGCGAAGCCTGGGGATCTGTTCTCTCTGATACATCTGTATCTGGGTGAAGACAGAAAAATAATATTAATAATCCCAATATATATAATATATCTCCCTTCGCTGTCGAGACGATGGGCAGTTGGGGTGCTGACGCGAAAAACTTAGTGAGCGAATTGGGGCGCTGGCTGAGAGACAAGACAGGTGACTCCCGTTCTGGGTCGTATCTGGTGCAAAGATTGGCCATCGCTATTCAGCGGGGCAATGCATGTTAGTGATGTGATGGGCACCTTTGCACCGGATACGATGAGGAGCGGGTTAATTAATTAGATTATAGTAATAATAATATAATTGACATGTTTAAACTATTTTATGTGCATATTTAAATAAAAGCTCAGGATTATATACAATAATACAAAAACTTGAAGGAGTCATGGTAATTTAGTGTAAGTCAATTAAAAAAAAACTTTCCCTAAGAAACCAATCCATATATCCCAAAATATTGTGAGACATTCTTTACACAGCGCCATCTAACTTACTGTTCACACAAATATTTGTTTCGTCCCGAGAATCGAATCCAGGACCTCAGACCTGAGATAAAAAACTTACTTTATCTATTTTATTGTAAATGAATATTTTTCATGAAACTATAATGCATACTTGTTATTTAAATATTGTTTTATATGAAACGATGACCCTTATGAATACGATCGTTTATTTGGTTCCTGTACATGTAATAAGTATACATTTATTATTATATCTGTCAAAAACATAAACAAAATAATCCATCATAATAACAGAGATGTTTCAGTTGATTGTTCTACTGTGGCGTGTATGCGCTAACGCCAGCGGAAAATACATCGTCGATCTCATATTTTATATACTACTCGGGACTTCACGCGAAACAATTTTGTACTTACATTCACCGACGTTTCGAGCGCGTTGCAGCGCCCGTGGTCGCGGCTGGACTGATGGTGAGGGCCGAGAGTATGCATGGAGTTACTTTTGTTTGTAGCTACCCTCCATTATTATTATAATACAGGATAAGGCCGGCGACACACTTCACTCACTACGTCAGTTTTGTTTGGCACAGGTTTTCTACGGTCAAGTTTCTTCATCACTGAATTCCACATCCCGGATAGCTTGAATCCATCTTCCCTATTGAAATTATTGTATCTTCTAATTTCAATAGCTTCACGCACAACACGAGGATAATAGTGGCGATCAGTGTAGAGGACTTTGGGTTGATGGAGTTCGATCCAGTGATTACTACCCGACTCGAGGTGTTCCTAGTAATGTATACTTAGACCAGACAGCCCTAAGTATACTGCAAAAGGGGTTAAATTACGCTCTCACACCGAGTAAAGTGCCGTATGAAAGTATTAGGTATCTGTGGGGTAGAGGAGGCTATCGCCCGCAACAAAATACCTTTTGGTGAAGCTGAAATTCTACGACAAGACGTTTCCCATGTCTTACGTAAGGCACGCCTTCCCAAAAGCAATACTACCGCAGAAGAGCGAGAAGCACTTGCCGCTTTGAGGAGCAATCAAGACGTATTGGTACTTAAGGCCGACAAAGGCAACGCCTCCGTAGTACTTCAGACTACAGATTATGAGGCGAAAATACGCACTTTGCTCGAGGACACACAGACAAATATAAGCAGGTAAATTATAATCCCACATCGCGAGTAACACGTAAAATACGAAAATTGATCAAGGAGCACAAAGAAGATTTCACAGAAGACGAGTTCAACCATTTGTACCAAGCAAAGATTACGCAGTCACCCAAATTATATGGCTTACCAAAAGTGCATAAACCCAATGTGCCACTGCGACCTATCGTAAGTCAAATAAACTCTCCCACTTACGATCTACCAAAACACATTGCCAAAGCACTGCAGCTATTGGTGGGAAAAACACCGTCTTTTGTCAAAGATTCTCGCCATTTTGTGGACATAGTTAGAGACATTAGGTTGGAACCGGATGAGATTTTGGTAAGTTTTGATGTGGAATCTTTATTTACTAATGTTCCATTAGAAGAGTGTCTACTGATTATTGAGACTAAAGTGAGGGAGAATGATCTGCCGAACAGTTACACAACACTATTGCGAAGTTGCATAGAAGGAAACTACTTCCTTTACCACAACCAACACTACCTCCAGATAGACGGCGTTGCTATGGGAAGTCCATTGGCACCAGTGGTTGCGAATATTTGTAAAATATTTATAACTTGCCCTTAATGAGCTAAAACATGTTTATTGCACAGTTAAAATATGTAAACGATTGTTGGTGGACCTAAATAAATAAAAGCTAAAATAGCTAGATAGTATATGTTCACAGATGATGTATTTCTCATATTAATATGATATTTCGGGTCTTATTTGCGACGTATATTGTTAGGTACAAAGCCTACCGTGACCACGGCTGGTGTAATACGGTCGAAACGTCAGGAAGTTTATGGTAGGCTTTGTAAAGAGGGAATCCCTCATATTAATATGAGTGAAAATCTCAAAAGTTTTAAAACATTCATGTATTTCTGTTGCCGCCATACCAACAAATACTAAAACCAAAGCAACAAGCGAAGCGCTCGTGGCCCCGGGGACTCAGTGTTCTGTAAACGATCACTGCGTTAAGCATCTTTCACTGTGGCTGGTCCTCGAATAGGTGACAACATTGTGGCATTTAAATTTGCGAGTTGTTGACATTTAGATTTGGAAGGCACGTTAAGCTGTTGGTCCCGGTTGCCAGTAACATGGCAGTCGTTAAGCCCAGTTGAAGGCCTTATGGGCAGTTTGAAAAAAACCAACAGCAGCTCGCCACAGCCTGCGTCTGTCCATTTCAACGTGTTACGTAGGACAAAAGTGCATCCGGTGAAACTTTACAATAATATAGCTTATACATCAGAATAACGCATAGGCTACTTTTTATCCCGGGAACAATTTCCTGTAGGAAACGAGAACGGGAAAACTACTCTACGCGGGCGAAGCCACGGGCGTAAACTAGTATTATAATAAAACAAAGTTGCTTTCCGCTGTCTGTCCCTATGTATGCTTAGATCTTAAAAATCTTTTATAACGCAACGAATTACAATGCGGTTTTTTTATAAGATAGAGTGATGCATAAGGAAGGTTTTTATGTATAATATGTTAAGTTTTTGTATACATTGACTAAATTAAAACGATATTTGTTGGGGGTGATGGAAAAAAATACCGTCTTGGATCTTTTAATGGAAACGCTGCCTGAACCCTTTGAAATATAACTATAGGTCTATAAAACAGTCCACGACGGTATACGTCTATCTATTAAGGATAACATACTATATTCATTTTATTACTTTAAAAAGCCAGCAATTATAAAGTGGTAATTTGAAGGCTATATACCGCAAAAGTACTTGGACCTCCAGACGTGCGTGTATGAAGCGATTAAGGGCCGGTAGGCCAAGTCGCTTAGGCACCACAACGCTTCCTCAGCCCCCGCCAAAAAAGATCGACGTTGTATTTTCTGCTGGCACGCCACAGTAAAAATGATTGGCAGTAGCAATTGAAATGGAACATCTCTGTTATTGTGTTGGATTTTATTTTAGGTTTATGATATACTAGTTGACGCCCGCGGCTCCGCCCGCATGATGAAGATTTTCCGTTCCCGTATTTAAAAGGAACTTGTTCCCGGGATAAAAAGTAGCCTATGTGTTATTC
Source organism: Thumatha senex (assembly GCA_948477245.1). Lineage (NCBI taxonomy): Eukaryota > Metazoa > Arthropoda > Insecta > Lepidoptera > Erebidae > Thumatha > Thumatha senex. Next base: position 23,221,463 of record OX419726.1, read on the forward strand.
TGATAGATAAGCTGTTATATATAATATATAGTTATGGTAAAGGACGAAATTAAAAACAGTTTGCTAGGCTATCACCGGTGACTGCGACATCACCTCAATCCCCTGGCCTAAAAACTAACGCATCGAGGTTATAGCAAAAGAATAAAAAGGAAAGACATAATCAGTTACGACTGAGCCCATTGGAAATAAACGAGTAGATGTGCCCACTGGAGAGCACACTCACTTACCTAATTAACCTCACACAATCTGCTTATAGTAGAACTGATTGCAGGTAACAGAACACAGAAAAAAAAGGGTAAAGTTTATTTAAATTCCATTCAGTAGTTATACGTGCAAGTAACAAACATCCATACTTACAAACTTTCGCGTTTATAATATTAGTATGAGTTTATGATAATATATTTAATAACAAATTTAGGCTTTATGTACAAGTACCAAATAAAATGTCCCGTACTCATTATACTCTTTTTTTTTAAATAATACTAAAATCAAAAAATCATAATGTTATGTTCCTGTCTTCGGCAGCTAGTCACCGTTGTTCTTTAGAACATATCTTCCGTCTGCGCTAAACATTCTCCTTAAGTATACAATTTCATTCAATTGCTCTAAACGTTGCCGGTTTACCCAAATCTTGCTTTTAGTTCTTACTTTTTCTTTTTCAAATACCCGTTTCTTAGTTTAACATGCAGCGAAGACCTTTACTTTTATATTTTATACTAATGCCTGAAGGTCGGCTTCTGATGAGACCATCACTACCGCATTATCAGCGTACAACAGACAAAGTACTGTAAAATTTCCAATTTTACAACAACTTCTAACTTTTGCAGCCACACTTTTGCGCAACTATCCAGATACACTATGAAAAGCCAGGCGGACCGTCGACGGCCCGTTTGACGCCCGAACAGAAGTCAAAAAGAGGCGCCAGGTGAACCTCCCCCTTGGTCGCACGCAAGCTTTACAGTCCGTATAAAGAGACTGTATCGCCAGCAGCAGCCGTCCACACCATATTCTGCCCGGATATGGTGTAGACGGCCAGCCAGGCTACACGGACGAGTACCACAGACTTTCACTCACAACTTGCTTCACTCAAATGCTTTCTCCAGATCCACTAAAGCGCAAAAAACCTTCGCGTTAAAATGTTGGGATTATTAATTGAATGAATGAATGAAAAATCTTTATTCATGTAGGTCACAATGTAACACTTATGAACGTCAAGATTATTGCTTCTACATTTACATTTACTGCCAGATTCGCATAGCAATAGGTAGAAGCTGAGGAAGAACCTGGCAATAAAACTCATGGCCACTCTTTCCTAACCGCCAGTAATTACATTAGTTTGAGTTACATGATATTTGACCAATTATATATGAATTTATACAAAACCAAAAAACAAAATCAATGTTGTGTTTAAAATCATATCAAAATTAGAACTATTCTAGTTGCCAGTTCTAAGGGCAGCCTACACTTAAGAAGAAGAATCTAGCAAGAAAGTCAATGGATGCTCTTTTAAAATGTAGGTATGGCTTACAACAATGAAAAGTAACCCAAATTCACACCCATATCACAATCTTTCAACTTCTGCAAGCAACTGTCCAGATACACTATGAACAGCCAGGCGGACATGACACAACCCTGTTTGACGCTTGTACAGACATCTAAAAGAGGTGACACTGCCCCCCCTACTCGCACGCAAGCCTTACAATCCTTATAAAGCGACTGTATTTCCCGCAGTAGCGAGGCGTCTACACCATATTCGGGCAGCAAATCCCACAGTGTTTCCATCACAACGTTATCAAATGCTTTCTCCAGATCCACAAAAGCGCAGAAAACCTTCTGGCTAATAGCCAGAAACTTCTCCGCGATCATGCGGAGAGAAAAAACTTGATCCATGCAACCTCTTCCACGTCGGAATCCGCATTGAGCCTCCCATAAATACCTTTCAGACTTTTCTTGCATTCTTGCCGTTATAATTAATTATTAGTTACATGAAATGTCATACATTGTTTAAGGCTACTAACATAAAGTAAAAACATATTATTATATAAAAAGCGCTCGTAGCCCTACTAACTCGGTTTCTGTAAAAGATCACTGATTTAAGAAACTCTCTCGGATTTTGGATGGATGACCGCTCTGTAGCATTTTCATTTACCAGAGTTTTCGTGCTTCGAAGGACACGTTAACGTTGAATCGACACTTGTTAAGTCAAGTGAATAACTTTTGAGCGACTTAAAAATTACAACAGCGAGTCGCTAGAGCCTGTCCATTTAAACACAGGCATTGGGCTCACCACAATATGCCTCTGCCACACCTTCGGGGATAAAGTGGTGGCTAATAAATTTATAAATATACTTAAATAATTAATACTGAAAGCATAATAACAAAGGTCTTGGATACAATTTTAAAAATTTATGCGAAGCGAAGCTTCAATAAAACAACTGCACTGATTACTTCAGCCAGTGGCAGTCGGTATGTTTAAGCTTCAGAAGCTATTGATCAAATTTGTTTATAGGTAAGTGTAGGTACTTTATTTAATATTAAAACTCTCATATATTTTATTTATCTATCACGCCTTATCCCCGAAAGGGTGGCAGAGGCATATTATTATATATGCCCACTTTTCACCATGTGTATTCCTTTCCCACGTAATGGGTGGTGAGTCCATTGCGTATATAACTCTCATATATATACACTATATAAACCTAACTCCGGGCGTCACGAGATGCAACTGGGACAGACGCTCGGATGATGATGGAATGCTTACTGCTCTCATTAATATACTGTGCCATTGCGGAAAAATAGCAAGGGGAGGGCAACGAAAAAACCTAAAACAGGTCCTACCTCAGTAAGCGCCAGCGCGCGACTGATAAGGCCTCAGCGTCGCGAATCTGATATTATTTAAACATTAGTACTATAAAAATCACTGTATATAGTCAAAGTAAGCCATTATGTCTATAAATATTTAGTAGCTATAGTTGTGTATAAAAATTTCATTAAAATTATCTGTAGTTTAGATTTGGTTTTGTAAAAACATTTCGAAAGGGGGCAACTTTGGGATGTTTTTCTATCAAGTGAAGTTTATTAGATTATGTAACAGAAATGCATTTTGACTAGCTTAAATCCTTAACTAACATATATATTTTTTTCAAAATCAAAAACCCTTTCTTCTACGAATCGCATTGTTTTAAAAAACTCAAAAGCATGGCCTCGACAGGAATACTAAGCCTTAATGCATCTGCAACGAAAGAAGTATGCATGGATCGTTAAGCCTGGCGATATGTCCCCTCCGTCAGGGATACAGCGTGAAGATAGTTAGATAGTTTAGTTATTTTATTTACACAAATATGTTATTAATCATTATCATTTTAATACATTAGTTGGCTTCAGCATTTCATGAACGTCACACCTTGCAAATTAAATGAATATCTTAAGAGATATATCAAAATTAAAAAAAAATGCGCAAAGAAATTAATTTCGTGTAACCATAATTAAACCGGGCCGTGCTTGCCGTATTGGAGAGCGGAGAAGTACCTAAATTTATCTAATTTGGAAAATGTTCATGCATTATTGAGAAATTGGTGCCACGTGCCATTAAATGGGTGCCACGGGTCGAAGTATTCACTGGCGAAGCCGGGCGGGTTAGCTGGTTCAGTTATATATCCATTAAAAATTGTAATATGATAACAAAAATAAAATAATGTGGGTACCATACAACAAACGTGTTTCTTTTTTTATAGATGGTACGGAACCCTTTTAGAGCGAGCCAGACTCGCACTTGACCGTTTTTTCTTTTAATTATAGGAATGAATTTTAAAATATTGCAACTTGAAGGTTACTTCAAATAGTTAAGATAGCTTTTTCATTCGGGTTTTTTTTTAATTTAGATTTTAAATATATAATAGGTAGATATGAAAATTTTGAACGTCAGTGTTAGAAGACACCATGCAGTGGTGGTCATATATAGTGTTATTGTGTATTTCGGCAGCGGAGGGTAACTTAAAGAGAAGCCATTGGAAGGAAGTGAACCTCAAACAAGGTCCGGTGCGAGGTTACCAGGAGTCTGTTGGCGAAATGTGGAGTTTTTATAATGTGCCCTATGCCACTGCACCGACAGGCAGGAATAAATTTAAGGTACGTTTGTACTAAAAAAAGAAAAAAAACAAGTATTATAGTTAAAGTTAACCGACAATTAGCGCTCAGTCGATAATGACGATGATAAAAATGATAACTGTGATGTATATACGCTGATGTATATACGCTGATGTATATACGCTGAAGCGCTCGTGGCCCCGCGGTCTAAGTGTTCTGTAAACTATCACTGAGTTACGCAACTTTCACTATGGCTTGTCCTCGGATGGGTGACCACTTTGTGGCATTTACATTTTGCGAGCGTTTCCGTGCTTCGAAAGGCACGTTAAGTCGTTGGTCCCGGTTGCCAGTAAAATGGCAGTCGTTAAGCCTGGTTGAAGGCCTTATGGGCGGCTTGAAAAAATTCAACAGCAGGTAGCCACAACCTGCGTCTGTCTATTTCAACACGGCAATGGGCTCACCACCTATTACGTGGGACAGGAATCCATACGGTGAAAAGTGGGCATATAATATGCCTCTGCCACCCCTTCGGGGATAAGGCGTGATGGATATTAATTTTTTTTTTATATACATACATACATGCCTATCTCCCATCGGGGTAGGCAGATACTATGGCTTTCCACCTGCTACGAGCCTGGCATACAACTTTCGTTTCTTCTAATTTCATAAGTGTTTTCATACACACACGAGTTAAGAGTACTCTTGACCTGCCCTTTTTCCAAAATGTCTTCTATTCGATTGACATATGTACGTCGAGGTCGCCCCTTACCAGTTTCCCAATTCACTCTCTTCTGATAAATCTGTTTCGTTAGTCTATTTTCATCCATGCTCTCCTCGTGTCCGAACTATCTAAGCATACCATTTTCTATCTTAGTCACTACATCTTCTACCATACCGTCGACTTCTCATTTCCACTGCATTAATTTTACTTCTATATGCTTCTAATTCCACACCCAACTTTCACTGCCATACATAAGTGTAGGAACAAGTACTCCTCTATGCACAGCCAGTCTTGCCTTCTCAGACACGTTCCGACAGCTGATAAAGGTGTAGATGTCTCCATTCACTTGATTTCTAGCCTAAACTCTTCGTTCAATGTCACAATCACACTTTCCATCACTCACAAATTTTAAACTTAAATATACAAATTCTTTCCCCTGTTCCACTCGTTTTCCTTCCACAAAAATCGAGCAATAATTTCCTCTCTTTCAAAAACCATTACTTTCGTCTTATTTACATTCACTTTCATTCCTTTCCTTTTTAGCGCATCATGCATAAAGCTAACCATCAACTACAACTTCTCTGCCGATGATGCTAGTATTACCTGATCATCAGCGCATTTGACAGTTAGTTTATTAATTTTTAAACCATACGCACTCTCTTGCAGTTCTTTCCAACAACTGTCCATGTATAGGTTAAACAGCGCCGGCGACACTACATAACCCTGTCTCATACCTTTTTCAATGTGATAAAAGTCTGTGCAAACTCCGTTAATCCTGACACAAGCACTGGAGCCTTCATAGAGATATTTCAGTGCTCGTATCAAGTGACTGCTTACTCCGTACTTGGCCAGTGTTGTCCATAGTTCAAGCCTCACCACTCGTTCTACAAGTGACAAATCTTAAACTCAAGTCTACAAATATGCAATAGACCTTTTGACATTGAGCCGAAACATTTTCAGCTATGCATGGTAAGGATTAAGTTATGGATATTTGTATCAAAAATATACATCACATCATCCTTACCATGCATAGCTGAAACTGTTCCAAACCTCAAGGTCTATTCCCGGGTTGAAACAAACATTTGTGTAATCCGCAAAGGTCTGTTTCGGAGTTTGAATGTTTCTTAATACGTTGCATATCAGTTGTCTAGATCGCATACCACATACAGATTATATTACGAGTAGCTTACTTTGAGCTATGTGGCGCTGTGTAACAAATAATGCCGCTGGGTGAATTTCCCTAAACCAAAAATAGCGTGGCATCGATGAAATTGGTACTATAAAACCTAGTTAAGTTCTAAAATTTTTGAAGTGAAAACTTCTTTAGCGGCGTTGAGCACTTTTTCTGTAATGGGTATAAAATCTTAAACTCGCGTCAGGACACGTGACCTGATCGAAAAAGCGTAAGATTTTTATCATCATCATCTTTACGTCGATCCCGGTCAATTATTGAAGGAAAAACATCTTTTAGCGCGGTACGCATATTTTTAGATGAGATAAAATCTCTGGACTCGCGACCATAATCATCATCATCATCTAACGTTGATTCCGGTCATCTACAGGTCTTATTAAATAATGCTGTGTAATCAATTAGGACTCTTTCAGTGTAGAATTATTTTTTATCATCATCATCTTTACGTCGATCCCGGTCAATTTTTGAAGGAAAAACTTCTTTTAGCGCGGTACGCATATTTTTAGATGAGATAAAATCTCTGGACTCGCGACCATAATCATCATCATCATCAAACGTTGATTCCGGTCATCTACAGGTCTTATTAAATAATGCTGTGTAATCAATTAGGACTCTTTCAGTGTAGAATTATTTTTTATCATCATCATCTTTACGTCGATCCCGGTCAATTTTTGAAGGAAAAACTTCTTTTAGCGCGGTACGCATATTTTTAGATGAGATAAAATCTCTGGACTCGCGACCATAATCATCATCATCATCTATCGTTGATTCCGGTCATCTACAGGTCTTATTAAATAATGCTGTGTAATCAATTAGGACTCTTTCAGTGTAGAATTATTTTTTATCATCATCATCTTTACGTCGATCCCGGTCAATTTTTGAAGGAAAAACTTATTTTAGCGCGGTACGCATATTTTTAGATGAGATAAAATCTCTGGACTCGCGACCATAATCATCATCATCATCAAACGTTGATTCCGGTCATCTACAGGTCTTATTAAATAATGCTGTGTAATCAATTAGGACTCTTTCAGTGTAGAATTATTTTTGAAGTGAAAACTTCTTTAGCGGCGTTGAGCACTTTTTCTGTAATGGGTATAAAATCTTAAACTCGCGTCAGGACACGTGACCTGATCGAAAAAGCGTAAGACGGATGGAGTTTTTAAGTGAAAACGCCTCTTAGCGTGGTACACATATTTTTAGAGGAGATAAAATCTCTGGATTTGCGACTATAATCATCATCATCATCTAATGTTGAACCCGGTCATCTACAGGTCTTATTAAATAATATTGTGTAATCAATTAAGACTCTTTCAGAGTAGAATTTTTTTTTCATCATCATCATTAACGTCCATCCCGGTCAATTTTTGAAGTGAATATTCTTTTAGCGCGGTACGCTTATTTTTAGATGAGATAAAATCTCTGGACTCGCGACCATTATCATCATCATCATCTAACGTTGATTCCGATCATCTACAGGTCTTATTAAATAATGCTGTGTAATCAATTAGGACTCTTTCAGTGTAGATTTATTTTTCATCATCATCATCATTAACGTCGATCCCGGTCAATTTTTGAAGGAAAAACTTCGTTTAGCGAGGTACGCAATTTTTTAGATGAGATAAATCTCTGGACTCGCTACACCCCGTTACGATACGCAGCTATAGTGTGTGCATATATGCATGTACCAACGCGTCTAGATAAATAAATTATTAATAAATTGAGTTTTCACTTCTGTCGGCACTCCCGGAGTGGTTAGGTTAGGTTAGGTTTTTTTTTTAGATACTTGATATAGTATCTATGTGTGGCACTAAATATTTTAATAATAGGAATAATAGGTACTTCAAAAAAAATATTATTCGTGTATATTATATCTCATTGATTAAAAAATATTAATTATTAATAATGAAACTTTTTTTTTTGAAACGTGAATAGTTAAAGCATTGTTACGCAATATATTTATTCAAATATATAAAGAAAACAACGAATGGTTATTAAATCGAGTTGGCGGGGGTGGAACAGGAGGAGGAGGCCGTATCGTCACTGCTTAAGTGTCGCCGTGTACTCGACGGATCACACACTCCCCGTGTGTCGTGTGATATCGTTGGTGGTGATTTATCGCTGCCGGCTTGCAGCCAACAGTGTTGAGCTGGCGTCTCCTGGTTCGCTCGCTAGGTGATGTCGGAACGAGAGGCACTGCGGTTGCGGGACCGAACTGCGTAGGCACTACCGCCCCGCCGTACATGGTGATGGGTACCCCGTGTTCCAGGGGGTGCCAATTTAGTGCACAACCGCGTTGGCCGCTCTCTACCTCCTCTGCTTCCAGACGGGTGCCTGAGAGAGATGCGATGCGGGTTTATGTCCTCAGCTCCTTAGGGAGTACCGGGGGGGGGGGCTGCCCCTCAAGACGCGCCCCGACACCAAGAGACGCCCCTTTTGCTTAGTCGCAGTGACTTTACCTCTGGACTACCCGGTCTGGTTTAAGGTGAGGCGGAACACTGCGGTGCTTTAGTGGGTAGGACGGTCCCCATTCCAGGCGGGGTGCTACACACACCGTCCCTGCTGTCCCTCGGAGCAGGGATGACAGTGAGTAAAAGCATTACCCGCGATAATAACAAACAAAATAATCAAATGGAAAATTATTATTTTAGAAAGGTAAATGGGGCGGCGGAATTAAAGTGGTCTACTAAGTAAGTGTACCTAATTAAAGTGGCACTGATGCCGATGACTCCAGTAACAAGACTAGTAGCTCGCGTTTTTAATCTTTAAATCAAACCAACGTAGCTGTGACAATTTTTCGAGTTGAGTTCTAGTAGCAAATAACTCAAATAAAAAAGCAATATTTTTTCATTTTTCTCTTAAGTTTTTTTACAAAAGAAGAATGAGAGTAGAAGAGGTAAAAAAAGACTGTTGACTTACAGTAGCAACCCTACTTAAAGTCCTCAATACTACACTACTACTCCTAAAAGTTTGTGTACGAGAGTATGATTTGGACTAATACTAATGTAAATTTCACTCTCATACACACACACACTTTTGGTGGAACCAAGACATTGTATGTGGTGTGGGAGAAAAATATAGGATCTGATGGAGAGACTCCATTCGAATATGTTTTTCTCTCTCGGAGACAAGTGTGTCTGTATATTGTATGTAAGTACAATAACTCAGTTAAGTATATAAAATTTTATGTTTAATAAGGATTTTCATTTCCGTGGATAGCTACGTTTATTCCCGTGGCACAGTTCTTTCATTGCCGTGCACGCATACTTCATCGCCGTGCACGCATGTTTCATCGCCGTGGCACGAAATTTTCAATCTTGTATATTTCGTTTGTTTTTTAAGTTATCTACTAGATATTAAGCAAGAATACATACATTATAAAAAACTTTCAAAAAAGCGAATTATTAATAAAAAAAACTAACAGATAAAAAAATCCTGTTGAAATTTGCCCCCCTCAATATTTAAGTATTCAATAACGAGTTGTAACTTTTTGTTGGAGGGATATAACCGCTAAGGTTATGGTGCTGGGGTTAAACAAAGTGGTTGGCGAACACTGGTTTGTTTCATTGTAGGTAATGTGAGATTTATGGCCGGTTTCAATCTTCCATCTTCAGTTAAACATAGATCGCTACCACAGATAAACGGTTGATTTTTAACTTTTGTGACAGATAGTTCAATGTCGTAGGTAAATATTTCTATCTATACTTGGTTATTGAAACCGACATTTTCGTCGATAATTACCGATGCTAACTATTTTGACATTATTTTAGACAATAATAAAAGATAGATAGTTATTGAAACCGGCACATTGCAGCTATGCCACAGCAGTTTTCACACTTAAAAACTGATAGTGGCACTGATTTAGTGGGCCATAGTGTAACTTTATTCCCAAATCTGTGAATGGAGTTAAGAATTGAAAAGTATTTGCTCTTTCTGTCCCGTCTCAAAAAGCCACTCTATAGGCTTAGGTAGTTCAATAAAATAAAATGAAACCAGAATTATCGACCCATTGTTTATTGGTTACCAAGAGTCCGTCTTATCTATTTTTTAAATTTACAGGCTGCTCTTCCGCCACCGACATGGACGAAGCCTTTAGAAGCTGTCAATAAAGGAATTATAATATGCCCTCAATTTCATTATGAAGAGGTAGTATACAACGGCACATATGTACAAGAAAATTGTCTGGTAGCAAATATTTTTGTACCCAATTCAAATAAGAAGAACCTTTCTGTGTATGTTTATGTTCATGGAGGAGGCTTTACGTTGGGGTATGGAAACATGCTTAAATTTAATCATTTTATGAACTACAATGATTTCATTTTCGTAAACTTCAACTACCGACTTAGTATACATGGTTTTCTCTGTCTGGGAACGGAAGACATTCCTGGCAACACTGGTATGAAAGATCAAATAGCACTGCTCCAATGGGTACAACAAAATATCGCTGCATTTGGGGGAAATCCTAATGATGTAACAATAGGAGGGTTTAGCGCTGGATCCGCTTCAGTGGATTTACTTATGATTTCTAAAGCAGCTGAAGGTTTATTCCACAAAGTCATACCGGAAAGCGGAGCAAGCCTTACTGCGTTTGCAGTTCAATCAGATCCTTTACAAATAGCTAAAGATCATGCCAAACGATTAAATTTTACTAACTACGATGATATTTTGGCTTTAGAAGACTTTTACAAAAGTCTCTCAATCGAAACATTAACAGCGGATGGGTTTGGTTATAATACAGACTCTACTTTCACCTTTTCACCATGTGTGGAGCATGATACGAATGATGGCGCATTTCTCACTGATTCTCCCTTAGCCATTCTAAAGTCAGGTGATTACAAGAAAGTACCATTACTGTATGGTTTTACAAACATGGACGGTTTGATGCGAATAGGACTTTATGATTCCATGTGGAAGGATAAAATGAATAAAAAGTTTTCAGACTTTCTGCCTGCTGACTTGAAGTTTGATAACGACACTGAAAGACAAGCAGTTGCACGGATCATTAAAACATTCTACTTCGGTGACAAACCTGTAAACGATGATAATATTATAGGTTATGTTGACTTCTTTACAGATGTTTTATTTGCGCATTCTACATTATGGGCAGTTAAATTACATGTTAAAGCTGGCCATGACCAAATATATTTATACGAATATTCTTTTGTGGATAAAGATACTCCTGTTGTGCCACACACAAATATACGTGGCGCTGGTCATTGTGCTCAAACACTGTCCGTAGCTGATGGTAGAAACCTCACAAATTATGACGAGACAGACATAAGTGAGGAATTTCGTAATATCAAGAAAATTGATCGTGCAATGTGGCATAACTTCATAATTTCAGGGTAAGTAAAATGCGGCCTGCTATTAAATTACAATATTGTAATTTTATGCTGACGACAGTCATGTGAACTCACAAAGTGAACTGAAGGTCTATGTCGGTAAAATATAAAATTTTGCAAAGCAGTTCAATCATCAGCGATAACGTTTTTGAGGCATACCAATGGTATAGCTGGGTACTTAATCATATCATGTAATTCTCTCTTTTCTTCTTAGATGAATCTCAGTGGTCCATATCTCGTTATTTTTGTCTTCATTTAAAAAGGTCCTTGATAAGTGTGAGGAGCTTTAGTATTTGCCTTGAACTAGTATATCTAAAAATTAAATAGCCGGGCCGCACAGAAGGTAAACGCGTATGTTCTACTCTAAGGTCGCCACCGGCAAAGCGGCTTTTTAGCGAATGTCGCCGGTTTATCAAACACCGGAAGATGTAAACAAACGGGTACTGACAGTGAAATTGGTCAATAGTGACTTGTCGGAACACTGTAGTCAAGGCGAATATTGCACATTAGTCGAACAGGCAAACAGTTATATTGCTACAATATATAATATAATCAACGATTAGGGATCGCGAATCACTTTAAGTAATAAAACGTCCATCATGAATTTAAACCAGCTGTTGACCGGCATTATTTTTATTCTGGCAATAAAATCGTCATGCAACGAAACTAAGATGGCAAAAATGGCCAACAAACTGCAAGCACTTAAATGACAGCAACCAAAAATGTCATATGCGGATAAACTAAGGCAACGTCTGCCAGCTCAATCGACCCCCGCCCCAGCAGCAGTGAAAGCTCTTCCAGCCCGACCCTGAATGGTGGCTTACCCCGCGCCTAATCGTTGAACCAATTTCACAAAGGCATCGGCGACTAAACAGGCACTTATGAAAGCTATCAAGCCCAGTGATGATGGCTTCCAAATTGTAGGCATTAAAAAAACCGCGAAATTGGGTGTAGCACTTCGTGTTGCGAGCGAAAAACAACTCATGAAGTTGGAGTTAGTGGACGCAATAAAATTGGCGGGCTTTCGCTTAGAAAAACCTAAAGGTCGTAAACCGCGAATCCTAGTTAAGATGTTCCTGGGTCTATGGAAGACCATGACTTTATTAGAGCATTATATCGCCAAAACATAAAGGACGAATTAAATATTAGCGAGGAGGACTTCATTAGGAATTCCAAAATAGTCCGTAGGCGTTGTTTGGCCAACGGTCGTTCGTGGGTAGGTTTGGAGCTGGAGCCGGAGATCCGGAATCATTTGGAGGTCACAAAGGATAAATTATTTATTGATTTAGCCACTTGTAGATTTATTGATGACCTCGAGGTAGTGCGTTGTATGAAATGTCAACAATACGGTCATGTTCACAAATTTTGTACCCGTAAGTGACCCAGCTGTGCTAATTGCGGCGAGGAACATGATACACGAGCATGTCCACATAAAGAAAGTCCTGATTTAATCCTATCTGTATTACCTGCAAAAGGTTTAAAAAGCCCAATGACCACCTTTGCTGCTCTGGGGAGTGTCATACATATAAGCATAGGCTGCAGCAGCTCGATCTAAGCACAAACTACTTGAAGTTATCTCATTTAATAAAAAAAAACTAGAAAATGAAATATGGAAAATCTAATTACAGGACAGTTTATTTTACACAACGATAAGGCAGCCACGGTGGAACTGGACCGCCTAGTAATAGAGAACAAATTAGACAGTGTCCTCTTACAGGAACAATATCAGAGCGCCCACCTGCCTAACAGAGTGGTACAATTAGATTCAAAGGCACAAGGGATTTATTTACTCACGAGCTATCGGGTGAAGTAATTTAAATGTTTTTAACCGATGTATTTACGAGGGAGTTTATATGTTTATGTATTTGGCGATATAGCTATATTCGGAATTTTCCTTAAAAAGGCGACAAGCCGCCAGATGACTCTAAGTCGTACCGCCCGATCACATTGTTGCCCTCCTTGGTAAAGCGTTTAGAGCGTCTCATAGTACCCCGGCTCCTGCCGGGCGGAATTAAATTTCACGAAAATCAATTTGGATTTACAGTAGGAAAATCTACTATTGACGCAGCGATATCAGTGCGAAAAACTGTCACTTCATCGGTTTGTCAATATGTGCTGGCCATCTTCCTATATATTTCCGGGACTTTCGATAACGCTTGGTGGCCAATGTTATTAATGTAATTAAAGTCTCGTGGTTGCTATAGAAATATTTACTTTCATATTTATTCATATTTTTCACAAGGTACAACAACTTTAAAACTAGGTCCTTATTCTACTACCAAAACTTTAACAATAGGCTGTCCTCGGGGATCTGTGCTAGGTCCACACCTGTGGAACTTAGGATTTGATGACTTTTTAGTTTACCATTACCGGAGGGCTGTTCAATGACCGTATGTTACTCGTTCAGTCAAATACTCGTGCGGGACTCGAGAGCTTGGCCCACACGTGCTTGCGCGTCGTTGCGGAGTGGGGCGTAGGAAACAGGTTATTTTTTAAAAAACTATAATTATTTTGTTTTTAAATGTCATTTTTGCAATATTCCGCTTTTTTAGAATTTCCAAACAAAATATTTCAGCTGCTTTTAAAAGGAACTTGAAAGTACCATCGCAATCGGTTTGCTATTTAAGATTGATTTTAGAGAGAAATTTTGTATTCGTTGAGCACATAAAAACTGTAGGTGAAAAGGCTAAAAATAGCTTTTACGCGTTGTCGAGAATGTCTGCTGCTTCATGGGGACTTTTGTTCAAAACACTGAAGGTCGTTTACGGGGCCACTTATCTAGGCTGTATCGGTTACGGGGCGCCGGTATGGGCCGATAAGTCTACTATTGGGGCTGCACGGTTAAAGTTACTGCAAAGTCAACGCCTTGCCTTGTTATTTTTATGCAAGGCCTACAGGACGGTTAGCACGGAGACTCTGCCGGTGATGGCAGGTGTCCATCCGGTAGTCCTCGAAATTCCTCGGCTTTATACTACGAGTATTCGGCTAAGGATGGCATGGATGATAGGTTTTTGTTAGCAAGAGATCGCCATAGAATTGCCAGATTGTATCGTGATAATGTACGTGAAGAACTTTTAAACGAATGGCAGCTGCGTTGGAACACTTCCATCAAAGGGCGCCACCTCTACCAATTTTTCCCAGACGTTCGTGAACGCTTGAAAATGTCCTGACTAGAGGTTGATCACTGTGTTGCTCAATTTTTTACGAGCCATGGTAACTTTAGGAGCAAATTACATTCGTTTAAGCTGGGTGGAGTCACCGTTCTGTGAGTGTTCAACTGCTGATGCCAAATATGATTAGACCGCCCATCTTATACTTTGAGAGTGCAGCATTTGGCAAAACGGGCGATATAATAAGCTTAATTGTTTACAGGTAATATCGGGAGTAGTTTACTATGCGGATCTTGTGGCAACGAGGGTGAATTTTCGTGCTTTTAAACGTTTCTGCCATACATATTACTGGAATCAAACATAGCTTACATAGGACCCGTAATATACTACTTATTACCGTGGTGCTTCCCTATTTCTATAGGATTTACAACTAGTTATATTATAGGGTATTTTATTCAATCTACTACTCGTCGAAGAACGCCAGTAAGCTATTCACACTGCTGGTGATTTCTCGGAGCGCACCTGGATTCCCGAAGTACTAAGCCCTGTATATGGCGGTTGCAGGACAGTGTAGGAGCACATGAGTCGCTGTTTCTTCTTCCCTCATGTAGCCTCTGCAGAGGGAACTGACCGTAATTCCTAAGACGAAAAGGTGTTTATTGAAAGAGCCAGCTACAGTTGCCACTTGGTCAGTTGTCAAAGACGCCAAGTGAGTTTATTATCGAGCACAGGGAGTGCTGCCCTGGCTTGTCTGCATTCTTCTAGGTTTGTCCAGTACCCGTTGTGCTGGTTCCTCGTTCGTTTGTTTACTATAGTGGGTAGGTGTGCAAAGGGGATTGGTATTATGGGCTCGGGTCATATCACCACCATATCGGCTCCCCCTCTCGAGTAATCTCATCCGCTGCATCGTTGCCTCGTGAGCCCCTGTGGCCCTTGATCCATTGCAAGGTTATATTGTTAGTGCGGCCTGTTTAGTTTAGCTTATAGTGGCACTCCACTATAAGACCTGAGTTTATAATGTGACTGTTTATTTAGAGGTTGCAGCACAGTCATGCTATCGAGAGTACTCGGATCGAGTGACCTACTACAATCCTTTTGCACGCCTCATAAGCGAAGCGTTGTGGTGGGTTCTACTGTCACTTCACGCAAAACATCTGATTTTTCAAACTTAAAATGTCTCTATTTATCATATATTGCACTTGTAAAATAACATATACGAGTACATACACATATCAAGGAAAAAAACACTATTTTTAACACTCATGATATTTTTGATGCCATTTTTGTTATTTAAACTAGTTAAAAAACTGTTTAAAAAAGATTAGGCTTGGACGTCCGTATGTCTGTATGTGCGTATGTTAACACGATAACGACCGAAATACTTTACTAATCGAGTCTTTTTTTTTCTCTTATGCTTCAGTATAATTAGGAATAGAACCCTTTCACTTTTCACGGTCTGATTCGATATGGTTTAATTGATATTATCTTTACTTTATTTATTTCATAACCCCTACGCGATAATTCATAGCAAAGTTTGTAAGCTGTAATATATGAAATTCTATTCGAGTGAGGCGTGCACTTTTGGGTTTTCCAAAATTTTGTATAATATTATAGCTATTTATCTATTTTACTCATACAATTTTCTAAAACATGTCGTTCTTAATTTCTATCCGAAAGCCTATAGATACATTATTTTATGTTATTTTAATAATAACTGATTTCCAGACAAAGTTTTGGGCCCTATTTAACACCCTTAGGGTACAAATTTTATAAATCCGGCCATTTATTTCATGCCTTATCTTTTTTTTTTGTGTGGAAATACTCATGGATGCTATGCTCTTACCAACTAAAACCACACGTATCCCTTCCATCTGTCTATAGCCGGGAGTCCCGGGTGAGCCCACGGAAGGATAGCCCCAGGGCTCCCGACACACTATGTCCGCTACCGCGGCCTCGTTCAGGGGATGTTCGAGTGTTATCTCGCTTCTTTGGGGGAACTCAGGAGGTAGAGTTCTCTCTCGTTCATGCCTTGTCTGTGCAAAATTTCAGGTATCTAGGTCCAAGTAGGGTATGTAACATTCTACGCTTTGATGATTACCATTGAGTCGAATCAGGTCTATTATTTTTTGTATAGGTATCTCCCTGGAATTGCTCGTGACGTACTTTGCTCTCCCATTGCACCCCACATCTTTAACCACACAAACTTTTATCCCCTATTTTACACGCTTCATCATCATCCTCTTGCCCTTGTCCCAATTTACTTGGGGTCGGCGCAGTATGTCTAAATTCCATACTGCAAAATGTTTTGGCTTGGTTTTTATGGCCGGCCGCCAGCCTGACACCAACCCTCCTTGGGAATGCTACCGTTTGGTGGTTTGCCCGCCACCACACGTGTGCCTTTCCAAGCCTTTCAGTACTCCGAACCTTTACAAGGGGCAGGGTGCTTTTTTACAGAGTTAGGTTCTTTTTTGGTATTAGTAGTCCTTGTCTATACAATGCGTTGACGTCAGCCATAGCTATGCAACACGGCATATCCCTGTCGTGTACCATACGTGCTACTTGTGCAGCCCGCGCTCATTATACCATGACGTCCATCGTGCTAGGTTCTTTTTCCATATATATTTACGGCTCCTATAGTATCTAAGGCTTTAAGAAACTGCCTCTGATCATCTCTAGTAAATCTGATCTCCCAAACTTGGGTGTTTGGAGCAAGGTGACGATCCACTCTGACGGATTATTTCTTAACTGGACGTAAGAATATCTAATGTGTTAAAGGCATTTGTTATTTAATATAAATTTTATATAATATTTTATATATTTTATATATTGAAGCGCTCGTGGCCCCGCGGTCTCAGTGTTCTGTAAACGATCACTGAGTTACGCAACTTTCACTATGGCTGGTCCTCGGATGGGTGACCACTTTGTGGCATTTACATTTGCGAGCGTCTCCGTGCTTCGGAAGGCACGTTAAGCCGTTGGTCCCGGTTGCCAGTAAAATGGCAGTCGTTAAGCCTGGTTGAATGCCTTATGGGTGGCTTGAAA
The DNA here is from genome assembly GCA_948477245.1 of Thumatha senex. Lineage (NCBI taxonomy): Eukaryota > Metazoa > Arthropoda > Insecta > Lepidoptera > Erebidae > Thumatha > Thumatha senex. The sequence goes on from OX419726.1 coordinate 23,238,956, forward strand.
AATTACACCAAACAGCAGGTAGCCACAACCTGCGTCTGTCTATTTCAACACGGCAATGGGCTCACCACCTATTACGTGGGACAGGAATCCACACGGTGAAAAGTGGTCATATAATATGCCTCTTCGGGGATAAGGCGTGATGGATATGTATGTAATTTTATATAGAAATCATGATATTTGAGTAAAACATTTTATTTTAGTTACTGCAAATTTTGATGTCATTTTGACGTACGTTTGACAACAACGAAAACACGCCTAAGAAAAAAAACCTATTTTACACGCTTAAGGGTAGAATTTTTAAAAACTCTGAAAGACGTGATTTTTTATTTTTATACAGAAGTAGGTATACAGAATTCGGTATTGCTATGTTTGAAATTGAAGAATGTCCTACATAAACTTACAACCTCTGTATTACTCCCCGAGAGGTTTTTTTGCGATACACGTGCCCATTTCAACGAACGCCACATTTTCTTATAGTTTAACAAGGACCGCTGTACCGCTCACTGCGTACAATTTCGTATGCAGTGAGCGGTACAGCGGTCCTCGTCAAACTATAGTCGCGTGATTTAATATAGAATAAAAATTCATGATCTTCACGATGCCAGTCTTCGCAATCCATGCATACTTTTATCGCTTCCTGCAGATTCATTGATCGCTTCATACATGTACGTCTGGGTATTCGAGTACTTTTGACCTCATACAATGTTTATATTAAGCTTTAAATATTGTCTTGTAGGTACTTTCCATACAACGAATTAAATTAACATCTTCAATTACCTTTGCAGCGAGCCTGTACCTGAAGGATCAACTCTACCAGCTTGGACAGCTGTACGGGGGGACAGATCACCGCACATGTCTATAGGACGGAAGTTGAAACTGCGAGGCGCACTGCACACTAAGAGATTCAATTTCTGGCAACAGATCTACCAAAAATATTATAAAGAACCCATACCTCCGTCACAATTCTGAAGCTTTAAAAAGGAAGTCGGATGAAAATAAAATCCACAACACCTAATTAATTTGTATACATAATCAATAAAAAAAAAAAATATAGTCTATTTTTATTCACATAGGGATAGGTAAGGTATATAAAGAGGTAGCCCGCTTGCTCGGTGCGAAATGATCGTAAATTAACCCACCACACGTAAAATAAATATCAATAATTTGACGATTAGAACAATATCATTACCATCATTATCAAGCGGAAGACTCAACCAAAATTTAGAATATCAAATTTAGAATATCGTAGCTCATTTACTTACAGGAGCTGAGCTTATATCAATCTTTACAGCATATTCCGCTAAAGACAATATTATGCAAAACTGCGAAACGCGTGTCCATTTATTTGTAACCAAAACCTCGTACCTCGTACCATAAAACGTAATTTTATGTTTCTAACTTTCAATATGACACAGACAGTCATTTATCCCGTTTTTATCCCTTAAGGGGTTTTAGAAAAATCTTTTCATAGTGGGTGTCTACATTATAAGAGTAGCTGGCCCTTAAAAATACGTTTGTAGGTCCAAGAGCTTCGCCTGGGCGTTGATAGCCGATTATAAGAATGAGTCACTCAGTCATTTTTATAATTAACTAACCTCTATTTTACACCTTATTATAACCTTATTATAATATTTTAGCAGCTTCCTGGAAAGTTTTACAATTTGGACCACCAAGATTTGTAAGATCCGTGTAACTGCGACACGGGTATGTTTTCAGCAGAATCTATACTAATACGTGGGTAACACTGAAAATGTTTAGAAAATAAAAAACGGCTTAATGTAGAAAGTTGCTAATACTTTTATTGTTTTTCGAAGTAATCTCCGTTCCTCTCTACACATCGTGGCATTCGATGGAACCATTGAGAAAAGCTGTGGGCACATTCTTCCTTAGGGCTCTCTTCTATGTCATTTTCGTGCGCTTTCACCGCATCTTCAGGGCTCGTAAAGCCAATACCTCGAAGTTTATTTTTAGTTCTTGGGAATAAATGAAAGTCGCAGAGCGCCAGGTCGGGACTGTATGGCGGATGACTCATTATCTCGACACCTGCCATAGTCAAATATTCAACAGTCCGTTTTGCGGAGTGCGCTGAAGCATTGTCGTGGTGAAGAAGGATCCTGCTTCGAGGGCGCTGCTGTCGAATTTTTTCCAAGACAACAGGCAAACAGCGATTGACGTACCAGTCTGCAGTAACTGTCCTTCCATCTTCTAGCATAACTGTCGCGAAATGACCTTTCCGACCAAAGAACGAGGCTATCATCTTTTTTCCTTGACTTCTTCCTTTCTTTACCTTAGTTGGCAGATCCTCAAAAGGAAACACCCACTGAGCTGATTGTCTTTTGGCTTCGGGTTCGTAGCAATATATCCAGCTTTCATCACCTGTGACGATGTCAAATACAGCATTTGAGTCACCGCCGTTGAACTTATCTAACATTTCGCGACACCAGTCCATGCGAAGGCGTGTCTGGTCGTCGATAAAAGTAAGGGGAATCCATACAAAGCGTCAGGCGCCTAAATGTTCGTGTAATATTTTTTGAACTTGACTCATACCAATGCCTAGGCTTGCCCGTATCTGCTGATAGGTCACTCTCTTATCTTCCTCTATCATACGTCGCACAGCACTGATGTTATCAGTAGTCGCTGTTAAAGGACATCCCTCACGCGGATCATCACTGAGATTGCTACGTCCACGCTTAAACTCGTTAAACCAATTGTAAATAGTGGCACGAGATGGGGCTTCATTATGAAATGCTAATCGCAGCCTATCATAGCTTTGTTGTTGAGTAAGCTCACAACCAAAGTCATAATAAATCATTGGCCGAAAATTTTCTCGCGTTTAGTTCATATTCACGTTTAACAAGAGTTTTACATTTGCCGCCAATTCACAAAAACAAATGACAAATGAATGCAATATATTACATTAGGTTACCAAAGAGTTCAATAATTGAAATTCAAAAAAAGTTTTCATTAGCAATATTTCTTTCTGGCCAGTTCTAAACATTTTCAGTGTTACCTAGGTATTATAAAGCTGAAGAGTTTGTTTGGTTGAACGCGCTAATCTCAGGAGCTACTAGTCGGATTTGAAAAATTCTTTTTGTGTTAGATATCTCATTTATCGAGGAAGGCTATAGGCATATCATTACGCTATTACATTGCTCAGTAGGTGCAATGGACTACTATGTTTTGGAACGAAGTTCCTTATCGCGCGTTGTGAAAGGGGGCTACACGGAAAAAAATCTTACGAAAAGTTGTCACGACACTAAAATTCTTACGAAAAGTTGTCACGACACTTTTTGCTATTTGCTTTTTTTATTTTATATTTTTATTAATTATTTATTAATACATTAACATCATCTTTTTAAATTCTTACGAAAAGTTGTCACGACACTAAAATTCTTACGAAAAGTTGTCACGACACTTTTTGCTTTTTTTATTTTATATTTTTATTAATTATTTATTAATACATTAACATCATCTTTTTACATCTGTAGTTAGTTACATACTATATTAACCATAAAAAAACAAAAAAAAAAAATATTTTTTTGTTTTTTTTAACTTCGTTTCATCCGGGTGTCCCTTGACACCTCTCAAGTTTTTTCGTTTTTCCGACAACCTAATAGCATTATTATTTTTTATTTCTGAAACAGAACTGTTTTGTATTCCAAAAAAAAACAGACTCAGGAGAATGGACCTCAAAGAGAAAAATTTCTAAACGCACCAAAATATATTGAACAATCCATTGACGCTATATTTTTATTTCTATTAAGACAGAAGACATCGTACATCTCGAGTTTACGATACTGATAGTCGTAGACAGAGAATACTAAGTAGTTAGATGGTCTAATGATAGGACGAACGACGTACGATAAACGACTACATCAAATGTTTGACAGGTCTGTAGGAACAGTTTGTATTAAAATTTTAATTGTCGTTTTTTGTATTTTATTATTTTTTTATTTATATTTCATTTATTGTATCTGTTTTTCATCGCTTAAACCTTTACCTGAATTTCCTACTCCTCCTCGTCCTTCATTTTATCCGCTATTCTAATACGAATATTCAATGTTTTCTCATTTTTGCGCCAATTGGAATTTAATATTTTTACGGTATTAAAATGGAGTGGAGTGATAAAGAGAGCTAAATTGCTGTGATAACATTATACAAAGTAGGTATGAAGTCAAATACTTTTTTAAACTCTACATACTCTTGGTATTAGTCGAATATTTGTATACCGGGCTAATGATAGGTACAATGAAACCTCCTGAAAAGATCAACGACTTCATTTTAAAGTAAGTAAAGATTTTTGTACCGACACATAAGAGTATAGGACTTTTGTTAATTATTAATCCCTACTACTAGGGGATGAAGAGTAGAAGCGTGCACGTCGCCATCCCTGCCAGCTACGGCTGCAATTCTACTCCAACACGAGTGCCACCAGGGTGAACTATGCTAGGGCGTGCCCCCGAGGCGACGCGCACCAGTTCGTCCCCGCTGGTGCGAAAAGTGCGAGCCAAAGCGGCGTAGGGGACCGCCACCCTACACGCGCGGCCCGACACGGCGGGAAGTGGAGGATGGAGTACAGGGTAGCTGCGTGGAATGTTAGGGGAGGAATGACAGATAAGATGAATGAGTTGATGGATGTTATGAATGAGAGGAAGTTAGATGCAGTGTGCTTGACAGAGACCAAGCGCAAGGGCAGCGAAGTCTTGGAGCTCACGGGTGGGATGCTCGCGCTTTGGTCTGGAGTACCAGAGAGCGAGCATGGCATTCGGGGGGTTAGAATTTTGCTGTCCTCGCGATTGACCTCCGGTATGTATGAGTACAAACTGGTAGGTCCTAGAATCCTCTGGATCCGTGTAAAACTTGGTTTGACGAAGATTTTCCTGGTAGCTGCTTACGCGAAAGTATCTTCGTCGAACGCGAGTGAGCTAGAGGACTTCTGGGAGAGTATGAGAGAAGCTCTAAATGTGATAGAAGGAAATGAAAGACTTATAGTATGTGGAGACTTGAATGGATGGGTGGGTACCGCTCGCGATGGTTTTGAGTCGGTACTCGGGAAGTATGGGGATAAAAGGGTGAACGACGCTGGCAAGCTAATACTGGCATTTTGTAAGTCAAAGAGAAGCATGATAGATCTATTCCTAATGGATAGTCGGCTCCGTAAACAGGTGATGGACACGAGGGTTTATCGAGGCGCTGAGCTTGGATCAGACCACTACCTAGTCATAACTAGGATTAGGGGTCTGTTCGCGGGTTGGCGTCATTGTACCGAGTGTCCTGAACCTGGGCCGACTATTAGCATCAAAAGCTGGAAGCTGCAGGATGCATCCATTAGGGATAAATATAATGAAAGGGTAGCCGAAAAGCTTGACGACGTCAATGTAAGCAGTGAGAATGTGGAAAGTGTATGGCAGAACTTTAGGGACAGTATGATAAATGCCGCTGTGGAAGTGTGTGGAGAAACGAAAAGAGGCAGTAGTAATAAGCGTGATGCATGGTGGAATGAGGAAGTGAAAGAAGCAGTTCGAATGAAGAAGAAAGCATGGCTAGACTACTTAGCCTCGCGGAATGATTTTAATATGAAAGAGAGATACAAGCTGCAGAAAGTTAACACGAAGGCACTGATAGAAGAAGCTCGTGAAAGGTGCAGAATGAAAGCGGATGAAAGGTTGTCGTCCAATTTCCGGGATAATGCCAAGCTCTTCTGGAAAGAGGTAGGCAAGACCCGGAGTTGTTCGGCAATCTGCAGTATGAATAAAGTGCTTAGTGTTAACAATGACGTCCTAACAGACCAAAGTGACGTCCTGCAGAGATGGAGTGAATATTATGGAAAGATGTATGCAAGAAAAGACAGAGATGCCACATCGGGAGGAGCTCACTTCGATGCTACGGATCCCGATGTCATTGAAGTCATTAGTATGAAAGAAATAGAACAAGCGATAAGAAGTATGAAATGTGGTAAGGCTGCGGGAAAAGACAGAGTTACTGCTGAGATGATCAAGTACGGTGGGTCGCGTGTCTGGGACACACTATGTCTGTTATGCAACTTGTGCTGGCGGACGGGTGAGGTCCCAGATGACTGGCGAGTAGCAGTTGTAGTACCTATTTACAAAGGGAAAGGCTCGCGCCTAAACTGCTCCAGCTACAGGGCGATCAGCTTGGTCAGCTTAGCTAGTAAGGTTTATGCAAAGGTTATAACGGCACGAATGCAAGAAAAGTCTGAAAGGTATTTATGGGAGGCTCAATGCGGATTCCGACGTGGAAGAGGTTGCATGGATCAAGTGTTTTCTCTCCACATGATCGCGGAAAAGTTTCTGGCTCTTAGCCAAAAGGTTTTCTGCGCTTTTGTGGATCTAGAGAAAGCATTTGATAACGTTGTGAGAGAAACGCTGTGGGACTTGCTGCCAGGATATGGTGTGGACGGCTCGCTACTGCGGGCAATACAGTCGCTTTATAGGGACTGTAAGGCTTGCGTGCGAGTAGGGGGGGATGTGTCACCTCTTTTTGATGTCTGTACAGGCGTCAAACAGGGATGTGTCATGTCCGCCTGGCTGTTCATAGTGTATCTGGACAGTTGCCTGCAGAACTTGAAAGATTTTAATATGGGTGTGAATTTGGGTGACTTTACAGTAAACTGTCTGCTGTACGCTGATGATGTGGTGCTCATGGCCTCATCAGAAGCCGACCTACAGGCATTAGTCACTAATATGAAAGAGGGGTGTGAAAGTAAGGGTCTCCGCATGAATGCAAGTAAAACTAAGGTTCTAGTATTTGAAAGAGGTGACGTAAGAACTAAATGCGAGATTAGGGTAAACCAGGAACGTCTAGAGCAAGTGAATGAAATTGTGTATTTAGGAAGTATGTTTAGCGCGGATGGAAGATGTGATTCGGATGTAGAACGGCGAGTAGCTGCCGGAAACAAGGTTAACGGTGCTTTGTCCCAGTTAGTAAAGCGACAAAGCATCGTAAAAGAAGCACGAATGGCGATTCATAACGCAGTGCTAGTGCCAACTTTGCTTTACGGTAGTGAAACCTGGGTATGTCAGCAGATACATGAAAGTAAATTGAATGCTGTGGAGATGCGATCACTTCGAAAATTGTGCGGCGTTACGTTGGCCGACCGAATACGTAACGAAGTGATACGCAATATGGCAGGTTTGAATGAAAGTGTCAGCGTTAAGCTGGAAAAGGGCGTGCTCCGTTGGTTTGAACACGTCCAACGAATGAGTGAGGAACGATTAACGAAGAATATATATTGTTCAAAAGTAGAGGGTAGGAGGAGTCAGGGAAGGCCGAGACTTACATATGAAGACCACGTAAGCAGATTGCTCAAAAACGGAAAGGTCAAAAGTACTCGGATACCCAGACGTGCGTGTATGAAGCGATTAATGAATCTCGACGAAGCGAAACAAGTATGCATGGACCGCGAAGCCTGGCGATCTGTCCTCTCTGACTACCCCGTCAGGGATACAGCGTGAAGATAGTTAGTATTAATCCCTACTGATATAAATGTGAATGTAAATTTGTTTGTTACGTTTTCACGTGAAAAATACTTAACCGCAATTTGCAAATTGCAGTCAATAGCCCATATAAAACTGTATAAGCACAGTTATTAGTCAACATTATAAATTAAATTTAGTTTTTTTTCTTTAAATATACCCTCAAAGATATCTATGGTAAGTTTATTTACATAATAGGTTTTCAACGATTACGATAAATACAACTATTTAACATTTCCTTTAAAATATATTGACTTTTTATGTTTATTTAAAATATTACCGTGCTAAGTAGGTTAATGAATATTACAAATTCTCTTTGTATAGAAAAACAGTTTACATAATTCAGTAAAGCTAAATTACTTCAGATAGTTATGTTTAAGAAATTTACAAGGATAGTATGAACATACTGAAAATTATTGTTATGTCAAGTACGTGGGATATCAAAATCCTAAAAATTGTATGAACCCTTTTCGAGATTTTGGTGACCTGATGTTAATTTTTTTTAAGCCGACCATAAGGCCTTTAACTTGCAACCGAGACCTACGGCTTAGCAAGCGTAGCTAAGCACGAAAACGCTCGTGAATAAAATGCCAAAGCGGTCACCCATCCAAGGACCAGCCATAAAAAAGTTGCTTAACACAGTGATCGTTTACAGAACACTGTGTTAGCGGGGCTACGAGTTATTAAATATAAATACAAGTTAAATTTGAACCAAATGACGCTGTGTATAAATTTTATACTTATATAAAAATGAATTGATGTTCGTTAGTCTCGCTAAAACTCGACAATGGCCGGACCGATTTGGCTGATTTTTACATAAATAATAATAATAATCATTTATTTCAGGACATAATAGACCCATATAAAGACAATTCACTCGCACAATCTTAAAATAGCATTAATATTAACTGAATTATTAATATCCAAGTATATACATGAAATTTAATTTATAGTTTATAATTAAAATAGACTATATGTAAATATAATAATATTAAAATAAGTAAAACATTAAGCATCATAAATATAATAACAAATTCAAACTTAATTTAGCATTTAAATAATTAAAATAGATTTAGTACATTATGAAATAACAATAAATAACGATCAATCAAAATAAAACATCAATTAATTTCCATTACATAACTAACACAGATGTGGATAGTCTGCAACAGTGATTTATGTGTATGCAGTCGAGCCTACTCGCTATACACTCCAGAATGTTGTTGGGTCTAACCCGCACACTACGCACCAGGGATGCACACCGTTTTCGTATTAGCGTGTAAAAGCAGTCAACACGTGCCTCTGCAAACATTCCTGATGCGCTGCAATACCGAGGCAGCCCCATCAACACCCGGAACGAGTTATTGTACTGAATTCGAAGGGCACTGTACGACTTTTTTGGATAATTAACCCACAAATTGCATGTGTAAAAGGATGTACAATATGCGCGAAATAAAGTTATTTTAACATCGGTGGAGGAACGTGCAATCCTGCGAGCAATCATGTTTGCCCTAACTGACAGTGCCCTTCGCTCCCTTTCAATATCATCATCATCTCTGAGTTCAGCGGTTAGTACATGTCCCAAATATTTAATCTTGTACATTCTATTCACTGGTACTCCATTCAACAGTACTTGTGGTACAATATTAGGACACTTACCTTCCGCCTCAAAGACCCTGACTTCTGTTTTCTTGATATTATAACTCAAGTCATGTGACTCAGCATAGCTATGACAAATGGTCATCAATGTCCTCAATCCACGTATCAAAGCACTAAGCAAGATCATGTAATCAGCATGACTTTTATTGTTTAAACATATTCCGTCTATGAAACAGCCCACTCTTTCCCGACTAAGTGTCTCAATAAGGTCATTAACATACAGGTTGAAGAGCGTTGGCGAGCATAAAACCCCTTGCCCCATTCCCCGCATTCCAACCTGTACGGTTTAGACATTCTGAAAGCCCATCACACCTGATTAGTCTGACTTTCATACCAAGATTTTAAGGTATTTATTATATATATAAAGGTACTCCAGATTGTACCAATTTCCTCTACTTTAATGTGGTAGGAGACTAAATCAAAAGCCCGGGAAAGGTCCAGAAAGCAAGCATATACAGGAGTTTTTATACTCACGTAATACCCGACAGTGCACTTAAGAGACAGAATTGCACTTTCTGTAGATAGACCAGCCCGAAATCCAAACTGGTTGTGGTGGAGGTGCATATATTTATTAAGCTGTCTATTAAGTAGACTATAGAGTACCTTAGCGATTACTGTAGCCAAAGAAATAGGTCTATAATTATTCATGTCAGAAATATCACCTGTATTATTTTTTTAGAATAGGCGCCATCGCGGTCCTTGTCATTGAACCAGGTAGGTATGCATGACTAACACAGAGATTAAATAACATTGCTAGTACTCTTGGTAGGGGAGGGCCCGCATACTTTAGGTGCTCAATACTCAAACTGTCATGACCTGGGCACTTACCTCCAGACATAGTACTGATTACTTGCCTAATCTCTTTGGCTGTGAATCGAGTTCCCAGGTCACCATCCTGGATTGTATCCTCCACCCACAGAGAGGGTTTCAGCGGTTAGGTTACTCTAATCTGCTATTGGCATATCGGCTATATGTAACGGATCACTTACGCCATTAATAGACGCCGCAAGCCCAGGCCTACAATTCTGTTTGTTTGTCTTTTTCCAAAATGAACCAAATTTCTTGTTTGAATGATGTGAAGCCAGAATGTCCATTTTTATTTGCTCTTCATGACGTTGACACCATTTTAAACTGGATTTAAAAATCTTTCTAGCTTCACACATTTCTTTAAAAATAGTACCACTAGGCTTACCAAAATTTACCCACTTAAGAAATTTTTGTCTAGCCTCCCCTTACGCCTCGCTCACATACCTGTTCCATCCCTCCACTACCTTTTTTTAGGCCTATTGGTACCCGTACTCTCCGCTCCCTCGCTGACTGACTAAGGGCACACACAATGTCATTATATAGTTTATCAATTACAGTATGATGATTACAATCCCTACATACAATATCACAACAACTCCTAACGCTATCTGGGAAATCAAGATCACGTAACTTTTTATGACAAGCATTTGTAAAGCTCTGTATTTGTTCATACGATCGTTCTCCCCACACAATTGAATTAAATTCCACATCAGTATTAAAATGCTTAGCGCACGCTACCCCCAGCACATTCCAAGACAAGGGGATAATGGTCAGACCACAGTGTTTCATACCTGACATGAACCAATAGCCACGCGCTGCCTTTGTAACAACACAGTGATCTAACCAACGCCTGGAGCCGTTCACTTCGCTTACCAAAGTAAATGTGTCCGACTGTATACCTAGTAATTCTGCATCTATACAACTCCACTGAAATTGCATACAGTACTCCATTAATTCAGAAAAAAAAAGTTCGTTTGGATGCGCGTTAGTCTCCCAGTAAATAACAATTTTCACAATCATTACTATCAATAATAGCTCACCAAACTTAAGCAGTTTGTGAATTCCACCAGATTTGTTGTCACATTCGTAGGCATATATTTACTAAACACTAATACCGATCTTTCCTCAATGCCACACCTCCATACGGCCTCAAACATTATTTTTATTGCACACACACGGGGATTCTTGCATTCGACCACAACACAAATACACTCCTCCTCCACAATAACGCCACACCTCCATACGGCCGCTCGTGCAGAATTCCTGCAGCCGTATCTACGGCAGGTGTACCCGTACAGCTGAAGTCATCACTTATCGTATGCAAGTAGGCGAGCTCTTCAGGGAGAAGCCATGTTTCCTGTAGTACAATTATATCTGCCCTAGTGCAAAGCTCCCTTACACTCTCAATGGATCGCTTCACATTCTTACAGTTAAAACTCACTAAAGTATGGGTGTTACAAGCCATGAACAATTCTGGGTAAGCCGTTCCCGGGTGACAGTTTCTCAACCACCCGTTTACTTCTAAAATGTACGAAGCGTCTAAAAATAATACCTTTAGGCCATAAACTGTTATCCAAAAATATTTGTTTTTTAGATTCAGCTACAAAGAATTTATACGCATTATACGAACTATGTTTCATAATAGAAATTCGTTCTAACTTTACCATTATTTGTGTCTTACTATAGATATATTATTCAATATCTTTATCAAGCGTATCTACGTGTACATTTGAAATAAATATCGGCATCATTTTATCCGCTGCTTTAAAAGTACTTGTCGATACATTCTCACTCGCAATACCTTTCTCACCTCTCATACGGTACTTGTTATTGTGTCTCCGTTTCTTCACTAAAGTCCATTGTGAGTTCCTATCACTACATTTGCTAACATCTTGTCGGCAGTCACTAGTCAACGCTTGCCTGTAATCCATCGGCATATTTATCAGCTGATCGCTTGTAACGTCATCGACTACCTGCTTATTGTTTGTCACAACACACGCTATTTGCGATAACGGTACCGATGACATCATCGTATCCGCACCTGTACTCATAGCGGGCGACATCTCAACCAGCCCCCTTCGCTGGGATTTTGTACATGTACCCTCTTTTTCCTCTGTAATCATAATAGTCTCCATTTGACTTTTCGTGGTTTGCCTATTCTTAGGTGTGGATGAAACGGACAAATTCTGATGTTCAATAAATAATAGACCGTCATACACATTGCACCCTCACTTTGTATACAATCCTGTATCTTAGTACCTCTCTTCGTATTGACTTCTGTTTCGTGCATTTTTACCACTTTTAAACTCTCTTTCTCTCTCTAACTCTCTTTAATGTAATTTACATCCTTCTGAACCTCTTCTAACTGTCCTACTGTTGCGAACGTGCTTTTAATACATTTTACTTCCTCTTGCAGTTTGGTAAGTTTTTTTAGAAGATCAGATTAAACTTTTCAGATCAGATTACTTAAACACACTTATGATATCAAGAAGTGTGCGATTTTCTTTTCCTAGTCTCTTGCTGGTCGGTTTACGTTTATCAGCTGGTAAATAAATAATTATAATTCAAATAATAACGATTTTGACTTTTCTATTTCTTCGAGTCGAAATTGCGATATGCATATCCTGACCAAGCTTTCCTCGTCAACTATCGAAATCTTGTTTTGCACATACGATAGTAATTCATCGATCACTATATTACACTTACTACATTTTAATATCACTTCCGTTTTGCGTACACAAAGCGCTACGACACAAACGCGTCATGCAACAACTCGCGCGCGAGCAAGACTGAAAACATTGAAAGCTTCTTAAAGGTTCAGGGTAGGTTTAAACGGTTAGAAACCAACATAATAAATAAAGTAAAAACTAAATATGAAAATAAAATTTTTAACTACTATACGACGGGACCGTTTTAAATGAAATTTTGTTTGTGTATTTTAATGGGTTACTGGATTGTTTGAAAATACAATTGGATCCGAAGGCGGTGTGTCACCTAATTAGCTGTACAGGAAAAACTAACATATTTTTTAAACAGCAACTGTAGATTCGTTGCAAGGCTTTAGCTATTTTTTGATAGCACTAAGGTGGTGCAAGTGGTCACCATAGCCTATGGACTTTTGTAATATCGGTGGGGCGGTACTTGCGCTATCGACCCTGTAGAAACCTGCTAAGATGCCTTTTGAAGAACCCCATATTGTAGATGTTTGGGAAAACCGGGAGCTCATTCCACAATCTAAGCGTAGGAATGCGGAAGAAACCCCCTATCAGACCTAACCGTATGCGAGCGCTCCGGACGCAGAGTCTAAGGGTAAACACCCTGTCTATGATCTCTCAGACCTACGAGAGAAAAGCTACTTTTTCTGCTTTAAAACTCAGCTGATAACTAAAAACAAAATATTTTTATTGGCTATATTAGCGTTTCTGCCTTCAAAGAGACACCGTTAGATTTATAGTATTGTAGGTATTTGTGTATATGTACGTATATATTGTGTATGTATATATTGTATATGTATATATTATGTATGTATTGTATATGTATATATTTATGTCACTGAAAATATAAAAATTACCGTAGTGGTAATATTTTAATGTACTTAACACCATTCTGCCCCAAATTTAGTTCTCATAATAATTTTTCATCCAAAGGTTGCCTGTAAGAAATTGCCTCTGTGCGATAAGGCCGCCAATTGTAAAACCATTTTGTATCACATTGTAAATATGTCAAATGTATTTTTGATGTTACAATAAAGAATAACTAACTAACTAACTAATATATTAATTTTAAGGCGGTAGGAAGTCCGCGGTCAGGTAGCATCTTATAAATGTCAAATAATTAAATAATTAATTATTTGATGAGTTTTTAAAATCTCAGCTCTAAAATTAAAATTTTATTTTCAAATTATGAAGTAGTTTCAACTTAATTTTATTTTCAAAAATTTTAATTAACATTTTCTTCTTAATGTCAATAATTAAAATTAAGTGTATAAAAATTATAAGCCAATTATAAGTCGTTAAGCCAAGTTGAAGGCCTTATGGGCGACTTGCCACAACCTGCGTCTGTCTGTTTCAACACGGCAATGGGATCACCACCTATTTCTTGGCACAGGAATACACATGGTGAAAAATGGGTGTACAATATGCCTCTGCCACCCCTTCGGGGGACGGAGATAAGGCGTGATAGATGAATAAAATAAATAAATAAAATAAAAATTATCATGCAGTTTATATTCAGATATTTTTTTTTACTAATTAGTAAAGTATCCCACTAAAATCTTCGGGGCTCAATCGACCTCACCTGTTAGCGGTAACCTTGCTGACTTACGGGGTTGGAAGGTCAGACGGCAGTCGCTTCCGAAAATGCCAAAAATTAAAATCCAAGCAGTTAAAATAGGACCCCAGGCTTCTGATCTAGGTAGAATTGCTGAACCCAGCTGACTTACGAGGTTGGGTGGTCAGATGGCAGTCGCTTCCAACAATGCCGAAATTTAAAATCGTAACTATAACTGCTCACAGCAGCCAAAAAAGGACCCTAGGCTTCTGTTCCAGGTATAGTTGCTAAACCCTGCTGACTTACGGGGTTGGGAGGTCAGATGGCAGTCGCTTCCAACAAAAATAAAATAAAAAATAAATAAAAATATCTTTATTTTGCATAGACCATTTTAACGGCGCTTACAAAATGTCATACACTATTTAAAATATTTAAAGCGACCACCGGTTCGGAACGCGGCCCACCTGAGAAGAACCGGCAAGAAACTTAGGAAGGCTTTTTTTTTGATGGCCTATTTACAATTTAATATTATTTCATTTTGCCAGCAGATCATTTCCAGGCGTCCCTGTCCTGCAAATAGTCTGTAACGGAGTAAAAACCTTTTTCACAAAGCTTGTTTTTAATAAACTTTTTAAATTTATTTAAAGGTAAATTTCTCAGGTCACAGGGAAGCTTGTTGTAAAAGCGTATACAGTTACCCTGGAAAGAATCGCCAATCTTATGTAGTCGACTGTGGTGGACTGAAAGATTATTTTTATTTCTAGTGTTTATATTATGTTTATCACAGAGTTTAGAAAACTGTGATAGATTTTTCTGGACATACATAAGATTGGCAAAAATGTATTGTGATGGTACGGTTAGAATATTCACTTCTTTGAATTTTTCTCGGAGAGAAACTCTGGGGCCCAAATTATAAATAGCGCGTACAGCCCGCTTTTGTAGAACAAAAATAATATTTAAATCTGCAGCACTCCCCCAAAGGAGAATACCGTAAGACATAATACTATGAAAATAGCTGAAGTAAACCATTCTAGCCGTATCCACATCTGTTAGAGTCCTGATCTTTTTTACAGCGTATGCAGCCGAACTTAATCTAGAGGCTGTCTTTTCTATGTGTGGGCCCCACTGCAAATTGGCATCAATAGTTATACCTAGGAACACAGTTGATTCTACAAACTCTAACACTTGTCCATTCAGTTGAACATTGGCCGCAACTTGTTTTACATTTGGTAGAGTAAATTTTATACATTTAGTTTTATTTTCATTAAGGCAAAGATTATTTGAGCTGAACCAATGAACTACTCTTGCAATTGCATTGTTTACATCGTCATAGTTATCTAATTGTCTTTTAATTTTAAAAATTAATGAGGTGTCATCTGCAAACAAAACAATCCTAT
The DNA here is from genome assembly GCA_948477245.1 of Thumatha senex. Classification (NCBI taxonomy): domain Eukaryota; kingdom Metazoa; phylum Arthropoda; class Insecta; order Lepidoptera; family Erebidae; genus Thumatha; species Thumatha senex. The sequence goes on from OX419726.1 coordinate 23,254,584, forward strand.
TCCTGTCCCCTACATAAAATGGTAAATCATTAATATAAATGAGGAACAAGAATGGCCCAAGTATCGAGCCTTGCGGCACACCCATTGTAACCATGGATCCTACAGAACGTGTACCATTAATATCGACCCTCTGTATTCTATTGTTCAAATATGAAGACAGAAGGTCGAGAGCTTTGCCTCTTATTCCATAGTGGTGTAATTTTTTGCACAGCGTTTCATGTTGAACGCAATCAAAAGCCTTTGATAGATCGCAAAATATACCTAATGCATCGTGCTTGTCTTCCCATGCTTCATGAATACATTTTAATAACTCAACACCAGCATCGGAAGTTGAGCGCCCTTTCGTAAACCCAAATTGATTCGCATGGAGTATTTTATGACTATTAAAATGGGATAGCATTTGATTCAAGATTATTTTTTCAAATACTTTGCTCAAAGTTGGCAGCACTGACACTGGTCGGAAATTAGACGGCTCTGTAGCGCTGCCAACCTTGAACAAGGGAACGACTTTGCTGTGTTTCATTAAATCAGGAAATGTACCACTAGAAACACAGTCATTAAACACAGTTGCTAGATGGGGCGCAATTACCTCAATTATACATGATGCAGTTTTGACCGATAACCCCCAAATGTCCGCGGTTTTCTTAATTTCGATACATTTAAATGTTTTTACAATGTCCTGAGCACAAATATCTGTGAATACAAATGCATCCCTGCAACAAAGAACAGATTCTTCTAATAAAAGTTCAGCGGAACTGGAAGATGCTTGGAGAGATTTTGTTGTCAAAATAGGTATATTTTTGAAAAAGTGTTCAAACTCCGTAGCCACTTCCAGGTCCCCTGTAACATGGCAACCATTTACTTTTAAGTGGAAATCCCTTTCAGTCACTAAAGATCTACCGCATTCAGAGTTAATGATGTTCCAAGTCATTTTTATTTTATTTACAGAATTAGAAATTTTATATTTAATGAAGTTTGACTTAGCAAGATGACACGTTTGTTTAAATATCTTTGAATAATTTTTAACATATTCCTGAAAGGTTTGCCTAAAATTATATGATTTTTCTGAATATAATTCAAATAATTTATTTCTACTTTTAAAGATACCTGGTGTTGCCCAGTCACTGAAAACAGGACGACCACCAATCTGTAGAGTTTTTGAGGTAAAAACTTTGCCAAACTCATCATTAATCAAATTAAATAAGTGTTTATATGACTGGTCTACACAAGTGAAGTTAGGTAGATATGGTAATCTCTTTAATACATTTTCTTTAAAATTATTCAATCGACTTTGGTTAATTGGTACATATTTAATTTGTTTTTTGCTGACTTTGTTACTACTTTTAGGAAATTTTATCCATTGGCCACGATGATCTGACTCCACAGGATCCACAATACCTTTATCTATAGGTTTAATATCAGTAAAAATATTATCAATACATTTTGCACTGGTGGCTGTAATACGAGTGGGTTCTAAGAATGTACTATGCAGATTAAAGGATTTAAATAAATTTTTCATTTTATTTCTCTCTGATGGAGTTAATGATGTATCTAATATATCAACATTAAAATCTCCACAAACTATTATAGATTTCTTAGAACATTGGCATTTGAACAGTGCTTCTTCAAGCTTTTCTTCAAATTTAATGTAAGAAGCATCAGGGGGACTGTATACGCTTAACAAGATGAAATGCTCAAACTCAATACTGGCAATCTCAATAACTCGCTCAATGGAGAGGGCTACTAAATCCTTACGTTCTTTAAATTTTAAGTTTTTATTAATTAATATTAAAGAGCCTCCACGTTTAGAATGTTTTCTATTGAACGAGCTAGCAACCTGGTGATTTACGAAGTTCAACAATGTGATTTGATGATCTTTTAACCAGTGCTCTGTAGCACAAAAAATATTAATAGAATTTGCATTAATGTATAGCTCTAACTCTAAATCTTTACCATTTATTAAACCTCTAACATTATGGTGCACCAGGTTTATAAAAACAATATTTTTACTAAGATTATTCTCAGGGGCCAAAGTCAACTGGCCAGATTTATTATCTGTTGTCCTATAAACTAGTTTTTTGGAATTTCATTTTCCAAATGTGAAGTATCAAAACTATCCTGCTCAATAAAAGCAGTTGTACTTGCCAATAATTTGGCTTGAAAAATTAAAAAATTAGATAGCATCAGAGCTACCTTTCGTTGTAAAAATTTTGATAGAAAATATCTATCTAATGTCAACAAACTATTATTATTGAAGATTATGTTCCAATCGAACAATTCAATTTTTTTGGAATATGATACCATGGTATGTAGTTTCAATTCAACAATGCCGTAAATTAAAATCCAAACGATACCTGCTAGCCACAACAGCCAAAATAGGACCTCAGGGCTTCTGATCCAGGTATAATTGCTAAACCCTGCTGACTTACGGGGTTGGGAGGTTGGGTTGGGGGTCAGGACCCCCGTCACGGCCGTCACACCCATTTAATCCCGACGTTTTCTACTTTTACAAGAAATGTAGACAGAGGCATACTAAGCGCCCACTTTTTTCGTATGCCATTTTTGTCCCACGTAACAGGTGGTGAGCCTATTGCCGTGTTGAAATGGACAGGCGCAGATTGAGGCGACCTGCTGTTGAAATTTTTCAAGCCGCACGTAAGGCCTTCATCTGGGCTAACGACTACCATGTTGCTGGCAATCGGGACCAACGGCTTAACGTGCCTTCCGAAGCACGGAAACGCTCGCAATTGTAAATGCCACAAAGTGGTCACCCATCCAAGAACCAGCCACAGTAAAAGTTGCGTAACGCAGTGATCGTTTACAGAACACTGATTTAACGGTGCCACGAGTGCTTTATAGTAGTATAAATATAATAATATATGGTTCATTACAGCAACGACAATATTTATCCTCATCAATGCGGTTTCATTAAAGAAACAACATAAAGTAACTCAGTATTCGGCCACAGCTATGCCGCGGTGGACGTGTTTACTGTTGTGTGTCACTTTGGCCACGAGTCATGACAGCAGCGAATCTTTGGTGGTGAAGATTCAACAAGGACCGGTACGCGGTCACCGTGATTCAAGTGGCGAATTATGGACCTTCCTAAATGTGCCTTACGCCTCTGCTCCTACTGGAAAGCACAAATTTAAGGTACAAACAACTAAATTACATAATAATAGTTCATAAATTTTTGCAATTCATCGTCGAAACATACTATGTTTATTTACATACTTTTGTATGTTTATAGGTAGGTATATTTATCAAAATAAACATTTAATTGCTATATTTTTATTTATAGTGTTAGGACTGACTAGTAATATATTTAGGTATCTATCATAAAAACAGTTTTTCGGAAACTTAAATTTATTAGTGACCTTGCTGTAACATATTAATCTTTACTACGAAGTCCGTAATCAGAACGATAGATTAGGTAATGGATTTCGATCAAGATACGAATCGGTAAAGTGTAAATAGTATAAAAATAAATCTAACAGTACCTGAACCATTTAAGTTAAAAAATATTAATAGGCACAAAACATCATTATGACGATACAGACAGACATAAATTGTAATGGCCTTAAAGCAGGTTTTTATTATCGTGATGGAACGCTTTTTCTTCATTTTAATTGGTTTCCAATTTGCTTTCAAACCTCAACTGGATTTGAAACCTGAGGGCCAATTTTATTTGGCAGCCAGGAGCACCTATCGTTTGGTTTCTCGGAACTTTAGAGAGCGACTGCCGGTTTTTTTGCTGTGGTGAAACTACCAACCTCTTTTTATAACATGATTCTGAGATGGATATCCGCCACGTGATTGGTGATGCTATTAGTTCTGTGACAATGACCCCCGTAATAAGGTAGGTACCAATTGCCCAAATGTATTCCATAGGTGTAACCCCATCATGACCTTACTTGCCATCGGTTCACCCGCTGACTGATGAAACACTTGGGAGGTTAGACGGAGTCAGTCCTAACAATGAAGAAAATCAAAAAGTCAAACGATATCTGCTCCTAGCACCCTAATGAAAGTGACGCCTAGACTTCATATCCAGGTAAGGTTTATAAACAACCAATAGTACATTAATATGAAAAGAGAAGATCTTATTTCCGAAGATTACGATGACGATCAGAAAACGATCAGCCCCTTGTAACTTGTAACCAAATATGGCTTTGACCATATGAGTTTTAGTTGCTCGTCAGAATATTGTCATAACTATATGTATTGCATTTAATACTATTAATATTAATATGTTACGGACTAAAAACGTCTATTTTGTCTTTTCAGGCACCTCTTCCACCGCCCACATGGAGTGAACCATTCGATGCAGTAGACCGAGGCATCATATGTCCACAGTTTGATTTTAAACCAATAATGCCTGAATACTTAGTAGCGCAAGAAGATTGTCTTGTAGCTAATATATATGTGCCTAAGAATGCGAAAAAGAATCTCTCTGTATACGTGGTTGTTCATGGAGGTGGATTTCAATTAGGATACGGCGATTGGCTTAAAGCAAAAAATCTGTTGAAGTACAACGACCTTATGATCGTTACGTTTAATTACCGTCTTGGTTTACATGGATTCCTTTGCCTTGGGACCGATGATGTCCCTGGTAATGCTGGCATGAAGGATCAAGTAGCTTTACTAAAATGGGTACAACAAAACATTGCCGCTTTCGGTGGTAATCCTAATGATGTCACTATCGGAGGTTACAGTGCAGGATCTGTGTCAGTAGATCTTCTAACAATTTCTAAAGCTGCTGAAGGATTATTCCATAAAGTCATACCTGAAAGTGGAGCAAATCTAGGAACGTTTGCTTGTCAAACTGATCCGCTACAGAATGCAAAAGATCATGCTAAAACATTAAACTTTACTAACGTAGATGATGTTTATGAGCTCGAAGAGTTCTATAAAAGCCTACCATATAATATCTTGGTTGGAGATGGCGTTAAGTTTGATTCAGTTTATACCTTTTCTCCTTGCGTAGAGCGTGACACAGGTGATGGTGCATTCCTTACTGAATCTCCTTTTAGTATACTAACAAGAGGTGATTTTATAAAAGTACCTATGCTTTATGGTTATAGTAACATGGAAGGTTTGCTTCGCATTGCTATGTTCGACGAAATTTGGAAAGTAAGAATGAACAATAAATTTTCTGATTTTGTACCTCATGATTTGAAATTCGAAACCAAAGAGGAAAAAGAACAAGTTGCTCAAAAAATTAAAAAGTTTTACTTCGGTGATAAACCGGTGGATAAAGATAACGTTCTTAGTTACGTGGATTTCTTTTCGGATACTTATTTTGTACATTCTAGTCAATGGGCCGTGAGGCTATATACTAAAGCTGGACATAATCAAATTTATTTATACGAATATTCTTTTACGGATAATGAAGTACCACCAGTAATTCACACGGAAACACGTGGAGCTGAACATTGTGCTCAGACTATGGCAGTCTTTGATGGAAGAAATCTAACACATTCAAGCGAGGATGACATAACTAAGGAGTACCGAAGTATGAAAAAAGTAATGCGCGAAATGTGGCATAACTTTATCAAAACAGGGTAAGTTATAATAGTACGGGATTATTTTTAAACTTTTATTTTAAAAATAATTATAAATCAACACCAAATTACAGATTGATTTAGTTCTAATAGTATTGAGGGTTACTTTTAAGCAATATACCTACTACAAATTTGTTGATTCTGATATTTCTAAAATGTCATTATCAATGACTACTTGTGTGGTAAGTAGTTGGAATGATTTCATTACCGAAGGAAATGAAAGAAATGATAACGTCCAAATATTTGGCTAAGAAGAGAGCCAAGAGTTCATTGAGGCGAATCCAACAACACAGCGATGTTTCAATGTTTGACAGTACTACGTTCTATAATGAATTGTCAAAAGTCGTAAAACAAACATTGTTGGTTATTCTACCCAGTTCAACGTCCCGATTTTTTGATGACAGAATTTTCCTAAATAAATTTTGGTTTAATTAAGTATAATCGCGATATCTTGGAAACTATAAAAGCTAGACGAAAAATTATAAAAAGTATACAGATACTACATATAGCTATAATAGTTTTGAATTTAAACCAAAATTCATCATATATTATATTAAAATCGTCATAGTAGGTCGGAATTGTTGTTGGTCTTCTAAGGATTTCCCTGTAGACGCGTATTCGTTATTTTACGCAACATAGCGTCATTAGGTGGGTACATGCAAGTTGCCTTTACACATCGAGTGAACTAGAGTAGATGCACATTTTCCCTTTATGGTCAGAGTTCTATAAAAGCCTACCATATAATCACTTCTTTCTCGTACACCTACTCTTTGCTCCTACTAGTAGGAGCACGAGGACATGTATGCCCTGATGTTCCTACTACAAAGGAAATCATGAAGCGTTCAGTAGGAGCATCAAGACATTACAAAAATATAAGCGCTCGTGGCCCCGCGGTCTCAGTGTTCGGTAAACGATCACTGAGGTAAGCAACTTTCGCTATGACTGGTCGTCGGATGGGTGACCACTTTGTGCTTCGGAAGGCACGTTAAGCCGTTGGTCCCGGTTGCCAGTAAAATGGCAGTCGTTAAGCCTGGTTGAAGGCCTTATGGGCGGCTTAAAAATTTCAACAGCAGGTAGCCACAACCTGCGTCTGTCTATTTCAACACGGCAATGGGCTCACCACCTATTACGTGGGACAGGAATCCACACGCTGAAAAGTGGGCATAAAATATGCCTCTGCCACCCCTTCGGGAATAAGGCGTGATGGATATTTATTTTTTATAATATATACTTTATATAATATATACTTTATATATATTTATATACTACAGTTGTGGTTGATTTTAGAGGTACTGAGTCGTGGCCCCCCCGTGCTCGTGGTATATGGGGGTCCTGGTGCTCCTATCAGTAGAAGTAGGTAATAAGTAGGAGCACGAGACTGAAGTCCATATAGTATTTTGATCGGAGATGGGTTTAAACCCTTACTACCCTACCCTAAAACCAATACTTAAGTATTGCAGTTTTACTTCTTTACTGAATCTTCTTTCAATATGCTAACAAAACGAACGCAATAAAGCACCTCGAGATAAGAGTACAGTACGGTAGGCTGCGCTAGCTGCAAGGCGTATATCCAAATATTTAGATGCTCATGCTTTTCTTTGAAAAAAGTTAACCGAAACAAAATTTTTTCGACTAAGTGTTTTCATAGAAATGACATCCGATGAAATGTATTATAACTGAATCTTAGCTTACACATGCAGGCTATTCATAATGTGAAATTAAACAATAGTCAAATATGTCACAAAATGACAGTTATGAGTATGGCCATCGGAATTTATATATTTATTTTGCATTATTCATAATGATATTCATAAAACGGAAAGGTCAAAAGTACTCCGATACCAAGACGTGCGTGTATGAAGCGATTGATGAATCTCGAAGAAGCGAAAGAAGTATGCATGGATCGCGAAGCCTGGCGATCTGTCCTGACTACCCCGTCAGGGATACAGCGTGAAGATAGTTAGTTTTTTTTTTAGATTTTTATATTCATAACACAGATCTCATCATTATAATTAGATCTGTGATAGAAAATTTGAATAAATAGACTTGTACTTTTCCACAAAATTTTGTGGAAAAGAACAAATGTTTTTATTCAAAATGTGTAGTAAGTTCCACAATGTGCCATCAATCAACAGTATAAACAGAGTTTTTATATAAAAAGAACTTGGTATTCTAACGGTGAAATAATTCTTAAAAACGGTTCCGTATTTTCAAAGTGCTAGTTAGTTAGTTAGTTCGTTTTGGACTACGAATAAACAAATCATTTCTCTTTATAATATTTACTATTATAAAGAGATACTTATCTACCGTGACATACATAGAACCCTCGTCGCTTATTAATTTAACGAATATGCAAGAAAAAATTCCCTAGCAATTTTTGATTACCGCTCCGCTCTCCTGGTTAGCAGCGTGATGATATATATATATCTAATAGCCTTCCTCGATAAATTACCATTTATTCAATGTGGACCAGTATTTCCTGAGATTAGCACGTTCAATCAAACAATCTAACAAACAAACTCTTCAGCTTTATATATTAGTATAGGTTATTAGTAGGTATAGATTATTTTATTTTTCTCGTAAACTTAACTCAGATTTCTATATCTTTTGCAGTAAGCCTGTACCAGAAGGTTCAAATTTACCTCAATGGATACCAGTTGAAGAATATGGGTCGCCTTATATGGCTTTGGGGGAAACGATCAACCTCCTTGATGTAATAGCGGACGCCAGGACTGAATTTTGGACAGATATTTACAGCAAGTACTATAAAGAACCCGTACCGCCGCCACAACCGTCAACTAATTCGCATGCAGAGTTGTGATGCTTTATTTAATCGCTTCCGAAAAGAAGTTTTTCATATATTTATAACAAAGAAGTAAACGTAAATTAAATCAACGTTGAACAAAGTTTAAATTTCTTTACATCTTTGTTTTTTTACAATTTTCAATATTACTTATTGCTATTACAAATTATTATCTTTTTTATTAAAAAGTTGCCTAAAAAGGTGCAACCTGTCCTTAAGCACCAGCTTCCTTCCATTTGCACAGATTACAGATTATATACCTAATACAAATTATAGTAGCCTCGCAATAGTGGAATTTTTAAACTGATTAACAGAGTTGTACGATATACATAAAGTATTATAATCATAGAAAATTTGCCTTTGTGTGTGTTTCCATGTGAATGTTCGTGTGTGTTTCTTTGTTGTAGTTATACTTCTATTGGCGCGTTAGGGAAAAATGATTAGAGTACATTTTTACGATGTGCGCGCAAGACCGTCATAAAAAACCGTAAAAAACCACACACACCGTGAAACTTCACGGTCAACTGACAAGTGTTTCCATGACAACTTATAAACACCCTGAAGTTATGACAACTTACAACTATATTTAAAGTAGTTTTCATTCCTTTGATGTTTTTTTCTTACTAATATAATAATTCCTGTTACAAACAAAGAGTTGTGGTGTATGTGATGAAATCATATTTGACTAAAGCAGTATAACTTCTAACGCGTGTACAAAAGTACTTACCACGTACTACTACACACTTTTTTTAAACTTTTAGTAAACGTAGACCATGGTAATAGCCATGGTCTCCAGCGGGACTGGTAGTGGGATGCTGTTGCATCTTTTTGCGAGCAAATCATGCTCACGAAAGAGGAAGCGGAGAGGGAGCAGGAGAAAACTTGCTCTCAGAGTTCCGCACTTGTCTTTACCCAAGACTACTGGCCTCCACGACTAGGGCTGGTGGGCTGCTCGCCTTCCTTACAGAAGCGGATCCAAGAGGGCGGCGTGATGTGAGAGCATCATTCTTCACCCCCCAAGGAAGTTGGATTACACCCAAACCCCTCCCCCCAGTAACGAGATGTAGCACCTGAATGAATGGAATGTGGTCACCGTAGCCTATGAACGTCTAGGACCCCTTTTGAAGAACCCCACACTGTACCTAAAGTACCTAAAACACATAATAATGTACACCTGTAGTTAATTAACGTGAAGTCTTGCTACCTCGTATGTGAGATTCTGTTACTTGTTTTCCAAAGATGGTATAATTAGATAATGATATGTACATCATGACAACGAATACTAAATTATATTGTTATCTGTGCTAATACCGATAATTGGTTTAAAATCAGTTTTGATTGTGTAGTTGATAATAATTGTGATTTTGTTGCTGCCTAGGTATACATTGAATAAGTTTTATTTATTTATTTATTTATTTGTACATAGGAAAACATACAGCTTATTAAAACTAAAATATGTTATAAATTAACTACTAAAAGCTATTTATGTGTTTTCACAAATAAATTTCTACAAACGCTTAGTTAGGTATATTACAACATAAACAGGACAGAGTCATTACCACAATATAGCAATAAAAGATGAATTTATATAAAAACAAACATAACAATATTAAGAACTATCCTAGGCATTAAAATACTGGTTGGCCATTAACTGCCTGAGTGCGACTGGCCGGGTATTAAATACATCTTAACTGGTCATGGAGCAATTCATTAAACTCTGCGCTTGCCCTGCAAATAAACGAATTTTGGCGATAATTCGTATTACAAGCAGGGACGTGAAAAGGCAGATAACGTCGCGGGTGATGATTAAGTGGAACACAGAATTTGATCTCATTTAATAGCTGAGGACAATCTACATAATTATAAATTATTTTACTTAAATATACAATGTCAGCAGTACTTCGACGATTTTTTAGGGGAAGGAAATGAAATTTTCTACATCTGGCGTCATAATCGGGAAGAAATATTTTACTCTTGAACTGTAAATATTTTAAGAAACGCTTCTGAATGGACTCTATTTTATCGATGTATACATCGTACCTTGGATTCCACACCTCAGAAGCATACTCGAGAATACTGCGCACGAAAGAGCAGTAGATAATTTTAATAGGCTTTAAGTTTATAAATTGTGAAGACGATCTAATAACAAAACCCAGTGCTCTCGATGCCCTGCTTACAACATTGTTCTCATGTTCGTCAAACATTATTTTTTAAGTCAATTATAACTCCAAGATCTCTCATCTTATTAGTTTTAGTTAATGACTGATTTTGAAGAACATAGTTGTAATGTATTACATTGATTTTACGAGTGATAGACATGACACAGCACTTTGACACGTTTAAATCCAATCTGTTTAAAAGGCAATAGCATGGAAATCTCTCCAGATCAGCTTGCAAATGAAGAGTGTCATCAATCGTTTCTATTTGTTTAAAGATTTTAGTATCATCAGCATATAATAGAAATATTATATTATTACAGCATATTATAGCAATCAGTATGCTAAGTATTTCATATAAATTGACTTTTGGCTACTTCACTCTCGCCAGTGCTGCACCTCTGGTGTTGCAAACGTCTTACTACGGTGATCATGCACTTTCCATTAGGCCAGATGCTTGTCTGCCACCTTGGAGGTATAAAAAAAACAAAGACTTCGTTGGCGTTGAGGTAGTGTAAGCGACTGTTATTTTGTTCTTTGTTCTGCCATGCTTGTTACTTGTGTAAGACCAAAATGTGACTGAGTAAGCGAAGCTACGCTTCAAGCGCTTCCTTCGTAAACTTTGAAATTTAAAATTAGAATAATTCCTAGTCGTATTGTATCGAAGACGTTAACAGCCGACAGACAGTCAGACAGATCTCGTCGTTGCACGTGCGGTTCATTAGCAAAGCAATTATTACTCCTTTGAGATTACATTAAGAAATTTTCAGACAAACCGGATATACGCTAAATACACGACACAACACTCAGCATGCGTCTGCAAAGATCATTTATAAATAAAGACAATAGTCATATATTTTTGTATGAGTGGAAATCATTCACGCCTTTTTCCCTGAAGGGGTGGCAGAGTGATATATCACTACCCCCTATTTCAAAATGACACCGATGGAAAACCGACGAAATTAATAGATTGGGGCCCATTCTTATAACCGGAAAGGATTTTGACAGTGGCTCTCATGGTGATGGTTCCACTTGTAGAACCCGGGGTTAGAGCAGGAGGAAGGCACGGTTGCTAGTTGAGAGTGAAGCCAGAGAGTTAAAAATATTTGAATCGTTAGATTAAACAGTTTCTGTCCAATGTATAAGAATACCATGATACTTACTTCGGCCCAAACGTATTGTTGGCGTGAACGAAGCGTGGCGTGCGAGTTGTTACGAAAGTGCACTCCAGTTACCTAGAATTTTGAGGTCAGTGCTACTGTCTCTCAATAGATGCGTTTGGCTATAAAAGCTTATTTGCTAATAAATTCCATACCAATAATCGTAAAGTCAACTTTACATTAATCGAACATTAAACTCTTGTAGGTTACGGACCCCTGTTCCGTTCTACACGGCAAATTGTACTAAGCTATGTGTTGTTGTTCGTCCCCCGTATTATGTAAACCCACAGAACATATAGTAATGTACATAACATATAGTAAAGTATATGTTAGGTACCTATTATTATATGTTCTGTGTGTAAACCTATAGTCACGTCCTCTGTTGCGTCATTATTGCCTAAATTATTATAATTAGCCCCATTGCAACTTCTTAATAACAAAAGACTCGAACATATATTATATAATCCACACAACCAGATGGAATGGAAGATGTTGGTGCAAAGCAATAACATGTCTGCTCTCTGGTCATCGTTACATAGTGCGAGTTTTGTGACAAGACCATGGCAAATTATGTGATTCAGAACGACGCTGCAAGATTTATTCTATTGTATGAGAGGCCAAGGTGTCAAAGAGACGAGAAGAAACTAACGGCGTGCTCAGATAGAGACAAGGCGCAATGTGACCTACGTTTAAAGTATAAACTGAAGCCTGTAATATAACATAAGCATCTACTTATATATTTCTAAATACATACATGAAACAGATTATACCAGACACAGGACAAATCAACGACGTCATCACACAAAGAGTTTTGATTAATCGGACCTAACCTCAGGAACAGCAGATTAGACTTAGTTATTCTGTGATAATCAGAGTAAATGCGACAAAAAAATTGAGTTATAAAGAAAATACGAAAACATCAATCACGGTTCTTTTTTTTTTGCATGTGCTTTGTTCTTTGCCATTTATTATATAAAATCCCTAGCGCCTAAGCTATCAAATTATTGAATTAATGTCCCAAGCTAATGAGGTGACAGATTGACACATAGGTACTCAATTTTTAAATAAAATAAGCACCGAGTTGGCGCCACCACAATTAGAATAGGAAGCCGCCCCCATCCCAAGAGAATAGACCGCACATAAAAGTTTTTTTTCAGCAGTTGACAGCTACATAAATCAATTACCGACGCCCCTAATAAGTTTGGCATCCAGCCTATTGGGGACGAATATGCGATTGGCAATAAGCTCGAAACAATGGGCCAACAGCCAAGGCAAGTCTGCAACTTAATTAACTCTCTGGGTTTGGATAATAATTAACTTTGGAGCTTTTGGATGCGAAGTAAACATGGTTGTACCTAACATACAGATACATATATACATCATACCGATGTGTGTGTGAGTGTACGTGAGTATGTGTATTGGTGTATTGGCGGTTGTCGGGTATTAGTTCATGGTGAAGGTCAGAAAGTGATAACCGATATTGTGATTAGTGCTATAGTAATACTGTAGACTAGTTAATTTTATCATCGGCAACTACTTCATCATCCGAGCGTCTGTCTCAGTTGCGTCTCGCGACGCCCGGGGTCCGCTTTCCAACAGTTTCTCCTCCACTACGCACGGTCGTCGGCATCCCCTGTAGTGAGACCATTGGCACGCATGTCATCCTTTACGAGGTCAAGCCAGCACTTTTTGGGTCTTCCCCTCTTACCGAGTCACGGACGTGAAGGCTGTTGCGAATGCGAAAGTTCCTCACGAGGTCCACCCGCGTGACTCCACACATCCACCGCAGCATCTTCATTTCCGTGACACGCAGCTCCTGCTTGTGTCGCTCAAGTAGTGGCCACGCCTCACTACCATGTGAAAGACCATTATTAGACCTGTCGTCTAATAATGGTTCCATAGACCTGCCCCTTCAACTTGACCGGCATTTATGGGTCACAAATGACACAAGTCATCTCCCGCTACTTGGACCACGCGGCAGCAATGCTTGTCTTGACGTCGCAATCGATGTCACTGGACGCGTGAAATACAGATCCCAGGTATTTAACCTGGTCCGTGCGCTCGACCAAACCATCGGCATCTACTTACTGTATGCATTTAAATTAATAAAGTTTTCAATGAACAAAATGTCTGTTTATAAAACCGAGTCCGAAGACTACTTTAGTAGACCGATAAAAAACGCAACGAGCTATTCTTTTTTTTTATGTGATGATGTGATATGTGGATGTCATGCCGGACTCGAACCGGCTTAAACCACACGGTCCCTGCCTAACTGTCTATTGCCGGGTACCAGGTACCTCAGTTAGATGTCCCAGTGCTCCCGGCAGACTTTGGCTACCACCATGGCCTCACCTAGGGTTCGGGTATTATCCCTCTACTTGTGGCATGAGGCTTGCCTGAAATTTTAACGTCATGCCGACGTCTTAAATCGTCTTGTTAAATACTAAGTTTAGCGCTAACGCTATCTCACGGAACAAGAACGGATCTTTGGTATACTCCAACGGTGATGGGGAAGGGTGTCGTATCGCCAACAGCGGCAGCGCTCCGAAACAATGAATGGGAATTGTGGTTAACATCAATAAGTATAAATTTCTGGAACCTCTTCGAACCGCAATAATGAGCCCTCCACATCACCCCGCCAGGATCATAGTCGAAGGCCTTCTGCATGTCTAAAAACAAGCACTGCAGGCGTATTCTGTATCGTCTATTCTTCGTCCCGTATGTCTCCGTGGCCTAGGCGAGAGTCTTAAGTCAACATCCTCTCTACGAGCTTCATGGTGTTGAACGCACCTGCGAACAAGTTGGTAGAAGTGAACTAAGACTAATCCTAAGCAAAGCAAAATTCCCCAGCGGGAATTAAGATTCGTTATTTCATATACTTAGTGATATGAAATACTGTTTCCGGGCTTCGGAAGGCACGTTAAGCCGTTGGTCCCGGTTGCCAATAAAATAGCAGTTGTTAAGCCTGGGTGAAGCCCTTATGGGCGGCTTGAAAAATTTAAACAGTAGGTCGCCACAGCCTGCGCCTGTCCATTTTAAACACGGCAATGAGCTCACCACCTTTTACGTGGGCCAAAAAATGCATATGGTGAAAGGTGGGCGTATAGTATGCCTCTGCCTACCCCTTCGGGGATAAAGACGTGACAATATGTATGTGTATGTATAAAATACTGCCCAGTAGGTCAATTTTATTATAGCCAGCAAGGATAAACATTTTAAAATCTCGACGCTGGCGTTACTGTGAGGTGTCAAATTTTGTATACAAAATTATTATTGTTACACAATAGCATATATAGCCGATATTCTATTCAAAAATCTGTCATTTTGGAAATAACTGTTAATAAATTGAGCATATTAGGAACCTATCATCAACATTGATATATGACTGACTCTGCCGTATTCCCATGGATGTTTGGGGCCCATAGATCATTCAATAACTAATACAGTATGAGCCGTAACGCGCTGTTTCCGCCATCAATTTGATCTTGATGATATGATGCGTTTAGAGGGAAGCGAACTCGAATTTTATTTTTCAATATTATTAATAAATAAATATCGTTGAGACAACTCACACAACGCAAGAGAGAGAGCAGAGCTTGTACTATATAGGTAGTAACCAGATAACTGATAAACATACTTATATATTTCTAAATACATACGTTTTATACATAAATAACACCCAGATACAGAATGAAGCACTCGTTGCCCCGCGGACTCACTATTCTGTAAACGATCACTGAGTTACGCAACTTTCACTATGGCTGGTCCTCGGATAGGTGACCACTTTGTGGCATTTACATTTGCGAGTGTTTCCGAGCTTTGGTAGCCACGTTAAGCCGTTGATCCCAGTTGCCAGTAACATGGCAGTCGTTAAGTCAAGTTGAAGGCCTTATGGGCGGCCTGAAAAATTTTAACAGCAGGTAGCCACAATCTGCGTCTATTTCAACACGGCAATGGGCTCACCACCTATTACGAGGGACAGGAATACACATGGTGAAAATTGGGCATACAATATGTATACCTCTGCCACCCCTTCGGGGATAAGGCGTGATAGGTAAATAGACATAGAATAAATCGTGCTCATCACACAAAGTTTTATCCTGGGTGGGAATCAAACCCACGACCTCTTGCGTAGCAATCGGATACACTCCCAACCAACGCGCCACAGAGGCAGTCAAATATTTTTTTGTTAGCCTGGTAGGTACGAGTACATATTTAGGCAGATCCGTTGACAATCAAAATACGCGCAGACAACTTTTTGTACCTTTATCATATGAAAATAATTTTCAACGGCAGCTTTTTTTAGTTACCTAACCTTACCCATCCAAATCTCGTAGAATGTTTCTAATGTATGTGACAAATCACGTGCGTACTTTTGTCACAGTTTAATGGAAATCAATGGTACAAATCATTTCCACCATTAATTAGCTTACACCATAGATCATTAGATATTACTCTGTTGATAAATTGTAATTGATTGATTTAAGTGTAAGTTAATTTGATCACTTACAATTAGGTAGGTATATATAAAAATTTCATTACTGGGCCGATTTTAAAAATTATTTTACAATTAAAACGCTACATTCTTCGTAAGGTAAGGCTATACGAGTATTTAATTTATAAGAAGTTTAGGGTTGGGTACAAAATCTCAACGAGGAAAACTTTACCACGGGGGCGAAGCTGCGGGCATCAGCTAGTAAAATATAAATAACGTCTAACATTCTGGTAATTTATTTTTATGACTAATTATTGTTTTAATTTTTTATGCTTTGACTTTTCTGTTATTATCATTATTGCTTGTGTTTAGTGCCATTTTGTATAGTTTGTGTTTAGTGCCATTTTGTTATTATAATTCAAACACAATGTGTATAATAATAATCGAAAGAGATTTATTATGTAGAGTAAATCTCCTTTGAGATTGGGCGGGAATTATTGGTGGTAAGCATTAACTCAATGGTGGTAAGCCTTAAATTTTGCTTTTATGTAAAACAATCTTGGACTTTTAGACATAAAATGTGAGGCAACATGCCAAACCTAATGTATAAAAGAAAGTCTCAGTTGAACGCAATTTCTTGTTACCTCATAAACCCCAAAGACGTACAAAACAAAAAGTAAGGACGATTTAATTACAAAACTCTGGCATAAAACTAAAATCGAGAAAACTAAAACAAAAAAAAAGAATAAAGAGTAAGTCGAAGAAATTTTAGAAAATATAAACGAGTTTCGAATAATCACTCGATCTTGGTTCTTGTAGGACTGAAAACAAAAAAAAAATGGAATACAATGATTGATTAACAAAAGTTTTAAAGCGTTACAAACTTTTAGGTACGAATATTATCAGACCCTTTTCTGATAATGGAATTTTTGGGAAAATATTTTTCACAGAATACTAAGTAAATTTTACTAAGGTTTAATTAAATTTTAGACTAGCTGCCCGCCTGGCTATACAGAGGCTTAAAAAGCAAATTTTGTTTCATACGAACCTTTTATTACATATTTAACTAGGTGAGCCTATTTAATCCCGTCGCTTATAAATTCTACAATAACGCATAAAAATTTGCCCGATTTGTCGACATTTATGCCTACTGCTCCGCTCTCCAAAGTAATAGCGTGATAATATGCTTTTAGCCTTCCTCCTATATATCCTATAATATCCTAACATAGTTGCAGCGGTTCTGATGTGCTTACTTAGGTATTACGATAGATTTTAGATAAAATGGTAGTCGTTAAGTCAAGTAGAAGCCTTATTGGACTTACTGTCTCCCACAAAGCATTGCTATTCGGTTCTATCTTGAGCTTGGTATGTACTAGGGCTTGGTGCTTCAATTTAACTGTGAGTTTTCAATAGCCGTCGCTGATGGCAATGACAGAACGCCGTTTGTTTATGATAGCCATGCTTGTGATTTCCTTTGGGGATTCTTGTATAACAGTATAAAAGGAGTATAAAAGTGTCCCACAATATTCATATTTAATTAAAAGTCTAGGGTTTGCCTCAGTATATCAATTTTGCTTTCGACAATGTGGTATATACAGCTCCGTCATCATTGCAACATTCCTCATGGCTCTTACCAGAGATTGTGTCTGACCTCGGTTTTCCAAACGTTTACAGGATGGGGTTCTCTCTTAAGATTCCTGCAGGGTTACATTTTTCAACATCAGCACTTGCCTGTCAGTTTTATCACGGCAATAACCTTACCAGCGTGATCGAGATACACCAGTAACGCAATTCACAAATCTCGGATCCAAATCCTCTACTGCGCAAATGTCATCGATATTCGAGTTCATTCAGACATTACCGCAGTAGAGGATTTGGATCCGAGATTTGTGAATTACAGCGCTGGTTAAGCGTGGAGCTTCTCTCGCCATGTGAGAAATTGCTAAAAAAAAGCTCTAAAATGTATTCCACGGTTTTGTTACTTGCTTAAGCTTTGTTCAATAGACATGTTTCATAATATCACTCTTGTACACCTCGATAAACACACACAACAAACAAGAAATCACATTACACAAATCACGTTAAAGCCTTTTTTACCTACTTACCCGAAACGAACAAAATCATTTCCTGAACACGTTCCACAGAGTTACGAGTATAACTTACACGCTCCGATCGTCACGATTTGTCGCTCCGTTTTAGAGCTTTGCGTGCGTATTTCGTCTTTTGATGATTCGCAGACAACGCACATATACGCGTTTCGTATTAAATTTAGACACTTGATTAGAAAAATGTGCGGCGGCGTTAAATTTCTACAGGGGGTAATGAGCAGTAAGTCTAATTAGTATTATATCCATGTAGCAAACGTCCAAATATCTGGATCTGGACATAGGTACTATGTAGGCAAGCATACCATTGCACGCATTTAAAAACACGCCAGTCGGTTATGACCGTGTCGCCGCGTGTCGAACCGTGCTCGTTGCAAGTCGAAGAGGCTTTGCGTTTCTTACAATGCTGTTATTTATGTATAAAAAAGATTTACACAGTGCAGTGAGCACTGTGTAAATCTTTTTTAAAAATAGAGTTATATGCATCGAAAGATGTTTAAATGTCTGCGCACTATTTAAAAAAGTAACTTTGTAGACTATAGAACAAAATGCGGGACCAATCAATCTCCTTATGTGGAACTAGGTGTATCCCACGGTTTCGCTTGTGACATATTTCGAAGCCAGTAGCACCTATTTGATCACAAAGCAAGGAATGCTGTTCTGAAAAATATGCGGCAGCGTAAAATTTCTACAGGGGGTAATGTGCAGTAAGTCTAATTAGTAATATATCCATGTAGCAAACGTCCAAATATCTGGATCTGGACATAGGTACTATGTAATTTTTTTTGCGTTTAAAAACACGCTAGTCGGTCAAAAGCCTTCAAAGCTCTCAGGGAACCAAGTCTACTAATTCAATCGCGTCAGAAGAGAATAGAAATAATCGCTCAATAGAGAGCCAACAGAAAAAAATGTCCGTTTTCGTAATCCACTATTACAACTGCGCTCCAATAGAATTCTATCGGCCGGCCGATACGCCTGTAAGTACCTCTTAATTTGCTTTTTTGGCAGTCTATATTAATATTTTGATAGCTACAAACAGCTATTTCGCCTCTATTCTGCAGCTTAAGAAGTTTGAATGCGTAATATATAATAATTTTAGTGAACTACCTAGTTTTGGACTAAACGCAATAGTACCGCTATTAAAATAGAACTAAAACGGCTTTCTATTGAAAAAATAGTAGACTTGGCCCTCAGAAGTTAGTCCCCAGAATCGGCACTAAGGGCCGTATTTTAAAACCTTACTCAATTCTCAAGAAACACTTGAGAGTAGTATTTGTATGGCAAAACTAGCCTCAAGCGTTTCTTGAGTATTGAGTAACGTTCTAAAATACGGCCCTAAAACGTTTTCAGTGTTGTTCATCGGCGGGCGTTATTGAATCGACAGCTTCTAATAGTATTTTACACTTTAAGTAGGTAGTGGCTAATCCAATTATGGTAACGGCGTAACTAACAGATTGAAAATAAAAAAAAAAGTATATTCTTATTGTGATTATTCAAAGTTCTACTCCAGAAAAGCTGTAAAAACTTTACTGGATATTGGAAAGTAACAAAAAAGGCCGCGTGCCTCTAATTTCTAATTTCACAACACTTGTACAAGTTTTCGAAGCTTTTGTGTAATAATAATGACTGCCTCTGTGGCGCGGTGGGAGTGCATCCGTCTGCTACGCAAGAGGTCGTGGGTTCGATTCCCACCCAGAATAAAACTTTGTGTGATGAGCACGATGGTTTATTCTGTGTCTGGGTGTTATTTATCTATAATATGTATGTATTTAGAAATATATAAGTATGTTTATCAGTTATCTAGATCCCATAACACAAGCTAATATTAGCTTACTTTGGGCTAGATGGCGCTGTGTGAAAAGTGTCCCACAATAATTAACTAACTAACTAACTAACTATCTTCACGCTGTATCCCTGACGGGGTAGTCAGAGAGGACAGATCGCCAGGCTTCGCGATCCATGCATACTTCTTTCGCTTCTTCGAGATTCATCAATCGCTTCATACACGCACGTCTGGGTATCCGAGTAATTTTGACCCTTCCGTTTTTGAGCAATCTGCTGAAGACCCACAATAATTATTTATTTTTACTTTTTTACTTTTAAACACTCGAATTTTATTGAAAAATTGTATTACCTATAGTGTTGTGCATTTCCCGCCAAAATTCAATGTGCCTATGTATAATGGTTATGTGCTTATATATAATGGTTGTTTTTCTCTCATTCCAGAGTCCGTATGTAATTCTAAAGATGTATACCTCGAGTAACCTTATAATCGTCCAATGCTCCGTCCCGAAGTATCCAAGCGCCTACAAGGGAAGCCTCGTTAGTGAACTGTGTACAATAATCGCATTACACGAGGTATCGCTTTCGACGAACCGTGCTCGTTGCAAGTCGAAGAGGCTTTGTGTTTCTTACAATGCTTCACTGCACTGTGTAAATCTTTTTTAAAAATAGTATTATATGCATCGAAAGATGTTTAAATGTCAGCGCACTATTTAAAAAAGTAACTTTGTAGACAATAGAACAAAATGCGGGACCAATAAATCTCCTTATGTGGAACTAGGTGTATCCCACGGTTTCGCTTGTGACATATTTCGAAGCCAGTAGCACCTATTTGATCACAAAGCAAGGAATGCTGTTCGCTTCCACACTCGCTCTGAAAAGAGGTAAAAACCATGTGTACTCCTGTTCCACGTAATAGTGAGCCCATTGCCGTGTTGAAATAGACAGACGCAGGTTGTGGCTCCCTGCTGTTGAAATTTTTCAAACCGCCCATAAGGCCTTCAACTTGACTTAACGACTGCCATGTTACTGGCAACCGGGACCAACGGCTTAACGTGCCTTCCGAAGCTCGGAAACGCTGGCAAATGTAAATGCCACAAAGTGGTCACCCATCCGTGATGCCAGCCATAGCGAAAGTTGCTTAACGCAGTGATCGTTTACTGAACACTTGAGTCCGAGGAACCACTGCTTCTAGTAATTAATGTAACAGATGAAAAAAGGCTTTTTTTGACTACAGAAAAAAGCCTTTTATCATCGTTCGTTGCTCTGTGTATTTGAACTTTATATTTACATATAATTATGTATGGAAATCAGCGCGATTTGTTGCTATTTATGATGATGATCTTCGAAGATACATATACTACGTACTTTTCATTAACGAACAGTAAAATCTCGCGATTAGGCTTCTATTACTGTATCTGAAGAAGGGTCAAATAATGTAAGAAACTAGTTGACGCCCGCGGCTACGCACTCGTGGTGAAGTTTTCGCGTTCCCGTTTCCCACAGGAACTTGTTACCGGGATAAAAAGTAGCCAATGGTTTATTCTGATGTGTAAGCTATATTATTGTACAGTTTCAACAAAATCCATTCAATAGGTTTTGCGTGAAAGAGTAACAAACATCCATACATACAAACTTTCGTGTTTATGATATTAGTAGGATTAAACTATCATGATCCTTAACAGAACTAAATAATATCTATCATATTTAGCTTTTAATTTAGTTACTAGCTGACCCCCGCGGCTTCGCCTGTGATATATTTTGAAACCCCGTCGCATCCATTTGATTCCGTCGCTTTTACTTTTACTAATTACCAACCACACAAACAAACAAACAAACTCTTCAGCTTTATATATTTTATTTAGTTATATTTTTGTAAGATAGTATTTCCCATCTTTTTTTATACCCCACAAAGCCTATTTATTGCCTCAGTATTGTAGTAGTAATGTGTACAACTGCCATGCAGACGTCTTCGGTTGAAAACCCGATGTCTGTAAATATTTGTGCAAAGCTCACATGTTTGTTTCGCAGTTTGGGTGTTTCCTAATCCCAACTAATATTAAAATTTGAATGTAAGTTTGTTTGTTACGCTTTCACACAAAATCTACTAAGCCGGTCATCATGAAACTTTGTACACTACAATATGTATGTATTTAGAGATAAGTATGTTTATCAGTTGTGTAGACACCATAGCACAACTTATGTTAGCTTTATTTAGGCTAGATGATACGGTTTTTTAATGCCACTGAGGTGGCCGATAAGCATACGGCCCACCTGAAAGTGGTCGCCGTAGATGCGACGGGGTTTCAAAATATATCACAGGCGAAGCCGCGGGGGTCAGCTAGTAACTAAATTAAAAGCTAAATATGACAGATATAATTTAGTTCTGTTAAGGATCATAATAGTTTAATCCTACTAATATTATAAACACGAAAGTTTATAAGTATGGATGTTTGTTACTCTTTCACGCAAAACCTACTGAATGGATTTTGATGAAACTTTACAATAATATAGCTTACACATCAGAATAACACATGGGCTACTTTTTATCCCGGGAACAAGTACCGATGGGAAACGGGAACGCGAAAACTTCACCACGCGTGCGTAGCCGCGGGCGTCAACTAGTTTCTTACATTATATAAACGTTTGCAACACGAGAGGTGCAGCACTCGCGCTGATATCCCGTTAAAAACCTTCTAAGACCACTTTTGGAGAACACCATACTGTAGACGTAAAAAAAATTCCACAAAATAAGACACAGTATGCATAAAGAAATAACAATGAATGTGGCGGGCGTAAATAGGGTTTTTTCTAGTTATGTACCTATGTGTAATCAGTTCACCCTAAAAACGTATATTTTATGATAAAATAAATGGAATGCACCTATTTAATACAAGTAATCTATCCATATCCATTAAAGTCTGAAACATCGTAATTTACTTAGAACAACTTCATTAAATTAATTCTTAAATGATAAAGCAAAGGCTTATCGAAGAACAAATTGTTTTGTTTTAAGGGTCATTCATCTCCGGTGATAAATTCTTGCGCGAAGTAACTATTGAGTAATCTGTGCCTGAGGGTGTGGGCTTGGTTAATATTTATTTTATTATTGTAAGACACGGATTATTTCAGATTTATAATAGCACCTATTTATTTTGACTGTGTGCCTCGGTGGCGCAGTGGTAGTGTATGCGACTGCCACACTGAGGTCCCGGGTTCGATCCCCGGGTCTGAGCAAATATTTGTGTTATCCACAAATGTTCCTAGTTTCCTATGTATAATAATTATGTATTTAGAAACATATAAGAATGTATATTAGTTGTCTAGATCTCATAGTACAAGCTTATAGCTTAGTTTGAGCTAGACAGCGCTGTATAAAAACTGTCCCAAAATATTCATTTATTTAAATATTTATTAACTTTTAAATTTTCGCGTTCTAAGTATAAAAAAGAGGTACCATGTTTTAGAAATCTAGTTTTCAAATTGGAATAACAAACAGACACTATAATTTTATTCATAGTAGGTACAGGTATAAATGTAACATTACAGGTTCAAATCCATTTGTGAAGCGCTCGTGGCCTCGCGGTCTCAGTGTTCTGTAAACGATCACTGAGTTACGCAACTTTCACTATGGCTGGTCCTCGGATGGGTGACCACTTTGTGGCATTTACATTTGCGAGCGTTTCCGTGCTTCGGAAGGCACGTTAAGCCGTTGGTCCCGGTAGCCAGTAAAATGGCAGTCGTTAAGCCTGGTTGAAGGCCTTATGGGCGGCTTGAAAATTTCAACAGCAGGTAGCCACAACCTGCGTCTGTCTATTTCAACACGGCAATGGGCTCACCACCTATTACGTGGGACAGGAATCCACACGGTGAAAAGTGGGCATATAATATGCCTCTGCCACCCCTTCGGGGATAAGGCGTGATGGATATTTATTTATTTATTTGTCATCAAATATTTGACTGCTTCGATGAGGCAGTGGCATAATTTGCGTTAACCGTTTCTGAAATCTCAGGTTCCTTGCATATGTTTATTTCCGAAGTTTGGTTCATTTCTATCCTACTAATATTATAAACGTAAGTATGTATGAATATTAGTTGCTCTTTAACGCATAATCTACGGAATGGGTTTCGATTTTGATGATAAAACTTTACAATAGCTTACACATCAGAATAAATAGATATTGTGGGACATTGTTTTTTTACACAGCGCCGTCTAGCTCAAAGCAACTTAATTTAAGCTTGTGTTATGGGATCTACGACTGATAAACATATTTATATATTTCTAAATACATACATATTATACATAGGAAACACCAAGAATAACACATGGGCTACTTTTTATCCCGGGAAAAAGTTCCTATGGGAAACGGAAACTTCACCACGCGTGCGGATCTGCGGACATCAACTAGTGTATAATTTGTTTTTTAGAAGACTTATTTTTAACTCCTACCTGGATTTGAAGCCTGAGGTTCAATTTTGTCGCCTGCTTGATGCAGGTATGGAATGGAAGCGATTGAAATCTGACCACGTGTGATGATGGTTAGTGCACTGCATGTAGAGTAGTCACTTGGGATCCATTTATTGATCACCTTTCATCCTATTTAGAAGTAAATAAGTATGTTTTTCAGTTGTCTAGATCCCATAGCACAAGCATCATATTAACTTAACTAGGTGAACCCCTCGGCTTCGCCGCTAATCCCTTCGCTTATAAATTCTACAATAATGCATTAAAATTTGCCCGATTTGTCGACATTTATGACTATTGCTCCGCTCTCTAGCCTATAGCCTTCCTCGATAAATGGGCTATCTAACACAAAAATATTTTTTCAAATCCGTCCAGTAGTTCTTGAGATTAGCGCGTTCAACCAAACAAACAAACAAACTCTTCAGCTTTATAATATTAGTATCGATTTGTTCTAGATGACGCCATGTAGGAAAGTATCCTAAAATATTTATTTGGGTAACTCTCTGACACAGTTCGATGGTTCAGTGTTTGATAGTGTTCGTTTCGTAACGAATTGTCAAAAGACGTAGGCTAGTCGTAGCTATCCACTCCTAGTATGTTGCTAGTGTTTTACAAATGACCCTGTATAAAAAGAAACAATGTGAGGCGCCCTGAAACATCCAAAAGCTGATGAACTTTCTCGAGAAAGCTGTTAAGTTTTCTTCGGATACTACGTGGTAGGTGTATTCCGCTAGACTAAATATTATGAATAATAATCATACTTAAGTTCATCTCAAAACAAGTCACAACGGCGAGTGACGTTGAGTTATTTTGACGGTGGCGACATCTCGTGAATGAGTGAACACGTTGGGCGGATGGGACACCAAGCGTAAATGAGCTAATAATACGACAATACAAATACTAATATCAAAGAATTTAACAGAGTAGATTGAGAAATGAGAAAGTTAGATAATTTGTTTTGTAATTGAAGTGAAACTTCTTCGATGTTGAGAGAAATAGCTATAAAAAGTCACGTTGTTTTGAAGTGATCTTTATCATAAGCGAACCTTCTTTATAGACGTATGAAAGAAATTTTAAAGCTTTAAAAAATGTCGTAAAGAAGTTTCAGTTTTTACCTATGTACACACACATCTTTTTTTTGCAACCTTGTAACAATACGGTTAAGAGCGATTATGTTTTTTAGTTCAGCAAACGTTTTAAAATAATACTGTTTAGTTGCATTACAAGACACTCTCCATTATCACCGCGGACAAAAGAGAGAAGTTGCGGGTGCGGGAGCGAGCAGGACGTACGCTCCTGTCTGTACGGACGTCTGCACCCCCTCTATTCTCAAAGGGGTATTCGAAGACAGCTTGAAGCGAGCACCGGCTAATATCTCGAATCCGGAAGATCTTGGGGGGCAGCATATCCATCTCCCCGAGGAGAGCCTCATATTGGGACATTCCCGAGTCTTCATTCGAGAGAATAGCTGGGAAGAAGGCGGAACACTACAGGGTTTAGTGGGTAGGACGGCTCGGTCCGGACTCCCATTCACCGTTACTGCTTACTCGCAGCAGGACGGCGCGTAAACAATCACATTCACGTCGTCAAAGAAAAAAAATGCTTTTTTTTTTAATAATTTGAATACTGAATATAATGATTTTACAAAATTCTCTAAACTTCTACGCTACTCTGTACCCGTAATCTGCGCGTTGACAGCCACTCATAAAGTGGTCTGGTGACAATAGCACAACACAAATGATGCGTCCGGGCGATTGGCTGTTTGGTACGCGGCCCACGGACCACTCATTTGCACTTCGTCGCATTTGCATCTCTGCACCGTGGGAGCGCGGCGCGACGCTTACCTTACGAGCGAGAACGAATACCAAACATCTTGTTTATGGAATGCTAAGAGCATTACGTTTTTGAGAGGCTGTAAATATTTTGATTAATAGATTCGTACCTATGTTGATGAACGGAAAATATGAATAATGTTTGTTAATTGTAAAAGGATTAATAACAACAGTATAGACGGCGGCGTAAAGAACCGCCTTATTCAGGACTCCTAGTTTCCAAATACAGCGGTCTATGTAATTTTTGAAGTGAAAACTTATTTTGGCGCACCGCACATAGACTTTTCCGTAGGTAGTAAGTTAGACTGATCAGTCACGCTCTGAGGTGAAAGGTTCAGTCACACAAACTTTCGCATTTATAATATTACTAGTTGACGCCCGCAGCTTCGCTTGCTTAGATAAGTTTCCCGTTTCCGTTTCCCACATAACTTTTTCCCGGGATAAAAAGTAGCCTATGTGTTATTCTGATGTATAAGCTATATTATTGTAAAGTTACATTGAAATCCATTCAGTAGTTTTACGTGAAAGAGTAACAAACATTCATACAAACTTTCACGTTTATTAAGATTAAGATTCAATTAATACGTAATAATTGATTGCGATTGCCAATGAAGTTTCACTTCTGCCGTGCGGTCTTACGCGCGCGCTCTTAAATTTTATATTATTGATCTCACGACGAATGTCTATGCCGAAGATGTCGAGATTGTCCTTCAACGGTATGGGAGCATTTTAAAGAGGTTGAGGTAGAAAAGGACTTTTTGGTGTTTACCGCACATGATTGTGTTTTACAGGCTTTGGAGTTGATAGGTTATAGAAACCGGACGGTTGGAGTTTGGATATGACCTCCGTGGTGAAATACATAATTAAGACAAAAGAATCGGCTAAAATGAAGCTTTAGTTCGTGAATATGGTTACGTAGTGTATTTCTTATGATCCACGTCGTTTCATTAGTCATTACTTAGCGAAATTCTCCATATTGTATACATTTTCGGTACGGTTTATTACGGAAAAGCCACGGATTCTAATCCCTTATCTCTATCCCTTTCTTGATCCCTTATAAACCAGGTCCTCATTTTCACTATAATAAAATTATATACCCTTAGAGACCTTTTTTTTTTTTTTTTTAACGTGTGGAAATCCCCTCGGATGTCATGCCGGACTCGAACCGGCTAAAACCACACAGTCCCCGCCTAGCTGTCTATTGCCGGACGCCCCGGGTAACTCCTCGGAAAGATGTCCCAGAGCTCCCGGCAGACTTTGGCTACCACCGCGGCCTCACCTGGGGTTCGGGTGTTATCCCGCTTCTTTGGGGGGTTGGTTCGGGTACTATCCCGCTTCTTGGGGCATGAGGCGTGCGTGACATTTTCATGTCATGCCTTCGTCTTGGGCCTGCTTCTGTAAGGACGACGAGCAGCCCACCCGCCGTCCTCAGGCCCCCGGTCATGGAGGCCGGTAGTAACCCTTAGAGACCTGATTTTAAAACTCATAAATATAGCAATCAGTATCAATTTCGAATTTTACTGTACCCTGTTCAGAATTGCTCGCTTTAAACATGTCACCTTCGCTTTTAATTATTAAAAGCAATTTTCATTTAAATGAAGACGTTAAACAACAAAAGCGTAGGCACAAAGTTTATGGATTTAAAAGCAAATTACATGTGCCATGTGAAAATTTTCAACAAAAGATTTTAAGACAATGTTAAGCTAATGTACTAACACAGGTTAGCCCCTTGGAGGGTAAATGTTTGTTTTTTCTTCTGTGTCATAACACGCCCTTAAATGTACAAACTCATAAGCAATACATACATACATACATATTGTCACGCCTTTATCCCCGAAGGGGTAGGCAAAGGCATATTAAATGCCCACATTTCACAGTTTGCATTTTTGTCCCACGTAACAAGTGGTGAGCCCATTGCCGTGTTGAAATGGACAGGCGCAGGCTGCGGCGACCTTTTGGTTGAATTTTAAGCCGCCTATAAGGCCTTCAACTTGGCTTAACGACTGCCATTTTATTGGCAACCTGGACCAACTGCTTAACGTGCCTTCCGAAGCACGGAACTGGGGTGGGTCTAATGGGCCGAATAAATTTAATAAAATGTGTCTATTTTTGATGTTGAATTTGGAAGAAATTTGGAACCCGTAAGAAATATGTAGAAAAATTTCCCAAATTAATGGTTCGTGAAGGGTTTCGATACCACAATTCTGTATGTTAAAAAACTGACAAATTATCTTCTGATCCGATCAAATTAAATAGTTATTACCTACTTATTATTTATTTATTTTTGAAGTAAAGTAAGTTTACGCACGCTTGATTTTGGGTGTAGGCTAGTTAAGGCTTTACGAAAAGTGAGATCGGACGAGGTGAATGAAAGTTGAGAGGGAGATATGAGCTAGTGCAGATAGAAAGAGAGAGAGTTATGTTTTTAGGGTTCCGTAGTCAAATGGCAAAAAACGGAACCTAGTAAAAATAAAAACATAGGTCAGCACCTGAGTACTTACTGGAAATAATTACACTAAATATAAGCAGATTCTTAAAAGTCAGAGTTATACAAACCTAGAAACTTAGAAGATGCAACCAAAATAAAACAACCTTATAAAATATAGGTTACAATAGAAATAGGAAACAATTGCAATTTTAATTTAAAAAACAAAATAAAAAACAAAAAAAAAAATTGGCCGTATCATATGACAGGCTGGTTCAGGATACCATAACAAATTAATCTATAATCTGACGGTATGTCTCTGTTGCCTTGGAAGATGGGTCGGTCGTTGGTGTGGAACGCCACATGCGTCGACACTCTGGCGCCATCACATGCGCTTCGCGCGACCAGAAGGCTGGTTTCGTTTTTGGATTCGTTATGTCTGCCTGTCTGTCCTTATGTCACAGTCACTTTTTTCCGAAACTATAAGAACTATGCTGTTAAAACTTGGTAAGTAGATGTATTCTGTGAACCGTATTATGATTTTCTTACAAAAATTAAAATTAAAATTTGGGGTTCCCCATACTTAGAACTGAACTCAAAAAATGTTTTTTCATCTAACCCATACTTCTATGGATAGGTTTTCAAAAATGATATTGAGATTTGGAATATAATTTTTTTCTGGACTGAATAGTTTTCGCGAGACACACTTCCAAAGTGATAAAATATGTCTCAGGGCAGGGACACATTTTATCACTTTAACTTCTACAATAAGAGATTGATAAATTAAAAAAAAAATGATGTTCATTACCATGCAAACTTCCACCGATAATTGGTTTAAATGAGATCTAGTAAGTAGTTTTTTTCAATACGTCATTAATCGTAAACAACGATCAAAAGTTACAACGAAATACAAGAACTTTTTTTATATGATGTTACTTGCTGCTACGGAACCCTTCATGGGCGAGTCTAACTCGCACTTGACCGCTTATTTTTTTTTTATTACTATACGGGTAAAAGAAAGAGCTCCGAGCACATATTATCTTTATTTCTTTCTCTCATGATTGCAGCAATTTCAGACTTATGGTCTAAAGCACACTCGTATTTTTTTTAAATAAATATATAAATAAATATCCATCACGCCTTATCCCCGAAGGGGTGGCAGAGGCATATTAAATGCCCACTTTTCACCGTGTGGATCCTGTCCCACATAATAGGTGGTGAGCCCATTGCCGTGTTGAAATAGACAGACGCAGGTTTTGGCTACCTGCTGTTGAAATTTTCAAGCCGCCCATAAGGCCTTCAACCAGGCTTAACGACTGCCATTTTACTGACAACCGGGACCAACGGCTTAACGTGCCTTCCGAAGCACGGAAACGCTCGCAAATGTAAATAACCCAAAGTGGTCACCCATCCGAGGACCAGCCATAGTGAAAGTTGCGTAACTCAGTGATCGTTTACAGAACACTGAGACCGCGGGGCCACGATAGGGTTAGATTGAGAAAACTTAATAATGTGTAGATTATATTAAAGCGACGACACATCAAACTATTTTTCAGACATATTCAATATAACATAACTTAGTTATGTCAAACAGGAACAGAACAGCAGATGTGGGAGATATAAAAATCGATGCCAATGCTATCGAAATTAAAATTATTACAAACTAGTAGTGAGTCTGTTATGGTGGTGAGGTTTTCCCATTCCCATTTGAAACAGGAACTTGTTCCCGGGATTAAAAGTAGCTTATGTGTTATTCTGATGTGTAAGCTATATTTTGTAAAGTTTCATTAAAATAAAGTCAGAAGATGTTGCGTCAAAGAGTAACTAACACCCATACTTACAAAGTTTCGCGTTTATAATATAAATAGAATTATATTAGTAACGGAATGGTCATGGATTCTCTCTCGTATAATTGCCCGGTGACGGCAATAGGCGCAAACCCGTATTACGTGAGACCAACAAAATAACTGGCAAAGTGTGGGTGTGTAGTCACCTCTGACTACCTACTTGGGGATTTAGGCTTGATTATTATGATTGGCCGAGGCATTTATTTGTATAAAAAAATAATCTTTGATGTGTCGTTGCCTACTATGAATCAGATTGAACATATCAGACTTACGTAGGAAAGTTAATAAATCTTAATACAATTGAATATCGGTTGCCAGTAAGTAACTTGGCACTCGTTAACGGCCGATCTCAATAACCTATTTATCTTTTACTATTGTCTAACTAAAATAATGTCAAAATAGTTACCATCGGTACCTATCGACGAAAATTTCGGTTTCAATAACCAAAGATAGATGGAAATATTTACCAACGACATTGAACTCTGTCACAAAAGTTCAAAATTCAACTGTTTATATGTGGTAGCGATTTAAATTTAACTGAAGATAGAATATCGGCCATAAGTCAAATTGAAGCGCATATGGGCTTGAAATTTTTCAACACCAGGTAGTCACAACCTGCATCTGTCTATTTCTATACAGCAAAGAACTTGCGTAGGACAGGAATACACAAGGCGAAAATTGGGCGTATAATATGTCTCTGCTACGCTAAGGTTTGATTGAAAAACTCAAACAATTCAATAAATTCTAGTGGTAATAAGTCAACGGATAATCTAAAGCAACATTTGGAGCGCCTTTGTTCTATAAATCTCAAAATCCGTAACAGGAGCTCCACTGCTAAGAGATTACATTTGTTTTATGGCCATGGCCACTTTGGCAGAGAGCATAAAACTAACTTTATGTTACGCTAAGGAGATATTAATTGTAATACTAACCATCCGCCCGCCTGTTTCCTATAAAAGTGACACATTTTGTGATTCATGAGCCCGAAGCAACTGTTTTGTACTCACTAAAGGCAAAGCAACATAAGCATACATAAATTTGCCTTATTCTCGCGGTTGTTACATTTAAAAAATTACTATTATTATTTCTTGCATCTGGAAATCCTCATGGATTCTATTCCGGACTCCTACGGACTAAAACCACACGGCGCCTTTTACACGGAATCCCGGATGAGCCCTCGGAAGGATAGCTCCAGGTGTTGTACCGCTTCTTTGAATGTCCGGGTGCAATCCCACTTTTTTGGCGGTACGGGTGAAATCCCGCTTCTTTGGGGTTCCGGGTGAAATCACGCTTCTTTGGGGAGGATTCGGGTACTGTCCTACTAAGTTGTTCCGTTCCTGTTTTCCATAGAAAGTCGTTCCCGATATAAAAAGTAGCTTATTTGGTATTCTGATGTCTTACACATCAGAATAACACATAAGCTATTTTTTTATACTATATTATTGCAAAGTTTCATCAAAACCCTTTCAGTAGCTTATACGTAAAAGAGTTACTCTAACAAACCTACATTTATACATTCATATAAACTTTCGTATAAACTTTCATATGAAGCGCTCATGGCCCCGCGGTCTCAGTGGTCGGTAAACGATCACTGAGGTACGCAACTTTCACTATGGCTGGTCGTCGGATGGGTGACCACTTTGTGGCATTTACATTTGCGAGCGTTTCCGTGCTTCGGAAGGCACGTTAAACCGTTGGTCCCGGTTGCCAGTAAAATGGCAGTCGTTAAGCCTGGTTGAAGGCCTTATAGGCGGCTTAAAAATTTTCAACCGCAGGTAGCCACAACCTGCGTCTGTCTATTTCAACACGGCAATGGGCTCACCACCTATTACGTGGGACAGGAATCCAGACGGTGAAAAGTGGGCATATAATATGCCTCTGCCACCGCTTCGGGGATAAGGCGTGATGGATATTTATTCATATAAACTTTCGCGTTTACCTACGAGTATTCTAATATTAAAAGCTGAATAGTTCGTTTGGGTTGTTAAACGCGCATATCTTTTAGTAATTGCGGTTCAAATTAAAAGAGTTCTTATTGTGTTGGATAGTCCATTTATCGAGGAAGGCTATATAATCATCACGCTACTACGCTCGAAAGCGGAGCAGTAATCATAAATGTCAACAAATCTGGCAAATTTTCACTCTATATTGCGAATGAAATGGGCGCTACAGGTTTCGAAGTACGTCACGGGCGGACACGCGGGAGTCAGCTAGTAAAAATAATAAAAGAGTCAAAATAATACAGACACCTTAGGGGTTTGACACCATTTTGTACCGCCTGGAATGTTTACAGAGGCAAGATTGATAACGGTTTATCGAATCGATGTGTTCTTCGCCCATGTTGAAATGTGTGGTAGGTAATAGAATAAAGGAACTTGAAGTTAGGTTGTGTACTACTCCAATGAATAAAAAGTAGTAAGAGGTGGCAGCTTCAACAATCTATACTCTATACAGCTAAATAAAATTAAAGTGTCTTGTCTGTTTGTAATTTCAAATTAACAGGTTTTCACTAAATGCATAAGGAAGTACATTAGGGAGTATTATTTAAAAAAAATGTATGTGTACTAGAGTACACAGGTAAGAAGTGAAACTTCTTTACGACATTTATTACAGCTTAAAATTTCCTCGCATACGTCGATAAATAAGTTTTACTAATGATTTAGATTATGAATGACTTAGAAGCGCTCGTGGCCCCGCGGTCTCAGTGTTCTGTAAACGATCACTGAGTTACGCAACTTTCACTATGGCTGGTCCTCGGATGGGTGACCACTTTGTGGCATTTACATTTGCGAGCGTTTCCGTACTTCGGAAGGCACGTTAAGCCGTTGGTCCCGGTTGCCAGTAAAATGGCAGTCGTTAAGCCTGGTTGAAGGCCTTATGGGCGGCTTGAAAATTTCAACAGCTGGTAGCCACAACCTGCGTCTGTCTATTTCAACACGGCAATAGGCTCACCACCTATTACGTGGGACAGGAATCCACACGGTGAAAAGTGGGCATATAATATGCCTCTGCCACCCCTTCGGGGATAAGGCGTGATGGATATTTATTTTATTTATTTACTAATGATAAGTAGTTAATACTTAATCATAATTATAATTATCTTAGACTTAGTATATGATAAGTTTCACTTCAAAACAACATGGCGCGTAACCGAAAAACGTGACGAGTTTTTTTTTTACAGCTATAAATTTTCTCTCAACGTCGATAAAGAAACGTAGCACTACAATAAACAATTTTAGCTCGTCTGTCTGTTTGTTCCGGCTAATCTCTGCAACACCCACGCCGTGCACTCCGCCAGTGTAGTACTAAACTACCTTCATCTAATAATGTAAATAAATAGTCGATACTGTTAACTAAATATACATGTATCGTTACAATATCAGATGTCATTATACCAAAAATACCAATAAACTATCGTTAATTGAACGTATCGGATAGTGTTACAAATCTCTTTAATACATTCGATAAAATATTTCTTCTCATTCACTACACAGAATGGACACAATCGTAAATATGTACAAATTGTACAATCGGCATTCAGACGAAGCGTAAGTGGACATCTATTACAATGTAGTAATGAACTTACCACTTTTATGGTCATTTATTGGATGACTAGTTGACGCCCGCGGTTTCGCCCGCGTAGAGTAGTTTTCATGATCCTTTTTCCCACAGGAACTTGTTCCCGGGATAAAAAGTAGCCTATTTGTAATTCTGATGTTTGAGCTACATTGTTGTAAAGTTTTATTAAAATCCGTTTAGTAGCTTTTATGTGGAAGAGTAACAAACATCCATACAAACTTTCACATTTATAATATTATTAAGATATCTTCCGTTTCCAATATAAACACTTACCGTAAGATATTTATCTATAGGTATTATTGAACTAATATTGATAGCGTTCGTAGTATATTATATCTCTATCGATAGGTAATAATAGAATAAAGAGATGGTTGTTTGTATTTTTTTTTTTTGGTTTTTCGCTCTTTCTTTGAAATTAGCTGTCAAACCAAGTCAAATTTGTAATAATGTTTTTCAATATGTAACTCTTTCATTGCGAAACAAAAGGCTTTTTAATTAATATACTTTGTACGTTGACGATGAAAAATATTTAGAAAGTCATATGGGTAGGACTTTTTTAAGTCGAGGAATCTGTGTTAGTCCATGGTATTGGTATCATAACACAGTACCATTGGTCGTACTTTAGCTTTTGATGGCGCACCGTCATCCCTGCTGCGGGGCAAGCAGAAATGGTGTGTGGTCTCTGCTCTTTAGAGGCCGTGTTATTCACAAAATCCTGCGGTATTTGTTAACTTTCCTGTCGGGTAACAGGCTAGGCCGGAGGTAAAGCCACTGCAAACCCTGTTAAGGGAATGCCCTGGGCTGGGGCTCTTTTCGGGGGTTCACACGTTCTCCCGGTGGAGATTAGGCTAGGTCGGATTTAAGCTGCATTCAAATGTCCCTCTGAGGACAGAGGGGAAGGACAGCGGACGAATGGGCCAGCCGAGTGATAGCCATTGTGAACAGTGATCGCCAACGTTGGCACGCAGGAATTTCGCACATCGCCAGCGGTTCCCCTGTAATTGCTTCCTAGGAGAGAGCGTGCGCCAGTTGCGCTCCAGCATCTGTAGGTTATCTTTTTTGGCCACCTTCACCTCGCTGGTGAAAGACCCGATCGCAGTTCAACATTGTCGGCTACCGGGCGTGGCTGTCACCACGACCGGTAGCGACAGATTCAGCCCATCGCTGCTCATGAGCTCACTACGCGGCGCTCACAAGACTAGCGTATGCTTAGCCGCTATGGTAGTGACGGTACACAGGGTACGCTCCCACACTAACTAGCTCACACAGAATTAATGGTACTATGGAATTTTATATTTGACGTTGAATCATTAATGGTGCAAAGAAATACTTTTGTCGCCGTCAAACTACTGATGGTACGATAATTTTTTTTTTGCCGTCGTATTTACCATCACCACAAGGTGAATATAATTATTTTAATGCTATATATATATATATATTATAATCCAAGGCAAGGCAAATCTAAATATGCTAGTCCCACAACCGACGCCTGTCCATTTCAACACGGCAATAGCCTCACCAACTGTTACGTGGGAAAACAAATGTATATGGTAAAATTGTGGGCCTATAGCATGCTTCTGCCACCCCTTTGGGAATAGAAGCGTGACTGGTCAAAGTAATATTTTGTTTAATCCTAAATGATCAACTAACATTGGAGGCTCATTACCTTTGAGTAATATTTTGCTGACTTTTAGGGTTGTACGATGACAAGATAAATCACCACCATAGTTTTGGCTGTACGTATTCAATCACTAGCGGACGCCCGCGTTGTCTCCCGCGTAGAGAGACTTGCCGTTCCCGTTTCCCACAGGAACTTGTTCCCGGGATAAAAAGTAGCCTATGTGTTATTCTAATGTATTAGCTATATTATTGGAAAGTTTCATTAAAATCCATTCAGTAGTTTTTACGTCAAAGAGTAACAAACATCCACACAAACTTTCGCATTTATAATATTATTAAGATAGTGATTTAATAACCTTAGTAAGTTTGATGAGAGTATGACGAAAGGTTATTAATATAATGCGTTCATTATCGTGATTTTTATTCGATTCCGAGGCGGATTTAGATTACGAACTTGCTATGGGTAATCTGACGCAAAGTTACTGGTACTGGAATCAGTCAATATTTACATATTCACCTCAGGCAGACCCCTCCTAAAGGTCCTCTTGACGTTAAACAAGTATGGTACAGTTTTTAATAAAAATGAATAATAGCAAAGTCACTGTGATAGTGATTTGCTGTGTGTTCATTTTATATTTTACTAACTGACCTGCCCGGCTTCGTCTGTGACATACTTCCGACCCCGTGCCACCCTTTTAATCCCGTCGCTTATTACTTTTCCAAAAATGTATGAGTTTCCCGATTTGTTGACATTTATGGTTACTGCTTCGCTCTCCTGTGTAGTGGCGTGATGATATATAGCTTAGAACCTTCCTCAATAAATGGGCTATCTAATACAAAAATAATTTTTCAAATTGGTCCGGGTTCACGGGTGATGGCGTGACCAAGGGAAATAGGGATTCATTTTTATAAATATAGATTTGGGTTTAAATAAAAACATGGTGGGTGGAAACAGTTCTGCTATGCAATTAACAAATCTCCTATGCTATTCACAAATCTCGGATCCATATCCACTACGGCGATAATGTCATCGATATTCATAGAACTCGAATATCGATGACATTTGCGCAGTAGCGGATTTGGATCCGAGATTTGTGAATTGCATAGCTGGTTTACTTAAAAGCTAATTTTCATATTATTTTTAAGTGAGTTATATCGTGACTGTTAGTTAGGTTAGTTAGTGCCCTAGTTGACCTTGGGTTTGTAGAAGAAGTAACTACTTAAAGAAAATCAAAATCCATCTTATGCTACGGTTAGTTCTGAGATGGGCGACCGTTTATGGTATTTCCATTTACGAGGGTCTCCGTGCTTCGGAAGGTAAGGTTTAGTTTTTGGTCCCAGTTAACAGTAACATATTTGTCGTTAAACCAAATTGAACAAATGTCAGTAGCAGGCTGCCACACTTGCCCCTGTTCATTTTCAACATGGCAATAGGGTCATCACTTATTACGTGGGACAAAATATAACTGGTTAAATATGGACGTTCAGTATATCTCTGCCTACTATTTCGAGGAACGGCGCGTGACTATACGTAGATAGTATTTGCAAAAGCGGCGAAATATCACAAGAAAGAAACATATAATACATGATAGCTAGTCTTCAGTGGCCCTAAGGTAAGCTGGAAAAAGCATATTTTTGGGCCCTCGGCATAAGGGCTACTATCGGAATCTCTTTGGTTATGATAGCGACCCTCAATCACGGTTCATCATCTCTCCTTTCCATCCGGCGAGCGGCGCCATTATAACATATCTAATAAAAAACGTTCATAAAAGAGTGATGATGTCAGTTTACAAAACCATAAATCTATCATCTTGGGTGGGCCTGTAAAGTACTGTCTATATCACACTATCTCAGTATCCGGTATTCCCTAAAGGAATGTAGCTAATTATGAATCACTGATATTATCAAAATATATTGTAGGGCTGTGCCGACGAAAAAGAAATATAATTTCATCTGATACAGTTAACTGGGCTCTTAATTTCTTTTTTAATTGAATTGAGTGACGTTAATGACGGTTGGTAGTGTAATAAAATTTGAAATCGTCAATTAATATGTAAGAGGTATTTGACTTAGTCCCATAAAAAATTGTCTTTATTTTGCATAGACCATTTTAGCGGCGCTTACAAAATGTCATACACTAGAAGTAAAGATAAATTTAATATATTTAAAGTGACTACCGGTTCGGAACGCGGTCCACCTGAGAAGAATCGGCAAGAAATTTAGGAAGGCTTTTTTGATGGCCTATTTACAATTTAATATTATTTCACTTTGCCAGCAGATCATTTCCAGGCGTCCCTGTCCTGCAAATAGTCTTTAACAGCGTAATAACCATTTCCACAAACCTTTTTTTAAATTAACTTTTTAAATTTTTTCAATGGTAAATTTCTCAAGTCACAGGGAAGCTTGTTTTACCCTGTAAAGAATCGCCAATCTTATATAATCGACTATAGTGGACTGAAAGATTGTTTTTATATACAGTTTATCACAGAGTTTTTAGAAAACGGTGATGGATTTTTCTGGACATACATAAGATTGGAAAAACTGTATTGTGGTGCTATGGTTAGAATATTTATTTCTTTGAGTTTTTCTCGGCGAGAGACTCCGGGGCCCAAATTATAAATAGCGCGTACTGCCCGCTTTCGATGAACAAAAATATTATTTAAATCTGCAGCGCTCCCCCAGAGGAGAATACCGTAAGACATAATAAAAGCATCGTAAAAGAAGCACGAATGGCGATTCATAACGCAGTGCTAGTGCCAACTTTGCTTTACGGTAGTGAAACCTGGGTATGTCAGCAGATGCATGAAAGTAAATTGAATGCTGTGGAGATGCGATCACTTCGAAAATTGTGCGGCGTTACCTTGGCCGACCGAATACGTAACGAAGTGATACGCAATATGGCAGGTTTGAATGAAAGTGTCAGCGTTAAGCTGGAAAAGGGCGTGCTCCGTTGGTTTGGACACGTCCAACGAATGAGTGAGGAACGATTGACGAAGAATATATATTGTTCAAAAGTAGAGGGTAGAAGGAGTCAGGGAAGGCCGAGACTTACATATGAAGACCACGTGAGCAGATTGCTCAAAAACGGAAAGGTCAAAAGTACTCGGATACCCAGACGTGCGTGTATGAAGCGATTGATGAATCTCGAAGAAGCGAAAGAAGTATGCATGGATCGCGAAGCCTGGCGATCTGTCCTCTCTGACTACCCCGTCAGGGATACAGCGTGAAGATAGTTAGTTTTTTTAGTCATAATACTATTAAAATAGCTGAAGTAAACCATTCTAGCCCACTGCAATTTGGCATCAATAGTTATACCGAGGTTCTTCTATCGAACAAAGATTGCTAATAGAGCGTAAAGTTTCGGTTGTATTCACCTTATTGGAGATTATCACCCATAATCTCCAATAAGGTGAAAACTACTGAGCTCAAAGAGAGCTACAAAGAGCTTACCAGATTCTCTGGTATGATGTACCGGCTGATTAACGAACAAGGCAACGACTTAGACGCTCTTAAGCGATTGGGAGGTCAGACAGCAATCGCTCCCAACAATGCCGAAAATGAAAAGACACACGAAAACTTGAAGGGCTTGTGGCTCCGCGGACTCAGGCCGTATTGAGGCTAGTTTTTGCTTTATAAATACTACTCTCAAATGTCTCTTGAATATTGAGAAATGTTCTGGAATACGGCCCTAATGCTCTATGTTCTGTAAACGATCACTGCGTCAAGCTTGGTGGCATTTACATTTACAAGCGTTTTCGTGTTTTGGAAGGCACGTTAAGCCGTTGGTCCCAGTTACCAGTAACATGGCAGTCGTTAAGACAAGTTGAAGGCCTTATGGGCGGCTTGAAATTTCAACAGCAGGTAGCCTGCGTTGGTCTATTCCAACACGGCAATGGACTCACCACCTATTACATGGGACAGGAATACACATCGGCAAAAGTGGACATATTATATGCCTCTGCCACCCTTTTGAGTATAAGGCGTGATTGATTAACAATCAAAGGATAACTGCTCCTATAAAACAAATAAAAGTGAATGTGTGAAACCCCAAGCTATAAATTTAGGTAAGGTTTGGAAGCCATGGGGAATAAACTAAGATTAACAAAAGTTTTTATATCTTAATTTTGGAGCATAAGGACTATGTTGATTGATGACCGGAAGTAACATTTGGCAAATTCTATTTATTATTTGTCTCTGTCATACACTATACAAAGAAGACCTGATGTCTATCAACACACGCAGGTTGTGGCGACCTGCTGTTGAAAGTTTTCAGGCCGCCCATAAGGCATTTAACTGGCTTAACGACTGCCATATTACTGACAACCGGGACCAACGGCTTAACGTGCCTTCCGAAGCCCGGAAACGCTCGCAAATATAAATGCCACAAAGTGGTCACCCATCCGAGGAACAGCCATATTGAAATTTGCTTAACGCAGTGATCGTTTACAAAACACTACGTCCGCGGGGCCACGAGCGCTTCTAATAAATTTCAAACTTAAATAATGCCTTTCTCCAGTCACCGTAATGTTCGTGGCCGGAACACGTAAAGAAAAAAAACGGATGCGTGTCCGACTTGCTATGTAGGGTTCCGTACAAACTTGTAGATGTAAAATAGGTACGTTCAATTACCGACATAAGACTTGTTCATGACCGCGGCTTGTATTATTTATCTTTTCTGAAACTTCGATCGAACCGAACCACCCACCTCTTCGAGAAGATAATTTACGAACGCATTTTGTTAAAAATTTAATTTTTATAGGTAGTTACAATGGACGTGTCAACTGAATATTCGATATTAAAATAAAATTATTTTAATATCGAATATTATTAATTAATTTAAAATCGAAATGTCAATATTTTATTTTATTTACATTATGTAAATAAAATAAAATATTAACACATGCCTCCGTTCCTGAGGAAAAAGAACCTTGACAGACAGATTGATAACATAGTGATCCTATTAGGATTCCATATTATATATATGGAATATAGTTCCTTCATTTCATTCATTTTTTAACATACTCTTTATTTGAAGTATTTTAAATATTATATATATATTTATATTTAAAATACGTTATGGAAGTGCTCGTAGCCCCGATAACTCAGTGGTGTAAAAAGATCACTACGTCAAGCCTCTTTCACTGTGGCTGGTCTTTAGATATGGGTAACCTCTTTGTGGTATTTTATTTTACGAGCGTTTCTGTGCTTCGGAGGGCACGATAAGTCGTAGGTCCCGGTGGCCAGTTCTGGCGGTCGCCAAGCCAATTTGAAGGTGGTTAGAAAAATTTCAATAGCTAGTCCACAATCTGCGCCAATCCCGTTCGATTGCCGGGTCGGAATAATATTTGTGTGATCTACAAATGCTACTTTCGGAGTTTGGGTGTTTACTATGTATAATACGGATGTATTTAGAAATATATAATGTATATGTCCCACAATATTTATAAAACAATATTTTATTTACGTGAAATATAGTATGCCTCCGTCTATCCCATCGACT
Source organism: Thumatha senex (assembly GCA_948477245.1). Classification (NCBI taxonomy): domain Eukaryota; kingdom Metazoa; phylum Arthropoda; class Insecta; order Lepidoptera; family Erebidae; genus Thumatha; species Thumatha senex. Next base: position 23,295,857 of record OX419726.1, read on the forward strand.
CACTGATAAGTTAGATTAAGTTTTTACATTTCGACGTAAGGAACCCTAAAAAAATAGCACCTGCATAGCGTGTGTAAGTATAAACTTCCGTGCTAAGCACTTTACGTGTCAATATAAATTAGCAACACCATTAATATTTCTGACCATTTATCGATAAAATGCAACGCAACACAAAACAACACATCGATAAGATACGGCGCACAAACATTAAGACAAAAAAAAAGAGGTGTAATACTTTTTTTTTGTCTTAATGTTTGTGCGCCGTATCTTATCGATGTGATAGATGAAGACCAAGACGTAGATAGATTTTCCTATTGAATCAGCACATGAGGAACCCAAAGAAATCAATAAAAGAGATGAACTTATACAAAATGGCAAAAGAGTATAAGAGACAAGATAGTTCAAAAAATGTATCTATTTCTGTTATACGAGTACTAGCTACACTGCCTTCTTTATCATTCTTTGTTTAAAACGTAAAATACTTCCTGTTGGAACTTGTTTACACGATTTTGAAACCTTTTTGGTCACTACTCCGCTCTCTTGCGTAGTAGCGTGATGATATGCTTATAGTTCTTGGATAAATCGGCTATATATCACTAGTAATAAGTTTTTTATTCGCAGATCCTGAGATAGTGCGTTCAAATTACTACACACTTTTCAACTGACTTGGCTTTACTTATTATTTTGATTTAAACCAATTGTGACGAAAAACTACAGGGTCATTTGTAAAACACCAACAACCTGCTAGGAGTAGATATCCAAGTAGTTGATAGCCAATTCTACCACTTTTGGCAGTTCGTTACACAGCGAGTACTATCGTCAGCTTCGTCATAGGTTTACGCTCTTAGATTCGCTGAAAAGGAATCCTGAGTCTCTTTTTTGTCACGTACCTACTGCATACCTCGATGAACGATGGAAGTGCGCACATCAATGCGGTTGGAAAAGGTCAAAGTCAAAGGAGTTTTATGACCGGTCCACCACCACCTGTGATTTTCACTAGTTTCGTATTACTGTAATTCAATCATACATACAAGCTCATCTATAAGCTGGCGCGCTCCAGGGTCAAAGCGGCACAGGATATATCCAAGTGTCGCTGTGTAAAAGACCCTGAGGGCAACCTGTTAAGCGAAGACCTCGCGGTAAAGGAGAGATGGCGCTCGTACTTCCACGAGCTGTTTAATAAACAGCATAAAGAGATTCAGCCTCCGGACCTCCCTCCGAATCAGGGACTAGTGCCACCGGTAACGCCTGGAGAAGTCCTGACTGCGCTTCGCCGCATGAAGAATCGGAAAGCTGTCGGACCCGATGGAGTCCCCATCGAAGCCTGGAAGGCGATGGGTCCTCGCGGTGTGGGCATCTTAGTAAACCTTTTTAACCGCATACTCCTCAGCGGGCAGATCCCAATCCAATGGAGACTGAGTATTATTACTCCAGTCTTCAAAGGTAAGGGGTCAGTGCAGGAGTGCGGGAGCTACCGCGGTATTAAGGTGATGTCCCACACCATGAAGATCTTCGAGAGGATTATAGACTCTCGGATCCGGCAGGAGTGTACTCTCTCGGAGTGTCAATATGGGTTTCGCCCTGGTCATGGGACCACGGACCCTGTTTTTGCCCTGAGGGTTGTCGCAGGGAAATACAGGTCGAAGAACACGCCTCTGCACTGTTTGTTTCTAGATATGCAGAAGGCCTTCGACTGTGTTCCTCGTGCGATGATCTGGTGGGCACTGCGGTCCAAAGGGGTTCCAGAGGTCTATATTGACACTATCCGGGACATGTACTGTGACTCCGACTCAATGGTTCGGACTGCTGTTGGCGACACGAAACCCTTCCCCATCACCGTCGGGGTACACCAGGGTTCTGTCCTTAGTCCGCTTCTGTTCAGTGTAATATTAGACGAATTGTCGGACAGCATCAGAAACCCGCATGAGCAGCCTCCATGGTTGCTCATGTATGCTGACGATATTGCGCTGGCAGACGCGGACAGGGGCAGATTGGTGCGACGTGTAAAGGCGTGGAAGGAGACGCTTGAGAACGGCGGTCTGAAACTAAATGTGGCGAAGACCGAGTACTTGGCACTAAACTCGACAGATCCCACATCCGTCCGCATAGGCGGTGATTTGGTCGAGCGCACGGACCAGGTTAAATACTTGGGATCTGTTTTTCACACGTCCAGTGACATCGATTGCGATGTCAAGTCACGAATTGCTGCCGCGTGGGCCAAATGGCGGGAGATGACCGGTGTCATTTGTGAGCCTAAAATGCCGATCCGGTTGAAGGGACAGGTCTACAAAACCATTATTAGACCTGTCCTTTTACATGGCAGTGAGACGTGGCCGATATTGGAGCGACACAAGCAGGAGCTGCGTGTCACGGAAATGAAGATGCTGCGGTGGATGTGTGGAGTCACGCGGATGGACCGCGTGAGGAACTCTCGCATCCGCGGCAGCCTTCACGTCCGTGACATTGCAGACAAGTTGCAAGAGTGTCGCCTTCGTTGGTATGGTCACGTCTTGCGGCAACCGCCGGGCTACGTAGGTAACAAATGTCTGGCCATGTCAGCCCCGCCGGGTCCCGGTAAGAGGGGAAGACCCAAGAAGTGCTGGCTTGACGTCGTAAGGGATGACATGCGTGCCAATGGTCTCACCACAGGGGATTCCGACGACCGTGCGAAGTGGAGGAGAAAATGTAGGAAAGCGGACCCCGGGCGTCGCGAGACGCAACTGGGACAGACGCTCGGATGATGATGATGAATCAGTACATTAAATTTAATAAAAAATTGAAAAAAAAAATTAAAAACTTAAAAAAAAAATTAAATTAAAAACATGTTCAACGAATTTTTTTTTCAAAAAATTCTCTGACCATGTTTTTATGATGTTAGCTACCTAGTCCACTTGCTGGTGTTTTACAAATGACCCTGTATATATCATCAAAACTTGATGGCGATAAATCTTATACATATAAAACAAATTCGTGTTAGTTCCACTATTTATAACTCGAGAACGGGTTAGTCACATTTCCCGAGCAATCTCAATAGACTGCTTAATTTTTCCTTTTTGTGGCCTGGTTTCTAATACTATCTTCACGCTTTATCCCTAACGTGGTAGTCAGAGAGGACCGATTATTATGACTTTGTACTTTTGGATTTGTTTTTTTTTGTCTTCGTCCGAAATAGAATAAGTAAAAAAAATAAGAAATTCATGTAAAAAAAAAAGATCGATATCATAAATCGTCTATGGATAGAACTAAAATATAAAGCGGTGCAAAACTCGCCGGGGTCACTAGTTAGAATATATCATCAGTTTATATTTCATCTCTTACCAAATTGGAGATGTTACAGCCCTAGCGAGTGAAGCTACACGAGAGCCCCCAGCGATGCTTAGTATTCCATTTGACTTAATAATTAAACCCGTCGTCACAGATTATGTGATTATACCTAATAGGTTTTCATTGCTTTTCCTCTAGTCTGTAAACCATTAAAGCTAAGAACCATTAAAAATTGCTATATGCTGGAGCTATGATGCCACATACAGACAAATAATGGATACCTGTACATATTAAACTTAAAACAATCCCATGTTCACCGTCGGAGGTTAATTTAAGGTCAGTTTCGAGAAGGTCTCGGTGATGTAATTGGTAGGCGCGTCTGGTACGTTGATCCAGAAGACGCTAGTTCGAGTCCAACTCGAGTCTAAAATTTTTTTTCACTTTAAAATTTAAATTAACGCACTGGTTTTAGAAAAACAGCAAGCTTCCACGATTAGTCACATTTCCCGAGCTATCTCAATAGACTGCTTAATTTTTCCTTTTTGTGGCCTGGTTTCTAAGACTATCTTCACGCTGTATCCCTGACGTGGTAGTCAGAGAGGACAGATCGCCAGGCATCGCGATCCACGCATACTTCTTTCGCTTCCTGTAGATTCATTAATCGCTTCATACATGCACGTCTAGGTATCCGAGTACTTTTGACTCTGCCGTTCGTGAGCAATCCGCTCACGTGGTCTTCATAAGTAAGTCTCGGTCTACCTTGACTCCTTCTGCCCTCTACTTTCGCACAATATATATTCTTCGTCAATCGTTCCTCACTCATTCGTTGAACGTGTCCAAACCAACGGAGCACGCCCTTTTTCAGCTTAACGCTGACATTTTCACTCAAACCTGCCATATTGCGTATCACTTCGTTGCGTTTTCAAGGCCTTCGTCGGCCAAGGTTACGCCGCACAATTTTCGAAGTGATCGCATCTCCACAGCATTCTGCTTACTTTTATGCATCTTCTGACATACCCAGGTTTCGCTGCCGTAAAGCAACGTTGGCACTAGCACTGCGTTATGAATAATATAATATTGTAATATAATAATAATAAGCGCTAAGACCATTTAGTCAAAGACTGCTTATACTATACATTCATACATACTGTATATACTTGATATCTTATACTTAGTCTACAGATAACAACATCAAGATATATATTTTTAATCTGGCAACAGTTCACACTCACTAAATATTTAGGTACCTGTACTACAGCTCGTTTATTGCTTTGCACACTTTCATAGTTACGTGTCCCCTAATCTTTTTGTGAGAGTCCTTCAAACCTGCCTGCGCACATACAGCGTCTCGCGCAGAGGGTAACAACTGAACTTATGTTAACCCCTTTGCCTCTACAGCGAAGAATTACAGTCCCATTGCATGTTTGAAATATCTGGTATACATTCAGGCATGTACCTATAAAGATATTAGTTCACTGACTCATCGACGCCCAGCCGAAACAACTGAAGATATAATCCTAAAATTAGGATATTACTTTTTGTACTTAGGTCCTGTGTTCCAGTCGGTGGTCATAATAAAACTACTACAAAAATTACTTTTTAAACTTTGGCAAAACTCTAAAAATTTTAAAATTAGTTTTGCCATAGTTTTGCCGCCAATTCTGGACCATGACGCACGTTTGTCATATATTGTTATCCGAAACTGGTGAAAAATTCACGATTTTGTTTTTAATAATGGTGGAATATTACAAATAAAGTGTTCGAAAATGTGCATGAGTGAAGGAAAATGATATGTCGCACAAATAACTACGGTGTTCTTTGTGTTAGTGCTAAATCTTCAATATAGATAGCAAAGGGTCTACTGCTTTACTGGGGCAAGGGTACAGGACCTAGGACCTTGGTTAAAATTTAATTTAAGCAAATTTTTATACTAAAGACATGGCTGTATGGACTGAGTTTCATTGCCTGCCCAAGATGGGCGAAGACAGATAAAAACATAGTTTTGGAGTAAGTGGAAAATGGAAAATAATTTAAGGCATCGGTTTGCCAGTTTGCCATGATGGCCATGATTGATGTTACGTGCCAAAACTCCATTAGTTTTGTTTTATTTTGTTCAGTAGGCACGTTAAGCTGTTGGTCCCGGTTGCCAGTAAAATGGCAGTCGTTAAGCCTGGTTGAAGAGCTGCTGGGTGGCTTGAAAAAATTCAACAGCAGGTCGCCACAGCCTGCACCTGTCCATTTTAACACGGCAATGTCCCACGTAACAGGTGGTGAGCCCCCACCTGTTACGTGGGACATAACTGTAAACGGTGAAATGTGGGCGTATAGTATGCCTCTGCCTACCCCTTCGGGGATAAAGGCGTGGCAATATGTATGTATGTTATGACGGAAAGATCCACTTAAGAGAGTGACTATGCGATAGATATTCGTCCCCCAAGGAGCTAAACGAGGTGGTGATAGCTATGGAGGTGGTATATTATGTATGGCATAAAAAAATCAGTGGTTTTTAAATTCAGCATAGCGCCTAAATTTTTTAATTTTTTTAATCTTTAAAAGTATGTTAAAATACCTGGTAGTATCAGAATTTTTAAAAATAATATCGCTGTACGAATAAGTGGGTTGAGGGTTTAAAATATTTGATGAAAATTTATCTGGAAATATTTCAAAACTGATTAGGCTTAATAAAAAGAATTTAGCCTGACTAGAATTTTAGAATCACATGACTCACTGTCAACCAATTTCAATAATATAAGAATTAAATTTCGAAGTATACCCAGACGAGTATGTATTAGGTGATTACTGAATCTACAGGAAGCGAAAGAAGTATGCATGGATCGCGAAGTCTGACAATCTGTCCTCTCTGACTACCCCGTCAGGGATACAGAGTGAATATAGTTTAGTTAGGTGTCTAATTTATTGACTGCTAGGACCAAGCTTTTTTTTGGCATTGTTGGGAGCGATTGGGTACCATCTGATTTCACACTTCTCTAAGTTTGTCTACAGGATAGCCCGTTGGTCAACGTTACTTGCAGGTAAGGTTGTAGTGGCTCTAAAGATCTTGTTGAGGACCCCTATTAATAAAAAAAAACTAACTATCTTTACACTGTATGCCTGACGGAGTCGTCGGAGAGGACAGATCGCCAGGCTTCGCGATCCATGCATACTTATTTCACTTCTTCAAGATTCTTTAATCGCTTCATATACGCACGTCTAGGTATCCGAGTACTTTTGACTTTTCCGGTGCCGAGCAATCAGCTCACGTGGTCTTTATATTTAAGGTCCGTATTCCAGAACGTTTCTCGATACTCGATCAACGCTTGAGACTAGATTTTGCCATATAAAATCTACTCTTAAGTGTTTCTTGAGTGTTGATAAACGTTCTGGAATACGGCCCTAAGTCTCGGCCTACCCTGACTCCTTCTACCCTCTACTTTCGCACAATATATATATTCTTCGTCAATCGTTCCTCACTCATTCGTTGGACGTGTCCAAACCAACGGAGCACGCCCTTTTCCAGCTTCGCAGACTGCGATAGACTGATTCGATTAATGTGGTAATTGTATGATGGTCATAGAAGGCTAAATATTAAAGCCAGGGATCATACATGTTGACACAGATGTTTTCCTATAAAATGAGGTAGTAAACAAACAACATGACTCCTTTGGTGAACGTCCTACCTACCTCAGACTATAAAAAGATCAAGGGACAGAATGTAAACACGCGCGCAAAGACGCGACAAATATTGAGTACTAAAAAAGTATTTCTGAACTGATATCACGGGCTTGTTATTGAAAATATTACCAAGTGATATTATTAATAAGACTTGGACTTGTGGAGCTCCTTCTCAAGACCCAAACAACGGATACGTTCAATAACTTGGGCAAACCTGGTCTTGCCCTTCGTGGTTGCCTCGTAGTACATCTGACACCGTACTGTTACGAGGATGCCATCGGCTTAACACGTACTATCTTATATACGTATCTATTTATCTATCTACCACGGTGAGTGTTCTGAAGAACTACTTCTACTTGATCCCTCCCTCTCCTTTCCGTTCCCGAACAACACGGGCGGGGCAGAGATGTCATCCTCACACTGTGGATACAATGATGCCCAGAACCAAAAGATTCCGCAGGTCTTTCTTGTGTCCGGCTACTGACTACTACTACCGTCGTCTCTGCTTTCCATCAGGCAGGCGGCGACATTTTGATGTGTCAAACATAAAAAAAAACGTGACGTCCTCCACAAACGCACCACAGCATCTAGACATAGCCGATGTTTCACAAAATGGGTCCTAAAACAGAGCCCTGTGGAACAACGCACGACATTGAATCTCGCCGAGTGATCCCTACTCTACTCGGTTAGATAATGACACTCTCAGTAAGTAAGTCCGACAGAGTTTTTCCTGCCTGATGCAGCTCCAAGGCAAGCTGCCACGATCACCTCACCTCACCTCGCGAAGCAGAGGAAGCTAACACTAGCTGTGAGAGATATTTTTTTTAATTGGGACTAATCCCACCCACATTCCCATTACTGTGACTCCTGTAAACCAGGATCTACAGCAATGACCAAAACACCAGAAAAGTTACACCGAGTTCGATCTCGGTGATGTCCCAGGAGAAGTTAGCATGTCTTGCAACGAAATTAATCAGAAGATAATGTGAGGAAGTAAGAAAAGAACGTAATGCCTCTTCCCTCCTTTGCAAAGCGGGAGACCTGGAAAGCAACTAGGTGTAAATCCTATAGAAATAGGGGAGCACCACGGTAATAGTATATTACGGGTCCTATGTGAGCTATGTTTGAGTCCAGTAATATGTATGGCAGAAACGTTTAAAAGCACGAAAATTCACCCTCGTTGCCACAAGATCCGCATAGTAAACTACTCCCGATATTACTTGTAAACAATTAAGCGTATTATATCGCCCGTTTTGCCAAATGCTGCACTCTCAAAGTATAAGATGGGCGGTCTAATCATATTTGGCATCAGCAGTTGAACACTCACAGAACGGTGACTCCACCCAGCTTAAATGAATGTAATTTGCTCCTAAAGTTACCATGGCTCGTAAAAAATTGAGCAACACAGTGATCAACCTCCAGCCAGGACATTCCCAGGCGTTAACGAACGTCTGAGAAAAACTGGTAGAGGTGGCGCCCTTAGATAGTTCCAACGCAGCTGCCATTCGTCTAAAAGTTCTTCACGTACATTATCACGATACAGTCTGGCAATTCTATGGTGATCTCTTTCTAACAAAAACATATCATTCATGCCATCCTTAGCCGAATAGTATAAAGCCGCGCGTCTCTGAATTTCGAGGTCAACCGGGAGGACCCCTACCATCACTGGCAGAGCCTCCGTGCTAACCGTCCTGTAGGCCTTGCATAAAAATATCAATGCAAGGCGTTGACTTTGCAGCAACTTTAAACGTGCAGCACCAATAGAAGCCTTATCTGCCCATACCGGCGCCCCGTAACACATACAGCCTAGATAAGTGGCCCCGTAAACGACCTTTAGTGTTTTGAACGAAAGTCCTCATGTAGCAGTAGATATTCTCGACAACGCATAAAAGCTATTTATAGCCTTTTCACCTACAGTTTTTATGTGCTCAACGAATGCAAAATTTCTCTCTAAAATCAATCCTAAATAGCAAACCGAAGTTTTATTTTAAATGTAAACGTTATTGAATTTAATGCGCGGTGATACTTTCAAACTTCCTTTTAAAAGCAACTGAAATGTTTTGTTGGGTGCAAAAAATAACCTGTTTCGTACGCCCCACTCCGCAACGACGCGCAAACACGTGTGGGCCAAGCTCTCGAGTCCCGCACGAGTATTCGACTGAACGAGCAACATACCGTCATCGGCGTATCCTTTCATTGAACAGCCCTCCGGTAATGATAAACTGAAAAAGTCATCAAATCCTAAGTTCCACAAGTGTGGGCCTAGCACAGACCCCTGAGGACAGCCTATTGTTAACGTTTTGGTAGCATAATAATGACCTAATTTTAAAGTTGTTGTACCTTGTGAAAAATATGAATAAATAAGAGAGTAAATATTTCTATAGCAACCGCGAGACTTTAATTTCATTAATAGCATTGGCCACCGAGCGTTAACAAAAGCCCTGGAAATATCTAGGAAGATGGCCAGCACATATTGAGAAACCGATAAAGTGACAGTCTTTCGCACTGATATCGCTGCGTCAATAGTAGATTTTCCTACTGTAAATTTAATACCACCCGGCAGGAGCCGGGAAACTATGAGACGCTCCAAAAGCTTTCCCAAGGAGGTCAACAATGTGATCGGTCGGTACGACTTAGGGTCAACTGGCGGTTTGTCGCCTTTTTTAGGAATATTCCGATAATAGCCACATCGCCAAATACGGGGGAACACTCCCTCATAAATACATCGGTTAAAAACATTTAATATTACTTCACCCGACAGCTTGCAAGCCTCCTTTATCATTTTGTTAGATATTTTATCGTCGCCCGACGCCTTACCTATGGACAACGACCTAACAATTTCGAGGAACTCATCAGAAGTTGGTAGGTCTGACTGGGGTGAGTATGGTGGCTCAAGAGCCCACTGTCTTATCTGTCGGTGATAATCACTATCGTTCTCCAAGCAGTCGTCGGGTATAAGAGAATTCAAGAGGCAATCCGCGGTTTCCTTCAGACCTATAGTATGCGAGTTGTTAATTTTGATATTTCGTACATAGGCAAGATCAACAGAACGGTTAGCCCTAAACTCATGGTATATAGGCGACCACGGACCCTCAGCTTCCAGCCCATGCACTAGTTTACGTAGCAAATTACCCTTTGACTTTTCAACAGCCGCCCTGTAATGGGAACTGGCAACTCTAAGCGCAAGTAAAGCGCTATTGTATTCCGCACCGGCACTAATTTTATGCTTTATAAAATAATTTAATTTTCTACGAGCTCTCCGGAAATTCCTTCGAAGCTCAGCTAAACGATCACTCCACCAATCGCATCTCCGAGTGTTGTTAATAGATCCACAACCAATGGCCACGTCGGCACAGTAGGTAAAAGTTTCGAGAGAGAGATAAATGCAATACAATACAAAATAAATGCCTGTAAATATTTTGGATACCTGTTTTGGTGAATGTGACATTATTAGGCATGTAGAATTGATAGCCGAACCCTGTTCAATTCTACATGTCTATAAACTCACCCATATTTATTATATGTATTAAAACATCACGTAAGATGTGGGCGTACAGTATACATCTGCCGACCCCTTCGGAAACAGTGTGACAATGCTCAACAAGATCTGTTATACTTTGCAAAAGTTCGTAAATCTCTGCAACTCCCTTCGTACCCAATACGCTTCTGAAGATAAATTTTGCCCTGCTATAACACTTTGAATCCATCATACCGCACTGCGCGGCAAAACGCGAGCACTAAATTAACATACATTTTATATAATCGATAATAACATTACAAACCCACCATGCGTAAATGAGAAATCTACCTAAACCCATTAGTTATAAAATATCACGATTAAATAAAACGTCCCCTCTCGGATTATACGGGTCTCGTGTACTTCGTAAAACAACGTGTGTTTACAAACACAAAGGGCTGGGTATAAACTGTGAAATGTGAAATTTACCACCTGCCTCCCTCAGGCCTTCGCAAACACTTATAAATTCGATGTATTTATGTTTTTAATCAAGTAAACAGTGTTATGTTATAATATGTGTTCCGATATTATAACATTTTAGAATTATATTATACTAGTAACTATTTGACGCCCGGGGCTCCGCACGAGTGGTGAAGTTTTGCCGTTCTCGTTTCCCGGGATAAAAAGTTACCTGTATGTTATTCTGATGTGTAAGCTGTATTTTTGTAAAGTTTAATCTAAATCTATTCAGATATTGCGTGAACACACATCCATTCTTACAAACTTTCGCGTTTTTAATATTAGTAGGATTATCTGTGGATAACTTTTGTAACCGTATGGACAGATTGCAAAGAAAATATATATAGGGACACGATTTTTTTTCTCTTTCTGCCTTCTTACAGTCTGTTTGTTGGGGGGTAAGGGGGAGAACGGCTTTCAAGATCCTTGCCGATCCCAATTGTCAACCTCACCTGCACGCGTTAGTAGTTCGTATGAATAGCTGACGGCGCCGGCCCCTGCGGCCGGCGTTGTGCTCGCTACTTACTAGACAACTGACGAGGCTCTGACGACCGAGCAATGGCGGTATAACCATACTCCCGATCGGGTAACCGATCGAAGTGGCTTCAGCGACCTTGGAGTCTAAATAACTCCTAAAATGTCTGGGGCAGAAGGCAACGGGAGACCACTGCTTCTACTTTCCCAAAAGAGTCAGCATGAAGATAAATACAGAAAATAGTATGTCTGGTAATCCGGCTGACGCCCGGCGCCATCTTCCCGGGAGAGGTAGTGCGAAATATGCTACCGGCAATGCGGGTGTAGCTTATCAGGCACCGCGTGGGAATTTAGCTACTGATGAATACAAATCAATTCGCCATGCCCACCGCATAGGAACGTGGAATGTGCGTGGCCTTAACCAACATGGCAAACTGCAAATTGTCGAAAACGAAATGCGAAGAAAGAATGTTTACCTGCTAGGGCTCAGCGAAACACATTGGAAAGGACAGGGTCACTTTACTTCTGACCTCGGAAGTACATTGTACATACCTTTGTTGTATGATATAATCCAGCAAGCGATCGCATAATAGCACTTAAAATTAACACCGTACCGTGCAAACTGAACATCGTACAGGTATATGCAGCACAGTCAACTGAGGAAGCAGTAGAGGGCTTTTACGATACGCTGACCACCTTACTTAAAGGACTTCCAAAACAAGGAAGTTACCATCATCTTAGGGGATTTCAATGCCAAAGTTGGAGACACCACAGATGACCACCTGCACCTGTTGCGCGTGTTGCAGGGAAATACGGAATCGGAGATCAAAATGATAGGGGTGAACGTCTGATAAAATTCTGCTTTGAAAAAGATTTCACTATTACTAACACCAACTTCTTGTAGCATCAGTTCAAGTGCGGCTTAGGAGAATACATAAACCTAAAGTAGCTCTAAATATGAAAGGTTTGTGAACAAAAAATGGACGACTTTCCAAAAGACATGACAGACAGCGATACTAAATGGGAATACCTTAAAGGGATGATAGAGAAAACTGCTAGTGACAATAAGCTAGCAAGACCCACTATGAAGAATTTCATCACACCTGAGACCTCTCAAATCATCCTTATAAGGCGTCAATTAAAAGAGACCGGCTTATGTTCGACAGAGGATCAGCAACGATACTCAGGACTGAGCCGACAAGTTCAGCTGTGCTGTCGGAAAGATTATGATCCATCAACCAAATCTGTTTGGAACTTGAACAACACGCACTAATAAATGAATCTAGATATCTTTTTCAGAAATTAAAAGAATTGTCTAGAACGCATAAGCCAAGACACTGTGCCATTGAAGATAAAGACGGGCGTCTACTCACTAGTATGGGTCAGGTGCTAGAACGCTGGAAAACCTACTGTGCGGAGTTATATGACACGAGAGAACCTGTTAACGCTAATATTTCATGGGCTAAAGAAGAACCTGATATCCTTGCGTCAGAAATTGAGTGTGCTATCAAAGCGCTTAAGACCAATAAATCACCGGGTAGTGATGCTATTACAGCCGAAGTATTAAAAAACCTGGGTCAGCGAGGCACAAAAGCTGTCACCGAAATTTGTAATACCATCTGGAAAACTGGAAGATGGCCAAAAGACTGGACAGAATCGGTGTTTATACCGTTACATAAGAAAGGTTCATCGAAAGTCTGTGGAAACTACAGGACAATTGCGTTAATATCCCATGCGAGTAAAATCCTTCTTCATATAATTAATAGACGTCTTAGATATTTTCTAAGCCGACAGATACCCGAAGAGCAGGCAGGCTTCGTTAAAGGCAGGGGAATATTAATTCAATTAATTCATTCAATCCAGAGTCTATACACAGAAAATCGATCATTCAATAGGAAATGACTACTCCAATATGTTCCACACAAAAAAGGAGTGAGACAGGGTTGCATTCTGTCGCCCGCTGTTTTCAACATATATGGAGAGTACATTATTCGGAAGACCATGGAAAATGGAAAAAGGGCTTTCCTGTAGGCGGAAAAAGACTCTCCAATCTCCGGTACGCCGACGACACCATTCTTCTGACTACATACATTGAAGATATGAGTGAACTTTTCCAAAGACTCGAGTTAGAAAGTGGCAACATCGGTCTGACAGTGAATAGAGCAAAAACCAAAATAATGATAGTTGACAGAGCCGGAAAGCTAACAAATATCAACTGCAATATTCCTGGCATTAACAACGTCGACCACTACATTTATTTGGGCTCTCAAATCAACAATGACGGCAGTTGTTTCCCCGAGATAAAAAGGAGAATCAGTATGGCTAAAGATGCAATGTCTCGGTTAAACAACATTTGGAAGAAAAGAGGAATTGGTATCAAAACCAAGATGACACTAATACGAGCTCTAGTATTCCCTACCTTCCTATATAAAGTGGAAACGTGGACAATTCTAGCCCGATAAACGCAAAGGATTGATGCATTCGAGATGTGGTGTTGGACTGAGAAACGCACCAATGCACTGATCCTGAGTCAACTCCACATAGAGACTCGTTTGTTAACCATATGCCGACAGCGCATCCTATCGCACTTCGGCCACACAGTGCGAAGAGGTGATGACAATTTGGAATAATTGATTATTGTTGGGAACACTGAAGGCAAAAGATCGCGCGGTCGTTCATCAACTAGATGGACCGACCAAATAAAAGAATCGTCGTCGTCTAAATTCTACGATGTTGTAAGAGACGCGCTGGACAGAAACCGGTGGAAGCAGATCATCCGCTCCAGATGTATGTGTTTATGATATGTGTTTTTTTCACAGTTTCAAGGGACTCAGTATCTCAACTCAATACGTCCACGCGTTCCCGTGATAAAGATTTTTTTCTACAGACAGGCGAACGGACAGCAAAGTGATGTTATAAGTTTTATTTTTTCGTTTTATGTACAGAACTCTAAAAGACCAAAAATTAAACATCACTATTTGTCTTGTCTTTTGCCCTGGACTGTTATAATAATAATAATTCGACTCCTTTGAAAGGCCCAACTTTCGCGTACTAATAGTTGAACATACAAAATAGTTTTAAGTATGTTTTGTAGCGCCAAACTTGCTGAGTTTGTCCTCCATCTAGTTTAAATCCTGCTTCACGAGCACTACAAAGTTGTTCTACCAAAATGCTTTTACCGGCGATGCACGTCTGGTAGTGAACTGGGTTGCAGAGACCAAATTGTGGTACTTTGTTTTATAAACTTTGTTTATTCTTAGGACGGAATAGAAATAGCTTTATTATACCAAATGTAAACAGCAGTTAACGTTATTTTATGTTAATCAATGCTAGTTTCGTGTACCGTAAAGCACTAGTTAAGCCTGGGATTTGCGATAAAGGGGACAGCGAATTCTATGGTAGAGGATAAGGCATTTTTAAAGAATTATAGAAGAGATTTTTCTATATCTTGGACCAATTATGCCCCACAGCTTCGCCTGTGACTAACTTCGAACCCAGTAGCACCTATTTATACCCATACACCCCGTATTTACAATCATTGCCCGGTTTGTTGACATTTATTATTCTGCTCCAGCGAGCGGAGCAGTAATAAAATCAATGGGAAGTAACATAGTGATACATACTTAACCTATGTTAACTTTCTATTGGTGAAATATTTTTTAAGATGGGTTCAGTAGTTCTAGATTTTATACATTCAAAGAAGTGCTCCTCTTTATAGTATTAAAGTATAGATATACTACTTCAAAGCACTAAGGGTAAAGGGCACGAATTACTAAATAATAGGTACGTTATTCAATACTCAAGAAAAACGCTTGAGGTTAATTTTCACCTTATAAAACAATAAATAAAAATATTGCTGCCTCTGTGTCGCGGTGGGAGTGTATCCGACTGCTACGCAAGAGGTCCCGGGTTCGATTCCCGGGTCGGAACAAATATTTGTGTGATCCACAAATGTGTGTTTCGGAGTTTGGGTGTTTCCTATGTATAATATGTATGTATTTAGAAATATATAGAATATAATTTAAATATGTGAGGAACGATTGACGAAGAATATATATTGTGCGAAAGCAGAGGGTAGAAGAGGTCAGGGTAGGCCGAGACTTACATATGAAGACCACGTGAGCAGATTGCTCAAAAACGGAAAGGTCAAAAGTACTCGGATACCCAGACGTGCGTGTATGAAACGATTAATGATTCTCGAAGAAGCGAAAGAAGTATGCATGGATCGCGAAGCCTGGCGACCTGTCCTCTCTGACTACCCCGTCAGGGATACAGCGTGAAGATAGTTAGTTAGTTTAGGTATTTAGAAATATATAAGTATGTTTATCAGTTATCTAGATCCCATAACACAAGCTAATATTAGCTTACTTTGGGCTAGATGGCGCTGTGTGAAAAGTGTCCAACAACATTTAATAAGCATGTTTTTGAGTTTTGAAGTGTTTGCTTGTTTGTTTGGTTGAACGCGCTAATCTCAGGAAATACTGGTTAGATTTGAAAAATTATTTTTGTGTTAGATAGCCCATTTATCGAGGAAGGCTATAGGCTATATTTCATCGGACGGGAGGTCGAAATATTCCACGGGCGAAGCTGTGGGGGTCATCTAGGGTTCTATATGGCAAAATACGACTTCTAACTACTCGTGTAACATTACTTTAACCAGATTTGTTAAGATACCCTTAGATATCTTAACAAATCTGGTTAACCGTACTACAGAACTCCGTATTACAGTACGTTTCTCAATACTCAAGAAACACTTGAGAGTAACAGTAACACGCTAGAGGCGAAACACACATCAGTCGAGTCGGCATGGTCAGATTTTCGCGATATCAAACCTGAAATGCCAAAATTCATTCAATAAAGTTCATATATTCCATTGTTACATCACATCGTCAGGCCCACACAATAGCGGAACGAGTTTCACGCGCGAGCGCATACCTCCCGTCAATACTTTATTACCAATAGCCCTTCCCTTCACAAACAATATCCTTTTGTTCTCTCCCGTTATAACGTTAATGAACGTCTGACCACATATCGTAAATCATTGAAAGATTAATACATAGTAAAATGGCCGCTTCTGTACGTTCAATGGTTTGTAGTACAGTCTCAAAGTTCTGTTTAGCCTGTTTAGAGAAAAACAATAATTTAAGAAGCGCTCGTGGGCCCGCGGTCTCAGTGTTCGGTAAACGATCACTGAGGTACGCAACTTTCACTATGGCTAGTCGTCGGATGGGTGACCACTTTGTGGCATTTACATTTGCGAGCGTTTCCGTGCTTCGGAAGGCACGTTAAGCCGTTGGTCCCGGTTGCCAGTAAAATGGCAGTCGTTAAGCCTAGTTGAAGGCCATATGGGCGGCTTAAAAAAATTTCAACAGCAGGTAGCCACAACCTGCGTCTGTCTATTTCAACACGGCAATGGGCTCACCACCTATTACGTGGGACAGGAATTCACACGGTGAAAAGTGGGCATATAATATGCCTCTGCCACCCCTTCGGGGATAAGGCGTGATGTATATTTAATAATTTATATAATATGCGTATATATAATAGGCGTATTTATTATTAAACGCGTCTATTGTAAGAATTTCTGAAATTGAACTGGCGATCGAATAATACCAATTGGTATCTAATTTGGCGATCGTGCGGTTGAAATTTTCAAGTAATGAATATGAAAATAAAAGGCATTTAGTCAGAGTAAGTTTAAGGATTTAGATGGGAGACAGGCGTGATGATATGTATATGTATAAGTTTAAGGACAACGCTATAGCCTTCCATGTTTTCACAGCGTGCTGGTTTCATCGCGTGGTAGATAGAGATAGCATAAACCACTTAAATATCCTTCTAATATTATAAACGCGAAAGTATGTAAGAATGGATGTTTGTTACTATTTCACGCAAAATCTACTGAATAGATTTTGATGAATCTTTACAATAATATAGCTTACATATCAGAATAACATATAGGCTTCTTTTTATCCCGGGTACAACAATGGGACAGGGGATGCCGACGACCGTGCGAAGTGGAGGAGAAAATGCAGGAATTCGGACCCTGGGCGTCGCGAGATGCAACTGGAACAGACGCTTGGATGATGATGAAGTCCTCGTGCGGAACTGCGAGCACCTAGTACATACATACATAAACATAATGCAAACGAATGCCTCGATGGAGTAAGTGGTTGTGTATGCGACTACGGCGCTGAGTTCGAATTCCGGCTCGAAGCAAATATTATTGTGATTCGCAAATGTTGTTTCGGGGTTTGTGTGTTTTCTAAGAAGTAAATAACAATAAGTGTATTTAGAAATTTATATTTTATATTTTATTTTTACTTCAAACGTACGTCAAAATGACATCAAAATATTCAGTAACTAAATAAAATGTTTTACTCAATAATCATGATTTCTGTATAAAATTTATATTAAATAACAAATTAGATATTCTTACGTCTAGTTAAGAAATAATCCGTCAAAATGGATCGTCACCTTGATCCAAACACCCAAGTTTGGGAGATCAGATTTACTAGAGATGGTCAGAGGTAGTTTCTTAAAGCGTTAGATACTATAGGACCCGTAAATATATATGGAAGAAGAACCTAGCACGATGGACATCATGGTATAAGGAGCGCGGCCTGCACGAGTAGCCCGTATGGTACACGACAAGGATATGCCGTATTGCATAGCTATGGCTGACGTCAACGCATTGTATAGACAAGGACTACTAATACCAAAGAAGAACCTCCGCCTGTGAAACAGCAACCTGCCCCTTGTAAAGGTTATGAGTACTGAAAGGCTCGGAAAAGCACCCGTGTGGTGGCGGAAAAACCACCAAACGATAGCATTCCCAAGGAGGGTTGGTGTCAGGCTGGCGGCCGACCATAAAAACCAAGCCAAAACATTTTGCAGTATGGAATTTATACATACTGCGCCGACCCCAAGTAAATTGGGACAAGGTCAAGAGGATGATGATGTATTTAGAAATTTATAATTATTTATCAGTTGTCTAGATCCCCCAACACAAACATATATTAGCTTAATTTGTTCAAAAGTAGTACCTATGTATTGAATTTTTCTATTGTAGGTAGGTATATAGGTGAGGTCGGCGGGTGGGCTGCTCGCCGTCCTTACAGAAGCAGGCCCCGGTCGGTGGCGTGGTGTGAGAGCTGCACGCACGCCCTTTACCCTCTCTAGGAAGTGGTATCGGACTCGGACCCCCCCTCTGAACGAGGCTACGGAAGCGGACAAAGCCTGTCGGGCGCCCTGGGGGGGAAACGTGTAGTTTTAGTCGGTAAGAGTGCGGCATAGCATCCATGAGGGTTTCCACAAGAAAATAAATTAATAAATAAAGGTTGGTATAAACCTAGGTAGGAACATACCTAATAGAAATCCAGTCAAAGAAACTTGAATGAAGATAAAAAATTGCGACGGTGTCGTGGGACTCCAGGTAGGAACGAAGTTCGTTCGGCTAATGTAGAATCGACAAAATTTGCAAAAAAAAATCGTGCTCAATTTTATGTAGGTTTTCTTGATATTTCTCTTAAATTTTGCTGATTAGTTTTTATTTAAGTACCTAAAATAATCATACAAAAAGTCACCGTTTGTACTAGGATTCGAACTCGGGCCTCTTGCGTCTCAGCCGAGCAGTATACCACCAAAACCACACAGCTACGTTACTGCAATTTCCAAATTAGTGTTCACTTCACTGAGGTAAATAGACAGTTTGAAAATTGACACAATTTGCAAAACAAACGACTGTCGCGCCTGCGCACGTCTCATTTAACGCTTTTATTCCACGGACTTTTTCTTACGGTTTTATTCTTACGGTTTTACTATCACATTTTTTATCAGTTCGGTCGCACAGCTAAATCCCTATCTCCTCCAAGCCTGCCGTAAGGAACTTCGTTCCAAAGGAGAAGATTTTTTTTAAAGGCGGCGATGGACCTAAATGCAAACGGGAAGTGCTTGTTTATGCTCTGATAACACTAATGCGAACTAATGGACATTCGTTGTCACTTGCCTGTGTGGCTACGTAAACATTTTATAGCGCTTTTTTGCTGCTATACAATTTGTTATCAGTCTGTTTGTAGGTGTGTTTTATATAATAGTGTATACCGCGCTGAGGTCTCGGGTTCTATTCCCGGATCGGAAGAAATATTTTTGACATCCACAATTTTGTGTTTCGGAGTTTGGAGGATTTCCTATATATTTAAGATGTATATTTAGTATTCTTCTATAAAATCTATTGTATAAGTAGATATGTTTAACAGTTGTCTAGCTTCTATAGCATTATTTTAGCTTAGTTTGGGACGAAAATTCCAACCCTAGATTCAAACCCGAGACCTCAGCGCGTCCATTTACGACACTTACGACACTGAGGCAGTCTATAAATATCTACTAATATTATAAAGCTGAAGAGTTTGGAAATAAGATATAATACGTCAATACGCCCCTACCCAGGACCTTGGATAAAGTGAGTAAATATCATAAATATTAACAAATTGTGCAAATTTTCATACATTTCGGTAAAATTAATAAACGACGGACGGGCTTAAATGGGTGCCATGGGATTCGAAGAATATCACGAACGAAGCCTCAGTTAAAATTGCAGGATGAGAAAATTAGACCATAGACCGTTCGTTCTTGAACGCTTGAAGATAACTGGCGGTGAAAGATAAAGAGACAAGAGTAATTACAAGAAACAGTAAAACAGACAAAGAGGACATTTAGAAAGCTTTTTAGACACGAGCCTTTGTAAAACTTGAAGCGCTTAAACAGTAAGTGCCTCAATGGATACAACATCGCTCATTCGCACTGGAATAAAACCCTCTTTATCTTAATGCATTTCGTTCAATTTACTCAAAACAATGGAACCAACAAAACCCGTATTGTTTTGTGTGTAAACTTTTCTTTAGTCTCGCCTCGCCTCTTCTCGATGTTGCCAGTTTCAACCAATGTTTGAGAAGTTTTACTTAAAAGAATTTCAGCACTCGCTCTGTTGTTCCCCAATATTTACTGAAAGATATTACTGGATAAGGCAAAGAAATACTTTTCAAACTTTTACTGAAAAATCTTTCGGAAGTGTATTTGTTTGTAAATTTTTTCGTATTCCTTTCAGTTTATGCCAAAGTTAGTATTCTGGAATTCACTTAGGTACGCCAAATATACCCATCTATGATACAGTACCTTTTATTATTATTTTTTTTACTAGTTGACCCCGCCGGCTTCACCCGTGACATACTTCGTTCGAACTCCAGTCGTCCCATCGCTTATAAATTCTACAAAAATGCATAGAAAAATTGCCTGATTTGTCGACATCTATTACTACTGCTCCGCTCTCTAGGCTAGTAGCGTGATGATATATACGCTATAACCTTTCTCGATAAATAGGCTATATAACACAAAAAGATTTTTCAAATCCGATCAGTTTTTCCTGAGATTAGCGCGTTCAACCAAACAAACAAATAAACTTTTCAGTAGTAAGTAACTGGGCATACGCAAAGATGAAGAATAAATAATCTGAAAATGCCTACAGGAAATGGACTCCTATTCAAAAAAAAAAAGAAAAAAAATCTCATTGTAATCATGACATTAAAAGCATGTCTATTACAAAGTTTCTAAGAAGGGAGTAGACATACGGACTGTAGGTACAGTGATTTCCAGAAAATTTACAACTCGAATGTTGCTTATATTAACCCGGGAAACATCACTGAGTGCATCTCAATGCACAGACATACCAAAACCACTTACTGGAAATACGGTCATTTTATTATGCATCCCGCGATGTTATCTGGCGGATGAGACCGCGACAATTTTGATATTGAAACTATTCACTTAAATCATGTGCTTATTCTTTTAAAGGTATGGAGTTGGTTTTGGTTTGCTGTTATGATTTTATTGATCTACTAGCTCACCCCCGCGGCTTCGCCCGTGACATACTCCGTAACCCCATCGCACCCATTTATTTCAATCGTTTATTTACTGTTACAATAATGTTGTGTTGGGTTTTCTCTCTTCATACTGTGCTTAAATCATGTGCTTATTCTTTTAAAGATATGGAGTTGGCTTTGGTTGGTTGTTATAATGTTATTGATCTACTAGCTGACCTCCACGGCTTCGCCTGTGACATACTTCAAAACTTCGAACCCCTGTCGCACCCATATATTCTAGTCATTTATTACTGTTTCAATAATTTATGAACACTTGCCCGATTTGTTGACATTAATGATTATTGCTCCGCTCTACAGGGTGGTCGCGTGATAATTATATATCATCCCTATAGCCTTGCTCGATAAATGGGCTATCAAACACTAAAATTAATTTTCAATTGGGACCAGTAGTTTCTGAAATTAACGCGTTCAACAAAAAAAAAAAATATTAATACCTGTATTGATTTCACTTCATAGAATATACATTTAACTGTCTCAGAGATGCAGTAGGTAGTAGTGCAGGCGGACTACTGATGCTGAGGTATCAGGTTGAATCCTAGGTTGGAATCGGTACAAATATGGATTTGTGTTCCGCAAATGTTTGTTTTCGACGTTTTCTGTGAATAATATGTATGTATTTACATATAATATATGTTGTCACGCCTTTATACCCGAACGGGTAAGCAGAGGCATGCTTCGGAAGGTTAAGCCGTTGGTCCCGGTTGCCGTAAATGGTAGTCGCTAAGCCAAGTTAAAGGTCTTATGGGCAGCTTGAAAATTTTAAACAGCATGTAGCTAGCTACAACCTGCGTCTGTCCATTTCAACACGGCAATGGGCTTACCTCACCACCATGTAGGACAAGAATACACACGGTGAAAAGAGGGCGTATAATATGCCTCTGCCACTCCTTAAGGCGTGATTGATAAACAAAATACCCAATGTACAATTCCCCTTACTATTAACTTACCTATCTTCACCCGGTATTCCTGACGGGGTAGTCAGAGGCCAGATCACCAGTTTTCGCTATATGCTTATTTACTTCTTTCGCTTTCTGCAGATTTATTATTCGTTTCATACATGTAGGTACGTCAATAAACTTCCCTACACTAAAGCAATAGTAAATTTATGATTTATTTAGTAATTTTATAGAAATTTATAAGAATACAATTGATTAAATACAAATTATTAAATAACCTTAAAAATATGATATTTAACGAAAATATATTATTAAAAGGAGTCCCTTTAGGCAAGGTTCCGAAGATACTGGCAGCGTTGCTCCTTTGAATAGCTAAACTAATTCTTTGTCCAAGGTAGCTGCCAGCAATTGTGTAATGTACCGTCACAAATACGGCGGGTGGACAGCGCGGGTGACGGGACGTTCGTCGGGAGTCCGGGAGCCCCACTCGGCCGGCGGATACGGCCTAATGACATAAATGCAAATTCGGCTATTCAAGTTTCCTGCACGTTGCAATGACACCGGCGCTCACGTCCCGCTCCTCCATAAAAGGCCATATTTAGAAAAATATACGTCGTGGCTACTTTTTATAACAAGAGTCGGTCTTAATTGGACCTCAAGTATGTGTTTGAAATTCCTTTCAGTTAATTATGAGTTTACCAGATCTGATTTGTGACTTACCCAGTTTTAGCGCATTCCACATACAGGTTTTCCATTAGATATCGATAAAAATCGCATTTCATAACTCTGTTTCAATAGGTATTTCAAAAAAATAAAACTATATACAGTATGATTCCATTTGTTTTTATTACTCAGTGATTATTAACACAATATAAAGTACTATATTTTGGTTCAGTCGGGAACTTAAAAAAAAATTAAAAACTAAATTTTGGTACCAAACAACGGGAACCGTACCAGCAGTGTAGTACCGTACCCTAGTGATAACTTGTACCACGGCAGTAAAGCGGCAGTAATACTACAGTGGTATGCCATTGACTTAAATTTGCAACAACGTTGAGCCAATCAGAACGTACTGGTACGTATGACGTTATGAAATACTACGATCTCATTGGTTCAATACACGTCGCGACGAATGACATTTGTCTGTACCACCGTGATGACGCTATATACTTATACATTAGTATACATAACTATAAGATCTTAAGCTCTATATAGCTAACTAATCTCATGACTCGTGCGCACCCATCGTTCAAAATACATTTACTTCACTTGACCAATGTACTACAAGTTTACTATATACACTAAAGCATAAACATATTTATAGATAGTAAATTTTGAACAGTATCCACGGAATTTAAAGAAATACGAATGGAATATCACATTATTACGAGAAATTAAATTATCAAATTATTACATAACACGTGAATCTTTGACGTTTGTCACAATTTCGTTTGCCTTACAAGTACTGCACTCGAGCATGGCAACATAACTGTGTCAAACGCTGACAGAAACACGTAAAGTATTTTTTTAAATGCACGCACACACAATTTTGAATTCATTTTCATGCTTCACTCGTTTACAACCATATTTTTTTAGATCCGTGAGCACTATAAACACAATACAACGTAGACATTCTTTTTTAATTCAATAATATCTAGGTATATTCTGCAAAATGTTTTGGGTGCAATCGATTTTTCTCATATCACAGGACTTAGCGTTATTTTTACACACAGAAAAAATATACATACATTTTTTACATACATATTTACTTCTAATCGACAAGCAAATCACGAGAGTACCATCGTTCATGAGATGACTCTCAAACAAATGAGGTAAGTTTTATACGCAATGTCTTGCCAAAATAGGTTTATTTTTAAATCAAGCAACTGTCAAAGCTGTCAATTACGAATAATCACCAGCTGCAATGTCATCGCGTAAGGAAATTAGTAAATGTCTTTTTATTTACACATAATCTTTAGAATACGCATACAAATATTAAAAAATAAAGATCTAACTTTATTGTCTAGAAACAACGAATCAATTGAGAGTATGCTGTTATGTACACAACTCGACTCCTAAACATTTATAATTATAAAATTATATACACATTTACATACATTCGTAGTGTACCTCATAGTATACTCATTAAAATTATTGCTGTAAGAACAACGAGGTTTATTCAGATTTCATTAAAATCAGTATAAAATATAAACGCTAAAAAGTCTTGAATCAGAAATCACCCCTTAAATAAAAAAAAACTAATAATATTGTACTTTAAATGCACTATCCATGGATGGAATTTAAAAAGTAAAAAAAATTGAAAATACTATTCAAATAATTGCTTGATCATTTTGTTAGGCAATTATTTACAGAAAAATGTTTGTTAACGCTCAACTCGTACCGACAGACCGTTTCAAATACATAGTTACAAAATTAAATTTGCCTCGGTACCTCAATTCCTCTCAAATTGACGCATAATTTAAACTTCAGCTTTATACCTCAGTGATTAAGTTAGTAGCATGACATTTTAATATTTAGTAGTAGGTCTAATAGAATATAAATACCAAAAATATAGGAATGCAATATAAATACAGGTACACTTTAAGCCTCTTACATACTGATGCGGTTTTACCGTCAGTCCGCGCGCGGTACACAGTTGCGTGCCATAAACACTTTAAAAGTCAATACGTGGTGACGATTCAAATGGGTCTCCATTTGAATTGTTACAAACAATATTTTCCTTATCTCTTCTCGAAAATATCAAGACACAAAAGTGGTCAGATTTATCCAGATAGTATTAAAGGTTTTTGGATTTCTAATATTATAATGTCCTAAAAATCAATATCGCTAAAACGCATTGAGCCCCGGTGTGTAAGAGGTTTAAACTTTTCCTGTGGCAATGAAAATACATTACTAAAATTACGAATTACATAACCTAAAAATATGGCCTCGACTTATAAGGTAGCATGGTTTTTCGTGACTATAATGAAATTAATTCCATCAAAACATTGTAAAAACACCGCACCTTGTAAATGTTGCCGAGAATAAGTCTCAATACTTATTACAACAAGAAAGTTATAAAAGCTCACAAAGTACTGAAGTTACTAAAAAATCTATGTCATTGAGAAAAACAAAGTTTAGGAATGGTACATGCCTGAGGAACTGGATAAATCATTATTATTAATAATGCTTAAAATTAAATTAAAAATATACAACAAAAATCATACAGAAATACAAGGAAAAGCGTACAGAATGCATTATTTATCGACCACAGAGCCAAATACACGCCTAGTTTATGTTTTATAATATTATACAAATCAACTTTTTGCAGCTAACAGGGAAGAGACGAGAATCTACGTTTTAATTGATCCTAAGTGACTTTTAGGCTCTACAAAGTCACGCTGATCCGTGCATTTAATTGACCTTTTCAAAGTCACGCTGACCCGTGCGATTAATAGACCTTTACAAAAGCACGCTGATTCGAGCGTTTAGTTGACCTATTTAAAGTCACGCTGGTTCGTGCATTCAAAGTCACGCTGATCCATGTGTTTAATTGATCACTCCAAAGTCACACTGACAGTATGCCAATAACTTATCAGTAATAGGCCTTGCCAGATATGTATCGTTTGTAAGTTTGTAGTGGCTATTAGGGGTTGTGTGGTCGATTGCAGTGTGTACGCAACTCTTTTGTGATGTCGCTAATTTAATACCATATATTTTTATTTTATGTATTTCGGATGTCATTGAAATACAACATATTGTATTCAATGACATCCGAAATACATAAAATATGTGCTAACCTTTGAAAATGCCGTAAGGCGAAACCGGTCTGGTTTAAATAGTAAATAAGTGGAACAGTACAAGAGTTTTTGTTCAAGATGTGTTTCAAATTCCACTAAGTGCCATCAATCAACAGTGTAAACATATATTTTTATATATTTTTATAGCAATTAGTATTATTTTCAGATAATTTATTATTTAAAATGAGGATATTGGTTCAGACGGGAGTTGAACCCATGACCTTTGCTTAAATTAGATTACAAAACAGTACCGAAACAAGCTAAGACATCAAATCTAACAATTAAAAACAATCTAATCAATATACATTTGCTACTTAATAGATTATTATCGTAACAACTTATGATTACAATAATAGTCACTTAAAACGTCAGTTTCGTTAAAATAATACCTAATACTACCGAAATCTATTCGTTTATTTCATTAATTATATTGAAACGGCGACGGTATGGCAGACCACACAAATCATTAATTATACTGTATATACAATCTTTGACAACTTTGACACTATTAAGATATAAAAATAATGTAATGTGTCATGTAGTGATACTTTCGTTTATTTATTTGCATCAATCTACACATTAGCTGTGTCGAGTTAACTTACGTACAAATTCAACTTAAACATATAATACTTAATACTTTATGAGAACAAACACCCATAGCACTCATTTTTGTTCTTTGGTCAATTTATTCAAATGATAACAATATTGTATATTTAACCAATTAATAAAAACAAAAACAGAAGAAAACAGAATTTAATTACTATTGGTTTTGTTTTTTTTTTAATCCCAGATTCTGTGAAGATCTTTCAACTATAACATACGTATATTTAGACTCATAGATAGCCTCTTTCAAACTTATATTAATCATTCATACTCAATAAAAAGCAGATATAGGGTTGCACTTCAAATATTGAGCGCGCTCAACATAGCGAGAATAAGTGGTAAATATTAAACTATGCTCAAATTCAATACGTGTTTTTTTTCTGAGTGTTTATCGTAGTCTATGGAACGCTTGCAACACTATAAGTGTAACACCCGCGCTACCGACTCAGTTACAGAGTTAAAAAGAGACGGAATACCTGCTGTTGAAAATTTTTAAGCAACCTATCAATATAATCCATATGAATAAAAATGAATCACAAAATATGTTGCTAAGCTCAAATCTTGAAGACGGCTGGAATTCAAGTAATTGCTTTTTTTATGTATTCCTTGAACTGTAAGGCAGGTTTTTAAGGAGAAAAATTGGAAAAATTGCTCTTGTGGGAAAAAGCAACGGTCAAATAAAATAACGCGAGCGGAGCCGCGTGCGTCAACTAGTAAGTAATAAATATATAATTGCCCTAAACGATTAACTTGTTTCTGGTAACTGGGACCATCGGGTTCACGTGCCTTCATGGAAACGCTTTTATACAAAAATGTCAAAAATGGTCACCTATGTATATCTAAAGTAGCGTAAGATGCTAGAATGATCGTTTACAGAACACTGAGCTAGTTTAGCTACAAGCGCTTAAAGAATACGTATTAGATTGTAACTAACATAATATTAAGAAAGCTCTATACACGTCCCGAGGGTCCTAGACTTAAGGTGCATTTTCATTAGATATATGCTATGCGGCATGCTGCGATGATGTAGAGCTCAACAACGATACTATCATTTCCACTGATGATAAGCTACATGGTGGGGTTAATAATATCTATGACAAAAACAATTTAAAAAGTAATAATACTTTTGATCTAAGAACAGCATCTACTCGCTGAGACCGTTCCATTAAGCCAAGAAAAATAATGGAAGTAATTATGTGAGGAAATTGGTATTCAGCAGGATACTTGTTTCAGTAGCAAGTTTCAGGTTAATTAATCGTGGAAATACCATCAAAGTAACAGTATACCAAATTTCAGATGGATCAGACTTGTGGGTTTAAATGAGATCCCATCATCATCACCTAGGAATTGAGCTGATTACTTTAAAAATTAATAGCACAAAAATCGTTTCGAACACGGCCTTGAAGCAGAAAAAAATCGCATCATAATTGGTCCTTCCTCAAAGGAGTTATGCCGCACAGACATACAGATACAATTATTATATATGGACCAATGAATATGATTTGTGGATATCATACGCATTCATATGAAGCGTAGCACATCTCTTGTGTAAAAGCACCCTTATGATATTATCATATCACTCACGATATTGTTCCAGCAATTACAAAATTAAATACTTCCCGACGTTGTTATTAATATCAGCTTCCATTATTAGTTGGAGATCCGATGGGAATTTTTCGATATTGTTCGCGAACGAGAGAAAATAGGCTATCATGGCACTAGTAGACAACTATTTATATGAATAAAACGGTTTTTTTTCTACTCACAGATGTATATTGGGGCCTTACCGAGATTTTATTGAAAGCCCTTTGGGCGGCTTGAAATTTTTCAATAGCAGATCGCCACGACCTGTGGCTGTCCATTTTTACTTGGGACAGAAATATCTATGGTAAAATGTGAGCGTATCAGATGCGTCTTGCATATTCCTTCGGAGATAAAGGTGTGACTATTCGAGGTCCAAGCCAGCCTTGGTTGCAAGCAGTGAAACTAGCTAACGAACGAGTCAATGGCGACGAGAACCCATCTGGTCCCAAAATTATTGGGAGGAGCCTTCATCCAGCAGTGGACTGATTGGATAATTGCATTGAAAGATATAAGCTTTGTTGAAAAGATTGAATTGCCACCTGCTTTCTACAAAAACTGAATACGAACAAACACCTGCCTCTAGTAAAAAAAGTCTCTACGGCTTCAGTAAGCTTGCCATATAAATATGCTAGGCGCTAAAATTCTGTTGATAAACAGTAGGTAGTAAAACTTTGTCGGGAGCCCTGACGTTATCTTTCCGATATCTTTCGACCATAGGCAAATGGAAAGTCACCGTGTGGTTCTAGCCGGTAGAAACTTCTGGAATATACTTATTTTTATTCAGTTTTAATGCATTTCAGTACCTGATTATATCTCTGTTTAAAATAAAGCAGATTTTTCCAATGCATTAAAGTTTTCTCTCGAATCATTAAACAAATCATTGAGCGGATAAACGAGTTACAGGATTGATTGAGGTCACAAAACTCTCACAATCTACTCCATTCAATCGATCACTTGGCACGAATGAATCAACAATCGCAAATTACGACATCCTGTCTGTTCATATATGAATAAATGTGGTTCTAAACATTTTTTTCATGACATTGATCTAATATGTTCATGAATTTCAATGATAAACTACACACCGTATCGGGTTGAACTTTCTGTAAGATTATTTTTAAGATCACACACTAAAAGGCTACACTTCGTTGGGTTTTCAACCTATTTGTAGTACCTACCCTGTTATCTATCAAACGCCAACATTCATTTAACAATTTAGTTTAACATTTAATATCAACTACTTATTTAAGATATATAATTACATTTCTTATATATTTCATTATATTCCATTAGGAGTGTATGGAGAGCTCAGAAAATTAAATTAAAAAAAGTCAATGATAAAAACCAAGTATTAAATATACGTTACTAGTTTCAAAATGTAGAATATATAAATATTATAGATTATAAATGCATGAAGATTTATAAAATTCAATAAGTATACAAATTTGTACAACGCGAAATTAAAACGATATCGCCAAAGAGTTTTAACAATAGCAGTATTTACATGCCTCACAACAAGAGGAAGGAATAATAAAATAGCTTTTTTTTTTTTCAATTCTGTGGGTACTCGTGACTAGTGTACGCACTAGGGTTGTGAAAAAAATACCGATTTGTGACGAGGCACTTTACTTGCCTCGATATTTCTCTGTCGTTGCGTCTTCTAAGTTGCTGTCCCAGTCGAACTCGGTAACACCGGCGCGAGCCACCTCTCCAAGGTGCCGCCACCGGTAATCAAAATCCGTGTCTTTTTTTTTCAACGCCTCAAATCTGCGGAGAAAAATTTAGGTCAATGATTGCTGAGTACATTTTAGATACGTGTGCTATGTAGCTAGAGTGTGCCTTAACTAATTCAACAAAGCTTACACGGTTCAGTAACCAACACAAATGTACGAAATTTCTTCACACGTATCAGCAAACAGCTACAATTTTCCCCAAGACCATATTACTTTGACACAGTTATCCGCAACTTTGACTCGTTTCACAGTATAGGGGCGTTGGTAAAGAAATAAAAGAAATTCTATCGTATCAACCTTGGGTACCACAAACGTGCGGGCAAAGGGCACCCTTGATGTCCCCTTAGATTAGAAACCCAATCTAAAACGACGTTTCTCAACTTGTATCTTCGGGGTCCTTACAACTACATGTCGAAGTTGGGTAATAAATATGTATTGTATTCAATAGGGAGAAACCTGGTCAAGCGTGTGTACAATTTACTTGTGTTTGTGAAGTTGCGATCATTTTGAATTTCTATACTTAACAAAAGAGAAATATTGTGTGGGAAAGGGTTCGTATGAACGTAAATATATTCGACATTGGTAACAAAAGGGTCTCTTTATCACCCTACGATAGGGTCTCCTAAAACCTTTCACGTCGTTAAACCGTATTATTAGTGAACTGTACGATACGTAAAACCGCCGATCTTTACTTGATAACGTTTTGTAGGGGTGAACGTAAAAATTTGGTCACGCATTCTGGTTTCAACGAGATGCTTACCGAATGTGTTTTATGTGATACCCTCAAAGGGTTACCCATTCACACGTTAAGTTACTGTTTCACAACACCTTTATGTGTTTATTAAAAACACAAATGTTTTTTTTTTTTCATTTTTATAGTTTTTTCTTATTAACTTATTTTCTCTGGAGAGGAGTCCGAAGACGCGGACTAAGGAAGAAAGCCTGTGCGTGTTTTCATTCAGTGTCAGTAGCGCGAGTCTAGCACTTCTGATGATGCATACATACATTTAGGCAACGATGACCGGGATCAACGTAGGATGATGATGATTATTATATTATTTAGTAGCAAGGTATTGAATCTACCAATTAACTATCAAAAATAAATAAATAAACGCCTTCGCGGTCTGCTATATGTACATGCATATTATATGCATTCACTATAGCTGCGTCCGTAACCGTGCGTGTCGCGAGTCCAGATATTTTATTTCATCTAAAAATATGCGGACCGCGCTAAAAGAAGATTTCACTTCAAAAACCTGCTTGCAAGTTGCAATTATGTCAAAGATAATTGTTTAACTAAATTCATTTGCGTGTTTTAGGGCCGTACTTTAGAACGTTACTCAATACTCAAGAAACGCTTGAGGCTAGCTTTGCCTTACAAATACTACTCTCAAGTGTTTCTTGAGTATAGAGTAACGTTCTAAAATACGGTCCTTAATATCCAATCATGGCAAAACAATCCAAACATCACATAACTTGCCTAACGAGTATTTATGGTATCTGAATTACGTAATTTTAGATTGTCGTAACTTCAATTTCCTGCGATTTAATTTATCTGAAACAGTGGTGATTTGACAGCCTGCCTGACAGCGTTTCTCAATACTCAATCAACGCTTGAGGCTAGTTTTGCCTCATAAATACTACTATCAAGCGTTGATTGAGTTTTAAGAAACATTCTGGAATACAAAAGTATTCTGTGAGAAATATTGATAGAAGATTCATCGGAATTCAAAATTTATTATTATTATTATTTATTTATTATATACATTACTGTACGCCAAGGTAGTATTACAATTTAGGAATTTTATACATCATAGCAGTACATTGGGCGGCCCTTTCGCTTAAAGAATATTTCTGCCTAGCAACCTTTATGGTATCTGATATATTAACCGTCAACAAAGAAGTAAGTTTTCTATTTCGAGTGTGACGTACTTGCGTGTAATTTTTAGGAAAAATATACTCTGTAGTATTATATACCTAAGGGAATACATCGATTTTTTAATTTAGTGGTATACTATTATACAATTTATACATCACTATACACCATTACAAATACATAATTTGACTTTTTTCAGATACATAATTTGGACTCCCTCGGTGGCGCAGTGGTTGTGTATGCGACTGCCGCCAATGAGGTTCCGGGTTCGATCACTTGGCACGAAAT
The DNA here is from genome assembly GCA_948477245.1 of Thumatha senex. NCBI lineage: Eukaryota > Metazoa > Arthropoda > Insecta > Lepidoptera > Erebidae > Thumatha > Thumatha senex. The sequence goes on from OX419726.1 coordinate 23,327,961, forward strand.
GTTTGTTTCGAAGTTTGGGTGTTTCCTATGTATAATATGTATGTATTTAGAAATATATAAGTATGTTTATCAGTCGTCTAGATCCCATAACACAAGCTTATATTAGCTTGCTTTGGGGTAGACGGCGGGTGTAAAAAATAAAAATGTCCCACAATGTCCCCCAATAATTAAACTGTTAAAGATTATTTAAACTACTGATAGTCAAAACGCCGCGAGTTATTAGTAGTCGGCCCTAACCCCCCTCCAAGGGCCAGGAGCTTTACACCCCCATTACCCTGTTGATACTACGCCAGGGGGCGATAGTGCGTAAACAGCATCACCTCGCGTCAACAAAGAAAAGCATCAGAACAACGGAAATTATAGAAATTCCTGTCACTAGAGAATGAAAAAAAATCCACTTATGCAGTAAAGCTGTGCCGATTTTATCAAGTGTTACAAATAACAGGTTTTCTGCTCATCGGAATAAAACCATACCAACGAATATATACATTGAGATTAGGCCTAGTGTAACATCCCTATCCTCCCTGAAATTGGATTGCAGTTGTTGAGCTGAGATTGGCGAGATGAAAATTTGGATTTTATGTTAAACTGAAATCCGTGTCTCACAAAGAAAAACGGTGGCAAACGTTACACGGGATCCGAATGGTATAAAGGAGAAAAACACATTCGTTCGCTTTTTACGAATTAGCGGCTGTATCGACATGACATTGTATTTTATTTGTACTAGTTGCAACAATAGGGTATGGAAATGAAATGTTCTTTTTGGACTTAAATTATTCCAGCACGCTACATAGGTGTCATTTTATGGCTTAATGTTTTTTTTGTGAATAATTGGTAGATGTGACACTATTTCTTATTTGCTATAAGTGTGTACGAGTAGTATATACTTTAGTTTTATATTTTTTTGAAGCGCTCGTGGTCCGTTGGACTCAGTGTTCTGTAAATGATCACTGCGTTAAGCAATAAGCTATGGCTGGTCACGGATGGGTGACTACTGATGGGTTAACATTTGTGAGCGTTTCCGTGCTTCGGAAGGCACGTTAAGCCGTTGGTCCCGGATGCCAGTAACATAGCAGTCGTAAAACAAGTTGAAGGCCTTATGGGCGGTTTGAAAAATTTCATCAGCAGGTTGTCACAACCAGCTTCTGTCTATTTCGACATAGCAATGGTCTCACCCACCTATTATGTCAGACAGGAATACACATGGTAAAAAGTGGGCATATAATATGCTTCAGCCTCCCCTTCGAGATAAGGCGTGATAGATAAATAATATTTTAACAAATTCTTCGCCTTAGTGTATTCCCCTATTATTTCCACATCCAACCTGGATTTGGAGCCTGGGTTCTTTGACTGTTTTGGCTTGTGGAGTTTTGTTTGGCTGCTAGGAATAGCTATCGTTTGGTTTTTGGCAGCTTGTAACGTTGCCAAGTCTGTTGGTCAGTAGGTGCACCGTTGCCGTTGAGTGCACCGAAGTCGAATCTCATTTGGTTTTACAAAGAATTAAAACTCGACCAACGTACTCATACTTGTCACCCGTTCCTATTGACAAGTGGAATCTCCTTAGTAACCTTTTATCTATCGCAACTTACTAAATATCCTGAAAAGCTACGAAATTCCTATATCTTAAAGGCCTATCCGCACACAACTGTGCTGACACGTGCCGGCACTGTTGTGTGACAGTGACGTTCAGTGCGCATTGAACGTCACTGTCACTGACGAGTGCGGATAGCGTCGTACAAAATGTATGCAACAATATACTTTTTCACTGACACTGATGCCGATCAGTAACGTATACAACGTTACTGATCGGCACGTGTCGGCACTGTGTCGGCACTGTTGTGTGCGAATAGGCCTTTAAAAGTGCATTCGTTCATACCTTTTAAACATCAAGTTCTTGGCAAACTCATACAGCTCTAGGTCGAGCGAGTTGAGTCGTTTGATGTGCGCTACCTGGGCCGTGGACAGCCCTGCCAGGGTCGCCCCAGAGACGGTCGCGTTATGCTGCGTGAACGGCACCGCGAACAGGAGATTGAAAGTTTCTTCGAATACGTACTGAGATACCTTTGAACAATGTATAAATAAATTGTAATTGGACATTATTACACAGTCATCTAGTCAAAATATAGTAGATTTTACAATAAGTGCACGAGAGAGAGACGAGAAGAGGGACTTTTAGCTGGCGGATAGTAATGTCGAGGATAAAATGGTTTTGTGGACGAGTTATAAAGTCTGCTTTTCACTTTGAGTGCGAGGAAAGTGCTTATTGGTGAAGGATATAGGCTGAACAAAATAAAATTTTATCAAAATAGTTATCCGAGATTTAGCAATGTCGAATGTGAGAGTAATGTCGAGATCAAAGTAGAGTAGAGAGAGAGTCAAATAAGCACTTTCAGAGCATGAGAAGTGAAAAGTTAATTTAAACTTGTGCTGATAAAGCGTGTAAGGAGCCCCACCAAGATCACCAGGGCCCCAGCGCCTTCACCTGCTAACGGTGCAGCCGCTGACTAACGAATCAGGCAACGACGTAGACCTTATATTATATATACTTACTCTATATTATTTTCCGAAACTCGTACCTTAACCTTGTTTTATGCGTAAAAATGGTAGTTTCTTAGTCATAAAGGTTGTGTAAACGTGCTATAGTAAAAGACAGTGATAAATTGCAGTGAAATGCTATTTAAAATCGACGAATTTCATCCGAAAAGGCGTACGACTGACTGCCTTAAGACTATACTTGTCAAAAACGTAGAGGATGGGGACATTTTAGATAACAAGATTAAAGAAATACGAAATAAATAAAATTTGACTAAAAGGCTAAAAATTACCAGGCCAAAAATAATTATTAATAAAAATCCTCTTAACCATATTGTTTACATACGGTGTTTGATTATTATCTTCCTATAACTTGCAGCTTCGCCCGTGGCATACTTAACCTATATTCATTCGGTAAAAATATCTTATTACCTTTCTCAAGAGTCCCATCACCAACTTTAATAAAACGTCTAAAAAGCCTTCACACTTATGTGACGCTTACGACAGTAACATATTGCCAAACGCCTGAATACGATTCCGCTCTAAATTCCATATACATGTATGAGGTGAGATTTACACGACACATGGTGCCTTCCGATGGATCGAATGATATTTTTGGATTCGCAAATAATCGTGCATATGATGTTTGAGTCCATTGATACAATGGGCGGTGTTGTCATCTCGACTTATTCCTGACGTTGTTTTGCGTGGTTTTATTCAATTTTGCGCTTTGCAATATTAATCCTCTTAAAATTGATTGATATCGAAGTCCTGGGGGCCGAGTCTACTATTTTCCAATAGAAACCCGTTCTAGGTCTATTCTTTAGCGGTTCTATTGCGATTAGTTAAAAACTAGATAGTCTACCATAACTATTATATATTTCACAATCGCACTTCATAAGCACCGGAATTGAGACAAAATAGCTGTTTTTAGCTATCAAAATATTAATATAGACTACCAAAAATGCAAATTAAGAGCTACTTACAGGCGCTACACGTGTTATTAACATTCTATCGGCCGGCCGATAGATTTCTATTGGAGCGCAATTGTAATGCCGGCTCTTTACGTGTAAAAAAAGCCTTCCTAAGTTTCTTGCCGGTTCTTCTCAGGTGAACCCCGTTTCGAACCGGTGGTCACTTTAAACATACTATTATTTTTTTAAATGGTCTATGCAAAATAAAGACTTAATTTTTTTTGAGCAATGATTTTATTCTCTTCTGACGCGATTGAATTAGTAGACTTGGCCCCCTGATAAGGGGAGAAACGTAACTGACGGTTCTTCACTGACACAACACGATAACCTTTCATTTTTTGAGTACGATTGTTACAGCGTTCAGTATAATCTTTATTAGTCTAATGACGAAATGCCCAATATTAGAATAAGCCAGCGCACTGAGAAATTTGTTACTCCTGTGTGCTAGTCCCGGCAAATTTGCACCGTCTTAAGACATTTTCAGTTCTGTTTCATAATTCACAATAACGTTTGTAGTTATTTGTGTACTATTTAACTTAATCTGCTATTCAGGAGTCAGGGTAGGCAGAAACTTACAGATGAAGACCACGTGAGCAGATTGCTTGAAACGGAAAATGTCAAAGTACTCGGATACATGTATGAAACGATTGATGAATCTGCAAGAAGCGAAAGAAGTATGCATAGACCGCGAAGCCTGGCGATCTGTCCTCTCTGACTATTTTTGGACGTTTGATTTTTATGATAGAAGACGTATCATCTGCTGCATGGAGGGAGGTATATGAGAAACGATACTGATCCAATGACAATCTTGACCATAAATCTATCTCAAAATGAAAGGGAAGGAAATGGAGAGGAAATGGAATCGATAAAACAACCGTAAAATAAATGACAATGTGGATTGAGTTAACACAACATAAAACTGCAGATCTAAGTACGCCTACGATTTGAATTGTGTTCCCTCACACAATTCAAATCGAAGCCCGAATGGCATCGACAAACATATTTTACATATTTTTGAAATAATTTATATACTGTGGTACACTTTTCACAGAGCACACCATAGTCCAAACTAAACTTTAAGCTTGTGCTATAGGATCTAGACGACTGATAAACATACTTATATATACGGGGTATTTATATTTCTATGGGGTCAAAAGGGTCTTAGAAGGTTAATAAAGGATCGGCAGTGCGAGTGCAGCACATCTGGTGTTGCAAACGTTTATAGGCTACAGTGGCTACTATCCATCAGGTGGGCTGTACGCTTGTCGGCCACCTAAGTGGTATAAAAAAAGTACACATAGGAAACATCCTAACTTCGAAACAAACATTTGTGAAACACAAATATTTATTCCAACCCGGAAATCAAACCCTCAGCGCCGGTACTCGCATTACGCTACCGAGGCAGTCAAATAGATGAAAATGGATTGGGTTTTTTGATGGATTCTGATAGGTATGATATTAGTGAAACAACTGCTTTTTTTTTGTAATTCCCACGTGCTCTCCCATTACTGTCATATTTTTTTAACAGGCATTTATTAGTTTCACCTGTATGTTTGTTTGTTTGTTTGTATGTATGTAACTGACTCGCTTGGACTCGATTTTGCCCAACTTTAAGCGATCAGATTTACTTTAAACGTTGTAGACTTATCAACGATCGACGACAATACAATATTTTGATAAGCTTATCTCATTATCCTAATTAGGATCTCCAGGATTAATGATTTTAATACAGGTCCTCTGTGTGAGAGCAAAAGAGATAGAAATCCTTGAATATGTTTTCTATCGAGATACAACTGTTAACACGTCAGTACATATTAAAAACGGTTTTATAGCAAATCGAACTAAGAAGTGAAAAATAAAATATAGATTAAAAAAACTAAAAAAACACGCTTTAATAGCAAATCGAACTAAAAATCAGAAAATAACTTTTAATTTATATTTTATTCAATTGATGTAGTTATGAAAAGAAAATTAATTTAATTGTAAAAAAGCGTGGGGTGCTCGATATTTATTGTTGTAAATATATAATTTGTAGTTATTTGTAAACATAGAGTTAGTGTAGTTGTGTTTAGTTCGATTTGCTATCAAAGGGTGTTTTTTTAGTTTTTTTTTAATCTATGTTTTATTCCTCTGATCTGGCAGACAAGCACTAAAAACAGATAACCACGATCTTCAGTAATTACCAAGACTCAACTCAGTTAAAGTTTTAATAAAGTGAAAAAGGACAATCCGATTCGAGACGGGGAACCAGGGCAATGTTCTAGCCACTGAACAGCCCGCACCGTATCGAAACAAGTAGAATTTCTTCACCATATTTTATTCGTCATTTAAGAGTATGACCAGAGCCATCTATCGAGCTAGTCAACAACTCGATACCAATGAACAGTGTTACAACCATTTTTAAACATTGATGCTATGGACTCCACTCAATCTATGGATATTTTTTTATAGCAATTATTATGCTAAATTTCTCGAAATTTTTTTTCAACTCAGTTAAGCCTTAAAAGACTTGGACGCTTTAGCCAAACCTTAAGAGGGTCTTGGAACCGGCATCAAATTGAGGAAGTTAAAAAGTGTAACGTAAATGTAACAATTGCTTACTTGAGCTGAGATACAAATACCTAACGATAAAACCTTATACATGGGCGAAGAGAACGCTCAAGTGAGCTTAACTTTTATGGTCTAATTTCAGAACACTGAGCTTATTAACCGTAGAACGAAACATACATAATGCAATCATACAAATTCGAGTAGGTATATGAAATTCTTTCGAGGGATCAACTTGAACTCCCAGCCATGGGCATGGAACTGGTCTCTCTAATAGGGACTTTAAACATCATATTTGTTATAAATTTCAACTTGCTAGCACTAACCGTTCCTGAGAAAATCGATGGAGTCACACGGACAGACAGAATAACGGACAAGAAAGTGATCTTATAACTATAAGGCTTCCGTTTTTTTTCCTTTTGAGGTAACCCTAAAAACGTAATCTTTAGAATAGGTTTACAGAATGGATTTCACTTTTAATTGGACTTCTAATTAAAAAAACGTCTTTTATTAATATTTTCCATTCAAAAAGTTTTACCAATGTAGAAATTGAACTCTCTTACCGAAACGTAACGAATATTTTGTTGGAGATTTTTACTTTTTTGGTCATTTGGCAAATTGTTTTTTTGCAAACGGTAACTTTTTCCAAAATCTGTAAAAGCAGTTCAGAATACATTTAAAAAATATGGATGGTCTCCTAAAGAACGATTTACGGTTACTATAACTGTTAAGGTGCCTGCACTTTACTGTCCTTTCTCAAAAATCCATTCTCAAAACACAAACTCGATTCATGTCTTGATTTCGCCTTAATTCCTTGCGTATCTTTCAAATTTACTTAACAACTCTATCCGAACAACCGAATCTGTATAATACAAGCTAAAACCTTCATTCTATATTCAGTAGACGACCTACGCTAAAAGTGCTCAACATTAGATCCCAGTACTTACATTATGTACGGTTCAACGCAGCGCAACCTAGTTCCCGACGCGTTTAACGTAACTCCTCCTTACATTAACCACACTTACACCCTCAGGGAGCATAGCATACATGAGTAAGTTAACCGTCCCCACATTGAAACCACATTTCTAGTACAAAACCTATTTTAGTTCCATGAATATAGGCCATTATTTATAGCACCTCGAAATTTTACGACCTGAAAACGAGTTAAAATAGAATTTGCCCGTCCTCTGGTGAATAATTTACAACAGGGAGAGCAGGTCTATATAAAACAGGTTACCAGTAGCATGCCAAATCCAAGTTCAGCCATACATTGTAAATAGATGAGCAATGAATATTCATTGGGAGAAAGAACGCTGGGTTTGAACGGCAGCGGCGACAAATGGCGTTGCAGATACGAACAACAATGTTTCTACTGCAAATAATAGCGCGCTTATCTCCTGTATGAGGTCACTGGACACACCGTTAGGATTTCTAAATACACGTGAATTTATTTATAATGTTTTACACATGATTTTCTACAAAATATTATTTTATATAAACGCTTATTACATGAGAACGAGATAGCAAGTTGTATGTAGTTTTTAGCTATTTAAAGAAAACGAAGAAAAAGGATAAATTTAAGAACCGCATCAAAATTGGCACCTCCATTTGGAATCATAGCTTACAAATGGATGTGCCAATTTTGATGAGGATCTTTTTAGGTATGCGGACGTTTTAATGTGATTTAGATATATTTTTTCCAGATCTCTATGTGATAAAAAATATATATATCACTATGTTTTATATACTACTCGGGACTTCTCGCGAAACAAAAATCTACTTACATTCACCGACGTTTCGAACGCGTTGCAGCGTCCGTGGTCGCGGCTGGACCAGTCCAGTAGTTTCGTGTGAAGTCCCGAGTAGTATATAAAACATGAGTATACACCGCGAAAGTTTAAAATAACATTTATATTATATCACTATCACTGATCCTCTGTAGTAAAAGATGTTTAACGCAATGATAGTTTACATAAAACTGATTTAGCGAACGCTCGTGATCGTGATCATGTACGCGTTCTTTAGAAATAAGATCAGAATAATGAATCTGTCTTTATATGCAAATAACTGAAGCCAGAAAAGAGCATCTTAACATGATAATAACTTCATTTTCGTACGTTCTCATAGAAGACAAACGGGGCCTATGATTGTTTCTTTTTAAATGAATAGGTTTTTGTATTGTTAGTTAATTAACTGGCAATATGGGCTTATAAGAATTATGCAAATATACTGTCTTATTCTGAAATTGGATAAACCTATTGTATTATGAATTACATTTTCAAATCGTATTTAATTTGCTGTGACTTAATACTCAGTAACACAAGTTTTTAAATGTGATATCTTTTTTAGCATTCGTCTCACAAAAGCCAAATCTAACAGAACACGTTCGATTCCAACCAGATGGTGATCCTCAAGGTCTGTCTTTATAGTCAGACGATCTCGTATGTCGTTGATAGAAGTCCCAGGCGCTTTTCCTGCTGGAAAACGCCCGGGACTATTACCCACGGCATACCAGATTATCACGTACGTAATATAGATTACACAGCTGCTCTCAAAGCGTGGCTAGTGCAGCCACGCTTTACCGCCACATAAAAGTACAAACTATTTTAGATCAACCTGCTTCAACTGAAAGAGTCAATTTGGGGTTGAAATGAATACCAGCTACATACATAATAACATGGGCTACATGATCTTGGTATTACCACAAGTCTGCATAAACTGTTAAAATGCTGTAAAACAAACCTTTTGAAACTCTGTAAGTCCAAAGTACGCCATCGCAGCTAGATTTCTCTTGGCCGATGCTAGCATAACTCTATCCGTCTCGGCTGTCCGGTGTCTCAAGGTTCCATTGTAGCATCCGACCAGGGCGAGGTCAGCAAGCATGCGTGTCTGTCTGTTATTCGCTAAGTTCCACGGACAGGACATGAACTCCTCGAGGGTTACGCCGCGCCATGAGTCGCCGTTGTAGCACGGTGGGACCTCTGCACCTAAATTAAGAAATATATATTTATTACATTAGTACTTTATTAATAAAATCAACCTATCGCAATCCAATTCTAATTTTTGGTAGCACACAGAAGCTGCGAACAATGTCGGTTCTCCTTGCTTGGAGGCATCCCACTTTAAGTTGAACGAGTTACGATCTCTACTCCAGTACCATTACTACTTTAACTTTTATGTTTCACTTTGTTTCTCTGACGGATAACCACGTTTCGTGTTTTTTTTTTTTCAAATACGGCAGCATAGGTTGCTCCATACCTCGTTGTGTTATTTTGAAGGTGTGGATTTTTATATAGCAATTTATTAAATACAAGATAATTTATTAATTTTACAGACCAAGAAATACACAAAGGCTAAATTGGAAAAGTGTCATATACATTGCCGATAATCCTTAATTAAGTTGCCAGGTCATTTTAGAATATCGTTGATACTTGGTAGATCTAAAATTAAGAAGTATCAAAATGTATTTGTTTGGCATACAATGTTGGCCAAATTGACATTTAACCTAAAACAGCTCAAAAATAAATAACTACAAAGTATAAATGTATACATTTTGCAGTATGTTTGGTGGATTGCCAGAAAACAATGGTCTGGGGTTGGAACTAAGCTGGGCAGTCTCTGAGTTTTTTTTCGATGGTACACCAGGTACTCTGGTTACTTCACAGACAATACAACCTAAGTTGTATTGTATTAAGGTTGTATTGTCTGTGGGTTACTTACAGCCGGAAAGGAGCAAAAAAGAGTAATCAAATCTAAATTTACAACATGAGTTGATCGTTCCCAGATAAGATAAGTACCAGCTAAGATCAATAGATTACAGTAAACTTTTAGATATTTCGATGCTGTTATAACCTACTACCGGTGTAATTTATTATTATTACGTAGGAAACGGATGCACCATTGAAATCATTGATTTATAAGCTTACATAAATTTTCTTTGATTGGATTGTCGTTGGGATGCTTATCCAATTGTGGAGAATTGATATGAACCGACGTCCTTATATACTGACTTTATCAATGTCCAAGAGATTGAAGAGTCAAATGATGCCTTCAATATGATTTATACAACACTTGCTAGCCTACGATAAAAAATAATAAGAAAATTGCCAATCAGTTCAGTTGTTCTCGGTGAGTTTTCAGGTTTGGAATACGTAAGTACATAGATGGGACTTCTTTTGCCGGAACAATGGATAAACAGAAAGTGGTTGCACGCAACTACACAACAACAAAGTACTTAGTTGTCATTATAATTAATGTTAATGCTCAACGCCGCTGTTTTAATAGTGAATCGAACGCAGTCACGCTATTTGCTTTCTCTATGATGTTTGAAATGCCTCGATATTATTTAACATAGACACCGATAACGATAAGTAATAGTTGTTGTATTTATGTGTATGATTTATTTGTGATTTATTCATTCGTCAACGAATGAGTGAGGAACGATTGACGAAGAATACATATTGTGCAAAAGTAGAGGGTACAAGGAGTCAGGGTAGGCCGAGACTTACATATGAAGACCACGTCAGCAGATTGCTCAAAAACGGAAAAGTCTTAAGTACTCCGACAGCCAGACATGCGCGTATGAAGCGATTGATGAATCTTGCATGGATCGCGAAGTCTGGCGATCTGTCCTTTCTGACTACCCTGTCAGCGATACAGCGTGGAGATAGTTATTTATTTGTGACTAATGTTATTGACCGGGTGGGTGTAAGAATGTAAGATTTCATCAAGATCTCGGGGGCCCATGCGACCTCATCTGCTAGCGGTGCACCTGCTGACTAAGTCCAGGCAACGATGTAGGCGCTTTATTGGGTTGGGAGGTCAAGCGGCAGTCGCTACCAACAATAGTTGCTTCTAGCAAGCAAATAAAAGTGACTTAGGCTCCAAATTTGGGGCTGAAACTGGGAATGCACTAAGGTAAAGTTCTTATGGGAAATGGCTCCAGGAAAACTTCACCACGCTAGCGGAGCAAAGGACATTAGTTATTTCTATAAAAATGAACAACAACGTTAGAATAATAACTTTAGTGAGCGTTGTTCATGATTACTAAGTTACCGGTTGTACTCATGTGTAAATTTCGTGATCGCCCGACTAGTTTGGGACCTAATGGAGGTCCTTTTTTATTGGAGGCTCCTCTTGAAAAGGGACCTCCGTTAGGTCCGAAACTAGTCGGGCGATCTCGAAATTTACACGTGAATATCAACATTACACTAGAAATGTACAAAATACATCTCGAGTTTAATTTATATGTTATCTAAGAACTACTTACAGTACCTACTTCATTGTCGAGAATATGACATGTCACAATAAAGATGCAGGTATCTAGATAGGTTACGAACTTATGAATAGTCAAGTACCAAGTTGCTTCAGCTATGATACATATAATTAAGTACTATACCTGCGTCTGAGTAATAAACTGGAATAGTTTATGCTATGTGCGATACTGGTCAATAGTCTACATATATATAGTAATTTATTGTATGTTACTATGTTGTGTTAATAGGTTCATTTAAGATTCACACTATTTTATGTAGAAGGTCAATGAATCGTCCATCGTCGGCCTAGTCCATCTTATCTTTAAACTGGAGCACTATAAGGAGTTTCTATCTAAGCTTCCATAAAAAGGAGGGATTCTTCCGTTAAAATACATTTTAATATTATAATAAATTAATACTAAACTAAGTAAAAATAACCAAAACCTTAACAAGCATCATAAAATTTCTCCGCATCGCAGTGCTCACGTGGTAGTGTTTCCAGAAGACTGGCAGCACTGTCACGTTGTATAGCAATGCTTTGTGCGAAAAAGAATCAGAATCTGACTTAAACCGAATAATTCAAAAGGAGGAAAGAACACAGTATGCGCAAGCAATATTTTCCAGAACATCTTTAGTATCGGGGTTTTAAAAAGGGGTCTCAGAAGGCTTCTCAGGGTCGGCAGTGAAGCCTCTCTGGTGTTGCAAACGTACATATATGCTATGGTGACCACTTTCGATTATGTGTGCTATGTTTATCCGCCACCTCAGTGGTATAAAAAATATAAATATTAAAGAAGTAAAAATATAATAGACATAAAAGAAAAAATGTTTTCAAATAGATTTATTTTGTGTTGGATAGCCGATTTATCTAGGAAGGCTATAAGCTATTAACATGCTAATATCCAGGAGAGCGAAGTAGTAATCATAAATGTCAACAAATCTCAATTCCATATTGTAAAATGTATAAATATAAAGATGTATAGGTTAAATGTGTGCCGCGAGGGTTGAAAATATGCCACGGGCGAATCTATGGGGCACAGCTGGTGGCATACATTAAAGTGTTAGAGTTGTCGGCGTAATTCTTATACCTTACTAGGTGGCTTCCACCCTACCTAAATGAGGAGATATAAGGACCTATAAAATAAATTCAATCAAAATTGGTTTTTTAATTAACAATGAAAGGTCCTTTGATCATATTTTCCAAAAAATAAAATTCTTAACTCGATTCCAACCTCATCAAAATTTTAATAAATTTGACTAAAATTCAGTAAAAGTAAGCGGTGGGAACAGAGAAAGAGAGAAGTGCTAAGCAATAACAAAAATGGCCTGAACTTATAAAATGAAATGTCTGAAACATCTTAGCAGTAATGGGCCTTCAATTTATAATACCTTCTATTCGTCTATTCATTTTTATTACAAAGGTATTGAACTGCCAATAAGTGAACACTTTGAAGGACGACTCTTTTTAGACATTCTTTGATCAATTTCACGGCTCACTCCCACAAGTCTCCAGAGTTTGGGCACCATTTATGTTTTACACATAGTTTGATTTAAAATGTATTTATATTTATAAGTTTATATACAGTTAAATTAAAAAAAAACATATTTTCTTAGACCGGGTCTTGAACTCGTGGCTTCGTGACCACATAACTTAGGTGTGTGTGTTGAAATAGACAGACGCAGGTTGTGGCTACCTGCTGTTGAAATTTTTCAAGCCGCCCATAAGGCATTCAACCGGACTTAACGACTGCCATTTTACTGGCAACCGGGACCAACGGCTTAACGTGCCTTTCGAAGCACGGAAACGCTCGCAAATGTAAATGCCACAAAGTAGTCACCCATCCGAGGACCAGCCATAGTGAAAGTTGCGTTACTCAGTGATCGTTTACAGAACACTGAGACCGTGCGACCACGAGCGCTTCAAATACTAAAAGCCTGCAGAAGTTGAAAGATTGTGGCATGGGTGTGAATTTGGGTGACTTTTCAGTAAACTGTCTGCTGTACGCTGATGATGCGGTGCTCATGGCCTCATCAGAAGCCGACCTTCAGGCATTAGTCACTAATATAAAAGAGGAGTGTGAAAGTAAGGGTCTTCGCTTGAATGCAAGTAAGACTAAGGTTCTAGTATTTGAAAGAAATGACGTAAGAACTAAATGCGAGATTAGGGTAAACCAGGAACGTCTAGAGCAAGTGAATGAAATTGTGTATTTAGGGAGTATGTTTAGCGCGGATGGAAGATGTGATTCGGATGTAGAACGACGAGTAGCTGCCGGAAACAGAGTTAACGGTGCTTTGCCCCAATTAGTAAAGCGACAAAGCATCGTAAAAGAAGCACGACTGGCGATTCATAACGCAGTGCTAGTGCCAACTTTGCTTTACGGTAGCGAAACCTGGGTATGTCAGCAGATGCATGAAAGTAAATTGAATGCTGTGGAGATGCGATCACTTCGAAAATTGTGCGGCGTTACCTTGGCCGACCGAATACGTAACGAAGTGATACGCAATATGGCAGGTTTGAATGAAAGTGTCAGCGTTAAGCTGGAAAAGGGTGTGCTCCGTTGGTTTGGACACGTCCAAGGAATGAGTGAGGAACGATTGACGAAGAATATATATTGTGCAAAAGCAGAGGGTAGAAGAGGTCAGGGTAGGCCGAGACTTACATATGAAGACCACGTGAGCAGATTGCTCAAAAACGGAAAGGTCAATAGTACTCGGATACCCAGACGTGCGTGTATGAAACGATTGATGAATTTCGAAGAAGCGAAAGAAGTATGCATGGATCGCGAAGCCTGGCGATCTGTCCTCTCTGACTACCCCGTCAGGGATACAGCGTGAAGATAGTTAAGTTAAAATAAAAATTCGAACCAGCAGTTCCTGAGGTTTAGTGCGTTTAAACAACCAAATAAACAAACTCTTCAGTTGTATTATGTGTATACTAATATTATAAATGCGAAAGTTCGTAAGAATGAATAATTGAAGGTTTCTCTTTCACGCAAAAGTACTACATGGATATTGATGAAACTTTATAATAAATATAGCTTACACATCAGAATAACACAGACTACTTTTTATACCGGGAACAAGTTCCTGTGGGAAACGGGAACGGGAAACACTTCACCACGGGGGAGTAGCCGCGGACGTCAACTAGTTAGTATACCTAGTCAGGTCATAAATTCTATCACATGTTTAATATAAAATAATTGAAACAAGTTTATTCATTATGTAACCATTTATATACCAAAATGAACTTAACAAAACATAGATTCTTATGACAATAAAGTTTATTCAAAATGACCTCCGTGATTTTGAATACAGGCCTTCTGCGCGGCCAGTCGTCTATCGCAGCACGAACGAGGTCCATGTCAATATCGGCGGCTGCCTTAACCAAGGATGTCTTGAGTGACTCCAAATTGGGGTGAGGCTTTGAGCACGCCTTTTCCTCCAAGTGTTGCCGTATCTTGTAATCTAACGGACTCAAATCTGGACTGGAGGAGGTCCAGTCTTCGTGCCGGATGAAGTCGATTTCACGCGCAGCCAGCCAGTCTTGTGTGCTCTTCGCTCTATGAGCTGGCGCCGAATCTTATTGAAATACCCAGTGCCTGTTATTGAACATGGTATGAGAAACAGGTTCCACAAGGTTCGTCAGGACTGAATTTTGATACACAACTGCATTCGTTTTTACACCTTTCTCACAAAAATGTACCTCTGTTAAGCCCCAATAAGAAACTCAACCATACCATGAGCGAGGGTGGAAAATGACCTCGTTGGACACGCGGAATACGGTTGCTCGCTTCTTCACTACTGTGTACACCTTATCATTTTGTTTGTTGTAGCTGTCTTCTACGGAAAAAATTTTTTCATCCGAAAAAATAATTCACCCTATATTTTTTTCCCGCGTACCGCTTCAACAAAGCGCGGCATCTCTTCAGTCTCAGGTTCATTAGACGAGCATTTAAACGATGACAACCCTAAGTCTTCATTTAACACCCTTTTCTTCGTGTTTCTGCTTAACCCCATCTGAAGGGCCAACAGTTTCTGCTTACGTTTGGGATTTCTTTGAATTCGCGCCTTCACAGCTTTTATCACTGCTGGAGTCCTAACAGACCGAGGGCGACCACTTCTTGACCTGTCATCTACACTAGAGTCTTCATTGTATCGTTTGATGGTACGATAAACGAATCTTTTGGTTATATTCAATTTTTTCAGTATGTCGAAAATTTGAATTGGCGCGTAACCGCAACGATGCAACGCAATAACTGCAACACGGTCTTCTTTAAGCGTCCACTCCATATTTAAAAATGAGTAAAATTCTAAAAAGTATACATTTTTATTTTCATGAACAATTCGAAATTCGAATTCAATAAACTTTTTTGTGGCCAGCATTCTAAAAGAAAAGTTTTTACTGTGTGACAATACTTATGACCTGACTAGGTATATAGACAGATATTTACTCTTCTACATCTGTGGGTATATAGTGTTATATTGTAGACAATAACTTACCCGTAGCCGTTCGCCCTTGACACCAATGTCTTGATCCTTTCCATGTGGCACCTCTCTTCACATGCCTGTACTCTGATAAGTACCTGTGACAATAAAAAAGAGACATGACTAAAGCTTTTGTTTATTGCACTCAGAGACAGAGCCTTTCGCGAATGGTCTGAAGTAGGCGCCTTATATGGAAACCTGTCTCCATGTGTGATGGTTTGTGGCTACATTCACTGAATTATAAATATGGTTACTGCGTAAGAGCAAGATTGTATTTGCAGTAGTAGAATTACTGGCTAACGTGACAGATCCATACTTACATACTTAATACTCTAAAGGGGAAAGTCTTTGTTTGTTCTTCTTCCACCTCGGAAGACTCGGAAATAATAAACTTATTGACGTGATTTTGAGCCTACTTTTAAAACTAATGGACTTATAACTATTTACTTATCCTGTCAAACGGTTGCCCAAAAGAATTCTCAGAATATTTTAATGAATGACGTTTGAGCTACATTTACGAGCAAGAGCTATGATAGGGACTTTGCATATGCTTTGGTCATACACCATCACAAATATTCTAGTTACCGAGTCTGTGCAATTACGCACTAGTTTCATAAATATCTTCTCCGTTTTTACAAACATGTATTTCAGAGATCATTAAGCTCCATCGAGTATATATTATATCCCCAAGCCTTTTTAACTATTCATATGCTCAACCACGTCTGGCGCTGGGAAGCACGGACAGGAAGGGAATCATTTCCACTACGCATACACACCTCGTACCTACTTACTTACTACCGTACTTTTTGACTGCTTCAGTGGCATAATAAATAGTAGTGTATGTAAATGCCGCGCTAAGGTCTTGGCATCGGTTCCCGGGTCGGTTTGTTCCGACACAGGAATGTCCCAATGCCCCTTGTCTGTTTCTACCAGCACTACTAAGGCCAATGTTAAAACTATGGGGCCATAAATAGGGTACGCTGATAAACAGACGGACATCTACGAAACAGCTCACTTCTGATCTACATCAGAGATTAAGAAAAGCAATACATCTCCAAAATCGACTGTGAGGATGTAGCAACAAATTATTACAGTGTTACACAAAACTATTTATATTTAGTGCACGTTCGCAATAGGCCTATTAGGAAAGACTGTGCCCTTATTATTTGTTTACGTATAGTTTAGGCGTAGGTACTTACAACAAAATTAGAAATATGTGGGGCAATATATATTGTTGTATTTTGTTATCAAACTTTACTCCAATTTGCCACGTTTTCTCCCCAAGTGCAACAACGTGACATCGTCAGCAAAATTATATAGCTGGCCTATCTGAACATTGTATACTAAGTTGCAAGGCTTTTAATGAAAAGTACCCGCATGTGTGTCGCTTTCGCTGTGAAATGTTAGCATAGAGACTTTTAACGTGAGCATACGGCAGCATGAAATGCATTAAAATTTTACCGAAGGGAAAAGTTTAACGACGGTAGTATAAACTGAAACAAAAGTACAATATGACACCTAGTATAGGTATAGAACAAAATTTTCAGGATGGTTTGGTTTTATTGGTTTCAGATGAGACGAAATTTTGTATAGTGTTATAAATATATATTGTAAATATTGTGGGACACTTTTCACACAGCGCCATCTAGCCCAAAGTAAGCTAATATTAGCTTGTGTTATGGGATCTAGATAACTGATAAACATACTTATATATTTCTAAATACATACATATTATTGATAAATAACACCCAGACACCGAATAAACCATCGTGCTCATCACACAAAGTTTTATCCTGGGTGGGAATCGAACCACGACCCACGACCTCTTGCGTAGCAGTCGGATGCACTCCCACCGCGCCACAGAGGCAGTCAATGTCAAACTCATTACTATTAAACTTGGTTTGCAATTTGATCCTTTTAAAACGTGTTTAGCTCTTAGATATAGCTTATTGAAGAATAAGTTAATAGTCAAAAAAATATTTTTAAATAATAAGATAAAATACGCTAAAAGGTCAGCAAGTCAGTTCCTATAAAAAAAATTAAACCAGCAAGGCCGCATCTTTGCCTAACGCCATATTGTATTCAGTGACGTTACTATATTTTTCTGGTTATTCTCAGCAAACTCTTTCATTTGACACCCATATTGTAGCTATTCAAAATACCACCCGAACAAACATACATACGTTACAAGTAAACTTATTAAATATAAAACAGGAGTCCTTTTTAAAGATTGGAATATCTCTCACTAAAGCATAGAGCTTATCCTACTAATAACTTTTCACGCAAAATTTACTGACTGGATTTAGATGAAACTGAACAATAACATGGCGTACACATCAGAATAACACATAGGCAACTTTTTATCCAGGGAATAAGTTCGTGTGGGAAACAGGAACGGGAAAACTTCACCATGCGTGCCGATAGGGGCCGCGGGCGTCAACCAGTAATAAATAAATACTACAAAAATTCTATTATCTACATCAAATAAAATTACATCCTAAAGTTAGCTCTCTTCACCTTTGTATTTGAACTATATTGAAATGTTTAATATTTTCGACGCGCACTACACGAACGTTTATTGAGGAGGAAATTCTGACGACGGCGACGGTCCGTGACAGTATCGACTACGATATTAAGTGGAGATAGCTTAGCTGTCACCCACATCTAGTACAAAGTTTAATGGTTTGGATCGTTTCTTTGAAATTTTGTCCACTTAGGCAATTGCGCTGTAGTAAGTAAGCTGGCAGGAAACAACATTGAGAATTTGTATCTAAATGAAATAAAATACGCGCTGAAAGGGATAAAATTAACTTTCCTTTAAAACTTTTACTTTTATTAATTTAATTTCAATACTTACACTATTCTTACTATGAACTTATGACGTCATTACACAATTTTATTTAGTGTAATGACGTTTTTTAAGAAATCTATTTCAAAATTGAGTTGCATGATTCCACCCGAACAACCATATATACAATGCTAGCTAAATATAGGCTTTAAAAAAATTAACACTTATTCTTATTCAGGGAGAAACGCATATTTTATTACAACACTTATAGTATTTCTGTCGCTTTCTCGTGGGAGAAAGCCGAGAAAAGGGAATTCCCTTTTTTATACAGCTTTACATCATTTCATGCGTAGGTACTTCACGCATAAAACTAGTACTTAATGGAGATGTGTTAAACAGAAACAGCTAGGAAAAGCTACGTCAAACAGGGAGTATGTATTTATTTTGTTAGTGAAATTTTACATACATGTATATAATGTAAGTCAGCGGCTGCACTCAAGACGGAAATAACGAAAAAATATATGAATGGAGTCCATTACCAGAATAGACAAGACACAAAACTGTTTCCGCATTTTGAAATAGAAACTAAAAATATGAGCATGACAAATGTGTGGAAGAACGGGTTGTGTTGTGATGTTCCTCCGACCCAAAACTGATCATGCCTGGGAGCCAAGTCTACTAACTCAATCGCGTCAGAAGAGAATAGAAATCGTCGCTCAATAGAGAACTGACAGAAAAAAATACAGTTTACGTACGCAGGCCCCACTTGGCCGTTCTACAGCAGTCGCTTAGGACATATATTTACTTATCATTGAACTGAAGCTATCAAATATATATTTTTTTTAATTGTTAGAATTTGGTTTCGCATTCACAAGCCCCATATCTAACACTACTATTACAATTGCGTTCCGATAAAATTCTATCCGCCGGCCGATAGAATGTTATTAACATGTGTAGTAGTCAGTAAGTAGCTCTTAATTTGTATTTTTGGTAGTCTATATTGATATTTTAAAAATAAAAATAAATATCCATCACACCTTATCCCCGAAGGAGTGGCAGAGGCATATTATATGCCCACTTTTCACCGTGTGGATTTCTGCCCCACGTAATAGGTGGTGAGCCCATTGCCGTGTTGAAATAGACAGATGCAGGTTGTGGCTACCTGCTGTTGAAATTTTTCAAACCAAGGCATTCAACCAGGCTTATTGATATTTTGATAGCTAAAAACAGCTATTTTGTCTCTATTCTGCAACTTGAAGTGTGATTGTGAAATATTTAATAGTTAGAACAGAGAAGAACAGAGTTAGAACCAGAAGGCGTTCTATTGGAAAATGGAAGGCTCGGCTCTCTGATGATTCGCAGCCCAAAGATCGATGGTATCTATTGTAGGTATCATTCTTCAGCGGAAAATCTTTCAGGGCGCGATACTAGTACAATTGTACCAAGTTCAATAATTTTATACTGGATTGGTACTATTAATTTAGCTCGAACATTATGAAGTGCTAGTTACCAAATTTAATGGGAATAGTTACCCATTTCTCTCTCTCTCTCTCTCTCTCTCACACACACACACACACACACTCTTTCCGACCTACCTATCTACTGTCAATGTTTCACCCTACATCAGGAAGAAACAGGGGGACTTATTAGTATTAGATAGGTATATGATTAATTAATCTACAGATTGCGATAGAAGTATGCATGGATCGCGAAGCCTGGTTATCTGTCCTCTCTGACTACCCCATCAGGGATGCAGCGTGAAAATCGATAGGTATATGTTCACTTGCAGATACCAACACCTGTGCTGTCCTCTTTCAAAACGCCAAAACGACAAATCGTTTTGAAAATTCTACGCTCCACCTTGATGTTTGGCGGAATCGTCGCTAAACGACGAAGTCATTAAATAAGAGAAGAATGGGAATAATAATAAAAAATGAATCTTAATAATATAAAAGAATATTTTTGAAAATACCCAACAAAATGGGAGCAATCATATGGGACTCACGCTGTGTAGTATAATAACTAGGCGGAAAGCTGGAATCCTCGTGAACTGAACAGAGAATAGTATGAATAAGGATCCCGCACTCCAAAGTTATACAACCACTAAGTATCAACATGTAGTATTAATCCGGTTCGAGTCAAGTATACCAATTCCACCGTTAGCTCCGGTGGGAAGAAGTCTTTGATAACTTACCACTTGAAATAATATCAGATAAATATAAATAAATATTGTGGGACACTTTTTCACACAGCGCCATCTAGCCCAAAGTAAGATAATATTAGCTTGTGTTATGGTATCTAGATAACTGATAAACATACTTATATATTTCTAAATACATACATATTATAGATAAATAACACCCAGAAACAGAATAAACCATCGTGCTCATCACACAAAGTTTTATCCTTATTTATTTTCGTTTGCAATATTTTAGCACATTCTGTCCTAAAGTCGGTTGTAATTGTGCAGAAATTCTGCTATCTTACCTGGATACCGGCTCCCTCAGTAATGTAATATAGAAGTAGCGTCGATGTACAGCAGATCCTTCGTGTCTGTCGAGCTCCCCGCCTACACAGGCCGTCAACTCCGTGAAGTCCGCGTGCAAACCACATCTGAGAACAAGGTGATAGAAATTAGTTAAAATAATTATTCACTGAGCAATGCAGTCCTAATCTGTAATCTAAAACGTTAGTAAAGAAAGTTTCAATAATATATGTATGTCATGATCTGACTTATTTAAACATTAATACACTGTTTTTAAACAATTTGAGATTAATAAACACAATCATGCCTCATACAATTTTCATTTTCGTTCACAAATCTGTTTTGTGGGACACTAAATATTGTGAGACCCTTTTCACACAGCGCCATCTAGCCCAAAGTAAGCTAATATAAGCTTGTGTTATCGGAACTAGACAAGGTGCTACATGTGTATCCATTGAATTACTCATATGCCTAACCAACATACCATAATAGATACAAATTGTCTACAAAATGTCCCACGGTTTTGTAGAAATTCATTATTATTTACACAAAAGAAATGAAATTTCATTAAATGAAAGGTCGGGTATTAATTCTACGAACATATTCATTCCACAAACTTTCCTATCTATTTGTTAGAATATATTATCTTTTCCAAGAATTCAATAATAGTCGACCAATATCTCGCCTATGATAATATTTTAAAACCCACGCATTTGCTTGGCTTAAACTTTTGATAATCCGACAGGTCAAGGCGGAGATACCTTCTATTCGCTAAATTGATTCTTCAACTATGCTTACAGTTCAACACACAGTATGGTTCTAATAAATATGGATAGTGAATAACACGACACATGTACTACGCTTTTGACATAGTTTCAATATCGATTCGCTGGAAGAAAGTTTTTAATTATGCAACAGATTTAAACAAAACCAAAGATAAAAAGAACACAACGAAACTAGTAGTAGTAGCAATAACTTATACATGCAATACCATACTATACTAGCAAGAAATTTAGAAAAAAAAATCTGATACAAGTTCTATCGGCTTAGAATCACGCTTTTATCCCCGAAGGGGTAGGCAGAGGCATACTGTACGCCCACATTTCATCGCATGCATTTTTGACCCAGGTAACAGCTAATGAACCCATTGTTGGAATGAACAGTCACATATGGCTCATGCTTTTTTTTTAATTATTTATTTGATCGTGTTAATCTAATTTTGAGGCTGACTATACCATAAATATACCAGTTCTATGATGAACAATAGTCTGTTCTGCTTCGACTCTAATATCTGACGTCACCAAGTGCCAAGGTAATGTCATAATACATCCTACGAGTTAACTAGTGCAATTTATAGCAGAGTTAATTATTTTAATTATTATAGGTGTTGTCTTAGCTGTGGGGATCGTTAGGCTTGATAAACACCAGATCATTGTTAGCTGAGCTTTATAATGACAGATATCTGTAACGCCTATTGTCTATTGGGGTAGGCAGAGATTAGGTATTTCCAGTTATTGAGATGTAAATAGAAACCAAGTACTGTTACACCGTTTATAAATCAAGGGCGGGTGGGCCAATTAAGTTTAAAACTTTGATTTGTTTATGATAATTACAAAAAAAAAAGAATATTTTTTATACCATTTTTATGGAACCGGATTCTTTATTTTTCTAGTTAGCTTGACAAAGTAACGCCGCCCGCCTGATGGAAAGACATGGCGACATTTATTATCGATATGACAGTGTCACAATCTACAATACTATTAACAGTGGCTCTTAAGTTGGCGATCCCATGATGAGCCTTTTCGCGCTCCGCTTGAAGAACCCAGGGTTATAAGAGGAGGGAAGCACATCTGATGCGGTGCAGAGTTCGCCGGGTCCACTAGTGGACTAGGTTCACTTGCCGTCCCCGGTAAGTCTAAGTGGAGCGATTCTTTTGTCGATGTCTATTTTCCTCCATGGTATGTCCGATATTCGATTTTATTTTTTCTAAACCATCTATGGCTAGATGTGAAATTATGAGTCAAATTTGAACAACGGTGTTGAGTGGTTTAGGAGGAGTTCGAGGACAAAGCTAAAATCCGAATCGGGGAAGAATGGAGCTACGCTCACATCGATCGCTTCACTCCAATAACAAATTCAACTAACAATAATATAATATTACAGCTTTACGTCATCTGATAAAAACTGACTTAGTAACTCACCTATGGGCTTATAAACAGAAAGAAATCCCCTAGTCGTAAATTGTATGCCAAGTGCCAATAGGTGCCCTGGGGCTATCCCTCCGAGGGCTGACCCGGGACTCCTGGCTATAGACAGATGAAGCATAGCATCCATGAGGATTTCCACACGAAAAAAAAAAGTGCCTGTAGGTCCTTGAGTAACGTAACGGCCAAACCATAGATTTTGACATCGATATAGGGTTTGTAGAGAGAACGCTATACGTTATGATAAGAAATAAAGTGCATGTAGAGTTGAAGCTTGGTTTTTTATTTTATACCACTTAGGTGGCAGACAATCTCCATAAAATGTGGTAATGTTTTGCAGTGTAAGCAATATACTTTACATAAAAATAGCTTTTATGGTAAATAGATATGTATCAAGCTTATACACGAGAATATGTTCCAACGAAAACGGAAACGAAAATTACCTAAAATGTATTGTAAAACACGGAAAACTTGTTTGTATAAACATATACAGAGACAGTTTTAATGGAATAACGGTGATAAAAAAAATCGATTTGCATGTTATTACCATAAAAATCCGTTCAAGGAAGTGGTTTACCTTCAGACTGCTTGGCGGCGAGACGAAATACACGGAGCCGACGCGCAACGTGCCTCTAATCAAGATAAACGAACGAATAAGCTGGCACTCGGCCACTAATACAGGGTGGATTTCAGAAACGGGACAGTGAAGAAGGGTACCTTAATCGTTATTAGTTACAGAACAATGTTGCTAGTTTGGGAGACTATATAAAACTGTTTGAGATACCTAACAGAGCTTCATTTAAATGTTTAAAAAAAAAATTATAATCACCGATAAAAATTCAAAATAGAAATACTAAAAAATGTGTTAAATGGCTGCCAAGTGACTGTTATTTAGTGTAGAGATCAAAAGTTTCTACGGGGTCAACTGAGATTTTAGTACCTACTTGAAATGATAGAAATCAACAAAAACTTGTCGCATGCATTTCAGTAATATTTTCATAACTTCAACATTGTCCAAAGCCTTGGCACCTGTCCTTACTGATCCTTCTCAAAAGAATATGTATATATTAGTAGTACTAGTTGACGCCTGCGGCTACGCACGCGTGGTGAAGTTACAATTATTCCCGGGATAAAAAGTAGCCTATGTGTTATTCTCATGTGTAAGCTATATTATTGTAAAGTTTAACCAAATCCATTCGGTAGATTTTGCGTAAAAGAGTAACAAATATCCATTGTTACAAACTTTTGCGTTTAAAATATTAGTAGGGATAGTATAATCTTCGTATACAGGCCATCCTGTATAGGTAGATTATACCTATACTTCTATATATACCTAATTTTATTAACGTCACACTTCATGACTATTGATTATACTGTCGTTCTAATTTTATGGCAGGTGATGGCCTGCCGACAAGTAATATCGATGTTAATTTATGTGCAGTATAGAGTTTAGTGGTTACAGGTTGCATAATTTTATTCGACTGCACAACTACAACACGGCATTCAACAAAAAAAGTTAAAAATATTTGGGTATAAAGTATTTACAAACATTTTTAACTTTTTAATTTTCATTTTAATAAATCAAGTCAGAAGTGAAGTCGCCTTTTCGATATCATTTTTAATACTTACATACATATTGTCACACCTTTATCCCCGAAGGGGCAGGGCATACTATACGCCCACATTTCACCATATGCACCTTTGTCCCACGTAACAGGTGGTGAGCCCATTACCGTGTTGAAATGGACAGGTGCAGTCTATGGCGAACTGCTGTTGAAATTTTTCAAGCTGCCCATAACACATACCTTATCATTTTTAAAGTATGTGTTAACTGTTATTAAAGGTCACAGAAAGAATAAAAGCAGCATTTAAAAAAAATTTAGAACGTGATCACTCTAATATGTTTGAATGAGTCACATTTTGGCATCAGTCACATTTTTTTGTGGTAAATGCTAAATATTTCACATTCTTTCACCGCAAACAAATGTGTTTATTGTCAAAATTTAAAATGACATAAATGTATTATCAACATACTCGAAAACAGTTGAGTCGTTGACCTATAAATCTTAGCGTAGCATATTAAGTAGTTACAAAGTTAGAATAGTCACATAAATGAGCTATATATATCACTGGAATGGAATGGAATTCATAAATTTCTTAGAAAAAAGTATAAATTTGCGGTGCTAGTTATTTTCCGGTGACAATATGCGTTGAGTAGATAATGCATTTTTTGCGTGGTGGAAAGTATTTAGGCACGTCATGTTGACCCCCGACTCTAAAGAAGGATCAGACTAGTGATGTCGATCAATAGGCTACTATGAATAGTGCAAAATGCGGTAATAGTATTGATGATTAGCAATATTATCGATAGTTTTAAATCTTGATAGTCGCTATGCTATCGATACCATTGATAGTTTCTATACTATTTATATCCATGACTGAGATGACCCCCACAGCTTCGCCCGTGGAATTTTTCAACCTCCCGAAGCACTTATTTATTCTCGTCGCCTAAAAATTCTACAATGATGCATAAAAATTTGCCCGATTGGTCGACTGCTCTGCTCCTCAGTGTAGTAGCGTAATGATATATAGCCTATAGCCTTCCTCGATGAATGGGCTATCTAACAAAAAAAAAATTCTAATCCGACCCGTAGTTCCTGAGATTAGCGCTTTCAACCAAACAAACAAACAAACTCTTTAGCTTTATAATATTAAGTATAGATGACATTACTATTGATAAGATTTATACTATCAATAGTCCTATCGATAGTATAACTATAGATAGTTCGGCATTACTAGATCAGATTACCCACTAAACCACTAGAGATGTTCCGCCTCGCCTCTACCAAGTGGCAGGATAGACCACAGGTAAGTGTAAGTACCTGTGATGAGTGTTGTTCAGAGTTACAGACTTTTATGAGTAAATCCGTATGTATCAGTGTAAGCGATGCTCATTCGAACGGGAATCGTGAACAAATTTTATTGTCCATTAGCAGTAGAATTAGTGTGACGATAACGATTCTCAAATATTCATGCGTGGATTGGCATTATGCCACTTCCCTGTAAACATGAACAAGCCACCGAGTAGTGTTCTCTCTGTGGTTCATTCACCGACAGAATGCCAACGGCACACCACTTATTCCACCACCCGACGCATTGAATTTAGCTAACACATTACAATCATGGTGCCAAAACATCTAAATTTATTGCAATCATTACCTTTTATCAGTCTGCCGATCTAAATTGTAAAATCGAAATGCAGCGATGGAATGTGATTTGTTTCTGATGTTGATATTGTGAGAAGTTTCTTTATTAAATATTGTGGGACATTTCTTTTACACTGCGACATCTAGCTCAAAGTAAGCAAATATAAGCTTGCCGTATGGGATCCAGACAACTGATATTCCTACTCAACACTACATATTATAAAACAACGTCCTCCGCAGCGTATGTCTGTTCGTGATAAACTCAAAAACTGTACAGATTTTTCTGCTGTTTTACTAATGAAAAGAGTGGTTCTCAAGGAATGTTTTAGTATATCATTTGCTAAGCTTTTGAATGTAATGGCTAAAATATAACGATATTTGTTGAAGGTGTTGCAATAAAATTTACCGTCTGGGAAGTTTCAACGAAAACGCTGCCTACCTTATTTAACAAATAATTTATGGTAGAATTGTTTATCGTATATTGATCTACAGAAAAATCCGCGATGACATAATCATTTAAGGATAACATACTAGTTTACTAATACTGGTGGAAACGGGTACGGGAAACTTCACCACTCGGGCGAATCTGCGGGCTTCAGCTGGTTTATTTATAAATATTAAATGTATTCTTAAATACATATTATACATAGGAAACAACCAAACTCCGAAACAAAAATTTGCGGATCAAAAATATTTATTCCGACCCAGGAATCGAACCGAAGACTTCAGCGCGACAGTCGCACACAATACCACTTATGCCACCGAGGCAATCAAATTCCAGCACTGATGACTTGTAACAGCTCGTTTGCCATTCAGTCTAAAATCAAGAACAATGAATAGATAATAATTTTGAGAAATCGATGAGGCATACATACATGATATCCACAAGATGAAAATAGATCGCCGCTATATGTATTTCTCGGAATGTTTAAAATGATATTGAGAAAAACGTTTTAGAAATGATTTTCAAATGTCTATCAAGTGCACGATTTATACGAAATAAATTCTCACAAACATGTCATTATTTATTTCTTCCGTACTACTGTAATTTACTCACATTAAATTTTCAGTGGCGTAGAAACTCTTGCCCATTATTTTCTACATAGAAAATGGCATGAAGACATAGTCGTAGAGTACTTAACATTTAACATAATACTTGCTTTCTAGAAAAATTTACAAAATAAATAACATAATGTCAAAATTTTGCATAGACCATTATAAAGGCGCTGACAAAATGTCTTTTAATATTATTAAAGTGACCACCGGTTCGGAACGCGGCTCACCTGAAAAGAACGGCTGAGAAACTAAGGAAGGCTTTTTTTGGATGGCCTATTTACAATTTAATATTATTTCACTTTGCCAGCAGATCATTTCCAGGCGTCCCTGTCCTGCAAATCTAAATATGTACGTACGTAGTCTACCTACTACTTTCAGTAAATTGTAATACGCTATTTCCTAGTTAAAACTGATTGCGTAGAAGCTGCATCAACCGACAAAGCATACCAAGCCAAAGACAAAAGCGTTAAAACTCCTACTCATAGTGGCTTGCTAACAAAAGCCGTAACGTCAGTCAAACATTTTTTCCATACGAATGCGATCGTGAAACCAACAACAAACTTTGTTTTTAATTTTCCGCGTTCGCATACAAAAACTCAACCAATTCAAATACGTCTGCCTGTTAGTTAAAGAGCAAGTCAACGGCAGGCATGATATATTACAGTAAACTCAGAACATTCTCGCTATGTCATATAAGTATATAAATTTCAGACTTACTGAAAGACTTTCGAATTCTTTTTATTTTTTCAAATTTGTAGAGTGCCTGACCTTTTAAGTTTTAATTACAATAATAATATATACAACCTATACAACTGTTTATATAACTTGTATATATTATTAGCAGCTTTACGGAATTATGTTAGAAATTCATTTTATTGTGTACCTGCTACACCCGTGTAGGTACCACTTAACCAGCCGGAATCGGTATTGTTAGTGTTTATCTTATAAACAGTAAACATAATAAAGTTATTGACAAAATTCCGAGTTAACTGAAATATGTCATGCCTGCCGTTTACTTGCTCCTGTTCAATAACAACGATCGTCTAGAGAAATATTTTCTTTAAATACTAGGTGTGTAGATATTATTTACTATTCACTGCGGTCATTTTTTAGTGATAGCGCTCATCATTTACAAAAACTCTAATGTGTTTATTTGCACTATTTTCTTTTCACACTTGCCATTCCACTTTAACAGATTTCGATACACTAAGAATAGTCTATGAAGAAGGGCAGGAGCATAATTAACTCCAGTTATATGTAGTCCTTGTAACATGACACATCTGATTTAATAACAGAAGATAAAAATATAATAAGAATTTTAGGTTTTTATTTTCTATCATTACTACTCAAACGCAAGGTAGGAGGATGCCCCTCAGCCAGATGGATCGACGACCTAGACAACTTCTCAAGGAGAGACGGGATGCGGAAGGCAATACCGTGTATTATGGCAAAAAATTAAGCCGAAAAAGACTAAGACCACAGACGCCTAGGGTAAATCGATTCGAATGCTTGACATTTGAGAGAGACCTTCTTGATAAATTCTTGTCAATGTTAGGGCGCTTACATAACATTCATTTTGATATCGTCACAAAAAAGTTAAGGAAAATGCGTTCTGGACGCTTACCAGGCGGTTAAGACAGCTGTGTTAAGAAAACACAGTTTCGAATAACGAAACTTTCGGTAGTTTATAGTTAAACATGAAAAGAAACGCAAATGGAGTACGTCTAAAACGCATGTACACTATTATTATAAAGCTGAAGAGTTTGTTTGTTTGGTTGAAAGCGCTAAACTCAGGAACTGCTGGTCGGATTTGAAAAAATCTTTTTGTGTTGGATAGTCCATTTATCGAGGAAGGCTATAAGACTAAATATCATCACGCTACTACCCCGGAAAGAGGAGCAGTAGTCATAAATCGACACATCGGAATTATTTTATGCATTATTGTAGAATTTATCAACTACTGGATTAAATAGGTGCGACGGGAGTTAGAAGTATGTCACGGGAGAATACATAGGAAACACCCAAACTCCGAAACAAACATCAAATATTTGTATGATCCACAAATATTTAATCCGACCTGAGAATCGAGCCCAGAAAGCCTACACGTTTTAATATTCCACGACCTTACAGCGGACTGAATATTCTGATTTGGAATAGAATCGACTAAAGCTACACGAGTTCCTTTACGGCTGACTGTAGACGCAGGATACCCAGAGAATATACAAATCTTTGCCATGGCACCTTAGTGCTGATAGATTGACGCTTTATAAATGAACTGCTGCAGAAATAGGTGTATGAGAGAAATGCGGTTGATAAATTACTAAACTATTCGTTTTATTAAGCTAACAAATTTACAAACCATTTGATACTTCAATGACTTATTCTATTCTATGTTTGGTTTATCTCTACCTCTAGGGCCTTAAAATCAAGAAGAAGTTTTAATATTTGTGTCATTTTCAAAATTGCGAAAAATTTAAGAGATCTTGAACTTTTTGTGCAAAATTATGGTCACAATAAAATATAGAATCATATTTTACCCTTTATACAATATGGAGAGAAACCCCCACACTTTTGCCAGAAACTTACAGGTAATCTACTACTGCCAGGTAACTCCTCTATCAAATTAATCGCCAAGAAAGTTCAGAATCACGTAAATAAGAAAAACACGCAATGTTTGGAGTGTTTGAGATGGGTTAGTTCTACAAATACAATAAGAACTAATGAATTACATTTGTACGTGTGGATTGATTTATTTTCTTTTTTTGTTGCTATAATCAGCTGCCTGAATTGTGAAGGTTGATTGTGAGTACATTCAATCAAATGATTGCTATTATTTACTTGGTAAATTACCATAATTTTTTTTTATTATAGTGAATAAGACAGCATAGGCCGAATGACATTTGCCTAATGTTCTGACAAACTGTTCTCTGAGTTACACAATCATAACTAAACCAGTTGGTATTCTTGGCGATATCGAAATAGCCTTTCAGACTCAAGCGTTGTGTCACCTCGTATCAAAACAGGTAAAAATAAATAATAATCTAAAATTCGGCGGATTAAGGAAAAAAAAATAAAGACCATATAAAAAACGTGTATTCAATCTCACTCTTACAACTGAGGCCAACCAAATAAACCCTTCAAACGGTATAAGTTTCAGCGCGTGTCTTGAAATGGATTTAATATTGAAATTCACCTACCTTATAAAACCTTACCCTAGACAGTTAGATAAAAAAGGAATATAAGGATTCTTAATCTGATCAAAAACTGATGATACCGGGATCTTCGGAGCCCACGTCAACCTCACCTGCTAGCTAACAAACAAGGTTGTGGACGATAGATAGAAGAAAATTACGAAATAAAACAATTGAACTTCTTTCTTCTTCTTTTCCCTAGCCTTTTTTCCCATTATTTGGGGTCGGCTCTCCTTGTTTTGCGGCGCCAGGACAGTCTGTCCTGGGTTGTCGAAATACTTGTCTGGGCACGCTCTAAGTCCTTGTCCACCGTTGATCGCCAGGTGGCCATTGGGCGTCCTCTACCTCTCTTGTTATCCGGCAGTGCTAAGGCCTGTTTTACGACATGGTCTTCGGGGCGTCTCATGACATGACCAAACCATCGTAGGCGGCTCTCTGTGAGTTTTTCTTCAATAGGCGCCACCTTAAAACTTCCTCTGATGTGCTGCCCATCTGAGCATCTTCAACTCACTTACGTGCATTTTCTGAACGTGGGCTTTCTTTATGGCCCAGCACTCGGCGCCGTACGTCATGGCTGGCCTGACTGTGGTCTTGTAAATCCTGCCTTTAATTTTAATCGGCATTCTTGTGTCGCATAAAACCCCTGTCAAAGCCCTCCACCTCTGCCATCCCACGCTAATTCTATGGGTAACATCGGCCTCAATGTTCCCGTCGGCTGTCAGCATCGCGCCAAGATACCTGAATTTTGACACCTTTGTCAGTGGATTCCCGTCTATGTGAATGGAGTTGGGATTGTTGGTGTTACTACCACTAAATGTGCACTCCAAGTATTCAGTTTTACTTCTGCTGATTCGGAGGCCGTTGTTTTTCAACGTATATCGCCACTTTTCTAGGGTAGTTTGGAGTAGTTCAGCATCTTTGTTTATTAGGACTATGTCATCTGCGTATAGCATACACCATGGTAAGGGAGACTGAATGTCCTTTGTTAAGAAATCCATTACCATGTTGAAGAGAAGTGGACTCAGGGCTGAGCCTTGGTGGACGCCTACTTTGACTTCAAAGCTGTTGCTTAGTCCGGCCAGGCTTCTTACGCTTGTACAGCTCCTGCAGTACATATCCTGTACTAGTGCGACATAGTACTCGGGTATACCTTGTGCTCTCATGGCTTGCCATACCATTACCGAGGCACTCGGTCAAACGCCTTATCAAGGTCAATAAAGACCAGGTTTAGGTCTTCGCGGTCAGCTCGATGCTTCTCCATAATGATTCGGGTGGCCTGGATAGCGTCCGTAGTGGACTTCGACGGTGTGAAGCCATATTGATTTTCAGATATGGCCACGTCTCCCAAATTTTGAGGGTGTGAGACGTCAGCTTGATCCCTCTGTAGTTTCCACAGACACTGACATCACCTTTATTTTTATAAAAAGGTATTAGGTAACTTTGGCGCCAAGCCTCTGGGATAGTGTATGAGGTCAGGATGGCGTTAAACAGCCTTGTGAGCCACTCTAAGCCTGTGTCACCCAGTCTTTTCCAGATGTCTGCGGGTACCTCGTCAGGGCCCACAGCTTTGTGGTTTTTCATCTGCGCAACTGCTAGTTTCACTTCAGCTATCTCGATTACGGGTACCGGTCCTGCAATGGGTTGCAGCGGGTGTAAAGTCTGGCTAGGGAATTCCTCGTTCAATAGCTCTTGGTAGTATCGAAACCATCTATTAGTGATACTCGCATTCTCTGTTAGGAGCTGTCCATTTTCAATAAAATAAAACAATTGAACGATAAACAGAAAATAAAAAAGAAAGAATGAAATAATATTTATTTTTGGCAACAAAAGTACATACAAGTTACATACACATTTACTATAAGTGCAATGTAGTGTGACAAAATTTCCATGCAAATGAAAAGAAAAAAATCATATCAACATGATTAATACAGGAAAATAAAAATTAATTAGGAAATTATTATTTTTTTTTTTTTTTTATTTAAATTAAGAAATTAAACAATCTAAATTTCATTGCTTCTCAGCTATATGCTACGGTGCAGTAGTTCAAAGAACATGAATCTACACCACAGCGCTGCTTTTCGTTCACGACCTGGGAGGCAATTCTCGTTTTCTTCGAAATAATCTCGAATTCGAGTTCACTCTTCGAATCCTTTTTCGACCATAAAATCTCGTAAATCGAGATTGTTTTTTCGAATGTCTTATTCTCACCACTATCCGAACTAAAGTTCGAGATTATTGTGTGAAATGTTGACATTTAAGAACCATGTCACATTACGATGCGTTCCGTTCGACACGTTTCATCCGCTTTTAAAACGGTTACAACAAGACTACTCTTACAAAATGTTCTAAAAGATTTTTAAGTTTATTTTACACGTTATAAACAATAATTACGTATTTTATAGTAATTATTAAAGGAAAAAATATTGTAAACTGCATAATAAATGTTACTTAATGTATATTTTAAAAATTGCTTATACCGTCCCGTAAAATGAAAAATATCTGAATGTGTCGCTGTCACTGTCACTGTGTGTTGTCTAAATTATTGAAGACTGTGTTATTTGTAATCACAAATCAAATTGCTGAAATTTTCACATTGCTGAAACATCGGCGGCGACGTGTTTGAAATTGAAGCGAGTTGCAATATGTTTTGCACGTATTAAACTATTAATTCATCACTCATTTTGATATTTATTAAATGTAAAATGCAATATTATGCTAATTTAGGGTCGGTCACTGAAGCAATGTCCAAAGATTATAGTGATTCGACTTCGAAATCTGCGTCTCGACTGCTACCAACCATTCGAAGCAACTCGAGTGGCTTCCCTTCGAGAAAAGTCGAGTTCGAGATTTGCAGAATAGCTAAACGTCAATAAAACTCGAATAAAGTTCGAATTCAAGATTTATCTCGAAATCGAGACTGTTTCGAAGGCATGAGAATTGCGGTCCTGTTTGAAATGACGTGATGACGCATAACACCCGGCAGATACCAACTAAGCTCCAACTTTATTAAGCAGTTCAATAAAAAAATGAATTCGTGCGTGAATGAAGCGATTGATGAATCTCGAAGAAGCGAAAGAAGTATGCATGGATCGCGAAGCCTGGCGATCTGTCCTCTCTGACTACCCCGTCAGGGATACATCGTGAAGATAGTTAGTTAGTTTAGTTAATAAAAAATAACTTTCTCCCTTCACAGTAACTACTGTCCCCATCCAGTACAGTTTCGTGTAAACATTACAAAAATCACTTACAACCTACTGTTCCTGGAGTTTGTACTAGATAGCTCTGAATTAAATATTGCACTCGTCAGTGTATTTTTATTTGTGCAACAAGTGAAAAGGCATAATAAAAAATGAAAAAAATTTCGCTCCCTACCAAAGTGAAGTTGGCACGCAGTCCGCCATTTATGTTTGTTGTGAAGTACTCGTATTTAAAGATGAATTATAATTATGAATTTGGTAAAAAAATAACCAAAAAAAAACCAAAATGATAAGCAGTCATAGCATTGCGGTACCCTAAAATCAAGTATGTCTCGTAAATGTTGTGTCTAGTAAGTTACTCTCCTAACTTTCTTTTTTAATGAGAGATATTAACCAGAATTCTTAGTAGCACACTAATATGATGGATGAGCAAATCCTTAAAGGTGACTGCTGAATTTCGTTGGAATTATTGCTGTTTCGCAACCAGAATAAAATTAGATATCTTATTTATTTAACGATGCTTTATTCATTAGAATGATCTGACGCGACTAGCCCTAAATAGCAAAAAGCAATCAAATTACTTTTATACTAAGGGCCGTATTTTAGAACGTTACTCAATACTCAAGAAACACTTGAGAGTAGTATTTCTAAGGCAAAACTAGCCTCAAGCGTTTCTTAAGTATTGAGTAACGTTCTAAAATACGGCCCTAAGAATCCTGCATCGAGCTGTACACGCGGAAAAGAAATTTACTAAAGGAATCGCTCGCCGCTAACCAGTGTTCTGTTAATCTGCGTGAAGCATCTTTCAATATGGCTGGTCCTCAAATGACTGCTTTCTGGCATTTCTATTTACGAGCATTTCCGTATTTCGTGGTTGGTAATCAATAGCATCGCAGTCGTTAAAGTTGAAGGCCTTATGGGTGGCTTGAAAAATTTCAACAGCAGGTCGCCACAAATTATGCCTGTCCATTTCAACACGGCAATAGACTTTCCACCTGGGGACCGAGTCTACTATTGATAAGCCTTCAATCAAGCAAGAATCGCTATTTTTAACTGTCAATATGTTAGTAGACTATCAAAAATGCAACTAACTAGTAGCCATTGGCGCGGTACGTGTTAGTAGAATTCTATGGGTCGGCCTATAGAAATCTATTGGAGTACGATTGTAATAGTAGACTACGAAAAAATGCCAAAATTGTACCGGTGGCTTTCTATTGCGACTCTTTCTAGTGCGACGATTTCGATTCTATTTCGACACGATTGAAATAGCAGACTCGGCCCCCGGTTTGTTTGTTTTGTATGGGCTGTTTCCGCCGCTTGATTGGGCCATTGTACGTGATCTCTTTTCATCTCTTCACTCCAACGCTTACCACCTGTTACGAGGGACAAAATCACATACGATAAAATATCGACGTATAAATAAGCTGCTGCATATTCCTTCGGTAATAAAGGTGTAACTGACTGCCTCTGTGGCGCGGTGGGAGTGCATCCGACTGCTACGCAAGAGGTCGTGGGTTCGATTCCCACCCAGGATAAAACTTTGTGTGATGAGCATGATGGTTTATTCTGTGTCTGGGTGTTATTTATCTATAATATGTATGTATTTAGAAATATATAAGTACGTTTATCAGTTATCTAGATCCCATAACACAAGCTAATATTAGCTTACTTTGGGCTAGATGGCGCTGTGTGAAAAGTGTCCCACAATATGTCCCACAATATAAAAACTGATAAATAAAGAAAGGTACTCGTATACACAACAGCCCAATAACAAACGTTGCGTGGCCGCCGCTTGCAACGCTTGCTGGGCCTGATCACCTTGACTGGAAGAGCTTCCCTTTAGGTTCGAGGGACATCTCACCCTGTTCCACCAAGCAACCTGTTCCTAAAGAAACAAGCTTTAGGAACCTCTATTTGATCTCACTTTATACGGTGCTGCTAATACTGGTTACCTACCTATATTTATATAGTTCAACAAAATTTTAATCTAATTGTACTACATAAACTAATAAAAGTAAACTTAATTTATATGAAAAAAGAACAAGTAATAAAAATAGTAAGTAATAACAACAAAACAACTAATAAAAGATGAATAAAAACAACAATTACAAGAGACAGAATTCATAGTGTAGTCGGGGATCGAATCGATAACGTCGACACAAGCAATGTTATTTGACGATATTATTTACTGAGCGAGCCTTTCTTGGAGCACCGATAAGAGGCATCACCCGGAAGCGCTGGGGTATTATCCGGATAATCCAGACAAGTTGCCTGACAGGCACTGACACTTCGATTTCTTTGAACGCTGCAGCTGTCACCAAGATTATATCAAACACTATTTTTAACGATGATCGAAAGCGTTTGATTATCAGACGTGCAGTATGGGCTTTTGTGCATGGGAAATATAGTCGTCTAGGCTTAGAACATAGGCTACTATTTATCCCGGGAACAACTTCCTGTGGGATAACTTCACCACGCGGACGTAGTCGCGAGTATACTAATATATGCGAGTATTTACACTAGTTGAACTAGCGTGGTGAAGTTTTCCCGTTCTCGTTTCCCACAGGAACTTGTTCCCGGGATAAAAAGTGGCCTATATGTTATTCTGATATGTAAACTATATTATTGTAAAGTTTCATCAAAATCCATTCAGTAGATTTTGCGTGAAAGAGTAACAAATATCCATGCTTAAAAACTTTCGCGTTTATAATATTAGTAGGAAATAACACCTAAACTCTGAAACAAATATTTGCGGATCTCACAGATATATGTTCCGACCCGGGAATCGAACCCCAAGACCTCAGCACAGCAGTCGCGTACACTTATCACCACGCCACCAAGGCAGTAAAATTATTTTTTTACAAAATAGGTAAATATAATCTTATATATATGAGAGAGAATAGTCGCCCTATAAATAGAGGTAGTATGCCTCATCTAGTAATAAAGACTGCGAAGGACCGGGAAACGACCCATTAATCAAAAGCTATATTTCGCTGTGAGACCACATTGCTAAACAAATAAAGGACAATTTAGGAAAACGCATTCTATCTCGTAATAGAGACGTAAATGTAACATGAAAAGTGTACACATAAAATTCCCATTCGCTAAACAGTTGCCACAGAACCTATAACCGCTGTAATTTACGAGGTACAAAAATAGCTAACCGTGGGGAATTGGTGTTTAGTGCTTCGCACATGCCTGGAAAACCACAGAATTTTTAGACGATTTCAAATTGATAAATCAACGAAACATGTTAATTAATAAAAAAATGACGTAAAACAATTACTTTGGAAACAAATGTCTGGCCATGTCAGCCCCGTCGGGTCCCGGTAAGAGGGGAAGACCCAAGAAGTGCTGGCTTGACGTCGTAAGGGATGAAATGCGTGCCAATGGCTTCACTACAGGGGATGCCGACGACCGTGCGAAGTGGACGAGAAAATGTAGGAAAGCGGACCCCGAGCGTCGCGAGACGCAACTGGGACAGACGCTCGAATGATAATTACTTAAAAAGACAGAAACATATATCACATACTATGTTTAGGATGACTGCCATAGATACTTCGGAGATGATACGTATGTCAAGTTATATTAACTCGACATTTGTTCACTTTTGTACTATCGGTAGACGAAAGGCGAAGTGGCCAAACCTTGAAATGGAAATTATAAGACGTAGTCCATCTAGACGTAAATAGGGTGTTAACGACTTTAAGATCACAATTTCTTTATGAACGAATTCAAATCTATCAAGTCATATAATTACATTGTTATTTCAACAACACAAACTGAATCCTCTCATTCTGTTATCATCAAATTTCTGAATTGTCTCCACTAGCCTCTAAATTACAAGTAAACTTTAGAGATAAATATTTAGTTAGGCGAATACTTATCGACTAAAATATTAAGTTCGACCAATACGATTTGGTACAAATCAAAGCGCCATGACGCCTCTGGCACATGGTAGACGAATAATCATCCAATTACTCAGATAAACGTTCATTTTCAATTATTAGTAGCAATCAGTGTTAATTTTAAATGAAACGATTTCAATTACTTCAGTATGAAGTCCTGAATACTTGCTTAATGGGGGTCAGCAAATGTCTCGCACTATGGAAGTAAACTTTTAAGAAGTGCTCAAATCGATATGTCCTTGGTAAGAAATTAGCTTTCCATTTGTCACTGTCACACGGAAATATCGAACGACACATAACTCGTGACGTACATTATTCACTTTTATGATTACTGCTTTCATTTTAATTACATTAAGTGTTGATTTATTATATTTACAATAGTATTTACATTATTAAGTTAACAGTTCACGAATAATTATATTGGTCCCTTGGTAAAATATTAAATAGGTAGATCAAGATAATATTAAATGACCCGACGACCTTCGTACTCCCCCAGGACCAATGTTCAATAACGTATCGCCTAGTTTGATGCACGGTAACAACAGCTGTTATGGGGAAATATAATTGTTGTTTTTACTATTTACTTTGCATATTTTCAAAATTTCTCACCTTTTAAACTGAATATTAACAAAAATTTGAAAACTGGTATCTGCTAAATTGGTCCAAAAATTTAACGAAATTAAATACTTCTAATACGATTATCATCACCAATACGGGAATTTCGAAGGCACCCGAACCCTTTATATCTATTACTAGATGACCCCCAGGGGCTACGCCCGTGACATGCCACTCCGTGGCTCCCATTTTTTTTCACGTGGGATCTTAGTAGATTATTAATTTTACAATAATATATATGTTTGCCCGATTGTTGACATTTATAATTACTGCTCCGCTCTCCTGGGTAGTAGCGTGATAATATATCCTATAGGTGACATGGCATATAACCGTCTTCGGTAACTGGGCTATCCAAAACACAAAAACAATTCAATTCGAATCAGTAGTTACTAATAAAATTAGCGCGCTTAAAACTAAACAAACAAACTCTTTATCTTTATATA
Source organism: Thumatha senex (assembly GCA_948477245.1). NCBI lineage: Eukaryota > Metazoa > Arthropoda > Insecta > Lepidoptera > Erebidae > Thumatha > Thumatha senex. The sequence goes on from OX419726.1 coordinate 23,366,847, forward strand.
ATAGTATTGATTTATATTAAACTTAACGTCTTTTGCATTAGTACGATTTGCCAGTAACCATGGAAGTAAACAAGTTACAACCTTTTTAAAAAGTACACCGATTACGTCCCATGCACATAACGCATACCTGTCGATTGAGTAGTACAAAAATACATCGTCGGGGCGTTCACTGAGTATTTATGGACAACGCTTCCTACACTCGTCAATATTGCCACCGAGACAATGATAGATTTCAGCTTCGTCCATACAAAATATTCCAATGTATTTTGACAAAAAATGTTGCTGTAACAATATTCTATACACTACCGTATTGAATGAATCAGAAATAGCAAAATAGCTATCAGAAATAGTTAGCAGAAAAAGTTTGAATCATGCTGGGGGCAAAGGAGCTGGAGATGTTAGACAAAGTTACCTCGCCATGATAATGGGGGTGAACTTGTGAAATTGACCGTAAGGGTTATAAAGAAAGACGGAAGTTTCTCCCAACTCTAAACAAAACACAAAACGCAATTGGAACACAACTGAGATTACATTAGTAAAACGAACCACATATTTAGCCCAGAGCTATATAAAGCTGACGCCACTCAAATACCCAGCTATTAACCGATCATTAGGTGGGGTGATAAAATCTTTCTATACGTGATGTGTTCACTAAGACTCAGGATTTATTGGAGGCATTAGTTCCGGGCGTCATACGATTAAGTAACGTATCGACATCAATGACTCATGACTGAGAATTGCTTTCATGTGTTTGTACTTAATGAATCTTATTGAAGCTTTACGTTAATATCTTCTAATTAACACGAATTCGTAGATTCTGGTGTATTTGAAGACAATTAATCTGATCAAAATGTTCGTTCAATTTTCAATACTATCTACAAAAACCTTATAGTATTATGATAAATAGCTGTATACAATAATGTTTAATTAATTATCTTCTAACAATAGAATGATTTCATTTCTACAACAACAGGTCTTGTATCCGTATAATGGTTTAATTTAGACTTTAATGTATGGCCAGCGATGAGGTACAAAAATGAGACATAATAAAGTTAAATGTATTTATTCTAATGATAGCTAGTCACGCGATGCGTTCCCACATAAACATTAACATATAGCTTTTTACTTATTAACCACCTTACACAATGTAATGATTGCCTGCTAATTACTGAGAATGAAGACACATACCAAATGAAATATATCAGGACGACCATAGTGCGAGAAATGTGACAGGTAACCGTTTTATTCACGCAGAGCGCGTAGGCATGTCGAGATGACCGTAAACCGTAACCGGGTTTTTTGACATCCTCGATTCAATGTGTTAACTTGTCAAAATAAAGGAGATACGAAAAAAATATAACGTTGTGTTAGATGTTGCGGGTTGAATTTTGATCGGCCGGGTTTGCCACGGCGACGCGGTAATGCTGAACATAAAAGTGAATACCTGCTACTCTGTGTATTGCATTTTCAATGCGTTCCCAGAACTGAACGATCTAGTCGTAGACAATACTACCTAGTATAATGAGGTTCGTATACACAAATAATGTATTTAAACTTTTATTAATTCAAAGTGCTGTACATTTTACTTGGTAAACATAAATTTATTCATAGTGCTCGCTCGTACGTTCACAGTGCCTATTTACTTTATTTAAACTCTCACTTAATCTTGAAGGAAAAGAAAATTATCCTCAAAACAAAATCCCTTTGGTTGTTTGTAAATTTTTAATTTTCTGCTTGTTGGGTTAGCATTCGCAGCAACTGTTTACAGTACAAAATCTTATTAAAGAGAGAAATAAGGTTGTCACGATCAAGAACCCTTTTTTAATTTTTACCAGAGCGAAAGCTTTCACATTTCTTTTAAGTATAAAAGCATTATTTTTTTTAAGAGGTGTTAAATAAGTTTTATATAGAAGTTAGCATCAGAGAACGTGCCATGTAACCAAATACGTGAGCTATACGAAATTAAAAAAAACTCTTCATCCTTTTGTCAGTTTGTTTATTAGCAAGCTTGCACGGTTGCTTATCAAGAAGCGCTTCCTCATGTCTCATACAGCACATCTGCACAACATTGCGCTAGCAAAACCTGTACGATAGAGGTTTCCTCTCAAAATGTTGTCGGAGTAAAATACAGAGCTTATTTAGTCAGTCTGGATTGGTTGACAGCGCTAAATGAGTATCTGACATGAGTTCGTACGAAGTAGCGCTGTCTGTTCTAAACAGTATCTCAACTGAATTTCTAATTCACTTTTAATACAATTACACTCTATTCTATGGATCTCTTTATTCGACGATCGGACCACAGTAACACTTGGTGACAGTTTAATGTACTATATATAAATATAATATATCACTAGATATAAATCTTACTTATAACGTCAAGACAAAGTTAAAAAAGCTAGGTATTTTTATATAAGATTGTTATAGTTGGTGTGAGATTTTATCAAAGTAAAGATTAGGTATGAATGTAACATTTAACAATTAATAAGTTTCGGACCAGTTCAGGTACTGCAATGGTTTGAGCATACAATGACACCCATCAAGAGTTCGAGCACAAAGAATATATCGTACCACACACATGGAAACATTTTATGGGTTTATGTCAAGTCTGAAAAATTACGCTTTATCAAATCGAATCAAACCTGTACACAGACAAATCGAGACTTGAAAATGATTCCGATTCGAGGTAGATATTATTCTAAAACTACAGCCTAGCAAATGCAGACTGACAGCATAAATTAGAATTAATCAGGAACAACGTCACTTAGAACTTCTGACGTCGAAAATTTATCTTAATTGACTTACACCCGCATGTCTACGTAAAGGTATAAATAAGTAAATCTATTAAATTTGCATGGATCGATAGGGATTTAGCATTCGCTCCACCCACTGCTAGCACATGTGTGATTACGGCCGCTTGTTCACCGCCGGAAGTAGCACGCGTGACGTCTCCTCGTGTCTGAATGTGCTTTAAGACGTGACTTGTAGCCCCAATGAGGTATCAAAAGATTTCTAGTGTCTTAAACAACGAGACTTCTTGGGAATACATGTAACCGTAGGTGGTCAATATGCTAAGAGCCTTGTGCATCTAAATATGTAAATTTTAATGGTGTTTGAACATAGAATATTATCAGCATATTTAATATTATTACACGGTAGTATTTTTTTTAAATTTATAGATATACTAGCGACCCGCCCAAGTTTTGTACAGTTTCAGTTTAAGCAATTCGTCAAAAATAAAACGGTTATGGGTGAGTTAGAAGGGAAATATAAATAAACTGTCAATAAGTTCGTTCTAACTCCCTCCAATTTATTTTCTGATTAATTTTGATGCGGGTTTCAAGATACTAAAATATTTAAGATAGAACTCGAGCTTAGTGTAACATTTCACATCTTTGTCACTGCTGCAGATCCTAGTATACAGGAATCACAGTAATGGGAAGCCCATAAAAACCGTGACATCGCAACAGCCATTTAGCTGACAATTAAAAAAATATAATGATGACCACAGGTTGCTCAAGAAAGGTAAGGTCAAAAATTCTCGGATACCCAAACGTGCATGTACGAAACGAATAATAAAGCTGCAGAAAACGATAGAAGAATGGATCGCGAAGCCTAGCGGTCTGTCCTCTATGACTATCCCTGACGGAATAGTCAGAGAGGCAATAATGATAAGTCTGTAAATTTTATTCGACGATATTATGTCAATAACGTAATTTATTAAGACACTGATAATATCCATGGGAAAGTAAGATATCTAATAATTAAAAAGAAGCTTATAATAAAATCACGTTGAGAACAGCGGATGACATAAATCTTACCTACACTCAAGAACATAACCTGCGCATTGCAATGGCTTCGTATAATTACTGAATCGAAGCAGCAAGGCAGCTGTATAAATTATAATATCATGAATATATGTACGAGTATTAGTTTTATAATATTTATGCCTCTGTGGCGTGTAATAATTTAAACGTCTTATGTAGACTAACGATTGAAGATATACGTATGAATATCAAGAGATTGATATAAAAAAGCGCTCGTGACCCCGCTAACGTAGTGTGCTGTAAAAGATCACTGCGTTAAGCAACTTTCGCTATAGCTGGTCCTTGGGATGAACCACTTTGTGGCATTTACATTTGCGAGCGTTTTCGTGCTTCGAAAGGCACGTTAAGCCGTTGGTCCCGGTTACCAGTAAAATGGCAGTCGTTAAGCCAAGATGAAGGACTTATAATCCTTATAATCTAGTTGAAAAATTTGAACAGGTCGCCACATCCTGCGCTTGTCTATTGAAATACGGCAATGGGCTCACCACCTGTTAGGTGGGACAAAAGTGCATACGGTGAAATGTGAGCGTATAGTATGACTCTGCCTACCCCTTCGGAAATAAAGGCGTGACAATATGTATGTATGATATTAAAGGAGCTCCGTATCGAGGGAATAAATATCAAAAGTTTAGGCAGCTAATTTAATCATGCCGCTTTCAGCATCAGTTTACCATTAGTGGCTTTGCAGAAACCTAAAAACATATCCGATTAAGTCTAGTCTAGTCTTGAGCCATTCGTAGGACTTCGATCCTCAAGTCGCATCAACCAAACACAGACATCGATAAAGCATATGTAGTGTGGGAGGGTTGGTTGTGTTGCACATGATTAGATGATTTGATACAATTACCATAAGAAATTAATTTAATAGTCGCCACGTTGACTTACTGTCATAGAATTGCCGGCCGCCTCTTATAAGAAACCAAATTGAACAAGAGTCGATTGTGGAGGTTTAGTCCTTGTTAATTGTACAAATGCTAAAAATTAGCAACTGATACGTCTCGGCAATAGAGGCCACTTATTTAGTAGGGATTAATAATTGACTAGTAAAATGTGGGCGTATAATTTGCTTCTGCCTACCCCTTCAGGGCTAAACCTCCACAAAAACGAAAAAAAAAGGGCGAAATGACTGTTTCCCCCTTTTTTTTAAACTAGAATATTCTTTGTTCAACAAAGTAAAAATTTTCTCCAGTTTCCGTGTTTACGCTCATTAAGCAAATAGTAGTGGGTTGTCATTGATTAGTGACAACCGTGACAACATAGACTGACTTCGATCCAATGCCGTAAAGTATTATTTTACGATCGAATGTTAAACTAACATCCATGAGAGATTGTATCGTTGTTTCATTAGTCTGCTAATTGGATTATTTTATCTGATTATATCTATCACCATATCTCATTGGTAGTAAGGTAACGGTCAAAACAGTGACCACTTTTGAAAATAGAACATTAGAATTTTAAAATAAATATTATGAAATGAGGTGTGTTCCATTACGGGTGGTTTTTATGAGAGACCCAAAAGGCATCTGAGTAGGTGCCGCTGCCGAATGAATAATCTCTTATCGGGGGACTAATAAAAATAATAAACATATACAGGGGTCGATTCTACAACTTTTAATCCGGGTGACGAATATTAGGACATCAGTGGGTTCGGACCCATATTATAATATGACACGAATAAAAAAATAATAAGTGAAACCTGAGTATGTTAGAAGATGCATTAAAGCAAATTGAACGACGTTACGCCCCGCACAATTTTCGAAGTGGCTGATCGCATGGAAGTAATAGGCAGTATGGTAGGTTTGAATAACAGTGTCAGCAATAAACTGAAAAAGGGCGTGCCCCATTAGTTTGGACGTGTTCGACGAATTATGGTTGTCTGTGATTGTGTACCTACCTACTATATATTTGTTTTTAAAGTGTAAAATGATGTGATTTGAAAATAAACACAGACTTTATTTCTTTTAAATCTTACCGGATAAATCATAATTTTAAACCCAACCAGCGACATCGATATATTTATTAAACAGACTTAATTCATGCTTAAACATACTTTGGGGAAAACAAAAGCCTGTTTGTAGTTGTTTTTCAACAAATAAATGCTTACGAATAACTTCCCGAAACGAGTGCAAATATTTTGACGTTTTGTTTGTCGAGAACGTTTTGTATGTTTAGATAATTATTAACATATTTCCAAAATGGCTTCATATTTCTATATTGGCTTCACCAGCGTGTAAGAAGTCTCACACCAGAGTCTCTAGCGAGAAGATCTTTGGGGCCTATAGCCACTTGAAACTATGTCGTAAAAAAAAGTCACAGCTGCCTAAGCTCTACCAGTCAAAACAAACCTAAGATGTTTTGTCTGTTTGTTATGTCTGGGCTGTTTCCGCACTTAGCCACTTGATTGGCCATTGTACGTATTTTCCCTTTATGCTTTCACCCCAACCAGCCAAGTTCTTCCCAGAAGGTCAGCAGATTTTTTAGGCCCTTGCACGCTTCTGGAAGGGATTGCGGGGACTGGAGGTTGCGTGCCCGGTCGTCTGCCACACTCCTGCACTCTACGAGCACGTGCTGCGGCGTTTCGAACCTAAGATGTATTATTAAAGAAGATAACCAAAAAAGAACAAGCCCGTTTCGTACAAAGTGCGTCATGGTTTAAAAAAAAGCTCGTACCTATATAGTACGGCGTGTAATGAGCTTTCAGCAAGTGTTTACCGAATCATACTTTGCTCACACCGTCCAGTGAGCGTAAAAATAACTGATTTCTTCGCTCACTGATTATATTAGTAAAAATATCTTCGAAATTTATTAGATTTTATAATAAGCCGTGGGAAAGCAATGTTTGTGTGACATCTCCCAGATGCGCGATACAGCATCTGGTATACAGAAGAACTTAATTTTTAACTAGGGACCGGTTAGAGCTGTCATCATGAGTATTCCACGTATATCAATGCTAATGGGAATCGTAACGATATCTCGGGTTCCATTTCGATTGCATTTATGGCGTGTTTACACGACATTTTATAGAAGTCGTTGGACGGGCTGTAGGCGGGGTACGGTAGACCTATCCTTGATGTTTAAATTCTGCGGAATAATTTAATTTTGTTTTATTTTTTTTTACATTTTGATATCCTTTTTTCACGCCGTAAACGAAGGACTTTATTAATTCTAGAGGTTTTAATAAACTGGTTTTTTACGAGTTAATCTTGTCTTTTTATCTGAAATTTACAGGCTTATGTGGAATTTATAAAAGTTGGTATGCCATTTCTAAAAAGCTACGTAAATAAGTTAGACGTCTAATCAAAAATAGAGTTTATTTGTTCTTCTTTTGCGTTCTAAGAATGCAATTGATTGATATAGTTTTCAGTATACACTAATAGGAATAGTTTTAAGCTTGTACAGTAATAGGCTACTTTACATACCGTTAAAACATCTAATTCCCGTGAGAAAAATGTTTGTGCGATAGAATAATACCACGCAGGCGGCACTGCGGGCGTTCTGTAGTCTATAAATAATATAAAACTGCTGTTCCTTTATAGTGACACAGCGCGCCTGGATGGTAAGGAATTAAACCCGAAGACTCTACACAGTCACCATGTTGTGTACTGTAACTATAATACCACGGAGATTTTCATTCAGATAGGTAAAGTGATCACGCTTGGCGGACCGAGGCCCAACGGTTGATGTTGGGCTGCTGTGTCTATTACCAAAAAAAAAATTTGTGAAAAGGGTAATAACTTCGTTAAAGACTATTTGCAGGACAGGGACGCCTGGAAATGATCTGCTGGCAAAGTGAAATAATATTAAATTCTAAATAGGCCTTTAAAAAAAAAGCCTTCCTATGTTTCTTGCCGGTTCTTCTCAGGTGGGCCGCGTTCCGAACCGGTGGTCACTTTAAATATTTTAAATAGTGTATGACGTTTTGTAAACGCCGTTAAAATGGTCTATGCAAAATAAAGATATTTTATTTTAATTTTGTAATTTTTTTCTTCAGCGCGAGAACTCTTATAGCGCGATGAAGGATTCTTAGTATCGGTGTAAACTGGCAACACAGCTAATAGGTTCGATAGCTCTTAGCCACGTGGCGCTGGTCATCATACACCATTGATACCAACCAGATTTCATGAATTTCAGGTTACCGCAATAATTACTTACTGCATCAATACCTAAACTATTACAAATGGCACACAAAAAGTATGACGAATGGAAAATAACAATAATATGATATAAGGCACTATAAAAGCTTATGTATAAAGCAATAAATAGAATTGCTTTGCATCCTGTTTCCGAAATTGTTTCTTACAAGCCCTGGTACATTTATTTTGTACGCCACGTGTGATTGATCGTGGCCACTATACAGACATACGACAGTATTTCAACTTACAGTTAGAGTAATATTACAACAAGACATTGGAATATTGGATACTTGTTTTACATAATGTCCTTTGTATATGGATGTGATCAGAGTGCTCGTAGCCCCGCTAACGCAGTGGTATTTAAACGATTACTAATGTTAAGCATCTTTCGCTATGGCCGGTCCTCGGATCGGTGATCATTCGTGGCATATCTATTCGCGAGCTTTTCTGTGCTTTAGAAGGTATTATAAGTCTTTGGTCCCGGTTGCTTTTAACATGGTAGTCGTTAAGTCAAGATGAAGGCCCTATAGGGCATTTTGCACAAAAATCAACAACAGGTCACCACACATCCAGCGCCTGTCCATTTTAACAAATGATAAGTATATATATATATATATATATATATATATAAATGTTTTATTGTTATGTAGTATCTCACAAGTCTTAAACAGTTTATGAAACTGGATATTACGGCGCAAGATGATCTCATTACTTCTCCCCATCGTAAATGCTGATTGATATTGATTGAATTAAATCATTGAAAATTAACTAAACAATACACTGTTTTTGCTGTTTACAATTTAATACCGTATTTTGAATGCATTTAAACTTGCAATTTAAGTTCCTTTGCCATATCATTGAGAAAAAGAAAATTAAAGTAGCTTTTTTTTAAGTATTAAAATTTAAATCATAATTTCAAAGTTGTTCTTCTAATAAAATGTCTGCATCGAATTAAAACAAAATAGTTTTTTTTTTAATCTAAATAGTGTTATTCCATCTCGCATGTAGATATGTGTAATACTATTCCATCTATCTCATTTACTTATCTGAGCGTAAAGTCACAGTACAGTACAGTATATACAGTACATATATTTAGTCACAGTAAATATACTTATAAGTCCTGGTTGTATCTGAGATATCTCATTATTATTAGAGCACAGCGCGATATCCGCTTTAATTACTTCTACATGAATAGTAGTGATTTGATTATTTTTCAACATTGTTAGAAGCGACTGCCGCACCTGAGTTCTGTCCGTTAGTCAGCTGGAGTTCCATTTGGTGAAGTGTTTGGCTAGGGCTCCGTAGATCTTATTGGGATGTTTCATAAATCTTGAAACCCTTATCCAATTACCTCTATAACAAAATTCGTCTACAACTGTGTTGCTATTTAGGCATATAAACGTAAAGAACAAATAAAACACACACACACACACACACACACACACACACACACACACACACACAGACAGACAGACAAAGACCTGTGTCTGCAGACACAGACACACACACACACACACACTTTAATTTTTACAACAGTAGAATATTAATAACGATTATAAACAAAGTTGGAAGCTATTTCAACCGCAACATCTCACTTATGTTCAATAAACTATAATAAAATTTCACAAAGGCTGTAATCGTATTTTATTCAAACTACACGTCTTTTGTGTTCAACATCTGCAATTCACACCTAGCAGAACGCTTCGTATTGGCATTTTTCCAATGCTTCCGTTGAAAACCGCACCTAGTGTAGCAAGTGGAGAGGAAAGCCAGATGGCGGACATTATACGCTTTCATAAAATAAATAGATGTCCATTAAAATCTCATCACGCATTTCTTCTAAACAATGATGAAATAAATATGGTAATGACACAAATGATAAAAACTAAACAATAGAAAATTTGAACAAATGCAAGAGTTGGAAGTATGGTGTTTTATCTTCGCCTGTCCTTTGGACGAATGAAATTACAAAAATAACGAACCATCCACTTAAAAAGTGTGTGTAAGCGTTAGAAGGTATACTTCTTTGGCGTAACAAAATATATTCTTTTAATGTTATATTTCGCCTTATCCTAGGTTTGTAGAAAAAACTATACGCGTAGCTAACTTCAGTGTGTTTAAAAACTACTTTGTATGTAGTTATAAATTGTCATGGAAACACTTATCAGCTAACTACAGGCTGTCGGGTTTTCGTGACAGTATGCGCGCCTTTTTTTCCAAAAATAAAAAGATTTTAAAGTTATTTTTTTAAACGACTTAATAAAGGAGGTCCTAAATTCCGATGTATTTTTGTGTAAATTATCGCGAATTCTCATATTTCGCACGATTTCCGGACCTATGACGTCTATCAACTAATTTCTAAGGTTATTTTTGTTCGATATTATTTTTCATGCGATTCGTTGACAAGTTTGAAGGAAACTATTGACGTTAGAAGTTAATAAACTCAAAGTTAACTAACTATCTTCACGCTGACTGACGGGGCAAAAATTAATTCAAAGATAGTAAAAACATTCATGAAAAATTATTAGTTATCAGGTATTCACATATTAAGATAATTGAAACCTTACTATTGTAAATGGAACTACGTCACACCTTCCCCACAATTAGGAAAAGGCAACATGGGCCGGGAAGGCAGACAACCGTGGAGCGTCAGTCAGGGTGATGACGTGAAGAGGAACTCACGATCATTCAATACCGAACAACATCGCACTTTTCCCTCTTAATTCCAAACTTCAATAAGAACCTGATCCCTCAAAGTCATCTGAACAGATTTGTCTCTAATTTGGCACATAGCCTTTATTTCTCAAGTATCCACTGAGAAAGGAATTTTGGAAATCATGAAGGAAGTCATGAGGCTTAAGTAAGTTATATTTATAACTAGCTGACCTGCCCGGCTTCGTCCGGGACATACTTCCAACCCCGTGGCACCCATTTTATCCCGTCGCTTATTACTTTTCTAAAAATGTATGAGAGTTTCCCCGATTTGTTGATATTTATGATTACTGCTCCGCTCTCCTGTGTAGTAGCGTGATTGTATACAGCTAAGAACCTTCCTCAATAAATGGGCTATCCAATACAAAAATAATTTTTCAAATCGGTCAAGCCGTTTTCATGCTATGTCGTGACAACGGAAAACGGGTTTCATTTATATATATATAGATAAGACTAGCTGACCTGCCCGGCTTCGTCCGTGCCATACTTCCAACCCCGGGGCACCCCTTTAATCCCGTAGCTTATTACTTTTCCAAAAATGTATGAAAGATTCCCCGATTTGTTGACATTTATGATTACTGCTCCGCTCTCATGTGTAGTGGCGTGATAATATATAGCTAAGAACCTTCCTCAATAAATAGGCTATCCAATGCAAAAATAATTTTTCAAATCGGTCCAGCCGTTCACGCGTGATGTCGTGACAACGGAAAACGGGTTTCATTATTATATTATTATTATATTGTTATATTGTTGGGACAACTCACACAACGCCATCTGATTCCACACTAAGCAGAGCTTGTACTATGGTAACCAGATAACTGATAAACATAATTATATATTTCTAAATACATACATATTATAGATAAATAACACCCAGATACAGTATAAACCATCATGCTCTTCACACAAAGTTTTATCCTGGGTGGGAATCGAACCCACGACCTCTTGCGTAGCAGTCGGATGCACTCCCACCGCGCCACAGAGGCAGTCAATATATATAGAAGATATAGCAATAATTTCATTCAAACGCTCAGCTATGAGCAATTATTGATAATGAAATAATTAATCAAGTGTTGATTTATTGTTCTTATCATTGCACTAGATGTAAGTACTTCCGTTATGTGAGTACCATCGACCACTCATCTAATAGACATCTATTGTTATTTACGAAATAAATTTGATAGCAACTAGACCCCGGGGTCATAATTGCGAGGTCTCACCCGAGACTCCCTGCCATATGCAAATGGAAGGATACCATATTGATTTAGTCGGTAGGGGTCAGACATAGCATTTATGAGAATTTTCACACAAAAAAGAAAAAAAGGCATAAGCACGGTAGCACAAAATATAACAAAGTTATTTCCATTAATGACTACACACATTTTATCGAGAGGAATTCTTGGCCTCGTATCGATTAAAACCGGGACCGTGTGGTTACCTATCCATCTAGCACCTGGCACCTCGAGTAACTTCGCAGAAGAATGTAATCCTAGGATTCGAGGTACACTTCGCTGTCACCACGGCTTCAGTTCGGGTGTTATCCAGCTTTTTTGGGGGTTGGTTCGAGTGTTAAACCGCTTCTTGCTACTTGAGGCGTCAGTAAAACTCTCACTTCACGCAACCGTCTTTGGTTTCTGGCTTACACGCTATCGTTGGCTTTCACATGCAAACGCAGATAGTTTAAACAACCATTTGCATTACCAAAAATGTGTCGCCTGCAATGAGGTATCTAATTGGGTATATTAAACCAACTATATTGACACACTCGTACAGCTTACCGATATGTATTTTTCTTATTATAATATGTATTTTATTACTAGTGTCTATAACCATATTTCTTCATGAATTTCTGATATAAGTTGGTCCAATCGATATAGAAGCCATTTCAAAATAATTAATCATAATCTTATACACTTAAACCAAACGGGAAATTAAATGACCTAATGATACATTGTAAATGCATCGATCATACGTCCGTCTAAGATAATTTATGTCATATTTCTATTGCAGAGGACATGCCATGATTAATGGAATTCTGAAATAGATTGAATTTGGTATTTATTAATTATTGTTTGATTTGAATTTAATATTGTAAAACTGAAAGGTCTCTTAAGTACTTTAAATCTAGTATACAGATAGCTAACACCCCGGGGATTAACACACTTATATCAGGAAGAAGTTCCTGTTAGAAACGGGTACAAGAAAAGTACACCACATGGCCAAAACTGCGAACTGCACCGTGATATTCTTCGAACACTGTTACGTCTTTCCATCAGGTGGACCGTATGCTTGTCTGCCACATCTACTTAGTGGTACATATAAAAACACCTCCTTAAATAATATTCAATATTTTTTTTTTTCCAAAATGGATTCGTACATACATATACATGCCTACAATAGTGACAGATTCTGTAGACTTTAATCGTATACACATGCAATCAATTGCAAGCGTATCGCATTCATGTTAAATTAATCAAGCCGACTGTTTCAATCTAGGTATTTGTTATCTTCAGTTGAGCGAAGCCGGCCTCGACGGCACCCCTCCGGATAACGCCTGACCTCCCCGATCTATATTTGCTGACACCGAGCCAATACTCTGCCACAATAGACGTATTACATGAATCTATTGAAACAACGCTTGAATTTTTACAATTTCCTAACATTCTATTTTTTTATACCGCTGAGGAGGCAGATAAGCATATGGCCCTGGCCCTGGACCTGGATGGAAAGTGGTCACCTTAAACTATGGACGTTTGCAACGCCAGAAGTGCAGGACTCGCGTTGCCGACTTTTAGAAGGTTTTTAAAAAATCTTTTAAATCCATTTTTGAAGAACCCCATACTGTAGACGTTCGAGAGGGAAAACCCACGCAGGGAGTTCATTCAATAACCTAAGCGTACTGCGTAAATAAAGTACAAGTATGTACAAGCGTACACAAAGCCTCTACCGTACCAAACAGTCTGTGATCGCAAAGTGTGAGTGTGAACACCCTGTCTATGGTGAGCGTGCGATGATAGAATACCTTCTATCATCCGTGGGCATCATATCAAATAATTCCTCAGAGCACAGACCTTTGTACAGGCGATAGAACACACATAAGGAGGCGAAGTCTCTCCTACCACGAAGAAGCTTAACACCGCTTGCTAGTAGAGGATCGTTGGCAATCCTCATAGCACGCCCTTTTACCGAGTCAAAAGTCGAAGCTGGATCCTTCTCCATAAATATTGAAACTACAATAGTACTACTATACTACTAGTTACTTAGTATTTTCCTTTATGCAAACAAACCTCTCTTCTAATGTATCGGATTACTTTTATAGGTATTAATGTGTAAAAATCCTTACGGACTTAAACCAATTTAAAACCACACGGTTTCTACCTATCATTCACCGGGTGAATCAGGTAATATCTGGGAAGAATGTTCTAGGGTTCCCGACAGTAATAGATAAACTTAAGACTTCATTATCTCAGCCGATTGACGATGTCTACTAGACCCAAGGGTCAAAAACTCATTTTGATAGTAATTTTTGGTGCTATTATAACACCAAGCTGGACAAACTTGTTGGTAGTATTTTATTCCGAGTTTCCTTCTAGGGTACTTTTGCGAAAGTGTTACCTTACTCGTCTTTTATGACTCCCGCGGGATGAATTAAGGTGCTGGGGTTTGTACTCTATTCCGTCGCCACCCTTGTGCAATTAGTTTCATTGTGCTTTTTGTATATTTTCTATAATCGAAATTGATAAGTCGGTATCGCGCGAGAAATCACAGTTGGATACGTATCTTGATTCTGCGATTTAAAATATGACAGAAAATAAAAATTTCGGTTAAATTTCAAGTTTTTTTGAGCATGTTTCTTAGTTTTATAATGAATGGGTAGATGGTCTTTCTTCCTTCATTTTATTTTTCAGACTACGGTGGGCCCTAATATGTTTTATGAAGACAACAAAGAGAAAGTAACAAGTACCTCACTGTGCTGTTCACATTGCAATAGCAAACCGTTATATAACGTTTTTTTTTTTTTCAGCCAAATGTTGCACAATAGATGTAGTGAGTGCTTCATTTATTGAGTGACATTTTGAAATCATTTTCACAAAGTAGCCAGCAAGCAAAAATATTCTGTTTCTAGACCATTTTGCCAAGCTGTACATATTACGTACTAGAGAGGGTATTTTATGGAAAACTGGTTTTTGATCTTCCATTTCTGGAGGGTTTTATCATGCTTGGTACCCTTAAACCTTAAAGGGATTTATCGTCGCAAAGCCAGGATGGTATTGCAGTTGAGTAGTGCAGATAATTCTTGCTCAATGTCTTTTATAATACAAAGCAATGCTTTTTACCCATTATCACGTTATATAGCGGCTTTACTTTTTATACAAATTATGGAAACACAACTTTACTGCAGCCATAAACATGATTATGACTCTAACCTCGTAAACGCAGTTTTACACAGTACTTAAAAAGTGTAAGTAGATGTATTTTACTAAGAGTCTCAGCGGGACTTGAATTAGTCTAGCCATTAAATAAACGTGTGTTCGAGATGTTGATACATAAATGTAATAAAACAAAAAGTTCTTTATACTGTAGCGGTGTGACCTGTACAATAGCTGGCCCACTTAAGTACGGTCCAGCGCTTTCATGACAAAACGAATTTTCCGGACCTGTCGTAATAAGCATCCGCGGGCAAACAAAGACGTTTTCCGTTAGGAGCAGTCGGAAACATTATGAACGAATTATGTATTATTCGATGAAAATTTTAAAAGCATTTTTGTTATAAAAAGAATATTACTTCTTTTATAGACCTTATTAAAATCTTCAGGGATGCCTGTTTATATATAAATTCACTCAATTTGAGTTTATCTACAATGCTATTATTTTAATACTTTTGTTTATCAAATCACAAACGATGAACAATTTATAAGCTCGCCTCGTAAGTTGAAACACGGTTAAGTGGCACTTTTCGGTTCTATTTAATTATATCATTCACATGCTGAATGTTGCTGATAAAACGATAAATGTCTACGAGGGTAGAAAGGGGGCGGTCAAACCAGTGGCAATATTAACGGTACGTGCAAGGAGAGACATTAGTCCTTGCGTCAAGACAGCTCGTTACCGGCCACCTCTCTAGGGACCCCGGGTTGTCCCCTATTTGTCAGACGAACGCTTCACTGTGAATTTTTTATGGACATAACTTATGTCTTGAGGGACTTTCACGGGTTCTGCGGTGTCTGCAAACGTGGGTCGACGTTTTAATCATTGCGGTTTACAATATATGTTATGTTAGGGCTCTTTAGAGAATATATTATGGACGTATCTTTGTTTATACTGGCTGCGTGTTATGGAGAAATTTAGTTCCAATTGTTGTGGTTATCTTCACCAAACTGGCATATTTACTTAACCTTCAATGCATGCCACTGTAGACTCTCCTTACCATTTCTTAACTAAGAACGGCAGGTTGATCCTGTTTGACAGATTTTTATAAAAGAGAACCTGACAGGTCCTAGTTTCCCTAAGGTCTGCAAGTCGTTACAGTCTTCATGATGTATAAACCGTAGCCATAGGCGGCTAGTTGTTTTACACATTCAACACAGCCGATATCCCCAGTATCATAAAACTAACAAACAAACTTTTCATGAATACCTCTTTTCAGTAGAAAAAAAGCACAGCTGTCAGTCGACGCTCGTGCCTGTGCCGGCGCACTTAAATTAAACACGATACTACAAACGATTGCCTTAGACAGTAAACACATACTATAGAAAGGATGACTCCTTAAATCACAGGGCTGCACTGCAACCGAAAATGAATGCACATAATTGTGGCAGACGATCAATAAAACATAACAGTTTTATCACCAAAAAGGTAAAGCTACTAAATACAAGTTTAATTAAATAACACGAAACAAACCCAACAAGTTACATAACGTTTAAATTAATAGAGACACAGTTTCAGATGTAGAAATTTGGAGTGTAATTTCGCGAAACATTAAACTAACGACTTCATATTCACTATCAGTGGACAACCCTATTTGTTAGAGCGCCTTGTCGGTAGCATGTGTTGCCGGACCCGACTCTCCAAACAAAACAATTAAATGTCTACCAGCCGGTGTCTTTTAACACATACCCGATATAAAACTTTAGGTGTATATCAGTACACAATCATTATTCAGATTCAGACGATAAAAGGATTTTATTGAATAACTCGGCTATAACGATACCTTGTTTGAAAAGACATAAACAAGGCAATCATGAAATAAGTCATTTAAAATTCTAAGTTACAAAAAAAATGTCGTTTAAATTACAATCACGACCAGGCGAATAGCCAAATAGGTCTTTTTGGAAGTCAACAGCGTAACAAATTGATTAGGTATTTGAGTCAGCGAAGCGATATATTGAAGTCGACAGATGGTGAATTCGGAGCACGCATCGTTGGGGAGTGACTAGACTAATTAACCGCAAGCATACAGCCTTGTACTATTACCTATTCTGATTCTGTGAACTATAATACTATAACTGAACTATATAAGCGTAATAAACAATAGAAGCGCTCGCGGCCCCGCGGTCTCAGTGTTCTGTAAACGATCACTGAGTTACGCAACTTTCACTATGGCTGGTCCTTGGATGGGTGACCACTTTGTGGCATTTATATTTGCGAGCGTTTCCGTGCTTCGGAAGGCACGTTAAACCGTTGGTCCCGGTTGCTAGTAAAATGGCAGTCGTTAAGCCTGGTTGAAGGCCTTATGGGCGGCTTGAAAACCTTCAACAGCAGGTCGCCACCACCTGCGTCTGTCTATTTAAACACGGCAATGGGCTCACCACCTATTACGTGGGACAGGAATCCACACGGTGAAAAGTGGGCATATAATATGCCTCTGCCACCCCTTCGGGGATAAGGCGTGATGGATATTTATTTATTTTATTTTATAACTGAACTATAATTCCAGATTTATCAATGACACGTAAAGCGTTGTTATCAACATTTCATAAAGTGAAAATGTATTATCTTAGGGCCCTCAACGTGAGAGCCACTGTCAATGGCGTCTGCGACTAAATGTATGCTTAATGACTATATGCTGCCAAATAGGTATACTGTATATTGGCGGGCTCTCCACCATTGCACGTCACCATGATTTTTACCTCAGGCGGGATGCGTCATTTTGGATTGAATAACCGGTAAATTTGGAAAAAGTTTTATCATAAATACCATACACTTTGGAAAATGTCTGGGTCATGTCTTTCAAAATGAAAGTACTGTGTAACTTTTGCTTGTAAAAACGGCATAATTTGGACATAAATTTAAATCACTGTTAACATAAATCGCTCTTGGAATATAAATAGAACACAAAATTAATCGTTTTCCAGTTCCATCCAAGTCTGCATTCTTGTTGAGACATGCATATATTTCAATGTCTGAAAAATTGTCATTCGTCAAGTGGAGGAGTGTTTTAATTAGTGAGAATACAAGTTTTAAGTTGGCCGCTAACTTTGTTACGAACTTGTTCTGTTTTGTTATACACCGATGCTGGAACAGAATGGGTTTGTTTATTTCGTGCACTCGTAGTTAATACTATACTCGAATATAACATACGAACTTCGTATATTGTAAATATTTCCGAGATTTAGTTCCTATGACTGTTTTTATGATATTTTTTTTAAGGTGGGAGATAAGCATACGGTCCACCTGAAGAAAAGTAGTCACCGTAGCCTATGGACATTTGCAACACCAGAGGTGCAGCACTAGCGCTGCCGACCCTTTAAAAACCTTCTAAGACCTCTTTCAATGAACTCCAGTAGACTTTCGGACATTCATTGTTCGTTAATGATGACGAATGGACTCCCACGTTACGTTAAAAATGTTGTAATACTTCACTCTTATACATATTTCTAATAAGGTTGGCACTTTAATTTCTAAATGTACTACGTGCACTTGCCGTCCCCGGTAAGTCTGAATGGAGCGAAGCGTTTTGCCGTCAACATTTCCGAACACGAACTTTCGGTGATTATTCCTTGACGGTAGGTCAGATTTACGATTTTATTTTTCTAAACTATCTTTGGGCTAGATGTCGTATTATAGGTCAATTTTGATCGAAAAGTGTTGAGTGGGAGGAGTTCGAGGACAAAGCGAAAATCCGAATCGGGAAAGAATAAAGCTACGCTCCAATTGTATATTTCAAATGATAATATATAATTCATTAATATTATTTTCAGTCATTCAGTCTACAGGTCGCATTTTTCATCGGATTTGCATGCAACTTGGCATGGACAACCCTTGATGTAGTTGAATGGTCCCGTATTGGTTGGCAAGAGCGCTCAAAACGAAAAAGTAATGTTGATTTTTTTTTAATTGGTGATAAAAAATACTCCGAAGTCTAAGGTTCACAGAACCACTAGTATACTTCAAAATTCTAAAAATATAACTAAGAAGAATAAATTATCGCAATAGCTATCAGGCCAAGCTTTGTTTATCTAAGCAGACACTCAATGGCCATTCAGTCATGAATTTTTAATATAAACCCCTCTTTTTTTTCTCGTGTGGAAATCCTCATGGATGCTATTACCGACTAAAACCACACGTATCCCTTCCAATATAAACCCCTAATAAGCTCTTACGGAATGTACGGCAGTTAAGCGATTACTGATGAACGAACGTCAGAGGTATTTTAATACACCTATTAGAATCTGATAAGATCGTTGTTAAGAAATTCTACTACATTAGTAGGGTCAAATGAGGGCAATATTGACTACTAGTGGTGAAATGAGAGGTGTTTCATTGCAATTGATAAGGCCGCCCATTGTACATTTCAAAACCTGTATTACATATACTTGTAAATATTAATAATTGGTGTACAATAAAGTATATTTCTATTCTATTCCTACATTAAAAATAAGGTCTCCATAAGATAAAATTTCCAATATCAATAAAATATCTATCTCATATTTTTATTACAGTCGGCGCCAATGATTCATCAATTTTACAATGATAATCTATAACATTAAATAAGAGAATAGAGACTGACCTATTCATTGATGAGACCGGTAAACATGAGACCGGCGATCGCTATATTTTATTTAAAATATAAAACTTATGTCCGGAAGCTTCTGGCATTGAAAGAAGTTTTCAACGATATGAATGAAGAACTTAGGATTATTTAAAGAGGTAAACGTGTGTGTAGTAATTGTTTCAAACAAACTGGACACCAAATCACACCTGGGAGGAAAACCTGCCATTTGCACCATGCCAAACATGGGAGCAAGTTTGTCACTAAAAACTAATGTAGACTTTGGCACACACAGTTTTCTTTAACATAAGAGATTCCTCCTGTTATTTTTACACAAATACCCGGTCTTTCATTTTTAGTTGAAAACAGCGGTGTCCTGCTTTCACGTAAAAATATGATACAGTTTTAATCCCCGTTTAAGTAAGACCAAATATATAGTACGGAATGCTATAGTTTACAAGTTAGGGCTAGCGCATATATACAACTTGTAGTTGAAAAACTATTTAGTTGTGTATCATACGTCTAAGGACTATATTGAAGTGCGCATACTGTCAACTCGATAGTTGTTCGACAAAAAATTCAAAAAGCTGTATCGATATTTGATTAAAAAGTTGGACAACTATCATAAAACGCTTAATTTGTATTGCATTGTATTGATGTGCACATCCAATCGACTAAACAGTCGATCCGCGACAAAACAAAAGCAAAAGTTATATATATGCGATAGCCCTTAGTATAGGTTCATGTGAGTCTCAAGACACAAATAATATAATTTCACATCAATTTGCAACACTTAGTCGAGGTGACGAATACATTAAGAGAAATTAAAACAATAAAGACTGTAATTGACGACGCAATGAACAACCGACAAGTTCACGGTCGGACAAACCGTTCAATACACTTTTTATATTGGGTAAGTGTTGAATAATCGTTGTTAAACAAATTTGTTGAAAAGAAAAGAGCTCGTTTTCTGACAATGACTACTATGCGGAACGTAGTTGGGACAATGAAGGTATCTGTATTGAGAGGAGGTTATTATCCCGAGTCTAGACCTTGAATACTTCAGAGTTAGGTTGAATAAAATGATAAGGGATATAAAACCGTCTGACGCAGATATTCAACGAACACGGTTGCTTCGGTGAGTTTTTGTATAGGTTTACGGCAAAAGCGCAAGTACCACCTCTGCATGGGCTGCTATGAGGATACGGTACTCCATAAGTTACGCACAGTAGCGTACCAAAGTGGAGCAGCGTCGTTGTCTCATGGAGGCTACAGAAGAGGAAAATGTCACACAGCAGACCACGGTTCTGCTTCTGTTTATGGTCAGCTGCGAAGGTGCGTGGACTGCGGTAGCTGATTTGCACAAGAGAAACGAGAGAGGAATAGCACTTTTACTCGCTCTCAGCCCACCGCTTGCCAACTCAGAGTTCTATAAATGATCTGCGTTAAATATTTTTCGTTAAGACTGGTCCTTAGATGGATAACCGCTTTGTGCTATATCCATTTACAAACAATTTCATGCTTCCGAAGACACGTTAAGCCGTTGATCCCAGTTGTCAGTAACATGGTAGTCGTCAAGCCAAGCTAACACAATCATTAATCTTCTATTTCTTAAACAAATATAATTATGAACTTATGTTTAATTGGAAACTTAATTATATCTTATGTTAAGGTTCTATATAGGCAACTTTAAATGAAGAAACATTACTTTTTACGCGCAGATAAACATTAATACATCCCCGCATTGATGACTAAAAATTGAGCTCCATATGTGGGTATGAGATTTACCATTTAATAGTTATGGCAACATTATTTCGACGAAGGTTTCTACAATGTCATTCGCATCGTAGTGCACTATAGTGAAAGAGGGTTTTAATGTGACCATAAAAGTGAAATTAGCTATTTTCATGGATCGCATGTTTCACTATACGTTCAACCCACTCGCCCATGCTACAGTTCTGAACAGAAATGTAAAGTTGGAAATCTAAAGGCATTAAACCATACTAAAGCAGGCCAGGTACTAATTAGTAAAGTAATAAGGATATTTTATTTTAGTAAGGGCGTGACTGCTAGTGAAGGCTAATGAGATCGGCAGAGCCCAAAGCATGCTGATCTTTGGTCTAAATCATGACTACGAGTATTAGAAAGGAAACTTTAAATAAGACCCTTTATCAACCCAGATGTCCAGCGTGGTACAGTGAAACCATTTACCCTTAAAATATGGCAAAAACTGTGAGAAGCTTTACGTCCAGCAGTGGATAACGATGGGATGGTTTTGATTGATTTTAGCAATATCGTTATTAAAACAGTAAGTTGTGTTTGGAATAAAGAAACAATGGAAAGTGATCTAACATCCTCACTTTTCAGAACAAAAGAAAACATTATTAACAAGATTTTATTTGATCACTGAAGGCTTGAGTGGCTCAGCAGACATCAATCACTGTGTAACAACAGGAATCTCGGTCTTCAAAAAAAAGCTTTTTAAGAACTTTAAACGAAAAATTGAACAGTAGGTACCATTACGTATAAATATTTAAATTTGTGTATTTGACCTCTGTAAAAATGTGCTTTATTGTAATCACCGTTGTAGCAAAATGTACGAATGTATCCACAATTGTGTGTGATGTGAACCAGCCGTTAAAGAAACCATCAACACAAGATATTAAGTTATCCAGTGATAGAAGAACATGTAGCTAAAGTTAAACTTAATTTTTTCATCTGTATATTTGTAAAAGTTTAAAACGAAGATTACTTCTGTTTTGGTATATAATAATTTTGCTTTAGATTAGCTACTGTAGTCATTTCGCGTGCATAAAATAGTAGTGCAATAACGATCGATTGCCCACAAATAAAAAATATATATTAAATATAAGTTTACGTTTGTCTTGTAGGTCTAAATATTAGCGTATCAAATTATCGAATAATATAATAAACATATCAAACCGTTTAAGGCACGCAGCATGTCTCATCAGACAAATCAGTCATCACTCTTTCAAACGTGCACCAATTTAAGCTTAAAATGGTCGCCATTCTAAACATTACCTACTTTGCCGTACCCAAATTGAGATTTACAGCCGTCTGTCATGTTGTCCAGTGCACTTACTTAAGCTTATAATATATCACCCCTATCTTCTTTGGCCACAGTAGAGAAAATTAGTTCGAAAATCAAAATGCATATATAGCTTGTACTTCGCAATTTATTCCAAAGGCGACATGCTTGTAGATTTATATCGCCTTCGACTGGCGGCGCGAGTCACGCGAACGATACACGGCCGTAAGCAATTTCAAAGGCAGCCACTATTTGCTTCACAGTTCTTACCCGAAGGAATATAAACATCGGTTATTTCCACCCAAAGTATAACTCCAATATAACATTCATTTGATTTGTACCAAATGATTTGTTTCATGAGAAAGCTTTCGTAGCTACAAATAGAAAAAATCCTATCACGTAGCGAAATAAAGAAAATATGTGTGAACATGGTATTATTGGAACAATATACGGACTGGGGGACAGTTAATGTCAGTAGGGAGGATAGTAACTGCCATTCCCATACGTCAAATATTTCCGGGCACTGTGGTAATTAATGTTTGAATAGCGACGCTAGACAATGCGTCAGTGAGCGAGCCATTAGCTGCACAATTAGTGCAATTGTCGTTAATTTATTGCCTTATATGTCAACAGCATGAACAAGTGACGTGTGGTAATTCTCCTATGGCAGCCAAGAGACACATACTGTTCGTACTTTCATTCATTAATCTCTGAACAGTAAAAGTTATCACGGTTAGAAATTGAAGTTTATAAAAAAAATGGAAAATCCAAAAGTGCACGCCTCACACGCTTTTATTATATTATAAAAAAAATAGTTGAATATTAAAAATTAAAACTAAAGTCGTTCCTTGTTAACAATTGCGAATATAGATGTGTTCTCTTGGCTGTTGTACCAGCCAAAAGTTGTGCACAGCGACATCTATATTCGCAATTGTTAACAACTTTACGAGAATGTGTATTAGACAGTATACAACTCTTACCATAGATGACGCTAGTATACGATCATGTTCGAAAATATTAAAAAAAAAGATAATAACAATTAAACCACATCGAATCAGACCGTAAAAATTGAAAGGGTTCTATTCCTAATTATACTGAAGCGTAAGAGAAAAAAAAAGACTCGATTATTAAAGTATTTCGGTCGTTATCGTGTTAACATACGCACATACAGACATACGGACGTCTAAGACAAAACTTTTTTAAACAGTTTTTTAACTAGTTTAAATAACAAAAATTGCATCAAAAATATCATGAGTGTTAAAAATAGTATTTTTTCTTGATATGTGTGCGTATATATTATTTTAAAAGTGCAATATATGATAAATAGAGACATTTTAAGTTTGAAAAATCTGATGGTATGCGTGAAGTGACAGTAGTACCCACCTCAACGCTTCGCTTATGAGTCGTGCAATACAGTCCACACTCTTTGTGGATTAGATAACTTTATCACTTTTAATAGTTCAAATGTTGTTAACAGAACTAATAACGGATTTGGTTCATAATATTACTATTGACCTAAATTTATATACTAAGGTATGTTTGTACTCTATACATTGCTTTATCATCATTAGTATTAATACACTATTATCCGTATGATTCATTGATGTGCAGGCGTTACCGTAACAAGAACGATAGACGTTGGCGGTACCATAATACAAGCGGGTTGTTGATCAGTACACCTTATTTGTTCTATTTGTTACATATGACATGACATGACACTGATGCTGAATATCTATGTGTAATCAAAATTGTTGATATCACTACAAATCATAATATCACCCTACGCAACAGATTACGCAGCCTGCGACCTTTAAAGGAATTTTTTTTTCTGCTACTGGTTAATGTTATATTATTTTAAGTTTGAAAAATCTGATGGTATGCGTGAAGTGACAGTAGTACCCACCTCAACGCTTCGCTTATGAGGCGTGCAATACAGTCCACACTCTTTGTGGATTACATAACTTTATCACTTTTAATAGTTTAAATGTTGTTAACAGAACTAATAACGGATTTGGTTCATAATATTACTATTGACCTAAATTTATATACTAAGGTATGTTTGTACTCTATACATTGCTTTATCATCATTAGTATTAATACACTATTATCCGTATGATTCATTGATGTGCAGGCGTTACCGTAACAAAAACGATAGACGTTGGCGGTACCATAATACAAGCGGGTTGTTGATCAGTACACCTTATTTGTTCTATTTGTTACATATGACATGACATGACACTGATGCTGAATATCTATGTGTAATCAAAATTGTTGATATCACTACAAATCATAATATCACCCTACGCAACAGATTACGCAGCCTGCGACCTTTAAAGGAATTATTTTTTTCTGCAACTGGTTAATGTTTGGAAGAACTACATTTCTTATATTAATCAAACATACATACATATTGTCACGCATTTATCCCCGTAGAGGTAGACAGGGACATTCTTTACGCCCATATTTCTCCGTATGCATTTTCGTCCCACATAACAGATGGTGAACCGTGTTGAAATGAATAGGCGCAGGCAGTGGCAACTTGCTGTTGGAATTTTTCAAGCTCGGTTTAACGACTGGCATTCTGCTGACAACCGAGACCAACGGCTTAACGTGCCTTCCGAAGCACGGAAACGCTCGCAACAATAAATGCCACAAAGTGGTCACCCATCCAAGGACGACCTATAGCAAAAGTTGCTTAATGCAGTGATCGTATACAGAACACTGAGTTAGCGAGGCCACGAGCGCTTTCAATTTAATCAATGTGCTCCTTTAACTACCTTTTCAATTTGTCACACCAGCACATATAATGAAAATATTAAATGAGCATTGAATATTATATTTTATATATCAGCAGAAATTCCCACGCGATATAAACTCATTTCCTGGCGCTTCGCGATATCGTTTTACATACAAATAATCATATTATTATTCTTGTCACGCATTGGTTGTAAAACTTTCCGATCGGTACTAATTGGAAAGATGATATTACGGGAGGGATGTAACTAAATACTTGGCGAGTAATTAATTTCTTATGTCGATACCAAAATTTCCAATTCTAATTTGTTCAATCAATCGCCGACATCTTGGTACACGCTTTTTATTAAATTTGACGGGTGTGTGATTGTCGTGAGCATTAGATGTAATTAGATATATCAAAGAGAGTTTCAGAGTAATTAAAATATCAAGTTTCAAATCAAGTAGTAGGACCACTTGAAATATTTACTGTTACACTTATTGATATATTACATTATTTATGAATCTCTGACTACCCCGTCAGGGATATAGCGTGAAGATAGTTAGTCAGTTAGTAAATGAATCTCTTGATGAACATGACGATTGAGTATAAGGGAATAAACAGTTGTATGAAAGTTCGTGATTTTCAATGTTAGAGACATGAAATTACGTTTATCGATTCCTGATTACAAATTAATATTGTGGGCCATTTTTTGTTACACACCGCCGTCTAGCCCAAAGTAAGCTAATATAAGCTTGTGTTATGGGGTCTAGTCAACTGATAAACATACTTATATATTTTTAAATACGTACATATTATATATAGGAAACACTTAAACTCCGAAACAAACATTTGTTAATCACACAAATATTTTTTCCGACCCGCGACCTCAGTCGCGGCAGTCGCATACACTACCACTGCGCCACCGAGGCAGTCAAAGTCAAAGCATTTGCTCAACTTAGTTTGTTCGTAATGAATAAAGTGTAAAGTTCCTACATAATGTTAGTAATTTGCCTCGTTCATTCGATATTTACTTCTAGATATTTTACTCGCTTCTATACAACTCATCTTTTCTTTCTTTTGCATGTACTAGAAAAATAAGATGCTATAATATCGCAATAGCTACACTAACTTAAATGTACCGTTGACAACATCGAGAGTAGCTTTTTCAGCATATATGTATATACTATGGATTGTATGTACCATTAAGGAAAATTTTGAGTTGGTATATTTTCATATGTATTCCCATATTAATAAATAAGATTGTAGTATACATATAGTTTTTGTTATAAAAATCTACAGTTCGTTTGATCTGTGTAGAGAAAACAAGAAAGAAAAATGTTTACCACAATAATGTCTTTCCCTATCCGTTAAAAAGACAGCTTATATTATTAAAAGACAGATTATTATAAAACCGTTAATAATATGGTACAAGTATTATATAAAAAGAATAGAATATAATATAACTCAACTATATTGTCGGTTACGAATTATCATTTTTTTCAGTAACTTATCTTTGATTAATTACATAATACAAACCATAGAACTATACAAAAACAGTAAAGTTTGGTAGTATCACACCCTCGTTACATGTCTCATCAACATCATACGCCAGATGTAGCCAAACTCTAGGCAATAACTCATTTTGTCATAGCAAAACCACGTGTACATGACAAAACTAATAGCAAATAATCCTCTTAACTATGAAAGGAATTTGGTACTGAATATTAATATCTGTACAGTCCCCGTCACTATGTTTTTTAGGGTTCCGTAACTAAAAGGGAAAAAACGGAATCCTAGTATCACTTTGCTGTCCGTTCATCTGTCTGTCTGTACCCTTAAACTTAGAAGCGCGTGAAGATATCGAGTTGAAATTATAACGATATACTCAGGTCTAAGGTCCTTTGAAGCTGTGAAAACATCAAACTTCTAAATTTGCGCAAAAAGAGTTATGGCCGTTTATGATGCATAAAACGTATTTTTCGACACTCTCATGAAATCAAAATTAAGAGAGACACAGCTAGTTATTTATAACCTACACATTTTTACGGAACCTTTGGTTGGCCAGTCCGATTCGCACTTGTCCGGTTTTAATGTATACGGACCGGCGTTATTGGTTTTTGTAAAATATTGGCAGAAGTTCAGGCTGAACCGTGCCTCGCGGAAGCAATAGTTTTTAGACTCGACACGTATTGCATGAGACCAAAGTGTTATATAGTACTTCGAATGTAAATACTGTCACTTGTAATGGATATAGTACCTACTTATTTAGTTACGTACGATAGTTAGTAATTTGTTAGTTAAAATTTAGCTGAAATTATGTTATATAAACTTCCAATATTGCGAGCGAATGTAGCTTTCGAATTAGTCTTAATCTGCAGATAATAAAATTTATTTTAATGCTTTTATTACTTCGCATTTAAAGGACGCATATCTCAACTAATTTTCATAGAAACTTTGCGTAAATCTTTGATAATTGAAATCTTTCTGTCGTCGCTATTCTGATTGAGGGGAAAATGGAAAGATTGATGATTGTCAAAACTTTATAAGAAACGGAAAAATACAAGTGTACAAATAAGTATTTTATTACTGTGCAGGCTTTATATTAATAATTAAAAAATGGTTGTTGATTATTTTTATGGAATGTATGGATTAATATATTTTTTAATATTGCAAGGGCTACTGCTTACTCAGAACCGCTTCTAATTAAAATGCTATACAAAATACAGCAACAGTTTTTGCAAACAAAAGCGACTATACTATTAATATAAAATTCAGAACATGAAGTATAAAAGCAATAAAATTACAGAACCGTTATAGTGAAGTGTTAAAAGGAAATGTTTATACCGGCGTGTGGAGGAAGCAATTCTACCTGAATAAGTCCCGCTCCGGCCAATGGACAAACATAATTAATTTTCCATACCTTAGATTCCTCCAATTTATTGCTATAGGAACTATACCTATTTCGTGACATCCTTAACTACTAGAGGTTAGAGAACCTACTTAATTGTCAACAAAGTAGTGTTATGGACGTCTTTACTAATATTATATAGAGATAAGATTTGTAATTAAGTATGTTTGTAATAAATAATTTCAAAAACGAATGCAGCGATTCTTTCACTTATATTCTTTCAAAATAATAATATACATTGTTGCTGAAGAATTTTGGTTATACTTATATTCATAAAAGGGTAAGAGGGAGAATTTATTGCGGACAAATCCGCGAGTGGAAGGCTCAATGAATCAATCAGATCAGCCTATGGTAGTCCACTGCAGGACGTAGGCCTCTCCCAATTCACGCCACAACACACGGTCCTGCACTTTCCGCATCCAGTCCCTCTCTGCTACCTTTTCCAGGTAACCGGTCCATCTGGTAGGGGATCGTCCTACGGTACGTTTACCGAATCGCGGTCTCCACTTTAAAACTCGTTTTTGCTCCAACGGCTATCAGTTCTTTGACAGATGTGCCAGCCAATTGCCACTTTAACGTGCTTATTCTGCGAGCTATGTCGACCACTCTGGTTCTCTAAAGGATAACTTCGTTTTGGAGTTTATCCCTCAAACACACTCCGAGCATAGCGCGCTAGAGCTGAAATTTACACAACGTACTATAGATAGTACGTTGTGTAAATTTCAGGGCATGGTCTAGCCCCACCCTTAGTACCCACGTCTCGGCACCGTAGGTATTACATAACTGTTAGAACGCATTGATTGTAACCCTTCCGTCTTTGCGCATTCTGGTATAGGCGAAAAAAACACCCGACGCAGTTTGCTGAATGCTGCCCAACCCAAGCGGATCTTTTATGCTTTTTGCTTGTACAAGTTATTTTTCCCAAGTTGGATAATCTTTACCGATTGTTTTTCATGCTCTTTTCAGTGACTATATAGTAGGTGTTCGAAATAACAACTACAGTTTTTAGTTATTGCCAGAGCCCCAATTCTCGATCATAGGCATTGAAAGCGTAGACGTAAATTTACACTAACTGCTATTTCAATCGTGTCAAAATAGCATCGACATCGTCGCTCAATAGAAGCGATTCTGGTTCTATTCTACGGCTTGTCAATAGAAGACTCGGCCCCCCGGTATTTTGTCTCGTGTTTAGCCGATTCTAAATATGAAACACTTGACATCATTCTAACATTACTGTGCTGTGCCCGACAGGGTCCATAATTGTAATCACACACATCATCTGTACCACATTATGGAATGCAATAAAGTATTGAGTATTGAGACATTTCACCAGCCGATTTTCGTCTACGCTACGCTACGCCTAGGGGCTACTTTGTATCCCGCTTTAGGTATATAAAGTAGCCCCTAGGCATCTGTGGGAAAGGGGTACGAGAAAACTTCAGCAAGCGGATTGAGCCGCAGGCGTCCTTTACCATTACAATTAAATACAAACTTAATAACCATTATCGAAGCTACTGACAGGGTGTTAAAGTAGTTTATTAATTTATAGGTTCACCACCCCAAAACAGTGTTGCTATAATAGTGTGATATTTTTAATGTGCTGTTTCAATTTAATAGCCCAACCTCATTAGCATCTGTGCATTATTTAATGCTCTACGTGCCTGCAGATCCTACTAATACTATAAACGCGAAAGTTTGTGAAAATCTACTAAAATAATTTTGATGAAACTTTCCAATAATGAAGTTTACACATCAGAATAACATATAGGCTACTTTTTAACCCGGGATCAAGTTCCTGTGGGAAACGGGAATGGGAAATCTTTACCACGCGTGCGGAACCGCAGGCGTCAACTAGTACTCTATAAATGGTTTCTGTTAGGAATATATACATATCGGAAATATAACGGCTAACCAAAAGTTATGTTAAAACTAAACCTTCAAATTGCAAACCACAGCCTCAGTCGTTAAGCACCACTTTAACTGAACTATTTTTAATTAAAATCTGCCTTTTACGACCCATGCTTACAAACTTAATGAGCAGGCAACATTGTTGTTTCGAGAGTACTTAGTTTTTAAACGCTTTCGGTGCAAAACGCTGAAAACGCTAAATGTCAACACTTGTTTAATTACACTTAGCTCCTTGCGATAGTTCGCCCAGTTAAAATAATAAAGCATATAATTTAAAAATATTAATAAAGTACTTTTTAGTAGTTTTTCATAACGAACTAAAAAGTACTCTAAAAGGATCTCTGTACATTTGTAAAACTGAAATAATCTGTTTATCTATACTAATATTATAAAGAGGAAAGATTTATAAGTTTGTTTGTAATGAATAGGCCCAGAAACTACTAAGCCTATGTTAAAATTCTTTCACCATGATAAAGCTACATTCTTCGTGAGTAACATAGGCTATATTGGATTTTCAAAAAGTTTAGGGTTCCGTACGAAATTTCGAATAGGAAAGTTTTAGCACGCGGGCGAAGCTGCGGGCATCCGTTAGTGTTTTATATTGATGTGCAATAAAGTTTCTTATATTCTATTCGAAGTACTACTTATTTTTTCACATGTTCATATATTGTTTATCTACTTCGGAGTTATGATTGAAATTTCTTCAAAGAATTCTATAAAAAAATAAATTTCAAGTCTTATCTTGAAGTTACTATAAACTCAATTACAACTTTTTGGTTTTCTTTTATCTATCCTCCTTTCCGTTTTTTCTTTTTCTTTTCTTTTCTTTCATTGCATGAATTTTCATTCAATTCCAAGTTATTAAGTAATCCAAATTTCAAATATCTAGCTGATCGGGAAATTATTTTAAAATCAATTACAAACTACGACCCGGACATACATCTAACAAAGTGAGTAAAAATTCCTGATAAAATAATATTTACAAACATTTTTAGCAATTGTTTATTAGCAAAATTTTAATGCTCGTGGCCCCGCGGTCTCAGTGTTCTGTAAACGATCACTGAGTTACGCAACTTTCACTATGGCTGGTCCTCGGATGGGTGACCACTTTGTGGCATTTACATTTGCGAGCGTTTCCGTGCTTCGGAAGGCACGTCAAGCCGTTGGTCCCGGTTGCCAGTAAAATGGCAGTCGTTAAGCCTGGTTGAAGGCCTTATGGGCGGCTTAAAAATATTCAACAGCAGGTAGCCACAACCTGCGTCTGTCTATTTCAACATGGCAATAGGCTCACCACCTATTACGTGGGACAGGAATCCTCACGGTGAAAAGTGGGCATATAATATGCCTCTGCCATCCCTTCGGGGATAAGGCGTGATGGATATTTATTTATTAAAATTTTAAAAGCGCTATTGCCGAATTTACGTCACTAGTTACGGTTGCTTGTCAATGTGTCACATCTCTAGACTTCTCTTACTTCCTGCCAATGGCGCGAGCCTGATGTGCTCCGTCTGAATACCAACACACAACAGCCTATGCTGAGACATCAGAAAACACGCACACAAAACACAGAATACTCAAAAGTTAAGTATTAAGGTCAGTGTATAAGAGGCTCACCACCTGTTACGTTGGAAAAAAATGCATACGGTGAAATGTGGGCGCATAGTATGCCTCTGCCTACCCCTTCGGGAATAAAGGCATGACAATATGTATGTATGTATGTATAAGAGATTATGTATGACACTACATTTTTTTTATTTATTATTGTTTGGTCTTAGATTAAGGTAACGGTATTGCAACAACAACTGATAGCCCTTGCGATTCTACGAAATTGTGTTATTTGTCAAGAATATTTTGTATAATGTACTTATGATAAGCCTTATTATAGATCCATTACCGTGAAATACGAGTACATACCTACCTACTCGTATTTATATACATTTCAATAATTTGAAATGTAAATAAGGTAAGCACTTTTTAGCGACCTTTGAAATCGCCCAAAGAAATCGATAGTTGGTAAGCTCATTTAAACATAATTCATATGTTTCTTTAAGATCATCGAAATTTCCATCATTAATAAAACGATTTAAAAAAATATTTTTGCAATTGGATCCCTTTTACTCTAAGATATCGTTTTAAAAACTTGGTTCTCCAGAGTAAGACCTATATT
The DNA here is from genome assembly GCA_948477245.1 of Thumatha senex. Lineage (NCBI taxonomy): Eukaryota > Metazoa > Arthropoda > Insecta > Lepidoptera > Erebidae > Thumatha > Thumatha senex. The sequence continues at coordinate 23,399,277 of OX419726.1, forward strand.
TTAGATAGAAATCGGTTGATAAATTGAGCAAGCTTACGTGAAAAAGATAAATCTCAGCAACACGTTTCTCAAGTGGTATGGCAGTACCTACAATAAAACGTCACACATAATATATCAGTATATCACACACACGCAGCAAGAGACGCGTAAGATATCTTTATTACTCTCTGTGATAAACAACTGGAAGTATCGCATGAATTAATCGTTCGTTCACCTCTTTGGATATTATGTCAGGAGTTCCAGCGGCATAGTGTACCTATTAGTTATTATCATCAGTATCGTCGCTATCTATCTCCTCCAAATCTTAGTGCGATAGCTATTAAATTAAATTAAATCACTTTTTTATACCACTGAGATTGCAGGCAAGTCTTCAACGTGGCTTAACCTACTCTCGTATTACTTATGATCGGGACAAATGGCTTAACGTTACTCTCGAGGCACGGAAATGATCGTAAATGGCCACAAATGGTCACTCATCTTAGTTTAAAGAACACTAAACTCGCGGATCTACGAGCTTTTCAAAATATTTACATCAATACATCATTTAATGCCCATTTCTATTTAATTTTAACACCGTAGTTTCGGCTACTTTTCAGCACTCTAGCCATACGCCGTGTATTGATGCTTATCCAGGTATCTGTTTTAAAAGTAAACAATACCTAATTATAAATTGTATCATCATCTGTACATCATCATCATCCGAGCGTCTGTCCCAGTTGCGACTCGCGACGCCCGGGGTCCGCTTTCCTACATTTTCTCCTCCACTTCGCACGGTCATCGGCATCCCCTGTAGTGAGACCATTGGCACGCATGTCATCCCTTACAACGTCAAGCCAGCACTTCTTGGGTCTTCCCCTCTTACCGGGACCCGGCGGGGCTGACATGGCCAGACATTTGTTACCTACGTAGCCCGGCGGTTGCCGCAAGACGTGACCATACCAGCGAAGGCGACACTCTTGCAACTTGTCTGCAATGTCACGGACGTGAAGGCTGACGCGGATGCGAGAGTTCCTCACGCGGTCAATCCGCGTGACTCCACACATCCACCGCAGCATCTTCATTTCCGTGACATGCAGGTTCTGCTTGTGTCGCTTCAATATCGGCCACGTCTCACTGCCATGTAAAAGGACAGGTCTAATAATGGTTTTGTAGACCTGTCCCTTCAACCGGATCGGCATTTTAGGGTCACAAATGACACCGGTCATCTCCCGCCATTTGGCCCACGCGGCAGCAATGCGTGACTTGACATCGCAATCGATGTCACTGGACGTGTGAAAAACAGATCCCAGGTATTAAACCTGGTCCGTGCGCTTGACCAAATCACCGCCTATGCGGACGGATGTGGGATCTGTCGAGTTTAGTGCCAAGTAAGTGCCGGTCTTCGCCACATTTAGTTTCAGACCGCCGTTCTCAAGCATCATGTACAAAAACAGCTTTTCAATATGCGTTCAGAGTGTATTGCCCTCTGAAA